>CM035161.1:35084031-36496928 GCA_020205615.1 Panax quinquefolius | reverse complement strand
CCACCATGAGAATTCTACGTGGAATATTATGCAAAGTGTCATTAGCGATTCTCATAGTGACAATGATGTAATGGTCCTCTGACCTGAAATCACTATATTACTAC
Organism: Panax quinquefolius; assembly: GCA_020205615.1. Lineage (NCBI taxonomy): Eukaryota > Viridiplantae > Streptophyta > Magnoliopsida > Apiales > Araliaceae > Panax > Panax quinquefolius. The sequence continues at coordinate 36,496,824 of CM035161.1, read as the reverse complement.
ACGAGAATTTATGTACTTTGATATCATCAAATGTCACCTTTAATAGGGTGGACTATAAAGATGATTATTGGGTACATCATGAATCGTGTGAGGAATATGAGTGATCTAGATGGAATTTAACCCTCCTATATATTAGGGGTGATATCCATAGGCCTCTTTATTGAGTAGGACTATGAAATGCATGCTCATGCTCAAATAGTGATTTGTTTCATATAGTCTACTCATTGATCAAGAAAACTCAGATTAAATTATGAAGAGTATGACACATTCCATGACTCGAGTTTAATATAGGATATTAAGGTTAAAAGGATTAAATTACATTGAAACATTGGTCATGAAAAGGTTGCATCGAATCATCGATCTTATTATTACTTGGGTAGCAATGATGCATTACTAGATGCCGCTCATTGTTTATAATTTTATAATATGATTATAAAATTATTGACAACGTAATAATAACCTATAGGGTCACACACATGTAATCGTAATTTAAAGGGAATAAATTTAAATTTTTAAGGATTTAAATTTATTAATATGATTAATAGTATTTAAATCACGAATTTAAATTAAAAGGATAATTTGTATATATGTATATTAATTAAGTAAGACTTAATTAAGATATATATATATATATATAAATTCGATTTTATGAAATTAGGTTTTGATTTGATTAATTCCTTTTAACTACTATATATATGATATATAGCAACAACTTAGGGTTACATCATTTTTGAAAACCCTAGCATTTCTTAGAGAGAGACTAGAGAAAAAGCAGCCCAAAAATCTTGTTCCTTTGGTGGCTAGTATCATGATCCCTTTATTGCGTAATCGTTCGACGGTTCGTATGCGACGTTCGATGTGGATACCGTAGTAGGCGCCGATTACGATTGGATTAAGTAAAGGATTTGAAGCCGTTTGAAATCTTTCATAATCCAGATAATATCTAAACCAATTGAATTAATTTACATTTTTCGCATGGATCCTGTTTTGGGTTTGAATTGCTTTAAATTGGTTTATTTCATTGCGTTTATGTGTCGAAACCCTACAATAATATATATATATATATATATAAATTTCCGTGACTTCATAAAAAGACACCTCAATATATTTAACAACATTTATCATCATTATTATAATTCACAATATTAATCGACTGTGTCGTTCCTGTGAAAGAGGAGCTTTCCAATAAGTATTTCTCCTATTGGCTGCGCATAATTAGATGACCAAACATCTCCTCGCGTAACTTCTAGAACACCGATTAATATTACAAATAATAATATTAATAACTCACACCTCAATTATTGATTTAATAATATATAAAATATCGACAATAATTGAATCAAATAACGTGAGATACTATGCAACAATTCTTTAGCAATAATTGAACAAAACCGACTTCTCACGTAAAGCATCAATAATCAAAATCTGTGTCTACTATGCAACAACGCCAGACATCGTACTTTTAACACCGTGTTTTCAACAAATTAACTGTACAACTTCCGCCGTTATTTTCATAAAATATTTTTGTTGTTTTCTCAATCCGGCAATAATTCCATTGCGGGATCCACCAATGATTGTGCCGTTGTACGAATATTCCCTGTTAAAACGAATTTTTCCCGACCAATCGAATATTATATAACAACTTATGATTTTGCAAAATTTATAAATATTACCCCAACTATAACATTATATCAAATTCATTCCATAATATTCAAAAATGATATTTATAGAAAAATCATCTTTATTCATAAAAGTTGGGGTCTTACGGAACCTGCAATTCTCGTCCCATAATATATGACATTTTAGAGTTGTATACAAAAATAAAGAAAATAATTGTATAACATTAAATATATTATCAATTATTTATAATACCCTTTACTATACTTATCTCATACTCTCTCTCATATTTGTAATATTTTTTCATGAGGGGTAATTTTGGAAAGATTATGACTAATTCTCTTAAATTATATAAAACGTCAAATAATTTGAAAAAAATAAAATCATCTAAAACATCATATATTATGAGACGGGGGGAGTATATAAAAAAAATACTATTACAAGACAAACATATATGCGAAATACTGGCAGACACCAAAAAACTGAGCTACCAGCAGAATAAAGGGGGAGGGCATTTGCAATAATATTATCCACTGATTATAGTATAGTAAAGAGAAGGGCAAGGGATATAATATTTTCAGAAGATTGGAACAAAAAAATACAGGTGCATATTAAATATCAAACGCATTCTTCATTGTCCATTCTTTTCTGCCATGGAAATGGCCTATAGGGTATATTATTTGGAGTTTATACTTGGAATTAAAGAAAGGAAATAGCATTTGGGATTATGCTTATTTTATACTTTTTCTTTAATGAATAGATTAACATGATCATAAGTAGAAGACTCACATGTTAGCAAATAAATAAATAATTGAAAGCAGTTGAATGGAGCATAAAAAGATGCTTGACACCTTTATTTTTTTCCTTCCCATTACAAAACAATAGGAGAGGTTGTTAATAAGTGAAACATAGTCATCAGTCAGTCTTGAAATGAGAATCTCATTTTAAAATTATTTAAAAAATAAAGACTTTATTTTTTGTACGAAACACTTTTTAAGAGGGGGCATATTTGGAATATCATGTCCTCTTTTCTTCGTTCAAAAAATAAAAGTGAAACTCTAATTTTGGGACAAATTGAGTAGTTAAACATCATCCTTGGATGAAATGAATAATACTTGTTAACTAGATAATTTCTGTCACTACTATCGTTTATATATATCGTTTACGGCAATAGCACTGGAACATCATGTACCACACCATTTTTAGTGTGTCACGTTTTGAGCCTCAAACGCTATGTTTGTGAATTAAATAAATTATATTTAAAATAAATTGCTACTAGACGAACAAAAAATTTAAGTGCGTTCTTTTAACTTCCAAACGCACAAAACACTCCAATCGTTGTGTAGGCATACATATACCAGATGCATGGGTCTATACAAATTTTGTCTAGTTATTTAGGCATTATTCATGAAATAAAGGGTGATTCTTCATATCAGCATATAGGCCGCCCAAATCAGCATATATCTACGAGTTGCCGTCTATGTTTAGCCAGCACTCGTTTGCTTAACACACAAATATACAATCTCACAACTAATGTAATTATTAGCTTGAGCGAAGAGCATAAAGCACATTCTTCATTAATAACTCTTTAAATTGCCTCAAATGTGTACAAGTGCCAAGAGATTTTCATTTGTATCCGTTCAATAATGCATGCCTGGGATTCAAGCAGCATAAACAGTCGGTGCAAAGATGGCAAATATCATATTAAAGTTAAAGCTAGCTACAAAATTTATACCAAATTCCCTCCCTTATTTGGGTGCATAACTTTTTTAAAAAGTTTGTTAACCCCTAATGGAATTCTATTCACTGAAATTTACCAAGTCCTACTACAGTAATCTCAGTAAATACGATAACTTACCTAGTTCATACAGTTCCCCACATGAATCTCTGCAGATGATAGTGCTCACTTGCGTCACTGGGCTGATACTCGGTTGATAAATCTCAAAACCTGAAACGTAATATCCAACGACCAGGCAGACATTTAACTTCCAGGATTCCACAAAAGATTCAATGAGCTTTAAACCCGCAGCAAAACTGTACTAGATTTATAAAATGGAGAATCACATTACATATTGGTTTACATCTTTCTACATTCAGGAAAGAAAATCACAATCTATATATTTATTATGTTGTAAAATTTAAAATCGAGTGAACAACTCTACACATGTTAGAAGCCTATGTTCCCCATCAGCCCATCCGACTGAAGTTCTAGTCACAACCACTGCCAACCCTTGTTTGTATAAGCTCAAGGGATCTATGAATCTCCCTCTCTTTAGCCTTCTCATATAAGTCCATGGAACCGTTAATAAATCCTTACAGGGTGGTGGAGGAGGTTCTTGATTTGCTTATCTTCCCATCCTGTGAGGATGGAGGGGGCAATGATGGAGATGAGACACAGAGACAGTTGCATGATAAGATGAAGATGCAAGTTGAGCAAGTGCTGGAACAGCACCACCTGCAGAATAACAAACCCACGCAAAATATGTTAACACACAACAAACATAAACGTGTTTAAATATAGCAGTATACACGAGTTCAAAGAAAGAGAATTGTCCCCAAATGTAATGAAGGATCAACTGCTACTCCCTAAATCATCTCTACCTAAACTTGAGGAGTGTCAACTATATTAAAAATGAACGGAAACCACGGAACTCAAAAATGGAGTACAGAAAATCACCAATTCCCTAGATCCCCTAATTGAATTTGGTTCGCAGAGGCCAGACAAAATATCAAGTTTCTCCTAAAATTGGTGAGGAAGCAATAACGTCCAGGGATCATGACAGAGTATAGGGGGGAGAACAATTTATTTGTCTAAATTAACGATCCAAAGAAACAATAAAGATGCAGCAAATCAAGACTTTCATTCCCTCCTGAAGAGAATGAACTTTTGACAATAAAGTTGGCTTCTCAAGCACCATAACTGATAGGCTACACCTTAGAAAAGAAAGCAGCCCAACAATTACTCTATCACATGCACATGCAATTGCATGAGAGTAATGAAGAGAAGGAATATGATCGATCAATCGTTGTGCTTCATAGTAGATGTAAGATGGACGACCTTCTATTCTCTTTTCTTTTAAAGTGCAACCTCAGAGAAGAGGTCGATCACTTGTCTCAACCACAAAACCCAAAAAGGAAATAGCAAAAATATGTATCATCAGAAATAAATAGAAGCTGTTGTACATTTTATTAAAAAAAACATGGTTGCAGTTCCAAAATAACTTGCAAGAAAATCTCCATAATATAGCATGTGTAGAGACATATTTAGATTAAAAATCAAAAAAAGAAAGTGCAGTTTTAAGAGAATGATGGAGGATTTTGCTGGAGTTATCATATTAAAAAGTTTCTCCAAAATTACACATACATTGAAAATAATACATGTAACCGAGCACAAGAAAAGAGTATGCCAATACAAGATATTATTGAGAAACTCTAACCTGCTAATCCTGCACAAGCGGAAGAGAAAACTATCACAGGAGGGGCGCATTCAATAAGAGACATGTACAAAACTCAACAAAAGCAAAAGAGAAATAACTAATGTTAGATTTTTTTTGCTATAAAAATCCTATTTATTTATCTATGTTAGACATTGATTTATTAATAAAATTACATCATTCTGTTAGAATATTTTATTTCCTTATGTGGCCTCTACTATTTATTTAATTATTGAGCTTACATATTGTATTATTTTAATTACTTTATTTATGGGCTTGGTAATTAATTATGTGGCCTATAAATTATATTCCTAATAGTATTTGGCATAATGGGCCTAGGGTTTCATAATCTTGATGGACGATTTTGACCCTTTAGCTATTCTATAAATAAAAGCAGCTTAGGGTTTGGTCCCAATTGTAAATCTCAAGAATTTTATTTACACACCTATACATCCATCCTAAGATTGAGAGAGGCAATTGAAGACTTTCACCCTTAAGCGCAGCAGAAGCGTGATACATACAATATGTCTTCTCTCAATTCATGTAAGTACTTAATATTATGATTAATTGATTTTATTTTATTCTATGCAATAAAGACGTTCTCAGATAATTTATTCAACACATTCATCATTCATTAAATGATTATTTAGTTTGTTTATATATATCTCCATATTATATATTTTATAATTTTTGTGTATAAATAGATGTTATACACAAAAGATATAAATCATATATATGTAATATATAAATAAAGAAATAATGGTTTATAAGCTAGGATAATTTGGAGATATTATATATCTTACGAGTTATAGTACTTTAATAGAGATGATTTATCTTGATCATGAAAGTTGGACTTCTAATTAAAATACTAATGCATTAACGAAGTAGTGCATTAAGCGGATCATGTGATAATATTTTATTTATAAAATATTTTCAATGTAAATATTAATTAGTAAAATTTCTTAATTTTAAAATTATAGTGGACTTAATATTGTTATATATATATATATATATATATATATATATATATATATATATATTAATTTGATGTTCCAATGAGTGAGATTACATCGTGTTAATTAATACCTCGTAATATCGATTAATATATTTAATTAATATTACAATCATTATTATTGTCAAAACATCTATAAGATTTTTCATAAGATAATTTATCATTGATCATAGAATCTTGACCAAGTCTTTTAATATTTATTATTAAAATGATTGATTTAATTGTTAAATCAATTTATGATCAAATAGAGATAAATTATGGACTTATGAAATTAATTTAAATGTATCTGAAATACACTACAACAAAAAGGTTTATTTCTGACGGAATATTCCGTCGGTAATAAGGATATTCTGTCGAGGGTAACCTCATTTCCGACGGAATTTTCGGTCGGAAATTCGGTCGTATATAAGCACGTCGAAAATAAGTCCATCGATTCTTCAGTCGGAGATACTTAGCGTCGACGGACTTATTGTTGATCGAACGGTCAGTCGGAGTTAATATATCCCCGACTGAAACTTGTCTGTCGAAGATATTCGGTAGATGATAAGCATGCTACGTGGCAGCCTGACAAAAATGGAAAAACACCTTACGCGCGATGGAATTCCATCGAGTCTATAACTCGTCCGTCGAGGATATTCGGTCGAGGATATGTATGCCATGTGGCAGTATGCCGAAAATGGGAAAGACCTCAACCTCGATGGTTATCCGTCGATAATAACATCATTCCGTCGAGGTTACTGTTTTTTTTTTAAAAAATATTTTATTTATTTTTGCAATATCCAGGGATTTAACCCACATCTTGTATCTGTACCTGTACCTATTTTCCCAACATCACATACACAAGCTAAATTAAGTTAAATGTCAAAAACATCCTATTACTACTAGAATAACCGCAACAAACCAAAGTAATGAAATGTAAAACCGGATTAATCAAAGTTAATTAAACTAAGGTAAATTACAAAAGATCTCATTAATCTAAACTAACTATAACAAACATCCCATTAAGCTAAATTAAGTTAAGTGTCAAACCGCAACAAAACCAAAGTAATTAATGATAAGGTTTAAACTACAATATGTACGTCAAAAGTTATGTAAAATTAATACAAAAGAATTTAAACTACAAAAGAATGTAAACTAAGTCAAGCTAGTAGAGCCCCCAGTGTGAGGAGGATCATCGGTAAATTGTCGACGCTTCTTCTGAAGTATGAAAATCGCCATCCCGCCATTCGTCGGTCCACTCACCCCCGCTGATACAATATAATGTAACTCATTAGTCCATATATATGATTCAGTTAAAGATAACTAAATGAAAATTAAATAACATGCAGAATATATATTTGTATTTAAAACGAAATATACCTGAGCAGTCGAACGCTGACTCAACGTCGGCCCAAACGCTTCCTCAACTAAGGTAACCACCATCCGAACAATCTCGTCGCGTATCGTGGCCCACTGCTCCGGAGGGATACCCGTACTCTCGGTGGTGGCACCAGCTGCAACGTCCTACGCAAGCTGATGGAGGCGAGAACGGCTGGGCGGGTCCTGACGATGGAACAGCGGATCGGTCTCAAACCTCTCCGACACCGCAGCCATAACACGCTGGAACAAAGCATCATCTAAGCCAGTGCCCGTATGTGATGGTCCCACGGGGGCTCTCGGACGCAGACGCAGACGTTGGCTAGAGCCTACAAAAATAAATATAATATGAATAATATTACAAGTTTAATTTATTCATAAACACGAAATAAACACAAATAGTATACCTCCTGGCAGTGTATAGGCTGGTATCCTCGGTAACCCCAACACTCGATACCGGCCGGTAGTACTAGTGGGAGTATCCTGAGACACGACCCAAAGAGCCGTCTCCTCGTCCTGAGATAAACTAATCTCGGGCGGAGGGACGGTGGAATCTAACGTCTCAGCATCGCCCCTAGCAGCCTGCAACTCTGCTATACGCTGGCTGCGGAGCTTCTCAAACCGCTCCTGTAATTTGATATACAAGTGAGTTATCTTGGTATCATCATATAAATTACGTAATATTATCCTAAATAATATTTATTATAGTAAATGTATTACCCGTATAGCTAGTGCTGCTGGAGATATCGTCGACCCCGAAGTAGAGCCCTTCGGCGTATGGACTCTATCCCAGAACTCGATCATAGTAGGAGGTCGGCCCAAGCTACTCCGCATGGCCTAGATCATATACATTAAATAAGATCACCTTAATTTACTATAGTTGCAATATAAGACTAAACTAAACTAAAGAGAAATACATACCGACTTAACCTCCTAAAACGACTGCGAGCCAGAAGTATGTACAACTCGCAGCTTGTCGTGATTCTTCTTCATCTGCTCCGACTTGGTCTTGAACGCAGCATCATCCCAGTACGCACACATCGCAGCCCATGCTGCATCTGATACTGTCGGCGGCTGATGATCTCGCAAAGTAGTCCCGGGCATTTCTTCTATCGCCCGGACTGCCCTCTGTCGCATCTCGTACAACCAATCAAGCATAATTCTTCGAGATGTGGGCAATGATAACGGCGTCACCATCCGCCTCAGTGATGTCGGCCTCGTATCTGTAGTATCTCTATCAAACAGACATAACATACGTATAATTTATTATTTGAACAATATGTAAATAACATGCATGGACCTTGATTTAATATATGTAAGTCAACTTACGTGAAAACTCCGCAACACCTTGTCACCATGGCCGACATCGTGGCAGCATCTCTTGCTAAAATCGCACGCAATTGAGTAGAGATGCGCTAGGCAGATGGAGTGTCCGGTCGTCTTAGCGACAGGATCCATAATACTATAATACAAAATTTATTAAGAACATTTTAATTTATTAATCACATGATAATATCATTCTAATTGAACATAAGTGATATATTATAGTTGAAACCTACACGCATTTGAGCCAACATCAATCTGAACTGCGTATAGAGCCTTGCCGATGGGCGACCTAATCGACCGAGGTTAGGCCCTCGCGACGCCGACGTCTAGCATCTATATGTTAATATATATAGTTATGACATTGTCCAAAAATAGTAAATGAATGTATAATATAGTTATGAAAATAATGTTATTGAGCCAAAAAAATCAATCAACTCACATCGATCTCAAGACGACCCTCCACAGGAGCCGTCACCCGATCCGGAGCCAGCCGCCACTACTACCACCTCCACCGCTATATCGAGGCATATATAGTTGTCTTCTTGAAATAATGTACATAGATCGATGATGAACGATCGAATGGCCATCAAATGATTGATTTTATATATATAATGATTGATTTTAGTTGTATAGTATTTACAAAACACCAATTAGTGAAGAAGTAGTATGTCGTCAAACTTGTCAGAATCAAAATCATTTTCATCCTCTAATTCTGTCTCTTCATCTTCTGTATCAATTTCTTCCTCAATATCATCTTCTACCATCACATACGGACTAACAACCACATCTTCCTCCACTTCATCAACATCGATTACGTCAACGACATCATCACCCAACACATCGTCATCATATACCACAACGTGGCTGGGATTGTTAACTTGTTCTTGCAACGGGTCATCCGTTCCAGACAAATTAGTACCATCAAATGGCCGAGTCTTCGTTGTCACAACTGTATACCAGGGGGTTCTACTGTGAACGACATTAGGGGCGTAGTACACTTGAGTTGCTTGGTAACAACACAAATACATCATCGAATTTGTAAAATAGATTTTATATCTATTGTGACGATTCTATTACGATCAACTTTAACACCCTTTGCAGTATCAAACCAGTGACACTTAAATGTAACGACCTTTTTATCCCCTGGATAATTGAGCACAACCACTTCCTTTAATCTTCCATAGTAATTGGATTCAGAATCTCCATAACAACTTCCCAACACGACAACGCCGGAGTTGACTGATGTCAATTCATTCAAGTCATCAACCTTGAATCTATACCCATTCACGATACAACCTGAAAATGAACTAACAAGTTTGTACGGGCCTAAAATGACATCTCTAAAACGATCATACGCGTTCTTTTCTTCGACCCTTCTCTTAAACCACTGGTGAAAATTTGCATTAGTGAATGCTTCCATCTGTGATTCTATCAACCCCGGGTTAGAAGCATGCGCTTCCAATTCGAATGAACTGCGTACAATAATATGGAAATTAATTAATTTTTGATTAAGGATAGATAAATCATTTTCAACTTGTAATAATATATACTTGATGTACGAAGATACTTCAGGCATATTTAGAAGCACGTATGTAGAGACAATCTTTAAATCTTTATCTGTTAGGTAAGACTTCGTCTCATGTCCAAATGGTTTAATTTGGATAAGTGAATACAACCAACTCATCATCAAGCGACGACCGCATTTGGATCCTCGACCTCATTCCGAATTTAGACGGTTATGCTTTATTACGACTACATCGTCAAAGTACAACGAAGCGAAGTTGACAAGCTCTTCCTCTCAGATAGCGTTCGCTCAAAGAATAGACCCTCTCACGCTTTTTGTTTTTAACTTTCTACTTTAATCAACGCATATACCTGAAATATGAAAGTATGTGATATATATTACCTGATAAGTTAAATATAAAGATGACGAATATTTCACAATGTATGTGATATTACCTCTCAAATAGATACATCCATCGATATTGCATCGGTCCTCCAAGCTTAAGTTCATATGGCAGATGAATAGGCAAATGCTCCATGCTGTCAAAAAACCCCGGTGGTAAAATCATTTCAAGCTTGCACATTGTCAACACTATGTTTTTCTCCATCTGCTCCACATCACTATACCTTATAATAGTTGAGCAAATATCCCGAAAGAAATTTGAAAGTGCGGTAAAAGTATCATTAATATTCCTGGGTAACACCTCGCGAAATGCAATTGGCATCAATTTCTGCATGAATACATGATAGTCGTGACTTTTGAACACAGTAATTTTCAACTGTTCAACCTTAGTACAAAGAGATATGCTAGAAGCATATCCATCTGGGAGCTTCAATGCGCTAAGCCACTTGCAAATGTTTTGAACCTGTTGCTTGGTAAGACAAAATGGAGCTTTTGGTTTTGTGTTGTTAGGTCGGAGCCAAAATTCCCGCCTGATAATTATTTCCTCCAAGTCTTTACGTGCTTTATCATTGTCTTTTGTTTTACCACTTGTATCTAGTACGGTGTAAAACAAGTTCTCAAATACATTCTTTTCTGTATGCATAACATCTATACAATGACGAAGTGCTAGTGTGACCCAGTATGGCAACTTAAACCAAATTGGCGAGTGAGTCCAGTTATGACTTTTCCCATATCCTATAGCTCTCAACATACCATGATCCTTCCCAGGGGGTGGAAATGTTAGATCATTTAACCAGACCAATATGTCGCTACCCGACAAGCGACCAACAACCCCTTTCTTCTCTGTCTTTCTGTTGAATTGTGTAGACATCTTTCCATAATTGTGCTCAGTAGGCAAGAATCTACGAGCAGTTCCAAAAAAACTAGTTTTTTCGACCATACGACGCAGATTGAGTGCCTTTCACATCCCCATGCGGTTGAGGGACATAACATTCAATGAATGAAATCCCAAACCTAAGTGAGATACATAACATCCAGTAACAGTCCCAAACTGGGGACTATTCGGCATTCACTCCTACTGAGTGAATGTCAAACGGGTTTCTAAGTTTCAAAGTATATTACATATATATATTTATGAGTGTATTAAAGAGCAAAGGGAGAGTATTATTGAGTTTATTGAAAATTGTGATAAACTAAGCAAATGCTACTTAGTTTATTTTGCCTATGATAAACTAAGTAAGTGGTACTTAATTAGTTTATGAGAATTGTTATTTGGAATCTATAGAGATTACTATTCGACATCCACTCCTATAAACACAATTATCAAACGGGTTTCTAAGTTTCATAGCAGTTGCAGCTGTAATAGTACTAGGAGAAGAGTCGATCTAAGTTTCATATTAGTTGCAATTGAAGCTAATAGTACTCCAACCGGTTCCTCGGCAGTAATCGGACAAAAAAAAAAGGGTCGTAGTTCCTGTTTGTGTCCTATACTCTATTAATAAAGTTAATTGAATTATTGCGGACATTCCTCACTGTTCCACCATAACAGATGATAACATCCCGAAGGAGTTCCATTAAGTTATTGAACAAAGTTACAAGTTAAGCAACCCTCTAGATGAACGAACGATCACTTCTCTACTATGAATGAATCATTGCCTGATATGGGTTCAATCCATGCCATAGAAAGCTTTTCAGCACTCCAAATACCCATATGAGGAATTTGGAATGGTGAGAAGCTGTCTATGTCATGGATTGGACCCATATCAAGCAATGATTCATTCCTAGTAGAGAAGTGATCGTTTGCTCATCTAGAGGGTTGCTTAACCTATAACTTTGTTCAACAACTTAATGGCACTCCTTCCGTATGTTGGCATCTGTTATGATGGAGCAGTGAGGAATGTCTTCAATAATTCAATTAACTTTATTATTCGAGTATAAGACATAAACAGAAACTACGACCCTTTTTTTTTAAATTGTTGTCGAGGAACCGGTTAGAGTACTATTAGCTGCAACTATGTTAAACCCTGCATAAAAAGAAGTGCTTCATTTAATTTATATGTTATTATATTTGAAAATTGTGGCAAACTAAGCAAATATGGTATTTAGTTTATTTTACCAATGAAAAACTAGATAAATGCTACCCAGTCAACAAGTATTTTTTTTTATTTATTGAATATGTAGACAACTTACTATTCGATCAGTTTTAATTGTAGAAAACTAAGCAAATTCTACTTAGTTTATTATTTTATTCAGTTACTTCAGTTTTTTATGTAATGGAAAACTAAGCAAATGCTACTTAGTTTAAGATAATTATTGTATTTTATTTTATTTTACTATATTTATTTTATATGTTATTTTTTTTATTATATTATATTATTTTAATTAATTAATTTTAATATATTCTAGTTTATTATTAAATTTATTTTAAAATTAATTTATTATTATACTTTTATTTATTTATGTATTTTAATTTATTTTATTTTGTATTATTTTATTTTATTTTATTTTACTATATATGTTTTACTTTAATTTAATTTAGTTAAATTAAATTAAATTTATTTATTTATTTAGATTTATTTATTTATTTATTTATTTATTTTATTTTTATAATATTATATTAAATAATAAAGTAAATTTATTTTATTTTAAAGTTTATTATATTATATTATATTATATTATAATATATTATATTATATATTATATAATTTATTAAATTTATTTAAAGCTCATAGTATTTTTTTGTATTAATTTATTAATTTATATAAATATTAATTTATTATATTATAATATATTGTCTTTTATATAGTTAATTAAATATTTATCTATTACAATCTATAACTTCCACAGAAATTCAGTCGGAAATTCCGTCGGAATTAATACTTAACACCAAAATAAGGGAAGTCTTCAATTGATTCACAAATTAAAATTCACAATGCTGGAAAAGGCAGAAATCAGAACACTGCAAATTAAGTTTATCACACTGCATTATAACTCCTCAATATCAGATAACAAATTAAACACACTACTGATTATGGACATTATAACTGCCTGGGCACAAATTAAAGACTAATTTGAAGGGTACAGTAAACCAATATCAGTAAACACCGCGCAACATCTCAGTCTCAAAATTAGTTTCATACCAAACCAAATTAAACCCTAAATTAAATATAAAGCTCAAATTGAACATTCAGCCTCAATCAGTTTCATATATAATAAGACAAATTAAAACCTAAATTAAGCCCCAAAATCAATTGCATATATAGCCTATATAATATTCAAACCTTAATGGTATTAACTAAAGATAGAAATTGTGTACCTCAATTGATTTGGATGCTAGAAATAGGAGAGACGATATACCACAATGCCGCCGCCGACACCCACGACGTCGCCGAAAAGCCGACTAACCGTGACAGAGAGATAGAGGAGTTGAAGTGTGAGGACGACAAGGGTTTTCCCCTTTACAATCAATATATACTGTGTGTTAAGAGAGAATACCGGCGAGAGGGAAGAGCTACTGGCCGGATAGAGAGGGTATGAGCTGCCGTCGCGCTAGAGAGAAGAGAGAGACCAGAAAGAAAGACGCGGTAGAGAGAGAAGAGAGAGATCAGAAATAAAATAAGAGAAAGAAGGAGCTGAACGGTTTTTAATCGACTATTCTTAACGGAATATCTGTCGAAATTGGTTCCCTCGAGATTACTATATTTCTGACGGATATTTCGTCGACTATAAATCTGATTCCGTCGAACTTATAATTCGCGTGGCACGAAATGTTGGCGCCCTTGGACTGGTGTTATCCCGACTGAATTCCGTCGAAGATAACATATTTCTGAGGGAAATACTATCGACTAAATATTCGGTAAAAATTACAATAAGGTCAACTGAATATCCTCCGTCGATAATAATTTCGTCGGTCTTAAGTCATTTTCTTGTAGTGATATATTAATTGATTCTGAAATATTTATGTACATTTATAAAGAAAATATTTACAGTTTATTAGTAAAGGGTTTATTTAATTAATTCTTGGACTGAAGTGCAATTACAATTATTTAGTGGAATTAATTGTAACTAATATTTATTTTGAATATTATTATTAGATAATAATATCTAGATAAATATTGGAGTCAATAGAAGAATCCCTTAAGATCCCTTTCCTAGCCTAATATAGACCAACTTCTTGAGAGAGGGTAAGGATCAATGTTATTATATATATTATTGATCAAAAACGTATGGGTAGACTTTTCTATCAGAGGAAAAACAAAAATACGTATTCTCTCTTTCAGCCTAGAAAAAACAGAGTTAGAATTTTTCTAGAAGGGTGCTTTGGAGACCACACTCCAGGTTCAACATAAGATCATAGGAAGGAAGATCTTGAGGATATAAGAAACTGTACGAAGATTCAAATCGTGTTAATCCAACCAAATACTAGGTAACAAATTCGTACTTTAGATACATGGTATATATATTTGTTGTTTCATATAAAACCATAAAGACGATCCTGATTTTATTTCATTTTTTTTAAAACCTATCCTCGGATATTTTTTTTCCTTCCATCTAAAACACCAAGGTAATGAAGTGGCCTATATTTAACATAGGAAACTTCCTGGCGTGATGCCCTCTAACTAAAATAGTAAAGTAATCAAGATTACCTGATATAGGTCTCAAGGACTTATGCTACGTTTGGATCGATGGAATAGGAGGGAGAATGGAATGAATCATTCCATTGGAATGATAAAAAATATGTTTGGTTGGTTTATTCCTGATGGAATGATATATTCCTACTGGAATGATAATCTACTTAAAATTGTATTTTTCATTCTTGTTTAAGGGGTCCTGAATAAACCATTCCATCCACTAATTTTAGTCAATTGACATTAATACCCCTCTAAAATATAGGGCTTTTACCGATTGTATATTTGATCGATCATTTTGTCTATCGGGAGAGCGGCGAGAAGAGAGAAGATGAGAGATCGATCTTTGGCTCAGATTGGTACATGACCACAAACCTCAGATTGAATTCATCTCAAATAGCTTCCAACTCTCTCTATTATTCTGGTATGATTTTTGATTTTTGATATATATTCATCTATAAATGGAGATAAATTGTTTGATCGTATTTTTTGCTTTGATTTTGTGGTGATTTTGACTGTTATTTTATAGCAAGTAATTTGTTCTGATTTCTTCTTCCTTCTTCAGTGGATTTAGACTTGATTTTTTTTCCTTTTCATTTTTTTCTGATGATTTTCAATGAGTTTCATGTAAATGAATTGGATATTTATAGAAACGGCAAAATTGATTCCTCCGAATTTGGCTCAAAAAATGTGTAGCATTTCTTACATGCATAAAAAAACTACCATTCTGAATGATGATTACTTTAATTGAAGCTAATTAATACTACTACTACTACAAAAATTGTTCTCTCTCTCCTAAAATTTCCCAAAAATCCGATCGATGAGGGAAAAAATGAGGAATGTGTTGAGATCAAAGTTTTTTTTTCTTTTTTAAGTTGAAATCGCCCAGAGAGAGCCTTGGGTAACTTCTGGAATTTGCTGGCGGTATCAGCTTCTTGGGTAACTTCTGGACTACATGTGGAGTATTTTAAATTGCTAATCTATTTGGTACTCCTATCTATCTTTAGTCTCAACCCATAAGCAGCAATGATTGATTTTTTCAGTTTTTATTTTATTTAAAAAATGACACCTAAATGAACAGTGATAATGTATTAAAATTCATTTTTAGGATCCTCATCGAGAAGAAGTTCACCAAGCAATTAGAAAGAGCATCAAAATGAACTGTTTTATTTTTGGTCTTGACATAGATCTTTGTTTTGAAGCTTAGCGAATGAACTGTTTCATTATTGCTTTCATTATAGTATGTTTCTTGAATTTATTTTGAAATTATTTTACAATATGTTTATTGTTTGAGTTTGCTCTTACTTTTTCAATTGAATTGCAGTCATGGCTCGTCGTAGATTAGACAAACGGAAGAGAATGAAGAGATTAATTGCCTTTTTTATTTTTGGTCCAAATAGTTGCCATGGTTACCTTATTCATGCAATTTGTTATATCTATGTAACGACATATACATATGAGAAACACTTAATCGACCAAAGTACACCCTTTCTTGCTCGAGCGGTCTAAAATTTATGAGGGAGCTAGTGTATGACAGTGACATTACATTCCACAATTACCTTAGAATGGATAGGGCAAGTTTTATCAAATTATGTGATATTTTACATACCACAGGCAAACTTAGTAGTACAAAGTACCTTCAAATAGATGAACAAGTTGCCATATTCTTGTATGTGCTAGCCTATCATGTGAAAAATTGTGTCATAGTATTACAATTTCGTCGATCCGGTGAGACAATTAGTAGGTATTTCAACAACGTATTCAATGTCGTGATAAGATTGGAAGGTCAACTTTGTAAGAAACCGGAACCTATACGTGAAAACTCTACTGACGATAAGTGGAAATGGTTCAAGGTATTTCTTTAACTTAGATATTTGTTATCCTACCAGAACAAGCTTTTTTTAAATCACATATTTATCATTATGTTTTTGAAAAAGATAAGTATTTCTTACTAGGGTTGTCTAGGGGCTTTGGATGTAACATATATAAAGGTTCATGTCCTTGAAGAAGATAAACCTAGGTATCAAAATCAAAAAAATGAGATTACAACTAACGTGTTAGGTGTTTGCTCCCCGGAGATGCAATTTATCTACGTCTTACCTGGTTGGGAAGGGTCCGCGACAGATGGTAGGGTACTTTATTCTGCAATGCATCGTAATCATGGTTTGAAAGTAAATCAAGGTAAGAAATAAGAAATATCTTAATATAATTTAATATGTATAGACTTACACTAGCAAAAACAAACAAACACAACCCTATTTAACATCCTTTTTTATTTGGTTAAGGTAACTACTACCTTGTAGATGCTGGATATACCAATGGAGGGGGCTTTCTTGCACCTTTTAGAGGTCAAAGATATCATTTAAATGATTGGTTAGATGGACATCGACCTACGATTGCCAAAGAATTGTTTAACATGAAGCACTCCTCATTTAGAAATGTCATAGGCGTTGTTTTTGGCCTTACAAAGAAAAGATAGGGAATTCTTAGAAGTCCTTCATTTTATCCTATTCAACACAAAATAAAATAATTGTTGCTTGTTGCCTAATGCACAACTTTATAAGGCAAGAAATGGCTATTGATCCGCTTCAAGATGAGGAGATAGAAGTCAACCATGAGGAAACTAGAGTTGATGAAGACTACATCAATACAGTTGAGACATCCCATGTATGGACAAACTTTAGAGAAAATCTTGCCGTTGAGATGTTTGATGTGTGGAGGGCTGACCATAGTTTATAGTTTATTGTATCGATTAATAGGATTTTGTATGATACTTATATTTTAAGATTGAGTTTGTATGATACTTTTTGTGTGTGCATGAGTGTTTTGTTTCTCTTTCCTCACTATTGATTTATGCTTCTTGTGATTGATTGATTATGGATGGTGTTATTTCTTGAATTCTATCCAACATGACTTGAGCTAGGGCCTCATTATCATCAACCAACATGAAAATGTGTATACTGTTCCTAATATAGGTCCTCCAAGTTCAAATATTTGGTGAATTAGTTTGGAACTTATTATACTCATGCTATAACTTTTATATTTGAACATAATAAAATGTCTGTTGAAAAATGTTAAATAGTTTTTAATACCCAAGAGAACATGGAACTGGTGTTAATTTGAATTGGGTAATTACCATAGTATTGTTGGTATACTTGTGTTGTGGTAGACCTCGTAATAGTGATCCTCAGAGCCTGTCTGGTTTACCCCTAAATTTGAATGGAGCCATTTGAATTTTGTATAGTATTATGTGCAGTGATAATGGTGGCCCTTTTATTTTTAAAACTGCATTTTTACTTCATGGAAATGAATAAGTTCACAATATATATTTTGATCCTCAGACTATTGCATGAAGTTCCTCAGACTATTGCATATTTGAGCCCATATGTTGTTGTATTCATAAAAATTAAGGCGGTTGATATTGTTCAATACAAAATCGAATTTATTAGTCAATATGAGAGCTTTGGTACAACTTTTGTTAAAAATTCGTGTAGACCAGTTTGAGCATTGCACAGAAATGTATGTGCTTTAGCTCTGCTTTGTTTTTAGCATTTGTTTTTGGGCTTACTCGACTTCAACTAAGTTAGGTGGCTAACTCTTTGTGTATTGCTTAATAAAGGAAAAGTTGAGAGTTGCAGTTCTGGTTTTCAAAGCGGCATTTCAGTTCATACAAGGTGAGCTTCTTAGCCCTCTTAGTAAAATTTTACATTATATATTAAGCTCAAATCAAGCTGCATGCCTTTGTTTTTTTACTATGCATACACTAGTAAAGAACTAATTTATATTTGGCGGACTTCATTTATGATGGATTCTCAAGTAAATGATGAAGCAAAGGGGCGGAAAGAGTAAGCACAAATGGGTTGAAAATGAAGATGACAAGCTTGTGGAATGTATGCTAGATATATTAAATACTCTTTGGAACTTTATATAGAGTGATAATGGTTTTAAGCTCTGGTTTTACTTGGCCATTGAAAAGCATTGGTGAGAAATTACTGCGCAGCGAGAATAAAGGCAAAACCACATATTGAGTCGAGGTTGAAAACATTGAAAGTTTGAATGGGCGATTGTATATGATATCTTTGCATGGAAAAGACGATGAGTGGATTTGGTTGGGATGTTGAAAATCATGTGCTTGAAGCCTCTAAAGATGTATGGATTCCATATCTTAAGGTAAGTCATTTTTAAGATTGAAGCATTTAATTTCTAAGGTAATTATCATACAAGAGAGAATAATTCTTATGTTTTAAGATTGAGATGTTTGAATATATGAATAGAGTTTTTTTAATTCTTCGTGTTATTTTTTTCTCTTACTTGTTTTAGGTGCACCAAAAGAGAGCAAAGTGGTAGAATAAGACATTTCCACATTATTTGGATCTACGTGTTATATTTTGGCAAGGATAGAAGCAACTGGAAAAGATGCTCTGTCTATTTATGAAATGGTCGAGTTAGATGAAGAGATCCAAACAAATGATAGAGATGATGACTTGATTTCAACTCGCAATGAGGAAATATCTAAGCAAGTCCTCTAGTTTCAAGAAAAGGAAGAAAAATCAAGTTTCGATATTGATTACGAATCTGCCATGGAGAGGGTCACTATTATTCTTTGCCTGACTGACTCGAGAAATCATCTGCATGATTTTGCTAACTTTCTTGGATTGGAGGCTTCATTAAATGAGCAACGGAAGAATCTCAGTAATACGTTGAGTAATGTGCCCGGTCTAACTGATAGTGAGCGTAACAAGGTCATGTGCAAGCTTGCTCGTGAAGAGGAGTTGATGGTAGTCTTTTTTAGCCTTCCCGATGAGCGAAAAGAGGGTTTCGTCAAAGATTTATTGAGTGGAGTGCTATACTAGTTATTTAGACATTTTATTATGTTACTTATTGAACGATGATATTGGGATTTTGTTTAGGATTTTTTGATGGAATGCTAATACTACTTGATTAGACATTTTATTAAGTTGTTGGTTGTTAAATGAAATTATGTATTATGTTATTGAATTTTATCATCACTTTATATTATTGAGTGGGGTGTTATACTAGTTGATTTAGTTTTGTTGGTTGTATTTTATTTTACACTACTTATCTTTAGATTTCATCAATTAAAATAAAAAGTTAATTCTAGAGAAATAAAAATATATATAAAAAAAAGATAACTTACAAGTAAGAAAAAAAATTATAAAAAAAAAAAATTATATGAAAAAGTATAGTAAAAAAAAAAGAATATAATTATAAAAAAAATCTAGAGAAATATGTGTTAAATTTTTAATATAATTTAATTTTAAGTTAAATTTAAATATTCAAAAGTATTTAAGTCATTTTCTAATTATTTATTTAGCATTAGAGTACTATTGCATGGGGAACTTGCAACAAATATTTCTTTAGGACAACACGCAATCAAGAAATTTTAACTATAAAACGAAGAAAACATAGTTCAGTTCATTAAAATATTTTGTGAATAAATTATTTGGAGGGAAGCTAATAGTTACCATCTCCTTGGAGAGAGGACCAGCACAGTGCGGACATCTCACGCAATTTCTAGGGTAAAAATATTTTTACCTCTATACTATACTATCACATTTGGTCACTTTGTAATTTATACTTGGAAAAACAAAATGCAACTTCAAAATGTAATTTGAGTTAGGAATGGTAATTATTAGGAAATTTTATTGAATCTATTTTCTTTATTCTCTCCTACAGCAATCTACCCAAAAAATAATGGCGTACATGTAAAGAGAGGAACGCCAACACCCAGAAAAACCTGTATTCATTTTTCATTTCCTCTCTAAACTGATTTTTAACTTCACAAGCTATAAATAGTTCACCTAGTCCTCTATAAATTTACCCCGTCCCTATAAAATACAAAATAAATCTACGAATTCACTCCCATATCTTTACATCTTTCCATTTTATGTAATTTTCACTCCAAACACCTTAGCAGCTTCACAATACTCTTCCCTACTACACCTCTCTCAGACAGATTTCTGACACAACTGTAATGACCATAATTTGAACCCAGAAGAAGGAAAGAAAAAAGGTGCATGGGGTAGTAGTCAATAATCTGATCTGGTGGCTGTAAATGATGAAAGAAGCCCTGCAGCTTGGGCAGGTAATATGTCACCAAACCTGCCTTGCCCATCTGTTAATATGGAACCCAACTTCAGCGTGCTCTCCCCGAATCTGCTGCCAACCTGGCAATACACAAAGATAATCAGTTTGCTGCCTAGATTTGCTGAAAAGGGATGGATTATAACACTGGATATCACCGTCGTACATCAAGCACATAGATATATGTGTACTTCCTTTTTTTATTAGTCACTCTGTCCCAATGCAGGTAAACTTTCTTTTCTTGGAATGTCCAAAATTAAGTGACATAATTCACATAAATGCATAAATTGTTCAATTTGACTATATTATTCTAATGTTTGGAAAAGAGAGTTTAAAGTTGTGAAACTCCATTCCATATACCAGTGCATTACTTTTAAAGAAATAATGCAAAGCAAAGTTAAAGTCCTCTTGGTAAACTATGTGCCAAAGGGGCTTAAAATGGGACAGGGAGTGTACGTACCATGTTTAATATACACCAGTACACCACCCATCCCTACGTGCACTAGGTGGGTCAGCCAAGGAAGAATACTGATGTCTTGAGGACGGGAAGTTGATGGTTGAATAGCACATGCAAATTAAGTCTCACACGCTTGTCTAGTTACGAAGCTGAGTCCGTGCAAAAATTTCTTAGATAAACTTGAGCTCAAGATCTCACCTTCTCGTGTGCAAAACCAAACTAAGAGTAACTTCTTGCTACTCCTAAAATTAAAGAAGTTCAATATTCAATTGTTCAAATTTAAATGCACAGGAAGTTTTTTTACCTGCATGAAAGACTTCAAAAATGGTGTTGCCACCCCAAAACCTGAATCCTTGTCAATATCAATCTTTCGGGAGAGTTCATCATTCATGTAACCTTTCCACGAATTTCTTGAAGAAATATCATCCATAGATGTTGAGATAGATGCTTTAGTTGTTCCCTTCGCTGACAATGCCGGAGCACTGGAAAATATATGTTATTTAGAAGTCGCTTCAAAGTGGATCTAGTAGGTGGATCTAGTAGTAAATTTATAGCACTAGGGACTGTATTTCTTATTTATTTTGTTTTAAGAAAACCCAATATGTAAATTATCTCAAACAAGAAGAAAGACCGATATGCCAGCCACCATCAACATGTGAAATTTATGCCATTGGCATTTATGAGAAGATACTATTAATGAATATACATGCACAAATCCTATGGAATGATAAAGTAACAGATTTGTTGAAAGCAATAATAACATGAACCTGATTGGAAGGTATTTAAAGCGAGGAACCGTGGAGCATCTCATTATATTGGACTCAGAATTAGTAGGCAATTTTTGCACGGTATCTGTGTACATCCGATTAAGTTGCACAAAGAACCCAAAGAGGACAGCATGGCGTAGGTAGGACTGTCTCTCATTCTCCCAAAGGTATGGCTCATACCTGAAATGAGTAAATAATCAAACAAAATCACCATCTGTAGATATGGTTATTCTAGTACCATTAAGATGCGGATGAGGGGAGGCAGAGAAACATATAGACAGGCAGAACAATAAGTTAAACACAACATAACATATCAATGGAGTTTCCTTGTTATGTCCATATCTGGTGATTTCACTCAAATTAAGGTAATTAATTTGTGAAAACCGAAAATCTAGTTTACTATTAACCTTATAATAAATAAAAAAAATTTAAAAAACTTAGTTGTGCCAAACTTTGCAGGACAGGAGTATGTCAGATATTCTCATTCTATGAAATGAGTTCAGTCAAAAAAATAAACTGAAAACTTATGGTAATCTGGAGTTCCATAAGGCAGATTTTTTAAATGGTTTTCTATTTTCAGATATAAATGCTCAGAGAACAATAACCACAATTTATTTGGTCAATTATTTTCATAAAAAATTGCATTAGAAAAAATGCCCAAGTATAAAGAAACCACAAAATGACGATACAGTTCACTGCAATTTGCTTCCCTGCGGAAAATACTAGATTCAATTAGGGAACTTCTTTTAGTCTTTACAATCTAAAGAAAATATAATTTTGAAAATTGATTCATTCTGAGAAGTATATCAATAACCTTGCCGAATTAATGAAAGGCCAAACACAGAAACCACGTTATTATAACTTATTAACTTTCTTTCTTGTTTCATACAATTGATTCTCTCTTTGTATTTGTGAACTTGCAGCTGTAAAGCTAAATGCTTTAGATTAGATTAAGTCTTCTCCTGTTTCAATATTGGGTCACAACTCTAAACACACTTTACGCCTCTTTTTGTACTTGTGTATGAAGAACAATCAACTTGTCATCCTTTGAAGATGCATCTCCCAGTATGGTTCATATTCATGACCAGGCTATAAAGCCAGTAAAGTGGATTAACTGGGTTTTACCGGTTCAGAAATATAATGACAAGAACACAGGCCAGCAATAGGAACCATAGATCCAATCAACTGAGATGTGGAAGTTTTATTACTTTCATGCACTCACTTTGTATGACTAAAACAACTGATAAGAAATCGCAGTTGAAAGGAAACTTGGAACAAAAGATTTTTAGGGGAAAAAGAAAAAGAAAGAAACCTCAAAATGATCCTTTATATGAAAGTAATGATCATGGAAAGAAGTCAAACCATAGAAAAAACTTGATGAAATCCAAACTTTTTTGCATACAAGATAACAGCTGGTTAGAAAAACTTACGTGAGCCAGTCTATTGGATCCAGCCTCTGTGTAAGGCGATTAACAAACCCATTTATACGCTCTCTGCTGACTGACTTTGTTTGATGTATATCATGCCTCCGTGTAAAAGGAGACTTTACTTTTGGAGTTTTTGATACCTCCTTGCTTCCACTGGAATCTCCCCCAGAAAAAATGTCAGCTGCAAATCTTAAATCTAAAAGAACCTGCAACACTCCTTTCTCTGACACTTGGGATCCATGAACCTCTTCGGTTGAAAGGAAATCTCCATATATACCAATGACCTGCATAAAATATATTATAGCCAATGTAATTGACCAGATTAAATAGAACCTTCTTATAGGAAACAATACTATGTAAACAAATCTGATGACGTTATCAAATAGATGAATGGAAAGATGCACTATAAATTTGTTGAAAGAGGATATGCAAAATTTCTATCCTGAAATTTACACTCAATCACATTCACTGTTTGCATACACGACATCAGGGAATGATATATTAGGTTTAGAGCTAGTTGTTGTCATATTTGCTTGAAATGGCTGCTCTCAGACTACAACCCACATTCATAAGTTTGTTAGATTTATTTACCACTGAACCATGCAACGACCCCTGAAAAGTTAGAAGATGTATATTACCAACAGCATCCCGCTTATGCATGATGCTGGGAAGGATAGACAGTAAATAGATCTCAAATTGTGCATTATTTGCACAAAGTGGCATACTTGCACCATTTGCAAGTTTGAATTGATGTTCCAAATAATCAACAAATTCAAGTGATTGCACAATGGACCCAATTGATTACCCATAACGTAGCGCCTTGACATTATGCTCTTTATAACTCCATGACATATTTTCACCAGCTTTGAGGCCACTCTCATGCTTCCCTATCACCACCCTCCGAAGCCCGCACTTTTGTAACCATTTCTGAATATATAACCTGGTCAAAGACCTTCAGCTTTCCGGTCCTAAATGTATCCAAGACCTTGACTTTTTACCAAATTCACTCTTAAATGATGTACGAAAAAGGCTAAGGAATTGATTTAGTCATGGTGTCACTTTATCACCGATAATTACATAATTCATTATAGCACAATAATAAAAAGTGGGAAAAAAAAGGCCATGAATTTCCATGATAACAATCATAAAGATTTCAATGCGACTTAGGGCCTGTTTGTTTAGAGCTGAATGAAATTGAATGGAGCTGAATCTGAATGACTGAATCAGTTAGTGCATTTGTTTTTGTCTGAATGGCTGAATCGGTAAGATGGACGAGCTGAATGGCTAAGCCAGATTTTTTTAGCTGAATGGCTGAATGAGCAGCTGAATGAAGTAAAAAAAAAAATTAAAAAAATTAAAAAAATATTAACTATTATATTAAGTAATATTAAATAAATTTACAACAATTTTGAGTTTTTTCAAAAGGGTAAAATAATAAAGTTTTGTTATTCAGGTGTTTCAGACATGTCAATTATCAAACAGTTTTTTTCATTCAGATTCAGATTCAACTCATTCAGATTCATTCAATTTTTATCAAACACCCCATTAATACTTGCTAAAAGGCCATCCACTCAGGTTTCCCATCAATTCAGAATCTGAGATCATGGCAAATAGCTATAACTTATGGAATATAACGATCAATCAAATGTTAAAAGTAAATAGAGTACCTTTTCAAATAGCTTTGAAGCAAAACTCTGTAGAATTAGTTTGTCAAGAATATGGCCTCCTACTCTATGAATTTCTTCACAAGCTTGAAATAGAAATGAGGTCATATAAAGGGAAGGCATGGATGGGAGTGATATTTTCATCTCCGATGGGATCTCAGCAGACTGCTCTTGCTTGACTACTGTCTCCTCCCAACCCTACCAACACTTAAAAGATGATTAAGCTTAAGGTATTTAGAGGAACATCCAGTTATCAATTCACAAATAATATTTAAAACAGCAATGATATTGGATGTAAGCATTTAAAAATAAAAACATAGAAGAAGTTAAAGATGCACTAATGCTCATCACAAGGGCAAAACATTCACCAGCCAGAGTTCAAGAAGATGCAATGAGTTAAAACTTACGAGTCAGCAGGAAAATGACTTCAAGTTTCAGCTTTATAAGGTGTTTCCTATGAGAGATGAGTTCGCTAAATTTTTGGGAGTTATCAAACATTAAGTTTCCAATCAGCAAGACAACAATAAAGTTGTATAAATAAAGGAAGACGATTCAATTTTTCCTCCAGCAAAACAAAATAAGATGTCAAGTTTTCCCCTCAGAAGATTTGTGCATGTTCTTCATGAATATAGACGCTTGCTTATATGCTAATTCTTTAAGCATCAACCTCAAAGCAGATGTACAATAGGATATGTGGCTAGACCTAGGAAGTGAAGCCATATGATTCCAACAATGTAAGATGTGCACCACTAACCAGGTGAGATCTTTCCTTCTATACAGACAAGCAAACTTATCATTGTAAGGCACTTTTGAGTTAATTCCATTTTTTGAGGGAGGGGGATTACTAGCTTTTGAGGCTAAAAGAATACTACATCAAGCTACTGATGCAGTTCATAAAAACTCAATGAGTTTAAAATAGGGAAAGTAAATTTTCAGGAAATTGGCTCAATGTGTTTTATTTTGGAAGTTTTTACCTTATCAAAGATAAGGAGTCAAAAGTATCTAGATTTCTTACATCGTAATGGATATCTGTAGACGTTTTCACCTATGGGTTTTGTTTTATTATTTAAATACTTTTGAGTAAGTTCGCACATTTTGCTAGTCAAAAGTCTATTAAGTTCCAAAAATGACATCCAAATTGTAAAGGATTAGAAGTGCAACTAGTCTATATCAAAGTACAACATCATAATCTTTCTCAACAGATTAGAGATGCTAATTGGAGAGCATTATATTTTACTATGTGAAAGGGGAGCAGGGAGCAGGGAGCAGGGATATGATATACACTATAATGTGATTTGGTAGGGTTGAACTTCAATAGTTCACGTTGTTGAAATATGTCATTTTCAAAGGCAAAAAACAGTTTTCTTTCACAAAAAGTAGATGAAAAATTGAATAGCAAAAACTTTGCAGGTCCTATGTTAATCATGCAAGTTTATCCTGTATTAAACATGTAAATCTGTCCTATTTTAATCATGGAAGTTTTCTGTATTCAAATTATCAAGTCAAATGTAGATGCAAAGCATTCAATATAAGTTAACAAATTCAAAGACCCATAGAGGTCTATCTTAATTCTTAAAAATGGCTGTACTGTTGAAATCTATTCCAGCAATCGAGTGCAACATGATTGACAATGTGCATTTCAAGATGTAATACGAGTTATTTCCAGTAGTCTGAACTATATACAGAAAAACACAATTTCAGATAAAAGAAGGAAAAAACATTAAAAAGAACAAGAATGAAAACAGGAACCAATCAGAAGAAACTAACTTCAGTCGGCACATTGTTAAAAGGCACTTACTCTCAAGGGAGCTGTCGCTGATAAAGTATCATCTTGCATGAGATCACGAGAGAGAATGGCTGAAAGTTCACCCGAAACCCAAGATATCCACAAGTTGTGAGCTCTAATGCAAAGATCTTGTGTTGTTCTATTAAGTTCTTCAAGCTGTGGGTTTGAACTGTCATTCACTCCAAACATAGCAGCAGTGGCCAGAGATGTTTGTCTTTTCAAGGAATCGCCCATACTCTTTCCGGGGCTATCAGCCCTGGGAGAATCAATTGAAGATCTAGAATACCTCAACATGGATGGTGACTTACCAGAGACGGTTGCCTTAGCTTCGTTCACCCAAAACCTTGGTGAACCAAGTATCACTGGAATGTGCCTCGAGTGCTTCTGGAATGCAAACAAGAGTCGCCCGATAAATAGAGATCTCTGAACAATTATAGCTGGCGGTGGCACAGGCTCACCTTCCATGCTGCCATTTTCCATAGCACTGTATAACTGCTCCATCTCATTCTTGAGTTCCATCAGTATGGTCGACATACTCCCATAACATTTGTTTTGCAGATAAGGTGCTAGGCCCTTTAACCTCAAAGAGGCCTTTGGAGATTCTAAGAAGTTCAGTAGGTCCTCAAGGACAGTTTCACAGTGGCTGTCCACTGCATCTCTTATCCGGCTGATTTCGGCCCCAAGGTAAGCAGTGAGACAGGTGCGGAAATCATTCTCCTCGGGCTGAGCTTTAGAACCAGTTACTGAACCACCCTTTTTATTAATTACCTCCATGAACCAAACCCCACCACATATTGGAGATCTATTCAAGTAAGCCTGGAATTCAACTCGGTCACCAGGAGTCTCTGCAATACCACAAATAGACTCCTTCACATTAACAGCTTTATTCAACTCATTAAACCCTGAGTCAATGATTGCTTCCATCCTCCGAACAAAAGCATCTTCAAATATCTCGTCCCATAGATCCGTGTCATCACCCAAAACAAGTTCACGAGTTCTATTCCATGGCAACTCAATCTCAGAACCAAAAACACTCTTGAGCCAATCCAGACTTCCTTCCAGCACTTGCTTCCCATCCATTATTTCCCGTATCAACTTCTCGGCAGCAGCAAGCTGTCGACCACTATTGATCGCATCAATTAAGTACATCCCATTAATCTTAGTAACAATCTCTTTACCGCATTTCCTCAACCAATTAGAACACGATTTGGCAATATAATCCCGGTCAAGCATTACCATTACAGATTCTAATTTATCCCTAAATGATTTCCACAACCTAATTTCTTCATCTGGATTGGGTATTCCACCAAACAATTGAGACGCAGGAGGGGCACTCAATATAGTTTTATAAAACAATGGCATATCATTCAATACTTGCAAAAACAATTCCCCTACTTGACCTATACTAACCTGAATTATTTTCAACACTTCACAAAATACCGTAATCACATCAGAGCTAATAACACTAGCATTTGAACACACGCTTAATTTTTGACAAATGCAAGACTTTCTCGAATCAAGAAACAAAGATAAAACCTGATTCGGATCAAGCTCGTCTATAGCTGCAACAGCAGCTAGAGCATCAGCATAGGCAGCAATCCCAAGGCCAAGAGACAAATCCGGCAACAACCGCTCACGGCTGCGCTGCGAAATCTGTGTCTTGAAACTCTCCACGATCTGCCACTGATGCTGCAGTAAAGCAAAATTCGAAAGCACATTTTTGTTATTGGAATCATTTTGATTTAAACATTGATGAACCTGCTTGGCTCGCATGTAGCGAGTGGCAGCCTCGAGAAACATGGATTCGTCGAGGTGACCCCAAATATTTTCCGGCGTATCAACTAAATATTTGACCCGACACGCAATGCCGTAGGTTTTAGATCGGGTAGGGTTTGGAGTAACGACGGAATTGGCCGTGGAAGTGGAGGAGAGAGAATGTAGAATTGAGTGATGAACGGCGAAGATATTTGCCGATATAGATTCGGCGGAGTTTTTCATGAGAACAATGGAATCGGCAGAATCGATGAGATCTCGGTACCGATTGCCGACGAGTTGCCGGAGCTCCTCGCTCTTGTCCTGGATCTGTTTTCTGGTGGCGGCTTCCACGTTTCGAATTTCCGATACCGGCTTTGTGCGGAATATGGATTCCGCATCTTTGTGGTAAGTTCTGCCGTCGATAGCCGCCGTGGATGGAGGTGACGACGGTGGTAATGCCACTCCCATGATTGGTGGCAGAGATGTCTAAAAAATCCCCAAATTCTCACACAAATTTAGTATTACTCCTGTTAGTTTAGTTTGATGAATTTCTTATCAATTAAGTAACATTAATCAAGATAATAAATTAAGTGCATGAGATTAATATATAATAATGTGTGTAATTATTACAATGAAGATTATTATAGCTAGTGCTGAGCCGTTGAGGGAAGGAAGCTCAAACTCCGCACTATAGTATATATTCTCCCAAATTTCAGAGGAAAAGAAAAATAAGAAAAATACTAATTTATTCTAATTTTAAAATTACTTTTATAAAATTTAAACTTTTTATGTAAGTTTGATAATGTAATGTGTATTTATTTTAATTTTAAAAACAATAATTTATGCGATAAGATAAAATAAGTTGAAGAGTGACAATTCTTAATTTTTACCTATTCTATATATGCATATCGTCCTTGATTATAATTTAATTTGAAAACTTTCGCAGTGATGTATAACGTGGCTTATAAGATATTTGAGTTATTTCTTTTTCATGATTTATTTTTTAAAAAAAACAAATTATAAATTTAATGCAATATATATACTATAAGATTTTATTTTGATTTCATATCCTTTTATATACTAACCATTTCGCAAATTAGTGTGCTTGTATTATATAAAAATTTAAGTTGATTTCTCATAAATAAAATATACTTTTGCCTTTTGCTAAAAAAAAAACAAAAGAAAAACGGTTCCACTAAAAGCTAACTCCTTGGCCCATGACAAAAATTGAATGTATGGGCTAGAGGGCCTCAACTTACACCATATCATGCATATAAGGCCGGCCTCAGGTATAATTCTTTTGACAATAACTCAAATTAGAAAGTGCAAGCCCATCGGAAAAAATAAAATATAAGATCATTATTAATTTTTAAAAATCGATATAAATTCATTTAATTTTAATCAATATAACAATAAATATTGTAAGCTATCTAATTATAATATTTGTTGTTTTATAATTTCTAATGAATCTTATCAATTTTAAATTTAAAATAATTTCGAATTTAGAAAGGAGGAAGCAAACATTTTTCAACAATAAAATTTTGGGAGAACTATTTTTAATATTATTTTGTTAATACCACAATTATTCACATTAAAGGGATCTCGCTAAACATAGCAATTCTCTAAAATGTCTATACAATTTTCCACCATAAATCTACTAAAATAAGAAGAAAAAAAATAGCATAAAATTTAAATAGTGATGCTAGGGGTCTCAAATTTTGTCTCAAAAGTATCTCAAATAATGTGTCACCATAACATCGGTTTAATCATATGATTGGCCATGTCGTATATTATTATTAAAATATTCAATGCCTTGTAATTTGAGACTCATTTGAGACAAACATTTGAAACCCCTAAGAGCGTCTCCAAGAATAATAGCAAAAAAAAACTCTTCAAATTGATGTTTGTTGATCTACGTGACAATTTGAAAGCATTATTTGTTATTTTCATATTTTGTGTCTGATCAGTCTCTTCAATTTAACTAGTTATACATCAAATCCATCAAGCGTAATAAATATTTTTAACCTTTAATTGAAGATTTGAAGAGTGAGAAATAGGTTGCCGATTTGAAGAGTTAGAAGAATATTTGTTGACCCTACGTGACAGTTTGAAGAAGCTGTTGAATAAGATTTTTTCTGATGCATTTTTGTGAAGCTGTTGGATAAGAATATTTAAGAATTTTTGTTATTCTTTTCTACTCAAAACCCATTTTATTGTAGAATTTTTGTTATTTAAGAATTTTATGTGGCTTTGAAATAAAATAAAATGGATCAAATTCATTTGGCTCAGCCCAACCCAAAAAAAAGGGGATAGCAATATTTTAAAATTTTGAAGACAAAATTCATAATTGTTTGTTATTGTTTAATTTATTTGTAATTTTTAAAATTTAAAATTATAATTATTCATCAATGAATATATTAGTATTAATTAATACATTAATGAAATTTAAAATTTAATTATTCATTCTTGATTTCTTAAAATTACATTCAATTAATATATTAGGTTTAAACTTTTAGTTAGTTAATAAGTCTTCATTTAAATTTTCACTTTACAGTTTTATTAATTTACATTTTATAGTTTTTAAATTTATATTTTTAATATTAAATTTATTTTTTTAAAAAAGGGATAGCTCGAACCGACCTAACCTTGCCTTTCAGGCTACACAAGATCATGATTTCAGCTGCATGGACCAGCTTGAACTGGCCTTCTTTAAATTAAGTATAGGCCTGGCCTGACCTGGTCAACGGTGAAAACCTGACAGACCCGAATCCATTTGTGCATGCCTATATACCACTACGAATAATAATATCATTATTAATTTTTACAAGTTAATTTAAAATATTTCTAAACTCAAAATTAACATAAATTCATTTAATTGTAGTCAATATAACTAGATAGTTATTATAAACTATCTACACAGTACTAGTAATTAAAATATTTGTATTTTCATAATTTTTAATAAATCTTAACAATTTAAAAATAAAAAATTAAATTAACTTTCAAAAGTTAATAATGATCCTATAAAGAATGAAGTAAATATTTTTCAAGAATAAAATTTGGGGAGAAGTAACTAAACATACTAAAATATTAAGAAAGTTGCATTACATATTTAGGTAGAAAATGCATCCTAGTCTATATTTAGGTAGAAGTTAAAAAAATGAATGGGAAGTGGGGAGTGGGAACCCATTTTATGTGGCTTTGAGTAGAAAAGAATAACAAAAATTCTTGGCTTGAGAACACAACCCAACCTAGCCCCATTGCCTTTTACTTTTGAGTTAAGATTCTCAAATTCCATTCCCATGGAATATCTTTCCAACTTTTCTTTTTTCCCCTCCGCAACTTTATTTTTCCAAAGGTTGGAATATCATTCCGTGGTCATTTCTTTCTTTATGTTCCGGCCAATCCTTGTCCAATTTGGTCAACACATCACAACCAATTAGCATCTGCCTTTGCCATGCATTTTTCACTAATAATTGACTATCCATAATTGCTTATATGCTTCTAGTGTTATTATTTTTATTTGAATGTTGCTTATATGCTATTTGTTGTTCCTTTTCTTGAGGAGTTTCATCTGGTCCTTTCTCTGTCTCAAAATTAAACTAAATATGCTTTTATAAACATTGTCAAAACAATACTTATACTGTTAGAACGATAAATATCATCAAAAACTTGAGGTGTCGGTCAAATAAATGTAAAAATGTCGTTCTGACAGTATAAATATTGTTTGTTCCGTCGTTACATTTGGCTTTGCCGTGTATTTTCATTAGTTATTGACTATCCAATGTAAATAATACTAGCTAAAATGCTATTTGTTGTTCCTTTTCTTGAAGAGTTTCATATGGTCCTCCCTCTCTTCCAAAACTATAAATACATTTATAAAAGAATGTTTGATAAAGTTAGAACTATAATTACATTATCAGAGCAATAAATATCATTAAAAACTTGAAATGGCTTAAACAAGAGTAAAAATGTTGTTATATACATGTTTACACCAAAACTTTAGCTCAGTTGGTGGACTAGGCAACTCTTGTCACTCCTACCTCAGGTTATCAGGCACTAGAAAATTCGATCCGCATAACAGGAAGACAAAGCAGGAGGCCTTAGGTTCGAACCTATGCAAGAAATGAGAGAAAATAAGAAGTGGTTCGAACCTCTGCAAGAAAAGAGAGAATAGGAACTCGAACTTACGATATATGGATCCTATTTTTTGCGTACAGTTTGACCTTTTGTGCACATAGTATTATTCTAATGACATGTTAAGAATTTACTGTCGGTTTAAAAAATAAAAATATATATTTAATTTTGAAATAGAGGGAGTATTAACATAAGAACCCCAAAAAAGGAAAAATATAAGTACAGCCTATGTTTCCATCTCCTAAAGCTAGGAATATATATATATATATATATACACACACACAGGAATATGATGGCAATTACTTGGTAATTGGTAAAAGGTAGATACTCCCTCGTACCATACAAATGAAAGCCAACTTACAAACTCAGAGATAAAGAGAATTGCAGTAAAGGCTTTATGGGAACATCAAGAAAAAGATGAGTACTTTTACATGTACCAATACTGGAAAGACAATTGAATCCTGCAAGAAGACATGAACTGAAAGTTGCAGCAACATGTTGGTTTAATTATGGTTTGGTTATAACAGCATAAAAAAATCCCATAAAATTTATGACATCACCAGCAAAAATCATCATATATCAAGGGCAAAAAAGGTTACATAAGAAATAGATATAGGGAAATTCTGACTTTACTACATAGTATATGCACAAATTAACAAATATCATGGTCATGCCTTATATTGACAATGGAATTGAAGTTTAGTCTCTTTTACCAAGTTATTTTTTTACCGAGTTACTATCGAAATACATTATTGGATAGAACTATACCACTATATTATATATCTCCTTATAAGAGTTATCACTAATACTCATCCACGTAACCGGCCACAAAAAGTTAGATCCGATTACAATAAAGTTAACTTCATGGTAAATTGGTCAATTAACCAATACAGTGATGACACGCAGAGAGAGATAACCTCCCCCCCTGCGTGTCAACACTGTATTGGTCAATTGACTAAAGTTAACTTTATGCTAACCACTCCCAAAAAATAGATACATAAATTTGCAATATATATCATTTTCCGTTCTTCAATATAGTTTGTTCTGCAATCCAATGGCATCTAGTAATTATTTTTAGACACTAGCTGTATGTAATATGATTAAAGAATATATGGAATAGGATATAATGGGAGCTATTTAACATCATACATTGCAAGGCATAAAATCATGCTCTTTTGTGCAATTTATTCCTATCCACATGCCAGCAAACTATTAAGGAATTTCTTTAACGTACACTTTACCTAAAGAAAGGCTCCCACAGATTCCCTAAACTGCATAAACTTTCTGATATATCAGAATATATTGATTTATCTAAAACCTTCAGTTATAACTAATTCGGTTTAGACATTAAAACTAAGACGTATATAGATTAAAGAACAAATACAGGAGAAGATAAGGAAGAATGGAAGATGAAAGAAGAAAGATGTCATATAACTTCTGCATAATCTAGAAATGCTTGTTTTAGACGCTAAAAAGCATTCCTTAAAATGGGATATGTAAATCGGATGTTCTTTATTCACATTATTTTTTCGTGTTTGTTAGATTAGAGGTGACTTGGCAGTTGGCAGATCTGATCTTTTGCTTAAAGTATGAATTTAATCATTTATTCTACTTTAGCTGTTAATCATACAGATATTATTCTTTGTATTTTATACTCCTATTTTCATATACTTCCTGACTAATAACTATAGAACAAGATGTGTATTGTCATGCAATAAACAAGCATGCATATCATCACCCATCTTATCTGTAAAAAAGGCATGTCTGCAGGACTCTTTTTGCTTAGAATTCACATAAATCAACTACTATATGAGATTCCATTTATAGCATAAATTTACTCTGTGTATTCATGTTTAGATGTATATAAATTATAATTAACATTTGACTTTTCAGAATGCACATGTTATCAATTATTATGAATTAGCACAAATATACATATGTTCACGCAGTGTTGTAAAATTGTATTCACTATATACAAGATATTGTCTATTTGTATGTCATATAGACGCATGCCTTACAACTGACAAGATTTAATCTACTGCGCAAATAATAAAGTAAAAAAAAAGCAATCATTAAACATATACAACAAGCAAGTAGGTAGTAGATTCATACCCAAGAATCTGCAAAGCCAAACGAGGCTCGAGTCGAGGGAAAGGAAATGGTCCTCACCAGGCCACGACTTGTCATGCTTTTCATCAAATGCAAGTATTGAGAAAGTACAATCCATTAATTTCAATTGATAGGGTCCCAGCAGCTTCAATGTGGGGCCATCTTCCTTGTACCAATTGAAGAATAGAAAAGGTTTAATTGGGGCCCTCTTCCAATCTATCTAAATTCTGTCTAGGCTGAATAAGTACCAAACTTATGGAAGGAGACAACAATGAATGTATTCCTTATTCCATTCTTGGCCCTTTAGACAATCTTAAGGAGGAGCATCTTTCACAATTTTTTCTACCTTTCTCTTGTATGTATCCAATTCCGAGTTCCAAATGCTCCGGTCAACAGAATCTTCTCCTACAAAAACAAACCACTTGAGTTTTCTTTTCCGCTTGTCTGCACCTTTGTAATTAAACAAACTTAAAACGAATCTTTAATTGCAATTCAACTGAATTTAAAAGGTACTACTGTGATAATATAAGAAAATACAACTGCAAGTCCAAGGTGGTAAAAAGAACAATGTGATAGGAGTTTTAGAAGATGGCTTTGAAGGTTTTAAACACAATAGAGATAGTGGATTCTCCCTGTCCAGGTCAGAAATTATACTCTTAAATATGGGAATAAGATTCCCCAACTTCCCCAGATAACGAATCTGAATGCCTGGTGGATCTATTCTTGTATCTATGGTAGGGTGTTAAGCGTTGCAGGAAGATATATATTTAGACTGATAGTGCTAACTGAGAATGGAAAGTGGAGCTTAGGAATAGGTCCCACAGATGCTTAGTACTGGAAGGACAAGATCTCTTTATGAGTTGCTGTGAATATTGGATTGGGCTGTGTGTTCCATTCAACATTCGGTCTTTCCAAGATTCTATGCCTTCGTAAGACTCTCCCTCTCCTCACCTCCCCCACAATCCTTTCTCCATTTTCTTTATAAGGACGTGCTTGAGCACACCCTTGGTTTGTCAGAGAATTGGTCAATAAGAGAGGTAATAGATAAGAGCTGTTGTACTAGACAACATTTTTTCTTTTTTACCAAGTATCAGAAGAATCAAATTTCACAATTCAGCAGTGAGCAGAACTAAGAGTGCAGGTAAACCCACAACTTTTCATACGTAGGGACATATTATTGTGTAGCAGTAGTACCATGAAGCTAATCATAAAGCAATCATTTTGAAGGCAAAATGTATCATCAACAACAGTATCAAGCAAATAATATCCAACCTTCTTCAAGAATGTCCACACCAGAAAGACATTTGTTCCTGCAAGGTGGGAATGCTACAGGAGATTCGGGACTTGTACTTTCAACTGATGCAAAGCCTAGATTGAAATGGACACCAGACCTTCACGAGCGGTTTATAGAAGCCATAAATCAGCTTGGAGGAGCTGATAGTGAGTGCAAAAAACTAAGTTAAAGTTCCATAGCACCATGCAAAGTTTTTACTATTATTTACCTATTGAAGTGTCTACTCTTCTATTTTGCAGAGGCTACTCCTAAATCAGTTTTGAAACTAATGGGGATTCAAGGACTTACCTTATACCACCTAAAAAGTCATCTTCAGGTATATATTTTACCCATGATTAGTTTAGAAAGTTCCTTCATATTAAACTTCAGGCCATCCGGGGTATATCCTATGGTTGCCAATTGATGTGTCAAATGGAAGGAAAGGTTTGGGGTTTTATAAAAATACATGTATTGTCCTATCTTTTCATTAACTCTTGTTTTTTGGCTGGCAGAAGTACAGGCTCAGCAAAAATCTACCAGGACAAGCAAATACTGGGACAAACAAAACTGGTATGATGTTAATATATCAATGGACACATCATATTATACATCAGTTTTGGGGGGTAGAACATAACAATGATTTACTAATGTAGGAATGGTTGCAATGGCGGGAGAAAGGATCCCTGAATCAACTGGAACAATTCACACGAGTAATTCAAGCATTGGACCTCAAACAAATAATAAGTATGAGCGCAAGAGAATTATCATACTTTTTCTTAATTATTTTATATTTCATAATTTAATATTTCAAAGATTGTACTCTAACTACAAGATGTTCTATATTGAAGTTTACATATAAGTGAAGCAATACAGATGCAAATTGAAGTGCAGAGACGGCTACATGAGCAGCTTGAGGTACAATACGCTGCACAATTATCAGATAATAGCATTTCTTTTCAAACATCAGAATATTTCACAAGAAATCTCTTCAGAGTAAAAAGAAAAAGAAAATTTTCAAACATATTTGATAGCTACAACTATTCATCTAGTAACTTTGAGATTGAGCATACATAGCATATAAAATTATATATGCATTTTATGAAGCCAATATACAATTCAAACAATTAAAATTTATTCACTTCTTTCAAGTTCTAATTCCACCCAAAGTTCTCAAACAATTTTTGAACAACATTTTAAATCACATTTAATTCTGAACTGATAGGTACAACGACATTTACAGCTACGAATAGAAGCTCAAGGGAAATACCTGCAAGCGGTGCTGGAGAAAGCGCAAGATACGCTTGGAAGACAGAATTTGGGCACAGTTGGACTAGAGGCTGCGAAGGTCCAGCTATCTGAGTTGGTCTCAAAAGTATCCACCAAATGCCTAAATTCTGCATTTTCCGGGATGAAAGATGTTTCAGGCTTCTGTTCGCAGCAAACACAATCAAACCAGCCGACGGATTGTTCATTAGATAGCTGTTTGACCTCCATTGGAGGTTCCCAAAGGGACCAAGAGACTGAATTCAGATGGTGCAAAGACCTGAAAGAGAATAGAAAGTCCCTGTCACCAATAGTGAACGATTCAAAGAAAGCATTTGATGTAGAAGTACATGCTAGTGATTTATCGATGAGTGTTGGAGTTCAGGGAGGAAACTGGAATGGCAACAGCAGCTATACGGAAAAAGTATTTAAGAAGAGGAATGCGGATGTCAATTTTCTTGACCAAACCACCAAAAGAAGAGATTCGATTAAACCAGAGAATGAGAATATCTTTGAAGGATTTCAGCTGTCCTGCTTTGCACCAAAGCTAGACCTGAATATCCATGATGAAAACGACGCTGCTTCAAGATGCAAGCAATTCGACTTGAATGGTTTCAGCTGGTGCTGAGACGGTCCAGTAGAGGGAAAAGGAGTGGAACATGTTCATTCGAAGCTGCTAGATCATTTTTTGGTTTTTACATTAGAGAAGTAATGGAACTTCAGTATTCAGATGAAACCTGGTTCTCTCTTTGTTAAGAGCGGAATGAGAATAAGTGATACCAACAAAATTCTACTGCATTAGAACTTCAATTGTGACTATACTTACAACATATGTAATATTACAAGCTAATATTTGTTCAAGAGTTTAAATGTTAAAAGGCAAATGCGTTGCTTGCATTTTTTATTTATTCTGATGGAATCATGAACAGATCAGCAACAATAAGAGAGTGGAAACCGAAGTTATAACATGAAATCTTTGGCTAAAAGAAACTTTCAAAAACTAACCCTTCGTATTCTATGCTGATAAATCTCCCAAGTATTTCCAGTGAAACAGAAAATTTAGGCACTTTGTCCAGCTAACTTCAATATCCGATAGTCGTCAGAGACTTAAAATCAGGTATAAATTTTTTTAGTAACTAACACTGTAAATTACTATATCATAAGTGAAATTTTAAGATTCCTGAAAATAATAAACTGTAAAACCATACCAAAACAATTATAAGTTATCTACTTCAAATAATGGAAACAAATTCCAGAAAATTTATTAAGCCATGAAGGCTTCCTGAACAAGTAGATACATATATAACGAGAAGGGTACTTTCACATAGCTATGAGCCTGTCCATCTGTAATTAAACCAATCACTACTTCAAGATCATTGAATTACTAAAGCATTACAAATTCAAATTCCAGATCCATGGTTCATAAGAAAACATAATCTATACATAGCACTTCAAACTTGTAGAAAACATACAGGAAAGTGGGGAAATTTTATGACGACATTACTTTAATTTGCCAAGGATGGACGATTGGAGTGATAGATTATTTACGAGAATAACTTTACATAAATATCAGGAAGAAAAAAAAAATCCAATGGTAAGTTGGTACGTTTCTAATTAGAATATAAAGATTGTATATCATTGAACATTCATTGATTTAAATAGTTTGTTATTTATTTATTTATTTTGATAATAATACCAGCAATTTAATTGTATTATATGGACTTAGAAACAGTACATCCTGTTGTGGGGATTAAATATCCATATTCATATCATAATAAATAATATCAATGCCATCACTCACATTCTTTAGCAATCTCATTCAATCTAGCTATAAAATAAACTGCAAATATGAACAATCTTAGAAACAAATAGAATTAAAATTCGTAAAATAAAATTCGGAATTGACATTTACGCCCAGCCTAGTGATATTGGTATAATCCATTTCTTATAGCAGATACTAAATTGTTCTTCAGCAAAATACATAATTTTTGGGCGAATTTTAACAGTGAATTGGAAAAACTGAAACTGAAGTTTGAATACGAACCTGTAAATGATTGGTTGATCACTGACACTAATCGGCGCATTCGAGGAGGCAGATACCAAGAGCTTATCATATGGGTCAGATCCCACGTCGTTAGTATCGGATTACCAAGAGTTTATTTTAAAATTCTCAAATATAAATCACAAATTTAAATTTATTTTCATTTAAGATAATAATTTTGAATTAATAATATATTTAATTAGTTAACATAAGATGTAGAGGGTCACGAATACCAAATCACTGTGATCTATTGCAATGAATCACTGTGAATCGATTCAAGTCAATTAGACTCGACGGATAACACTAACTCAATGAACACTTGCACTCTATTTTTGAGTTTTGAACAGGGAAAAAAAAAAAAAAAACTAAATTTTTTGTTTGTGTTGTTTCTGAGGTTTTAATAGAAAAGAATAAAAATTTAAAATTGAGGATATGAGTTATAATTTAAAATTTATTATATTAAATATTGAGGATAATATGAGAATTATAAAAATATTACTTATTCTAATTTTTTTTTCGCTCAAATCGGTCGATTTTGGACATAAAAACTTTTTATGAGAAAAGTTACACAGAGTTTTTTATCCATTTCTTTTCTTTTTCGTTTATTAAAAAACTCAGAAACATAAGAATTGCAAAGAAAACTTAAATTTTTCGTCCATTTTTTTTCTTTTCTGTCCATTTTAAAACTCAAAAACAGAGCGTTAGTTCAGTTCACTGAGAACTTTTCAAGTTACTTAAGACTTAGTATTATGGTCGCTTAGACTAGTGAATTACAATTGAATAATAGTTGTTAAAGTGTTATTGAAGTGTTATTTAGCTTTTGGAGTGAGACTTTTTTGACTTTGACAAAGGTTCTATTTTTTATACTTGGTACTCTTTTTTAAACTTCTTTAATATTTTTGTTAGAAAGCTAACGCTTCTTCATTAAATGTTCTGATCTTAAAAAATCTATGATGTTAACTTTCAGAATGAATATGTCAACTTACTTTTGGCTCTGATTGATCACATCAAACTGCAGCTTCACCAATCACTTGTGAGTGTGTCACATCTCCAAGATAGTGGTTAGACTCAACACTATCTGATCTTCTATTTGAAACTTAAGGATTATCGACAATTTCTCATTAATTTGTACTTACGAATCAGATATGTTTTAGTTTGAAATCTTGTATAACCTCGAGTGTTTATCGTTACTTTTGATGCATTTTGTATGATTTTGTAAGTTGCATTGCATGGGACTTGGGATTGGACTTCGTGAGAAGAAAGTAGTTGGAAAGGGCCAAAAGGAAGCTTGTTTGCTAGTGTGGCGCGATAGCGCCAACCCAAGTATAATCTTGGCGCGGAAACACTAGGTCTTGATTTCAGAAGTTGTCTCGATCCCTGATGCGACAGTGCCAAGTCGGCTGAGGAGATATTTTAAGTTTTAAATTTCTAAAGAATTTGAAGGGGACTTGGATTGCTACTGTGACGCCCCCAAAATTAGGTATACGTCACCCATCTTGGGTCGCCACTTACATGGTACATAAATTCAAATACAAACTTAATTATACATCTGTCGTGTAACATACGACAATACATAAACTGAGAGTTCTAATAGGAATATTGTCATTTAGATAATATCCATACTCGAGAGTCCTTATTACAATTATTATCACACTATTTCACGAATAGTGAGGACTACTAATGCTATCTTGAGACCATCACTCGTTCCCCAACTCGTCCCGAAATATATTCTCATTTCACGAAGAAACGGTGAAAGAAAGGGTGAGCTCAACTAGCCCGATGAAGAAATACTATGACTAAGATAATGCGAGAATAAATTATCATTAGCCTTCAACAATGTTAAACCGATAAAATACAATAGACAACCGGTTTAAGCTGCAGTGAATATCTGAATCCATTAAAAGAGTCAAGTAGAAAATAAAGTCTACTATCTTTTTTAGGTTTTAAAAGGTTTTCATCAATTTTTATCACTAAGACTCGGTTTAATGAATAAACCACAATATCTAATCATCCACATACCACGGTCGAGGATTTTCATCAAATTATCAATGGTCAAATGACTATCTTAGAATCACCCACAGTCATAATCATACCAAAAACTATCCATCATTGCATTACAGAATACCGAGGACTTTTGTCACATCATTTATATCGAAGCCATGATTATCTTAGAATGATCCCTAGTCATAATCATACTAAGTTCATCTATGCGTAAGCGAAAGATAACATAATATAACATGAGGATGATGACAATGACATAATAATTCAATAAAACAAGTTCAAGAATTAATTTATCTAGGAATTATTAACGTCCAAATTGTCAACAAGATCTTTGTTTTATAGAGTAAAATTCAAGAATGATCGGAAGAATATTTCCATGAAAAGATCTTTGGATGAAGCGAAATATCGAGGATATTCCACTAATTTCATGGAGTATAGAAGTCAAAGTTTTAACCAATTGGGTATAATAAAGAATGGAATAACAAAAGAAATCACCATGCATGCGGTGCTTGGCATGACGAGTTATTCAACGAATAATAATAACGGAACCGGTCGGTGAAATTCACAAGCGAGGATGATGATCCAATGAATAATAAATCTTTGAATAATAAATAATGGAACCGAATTCCGGTGTAAAACACACGCATGACGGGATATTCAACGAGAATAATAAATGCGGAATAATAAACAATGGAACCGAGTCCGGTGTAAAACACGCGAGCAGGATATTCCAAATGAATAATAAAGAATGGAATAACGAAGAAGATCACCAAGTATAGGGGATTCAGCGTATACTGAGTTATTCCAATGAATAAATAAGAATGGAATAATATAAGAATTTCACCAAGTATAGGGTATCTGGCGTATCTGAGTTATGTATAGGGTATGCCACTTTTACGAGTTATTCCAATGAATAATAATGAATGGAATAACGAAGTTCTCTTCATGAATAAGAAAGAATAACACCCCTTACGAATTACAACAAATAATATCC
This sequence comes from Panax quinquefolius, assembly GCA_020205615.1. Taxonomy (NCBI): domain Eukaryota; kingdom Viridiplantae; phylum Streptophyta; class Magnoliopsida; order Apiales; family Araliaceae; genus Panax; species Panax quinquefolius. The sequence continues at coordinate 36,453,769 of CM035161.1, read as the reverse complement.
CTTACCGTAAAAAGACATTTGGATATCAAAGTAGTGAAGTACCGGGATACTCTTCTTCTTTCTCTCTATAGATTTTCTCTCTATAGCTTCTCTCTATAATTCTCTCTCTGAGTTTCATGAATTAAATAAGAAAATAATGAAGGAATGAGCTTCTATTTATAGGAAAATAGAATGCATAGTAATTAATCCATGAATCGGTCCAGTTGATTTACTTTAATCGGCGGTCCATATTTAAAGCAAAATCTTTTAAATAAAATATCATATATTCTATTTATATAAAAACATTTTACTATACAAACACTATGCAAAACCACTATGCAACACATATCGTAATAAAATGTAATATATTCTATTTATAGAATAACTTTAATAAAGTATTACATTTTATATAAAAGATGTTTCATTTTATTTAGTTAATAATCTGAATAAAACAAAAGCGTCATTATCGCTTATAATAATTCATATTATTAATCGTCAATAATGGAATCAAACCGAGTGACTTCTCACATAAGCATCGATAATCAATACTGGTGTCTTCTTATGCAACCACACGTATTCTTGTACTTTTACTACTGAAAGTAGTTCAACGATATCAACGGTAAAACTTCCAATCGTTATTTCAATAAAATATTTTTTGTCGTTTTCTCAATCCGACAACAATTACATTGTGGTCCACAATGATGATTGGTAGTTATCTGAATATTCCTACTAAACCGAATATTTCAGAGCCAATCGAATATAATATAACCACTTTCATACTTTGCAAAATTTATAAATACTACCCACAACTATAATATTATCTCAAATTCACACCATAATATTAAAAATTATTTGACAAAATTTAAATCTTTATTGATAAAATCTGGGGTCTCACAATCTCCCTCCTTATGGAATTTAGCCCTCGAAATTAGAATGCGATACACAGTATGATAAAGAGGTGAAGATACCTTGAATACCTTTATCATTGAAAATATTAAATTCATCTTTGCAATCCCGCCAAAGATATTCATTAATAATTCATCTTTGCACTTCTGAACTAAAAGATATACAATTGTAAAATCAATAATCTTTGAGGCGCGACTTAATAGTATCACGACCACGAATTATCCATGCACCAATGGCGAGGATATTCGTGTTTTCAATCTGATCGTGATTATCTTAGAATAATCCTTGGTCATAATCATACCAAGTCTATCAATGCACTTTCTGACGAAAGATGACTTTTACCACATCCATGAATTAATATTTCATTCTTTGAGACTCACTCAATAATTAATTCATATCATCGAATCATCCACTGCACTACTGAATGATGATATTCATTAGTATCACGACCACGAATTATCCATGCACTACTACGAAACATAATCGTGTATTCATTAGTATCACGACCACAAATTATCCATGCACTACTACGAAAGATAATCGTGTATTCATTAGTATCACGACCACAAATTATCCATGCACTACGGCGAAAGATAATTGTGTATTCATTAAGTATCACGACCACAAATTATCCATGCACTACTGCCAAAGATAATCGTGTATTCATTAGTATCACGACCACGAATTATCCATGCACTACGTGCAAAAGATAATCGTGTATTCATTAGTATCACGACCACAAATTATCCATGCACTACTACGGCGAAGATAATCGTGTATTCATTAGTATCACGACTACAAATTATCCATGCACTACTACCGAAGATAATCGTGTATTCATTAGTATCACGACCACGAATTATCCATGCACTACTGACCAAAGATAATCGTGTATTCATTAGTATCACGACCACGAATTATCCATGCACTACTGACCAAAGATAATCGTGTATTCATTAGTATCACGACCACAAATTATTCATGCACTTCTGACCCGAAGATAATCGTGTTTTTAATTACGGTTATGATTATCTTAAAACAATCCACAGTCATAATCATACCAAGTCCATCTATGCACACTGAGCCACGGATGACTTTCAACATAATATAAACATGAGGATAATGATATAAAGAATCAATCAAATGAGATAAAGGATAAATATTAAACATTTATAATATAATTTATCCGAGATTCAAGAATATCCTCATGTTATCAATCACTTAATAATCTCATAATCTAATATCATTAATATTACAACAATATTTTAATCACTTCTTAAATTTATAAACAATTTATCTCAATTGTTTACGCTTTACCATATAATGCATTTAATCATTCAAAATGCCATACTCATAAGATATCATCACCAATTATCAAATCCCTCAAAAAATATGCATATACTCTATATAAGATTCTCTAGCCATAAAATCCTATTTTCAACTTTGTTACTTCACATAACATATTTAACTCATATGTTAAGTAACTAAACTATTTTCATGAAAAATACCAAATTAGTCCCAAAAATATTTCTTTTCTGGGATTTAGCATAATATAGTCCCATAATGAAAATATATTTTTCTCGAATTTTAAAATTCATTTACTATTTTTCAAAAATCAATTTCTAATTAATTCCTTAAGAAATTAGCTACCTCAAGTTTAACTCCAAAATTCCCAAATCTTGGCAGGACCTTACACATGTTAACGTGAGCCTCCAGTTTAAATTTCATAGTCATCCAGTTATAGAACTCCGGTTATAGCGTTTTAAATCGGAAAAACCTAAATATTGAAATAGTCATAACTTGCTCATTTTAAGTCGAGAATGAGCTCATTTTTGGACAGGAGGTACTTTATACCATATACTTTCATGTCCCAAAAGGCCAGAATTTTTCTCATAATTTAAGTGGCCAAAAACAGCCCCTCTAAAATCATGGCAGCACTTTTTTCGGTTTTTGCAGCTTTGCACTCCTTTGCTAAAATCAGTCCACACAAAATCTACAACACCTTTTCCAGTAATTCCACTTGGATTAGTTAGGTAACTCGTAGATCTAACTCTAGGACTTGACCACATTCAAAAATTCAAAATATAATAGGAGATATGGTCAATTGAATTTCGTATTTACGTTTTTCACCAAAATCGATTTTCAACTCTTTGTGATTTCTAAGAAACTTTCATGTTTTTACATACTAACCAACATAACTCATCATAAAACTTACTAATACCACGAATACCCATGATTTTCATTAGTCCAATGTTTTTATTATGACTTTCATCATAAACCACGTAAACTGTTCATTTTAGTTGAAGAAATATTTGATGGTTTAAGAAATGGGTTTTGTACTGGGGTCAATACAAAATTCGATTTCACGCTCTAAGTAGGCTAAGAAGTCTTCAAGAATACGCCAGAAATTTATTAATAATAGAAATATCATTCAATCTGTGACTCTCATCCAAGACTTGGATAGTCGTCACATTGATACTGCAATGTGACTTCATCCCTTAACCTAGATAGCACCCTCACAATGATACCTATAACCTTGCCATCTTCATTCACGATGTAAGCCTCTCTGAAAGTCGGCTTTTGCATTCCACACAAGGAAGTTAACAACGAAAGGTTCGGGGCTCTTTACTTATGGCTTGATATGACAATGATTAACTTTAGGGTTTGGTTACTTTGAATTAGGTATAGCAGGTTGTTATAAATATAAAAGCTAACAACCTTACGAAAAACATGATGAGTAGCTAACCAATTGATTCCAAAATCACATCAAAGGCAAATATTTTCAAAAAGATAAGATCGACGAATTAACGTGAAAATGTTTATTTGAATTAAACAAGATTTAAAAATAGTAAGCGATAACGAAGGCTCCTACTAACGAAGTTTCAACCAATAAGTCAAAGTTTAACTTCTTGAGTCAAATTCAAGCGTTGAACACAACTAGGTGAAATAAAAGAGTGGGTAGAACTGGTATATAACACGGTATAGACTTATGAAGAGCTTATGATTAATTTACGTGATAATTTTATTCGGGTTCCTCGTCACGAGAAAAAAAAACGCTCTCTCTTAAACTCTGGCTTTTTGGTTTATGCAGGACGACCTTTGGTGCCTCCATCCTAGTTGAATTTGTCTTGATGGCAACGACAAAATCGAGCTAAGTGACCTTCTCTTCCACAATTATAACATGCTTTGAATGGCATGGCGCGATTCGGGCGATGATGTGTCCTCTCCCTCGCATTTGAAGCATATAATAGGTGGTCCTTCTCCTTCCTTAACAACGGTCTTTGGTCTTGACGTCTTTCCATCATTGTTGAATCTTCTTTTCTTGAAATGTCCATTCTTATTATTTTGGCCACGATTACCACCAAGTGGTTACCATATCTCGGCACATTGATTCCCTCACGCTTGTTGTCACCGCTTGATGACTACTCTCATTTGATATTATAATTTTGCTTACCGCTCTCTTTTTTAGTTATTTGACTCGTTATCGCTCCACTAAGCGAGCCCTATTTACAACATCCGAATAAAAACACGGTTTATGAGAAATAAGATGTTGACATATCTCTGCTTCAAACCTCTTAAAAACATTAAGCGCCATTCTCTCTTCATTATCTACCAGTGGGACGAAATGCAAGTGATAACTCATAAATTTTGCCTCGTATTGCGACACGGTCATATTGTTTTGTTCCAACTTGATAAACTCCACCTCCTCATGTATGGCGAATACTTTCGAGGAAAGTATTTGTCGTTGAAACGACTCTGGAACTTCTCCCAAGATATCTTGATCTGGCGAGTTGAGTCGTTTCTGGAATTCCCACCAAGATGTCTCCTTCTCGCGCATGACATAAAGGTGGCAAAGGAACCTTTTGCTCCTCGGAGCATCCCAAGACATCAAATATCTTGGTAATCTGCTTTATCCATGCTTCCTTGAAGTGGTTTTGCTCTCCCTTAAACTCCGGTGGTCCCGGCTCCTTGAATTGTTTAGCGGTGTGCCAGAGAGAGTTTTCCGTGTTTCCACCTACGTTTTGGGCGAAGTCGCTTTGCACGATGTTGCATGAATTCTAAAAACCTCTTAAGCGTCTCGGCTGGTTAAATCGATTGATCGGTGTTGTTGTTTACGGGAGGATTATTGCCATCCTGTTGCACATTGTCCCGATTATTGATCTATGGAGAATCAGCAGGTCTCATGTGCTCCATTCTTTATTCTCAACATTCTCGGATGCCATTTTCAAACACTTTGCCACAAAATAAGGGTTAATTGACATGTACAACATATTATCCCTATACTCGTGACCAATTAAATGCCAAATAAACTTAGGTAGGTCATACTAGCGAAGGTATTCCCCGTCTCTCCCTCCTAGTACTATTCTCACATCTTAGCGGGGATCATATCCTAAGCTCGATACTGTTGTGACTCTGAACACCAACTTGTGTCAACACCTCACATTGGTACTGTCGACTTGCCACCGAAAAGCGGCGTCCCTACGGAGAGTGCGGCGGTGCATTCCCCATCAATAGAAGTCACCAACGAGAGGCTCGGGGCTCTTCACACTTATGGCTCGATACTGTTGTGGCGCCCCAAAATTAGGTATCGTCACCCATCTTGGGTCGCCACTTACATGGTACATAAATTCAAATACAAACTTAATTATACATCCGTAGGTATAACATACGACAATACATAAAGCGAGAGTTCTAATAGGAATATTGTCATTTAGACAATATCCATACTCGAGGAGTCCTCATTACAATTATTATCACACTATTTCACGAGAATAGTGAGGACTACTAATCTTATCTTGAGGACCATCACTCGTTTCCCCAACTTCGTCCCAACTATATTCTCATTTCACGAAGAAAACGGTGAAAAGAAAGGTGAGCTCAACTAGCCCGAAGAAATACTATGACTAAGATAATGCGAGAATAAATTATCATTAGCCTTCAACAATGTTAAACGATAAAATACAATAGACAACCGGTTTAAGCTGCGGTGAATAAATATCTGATCCATTAAAAGAGTCAAGTAGAAAATAAAGTCTACTATCTTTTAGGTTTTAAAAGGTTTTCATCAATTTTTATCACTAAGACTCGGTTTAATGAATAAACCACAATATCTAATCATCCACATACCACGGTCAAGGATTTTCATCAAATTATCAATGGTCATGACTATCTTATACCGAATCACCCACGGTCATAATCATACCAAAAACTATACATCAACGCATTACAGAACCCTTTGAGGACTTTTGTCACATCATTTATATCAAGCCATGATTATCTTAGAATGATCCACAGTGTCATAATCATACTAAGTTCATCTATGCACGTAAGCGAAAGATAACATAATATAACATGAGGATGATGACAATGACATAATAATTCAATAAAACAAGTTCAAGAATTAATTTATCTAGGAATTATTAACTTCCAAATTGTCAACAAGATCTTTGTTTTGTAGAGTGAAATTCAAAAATGATCGGAAGAGTATTTCCATGAAAAGATCTTTGGATGAAGCGCAAATATCAAGGATATTCCACTAATTTCATGGAGTATAGAAGTCAAAGTTTTAACTTATTTGGGTATAATAAAGAATGGAATAACAAAAGAAATTACCGTAAATGCGATACTTGGCATAGGCGAGTTATTCAACAGAATAATAATAACGGAACCGAATCGGTGAAATTCACAAGCAAGCGGGATTATCCAACAGAGAATAATAAATCTTTGAATAATAAACAATGGAACCCGGTCCTGTAAAACACACACGACGAGGATATTCAAATGAGAATAATAAATGCGGAATAATAAACAATGGAACCGAGTCCTGTAAAACACATGACGGGATATTCCAACGAATAATAAAGAATGGAATAACGAAGAAGATCACCAAGTATAGGGGATTCGGCGTATCTGAGTTATTCAAATGAATAAATAAGAATGGAATAATATAAGAATTTCACCAAGTATAGGGTATTTATCTGGCGTATACACAGTTATGTATAGGGTATGCCACTTTTACGAGTTATTCTAACGAGAATAATAATGAATGGAATAACGAAGTTCTCTTCATGAATAAGAAAGAATAACACCCCCACTTACGAGTACAACAAATAATATCCCTTATCGTAAAAGACACCGGATATCAAAGTAGTGAAGTACCGAATACTCTTCTTCTTTCTCTCTATAGATTTTCTCTCTATAAACCTCTATATAATTCTCTCTCTAGAGTTTGAAATTGAATTAAGTAAGAAAATAATGAAGGAATGAGCTTTTATTTATAGGAAAATAGAATGCATAGTAATTAATCCATGAAACGGTCCAGTTGATTTACTTTAATCGGACGGTCCATATTTAAAAGCAAAATCTTTTAAATAAAATATCATATATTCTATTTATATAAAAACATTTTACTATGCAAACACTATGCAACACTATGCAAAACACTATGCAACACTATATGCATAATAAAATATAATATATTCTATTAATAGAATAACTTTAATAAAGTATTACATTTTATATAAAAGATGTTTACATTTTATTTACGTTAATAATACGAATAAAACAAAACATCATTATCATTATAATAATTCATGTTATTAATCGATGATAATGGAATCAAACCGAGTGACTTCTCACATAAGCATCGATAATCAATCTGGTGTCTTTCTTATGCAACCACATTATTCTTGTACTTTTACTACTGAAGTGAGTTCAACAAGATCAACGGTAAAACTTAAAATCGTTATTTCAATAAAATATTTTTTTATCGTTTTCTCGATCAAACAACAATTACATTATGGGGTCCACCAATGATTGAGTAGATTATGCGAATATTCCTGTTAAACCTAATATTCCCAGACCAATCGAATATAATATAACCACTTTCATACTTTGCAAAATTTATAAATACTACCCACAACTATAATATTATCTCAAATTCACACCATAATATTAAAAATTATTTCGACAAAATTTAAATCTTTATTGATAAAATCTGGGGTCTCACAGCTACTTCTTAAAGGGTTGGGGATATAAATGCAATATCTTGGACACATAGAAAAGAACTTTTGCTAACCCTAAGGATTGGAGGCAAGATTAAAGGCTTGAAGCACTTTCTCTAGCACGAAGGAAGATCAAGTATAAAGCTTAAGGAGGTGATTCAAGATTTCTTAAAAAGAGTTTTATATCTCTTCTTTACTCTTTTTATTCTTTAATTCTTGGATTATGGATAATTTGTGGATGATATTTATTATGTCAGATGTGAATTAATTTTTATTTTAAGATTACAATGGAACTTGATGTGTAGTTAAATTAAATTATTTCCTTGTTGGTTATTTGTGGATAGTCCATTACGTCTTGTGCTATTTTGATCAATTGTCTTATCAACAATTACCTTGGTAGGATAAAGATATACCTATATGCCGTATGTAATTTGAAGAGACCATGTGCTTTAAATCTTTGTTAATTATAATTCACATAAAGATATAATGAGTTAATTATCTAGGATGTTCTATTTATTTCTAATATTTATTAGATTTAGATAGATTGTGTGACGCCCCCAAAATAAGTATACATTGTGACGCCCCCAAAACAGGTATACATCACCCATCTTGAGTCGCCAAAAACATGGTACATAAATTCAAATACAACTTAATTATACAACAATTCGTGTAAAATACGACAAAACATAGCTGAGAGTTTAAACAAGAATATTGTCATCTAGACAATATCCACACTCAATGGTGTCCTCATTACAATTATTATCACATTATTCCGTAGAATAGTGAGGACTACTAAAGCCATTTATCCCGGACCATCACTCCATTCTCCGACTAAATCCCCAAATTTATATTCTCATTTCACGAAGAGAACAATGAAAGAAAGGGTGAGCTCAACTAGCCCAAGAAGAAATATTATGACTAAGATAATGCGAGAATAAATTATCCTTAGCATTCAACGATATAACAACCGATATAATACTGATAGACAACAAGTTTTAGATCAACAATTTGCGGCGGAATAAGCAATCCATTAGAAGAGTCAAGTAGAGCATAAAATCTACTATCTTACATGATTTAAAAGTTTTCATCAACTTTATCATTTGAGACTCGACAATAAATAAAATCGAATCATCCTGCATCACGGCGAAGGATATTCATGTAATCATCAATGGTCAAGCTGATTATACCGAATAATCCACAGTCATAATCATACCAACAACCGTCCATCAATGAACTACGGGCCAATGAGGACTTTCACCACATCATTAAATCACATTACGGTCATGATTATCTTAAATAATCCACGGTTATTCCCAACGAAATAATAAAGAATGGAACCAGGTCTTGCATAATCCTCACAGACAGGATATTCCAACAGAATAATAAAGAATGGAACCAGGTCATGCATAATCCGCATAGACAGGATATTCCAACATAATAATAAAGAATGGAATAACAACGAAATTCACCGAGGCGTCGATAGACCACATACAGATAGGTTATTCCAACGAATAATAAAGAATAGAATAACGTAAGAATTTCACCATGTATGCGGTACTTGATGTAGGCAAAGTTATTCAACATAATAATAAAGAATGGAATAACAACCCTTACGAGTATTGAAAGAAAATATGTGAGACCCCGAATTTTATGAAATGAAAGTATTCAATTTTCTTATAATTATTTTATTTAATAAATGGTTAAATTGATAAAATGTTAAAGTTAAGGATGATATGTGAATTTTTTTTTAAGTAAACAAGTTGTCATAAAATAATCGGTGATAAAAATATAGTAATACGCGTGGTTGCATAGTAACACACGGTATTGTACAGTATCTTTGATTATTGATACTTACGTGAGAAGTCACTCAGTTTTATTTAATTATTGTCACAATAATTTATATTATTAAATCAATAATTGAGACGACAAAGTTATTCATATTATTATTTGCAATATTGACAATGTCTAGAATTTCTGTCAAGGAGAGGTTTGGTCACTTAATTGCGCACCAATAAGGAGTAATCCTTATCGGAAACCCCCCTCTTTCCTGGAAACGACCTGGTTGTTAAATATTATGAATTATAATATTAATGATAAATAAGTACGTGTTGATTAAATATGAAATTGATAGTTTCATTGTGTTAGAATTATTAGTGTTAGTGAAAATCGATATTTATTTCGATAATAATTGATGTCTGGAAGTTATATTGACCAATCGGGTAAATGAGCAATTAATTGCTATTAATTCACATGATTATAACTATTTGTTTACACGTGTGTACTATTGATTCACATTCTTGTACTATTAGGGGAGTTGGTGCAAGATTGATAATACTTGCATGACAAAGTTAAAAATGGAGGTATAGATGGAGGTACTATACTATAATTCATATTTTCACATGTCTAGAACTATTGATTCACATGATTTACTATTGATTCACATGATTTACTATTAGGGGAGGTGGTGCAAGTTTGATAATACTTGCATGACTAAATTAAAAATGAAGGAAAAGATGAAGGTATTATCTTTGTAATATTTGAGCCCCAAAATGTGCAATTATGGAAACTATATTTTCCTATAAATAGAAGCTCATTCTTCATTATTTTTCACCAATTCACTAAAGCTATAGAGCGGTTATTATAGAGAGAAAAGAAGAAGAAGAAGAAGAAAGTACTGCTACCTCACTATTCCGATATCCGATTTTCTTAAGGTAAGGGATTTTATTATTATAGTAAGGGGTATTATTTCTTTCGTATTCATGAAGAGAGTATTGTTATTCCATTCCTTATTATTACATTGGAATAACTTTGAATACGCTGGACTCTGGTATATATGGTGAAATTCTTACATTATTCCATTCTTTATTATTATGTTGGAATAACTTTTGTCATGTCTTCAATCTGCATACATGGTGAAATTCTTCATTATTCCATTCTTTATTATTATGTTAGAATAATGCATACATGCGCTACCGCATACATGGTGAAATTATTCATTTATTCTATTCTTTATTATTACATTGGAATAACACATGCATGCGATTATCGCATGCACGGTGAATTCATTGTTATTCCATTCTTTATTATTACATTTGGAATATCTGTGTTTGTCAGCGGATTACGCATGTGACACAGTTCCGTTTTTTATTATTATATTGAATATCATCATGCATGCGATTTTTCCATTCTTTATTATTATTACATTGGAATAATGCATGCATGTGGATTACCGCATGCATGGTGAATGATCCTTTGAATTAATTCTTTATTAAATTATGGAAATGATTTGTCTACGTGGATTACTGCATGGCGGGTGAAAATCCATTTGCGATTTAAGTATATTATTCATTATACTCATATGGGATATCATTTCTTTTGTACTTTCGTCATGAAATATCGTTTTTTTTGATATTTTTCTATTATGAGTTACTATTCATGATTCTTATTCACCCTTCTATTATTCACTCTAGTATTATTCACTTTCGGGTATTCGGGACACTTTAAGTGTTCATGAAGTCTTATTCACGATTTTACTATTCACTCTAGTATCATCATTCACTTTCGGGTATTTGGGACACTTTTTAGGTAATATTATCTTATTCACGAATACTTATTCTCAAGTACTATTCACGGGTACTATTCACCTAAAAATATATTTCTTTTACATCCAAATTATTTTTGGTACATGAATATTATTCTTGAATTTTACTCCTGGCGATTATCATGTTGACAATTTGGATATTTTTAAACTCTGGATAAATTTAAAGTCTTTAATATTTATCCTTGATTTCGTTTGATTAATGCTTATATCATTGTCATCATCCTCATGTTTATATTGTGTTGAAAGTCATCTTTAGCTTACGTGGATAGATGGACTATTGATTATTAGTTTTTACAGTTGTATATCTTTGGTTTACATGCATAGATGGACTGTTGATTATTGGTTTTACGGTTGTATATCTTTAGCTTACGTGCAAAAATGGACTGTTGATTATTGGTTTTATAGTTGTATATCTTTGGCTTACGTGCAAAGATGGACATGTGTGTATGACATGATCATGACCATTTGATGATAATAACGAATATCCTTGGCCGTGGTGTATGGATAATTCGATGATGTGATTGGCGGGATCATGACCATTAGTTAACAGTTGAATGTCTTTGGTAGTAGTGCCTTTGAGAACAATTGATTGGTATGATCATGACCATTGGTTTTATAGTTGAATATCTTTGGCCGTAGTGCAAAGGTAGATAAGCGATTGGTATGATCATTGTTATTACATTTGAATATCTTTAGCCTTTGGGGTAAGGATATTGAGTAAACGTTCTATTAAGCCTTTGTGGCGAGGCTGTTGATTTACATGATTATAAATATGAATTATGGATTTAACTACAATCTTTGGTGGTTCGGTGAAGGCGGTAATGATAGTTCTTTTTGTCTTGGGTATAACAAAGAAAGAGCTTGATGAGTATTACAGAATGAAATATTAACGATGAACTTTTAATCCATAGAAGATAGTAGACATTATGTTATACTCGACTCTTCTAATGGATTTTTTATTCATTCACTTGCATTAAACTTGTTGTTTATTGTATTCTATCAGTATTTATAATGTTGAAGGCTAAGGATAATTTATTACGCATTATCTTAGTCATAATATTTCTTACTGGGCTAGTTGAGCTCACCCTTTCTTTCACTGTTCTCTTCAGGAAATGAGAATATAGCCGGGACTAGTCGGGGAACGGAGTGATGGTCCAGGATCAGTGGCTTTAGTAGTCCTTACTATTCTGTGAAATAGTGTGATAATAATTGTAATGAGGACTCCATTGAGTGTGGATATTGTCTAGAAGACAATATTCATTTTAAAACTCTCAGCTTATATTTTGTCGTATGTTACACGACAGTTGTATAATTAAGTTTGTAGTTGAGTTCTGTACCATGTATCTAGCGACCCAAGATGGGTGATGTATACCCGTTTTGGGGGCATCACAGTTGGAATCAAAGCTTAGGGATATGATCCCTGGCTGAAATGTGAGACAAGAACTAGGAGGGGAGAGACGGGGAATTCTTTCGCTAGTATGACCTACCTAAGTTTATTTGGTATTTAATTGGTCGTTCAGAGTATAGGGATAATATGTGATATGTCAATTAACCCTTATTTTAAAACTATATTCTAGAATGATATCTGAAATACAGGAGATGAGAAATGGGAAAATCATGATAGAGAGGAAATAACCGGGAAGGTAAAATCTGAAAAGAAAGCAAGGTATTCTCATCTCTTCGACATACCAGATACGTACGTAAATTTCGTGGGCGAAATTTCAAAAGGAGGGGAGATTGTGAGACCCTGAATTTTATGAAATGAAAGTATTCAATTTTCTTATAATTATTCTATTTAGTAAATGGTTAAATTGATAAAAGGTTAAAGTTAAGGGTGATATGTGAATTTTTTTTTAAGTAAACAAGTTTTCATAAAATAATCGGTGATAAAAATATAGTAATCTGGCATTGGTTGAATAGTAACACCTTTGTATTATATGTTATGATATCTTTGATTATTGATACTTACGTGAGAAGTCACTTCTCGTATTTTATTTAATTATTGTCATAATATTTTATATTATTAAATCAATAATTGAGACAACAAAATTATTCATATTATTATTTACAATATTGACAATGTCTAGAATTTCTGTCAAGGAGAGGTTTGGTCACTTAATTGCGCACCAATAAGGAGTAATCCTTATCGGAAACCCCCCTCTTTCCTGGAAACGACCTGGTTGTTAAATATTGTGAATTATAATATTAATGATAAATAAGTACGTGTTGATTAAAGATGAAATTGATAGTTTCATTGTGTTAGAATTATTAGTGTTAGTGAAAATCGATATTTATTTCGATAATAATTGATGTCTGGAAGTTATATTGACCAATCGGATAATTAATCGGATAAATGAGCAATTAATTGCTATTAATTCACATGATTATAACTATTTGTTTACATGTGTGTACTATTGATTCACATTATTGTAGTATTAGGGGAGTTGGTGCAAGATTGATAATACTTGCATGACTAAGTTAAAAATGGAGGTATAGATCGAGTCTTATATCTTGTAATTCATATTTTCACATGTCTAGAACTATTGATTCACATGATTTACTATTGATTCACATGATTTACTATTAGGGGAGGTGGTGCAAGTTTGATAATACTTGCGGGACTAAATTAAAAATGAAGGAAAAGATGAAGGTATTATCTTTGTAATATTTTGAGCCCCAAAATATGCAATTATGGAAACTATATTTTCCTATAAATAAAAGCTCATTCCTTCATTATTTTTCACCAATTCACTTAAGCTATAGAGCGATTATTATAGAGAGAAAAGAGAGAAGAAGAAGTCCTGCTACCTCATTTATTCGATATCCGATTTTCTTACAGGTAAGGGATATTATTATTATAGTAAGGGTATTATTTTTTTCAGTATTCATGAAGAGAGCTATTGTTATTCCATTCCTTATTATTCTATTGGAATAACTTTGAATCTATCACTACATCGTATACATGGTGAAATTCTTACATTATTCCATTCTTTATTATTATGTTGGAATAACTTTTATCATCTCACAATCTGCATATACGTGATGAAATTATTCTATTATTCCATTATTTATTATTATGTTGGAATAACTTTGTCTCATGCAAAGTAATCCGCATACATGGTGAAATTATTCGTTATTCTATTCTTTATTATTACATTGGAATAACACATGCTGTCTGGAATTATCGCGTGCACAGTGAATTCTTTGTTATTCCATTCTTTATTATTACATTTGGAATATCCTGTTTTGTGCGGATTACGTATGACACTTTTTCATTTTTTTTATTATTCATTGGAATATCACATGCATGCGGATTTTCCATTCTTTATTATTCTGTTAGAATAACCTGTCTATGTGGATTACCGCATGCATGGTGAATAATCCTTTGTATTCATTCTTTATTAAATTGTGAAATTGATCTGTCTACGTGGATTACCGTATGGTGGGTGAAAATCCATTTGCAGTTTTGTATACTCTATTATACTCATCTGGGATATCATTTCTTTTGTACTCGTCATGAAATATCGTTTTCTTTGGTATTTTTTACATTACGAGTTATTATTCACGTTATTATTCACCCATTCTTACTATTCACTCTAGTATTATTCACTCGGGTATTCGGGACACTTTTCGTGCCGGAGTACTATTCATGAGTTACTATTCACGGGTTACTATTCACTCGATTACTTTTCACTCTAGTATCATTTACTCGGGTATTCGGGACACTTTTTCATGTTGTCAGTACTATTCACGAGTACTATTCCCGAAATACTATTCACGGGGTACTATTCACTCGAAAAATATATTTCTTTTACATCCAAATTATTTTTGGTACATGAATAATATTCTTGAATTTTACTCCACAAAGCGATGATCGTGTTGACAATTTGAATATTTTTAAACTCTGGATAAATTTAAAGTCTTTAATATTTATCCTTGATTTTACGTTGATTAATGCTTATATCATTTCATCATCCTCATGTTTATATTGTGTTGAAAGTCATCTTTAGCTTACGTGGATAGATGGACTGTTGATTATTGGTTTTTACAGTTGTATATCTTTGGCTTACATGCATAGATGGACTGTTGATTATTGATTTTACAGTTGTATATCTTTAGCTTACGTGCAAAGATGGACATGCGTATGACATGATCATGACCACTGGTGATAATAACGAATATCCTTGGCCCGTAGTGCATGGATAATTCGATGATGTGATTGGCAGGATCATGACCATTAGTTAACAGTTGAATGTCTTTGGTCGTACTGCACTGACAGACAATTGATTGGTATGATCATGACCATTGATTTTATAGTTGAATATATTTGGCCCGTAGTGCAAAG
Organism: Panax quinquefolius; assembly: GCA_020205615.1. Classification (NCBI taxonomy): domain Eukaryota; kingdom Viridiplantae; phylum Streptophyta; class Magnoliopsida; order Apiales; family Araliaceae; genus Panax; species Panax quinquefolius. The sequence continues at coordinate 36,437,934 of CM035161.1, read as the reverse complement.
GTAGACAACTGATTGGTATGATCATTGTTATTATATTTGAATATCTTTAGCCTTTGGGGTAAGGATATTGAGTAAACGTTCTATTAAGCCTTTGTGGCAAGGAGAAACTGTTGATTTACATGATTATAAATATGAATTGTGGATTTAACTATAATCTTTGGTGGTTCAGGTGAAGACAGGTAATGATAGTTCTTTTTGTCTTGGGTATAACAAAGAACTGTTGATGAATATTACAGGAATGAAATATTAACGATGAACTTTTAATCCATAGAAGATAGTAGACATTATGTTATACTTGACTCTTCTAATGGATTTTTATTCCACCGAGTTGTTGATCTAAACTTGTTGTTTATTGTATTCTATCGGTTTTATAATGTTGAAGGCTAAGGATAATTTATTACGCATTATCTTAGTCATAATATTTCTTCTTTGGGCTAGTTGAGCTCACCCTTTTCTTTCATTTTGTTCTCTTGAAAATGAGAATATAAGCGGGGACTAGTCGGGGAATGGAGTGATGGTCCGAGATCGTGGCTTTAGTAGTCCTCACTATTCTTATGAAATAGTGTGATAATAATTGTAATGAGGACTCCATTGAGTGTGGATATTGTCTAGAAGACAATATTCATTTTAAAACTCTCGACTTATATTTTGTGTATTATTTACACTGACGGTTGTATAATTAAGTTTGTAGTTGAGTTACGTACCATGTATCTGGCGACCCAAAGATGGGTGATGTATACTATTTTGGGGGCATCACGATTGGAATCAAAGCTTAGGGATATGATCCTCAGGTGAAATGTGAGACAAGAACTAGGAGGGAGAGACGGGGAATTCTTTCGCTAGTATGACCTACCTAAGTTTATTTGGTATTTAATTGGTCGTTCAGAGTATAGGGATAATATGTGATATGTCAATTAACCCTTATTTTAAAACTATATTCTAGAATGATATCTGAAATACAGGAGATGAGAAATGGGAAAATCATGATAGAGAGGAAATAACCGGGAAGGTAAAATCTGAAAAGAAAGCAAGGTATTCTCATCTCTTCGACATACCAGATACGTACGTAAATTTCGTGGGCGAAATTTCAAAAGGAGGGGAGATTGTGAGACCCTGAATTTTATGAAATGAAAGTATTCAATTTTCTTATAATTATTCTATTTAGTAAATGGTTAAATTGATAAAAGGTTAAAGTTAAGGGTGATATGTGAATTTTTTTTTAAGTAAACAAGTTTTCATAAAATAATCGGTGATAAAAATATAGTAATACGCGTGGTTGAATAGTAACACACTGTATTGTACAGTATCTTTGATTATTGATACTTACGTGAGAAGTCACTCAGTTTTATTTAATTATTGTCATAATATTTTATATTATTAAATCAATAATTGAGACAACAAAATTATTCATATTATTATTTACAATATTGACAATATCTAAGTTTTACATCGAGGAGAGGTTTGGTCACTTAATTGCGGCATTTGATAAGGAGTAATCCTTATCGGAAACCCCCCTCTTTCCTGGAAACGACCTGGTTGTTAAATATTGTGAATTATAATATTAATGATAAATAAGTACGTGTTGATTAAAGATGAAATTGATAGTTTCATTGTGTTAGAATTATTAGTGTTAGTGAAAATCGATATTTATTTCGATAATAATTGATGTCTGGAAGTTATATTGACCAATCGGATAATTAATCGGATAAATGAGCAATTAATTGCTATTAATTCACATGATTATAACTATTTGTTTACATGTGTGTACTATTGATTCACATTATTGTAGTATTAGGGGAGTTGGTGCAAGATTGATAATACTTGCATGACTAAGTTAAAAATGGAGGTATAGATCGAGGTACTATACTGTAATTCATATTTTCACATGTCTAGAACTATTGATTCACATGATTTACTATTGATTCACATGATTTACTATTAGGGGAGGTGGTGCAAGTTTGATAATACTTGCATGACTAAATTAAAAATGAAGGAAAAGATGAAGGTATTATACTGTAATATTTTGAGCCCCAAAATATGCAATTATGGAAACTATATTTTCCTATAAATAAAAGCTCATTCCTTCATTATTTTTCACCAATTCACTTAAGCTATAGAGTAGTTATTATAGAGAGAAAGAAGAAGAGAAGTCTGCTACCTCACTATTCCAATATCCAGTTTTCTTCTAAGGTAAGGGATATTATTATTATAGTAAGGGGTATTATTTCTTTCGTATTCATGAAGAGAGCTATTGTTATTCCATTCCTTATTATTCTATTGGAATAACTTTGAATACGCTGGACTCTAGTATACATGGTGAAATTCTTACATTTATTCCATTCTTTATTATTATGTTGGAATAACTTTATGTCTGTCTCAAGCAATCTGCATACATGATGAAATTATTCTATTATTCCATTATTTATTATTATGTTGGAATAACTTTTGTCATGCAAAAGTACCGCATATATTGGTGAAATTATTACATTATTCATTCTTTATTATTACATTGGAATAACCTATCTGTCATGCTTTTATCGCATGCACAGTGAATTCTGTTGTTATTCCATTCTTTATTATTACATTGGAATATCCTTTGTTTGTGCGGATTCACGCATGACACAGTTCCGTTTTTTATTATTCTATTGGAATATCCATCATGCGATTTTCCATTCTTTATTATTCTGTTAGAATAACACATACATGTGGATTACCGCATGCATGGTGAATAATCCTTTGTATTCATTCTTTATTAAATTGTGAAATTGATCTGTCTACGTGGATTACCGTATGGTGGGTGAAAATCCATTTGCAGTTTTGTATACTCTATTATACTCATCTGGGATATCATTTCTTTTGTACTCGTCATGAAATATCGTTTTCTTTGGTATTTTTCTGTTACGAGTTATTATTCACCCGGTTACTATTCACTCTAGTATTATTCACTCGGGTATTCGGGACACTTTTCGTGCCGGAGTACTATTCATGAGTTACTATTCACGGGTTACTATTCACTCGATTACTTTTCACTCTAGTATCATTTACTCGGGTATTCGGGACACTTTTTCATGTTGGGGTACTATTCACGGAGTACTATTCCCGAAATACTATTCACGGGGTACTATTCACCCGAAAAATATATTTCTTTTCTGTCCAAATTATTTTTGGTACATGAATAATATTCTTGAATTTTACTCCTCAAAGCAGTATCATGTTGACAATTTGAATATTTTTAAACTCGGATAAATTTAAAGTCTTTAATATTTATCCTTGATTTCGTTGATTAATGCTTATATCATTGTCATCATCCTCATGTTTATATTGTGTTGAAAGTCATCTTTAGCTTACGTGGGATAGATGGTGTGTTGATTATTAGTTTTTGATTTGTATATCTTTGGCTTACGTGCGTAGATGGGTATTGATTATTGATTTTACAAAATGTATATCTTTAGCTTACGTGCAAAGATGGACGTCGTATATGACATGATCATGACCATTTGGTGATAATAACGAATATCCTTGGCCCGTAGTGCATGGATAATTCGATGATGTGATTAGCGGGATCATGACCATTAGTTAACAGATTGAATGTCTTTGGTCGTCTTGCCTTTGACGAACAATTGATTGGTATGATCATGACCATTGATTTTATAGTTGAATATATTTGGCCGTAGTGCAAGGTGAGACAATGATTGGTATGATCATTGTTATTATATTTGAATATCTTTAGCCTTTGGGGTAAGGATATTGAGTAAACGTTCTATTAAGCCTTTGTGGCAAGGAGAAACTGTTGATTTACATGATTATAAATATGAATTGTGGATTTAACTATAATCTTTGGTGGTTCAGGTGAAGACAGGTAATGATAGTTCTTTTTGTCTTGGGTATAACAAAGAACTGTTGATGAGTATTACAGGAATGAAATATTAACGATGAACTTTTAATCCATAGAAGATAGTAGACATTATGTTATACTCGACTCTTCTAATGGATTTTTTATTCCACTGCAGTTAAACTTGTTGTTTATTGTATTCTATCAGTATTTATAATGTTGAAGGCTAAGGATAATTTATTCTGCATTATCTTAGTCATAATATTTCTTACTGGGCTAGTTGAGCTCACCCTTTCTTTCACTGTTCTCTTCAGGAAATGAGAATATAGATGAGACTAGTCGGGGAACGGAGTGATGGTCCAGGATCAGTGGCTTTAGTAGTCCTCACTATTCTGTGAAATAGTGTGATAATAATTGTAATGAGGACTTCATTGAGTGTGGATATTTTCTAGAAGATAATATCCACACTCATTGTACCAGGTCGTTCCCAGGAAAGAGGGGGCTTTCCGATAAGGATTTCTCCTTATTGGTGCGCAATTAGGTGACCAAACATCTCATTGACAGAACTTCTAGACATTGTAAATATTGCAAATAATAATATGAATAACTTTTTCGTCTCAATTATTGATTTAATAATATAACATATGATACAGATGATACTGTGAAAATAATTGAATCAATAATATGAGAGATATGATGCAGCAATTACTATAGCAATAATTGAGTATAACTGAGTGACTTCTCACGTAAGCATCAATAATCAATACCATGTGCTATTATGCAACCACGCGTATTACTGTACTTTTACTACCGGGTAGTTCAACAGTTTAACGGTAAAACTTTCTCCGTTATTTTTATAAAAAGATATTTATGTCGTTTTCTAACTACGACAATACTTCCGTTGTTGGGTCCACTAATGATTGTGCCGTCGTACGGATATTCCCCGAAAAAAAGAATATTCCCCAACCAATCGAATATTATATAACAACTTGCATACTTTGAAAAATTTATAAATATTACCCGCAACTATAACATTATATCAAATCCACACCATAATAATCAAAAAAAATATTTCGAGAATTTAAATCTTTATTCATAAAATTTAAGGTCTCACAATCTCCCATCCTTATGAAATTTTGCCCTCGAAATTTACATACGTACCTGGTATGCCAAAAAGGTGAGGATACCTTGACTTCATTTCATATTCCAACTCTTAAGGTATAACTTTTGAGTGTCGAATATGATCCTTCTTATCCAAGATTTTAATATGTATCTCATCATACGTTAAATCTTCCGCTATCTCGTATAGTTCTAATTCAATAATGTGGTTCGGGTCATCCACATAATTACGTAACATCAATACGTGAAAAACGTTATGAACACGCGACATACTTGGCGGTAAAACGAGTCTATAGGCCACAGTTCCTACTCAATCGAGGATTTCGAATGGGCCAATTAAATCGAGGGTTGAGATTTCCTCTATTTGTCGACTCTTGCTTCTTGAATAACGCCTTCTTCATCCTTTTTCTTCACATTCATCAGCTCCGGGTGTGTAGCTTGAGCGATTTTAACTTTATCGATTAAAGTAGATTCTACTCGTATATTCGTTATCTTCACGTGGATCCCTAGAGTCTTTAACTCTATCTTCATCATTTGTAAGTTATACGAAATGGGTTTTTGTGTTAACAACATCGCACTCGTAAACGCATACGATCTTCTACTCAACGCGTCAGCTACCACGTTCGCTCTTCCACAATGATATTGAATGGTATAGTCGTAATCTTCAACAGCTCGAGCCAACGTCTTTGGCGCATTATACGTTCGTTTTGGGTGAAGAAAAATATTTGAGGGTTTTAGAAATGGGTTTTGCAATGGAGTCAATACAAAATTCGATTTCACGCTCTAGGGGTAGGCTAAGAAGTTCTTCAGGAATACGTCAGGAAATTTATTAACAATAGAAATATAATTCAAAACTGTGACTCTCATCCAAGACTTGGATAGTACGTCACATTGATACCTATCAACTTGCCACCGTTATTCACAACGTCCCCTATGGATATTCTGGCTTCGGTGTATTCCAAGACTTCGAAGTCACAAGCGAAAGGCTCGGGGCTCTTTACTTATGGCTTGATATGACAGTGATTGACTTCAGTGGTTTGGTTGCTTGAATTCGCATAATAGGTTGGTTAGGAATATGAAAGCTAACAACCTTACGAAAAACATGATGAGTAGTTAACCAATCGATTCCTAAAATCACATCAAGGGCAAGTATTTTCAAAGAGATAAGATCGACAGGTAACGTAAAAGTGTCGATTTGAATCAACAAGATTTATAAACAGTAGAGGTAACGAATGTTTCTCCCAATGGAGTTCCAACCGATAAGTCAAAGTCTAACTTCTCTGGGGTCAAATTTAAACGTTGAACGCAAGCAAGAGAGACTAAAGAATGGGTAGAACCGGTACCTAATAAGGTATAGACTTCGCAAGAATTTATGATTAACTTACCCGTGATAACTTCGTTCGGGTTCCTCGATAAACGCTCTCACTTAAACTACCGAATTTAACTTTTCTGGGACATCCTTTGGCGTCACCATCCCAGTTGGACTTAACTTTGCTATAGAGTACATTCCACCCTTAATTTTTTCGTCACATTCCTGATCCATGATTCGAATCATTACTCTCCGATCCATATCGAATTGGGGTTGACCACTCTGCATAGGGTAATTTCGAACTCGATGTTGGATTCTCCCAATTGTTGTCCAAAAAGCGAAATCCATTTCATCTATTTTGACTTTATTGGATCGGACGTCTTTTTCTACAATATCAACGCGTCGTGCGGCTTTTACCCATGCATCATCTATTCTCCTTCGTTCAGTTGCTTATTCTTTCATCAGAACTTTGATCATAGCATTCTCAGATTCTAGCTCTAATATCTTATACTCTGCCAAGGAGTGCTTCTGTTCAAGCATCGCACATCGGGTAACACAATTTTGAATTGTTGCATCTCTTTGCTCCACGACCGCCAACCGTTCTTCAGCCTGCTCTTCTAACTAATGAATACGATTTTGTAATTCTAAATTTATATCATAAAATTCTTCTAATAAATTTTCCTCAGGTTCCTCTTCTTCCTCACTCTCAGCTGCTACCTCTGCAACTAGCTCGGGTGCAACTATTAGTTCTTCACTCAACACGTAGATATCTCTAATTTCTTCTTCGTTTGATATCACAGTAACCTGGTTAGTGATTAAAGGTGTCTCAATGGTCTCATTCACTCTATTGTTAACATTTTTAGCTGCCATTTTTCAAACACTACCACAAAACAAGGGTTAATTAACATATCACATATTATCCCTATACTCTGACCGACCAATTAAATACCAAATAAACTTAGGTAGGTCATACTTAGCGAAGGATTTCCCGTCTCTCCCTCCTAGTTCTTGTCTCACATCTCGGCCGGGGATCATATCCTAAGCTTTGATACTGTTGTGGCGCCCCAAAATAGGTGTACATCACTCATCTTGGGTCGCCAAAAACATGGTACAGAACTCAACTACAACTTAATTATACAACAGTATTGTAAAAATATGACAAAACATAACTGAGAGTTTAAACAAGAATATTGTCATCTAGACAATATCCACACTCAATGGTGTCCTCATTACAATTATTATCACATTATTCCGTAGAATAGTGAGGACTACTAAAGCCATTTATCCTGGAACATCACTCCATTCCCTGACTCATCCCAACTATATTCTCATTTCCTAAAGAGAAAAATGAAAGAAAGGGTGAGCTCAACTAGCCCAGTAAGAAATATTATGACTAAGATAATGCGAGAATAAATTATCCTTAGCCTTCAACGATATAACAACTAATAGAATACAATAGACAACAAGTTTTAGATCATCAACAAGCTGCGAGGAATAAACAATCCATTAGAAGAATTCGAGTAGGCATAAAATCTACTATCTTACATGATTTAAAAATTTTTCATCAACTTTATCATTTGAGACTCAACTTAATAAATAAAATCGAATCATCCTGCATCACGGCCAAGGATATTCATGTAATCATCAATGGTCATGATTATTATGCGAATAATCCCTCGGTCATAATCATACCAACAACTATCCATTAATGAACTACAGGCCAATGAGGACTTTCACCACATCATTCGTCACATTACGGTCATGATTATACCAAATAATCCCTGGTCATAATCATACCAAGTCCATCTATACACGTAAGCCAAAGATGACTTTTATCACAATATAAGCATGAGGATGATGACAATGATATAAGCAATAATCAAACGAAATCAAATCCAACGAAATCAAGGATAAATATTAAAGACTTTAAATTTATCCAGAATTTAAAAATATCCAAATTGTCAACATGATACTGCTTTGTAGAGTAAAATTCAAGAATATTATTCATGTACCAAAAATAATTTGGTCAGAAAAGAAATATATTTTAACGGTAAATAGTACCCCGTGAATAGTACTTCGGGAATAGTACCCCGTGAATAGTATTCCGACATGAAAAGTACCCCAAATACCTAAGTGAATGATACTAGAGTGAATAGTAATCAGGTGAATAGTAACTCGTAAATAGTACTTTAGCACGAAAAGTGCCCCGAATACCCTAGTGAATAATACTAGAGTGAATAGTAACCGAGTGAATAGTAACCCATAAATAGTACTCTAGCACAAAAAGTGCCCCGAATACCCAAGTGAATAATACTAGAGTGAATAGTAACCAGGTGAATAGTAACCCGTGAATAGTAACTCGTAACAGAAAAATACCAAAGAAAACGATATTTTATGACGAGTACAAAAAAAATAATATCCCAGATGAGTATAATAGAATATACGAAACTACAAATGGATTTTCACCCACCATGCGATAATCCACGTAGACAGATCATTTCCACAATTTAATAAAGAATGAATACAAAGGATCATTCACCATGCATGCGATAATCCACATAGACAGGTTATTCCAACAGAATAATAAAGAATGGAATAACAGAAGAATTCACCATGCATGCGATAGACCGTACAAACAGGTTATTCCCAATAGAAAAATAAAGAATGGAACCAGTGTAAGACCCCAACTTTCATGAATAAAAATGAATTTTCTATAAATATCATTTTTGAATATTATGGAATAAATTTGATATAATGTTATAGTTGTGGGTAATATTTATAAATTTTGCAAAGTACGCAAGTTGTTATATAATATTCGATTGGTCAGGGAATATTCGTACGACAACACAATCATTGGTGGACCCCACAACAGAATTATTGTCGGATTAAGAAAACGACAAAAATATTTTATTGAAAATAATGGCGAAAGTTTTACTGGTTGATCTTCTTGTTGAACTACTCGGTAGTAAAGAAATCTGATGTCTGGCGTGGTTGCGTAAGAGCACACGGTATTGATTATTGATGCTTACGTGAGAAGTCATTCAGTTTTATTCAATTATTGTTGATATTTTATATATTATTAAATCAATAATTGAAATGACAGAGTTATTAATATTACAATTTTCAATATTAACGATGTCTAGAAGTTCTGCCAATGAGAGGTTTGGTCACCTAATTGGCGCCAATAGGTAGAAATCCTTATTGGAAAACCCCCTCTTTCCTGGAAACGACCTGGTTGATTAATATTGTGAATTATAAGATTGATGATAAATGTTGTTAAAAATATTGAGGGAATTTATATATATAAGTTTGTATTGTGTGTGGTGGGTGGAATATATATAATATTATGTGTGTGTGAGTGGATAATGGTGGAAAAGTGGAAATGGTTGGATGAGTATTAGTATTATATACATTATGGTATGAATTGAAATTGGTGGGGAATTGATGTTAGTCGGGTGAGTGGCCAACATATTGTTTTATGTATAATATATATATATATATAAGTAGCCAACATGATTGTCATATGTATAATATATATATATATATATATATATAAGTTGTCGTTGAAATAAGGGTGGGCACATGTGATAAATTAGGTTGCGTCTGAAATCTTTCTTTCACCCGTGAATCTGAAAATTATTTCGTCTGAATTCCTACTGTACAGTCCAATAGTATCCTTCATTTTTTCTATAAATAGAAGCTCATTCCTTCATTATTTTCTTACGAATTCACTGAAACTCTAGAGAGAGAAATTATAGAGAGAAAGAAGAAAAGTATTCTGCTACTTCACTACTTCTTTATCCGGTTAAGTCTTTATCTGGTAAGGGTGTTATTTCTTTTGTATTCATGAAGAGAACTTCTATTATTCCATCTTTATTATTACATTTGGAATATCACGTTCATGCTTTTACTGGGACATGGTTCCGCCTTTATTATTCTTTGGAATATCACGTATGCATGCTTTCACGCCGACCTGGTTTCGTTTTTATTATTACATTGGAACATCCTGTTGGTGTGAATTTCACTGACACAGTTCCGTCATTTAGTATTCTATTGAATAACTCATGCCTATGCTGGGCACCGCATGCATGGTGATTTCTGTTGTATTCCATTCTTTATTATTCGATGGAATAACTTTTTCATATCTGGCACCGCATGCATGGTGATTTCTTTTGTTATTCCATTCTTTATTATACTCGGTTGGTTAAAGTTTTGACTTCTACACTCCATGAAATTAGTGGAATATTCTTGTTATTCGCGCTTCATCCAGTATCTTTTCATGGAAATATTCTTCTGAGCATTCTTGAATTTTACTTTACAAAGAAGTATCATGTTGACAATTTGGACGTTATTAGTTCATGAATAAATTAATTCTTGAACTTATTTTATTGAATTCTTATATAATTGTCATCATCCTCATGTTTATATTTTTTTTGAAAGTCGTCTGTGGCCTGTAGTGCATAGATGGACTTGGTATGATTATGACCGAGGATTATTCGATGTAATCATGGTAGTAATAATGTTACAAATGATGTGGTAAAGTCCTCATTGGCCCGTAGTTCATTGATGGACGATTGTTGGCATAATCATGACCATTGATGAATACACGAATATCCTTGGCCCGTAATGCATGGATAATTTATGGTCGTGACCACTAATGAATATCCTTAAATAGTAGTCTGCGGGATGATGTGGATTATTTATTAAGTTGAGTCTCGGCGATAAAAGTGATGAAAATCTTTTAAATCATAAAGATAGTAGACTTTATTCTCTACTTGACTCTTTTAATGGATTGCATGTTCATTTGCAGCTAAACTTGATGTCTATTGTATTTTATCGGTTTAACTTTTGTTGAGGACTAATGATAATTTATTCTGCATTATCTTAGTCATAATATTTCTTCTTGGGCTAGTTGAGCTCACCTTTTCTTTCACTTTGTTCTCTTGAGAAATGAGAACGTGGTCGGGACTAGTCGGGGAGCGGAGTGATGGTCCGAGATGGTGTCTTAGTAGTCCTCACTATTACATTAAATAGTGTGATAATAAATGTAATGAGGACTAAATTGAGTGTGGATATTGTCTAGATGACAATATTTGTATTAAAACTCACAGCATGTATTTTGTCGTATTTTACACGACTGTTGTATAATCAAGTTGTATTTGAATTTAGTACCATGTATTTGGCGACTCAGAATAGGTGATGTATACCTATTTTGGGGGCGTCACAATCAGGTCATGCATAATCCGCATAGACAGGATATTCCAACAGAATAATAAAGAATGGAACCAGGTCATGCGTAATCCGCACAGACAGGATATTCGAACCGAATAATAAAGAATGAAATAACAACGAATTCACTGAGCGTGCGATAGACCGCATAGACGGGTTATTCAACGAATAATAAAGAATGGAATAACGAAGAATTTCACCATGTATGCGGTACTTAGCATACACAAAGTTATTCCTACATAATAATAAAGAATGGAATAACAACCCTTACGAGTATTGAATGAAAATAACTCTCTTCATGAATTCGAAAGAATAATATCCCTTACGAGTATTGAAAGAAAATAATTCTCTTCATGAATACGAAAGAAATAATACCCCTTACCTTAGAAAATTTGGATACTGGAATAGTGAGGTAGCAGACTTCTCTTCTTCTTTCTCTCTATAATTTCTCTCTATAATAATTTGTGAGACCCCAAATTTTATGAATAAAGATTTAAATTTCTCGAAATATTTTTTTTATTATTATGGTGTGGATTTGATATAATGTTATAGTTGTGGGTAATATTTTTAAATTTTGCAAAGTATGCAAGTTGTTATATAATATTCGATTGGTCGGGGAATATTCTTTTTATCGGGGAATATTTGTACGACGGTACAATCATTGGTGGACCCCACAATGGAAGTATTGTCGTAGTTAGAAAACGACAGAATTATCTTTTTATAAAAATAACGGCGAAAGTGTTACCGTTAAAACTGTTGAACTACTCGATAGTAAAGAAATACGATGTCTGGCGTGGTTGCGTAGTAGCACCACGGTATTGATTATTGATGCTTACGTAAGAAATCACTCAGTTATACTCAATTATTGCTACAACAATTGCTGCATCATATCTCTCATATTATTGATTCAATTATTGTCATAGTATCATCTGTATAATATGTTATATTATTAAATCAATAATTGAGACGACAAAGTTATTCATATTATTATTTGCAATATTGACAATGTCTAGAAGTTCTGTCAAGGAGAGGTTAGATAATCTAATTGCGCGCCAATAAGGAGAAATCCTTATCGGAAAGCCACTTCTTCCTGGGAACGACCTGGTTGTTAAATATTATGAATTATAATATTAATGATGAATAAGTTTGTGTTGATTAAAGATGAAATTGATAGTTCCATTGTGTTGGAATTATTAGTGTTAGTGAAAATTGACATTTATTTCGATAATAATTGATGTCTGGAGGTTATATTGACCAATCGGGTAATTAACCGGATAAATGAGTAATTAATTGCTATTGATTCACATGATTATAACTATTTGTTCACATGTGTGTACTATTGATTCACATTCATTTACTATTAGGGGAATTGGTGCAAGATTGATAATACTTACATGACTAATTAAAAAATAGAGGTATAGATGAAAGTACTATACTGTAATTAATTTTTTCATATGTTTAGAACTATTGAGTCACATGATTTACTATTGATTCACAAGATTTACTATTAGGGGAGGTGGTGCAAGTTTGATAATACTTGGATGACTAAATTAAAAATCTTTGAGTACTACCGGATGGAGTACGCTTTCTGATTCCCACCAAAGATCGCCTCATTACTGAACATAAAGGTGGCGAATGGAACCTTACATTCCTCCCTTGCATCCCAAGACATCGAATATCTTAGTAATTTGTTTGACCCACGTTTACGCTTTGTCGGATCCTTTTTCCCGAATTACGGTGGTCCCAACTCTTTGAATCATTAATGTGACAAAAGTATGCGTTATTATCATTTCCACATATTTTGTGCACGAGTCTCCTCGTGCGATTTTTGCGTGAATCGCTATAAAAAGCTTCTAAACATTCCGTCGTTCATCATCTGCTCAGTGGTGTTGTTTACAGGAGGAACATTGCCAGCCTGTTGCACGTTCTCCTCATTGGTGGGTAAAGGTGTCTCCACGGTCTTATTTGCTCCACTGTTAACATTCTCAGTTGCCATTCTCAAATACTGTCATAAAACAAGGGTTAATTAAGGAAATCAACATATCACATAATATCGCTATATACTGACCAACTAACAAATAAGCTTAGGTAGGACACACTAGCGAAGGATTTACTCGTCTCTCCCCTCTAGTTCTATTTCCCGATCTCCTTGGGATATCATATCCTAAGCTCGATACCAATCATGGCGCCCCCAAAATAGATATACATCACCCATTTTGAGTCGACAATAACATGGTACAGAAATAACTACAACTTTATTAATACAACATAAAAACTGTGAGTTTAAATACAAATATTGACATCTAGACAATATTCACACCCAAATAAGTCCTCATTAAAATCATTGGTATATTATTTTACAAAAATGGTGAGGACAACTAAACAACTTTCTAGAACCTTCATTCCATACCCCGACTAGTACTCGCTACATTCTTGCCTCCTGAGAAGAAAAATGGAACAAAAAGGAAAAGGGTGAGCTCAACTAGCCCAGTAAAGAATATTATGACTAAGATAATATAGAACAAATTATCGTTAGTCTTTAACAGAGAAAAATCTGATAAAATATAATAAACAACAAGTTTCAGATCAATATTCGCAGCGAAAATAATAATTCATAGAAGAGTTACGTAGAGAATGAAATCTACTATTATCTATGAATTTTAAAGTCTATCATCAATATTTTATCCCTGTAACATCAATCAATATACATCTTGAATCAAATATTCATCTTTGCACTACAGGCCAAAGATATTCATCAGTTGGTCATGTTCATCTTTGCACTACGGGCCAAAGATATTCATCAAAAATTCATTCATCTTTGCACTACAGGCCAAAGATATTCATTAATATCATCATTTAGGGATGAGGGATGATGAAAAATATTTTAAAAGAAAAGCGAATCCATTGAAACAAAAGAACAAATATTAAGGATTAGTACTTTAAACAATCCGAGTTCAAAAATACTTCATAAATAATCATAGTGAAGTAAAATTCAAGAATGATCAAAACATGGATACAATTAAAGTTAGTATCCATAATAGATATTTTGGACAAAAACGAAAATTTAATTTTTACGTGAATAAGTATCGTATTATGTGAATAGTCAGATATCGTGAATAGTCTTTGTATCGTGAATAGTAACCCCGACACTAAAAGACAAGAATTTCATAAGAAAAATCTTACCAATATTAAAAGCATAATGATATTAGAAGAAATAATATCATTTTAAAAAAAAAATAACATCTCTTACCTCGAAAAGACGGTACTTCTGACTGGAATACTGGATATAGTGCTAAAGGGAACTTGCACCGTATAACAACACTCAAAGTATCAAAATACTCACAAGAATATGCTCGATAATATAGGGAGAGAAAGAGAGAAAAAACTTCAGTTTCTGGTGTGATTTTTAATTCTAACCTAAGCACCCTATTTATAGGAAATTGCTTAGAACACCAGAGTAGAAAATTTAATATAATATTAATATAATTTTTGCAAATTTCCTACGCCCACTTACCAACCCACAACATTAACCACACTTGTGCCAAAACATTAAAAACGTTTTTCTTAATTAAAATATTTTAAACTTCAAAAATTAATTATTTTGAAACTTCAATAATTCATAATAAATAGCCCTTTTATCAGAAAAATTCAAACCTTATGTCCTTTCCATAGGAAATTCCATTCTCTACAACTTTGCAGAAGAAAGTTTTTCCAAATTCCAAACAGAAATTGACCGAAATCCACAAACGGGCGATTTTATAGGCTATAATAAAATTTCAGTCAAGAAATGGAGTCCACAAACATGTTTTAAATATTTATAGTAACAAAAATACTCCTCCTCCTCTTATACTCATATATCCTACATTCATTATAAAAATATCACCATTATTATATTATTAAAATATAATAATATATTTAAATAAATTATTTTATCGAAAAAGATAAAATATCAATTTTCAACAATTGTCACATTAAAAATTTTCTCCATCTATATCCACATAAAATGAATATTTTCCTTATTATATAAATTAATAATTAATTATTCACAAATAATATTACGAATCACAATCACGATGACCCAGCATTCCTGGGAAGAGGGGCTTTCCAATAAGGATTTCTCCTCTTCGACGCCATGATTAGGTGACCAAACCTCTCCTTGATGTAACTTTCTAGATATTGCCAATAATGTTATCTACTAATATTATTCAAATAATATGTATTATTGATCTGATAATGGGAAATGTTGTGCACTGACAATTATTGAAACAACAATAATATAAAATATCAACGTTGCAATTATTGAATCAATAAAATAAAATATTGAACAATAATTACTGTAACAATTATTGAGTAGTGCCTTCTTACGTAAGGATCAATAATTCAAAAATATTGTGCAATCTGGTCCCTCTCTGTAATGCGAACCACGCATATTATCATATTTTAAACCACCGGTATTCCAATGTGTTAATCTAGAATAACTACGTAGTTATTTATAAAAACTCATACTTGTCATTTTCTTCATCCAACAGTTATTCTATTATGGGGCCCACAACTGGTTGCGCCGTCGTACGGATATTCCTGACAAAAAGAATATTCCATGACCAAATAAATATTCTCCGACAACAATGAGTATTTTATAACCACTTACGTATTTTGAAAATTTTATATATATCACCCTTAACTTCAATATTTTATCAATTTAACAATTTACTGAATAATAATTATAAGAAAAATTGAATACTTTTATTTCATAAAATTCGGTCTTCTGATCTCCTCCCTTATGAAATTTCATCCCCGAAATTTACGTACCTGGTATTTCGAAGAGTTGAGAATACCTTGTTTTCATTTCAGATTCCATCTTCTCTGTCCTCATGATTTCTTCATTGCCCATCTCTTGTATTTTAGATATCATTCTAGAATATAGCTTCAAAACAAGGATTAATTGAACAAATTAACATATCACATAATATTCCGATATTATGACTGACCAAGAAATAAGCTTAGGTAGGACACACTAGCGAAGGATTTACTCATCTCTCCCCTCCTAGTTCTATTCCCCGATCTCTGCCAGAGATCATATCCCTAAGCTCTGATACCAAATGTGATACCCCCAAAATAGGTCCAATCCATCCAACCTATTTTGAGTCGCCAAATACATGGTACAGAAAATAACTACAACTTTATTACTACAATTGTCGTGCAAAATACAATAACACATATACTGTGAGTTTTAATACCAACTGTGACTCATGTCCCAACTATGGACATCACCTCACAGTGATACCTTACATAAAGGTACATTCAATAACTGTTTTAGAAATTAAAATCTTTGGGAAGTGCTCAAGGAAACCTTCGTACATAGGAGGCCATGAATCTAAGTTATGATAGATATCATATATCCAGAGAATTATCCTTGGTTGATCCAATAGACCCCAAATAAAAATGAGAAGATTACTATCATGTTCTTTCCAATAGCGAGTCTTCTCTTGACATATAACTATCTCCACTGTCTGCAATTAAAAATTATATTTCAACCAAACTCCAAGATTATAAAGGTAGTGCTCGTAAATATACTCAGCAAGTGGATGTGCACAACCATGTCTTATGGTAACATGAGGTTGTATGTCATTAGACATCTTGTATGATAGTGGCAAAACACCCTTCCAAAGTTGGGTTCACCTCACCTATTTAGGGAGAACCTCAACAGCTATAGACCACCGTTATATTCCCCTGGTATCCCCGCTCGACCCAGCTACACTCTTATTACCATAGTTGCAGCGGAACGAGCAATCCAATAGAAGAGTCAAATAGACCATAAAGTCTATTATCTTCTCCGTGTTAAAAGTCCACCAACAATGCTTTAATTCCTGTAACATCAAATAACAGTTCCTCAAAAGAGCAGTACTTCTGACCGGAATATAAAATCGAAGGAACCTTGCACTGAATAGCAACTCTCAAAGTATCTAAATACTCACAAAAATACGCTCGATAATATAGAGAGAGAAAGCTTATGTTTCTGGTGCGATTTTCAATTCTAACTTAGCCCTCTATTTATAGAAAAATATTAGCACGCCGAAGCAGACTTGACCTGCTAGCTGATGGCTTTACCTGCTACTATTGCCACCCACCACATTTGAATTAGAATTTTAGCACATTTTTTCACCAACCATAGGTGGGGCCCACTCAATTCTAGAATTTTCTACCAAAATCATTTATAAACCTAATTTCCGAATCAGTCACCTCTTAAAATTCATAACAAATCATACGTTCATTTTTAACAGTTCAAAATTTGTGGACATATACTCAACTTATATATGTATAACATATCCAAAAATCACAACGATCCAACTATTTGGATTAAAATTATAACTCGCATGTAATAGAGCTTTAAGAACGCTTGGATTTGATTTTTAATACCTCCATTCAAAAAATAATCGATAAAATACCTCAACATTAATTCCTTCAATTATAACCACATAAAATAAATAAATCCATCATTTATATTCGCATCAAATAAATATTTCCTTATCATATAAATTAATAATTAATTATTCATAAATAATATTACGAATCACAATTATGACAACCAGCGCCTCCTCCGAAAGAGGGGCTTTCGATAAGGATTTCTCCTTCTTGGCGCAAGATTAGGTGACCAAACCTCTCCTTGATGAACTTTCTATACATTGCCAATAATGTTATCTAATAATATTATTCAAATAATATGTATTATTGATCCGATAATGGGAAATGTTGTGCTTCGACAATTATTGAAACAACAATAATATAAAATATCAACGTTGCAATTATTGAATCAATAAAATAAAATATTGAATAAAGAATTACTATAACAATTATTGAAGATTGCCTTCTTACGTAAGGATCAATAATTCAAAATATTATAATCTGATATAGGTAATCATCGTGCGATCACGCATATTATCAGTATTTTAAACCATCGAGTATTCCAACGATTGTTAATTGTAAAATAACTACGTCGTTATTTATAAAACTCATACTTGTCATTTTCTTCATCCGACAGTTATTCTATTATGGGGCCCACAATTGGTTGCGCCGTTGTACGAATATTCCCGATAAAAAGAATATTCCACGACCAAACGAATATTCCCCGACAACAATGAGTATTTTATAACCACTTGAGTATTTTGAAAATTTTATATATATCACCCTAAACTTTAATATTTTATCAATTTAACCATTTACTGAATAATAATTATAAGAAAAATTGAATACTTTTATTTCATAAAATTCGGGGTCTTACAATAACTAAGTGACTTCTCGCATAAGCATCAATAATTAATACCGTGTGCTACTATGCAACCACGCGTATTGTGAGATTCCAAATTTTATGAAATGAAAGTATTCAATTTTCTTATAATTATTTTATTTGGCAAATAGTTATATTGATAAAAGTTTAAAGTTAAGGGTGATATTTGAAAATTTTGCAAAGTAAGTAAGTTGTTATAAAATATTCGTTGTCGGTAAATATTCGATTGGTCGAGGAATATTCATTTTAACAGGGAATATTCGTACGAAGGCACAATCATTGGTGAAACCCACAACCAAGTATCATAGTTAGAAAAAAGCGGCGAAATATCTTTTATAAAAATAACTACGAAAGTGTTACTGTTAAAAAAAGCTGATTGAACTACTAGTAGTAATAATCTGATAATACGGCGTGGTTGCATAATAACCTACACGATATCGATTATTGATGCTTACGTAAGAAGTCACTCAGTTATACTCAATTATTGCTACAGTAATTGCTGCATCATATCTCTCATAATATTGATTCAAAGTATCATCTGTATAATATGTTATATTATTAAATCAATAATTGAGATGGCAAAGTTATTCATATTATTATTTGCAATATTGACAATGTCTAGAAGTTCTGTCAATGAGAGGTTTGGTCACCTAATTGCGCGCCAATAAGGAGAAATCCTTATCGGAAAGCCCCCTCTTTCCTGGAAACGACCTGGTTGTTAAATATTGTGAATTATAATATTAATGATAAATAAGTTTGTGTTGATTAAAGATGAAATTGATAGTTCTATTGTGTTGGAATTATTAGTGTTAGTGAAAATCGACATTTATAAGAATTATAGCGGAGATATTCTTAAAAAAAATTTGCACTATTTTTTACACTCAAAGCTTCCTTAAACTCTAAAGAAATACGCTCAATATTATAGAAGAAGAATTCTCTGATTCTGGTGTGATTTCATTTCTAAACTGAGAATCCTATTCATAGGAGAATGGCAGGGCACTATTTGAATAAAAATCACGGGTGCACAGTTTAGAAAACTTCACAGACGAATTCAGCGGATTCAACGAAAATTTTTAATTTTATTATCTTTGCTTACTGTCGATCTTATCTGAAACTTATGATAATGATAAAATATAATATATTCTATTTACATAAAAAAACAAAACTTATAATATATATATATATATATATATATATATATATTATAATAAGTTTTGTTTTTATATAAAATAAAATATATTATATTTTATTATCATAATGTCTCATCAAAGAAATCAAAAAATTCACTTGAATGTTCGGAAAAATTTTACTTGACCATGACCCATCGTACGTCCGTGATTTTTATTCAAATAATATCCTTCCATTCTCCTATAAATAGGATGCTTAGTTTAGAATTGAAAATCACACCAAAATCAGAGAATTCTTCTTCTATAATTCTGTAAAGTTTAAAAAAGTTTTGAGCGTATAAAATAATATAAGTTTTCTTCAAGAATATCCCCGCCCTACCATTCAGAAATACTCTCTTTTTAAGGTAAGGGATATTATTTTTGTTCAATATTTGTAACAAATAATATTTTCTTCCATACTCTGTAGTATGTAAATAATATTATTTCGTTTCAGATTCCGAATTCTACACTTATTTTGTTAAGTATTGTTGATATACTCCTTGAAATTAGTAGAATATACTTGAAATTTGTGATTCATCTAGTATCGTTTCACAATGATATTTTTCTGAATATTCTTGTTAAATTTTGATCTTTTCATGTCGGGGTACTATTCACAAAGTACTATTCACGGGGTACTATTCACCCAAAAATTGATTTCTTTTCTGTCCAAATTATTTTTGATACATGAATATTATTCTTGAATTTTACTCCATAAAGCAGTTATCATGTTGTCAATTTAGACATTTTTAAACTCAGAATAAATTAAATTTTTTTAATATTTATCCTTGATTTCGTTTGATTGAATTCTTATATCATTGTCATCATCCTCATGCTTATATTGTGATGAAAATCATCTTTGACCCGTAGTGAATAGATGGACTATTGATTGGTATGATTATGACCAGAGATTATTCAGTATAATCATGACTTGTAATGTTACAAATGATGTAGTAAAAGTTCTCATTGGCCCGTAGTGCATTGATGGACAGTTGTTGGCATGATCATGACCATTGGTGATAATATAAATATCATTGGCCCGTAGTGCATGGATGATTCGTGGATGTGATAATAATGAATATCCTTGGACCATAGTGCATGGATAATTCAATGATATGGATTATTTATTAAGCTGAGTCTCAGCGATAAAATTGATGATAAATTTTTAAATTATAGAATATAGTAGATATCATGCTCTACTTGACTCTTCTAATGAATTATTTGTTCTGCTACAGTTAAACATGTTGTCTATTGTATTCTATCAGTTTAACACTGTTGAAGGCTAACGATAATTTATTCTGCATTATCTTAGTCATAATATTCTTTACTGGGCTAATTGAGCTCACCTTTTGCTTTCTTTGTTCTATTCAGGAAATAAGAATATAGCTGGGACTAGTCGGGGAACGGAGTGATGGTCCGAGATGGTGGCTATAGTATTCCTCACTATTCTATGAAGTAGTGTGATAGTAATTGTAATAAGGACTCTATTTGAGTTTGGATATTGTCTATGAGACAATATTCATGTTAAAACTCTCAACTATGTTTTGTCGTATTTTACACGATAATTGTATAATTAAGTTGTATTTGAATTTTGTACCATGTATTTGGCGACTCAGAATGGGTGATGTATACCTATTTTGGGGGCGTCACACTGATACTCCAAAAGCTTCGTAAAAACAAGCTATTTGCCAAGTTGAAGAAATGCGAGTTCTGGCTTGAGGAAGTAGCATTCCTTGGGCACGTGATATCATGGAATATCTGTTGACCCGGCAAAGATTGAAGCAATTCAAAGCTGGGAGTATCCTAAGTCAGTAACCGAAGTACATAGCTTTATGGGCTTAACTGGTTATAATCGGAAATTCGTGGAAGGATTTTCTCGAATCGCTACTCCATTAACTCAGCAGACTCGAAAAGATACAAAATTTAGTTGGAGCGAGGAATGTGAGAAGAGTTTCCAAGAACTCAAGAGGAGACTCATTTCAGCACCTATTTTGACAATATCATCTGGTTCGGAGGGATTTGTCATATACAACAAAGGTATGTTTTGTTTTTTTGTAAAATAGAATATATTATATTTTATTATATGCACAGTGTTTTCATAGTGCTGCATAGTAAAAATCAAATTTTCTGCTGAATTTTCTGTGCGCCTGTGATATTGACACTGTGCAGTCCGTGATTTTTTTCTTAAATAGTATCCTGCCATTCTCCTATAAATTGAATGCTTAGTTTAGAATTGAAAATCATACCAGAATCAGAGAATTCTTCTTCTCTAATATTGAGCATATTTCTTATACTTTAAGGAAGCTTTGAGCGTAGAGAATTGTATAAGTTTTCTTCAAGAATATCCCCGCTATACCAGTCAGAAGTACTATCCTTTTAAGGTAAGGGATATTATTATTTTTCAATATTCGTATGAAATAATATTTTCTTCTATACTTTGTAGTATGTAAGTAATATTATTTCATTTTAGATTCCGAATTCAACACTCATTTTGTTAAAGTATTGCTTCTATACTCCTTGAAATAAGTAGAATATCTTTGAAATTTGCGATTCACCGAGTATCTTTTCACAAAAATAATTTCTGGATATTTTTGTTAAATTTTTAATCTTTTTATACCGGAGTACTATTCACGGAGTACTATTCACCCGAGGTACTATTCATGACAAAAATTGATTTCTTTTCTGTCTAAATTATTTTTGATACAATATTATTCTTGAATTTTACTCCACTAAGCAGTATCATGTTGACAATTTGGACATTCTTGAACTCTGGATAAATTGAATTATAAATCTTTTAAAATTTATCCTTTGCTTTCACTTAATTGAATTCTTCTATCATTGTCATCATCCTCATACTTATATTGTGATGAAAGTCATCTTTGGCCCGTAGTGCATAGATGGACTGTTGATTGGTATGATTATGACTATGTATCGGTATAATCATGACCACTGGTGATACTAACGAATATCCTTGGCCCATAGTGCATGGATGATTCGTGGATGTGATAATAATGAATATCATTGGCCCGTAGTGCATGGATAATTCAGTGATGTGGATTATTTATTGAGCTGAGTCTCAGCGATAAAATTAATGATAAACTTTTAAATTATAGAAGATTGTAGATATCATGCTCTACTTGACTCTTAATGGGTTATGTGACGCCCCAAAATAGGTATACCTCACTCCCCATTCTCGAGTCACCAAATACATGGTACGTAAAGCAAACTACAACTTCAATAATACAATTGTCGTGCAAAATACTGACAACACATACTGTGAGTTTAAATACAAATATTGTCTTCTGATAAATATCCACACTCAAATAATTCTTCATTACAATTATTCATACACTATTTTACGTAAATAGTGAGGACTGCTAAAACATCTTTCTAGAACCATCACTCCATACCCCGACTCGATCCTGCTATGTTTTCACCTCCTGAGAAGAAAAATGGAACAAAAAGGAAAAGGGTGAGCTCAACTAGCCCAGTAAAGAATATTATGACTAAGATAATATACAACAAATTATCATTAGACTTCAACATAGAAAAATCTGATAGAATATAATAGACAACAAGTTTTAGATCAACAACTGCAGCGGAAACAACAATCCATTAGAAGAGTCACGTAGAGAATGAATTCTACTATCTTCTAAGATTTAAAAGTTCATCATCAATATTTTATCCCTGTAACATCAATCAATATACATCTTTAATCAAATATTCATCTTTGCACTACAGGCCAAAGATATTCATTTATATCACCAGTCGGTCATGTTCATCTCAACACCTGTTCATCTTTGCACTACGGGCCAAAGATATTCATCAGTTAATCATTCATCTTTGCACTATAGGCCAAAGATATTCAGTAACATCATCATTTAAGACCGAGGATGATGAAAAATATTTCAAAGAAAACAAATCCAGTGAGACAGAAGGACAAATATTAGGGATTCGTATAACAGTTTATCCAAGATCAATAAAACTTCATAATAACCAATTGTTAAGCAAAATTCAAAAATAACGATCAAAACATGGATACAATCAAAGATAGTAGCCAAAATAGACATCTTGGACAAAAAGGAAAATTTTTATTTTTCTATGAATAGAATAATAAAGGTCATATACGTGAATAAGAATACTGAATAAGAACTCCCCACACAAAATGTTCCAAATTTGATTAAAATGTTCACCAATATTTCGGCATAATGATATTGAAAAAATTAATATCATTTCGAAAGAAAATAACACCCCTTACCTCAAAATAACGGTATTTCTGATCGGAATATCGGATAGAAAGTCGAAGGAAACTTATACCAAACAACAACTCTCAAAGTATCAAAATACTCACAAAAATACGCTCGATAATCTAGAGAGAAAGAAAACTTATTTTTGGTGTGATTTTCAATTCTAACCTAAGCGTCTATTTATAGGAAAATGCTAGAACGCCATAGGAGTCTAAAATAATAAAATATTATTTTTTCTTTCCTTTTTTTCCTACGCATGCAAGGACCAGCCATCTAGCATGCCATTCTTTAAAAAAAAATCCCAGCAGCCCACATTTTAAAACAAAAGTGGGTCCCACCCATAATTTAATAAAAATCATTTTATTTTCCAAAACTTCAGTAATTCATAGAAAATAGCTCGTTTATCAGAAAAATACGAATTTTATGTCCATTCCACACGAAATCGAATTCTCTACAACTTTGTAGCTTTGAGTTTTTCTAAATTCCAAACAGAAAATATCCGAAATCCACAAACGGACGATTTTCAACACCGTTTCAACACCTTTTAAAATTCATAACAAATCATGCATTAATTTTCAACGGTTCAAAATTTGTGGACATATACTCAACTCATATATGTATAACATATCCAAAAATCACAATGATCCAACGGTCGGATTAAAATTATAATTCACGCAATAAAGCTTTAAGAACAATCGATTTGAGTTTTAATACCTCCAATCCGGAAAAAATACCGATAAAACACCTCAACATTAATTCCTTCATTTATAACCACATAAATAAATCCATCATTTATATCCACATCAAATAAATATTTCCTTATCATATAAATTAATAATTAATTATTCACAAATAATATTACGTAATCACAATTATGACAAATAAGCCGCTTCCAAGAAAGAGGGGCTTTCCAATAAGGATTTTTCCTTCTTCAAGCCAAGCAATTAGGTGACCAAACCTCTCCTTGACAGAACTTTCTAGACATTACCAATAATGCTTATCTAATAATATTATTCAAATAATATGAATTATTGATCCGATAATGGAAAATATCAGTGCAAAGGACAATTATCAAACAACAATAATATAAACTATCAACGCAACAATTATTGAATCAATAAAATAAAATATTGAATAAGAATTACCGTAATAATTATTGAGTAGTGCCTTCACGCATTTAATTAATCAATAATTCAACAATATGCAGCAATACCGTGTAATATATCGCGTGTCACCACGCCAGATTACATCAGTATTTTAACCACCGGGTATTCCAACAAAGTGTTAATTCAGAATAACTACGTCGTTATTTATAAAAACTCAAACTTTGTCGCTTTTCTTCATCCGACAATTATTATTCCAAGTTATGGGCCCACAAAATGATCATGCCATCGCATTTGATATTCCCTCGAAAAAAAGAATATTCCACGACCAAAAGAATATTCCCCATAACAAAATTAATATTTTATAACCACTTGCTTATTTTGTAAAATTTGCACATTTCACCCATAACCAAAACATTATATCAAATTAACACCTTATTATTTAGAAGATAATGAATAGAGAAAATTCAATTTTATTTATAAAAAGGTGGGATCTTACAACCTCCCCTCCTTAAAAAATTTCGTCCTCGAAATTGACGTACGTACCTGGTGTTTCGAACAGGTGAGGGTACCTCGCTTTCATTTCCGATTCCAACTCCTATGTCATTTCTTCAATTGCATGATTCCTCCACAAAACCTTAACTTGTGCTATAACCTTTGTTCGTAGGACATGCTCTTTCCTATCCAATATCTTGACAGATACCTCCTCGTACGTTAAATCTTCGGCTATCTCATCCGGTTCTAACTCAATGATGTGGTTCGGGTCTTTCACATATTTACATAACATCGATACGTGAAAAACGTTATGAACACGCGACATACTTAGCGCATGGCGAGTCTATAGCCACGCTTCTACTCGATCGAGGATTTCAAATAAATCAAAGGTTTGAGCTTTCTTCTCTTCATCGACTCTTACTTCTAGAATAACGCCTTCTTGCACCTTCTTCTTTATATTCATCAGCTCCAGGTCTGTATCTTGAGCGGCTTTAACGTTATCGATTAAAGTCAATTCTACTCGTGATATCATCATCGCGGGTCCCTGTAGTCTTTAACTCTATCTCTATCGTTTGTAAATTATACAAAATAGGTCTTTGTGTTTAATAATATCGCACTCGCATTTGCATGCGTATCAATCTTCTACTCAACGCGCCGCCTACCACGCTCGCTTTTTCGTGATGGTATGGTCGTAACAAATGTCGAAATGAGTCGCCTCTTGAGCTCTTGGAAAATCTTCTCGCATTCCTCGCTTCCATACGAAATTTTGTATCTTTCCGAGTCACTAAGTTAATGGAGTAAATGATTCGAGAAAATCCTTCCACGAATCTCCGATAGTAACCACCAAGCTTCTGTAAAGCTAGATATTTCGATTATCGACTTAAGTTGCTTCTCATATGTGATTCATATCCCAATCTTGGATAAGACGTCACAATGGCACCTATCGCTTTACCACCACACAAATATAGAGTTCCCTACGAGAGTTCGGCTTTGCAGCATTCCACAAAGGAAGTCACCAGATAGAGGCTCGAGTACCAACTCTTGTACTTGGGTTTTTAACTCCTGAAGTTCAATAGGAGCCATTCGATAAAAGATTTTAGAAATGGGTTTTGTACCGGGTTCAAAGTCGATATAAAATTCAATATCACACTTTAGGGGTAGGCCAGAAATTCTTCAGAAATACGCCGTGAAATTCCCTAACAATGTAAATATTTTTCAAATCGACGTGTTTTTATTCAAATCCATAACATGGGCTAAGAAAGCTTGACATCCATTTTTCAATAAACGAATGGCTTTATGGCTTGATATGAAAGTGTTTGACTTCAATGGTTTGGTTGTTTGAATTCGCATAACAAAAGTTGGTTAGGAATATGAAAACTAACAACCTTACGAAAATAATCAATTTTGGTAATGATGAGTTGTTAACCAATCAATCCCTAAAATCACATCAAAAGCAAGTATCTTTAAAGAGATAAGATCAATAGGTAATGTGATTGTGCCAACTTGGATTAAGCAAGATTTATAAATTGTGGATGTAACAAAAGTTTCTCCTAACGGAGTCTCCACTGATAAATCAAAGTCTAATTTCTCCTGAGTCAAGTTTAAACGCTGAGCACAAGCAGAGAGATAAAAGAATGGGTAGAACCCAGATTCAATAAGGTATAGATTTCAAAGAATTTATAATTAACTAACCCGTGATACCTTCGTTCGTTCCTCGCGATTTTTTGGCAATCACGACAAACGCCTTCCGTAAAACCGCCGACTTTGTTTTGTCCAGATCCACTTTTTTGCCACCGTCCCCAAATTTGGACTTGATTTCACTACAGACAAAATCGAGCTATGTGACCTTCCTTTTTTCCACAATTAAACATACCTTGGAAGGTCAGTGAATAGCTTGGACTTATATGTCCTCCTCTCCGCATCTCAGAAGATCTAACCCGCTAGGCTGCTTCTCCCCCTAAATTTGTTGTTGGTGTTGGTCACGCCGACGATGTTTCCCGCCATCGTTAAATCTTCTTCTTGAAATTTCCACTTGACTCACCTCTCCTATTATCCTCGCCACGATTACCACCCGAGTGGTTACCGCTTTTGTCCGTATTTTCCCCCTCGCCGGTTATCATCGCCCGATGATCGCCATCACCGGTATGACCTCGTTGTGGTCCCCTATTGAAATATACTCACTATCTCGCTTAATAATTGAGCCCTGCTTGCAACATCTCAATACATAGAAAATTTATGAGAGATAAGGTATCGACGAATCTCGGGTTTTAGACCTCTCGTAAACATCCGCGCATACGCTCTCATTTTCTACCAAATGAGGTGCAAACTCGATAACTCTCGCGAACTTTGCCTCGTCTCGAGACACCGCCATGTTGTTGTTGTTCCAAATAATAAACTCTACCTTCTTTCATATGATGAATACTTTCAGAAAGTACTTGTCATTAAATAGTTTCAAATCTTTCCCAAGACATGCCGAGTGCAACCGGATAGGTACGCTTCACGATTCCCACCAATAATCGCCTCACCACTTTAATATAAAGGTGGCGAATGGAACCTTCGTTCCTCATGCATCCCAAGACATCGAATATCTTGGTAATTTGTTTAACCCATGCTTCCGCCTTTAATCGGATCCGGCTTTCCCTTAAAATCGTGGTCCCAACTCTTTGAACTCGCTTGGTCATGATAAACCACGCAAGGCTGCTATCACTTCCACCCATATTTTGTACACGAAGTCTCCTCGCCCGATTTTGCATGAACTCAAAAAGCTCCTAAACATTCCATCATTCATCGCTTTCTCCAGAGTGTTGTTTATAGGAGGAATATTGCCTTCTCCGTCAGCACGCTCTCCTAGTTTGTGACTAAAGGTTGTTCCACGCCTCATACACTCCATTGTTAACGCTCTCAACAGCCCATTCTTAAATACTATCATATAAAACAAGGGTTAATTAAACAAATTAACATATCACATAATATCCCTATATTACGACCAACCAACAAATAAGCTTAGGTAGACACACTAGCAAAGGATTTACCTGCCTCTCCCTCCTAGTTCTATTCTCACATCTCCGCCAGAGATCATATCCTCTAAGCTTTGATACCAACCGTGACGCCCCCAAAATAGGTATACACCACACCCATTCTGAAGTCGCCAAATACATGGTACGTAAAAAGCAAACTACAACTTCAATAATACAATTGTCGTGCAAAATACGACAACACATACTGTGAGTTTAAATACAAATATTGTCTTCTAGATAATATCCACACTCAAATAAGTCCTCATTACAATTATTCATACACTATTTTACAAAATAGTGAGGACTCGCTAAAACATCTTTCTAGAACCATCACTCCATACCCCGACTCGATCCTCGCTATGTTCTCACCTCCGAGAAGAAAAATGGAACAAAAAGGAAAAGGGTGAGCTCAACTAGCCCAAGAAAGAATATTATGACTAAGATAATATACAACAAATTATCATTAGTCTTCAACAGGAAAAAATCTGATGTATATAATGTATAACAAGTTTTAGATCAACAATCGCAATGAAAACAACAATCCATTAAGAAGAGTCACGTAGAGAATGAATTCTACTATCTTCTAAGATTTAAAAGTCCATCATCAATATTTTATCCCCAGTAACATCAATCAATATACATCTTTAATCAAATATTCATCTTTGCACTACTGTGCCAAAGATATTCATTTATATCACCAAATGTCATGTTCATCTCAACACTGCTCATCTTCAGCACTACGCCAAAGATATTCATCGCTTAATCATTCATCTTTGCACTATAGCCAAAGATATTCAAGAATATCATCATTTAAGACCGAGGATGATGAAAATATTTTAAAGAAAACGAATCCAAAGAGAGACATGTAAGGACAAATATTAGGATTCAGATAATAGCTTTATCCAAGATCAATAATACTTCATAATAACCAATTGTGAAGCGTAATTCAAAAATAACGATCAAAACATGGATACAATCAAAGATAGTAGCCATAAATAGACATCTTGGACAAAAAGAAAATTTTTATTTTTCTTTAAAGTCGATTCGTGAATAAAGGTCAGATACGTGAATAAAGGTCGTGAATAATAGTAACCCCGACACAAAAAAGTTCCAAATTTGATTAAAAAGTTCACCAATATTTCTGGCATAATGATATTGAAGAAAATAATATCATTTAAGAAGAAAATAACATCCTTACCTCAAAATAACTCAGATTTCGATCGAATATCTGATATAAAAGTCGAAGGAAACTTGTACCGAACAACAACTCTCAAAGTATCAAAATACTCACAAAAATACGCCGATAATCTAGAGAGAAAAAAAACTTGTTTCGTGTGTGATTTTCAATTCTAACCTAAGCGCCTATTTATAGAAAATGCTAGAACGCCATAGAGACTAAAAAAATAAAAAAATAATATTTTTTCTTTTCTTTTTTCCTACGCATGAAAGGACCAAAACTCTAGCATGCCATTCTTGAAAAAATTCAAAGAATCCACATGTTAAAACAAAAAGTGGGTCCCACCCATAATTTAATAAAAATCATTTTATTTTCCAAACTTCAAAGAATTCATAGAAAATAGCTCGCTTATCGTAAAAAATACAAATTTTATGTCCATTCCACACCTAAATCAAATTCTCTACAACTTTGTAGCTTTGAGTTTTTCCAAATTCCAAATGTAAAATATCCAAATCCACAAATCCATTTATTTTTTTCAACACCGCTTTCAACACCTTTTAAAATTCATAACAAATCATGCATTAATTTTCAACGGCTCAAAATTTGTGGACATATACTCAACTCATATATGTATAACATATCCAAAAATCACAACGATCCAACTATTTGATTAAAATTACAACTCACGCAATAAAGCTTTAAGAACACCGATTTGAGTTTTTAATACCTCCAATCCGACAAAATACTAATAAAACACCTCAACATTAATTCCTTCATTTATAACCACATAAATAAATCCATCATTTATATCCACATCAAATAAATATTTCCTTATCATATAAATCAATAATTAATTATTCATAAATAATATTACGTAATCACAATTATGACAAACCAAGCCGCTCCTGTGAAAGAGGGGGCTTCCAATAAGGATTTCTCCTTATCAAGCGCCAAGCAATTAGGTGACCAAACCTCTCCTTGATGTAACTTTCTAGACATTGCCAATAATGCTATCTAATAATATTATTCAAATAATATGAATTATTGATCCGATAATGGAAAATATCAGTGCAAAGACAATTATCAAACAACAATAATATAAAATATCAACGCAACAATTATCAATCAATAAAATAAAATATTGAACAAAGAATTATCGTAATAATTATTGAGTAGTGCCTTCTTCACGCATTTAATCAATAATTCAACAATATCGCGTAAATACCGTACCGTAATGCTATCTATGCAACCACGATATTATCGTATTTTAACCACCGGTATTCCAACAAAGGTGTTAATTGTAATAACTACGCCATATTTATAAAAAACTCAAACTTTGTCGCTTTTCTTCATCCGACAGCTTATTCCGTTATGGGCCCACAAATGATCATAAGGCCATCGCATTTATATTCCCGACAAAAAGAATATTCCACGACCAAACGAATATTCCCCACAAAAAATGAATATTTTATAACCACTTGCTTATTTTGTAAAATTTGCACATTTCACCCATAACCAAAACATTATATCAAATTAACTCCTTATTATTTCAAGATAATGAATAGAGAAAATTCAAATTTATTTATAAAAAGGTGGGGTCTTACAACCTCCCCTCCTTAAAAAATTTCATCCTCGAAATTGACGTACGTACCTGGTGTTTCTAACAAGTGAGGGTACCTCGCTTTCATTTTCGATTCCAACTCCCATGTCATTTCCTCAATTGCACGATTCCTCCATAAAACCTTAACTTGTGCTATAACCTTTGTTCGTAGGACATGCTCTTTCCTATCCAATATCTTGACAGATACCTCCTCGTACGTTAAATCTTCGGCTATCTCATCCGGTTCTAACTCAATGATGTGGTTCGGGTCTTTCACATATTTACATAACATCGATATACGTGAAAACGCGTTATGAACACGCCGACATACTTAGCGTTAAGGCGAAGTCTATAGCCACGCTTCCTACTCGATCGAGGATTTCAAATAAATCAAAGGTTTGAGCTTTCTTCTTCATCGACTCTTACTTCTAGAATAACGCCTTCAGACCTTCTTCTTCTTTATATTCATCACCCGTGTCAGTAGCTTGAGCGGCTTTTAACGCTTATCGATTAAAGTCGATTCTACTCATATTTATCATCACGTGGGTCCCTGAGTCTTTAACTCTATCTCTATCATTTGTAAATTATACAAAATAGGTCTTTGTGTTTAACAATATCGCACTCGTGCTTCAGCGCATAATCTTTACTCAACGCGTCACCTACCACGCTCGCTTTTTTCAGGATGGTATGGTCGTAACAAGTGCCAAAATGAGTCTCCTCTTGAGCTCTTGGAAAATCTTCTCGCATTCCTCGCTCCATACTTAATTTTGTATCTTTTCCGAGTCAAATTAAGTTAATCGGAGTATCGATTCGAGAAAATCCTTCCACGAATCTCCGATAATAACCAATAAGCCTAGAAAAGCTAGATATTTTAATTATCGACTTAAGTTGCTTTCAATATGTGATTCATATCCCAATCTTGGATAAGACGTCACAATGGCACCTATCGCTTTACCACCACACAAATATAGAGTTCCCTACGAGAGTCTCGCTTTGGTGCATTCCACAAAGGAAGTCACCAGATAGAGGCTTGAGTACCAACTCTTGTACTTTGGTTTTTAACTCCTCAAGTTCAATAGAGCCATTCGATAAAAGATTTTAGAAATGGGTTTTGTACCGTTCAAAGTCGATATAAAATTCAATATCACACTTTAGGCCAGAAAATTCTTCAGAAATACTTCGTGAAATTCACTAACAATGTAAATATTATTCAAATCGACGTGTTTTTGTTTAAATCCATAACATGGGCTAAGAAAGTTTGACATCCGCTTTTCAATAAACGAATGGCTTTATG
Organism: Panax quinquefolius; assembly: GCA_020205615.1. Classification (NCBI taxonomy): domain Eukaryota; kingdom Viridiplantae; phylum Streptophyta; class Magnoliopsida; order Apiales; family Araliaceae; genus Panax; species Panax quinquefolius. The sequence goes on along the minus strand of CM035161.1, from coordinate 36,405,064 downwards.
GCTTGATATGAAAGTGTTTGACTTCAATGGTTTGGTTGCTTGAATTTGCATAACAAAGTTGGTTAGAATATAAAAACTAACAACCTTACGAAAATAATCAATTTTGGCACGATGAGTAGTTAACCAATCAATCCCTAAAATCACATCAAAAGCAAGTATCTTTAAAGAGATAAGATCAATGTGTAATGTGATTGTGCCAACTTGATTAAGCAAGATTTATAAATTGTGGATGTAACGAAAAGTTTCTCCTAACTGAGTCTCCACAGATAAATCAAAGTCTAATTTCTCCAGAGTCAAGTTTAAACGCTGAGCACAAGTAGAGAGATAAAAGAATGGGTAGAATCGGTGTCAATAAGGTATAGATTTCACAAGAATTTATAATTAACTAACCCGTGATACCTTCGCTCGGGTTCTCGCATTTTTTGGGCAACCACGACAAACGCTTCTTCCAAAACCGCCGACTTTGTTTTGTCCAGATCCGCTTTTTGGTGCCACCGTCCCACCGGACTTGATTTCGCCATACAGACAAAAATCGAGCTATGTGACCTTCCTTTTCCACAATTATAACATACCTTGGAAGGTCAGAACAGCTTTGACTTATATGTCCCTCCTCTCCGCATTCAGTAGCATCTAATCGGCGGTCGTTCTCTCCCCTAGAATTTGTTGATGGTGTTGGTGTCACGCCAACGCCTTCCCGCTCATCGTTAAATCTTCTTCTTGAAATTTTCACTTGACTCACCTCTCCTATTATCCTCGCCATGATTACCACCCGAGTGGTTACCGCTTTTCGTCGATATTTTCCCCCCTCGATGGTTATCATCGCTCCGATGATCGCCATCACCGTATGACCACGGTCAGTGGTCCCTCAATTGAACATACTCACTTTCTCGCTTAATAATTAAGCCCCATTGACAACATCCTAATACATAGAAAATTTTATGAGAGATAAGGTATTGACGAATCTCGGTTTTAGACCTCTCGAAACATCCGCATATAATGCTCCTCATTTTCTACCAAATGAGGTGCAACCTCAGATAACTCTCGCGAACTTCGCCGCATCGACACCGCCATTTGTTTTGCTCCAATCTAATAAACTCCACTTCCTTCATATGATGAATACTTTTAGGAAAGTACTTGTCATTAAATAGTTTCAAATGTTTCCCAAGACATGTCGAGTGTAAATTGATGGGTACGCTTTCACGATTCCCACCAATAATCCGCCTCACCACTTAACATAAAGTGGCGAATGGAACCTTCGTTCTCCGCATCCCAAGACATCAAATATCTTGGTAATTTGTTTAACCCATGTCTCCACCTTTAATCGGATCCGCTTTTTCCCGAATTCGGTGGTCCCAACTCTTTGAACTACTTCGCCGTGATATGATAGCGCAAGGCCGCCATCACTTCCACCCATATTTTGTACACAAGTCTCCTCGTCCCGATTTTTCATGAACTCAAAAAGCTCCTAAACATTCCATCATTCATCGCTTGCTCTCAGTAAGTGTTTTTATAGAGGAATATTGCCTTCCCTGTTGCACGCTTCTCCTAGTTCAGTGACTAAAGGTTGTTCCACAGCCTCACACACTCCATTGTTAACGCTCTCACCGCCATTCTTAAATACTTATAAAACAAGGGTTAATTAAACAAATTAACATATCACATAATATCCCTATATTACGACCAACCAACAAATAAGCTTAGGTAGGACAAACTAGCGAAGGATTTACCCTGCTCTCCCTCCTAGTTCTAGTCTCTCACATCTCACCAGAGATTATATCCCTAAGCTTTGATACCAACCGTGACACCCCCAAAATAGGTATACACCACACCCATTCTCGAGTCGCCAAATACATGGTACGTAAAAGCAACTATAACTTCATTAATACAATTGTCGTGCAAAATACGACAACACATACTGTGAGTTTAAATACAAATATTGTCTTCTAGACAATATCCACACTCAAATAAGTCCTCATTACAATTATTCATACATTATTTTACAAAATAATGAGGACTCAAGCTAAACATCTTTCTAGAACCATCACTCCATACCCCGACTCGATCCTCGCTATGTTCTCACCTCCCGAGAAGAAAAATGGAACAAAAAGGAAAAGGGTGAGCTCAACTAGCCTAAAGAAAATAATATTATGACTAAGATAATATACAAAAAATTATCATTAGACTTCAACATAGAAAAATCTGATAGAATATAATGTACAACAAGTTTTAGATCAACAATGCAATGAAAAACAATCCATTAGAAGAGTCAAGTAGAGAATGAATTCTACTATCTTCTAAGATTTAAAAGTTCATCATCAATATTTTATCCTCATAACATCAATCAATATACATCTTTAATCAAATATTCATCTTTGCACTACAGCCAAAGATATTCATTTATATCACCAAATGGGTCATGTTCATCTCAACACTGCTCATCTTTGCACTACGGCCAAAGATATTCATCGCTAATCATTCATCTTTGCACTACAGCCAAAGATATTCAAGAATATCATCATTTAAGACCGAGGATGATGAAAAATATTTTAAAGAAAACAAATCCAAATGAGATGTAAGACAAATATTAGGAATTCATATAACAGCTTTATCCAAGATCAATAATACTTCATAATAACCAATTGTTAAGCGTAATTCAAAAAATAACGATCAAAACATGGATACAATCAAAGATAGTAGCCAAAATAGACATCTTGGACAAAAAGAAAAAATTTTTTTTTTCTATGAATAAGGTCAGATATGTGAATAAGGTCGATACGTGAATAGTAACCCCAACACAAAACAAAAAAATTTCAAATTTGATTAAAAGTTCACCAATATTTCAAAGATAATGATATTGAAGAAAATAATATCATTTAAGAAGAAAATAACATCCCTTACCTCAAAATAACTGTATTTTGACCGAATATCTGATAGAAAGTCGAAGGAAACTTGTACCAATAAACAACTCTCAAAGTATCAAAATACTCACAAAAATACGCCGATAATCTAGAGAGAAAGAAAACTTGTTTCGTGTGTGATTTTCAATTCTAACCTAAGCATCTATTTATAGAAAAATGCTAGAACGCCATAGAGACTAAAATAATAAAATATTATTTTTTACTTTCCTTTTTCTACGCATGCAAGGACCAACTCTAACCCTATGCCATTCTTGAAAAAAATCAAAGAAATTTCACATGTTAAAACAAAAGTGGGTCCCACCCATAATTTAATAAAAATCATTTTATTTTCCAAAACTTCAAGAATTCATAGAAAATAGCTTGCTTATCGAAAAAATACAAATTTTATGTCCATTCCACACTTAAATCAATTTCTACAACTTTGTAGCTTTGAGTTTTTCAAATTCCAAACCGAAAAATATCCAAAATCCATAAACTGACGATTTTCAACACCGCTTCAACACCTTTTAAAATTCATAACAAATCATGCATTAATTTTCAACGGCTCAAAATTTGTGGACATATACTCAACTCATATATGTATAATATATCCAAAAATCACAATGATCCAACTATTTGATTAAAATTACAACTCACTTAATAAAGCTTTAAGAACACCGATTTGAGTTTTAATACCTCCAATCCGACAAAATATACCGATAAAACACCTCAACATTAATTCTTTCATTTATAAACACATAAATAAATCCATCATTTATATCCACATCAAATAAATATTTCCTTATCATATAAATCAATTATTAATTATTCACAAATAATATTACGTAATCACAATTATGACAACCAAGCAGGCCTTCCGTGAAAGAGGGGGCTTTCCAATAAGGATTTCTCCTTATCATTGGGCGCCAAGTAATTAGGTGACCAAACCTCTCCTCGATGTAAATTTCTAGACATTACCAATAATGCTTATCTAATAATATTATTCAAATAATATTAATTATTGATCCGATAATGGAAAATATCAGCAAAGACAATTATTAAAACAACAATAATATAAAATATCAACACAAAAATTATTGAATTAATAAAATAAAATATTGAATAAAGAATTATCGTAAAATAATTATTGAGTAATGCCTTCACGCATTTAATCAATAATTCAACAATATCGCAATAATACCGTGCTACTATGCAACCACGCCAGACATCATATTTTAACCACCGAGTATTCCAACAAAGGTTAATAATGTAGAATAACTACGCAAGTTATTTATAAAAACTCAAACTTTGTCGCTTTCTTCATCCGACAGCTATTTCAAGTTATGGGGTCCACAAATGACTCACGTACCGTCAGATGGATATTTCCGATAAAAAGAATATTCCACTTTACCAAAAGAATATTCCCCGATAAAATGAATATTTTATAACCACTTGCTTATTTTTGTAAAATTAAAATAGGTATATACATCACCATCTCTCGAAGTCGCCAAATACATGGTACATGGTACAAAATTCAAATACAACTTAATTATACAAATACAACTAAAAAATACTTACAAAAACATATGTCATGAGTTTTAATACAAATATTGTCATCTGATAATATCCACACTCAATCGAGTCCTCATTACATTTATTATCACACTATTTAATGTAATAGTGAGGACTACTAATGCTATTATCCGGACCGCCACCCGCTCCCCGACTAGTCCCTCCACTACGCTCTCATTTCCTCAAGAGACAAACAATGAAAGTAAAAGGGTGAGCTCAACTAGCCCAAGAAGAAATATTACGACTAAGATAATACGTAATAAATTATCGTTAGCCTTCAATGTTGTTAAACCGATACAATATAACAAACATCAAGTTTAACTCAAGCAATAACAAGCAATCCATTAAAAGAGTCAAGAGAGAATAAAATCTACTATCTTTTATGATTTAAAAGGTTTTTCATCACTTTTATCGCCGACTCAAATTTAATAAATAATCCACATCATCCCCGCACTACTACCAAGGATATTCATTAGTATCACAACCACAAATTATCCATGCACTACGCGCCAAGGATATTCGTATTCATCAATGGTCATGATCATGCCAACAACTCGCCCATCAATGCACTACGGGCCAACGAGGACTTTTACCACATCATTTGTAACATTACTACCATGATTATACCGATTAATCCTCGGTCATAATCATACCAAGTCCATCTATGCACTACAAAACATATGACTTTCAACATAATATAAAAATGAGGATGATGACAATGATATAAGAATTCAATAAAACAAGTTCAAGAATTAATTTATCCAGAACTAATAACGCCCAAATTGTCAACATGATACTTTTTTGTAGAGTAAAATTCAAGAATGCTCGTAAGAATATTTCCATGAAAAGATATCGATGAAGCGCAAAAATATCAAGGATATTCCACTAATTTCATGGAGTATAAAGTCAAAACTTTAACCAACCGAGTATAATAAAGAATGGAATAACAAAAGAAATCACCAGCATGCGATAGATCGCATGCATAAAAGTTATTCCAATGTAATAATAAATAATGAAACCAGTCATGCGTAAACGCATGCATGTGATATTCCAATGTAATAATAAATAAATAATGGAAATAAAATCAAAATTGTGTCATTCCAATGTAATAATAAATAACGATAACCAACATGTATGTGATGTTCCAATGTAATAATAAATAACGAACTAAAAGTCATGCGAAACGCATGCATGTGATGTTCCAATAAAAAGTAATAATAAAGAATGGAATAATGTAATTCCAATTTCACCATGATGCGGATTTTCACATGATAGATAAAGTTATTCCAACATAATGATAAAGAATGGAATAATGTAAGAATTTCACCAAGTATAGGTAGAATCATCATGATACAAAAAGTTATTCCAATAATAATAAAAAAATGGAATAATGTAAGTTCTCTTCATGAATAATACGAAAGAAATAATACCCTTACCTTAGAACAAATCGATATAGAGTAGTAGAGTAAGTAGTAAAATACTTTTCTTTCTTTCTCTCTATAGTTTCTCTCTAGAGTTTCAAAGAATTTGTAAGAAATAAATGAAGGAAATGAGCTTCTATTTATAGAGAATGGACCTAATAAGAATTCAATTCCTAAACTATCCAGATTGATTTACTTTTAAACCTGACTATTCATATTGGTTTACTATAAAATATTCTAATAAAATAAAATCTTTTAAATAAAATATAATATATTCTATTATATATAATCTAATAAAATGAATAACTTTATAAAAGTATTCTTTTATATAAAAAGATTTTACTATATGCAAACACTACGCAAGCACTATATAAAAACACTATATATAATATATAAATATATATATATTCTATTTATAATAATAAAATAAATAACTTTATAAAAGTATTCTGCTTTTATATAAAAATTTTACTATAAAATACTACGCATAATAAATATAATATATTCTATTTATATAATAATAATATATAAATATATATTATATATTTTATAAAAGTAATTTAACTTTATAAAAATATTTTTTCGCTTTTAATATTTTTTACAATTATTATTAATAATAATAATAAAACAAAATTCATCATCATTATTATAATTCACACTATTAATCGACTGTGTCGCTCCTGTGAAAGAGGGGGCTTTCCAATAAGGATTTCTCCCTATCATGCGCAAATTAGGTGACCAAACCTCTCCTCGGTAACTTCTAGACATCGTTAATATTGCAAATAATAATATTAATAACTTCGTTGCTCATCTCAATTATCGATTTAATAATATATAAAATATCGACAATAATCAATCAATTAACGTGAGATACTATGCAACAATTATCAAGCAATAATTGAACAAAACCGAGTGACTTCACACGTAAGCATCAATAATCAATACCGTAGCTACTACTATGCAACCACGCCAGATTCATCGCATTTTTTTAACACCGTGTTTTCAACAAATAACGATAAAACTTCCGCCATTTTCATAAAATATTTTTGTCGCTTTCAATCCGACAATAATTCCGCTAGGGGTCCACTAATGATTGTGCCGTCGCATTTAATATTCCCCGTTAAAACGAATATTCCCCACCAATCAAATATTATATAACAACTCATGATTTTGCAAAATTTATAACTATTACCCACAACTATAACATTATATCAAATTCATTCCATAATATTCAAAAATGATAATTATAGAAAATTCATCTTTATTCATAAAAGTCAGGGGTCTTACAATCTCCCTTCTTATGAAATTTCACCTCAAAATTAGGGTACGACTGGTATGTCAAGAGGTAAGGATACCTTGATTTCATTTCGCATTCTAACTCCCGTGTCATTTCCTCAACATCGTGGTTCCTCCATAAAACTTTCGACTTGAGGTATAACTCGAGCGTAGAATATGTTCCTTCTTATCCAAGATTTGAACAGAACCTCTTCATACGCTAAATCTTCCGCTATTTCGTCCTGCTTCTAACTCAATAATGTGGTTCGGTCTTTCACATATTTACGTAATATGGATATATGAAAAACGTTATGAACACGAGACATACTTCACAGAAAAGTTTAGTCTATAAAGCTACAAATCCTACTCGATCGAGGATTAAAATGGGCCAATGAATCGAGGATCGAGCTTTCTCTCTTTCCAAATCTCGTAACTCCTTTCCATGGAGCAACACGTAATAACACACGATCTCCAATATCGAATTCCACGCCCTTTCGATGAAGATCAAGATAACTCTTTTCATTTGGCCTTGTGAGGTTTTTATACGCTGTTTGATCGTTTGAATCTTTTTCCGTAGTCATACGCATCAACTCCTATCCCAACAACGCTGCTTCACCCACCTCATCCCAAAGATACCGAGAACGACACTTTCTTCCATACAACGCCTCGAATGGAGCCATGCCAATACTTGTTTGATAACCGTTGTAGAAAACTCCACCAATGGTAAGAACTTGTCCCAACTTCCTCAAGTCAAGGACACAGTAGTCTTAATAAATCTTCAAGAGTTTGAATAGTCCTCTCGATTGTCCGTCCGTCTGAGGATGATATGCCAACTAAATCAGTAAATCCGCGCTCATAGCTTTTTGTAAACTAACCCAAAATCGTGAAGTGAATCTTGGGTCTCGATCGTAAACTATGGATACCGCATACCATGCAATCTTACAATCTCGCTTATGTACATACGAGCAAGACGCTCAAGTGTATAAGTTTCAGATTTGGTAAGAAATGAGCAGACTTGGTCAATCTATCAACAATGACCCAAATCAGATCTACGCTTTGAGAAACCTTGGGAAGACCAAAGAATCTAAATCCATGGTAATGTGCTCCCACTTCCATTCTAGAATTTCAAGTGGTTGCAATGGACCTTTTGGTACTTGATGCTCCGCTTGACTCGCTGACAAGTTAAACACCTCGAGATAAACAAATATATATCTCTCTCTCTTCATATTGCCCCACCAAAATGTATGTCAAAGATCATGATACATTTTGGTACTCCCAGTGATGGATTGCAAATGGTGTGTCAGCGCCTCCATCATGATTTTATACTTTAACTCGTGGATCGTTAGAACACAAAGTCCGGAGTCGACTCAAGTATTCCTTCTTCATCGATTCTTTCTTCCTAGATAACACCTTCTTGTACTTTCTTCCTCATACGCATCACCTCCAGTCCAGAGCTTGAGCAAATTTTAACTTTATCGATTAAAGTCGGCTTCTACTCAGATATTCGCCATCATCACGTGGGTCCCCGAGTCTTTATCTCTATCTCCATCCTTTGCAAGTCATACAAAATGGGCCTCATATTGACAATATCGCACTCAGATTCGCATATGATCTTCTACTCAATGCGCCACCTACCACGCTTGCTTTTCCAGATGGTATCGATGGTATGATCATAATCTTTCAATAGCTTCAAGCCAACGTCATTGTCGCATGTCGAGTTCCTTTTGAGTGAAGAAATATTCGAGGCTTTTATGATCCGTAAAGATCTCCACTTTCTCCCCATACAAGTAATGCCTCCAAATTTTAAGTGCGAAGATAATAACCGCTAACTCTAGATCATGAGTAGGATAATTCCTCTCATATTCTTTTGAGTTGTCGAGAGGCATAGGCTATGACTTTCCCATGTTGCATGATGAGAACACATCCTAACCCTTTGCCTCAAGCATCATCAGAGATGACAAATCCTCCGAGCCGATGGTATTGTCGTAACAAAATAAATGAGTCTTCTCGAAGTTCTTGAAAACTCTTCTCACATTCCTCGCTCCAACCAAATTTTATCTTTCCGAGTCACCGAAAGTTAAGGAGTAGCGATTCGAGAAAACCTTCTACGAAATCCGATAATAACCAAATAAGCCGAGAAAGCTACGATTTCTATTATCGATTTAGGTTGCTCCCACTTTTGAATAGCTTCAATCTTTGCCGGGTCAATGATATTCCATGACTTGATACCACGTGCCCAAGGAATGCTACTTCCTCAAGCCGTAACTCGTGATTTCTTCAACTTGCATAAAGCTTATATTCACGAAAGCTTTTGAAGTATCAAATTTCAAGTGTTGCTTTCATGATCTTCACGGCTTTTGAATAAATAAGGATGTCATCAATAAAGACGACCACAAAGTGATCCAAATATTCCTCAATACTTGGCTCATCATATCCATGAAGGCAAAGCAGGAGCATTAGTCAATCCAAAAGACATGACTAGGAATTCATAATGCCCGCATCGAGTTCTCAAAGTCGCCTTTGAATGTCATCTGCTCTAATCTTCAATCGGTGATATCCTAACGAAGATCAATCTTTGAAAAAAATTTGCTACCTTGAACCGGGTCAAACAGTCATCAATAATGCGGCAATGGATATCTATTTTTGATAAGTGACATGATTCAACTCCCGATAATCAATACAAAGTCGATACTCCCATCTTTCTTCTTCACGAAATGTAATAGAGCACCCCAAGGAGACGTATTAGACGAATGAAACCGATGTCTAACAATTCCTCGCAGCTGGGTCTTTAACTCCTCAAGTTCAATAGAGCCATTCGATATGGGCTTTGGAAATGGGTTTTGTACCGGTTCAAGGTCGATACAAAATTCAATTTCACGCCTGGGGTAGGCCAGAAGTTCTTCAGGAATACGCCAGAAATTCATTAACAATAGAAATATCATTCAAAAACTGACGATTTTTGTTTAGATCTGATATGAGCTAAGAAAGCTTGACATCCGCTTTTTCAATAAACGAATAGCTTTTATGGCTTGAGATGACAAAGATTGATTTTAATGGTTTGGTTGTTTGAATTCGCATAATAGGTCAAGTTAGAATATGAAAGCTAACAACCTTACGAAAAATAATCAATTTTTGTATGATGAGTAGTTAACCAATCAATCCCTAGAATTACGCCAAATGCAAGTATTTTCAATGAAATAAGATCGACAGTAATGTGAGGGTACCGATTTGAACCAAACAAGACTTATAAACAAAGGATGTAATGAAGGTTTCTCCCAAATGGAGAGTTTCAACAGATAAGTCAAAGTCTAATTTCTCCTGAGTCAAATTTAAACGCTGAGCGCAAGTAGAGAAATAAAAGAATGGGTAGAACCCAGATCAAATAAGGTATAAACTTCGCTAGAGTTTATGATAAGCTTACCCGTGATGACCTCGTCGTTCCTCCTTGCTTTCGGGAGGTCACGACAAAGCGCCTCCCTCAGACTACCGGGCTTTTGACTTTTTCTCGACGCCCTTTGGTGCCTCCATCCTAGCTGAACTTGTCTTCTGGTGAACGACAAAATCGGCCAGTGACCTTCTCTCCACAATTATAACATGCTTTGACGGCATCGCTGCAGCTTTGACCGATGTGTCCTCCCTCCCGCATTTGAAGCATATGATAGGTGGTCGCTCTCCTTCCTTAACAACGGTGTCAGTGTGACGACGCTTTCCATCATCATTGAATCTCCTCTTCTTGAAATGTCCATTCTTATTATTTTGGCCATGATTACCACCGGCGGTTACCATTTCGCATGTTGATTCCTCCACGCTTATTGTCACCGCTTCACGATCGCTATCACTAGTATTATCATTTTGCCACCGCTTCTTTTTTGTCAAGTTGACTCATTATCGCGCCCCAATAATCGAGCCCTATTAACAACATCCTAATACAAACACAGCTTTATATGAGAGATAAGATATCGACGATATCTCGTGTTTCAAACCTCTTAGAAACATTCACGCCATTCTCTCCTCATTATCAACCAAATGGGACGCAAACCGACAACTCGACAAACTTGGCTTCAGATCGCGATACACCTGGCCATGTTGTTTTTGCTCCAAATTTTGATGAACTCTACCTCTTTCATGTGACGAATACTTTCGAAAAGTACTTGTCGCTGAACAATTCTTGAACTTCTCCCAAGTCATCTTCAAGCAAGGCAGTCGAGTACGCTTTACGATTCCCACCAAGAATCCGCCTCCCGCACGCAATACGAAGGTGGCAAAGGGAACCTTTTTGCTCCTGAGCATCCCAAGACATCAAATATCTTGCAGATCTGCTTTATCCACGCCTCCGCCTTTAAGTGGTTTTCGCTGCTTCCAAAAACTCCTGTGGTCCCAGCCTCGAACTGCTTAATGGTGACCGTCCGAGAGTCGCCAAGTTGTTTCCACCGCATTTTGTATAGAGCCGCTTCTTTGCTCGATGTCGCATGAATCAGATAAAGCCTCCGAACATTCCATCGCTCATCATCCGGTCAAGGTTGTTGTTTGCCTCGAGGATTGTCGCCTCCCGATGCACATTATCCCGATTATCGATCTGTGGAGACTCAACTGGCCTCCGTGCTCCATTGATAATCTCAACATTCTCGATGCCATTTTCAAATACTACCACAAAACAAGGGTTAATTAACATATCACATATTATCCCTATACTCGACCGACCAATTAAATACCAAATAAACTTAGGTAGGTCATACTAGCGAAGGAATTCCCGCCTCCCCTCTAGTTCTTTGTCTCACATCTCACCAGGATCATATCCCTAAGCTTTGATACTTAACCGTGACGCCCCAAAATAGGTATACATCACCCATCTTGAGTCGCCAAATACATGGTACAAAAATTCAAATACAACTTAATTATACAACAAATGTGTAAAATACTTACAAAACATATGTCGTGAGTTTTAATACAAATATTGTCATCTAGACAATATCCACACTCAATCGAGTCCTCATTACATTTATTATCACACTATTTAATGTAATAAAGAGGACTACTAATGCTATTATCCGACCGCCACCCGCTCCCCGACTAGTCCCCTCGCCACGCTCTCATTTCCTCAAGAGAACAATGAAAGTAAAAGGGTGAGCTCAACTAGCCCAAGAAGAAATATTATGACTAAGATAATACGTATAAATTATCGTTAGCCTTCAACAAAAGGTTAAACCGATACAATATAACAAACATCAAGTTTAACTGCAATGAACAAGCAATCCATTAAAAGAGTCAAGTAGAGAATAAAATCTACTATCTTTTATGATTTAAAAGGTTTTTCATCACTTTTATCACCGACTCAAATTTTAATAAATAATCCACATCATCCCCGCACTACTACCAAGGATATTCATTAAGATCACAACCACAAATTATCCATGCACTACGCGCCAAGGATATTCGTATTATTCATCAATGGTCATGATCATGCCAACAACTCGCCCATCAATGCACTACGGCCAACGAGGACTTTTACCACATCATTTGTAAATATTACTACCATGATTATACCGATTAATCCCTCGGTCATAATCATACCAAGTCCATCTATGCACTACAAAGCCATGTATGACTTTCAAACATAATATAAACACGAGGATGATGACAATGATATAAGAATTCAATAAAACAAGTTCAAGAATTAATTTATCCAGAACTAATAACGCCCAAATTGTCAACATGATACTTTTTTTGTAGAGTAAAATTCAAGAATGCTCGTAAGAATATTTCCATGAAAAGATATCGATGAAGCGCAAATATCAAGGATATTCCACTAATTTCATGGAGTATAAAAGTCAAAACTTTAACCAACCGAGTATAATAAAGAATGGAATAACAAAAGAAATCACCAGCATGCGATAGCAGATAGCAGTTATTCCAATGTAAATAATAAAACAATCAGTCAATTCCAATGTATTCCAACAAAATAATAAAGATGGAATAACAATGTAAATCACCACGCATGCAACGCATAAGCATACGATGCATATGTTATTCCAATGTAATAATAAATAATGGAACCAGTCAAAGAAAATATTCGCATGTGATATTCCAAATGTAATAATAAATAATCTAAACCAAAAAAGCAAAATTTATGCATCGGCAGTGATGTTCCAATAATAATAATAAATAATCTTAACCAGTCACCATGAAACGCATGTGTATGTGATGTTCCAACAAAATAATAAAGAATGGAATAATGTAAGAATTTCACCATGTATGCAGATTCTCAGATGTATAAAGTTATTCCAACATAATGATAAAGAATGGAATAATGTAAGAATTTCACCAAGTATAGGGTAGATCACAGATACAAAAGTTATTCCAATGTAATAAAAAAATGGAATAATGTAAGTTCTCTTCATGAATACGAAGAAAATAATACCCTTTACCTTAAAAAGAAACTGATATAGAGTAGAAGAAAGAAAGCGTATACTTTTCTTCTTTCTTTCTCTATAGTTTTCTCTCTAGAGTTTCAAAGAATTCATAAGAAATAATGAAAGAATGAGCTTCTATTTATAGGAGAATGGACCTAATAAGAATTAATTCATAACTATCGTATTGATTTACTTTTTAAACTATTTCATTCCAGTATTGGTTTACTATAAAATATTCTAATAAAACAAAATCTTTTAAATAAAATATAATATATTCTATTTATAATCTAATAAAACTAATAACTTTATAAAATATTCTATATAAAAAGATTTTACTATGCAAAACACTATGCAGTAATTATAAATAAAATAAAATATAATATATTCTATTTATATCTAATAAAACGAATAACTTTATAAAAGTATTCTGCTTTATATAAAAAGATTTTACTACGCAAAAAATACTACTATATATATAAAATATAATATAATATATTCTATTTATAGTCTAATAAAACGAATAACTTTATAAAAGTATTCTGCTTTTATATAAAAAGCTTTTCTGCTTTTATTACATTAATAATACTAATAAAACAAAACTTCATCATCATTATTATAATTCACACTATTAATCGACTGTGTCGCTCCTGTGAAAGAGGGGGCTTTCCAATAAGGATTTCTCCCTATCGCCGCAAATTAATTAATTAGTGACCAAACCTCTCCTCGCGTAACTTCTAGACATCGTTAATATTGCAAATAATAATATTAATAACTTCGCTCGTCTCAATTATTGATTTAATAATATATAAAATATCGACAATAATCAATCAATTAACGTGAGATACTATGCAACAATTATCAAGCAATAATTGAACAAAACCGAGTGACTTCTCACGTAAGATCATCAATAATCAATACCGTGTGCTACTATGCAACCACGCCAGATTCATCGCATTTTTAACACCGGTGTTTCAACAGCTAACTATAAAACTTCCGCCGTTATTTTCATAAAATATTTTTGTCATTTTCTCAATCCGACAATAATTCCGCTAGGGGTCCACTAATGATTGTGTCGTCGCATTTAATATTCCCCGTTAAAACGAATATTCCCCACCAATCGAATATTATATAACAACTTCATGCATTTTTTTGCAAAATTTATAACTATTACCCACAACTATAACATTATATCAAATTCATTCCATAATATTCAAAAATGATAATTATAGAAAATTCATCTTTATTCATAAAAGTTGATACTGGATGAAGCGCAAATATCAAGAATATTCCACTAATTTCATGGAGTATAGAAGCCAAAACTTTAACCAACTGAGTATAATAGAATATATATGATACCGCAAATGGATTTTTGCATTCCATGCGGTAATCCACGTAGACAGATCATTTCCACAATATAATAAGGAATGAATATGAAGGATCATTCACCATGCATGCGGTAATCCACATAGACAGGTTATTCTAATAGAATAATAAAGAATCAATAATGTAATAATTCATCCGCATGCGTAATCCACACGCATGTGTTATTCCAATAGAATAATAAAGAATGGAATCAGTCACGCGCGAACTTATGATATAGATATTCCAACCTAATAATAAAGAATGAAACCAAAGTCATGCGTAATTCACGCATGCATGTGATATTCCAAATGTAATAATAATGAATGGAATAACAAAAAATTCACCGTGCATGCCATAGACCGTACGCATAAAAGTTATTCAAATGTAATTATAAAGAATGGAATAACAATGTAATTCACTAGTACGTGATAGATCGCATGTATGTGTTATTCCAACAGATAATAAAGAATGGAATAATGTAAGAATTTTACCATGTATGCGGTATTTCAGATGACAAAGTTATCCCAACATAATAATAAAGAATGGAATAACAACCCTTACGAAGTATTGAAAGAAAATAACTCTCTTCATGAATACTAAGAATAATACCCTTACCTTAGAAAAAAATTGAATACTCGATATAAATGAGGTAGCAGACTTCTCTTCTTCTTTCTCTCTATAATAATTGCTCTATAGCTTTAGTGAATTGGTGAGAAATAAAGGAAAAATGAGCTTCAATTTATAGGAAAATACAATTTCGATAATTGCACGTTTTGGGGTTCGAAATATTACAGTATAATACCTTCCTCTTTTTTTTTTTTTTTAATTTAGTCCTGCAAGTATTATCAAACTTGCACCACCTCCCTTAATAGTAAATAATGTGAATTAATAGTAAATCATGTGAATCAATAGTTCTAGACATGTGAAAATATGAATTACAGTATAGTACCTCCATCAATACCTCCATTTTTAACTTAGTCATGCAAGTATTATCAATCTTGCATCAACTCCCCTAATAGTACAAGAATGTGAATCAATAGTACACACATGTGAACAAATAGTTATAATCATGTGAATCAATAACAATTAATTGCTCATTTATCCGGCTAATTACCCAATTGGTCAATATAACCTCCAGACATCAATTATTATCGAAATAAATGTCAATTTTCACTAACACTAATAATTCCAACACAATAAAACTATCAATTTTATCTTTAATCAACACGAACTTATTCATCATTAATATTATAATTCATAATATTTAACAACCGTGTCGCTCCTCTGTGAAAGAGGGGGCTTTCCGATAAGGATTTCTCCTTATCAGTGCGTTAGTGAGGTGACAAACCTCTCCTCGATGTAACTTCTAGACATTGTCAATATTGCAAATAATAATATGAATAACTTCGCCGCCTCAATTATTGATTTAATAATATAACATATTATGCAGATGATACTGTGACAATAATCAATCAATAATATGAGAGATATGATGCGCAAAGAATTATCAGAGCAATAATCGAGTATAACTTAGTGACTTTCACGTAAGCATCAATAATCAATACCGTAGTTACTATGCAACCACGCCAGACATCGTATTTTTACTACCGGTAGTTCAACGCTTTTAACTGTAACACTTTCAACCGTTATTTTTATAAAAGATAATTACGCCATTTTCTTACTACAACAATACTTCCGCTGTGGGGTCCACTAATGATTGTGTCATCGCATCGGATATTCCCCACGACAAAAGAATATTCTCCGACCAATCGAATATTATATAACAACTTGCATACTTTGTAAATTTTATAAATATTACCCACAACTATAATATTATATCAAATCCACACCATAATATTCAAAAAAAATATTTTGAGAAATTTAAATCTTTATTCATAAAATTTGGGGTCTCACAATCTCCCCTCCTTATGAAATTTCGCCCTCGAAATTTACGTATGTACCTAGTATGCCAAATAGGTGAGGATACCTTGAATACCTATATCGTCGAAAACATTACACGTTGCATACGTACATGCCCGATGTCCTCCGATTGCCTCTGAATGCACATCAGTCCCTAAAGAATGAAAATCTCAAAATATAAAGAATGAAAATATTAGGTCTACTCGTTATCTTTCCGAATCATCCTAAATCACCTCAATCGGAGTTTGTATGAAAAAGTTATGCCTAATTTACTAAAGGACGCCCGGACAGATTTTGGCTTAACACTTGACCAGCGCCTAGGCGCCCAAATTTTACCTTGGGCAAGCACCTAGGTGCCCAAGAACAAATTCTAAGCGCTGAGTCTAGTGCCTAGGCGCTCGACCTTTGGCACTTAACTCCATTTTTCTAGATTTTGTAACTTTTGACACACATACTTCAAATCTTCATAACTTTTTCATCCGTTATCAGAATTAGTCCATTTTTGAGGCTATGGAAAGCTTGTAACATGCTCTATAAAACCCCTATAATTTCATAATTTTTTAGATTCATGAATTATTCTGAAATTTGGCTCCAAAGTCCCCCAAGACTAAGTTTTTACTAACAACGATACGTGAAAAACGTTATGAACACGCGACATACTTGGCGGTAAAACTAGTCTATAGGCCACAGTTCCTACTTGATCGAGGATTTCAAATGGGCCAATTAAATCGAGGGTTGAGATAACACCTTCTTGAACCTTCTTCTTCACATTCATCAGATTCGGGTGTGTAGCTTAAGCGACTTTAACTTTATCGATTAAAGTCGATTCTACTCGTATATTCGTTATATTCACGTGGGTCCCTAGAGTCTTTAACTCTATCTTCATCATTTGTAAGTTATACGAAATGGGTTTTTGTTAACAATATCGCACTCAAAACGCATACGATCTTCTACTCAACGCCACGTCACCTACCACTCGCTTTCTTCCACAATGATATTGAATGGTATAATCGTAATCTTTAATAGCTCGAGCCAACGTCTTTGGCGCATTATACGTTCTTTTTGGTTGAATAAATATTTAAAGGTTGAAGAAATGGGTTTTGTACTAGGGTCAATACAAAATTCGATTTCACGCTCTAGGGGTAGGCTAGGAAGTTCTTCAGGAATACGTCAGAAAATTTATTCACAATAGAAATATCATTCAAAAATGTGACTCTTATCCCAAGACTTGGATAGTACGTCACATTGATACCTATCAACTTGCCATCGTCATTCACGGTGTCCCCTACGGATAGTCTGGTTTCGGTGTATTCCAAGACTTGGAAGTCACCAGCGAAAGGCTCAGGGCTCTTTACTTATGGCTTGGTATGACAGTGATTGACTTTAGTGGTTTGGTTACTTGAATTTGCATAACAGGTTAGTTAGGAATATGAAAGCTAACAACCTTACGAAAAGCATGATGAGTAGTTAACCAATCGATTCCTAAAATCACCTCAAAGACAAGTCTTTTCAAAGAGATAAGATCGACAGGTAACGTGAAAGTGTCGATTTGAATCAAACAAGATTTATAAACAGTGGAGGTAACGAAGGTTTTTACTAACGAAGTTTCAATCCATAAGTCAAAGTCTAACTTCTCTAGAGTTAAATTTAAACGTTGAGCACAAGCAAGAGAGATAAAAGAATGGGTAGAACCGGTATCTAATAAGGTATAGACTTCTCAAGAATTTATAATCAATTAACCCGGGCTAACTTCGTTCGGGTTACTCACTTTTTGAGAAGTCACGAAAAACGTTCTTCCTGAAATCACCGACTTTGTTTTTTCCGTATTCGCCTTTGGTGCCACCGTCCCAGCTGGACTTGACTTTGGTACACGAAAAAATCGGGCTAGGTGACCTTCTTTTCCATAATTATAACATGCGTTGGACTGCATCATGCAGTTTGGACTGATATGTCCCTCCCCTCCGCATTTGTAACATATGACCGGTGGTCGTTCTCCTTCCTTAACAATAGGTGCTGGTGCTGACGTCTTTCCATCATTATTGAATATCCTCTTCTTGAAATGTCCACTCTCATTGTCATGGCCATGATTACCACCGAAGTGATTACCATTTCTGGCATATTGATTCCCTCCACGCTTGTTGTCACCGCTTCAATGACTGCTACTACTGGTATTATCGACTTGTCGACTGCTCTCTCTTGGTTGGGTTGACTCATTATCGCGCTCCAATAACTGAGCCCTATTCACAACATCTGAATACAAAACACAGTTTTTGAGAAATTAGGTATTGACGTATCTCGGGTTTCAAACCTCTTAGAAACATCTGCGTCATTCTCTCCTCATTATCAACCAAGTGGGATGCAAATCGAGATAACTCGGTAAACCGAGCTTCGTACTGCGCCATGGTCATATTATTTTGCTCAAGCTTGATGAACTCTACCTCCTTCATGTGACGAATACTTTTAGGAAAGTACTTATCGTTGAACAGTTCTTGGAACTTCTCCCAAGACATCTTTAGTCTTTGCAGTCGAGTTCGCTTTACGATTTCCACCAAGAATCACCGCCGCAACATGAAGGTGGAAAAGGAACCTTTTGCTCCTGAGCATCCCAAGACGTCAAATATCTTGTTGATCCGCTTTATCCACATCTCCGCCTTAAGTGGTTTTGCTCTCCAAAAACTCCTGGATGTCCCTCCTCGAATCGCTAATGGTGACCGGCCCGAGAGTTGTCCGTGTTTCCACCGCATTTTGGATGGAGCCGCCCTACTTTGATGTTGTATGAATTGCATAAAGCCTCCGAACATCCCATCATTCACCATTTCATCGGTGTTATTGTGTTTACATGAGGATTATTGTCTTCCCCAGACACATTACCCTGGGTATTGATAGTTGGTGACTCAACGGTCTTATGTGCTTCATTTCTTATCTCAATATTTTCGGATGCCATTTTCAAATACTACCACAAAACAAGGGTTAATTAACATATCACATATTATCCCTATACTCGACCGACCAATTAAATACCAAATAAACTTAGGTAGGTCATACTACTAATGAAGGAATTCCCCGCCTCTCCCTCCTAGTTCTTGTCTCACATCTTAGCCAAGGATCATATCCCTAAGCTTTGATACCAACTGTGACGTCCCCAAAACAGGTATACATCACCCATCTTGAGTCGCCAATTACATGGTACAAAATTCAAATACAAACTTAATTATACAACTGTTGTAACATTCCAGAATTTTTAATTGTTATATAAAATATTTATTGAATTATTTAAGTATTTAATGGATGTGTTTATTGTTGAATAAATAATTGTTCAAATTTGATTCGATTTGGTTAATTATTTGTTAAATAAATAATTAAAGAAATTAATTATTATATTCTAATTTAATTTAATTATTAAGTTGTAGAGTTTTGATTAAATGAATTATTATATTTTAATTTGAGTTTGTAATTAAAAGGATGTGTTAGTTGATTAAATAAAGTTATAATTATATAGAAAATTATAATTTTATAGTATTGATTTATGTGTTAAAGTAATTTAATAAATTGTTATTAGAATTAATTTAATTGATTATTGAAAAATTTAATTAAATAAAAGTGTGACAAATAACCTTTTATAAAGGAGTTATTAAAATAAATTAAAGGAATTTAATTCAGTTTTGCCAAACAAGGCCTAATGCCTATTAAGTCTTTAATCTAATTATGTTTTACCAAACAAGGCATAAGGATTAAATGATTATATTTTAAGTGGGTAACCAAACAAGCCTTATGGCTTTTGATTTTCAAAATATGATAACTGATATCAGTTATACTTATATTTATATTATATAATTAATATATATTATATCTTATACGTTATAACTCTAATACGTAAGATTAGAATAGAGAAGAAAGACTCAGTAGAAGGGAAGAAGAAAACCTACAAAGAGAAAATAAGAGAGAATTAGGAGAAGGCTAGAGAATTTGAGAAAGGAATTGGGGAAAAGAAGATTGTTAATCAAAGGATAGCCACTATCTTCTAACTCTAAGGTATCATCTAAACTCTGTTATTTTTTTAAAAAGTTATAGTTGTATTCTCTCCCAATTTTCTCTATAAAATCTTGGTAGAAGTTGAATTATTTGTTATAGATAGTTTTAAATTGGTTGTTGTGAAACTATTTTCATAAGTTATATATGAGTATAGTTAATGAATTGATGTTATGTATGTAATTTGTAAAGAAAACGATATTACAGTGGGTTTATATGAATATATATATATGAATATGGTTTAGTTTAAGGTAAAATTAAGGCTTAATTAGTTGTTTAGTTGACAAATTGACTATTGTATTTGAAAGAGGTTATATAAACACAAATAAGGTACTTTGAATTAACTGTTTTGGTTGAAAAACAAAATCACAGTGTTGATTTTCATTGAAAACATTAAAAAGTGAGTTTTTATCAAAAATAGTGAAATTGGATGTTTTAAATTTGATGTTTGTGTTGTTTTATGAGTATAATCATGTTAAGAGTCTTTGAAATATGTTTATATAACGTCTCTGTATGAATTACATGTTAATTAGGCTGTTAGAAAGTAGCTTGTAGGCAAAAATTGGCTTTGTTCATGTGATTTCAGTGAGTAGTTGTTTCAGAAATCTCGCAATTCAAGCCAAGAAAGACAACCTTCAGTAGTATGGTTCTCAAATACGGCTTATTTCTAGTCCAATACGCCTCGTAGTATAGTTCTCGAGTCATTTATATTATCTTCACACATGATCCAGACCCACAAGATAAATCGTGGCCATAAGCATGAGTTGTTAGCGTAATGGTCGACAAAGGTAATTTTTGTACTAAGAGTTTGAAGGAATTGTTATGTGTTAATAGTAGGACTGTTAAAATATGATTTTAGTATTTCTATACCATGAATGAGCATGCTATTAACAATTAACTTGTTTTGTAACTTGATTATGTGATTAAAAATCAAATCTTACATGATGAATGTACTTAGTTATGTTTGTAAAGTGGTAGTGACTAACTATGTCATGATGACATATATATATATATAGGGTATTGTGATTCAAATTGTTCGGTTTAGCCTACGAGCAAGGCAAGTTCTCTAAATCTATTATCTTGATTGAGCCAATTATTGTTTCCAATTCGATTCCAATATAATGATGCAAGATTTTTAAACTTTATTTTGATTTTGAACAAGTTATTCTTGTATTTAACTTGTTGTTTAGCATGCAAATTTATATCTACTGATGTTGAACAATTTTATCGTTCAAATGGCTATGCATGCTTATTATTCAATTCTAAATAACATTGGCTTAATATTGTTCAAGCAAGGTGTGTTATAGTTATTCAATATGTATGCTATTAGATTATTCCTAAAGCATGATTTAATTTACCATGTCGATTCAGTTATTATTACTCCATAGTATGATGTTATTAATTTTATTCAACTAATACTTAGTTGATGTCCGTTGAATTCCAAATTAACTTGAAATGTATCCAAACCAAACTCACTTTGGTGCGGACTTGTACTCTAAATACTGATATGAACAACCCTATTATTAGGGGTAATTTACGCTTAGCATTGAAATGTTTGTGCACAATACATTGTACGAAGGGCTGATCCCCCTAAGTACGAGGAGTCCCTATAGTCTTATGACTGCTAAAGTTTAAGTTGAAAAATTACTTATAACTATGGACATAGTTCGTGGTCTTAGGACCCTCAGTTATATAATTCAGAATGTTGATAAGTCACATCGTTTAATTCTATCGAGCCTCTTATTTGACAGTTGTCGTAAAGATTTTTATTCATTGTTGTTTCAAGTGAGCTTTGTTTGCTCACTCTTGCTTATATAACTATTATAGTTAAAGATGAGAAGGTTGATGTACCTAGCACCAGTAAGGGAAAAGGAAAGATGAACAAGTATTGAAGACTTGTAATATGTTGATATTTTATTATCAGATTTTTAATTGAATGGTTGTAATGAAGTTTATTTATTTCCGCATTTGAATGATTGTATTTAAAGGTTAGACAACCTGAGAGATTTTTTTTTATTATGTAACCCTTTAATGGGAAAGGTTTTATTATTAAATTTTATTATGATTGGGTAGTTAGATATGAATGTTTGATTAAATGAACACCAAATCCTGTGGAAATGAAGTACCTGGGTTTGGGAGTGTCACAAGTTGGTATCAAAGCCTTAGGTTATGAACCTTAGGAGGGGAAAATCCTTAGGAAGTAACCTTTGAAAAGATAGTGATGATAAACTCTTATCGAGTTTTAAGGAAGAAGTAATAAAACACTTATGTGCTTACGTGATTACAACCTATGTGCTCGTGAGTGTCGAGTAATGATGATTAATATCTAAAACTTAAAAATCTTGTTGTCAGGATGGCTAATGTCGGAGAATCCAGTCAGGCTAGGGAGGAAGGTGTTAGGTTTGTAATATTCATGTGCGCAATCAAATTGCATAAAAGTGCGGAAGCGTGTAAAATCAGAGTTTAAAAAAATTTACAAACCATATACCCGGATCACCCTTTATGCACAATTATTAATTAAACGAAAAGATAAAGAATAAATCATACCCTTGAAGATCGAGCTTCCTCAGGTACAAGTTCACCTCTAAATCCTTTCGCGTTCAATCTTGAATCCACCGGGTTTGGTTCCTTCCTTTGATCAACGTTAGCCACCCAAATGTTTGGCCTCCAGAGGTGATCCACCAAGGAAGAATAAAATTCAAGAAGATGGGTGTTATGGCTAACCCTAGTTTTCTATCTCTATAGAAAGGGCATACTCCCAACAACTTGGAATTATTACGTACTTTGTTAAAGTCAACAACCCATACCACCCTTAATAAGACTCCTCTTATTTATAGATGTGGGCAACCCACCTTAACAATTAAGGAATTGGGTTTTAATTAATTAATTCTTTTAATTAATTAAGCTCCCTAATCTTATTAGGGATAATTAATTAAACTCCTATAACTAATTTTCCTTCCTAATCCAATTAGGAATAAATGAGAGTACTTATATTAAATTAATTCCTAAACTCTTTTAGAAATTAAAATAATAATAATTGTAATAATATTAATAAGACTCCTCTTATTAATTTATATTTAATATTTCTAAAATATTAAATAATAATATTAAGCTATTTAATTTATTCTATCACCATAGATTAAATTAAATATACATAACATATTATTACGATTATGCCATTTACTTCTTAAATAATTATTCTTCCTTTTATGGTGTGACCCTTTAGGTTCTCCATATTAAACCTAGGTTGTGAATAAATCAATTAGAACAATTTAATCTTATTTAAATAAATAAATTAAATAATTAATTTATTTAAATAAATAATATTTATTCTATAATAGGGATAAGCCTCTCCTAGCGATCAACGACTTTCCGATAATATAGATTTCAACATTAATCATAAAAGAACCTTTGAGTAAATAGTTACTGATGCAATTCAATCCTTCCACCATACAATGTCCCAATTAAATATAAGACATGGAATTACTTGTCAAGTCTCATTTTATTTAATTATATGTATTTCGATCCTTAAATGCACAACTCAAATAATGCAAATTAGAAACTCCTTTCTAATTTCATTCTCGCCTTAACCAAGGACTCTTTGGGTTGTCATTTATCGAATCACATAGGACATTTCTCTTTTTATTAGAAGTGGTAGATTCTTTATTGATCATACATTATCTCCATATACAACTTATTATACCCAAGCATACCCTTTGATATACCCTAAGGGTCTTAAGGAATAAGTCAAAGTATAACTCATCATACACAAGATACTATGATGATCTCAAGTCCAAGGATCACTTGTACTACTATCACTACGAAAATTCCTATCGACAGCAAATAAAACTCCATTAGGTATTCCTTAGCGAGCCCACGCTCAAAGGTGAACTTATTCTCTAATAAGCACCTACATACTTGCTTTAGTGTCTCCACACAAATGATCATGAGATCAATCATCCTCATCCAACGAAAGCAAGCAACGTATGTACCAATCTATCCGGATTCACTAATCCCCAATTTAGTAATCCAATGATTGGGAACTATTTTAGTTTTAAGCTTTCTAAGAATTTAGATCTCATTAGAATGATCATCATCATTATTCTAAAAGCATTGCTTAAAACTATGGGTTTATCACATATTATAAAACAACATCATGTAGATAATTAAAAGCCTTTAATAAATTAATACTTTTTATTAATAAATGAATAAGATTATTACAAAGTATATGCTTTATCATCAAACATGATTGGCTTATGTGCATACTACTTTCAATCTCCCACTTGCACTAAAAGCCAATCGTCATGGTATTTCATACTCTTCTTCTCTAAGGACGATTATTATCCTGCATTGGATAAGCTTTAGTTAATGGATATGTAATGTTGTTCTTGAGAGTCCACTATCTCTATAGTGATTTCCCATCTTTCAATGATTCTAATAATCAAATGAAAGTGCCACAACACATGTTTAGATCCAAGATGAGACTTAGGAACTATTCCTAGTTCTGTAATGAACTTTTATCCAAACAATCAACTTGTAGCTTCATTTATAGCTATA
This sequence comes from Panax quinquefolius, assembly GCA_020205615.1. Classification (NCBI taxonomy): domain Eukaryota; kingdom Viridiplantae; phylum Streptophyta; class Magnoliopsida; order Apiales; family Araliaceae; genus Panax; species Panax quinquefolius. The sequence goes on along the minus strand of CM035161.1, from coordinate 36,379,621 downwards.
TACTTTGTCTTTATCACTAAACCAGCAACTCTTTGCTGTTTGGAACCTTTCCAATTCACTGCACCACTGTTCAAGATAACGCTTTACCTTAAAATGGATTTTTCTGTCATCTTGGTTTGTCTGAAAAACTTGAGTCTGTTAAGCCCTCTAGTTTTAATTAAGACCCACCATGTATGCTCACATCCTTAGTGCCGGTTAAGAACTTTAAGATTTCTTTCACTGTCTTACAGTGATCTTCTCCAAAATATGACCGATCAACATCAGGTCTCGTATATTTCATTGCATACATGATTGTCACTCATGCGACCTCTCTTTTCAGGAGTCTGTGGGGACTATTAAGAGAGATACACTCCATAGCTCATCAACATGAGACATCTCTTGGAGTTTGCCATGCTAAACGACTTTAGCATCAAATGAATATAACGTTCCTTGGGTTAAGTCGAGCATCCTCTTAAATCTATCTATATAGATTTATATCCCCAATTAAGATACTCTTCCAAATCATTCATGGAGGAATGTTTAGACAACTTTATCTTTCTTGATTGTAGCATTAGTATGTCATTCCTTATCCGTAGTATATCAACATATAATATTAGGAATGTCACGGCGCTCCCCCCTTTTGTCCCTTTTGTACACAAACTAGAACTCTTACCTCATCGTATGTAACTCGGATCATCATCTCTACTGATGATGTACCTCATCATCATCATCCATGATGAATCCATACCTCCTTGGTATCTTCTTGCATTATTCCGTTTATGATTCTTGTGGTACAATAGGTCTATCTACGTGTTCCTCTTATTTGACTTATAGTGTTTTGTGGTTCTTGAACTCTTCAAGATCTATTATCCTCCCACTAGCCCCTTCAATGATAAACACCTTTATCTTAGAAGGCGCCGTTTTTACAACAAACACCTTTTGCTAAGTAGGATTATAGAACATTTACCCTAAACTTACTTTAGGATGTCCCACAAATTTGTATTTGTCAAATCTTGTCCCAAGCTTATCCTTTAAAACCGCTTTCACATAAGTTGGACAACCCTTATCTTAACATACTTAAGATTAGGAATCCTCCCCATCCCATAACTTTTATGGAGTCTTGGGGCCGGATTTTAAGGTTACCATTTTAAGATATGTCGCACCATTTCTAGGACATGATCCTGTAAGGATACCGGATGTCGGTAAAATCATTATGGACCGCACTACATGTCCAAATAAGGTACGATTTTTCATTCGAGATACATCAATCAATTATTACGTGATCGGGATGTGTCCATTATGAGAAAACCATTTGAGATGATCTAGAAACTTATTGCACAAGTATTTATTCCTTGATCTAATCAAAGAATCTTAATACTTTGCCAATTTGTTTCACTTTTGAATTCTTTGAACCTTTCAAATAATTCACACTTGTATTTCAAAGAAATACACACATTCAACTCTTTGAATGATCATCTCCTTTTCTTATACTAATTTGTTCAATATGCAAAATTATTTTCATGTAAGTCAGTATACAAAATCCATTAAGTAATATTCCAGTTCTATACAAAACATTATTATTATAAATAGAACAACAATTGTTCTTAATTATAATACCAAAAATTTTATTGTCCAACAATAAAATAGAAATAATATTTCTAACAAGAACTAGAATACAATAACAACTTATTGACTTAATAGATTTGCCCGTAGGCATTGTTAAACTATAAGTTTATATGGCTAATGCAGCAACCTTTGCTTCATTTCCCACACATAGGATTACTTATCTTTGTTTAACTTTCTACTTCTGTTTGGTCCCTTCATAAATCTATATTTATGATAACCAAAGTCGGTATCCAATACCCAAGTAGAACCTTGACTTAAAGAAAATTTTATTTTAAATCATGAACAAATTTGTATTTATAACCGAAACTTCACTAAGCTTCTTTGGTTAGCCTCTGCAAGATACTTCTTGCAGTTTTTTTTTTTCTCAGTGTCCAGGCTTATTGTAGTGGAAGCAAACTCATTTGCTATCCGTATCAGTTTTGTTCTTATTATCCTTTGTTTATGCCTTTCTATTTACCTTCTTTGAATCGTTCTTCTTTTCAGAAGATCCTTTGGCCCCTACCAGTAAGACTTGATCTTTTTTGGTTGGAAAGTGACTCTCAACATTTTTCAATATATTAAGCAAATCAAATGAGGCGATATCTAGCTTGTTCATATAAAAAATTCACAACAATTGTGAAAGGAGTCCGGGAGTGAGTGCAAGATCAAATCTTGGCTCAACTCTCCATCCATGACAAAACCAGTTGTCTTAATTGATCAATCAAATTGATCATGTTAAGAACTTTTATCTGTACTGTAGTGTCATCGGTCATTCTAGATCGGAAGAGCTCCTTAGATATCTCGATATTCTATCGGGTCCCACTTTCCTCACCATCAACTACTTGATGTGCGGGAATATAGTAGGAGCATCCATAGTTTCATCTTGTGACGACTGCTCGTTACTCATGGATGCGAGCATGATGCATTGAGCCAATCATGCATCATCTTGCCACTTTCTAAAAGTAGCAATCTCTTCCTCGGAGGCATTATGCGCAACCATTATCTGAGGATAGGCGTATTAAGGACATAAGATAGCTTTTCACTATGAGAACTATTCTCATATTCCTTAACCAATCCATTTAATTGATTCGTTAATTTAGCATTTAATATGCTTCGCAGTGATGATAGTAATTTTAGACATTGTAAAATTACAGAAATGAATTTGTAATTAACAACATTTTAACATACATTCTTTTATTAATTACCAAAATAATTTAGGTCTTGTTTTAAATTGGTATCTCCCACTATTTTCTTCAAACTATATTACCCTCACTTATATAGTTCTAAGCAAAATCTAATTAAAGATTTGCTAGTGAGAATAAGGATCCCATTTCAAATGTATATAGCCTTGTGGTGACACAACAAAAACTATATATAAATAAATAGGTAGACAACTTTTGTCAATTACATCAACTATGAACTCCTTTTCTTTTGCCTCTTAGATTATTTTGATCAAGTGGTGGCACATCCGAATCAAAATTATCCAAGTTAAGTCCGACCTAGCACTCCATATATTCAAAAAGAAAAATATCATCCTTGTGGTGACACAACAAAACAATATTGTTCAATTTTCTTTATAAGCATCAAATGTGATAAATTAACATCTTAAATACTTAATACTTGCCTTGTGGTGACACAACAAACTCATATTAAATATTTAATACTCTATTAATTTTATCATGCTAGAAAGCGCGTTCGATATTCCAAATATCTTTGAACGCTTAAGACTTAATATAAAAATTGAGGGGTTTGTTATTAATTTGTCTCATCTTGTTTAGCGTATTTATATATATATATAAATATACCGCGCGTCGTATTAATGAACATGCTAAGCATGTTTGCATAATATATAATATATATAAAATACGCATGCACATATAGAATACTATATTCTACCCTTGATTGATTATGGACTTTTATTCTAGTTTGGTTCACTAGAGCCACCAAGTGAACCAAAGGTCAAACCTAGGGTTGCAAGAAATAATATTTAAATATAACTATTACATTTAAATTCTAGCTCCATTACAAACGGGTCTTCAAGCGATCCTTGCTCCTTGATCTCTAATTTTTCAAAATTAATTCTAACTATTCCTATTACACAACTATTTAAAATAAATAGAAACCTTGATCAACAATCGAGGGAAGTACATAGGAGGAGATAGAATTTACATTTAGAAAAATTAGAGAGAAGCAATCTGTGAATTCCATTTAATAAAACCCATACATTCATGCATCCAACTAAAATAAAATCCAATCATATTGGTCAATAGTCCATAATCAATCCCATTTATTATCATACACATCACCATATGCATCAATAAATAACATTCATCTTATGAATAATAAACATTTAATATATATATTGATATCATTTAATGGGCAAATTTATTTAGTATAAAATCTATTTTGAATCAAAATAAACTCCTTTATTTTAATCCAAATTTAAATCAAAATAAAACTATTTTATTTTAATTTATCCAATTTTGAATAAAATAAACTATTTTATTTTAATCAAAATATTTAATCAAAATAAACTCCTTTATTTTAATTAATTATGGAATCCAATTCCATATATTAAAAATCTTTAATTAAAATAAACTCTTTTATTTTAATTAATTATGGAATCCAATTCCATGTAAAAAAAAATATTTTTAAAAGAAACACGATATTCTTTCACCTATTCACAAATAAACTCCTTTATTTTGAATAATATGAAATCTTATTCCATATTTAAATAAACTCCTTTATTTAAGGAAATTAGGCAATCCAATTTCAACTCCAATTAGTTAGCATGGAATCCAATTCCAACTCTAATTAGTTAGCATGAAATTCTAATTTTAAAATTAAAATAAACCTTTATTTTAAAATTAAAATAAACTTTTATTTTAAAATTAAAATAAATATTATTTTAATTATAAAATTATTAAGAATAATATTATATATATATATAAAACCAAAACCGCAATAATCGCCTTTAGCATAAAGGTAAAGGTTAGAGGTGTTTTTAAAAAAATAAACAAAACCGCATTTGGATTGTTAATTATCATATGATATATATATATATATATATATTATAAATATCAAAAACATGATTCCCTTTTAGTTGAATAAAAGGTGCCTTAATCATGTAAAAACCAAGAATCTTGTTTCAAATTTAACATTCCTATAATAATAAAAAAATTTGAATCACTTTGCCATAAAATAACTTTTACTTTATGAAAGCATGCTTTTATTTACCTTTTCAGTGCAAGAATTGTTCACGTAAAATAGGTCACGGTTTTTTCAAAAAAAAATAAATGCGACGTTTTTTTTTTTTTTTTTATTATTATTTAATTTTATACAATAAAATTATGCCCAATTAAATTGTTCTAAACACATATCAATATACATATCAAATTAAAATAATTAATAATTCGCATAAAGGTTTGGCTCGATGCCACTCGTTAGGTTTGTAATATTCAATGCCGCAATCAAATTGCAAAAAAATGCTAAGCGTGTAAAAATCGAGTTTAAAAATTTACAAACCATATACCCTTGATCACCCTTTATGCATAATTATTAATTAAACGAAAAGATAAAGAATAAATCATACCCTTGAAGATCGAAAGCCCTCGTGTACAAGTTCACCTCCAAATCCTTTCGCGTTCAATCTTGAATCCACCGGGTTTGGTTCCTTCCTTTCGATCAACGTTAGCCACCCAAATGTTTGGCCTCAGAGGTGATCCACCAAGGAAGAATAAAATTCAAGAGAAGATGGGTGGTTGGCTAAACCCTAGTTTTTCTATCTCTATAGAAAGGGCATACTCCCAACAACTTGGAATTATTACGTATTTGTTAAAAAATCAACAACCCATACCACCCTTTAATAAGACTCCTCTTATTTATAGATGTGGGCAACCCACCTTAACAATTAAGGAATTGGGTTTTAATTAATTAATTCTTTTAATTAATTAAGCTCCCTAATCTTATTAGGGATAATTAATTAAACTCCTATAACTAATTTTCCTTCCTAATCCAATTAGGAATAAATGAGAGTACTTATATTAAATTAATTCCTAAACTCTTTTAGAAATTAAAATAATAATAATTGTAATAATATTAATAAGACTCTCTTATTAATTTATATTTAATATTTCTAAAATATTAAATAATAAATATTAAGCTATTTAATTTATTCTATCACCATAGATTAAATTAAATATACATAACATATTATTACGATTATGCCATTTACTTCTTAAATAATTATTCTTCCTTTTATGGTGTGACCCTTTAGGTTCTCCATATTAAACCTAGGTTGTGAATAAATCAATTAGAACAATTCTAATCTTATTTAAATAAATAAATTAAATAATTAATTTATTTAAATAAATAATATTTATTCTATAATAGGGATAAGCCTCCTAGCGATCAACGACTTTCCGGATAATATAGATTTCAACATTAATCATAAAAGAACCTTTGAGTAAATAGTTACCGTGAAATTCAATCCTTCCACCATACAATGTCCCAATTAAATATAAGGCATGGAATTACATCAAGTCTCATTTTATTTAATTATATGTATTTCGATCCTTAAATGCACAACTCAAATAATGCAAATTAGAAACTCCTTTCTAATTTCATTACATTGCCAAGGACTACTTGGGTTGTCATTTATCGAATCACATAGGACATTTCTCTTCTTTATTATTAAGTGGTAGATTCTTTATTGATCATACATTATCTCCATGTACAACTTATTATACCCAAGCATACCCTTTGATATACCCTAAGGGTCTTAAGGAATAAGTCAAAGTATAACTCATCATACACAAGATACTATGATGATCTCAAGTCCAAGGATCACTTGTACTACTATCACTACTAAATTCCTATTGACAGCAAATAAAACTCCATTAGGTATTCCTTAGCGAGCCACGTTCGGTGAACTTATTCTCTAATAAGCACCTACATACTTGCTTTAGTGTCTCCACACAAATGATCATGAGATCAATCATCCTCATCCAATGAGCAAGAACGATATATACCAATCTATCCTCGGATTCACTAATCCCCAATTTAGTAATCCAATGATTGGGAACTATTTTAGTTTTAAGCTTTCTAAGAATTTAGATCTCATTAGAATGATCATCATCATTATTCTAAAAGCATTGCTTAAAACTATGGGTTTATCACATATTATAAAACAAACATCATGTAGATAATTAAAAGCCTTTAATAAATTAATACTTTTTATTAATAAATGAATAAGATTGTTACAAAGTATATGCTTTATCATCAAACATGATTGGCTTATGTGCATACTACTTTCAATCTCCCACTTGCACTAAAAGCCAATCGTCATGGTATTTCATACTCTTCTTCTCTAAGTGACGATTATCCTGCATTTGGATAAGCTTTAGTTAATGGATATGTAATGTTGTTCTTGAGAGTCCACTATCTCTATAGTGATTTCCCATCTTTCAATGATTCTAATAATCAAATGAAAGTGCCACAACACATGTTTAGATCCAAGATGAGACTTAGGAACTATTCCTAGTTCTGTAATGAACTTTTATCCAAACAATCAACTTGTAGCTTCATTTATAGCTATATACTTTGTCTTTATCACTAAACCAAAGAACTCTTTCTTTGTTTGGAACCTTTCCAATTCAACGCACCACTTGCTCAAGAGATAACGCTTTACCTTAAAATGGATTTTTCTCATCATCTTGGTTTGTCTCGAAAAACTTGAGTCATTAAGCCCTCTAGTTTTAATTAAGACCCACCATGTATGCTCACATCCTTAGTGCCGGTTAAGAACTTTAAGATTTCTTTCACTGTCTTACAGTGATCTTCTCCAAAATATGACCGATCAACATCAGGTCTCGTATATTTCATTGCATACATGATTGTCACTCATGCGACCTCTCTTTTCAGGAGTCTGTGGGGACTATTAAGAGAGATACACTCCATAGCTCATCAACATGAGACATCTCTTGAGTTTGCCATGCTAAACGACTTTAGCATCAAATGAATATATCGCCTTGGGTTAAGTCGAGCATCCTCTTAAATCTATCTATATAGATTTATATCCCCAATTAAGATACTCTTCCAAATCATTCATGGAGGAATGTTTAGACAACTTTATCTTTACTGATTGTAGCATTAGTATGTCATTCCTTATCCGTAGTATATCAACATATAATATTAGGAATGTCACGGCGCTCCCAATCGTCCCTTTTGTACACACACTAGAACTCTTACCTCATCGTATGTAACTCGGATCATCATCTTCTATGATGCGTACCTCATCATCATCATCCATGATGAATCCATACCTCCTTGGTATCTTCGGTACTATTCCAGATTTATGATTCGGTTGTGGTACAATAGGTCTATCTACAGGTTCCTCTTATTTGACTTATAGTGTTTTGTGGTTCTTGAACTCTTCAAGATCTATTATCCTCCCACTAGCCCCTTCAATGATAAACACCTTTATCTTAGAAGGCAGCGTGTTTTACAACAAACACCTTTTGCTAAGTAGGATTATAGAACATTTACCCTAAACTTACTTTAGGATGTCCCACAAATTTGTATTTGTCAAATCTTGTCCCAAGCTTATCCTTTAAAACCGTTTCACATAAGTTGGACAACCCCTTATCTTAACATACTTAAGATTAGGAATCCTCCCCATCCATAACTTTTATGGAGTCTTAGGTAGGATTTTAAGGTTACCATTTTGTAGATATGCAGCCATTTCTAGGACATGATCCTAGAAGGATACTGGATGTCGGTAAAATCATTATGGACCGCACCATGTCCAATAAGGTACGATTTTTCATTCAGATACATCAATCAATTATTGCGTGTCGAGGATGTGTCCATTATGAGAAAACCATTTGAGATGATCTAGAAACTTATTGCACAAGTATTTATTCCTTGATCTAATCAAAGAATCTTAATACTTTGCCAATTTGTTTCACTTTTGAATTCTTTGAACCTTTCAAATAATTCACACTTGTATTTTCAAATAAATACACACATTCAACTCTTTGAATGATCATCTCCTTTTCTTATACTAATTTGTTCAATATGCAAAATTATTTTCATGTAAAGTCAAGTATACAAAATCCATTAAGTAATATTCCAGCTTCTATACAAAAACATTATTATTATAAATAGAACAACAATTGTTCTTAATTATAATACCAAAAATTTTATTGTCCAACAATAAAATAGAAATAATATTTCTAACAAGAACTAGAATACAATAACAACTTATCGACTTAATAGATTTGCCCGTAGGCATTGTTAAACTATAAGTTTATATGGCTAATGCAAAGAACCTTTGCTTCATTTCCCACACATAGGATTACTTATCTTTGTTTAACTTTCTACTTTTTGGTCCTTCATAAATCTATATTTATGATAACCAAAGTCGGTATCCAATACCCAAGTAGAACCTTGACTTAAAGAAAATTTTATTTTAAATCATGAACAAAATCGTATTTATAACCAAACTTCACTAAGCTTCTTTGGTTAGCCTCTTGCAAGATACTTCTTGCGCTTTTTTTTCTCAAAGTCCGGGCTTATTGTAGTGGAAGCAAACTCATTTCTTATCCGTATCGCTTTTGTTCTTATTATCCTTTGTTTATGCCTTTCTATTTACCTTCTTTGAATCGCTCTTCTTTTTTCGTAAGATCCTTTGGCCCCTACCAAGAAGACTTGATCTTTTTTGTTTGGAAAGTGACTCTCAACATTTTTCAATATGTTAAGCAAATCAATGAGTGATATCTAGCTTGTTCATATAAAAAATTCACAACAATTGTGAAAGGAGTCCGGGAGTGATGCAAGATCAAATCTTGGCTCAACTCTCCATCCATGACAAAACCAGTTGTCTTAATTGATCAATCAAATTGATCATGTTAAGAACTTTTATCTCATCTTTGTAGTGTCACCTGGTCATTCTAGATCTAAGAGCTCCTTAGATATCTCGATATCTATCAGCCCCACTTTCCTCACCATCAACTACTTGATGTGCGGAATATAGTAGGAGCATCCATAGTTTCATCGACGTGGCTTGAAGCTCGTTACTCGTAGATGCGAGTATGATGCATTGAGCCAATCAGTGCATCATCTTGCCACTTTCTAAAAGTAGCAATCTCTTCCTCAGAGGCATTGTCTGCAACCATTGCAGGGATAGGCGTATTAAGGACATAAGATAGCTTTTCAGCTATGAGAACTATTCTCATATTCCTTAACCAATCCATTTAATTCGGTCCGGTTAATTTAGCATTTAATATGCTTCGCAGTGATAGTAATTTTAGACATTGTAAAATTCTGTAAATGAATTTGTAATTAACAACATTTTAACATACATTCTTTTATTAATTACCAAAATAATTTAGGTCTTGTTTTAAATTGGTATCTCCCACTATTTTCTTCAAACTATATTACCCTCACTTATATAGTTCGGCAAAATCTAATTAAAGATTTGCTAGTGAGAATAAGGATCCCATTTCAAATGTATATAGCCTTGTGGTGACACAACAAACTATATATAAATAAATAGGTAGACAACTTTTGTCAATTACATCAACTATGCAACTCCTTTTCTTTTGCCTCTTAGATTATTTTGATCAAGTGGTGGCACATCCGAATCAAAATTATCCAAGTTAAGTCCGACCTAGCACTCCATATATTCAAAAAAGAAAAATATCATCCTTGTGGTGACACAACAAAACAATATTGTTCAATTTTCTTTATAAGCATCAAATGTGATAAATTAACATCTTAAATACTTAATACTTGCCTTGTGGTGACACAACAAACTCATATTAAATATTTAATACTCTATTAATTTTATCATGCTAGAAAGCTTACGCTCGATATTCCAAATATCTTTGAACGCTTAAGACTTAATATAAAAATTGAGGGTTTGTTATTAATTTGTCTCATCTTGTTTAGCGCGCATTTACGCATATATATAAAATACGCGTCGTATTAATGAACATGCGAAGCATGTTTGCATAATATATAATATATATAAAATACGCATGCATATATATAATACTATATTCTACCCGGATTGATTATGGACTTTTATTCTAGTTTGGTTCACTAGAGCCACCAAGTGAACCAAAAGGTCAAACCCTAGGGTTGCAAGAAATAATATTTAAATATAACTATTACATTTAAATTGGCTCCATTACAAACCGGGTCTTCAAGCGATCCTTGCTCCTTGATCTCTAATTTTTCTAAAATTAATTCTAACTATTCCTATTACATAACTATTTTAAATAAATAGAAACCTCGATCATCAAATCGAGGGAAGTACATAGGAGGAGATAGAATTTACATTTAGAAAAATTAGAGAAGACGAGGTACTGCAGACCCCATTTAATAAAACCCATACATTCACGCATCCAACTAAAATAAAATCCAATCATATTGGTCAATAGTCCATAATCAATCCCATTTATTATCATACACATCACCATATGCATCAATAAATAACATTCATCTTATGAATAATAAACATTTAATATATATATTGATATCATTTAATGGGCAAATTTATTTAGTATAAAATCTATTTTTGAATCAAAATAAACTCCTTTATTTTAATCCAAATTTAAATCAAAATAAAACTATTTTATTTTAATTTATCCAATTTTGAATAAAATAAACTATTTTATTTTAATCAAAATATTTAATCAAAATAAACTCCTTTATTTTAATTAATTATGGAATCCAATTCCATATATTAAAAAATCTTTAATTAAAATAAACTCTTTTATTTTAATTAATTATGGAATCCAATTCCATGTAAAAAAAAAATTTTATTAAAGGAAACACGGATATTCTTTTCCTATTCACAAATAAACTCCTTTATTTTGAATAATATGAAATCTTATTCCATATTTAAATAAACTCCTTTATTTAAGGAAATTAGGCAATCCAATTTCAACTCCAATTAGTTAGCATGGAATCCAATTCCAACTCTAATTAGTTAGCATGAAATTCTAATTTTAAAATTAAAATAAACCTATTAAAATTAAAATAAACTTTTTAAAATTAAAATAAATATTATTTTAATTATAAAATTATTAAGAATAATATTATATATATATATAAAACCAAAACCGCAAATTCTTTTTTTAGCATAAAGGTTAGAGGCGTTTTAAAAAATAAACAAAACCGCATTTATCAATTGGTTAATTATCATATGATATATATATATAATATATTATAAATATCAAAAACATGATTCCCTTTTCCGTTGAATAAAAGGTGCCTTAATCATGTAAAAACCAAGAATCTTGTTTCAGCCGAACATTCCTATAATAATAAAAAAAAATTTGAATCACTTTGCCATAAAATAACTTTTACTTTATGAGCATGCTTTTGCTGACCTTTCAGGCAAGAATTGGTTCACGAAAATAGGTCACGGTTTTTTCAAAAAAAAATAAATGCGACGTTTTTTTTTTTTTTTTTTTTATTATTATTATTAAATTTTATACAATAAAATTATGCCCAATTAAATTGTTCTAAACACATATCAATATACATATCAAATTAAAATAATTAATAATTCGCATAAAGGTTTGGCTCGATGCCACCATTAGGTTTGTAATATTCAAGAATGCAATTAAATTGCAAAAAAAGTGCTAAGCGTGTAAAATCGAGTTTAAAAAATTTACAAACCATATACCCTTGATCACCCTTTATGCACAATTATTAATTAAACGAAAAAGATAAAGAATAAATCATACCCTTGAAGATCCGAAGCTTCCTCGTACAAGTTCACCTCCAAATCCTTTCGCTCAATCTTGAATCCACCGGGTTTGGTTCCTTCCTTTGATCAACGTTAGCCACCCAAATGTTTGGCCTCTAGAGGTGATCCACCAAGGAAGAATAAAATTCAAGAAGATGGGTGTTATGGCTAACCCTAGTTTTTCTATCTCTATAGAAAAGGTGCATACTCCCAACAACTTGGAATTATTACGTACTTTGTTAAAATCAACAACCCATACCACCCTTAATAAGACTCCTCTTATTTATAGATGTGGGCAACCCACCTTAACAATTAAGGAATTGGGTTTTAATTAATTAATTCTTTTAATTAATTAAGCTCCCTAATCTTATTAGGGATAATTAATTAAACTCCTATAACTAATTTTCCTTCCTAATCCAATTAGGAATAAATGAGAGTACTTATATTAAATTAATTCCTAAACTCTTTTAGAAATTAAAATAATAATAATTGTAATAATATTAATAAGACTCCTCTTATTAATTTATATTTAATATTTCTAAAATATTAAATAATAAATATTAAGCTATTTAATTTATTCTATCACCATAGATTAAATTAAATATACATAACATATTATTACGATTATGCCATTTACTTCTTAAATAATTATTCTTCCTTTTATGGTGTGACCCTTTAGGTTCTCCATATTAAACCTATTGTGAATAAATCAATTAGAACAATTCTAATCTTATTTAAATAAATAAATTAAATAATTAATTTATTTAAATAAATAATATTTATTCTATAATAGGGATAAGCCTCCCCAGCGATCAACGACTTTCCGATAATATAGATTTCAACATTAATCATAAAAGAACCTTTGAGTAAATAGTTACTGTGACAATTCAATCCTTCCACCATACAATGTCCCAATTAAATATAAGACATGGAATTACCATCAAGTCTCATTTTATTTAATTATATGTATTTCGATCCTTAAATGCACAACTCCAAATAATGCAAATTAGAAACTCCTTTCTAATTTCATTCTCGCCTTAACCAGAGGACTCTTTGGGTTGTCATTTATCGAATCACATAGACATTTCTCTTCTTTTATTAGAAGTGGTAGATTCTTTATCGATCATACATTATCTCCATGTACAACTTATTATACCCAAGCATACCTTTTGATATACCCTAAGGGTCTTAAGGAATAAGTCAAAGTATAACTCATCATACACAAGATACTATGATGATTTCAAGTCCAAGGATCACTTGTAGACTACTATCACTACGTAAATTCCTATTGACAGCAAATAAAACTCCATTAGGTATTCCTTAGCGAGCCAATGCTCAAAGTGAACTTATTCTCTAATAAGCACCTACATACTTGCTTTAGTGTCTCCACACAAATGATCATGAGATCAATCATCCTCATCCAATGAGCAAGCAACGATGTACCAATCTATCCGGATTCACTAATCCCCAATTTAGTAATCCAATGATTGGGAACTATTTTAGTTTTAAGCTTTCTAAGAATTTAGATCTCATTAGAATGATCATCATCATTATTCTAAAAGCATTGCTTAAAACTATGGGTTTATCACATATTATAAAACAGCATCATGTAGATAATTAAAAGCCTTTAATAAATTAATACTTTTTATTAATAAATGAATAAGATTGTTACAAAGTATATGCTTTATCATCAAACATGATTGGCTTATGTGCATACTACTTTCAGAAGGACCTTAGATGCCTAGAGAGGAGGAATCTCGTGACATTCAAGTGGTGTGAGAACAACTACTTCCACGGGAGTCAGCCCCGTTGTTTATAGTGGTTGAAGATGAGGATGATGAGGTAGAAACAGATGAGGAAGACCCTGTTGAGTTGCCGCAGGCAAATGAGGATGATGAGGACGATGAGGAAGAGATCCCACTGACCTCGATGGCTGCTCGTATATACGATGAAGTCTACGACCGCAACGTGGAACTTCAAGATACTGTCGAGGAATTGCAAGAGATAGTAGCTAAGCAACAGACCTCGATGGCACAGAAGGACGATGAAATCCAGGACTGAGAGGAACGTCTAAACAATGTTAAAGAAAAGTTGGTTCACACTGAAAGAGAGAACGAGCGAATGACAGCAGAGATTACAGAATTGAAGAACAAGTTAAAAGAGGAATCTACTAAGAGGGCAAGAGCCGAAGATGCGTACGAGGAAGCTGATCAACGAGCCGAAATAGCAGAGGGAGACACACAAGCAAAGAGAATAAAGATGCAGGAAATGAAAAATGTGTTCAACATAGTGATTAATTGAGCTCAGGATCGGGTCATGGGTTATCCGATTCAGTTTGAGACGCTGCCATCGTACATACTAGATCGTCGAACCATGTTCCGAATTTATGTTATGATAAATAATATGTAAATCCCAAGTGTTATGTAACCTATGGGATATGATGTTGGTGTCCTGAAACTTTAGTAGTTCAGGAAAATAATGTAAATAGCAGTGATGCTATTATTTTGATGTTTTCAAAGAAATTATGAATGAATAAAAGTTATTATCTTCTTTTGTCCAAAGTGTTATGTGTTATGTGGTTATTACTTTTATTGGGCAAGTTAAGTAGAAATTACTTAAAAGAATTGAGTAATAATCTAATGAGTGTATTTTTAACAGAAAATGCCTCCAAGACGTCAACCACCCCGATAGAGAACCGCTGAAGGAACCAACAACAATAATCTTTGAAGCTAACCCCTGATTCAAAGAACAAGGTGACGTTCTCGACAGTGTGCTTCGCAGAATCAACCGTAGAATCAGCCACAAAATCAAGCTACAGCATTTAAGGATTTCAAGCGGTTGGACCACCAGAATTCCGTGGGTTCCATGAACCTGATTGAGGCACGCACTGGGTCGTGGAGATAGAAAGTGTTCGATGTTGCATGGGAGTAGAGGAAGATCGAAGATCGCTTTTAACATTCATGTTGAAAGCAAAGGCTAGTTATTGGTGGCAGGCCAATAAAACTCGAGGAGGACCAGGGGTTATGACTTGGGATAGGTTTAAGGAGATGTTCTTTGAGACCTATTTTCCATAGAGTTCGAAGAGTCAGTTAGAAGTGTAGTTTTTAGAACTAAAGCAGGGAACGATGACGGTGTCAGAGTATGCCGCAAAATTCAATGAGTTGGCAAGGTTTACACCATACCAAGTCAGCATAGATGAGCGCAAGGCGAAGAGGTTTGAACAGGGACTGAAGCCTTGGATGTGAGACCCCAGATTTTATGAATAAAGATTTAAATTTCTCGAAATATTTTTTTTAATATTATGGTGTGAATTTGATATAATGTTATAGTTGTGGGTAATATTTATAAATTTGCAAAGTAAGAAAGTTGTTATATAATATTCGATTGGTCGGGAAATATTCTTTTGTCGGGAATATCCGTACGACGGCACAATCATTGGTGAACCCACAACGGAAGTATTGTCATAGTAAGAAAACGACAAAATTATCTTTTTATAAAATAACGACGAAAGTGTTACCGTTAAAACTGTTGAACTACCCGGTAGTAAAAGTACAGTAATACACGTGGTTGCATAGTAGCACACGGTATTGATTATTGATGCTTACGTGAGAAGTCACTCGGTTTTATTCAATTATTGTCACAATATTTTATATTATTAAATCAATAATTGAGACGAAAAAGTTATTCAGATTATTAAATTATAATATTTACAATGTCTAGAAGTTCTGTCAAGGAGAGGTTTGGTCACCTAATTGCGCACCAATAAGGAGAAATCCTTATCGGAAAGCCCCATCTTTCCTGGGAACGACCTGGTTGTTAAATATTGTGAGTTATAATATTAATGATGATAAGTTCGTGTTGATTAAAGATGAATTTGATAGTTCCATTGTGTTGGGATTATTCGTGTTAGTGGAAATCGACATCTATTCCGATAATAATTGATGTCTGGGGGATATATTGATAAATCGGGTAATTAATCGGATAAATGAGCAATTAATTGCTACTAATTCACATACTTATATAACTATTTGTTCACATGTGTGTACTATTGATTCACATTATTTACTATTAGGGGAGTTGGTGCAAGATTGATAATACTTGCATGACTAAGTTAAAGATGGAGGTATTATACCGTAATTCGTATTTTCACAAGATTATAACTATTGATTCACATGATTGAACTATTTATTCACATTATTTACTATTAGGGGAGGTGGTGCAAGTTTGATAATACTTGCAGGACTAAATTAAAAATGAAAGAAAAGTTGGAGGTATTGTACTGTAATATTTTGAGCCCCAAAATGTGCAATTATCGAAACTATATTTTCCTATAAATAGAAGTTCATTTCTTCATTATTCTTCACCAATTCACTCAAGCTATAGAGCATTTATTATAGAGAGAAATTATAGAGAGAAAGAAGAAGAGAAGTCTTGCCACCTCTCTACTCAAAGATCCGCTTTCTTTTCTAAGGTAAGGGGTATTATTTCTTTCGTATTCATGAAGAGAGCTATTGTTATTCCATCCCTTATTATTCATTTGAATAACTTTGCTTATGCCAAAATACCGCATACATGGTGAAATTTTACATTATTCCATTTTCATTATTATGTTGGAATAACTTTTGTTTATGCCAAGACTGCATACATGGTGAAATTCTTCTATTATTCCGCTTCTTTATTATTCGCATTAATATCCTCGTCTCGTGAGTTTACGCTTTGACCTGGTTCCATTATTTATTATTCTGTCGGATTATCCTTTCTGTGCTTTTATATCGGACCTGGTTCCATTATTTATTATTCTGTTGAAATATCACATCACGTGCGTTTTACGCACGACTGAGTTCCATTATTTATTATTCTGTTGGGAATAACCTGTCTGTGCAGTCTATCGCACGCATGGTGAATTCTTCTGTTATTCCATTCTTTATTATTCTGTTAGAATAACCTATTTATGTAGATTACCACATGCATGGTGAATGATCATTTGTATTCATTCCTTATTAAATTGTGAAAATGATCTGTTTACGTGGATTATGATGAAAGTCATAATATAAGCATTGGACTGTTGATTATGATAAAAGTCATAATAAAAGAATGAGTATATGTAGTATTAATAAGTGTTATGATGAGTTATGTTGGTTATTATGTGAAAACATAAAAGTTTCTTAGAAATCACAAAGGGTTGAAAATCATATTTTGGTGAAAATGGAACATGAAATTCAATTGACCATATCTCCTATTATATTTCGAATTTTTGGGTGTGGTCAAGTTCTAGAGTTAGATCTATGAGTTTTCTAACTAATCCAAGTGGAATCACTAGAAAAGGTATTGTAGATTTTCGTGTGGACTGATTTTAGCGAAGGAGTCAAAAACTGCCAATTTCAAAAAAGCTACTGCCTAGATTTTTAAAAGGGAATTTTCGGCCACTTAATTTGTGAGAAAGATTCCGGCCTTTTAGGACATGGAAATATATGGTATAAAGTACCTCCTGTCCAAAAATGAGCTCATTCCGACTTAAAATGAGCAAGTTATGACCATTTCAATATTTAGATTTTTTCGACGAAAAACACTATAACCGGAGTTCTATAACTCCGATGACCATGAAATTTAAACTGGAAGCTCACGTTAACATGTGTAAGATCCTGCCAAGATTTGGGAATTTCTGGAGTTAACCTCGAGGTAGCTAATTTCTTAAAAAATTAATTAGAAATTGATTTTTGAAAAATAGTAAATGAATTTTAAAAATTCCGAGAAAAATATATGTTCAATATGGGACTATATTCTGCTAAATTCCAGAAAAGAAATATTTTTGGGACTGATTTGGTATTTTTCATGAAAATAATCTAGTTATGAGTAAATGAGTTAAATATGTTATGTGAAGTAACAAAATTGGAAGATAGAATTTTATGGTTTGGGAATCCTATATAGGGTATATACAGATTTTTGATAAAGGATTTGATCACTGGTGATTAGATCTTATGAGTATGGCATTTTGAATGATTAAATGCATTATGTGGTAAAGTGTAAATAATTGAAATAAATGGTTTATAAGTTTGAGAAGTGATTAAAATATTGTTATAATATTAATAATATTAGATTATGAGTTTATTAAGTGTTTGATAATATTTGGATAAATTTAAAGTCTTTAATATTTATCCTTGTTTTCGTTTGATTAATGCTTATATCATTGTCATCATCCTCATGCTTATATGGTGATGAAAGTTATCTTTGGCTTACGTGCAAAGATGAACTTTTGATTATTGAATTGTATATCTTTGGCTTACATGCAAAGATGGATTATTGATTATTGGTTTTATTGTTGTATATCTTTTGCTTACGTGCAGAGATGGATTTGGTATGATTATGACCAAGGATTATTCGGTATAGTCATGACTATTGATGATTTAATGAATATCCTTGGCCCGTAGTGCAGGAATGATTCAATGATGTGGTTTATTTATTAAGTTGGGTCTCAGCGATAAAAATTGATGAAAACATTTTAAATCATAGAAGATAGTAGATATCGTGCTCTATTTGACTCTTCTAATGGATTGTTTATTCCGCTGCAGTTAAACTTGATGTCTATTATATTTTATCAGTTTAACATTGTTGAAGACTAATGATAATTTATTCTGCATTATCTTAGTCATGATATTTCTTACTGGGCTAGTTGAGCTCACCCTATTCTTTCACTATTCTCTTCAGGAAATGAGAATATAGCTGGGACGAGTCTGGGAACGGAGTGACGGTCCAGATGATAGCATTAGTAGTCCTCACTATTCTGTTAAATAGTGTGACAATAAATGTAATGAGGACTCCATTGAGTGTGGATATTGTCTAAATGACAATATTCTTATTAAAATTCTCAGTTTATGTTTTCTCATATTTTACACGACAGTTGTATTATTAAGTTGTATTTGTATTTTTGTACCATGTATTTGGCGACTCAAGATGGGTGATGTATACCTATTTTGGGGGCGTCTCACTGGTTGTATATTAGGGTTTCCTTGTTCCAGTTGAAGACATTTGCAGCCATAATAGAAAAGGCAATTCTCGCTGAGGGTGGAGGCAAGGCTGTAACCAAGTTCAATCAAGAACAGAAAAAGAAGAAGAATGAAGTGGAGGTTAAGAATGGAGTTGGTGGTAGTGGAAATGGAAATGGTAACAATAATCTGAAAAGAAAGTGGAATGGAAATGTGGGTGCTGGAAATCAACAAGGTAACCAGCAGAATAAGAAGTTTGAAGCATGTGCTACATGCGGGAAGTTTCACAAGGGTGTATGCTTAATGGGGAAACGAGTATGCTTTAACTGTGGCCAGGAGGGTCACATCGCCCCAAATTGCAAACAACCCAAGAAGAAGGGTTGCTACAGTTGCGGGTCCAAGGATCACTTTACTCGTGAGTGCCCTAAGAAGAAAGTTAGAGAGGCAACGGGAAGCAAGGGAGGTAGTAGTGGAGGTACGTGGGCCATTACTGGACCAACGGCGTCAAACAAACCCACAGCCAAAACCTTCAACATGACTGTGCAAGATGTTGTGCAATCAAAGGATGTGGTGTCAGGTGTAAGACCCCAACTTTTATGAATAAAGATGAATTTTCTATAATTATCATTTTTAAATATTATGGAATGAATTTGATATAATGTTATAGTTGTGGGTAATTGTAAGACCCCAACTTATTATTAATGAAATTTTATTTTCTCTATTTATTATTTTGAAATAGTAAGGGTTGATTTGATTAATGTCGATAGTTAGGGGTAAAATATGCAAATACTTCAAAATAAGCAAGTGGTTATAAAATATTCATTGTTGTTTGGGAATATTCGTTTGGTCGTGGAATATTCAAATCTGCTTGTGAATATTCGTCATGCACTGCAGTACCGTGTATGTGGGCCCCATAACTAAAAGCGATTGGATGAAGAAAACGACAAATATAAGTTGGTTAAAAATAACGGCGTGAAGTTATTACAGATTATCTTGTTAAAATACTCTAATTGGTTAAAACACAAGAAGATTACGGTATTGCACCAATTATTGATTCTTACGTAAGAAGGCACTACTCAATAATGGTTACGAATTAATTCTCAAAGATTTTATTAATAATTGTTGCGTTGATATTTTATATTCATTGTTGTTTCAATAATTGTCATTACACGGTATTTTTTCATTATCGAAGCAATAATTCATATTATCTGAATAATATTATTAGATAACATTATTGGCAATGTCTAGAAAGTTCTCGTCTCAAGGAGAGGTTTGGTCACCTAATTGCGCGGCGCAAGAAGTAGAAATTCTTATCGAAAGCCCCTTCCTCACAGGAACCTATCTGTTGTTAATATTGTGATTCTGTAATATTATTTGTGAATAATTAATTATTGATTCATATGATGAGAAAATATTGATTTTATGTGGATATAGATGGAGAAAATTTTTATTGTGACAATTGTTGAAAAATTGAAATTTTATCTTTTTCGATAAAATAAATATATTATTATATTTTAATAATATAATAATGGTGATATTTTTATAACAAATGTGGGATATATGAGTATACGAGGAGGATGAGTATTTTTGTTGCAATAAATGTTTAAAACATGTTAAACATGCTCATGGACCCCATTTATTGATGAAATTTGATTATAGCACAGAAAAATCACCGTTTGTGGATTTCGGTCAATTTCATTTGGAATTTGGAAAACTTTCTTCTGCAAAGTTGTAGAAATTGAATTTCCTATAAAAAGTTGCGAGATTCAATTTTCTAATAAAAGGGCTATTTATTGTGAATTATTGAAGTTCAAGTTCAAAAAATAATTGATTTTTGGAAGTTTAAATTATTTAAATTAAGAAAAACGTTTTTAATGTTTTGTCACATGGTGGTGATGTCTTGGACCAAATTAGTGGGCGTAGGAAATTTGAAAAATAATTAATTTATTAAATTTTACTCGCTTTGGTGTTCTAAAGATTTTCCTATAAATAGGGTCTTAGGTTAGAATTGAAAATCACACCGTAAACTCAAGTTTTCTCTCTCATATTATCGGCGTATTCTTGTGAGTATTTTGAGTATACTTTGAGTATTGCTATACTGGTGCAAGTCCAAGTCATAGCTTATATCCTGTTGTTTTAATTTAGAGTACTTGATCTTTCGAGGTAAGGGATATTATTATTTTTCGTAATGATATTATTTCTTCAATATCATTATGCTAAAATATTGATCCAAGTTTTATCAAATTTGGAACTTTTGGTGTCGAGTTACTATTCACGTATACGGCCTTATTCACGTATACGACACTATTCACGAATACGGCACTATTCATCGAAAAATGAAAAATTTTCTTTTCATCCCAAAATATCTATCCTGGATACTAGCTTTGATTGTATCCATGTTTTGATCATTCTTGAATTTTACACCACTATGATTATTTTTGAGGTATTTTTGAACATGGATAAAACAAAGTACTAATCCTTAATCCTTAATCCTTGTCATTTTGTTTCAATCGGATTCGCTTCTTTAAAAATATTTTCATCATCCTCGCCTTTTAAATGATGATATTATTGAATATCTTTGGCCCGAGTGCAAAGATGAATGATTTCAAGAATATCTTTGGTAGTAGAGTGCAAAGATGAACAGTGTGTTAGATGAACATGACCAATTGATGAATATCTTTTGGCACCAGTAGTGCAAAGATAAATATTTGATTCCGGATGTATATTGATTGATGTTACAGGGGATAAAAGATAGACGATGAACTTTTAAATTCATACATAGAAGATAGTAGTTTGCATTCTCTACTTAACTCTTCTAATGAATTATTATTTCACATTGCGAATATTGATTTAAAATTTGTTGTCTATTGTATTCTATTAGATTTTTCCTGTTGAAGACTAACGGTAATTTGTTGTATATTATCTTAGTCATAATATTCTTTCTTCGGGCTAGTTGAGCTCACCCTTTTCCTTTTTGTTCCATTTTTCTTCTTAGGAGGCGAGAATATAAATGAGTACGAGCTCGGGTATGGAATGAAGGTTTTAGAAAGAATTGTTTAGTAGTCCTCACCATTTTTGTAAAATAATGTATCAATAAATGTGATGAGGATTTATTTGAGTATAGATATCGCCTGTAGAAGATAATATTTGTATTCAAACTCACGCTTTCTTGTTGTAATAATAAAGTTGTAGTTGTTTCGTACCATGTATTGACAACTCGTAATAGGTGATGTATACCTATTTTGGGGCGTCACGATAATATTTAGAAATTTTTAAAGTACGCAAGTTGTTTATAATATTCGATTGGTCGGGAATATTCGTTTTAACAGGGAATATTCGCATTTACCGACACAATCATTGGTGGACCCCACAACGGAATTATTGTCGGATTGAGAAAACAACAAATAAATAAATAAATATATTTTATAAAACTAACGGCGGAAGTTTTACCGTTAATTGTTGAAACACCCAGTGTTAAAAAATGCGAGAATACGCATGGTCGCATAGTAGCCACTACGGTATTGATTATTGATGCTTACGTGAGAAGTCACTCAATTTTTGTTCAATTATTGCTTCATAATTTCTTGCTGCATAGTATCTCACGTTATTTGATTCAATTATTGTCAATATTTTATATATTATTAAATCAATAATTGAGATAACAAAGTTGTTAATATTATTATTTGCATTATTAACGATGTCTGAAGTTCTCGCCAAGGAGAGGTTTGGTCACCTAATTAAGCTACCAATTGGGAGAAATCCTTATTGAAAGCCCTCTCTTTCCGGGAACGACTTCGTCGATTAATAGTGTGAATTATGATGATGAAGTTTTGTTTTATTAGTATTATTAATGTAATAAAACAGAAAAAGCTTTTTATATAAAATGTAATACTTTTATAAAGTTATTCGCTTTATTAGGCTAATAGTAAAATCTTTTTATATAAAATGTAATACTTTTATAAAGTTATACATTTTATTAGACAATAATTAGAATATATTATATTTTATTATGCATAAGTATCTCAAGATAGTGTTTGTATAGTAAAATCTTTTTATATATAAAAGTAATACTTTTATAAAGTTATTCGTTTTATTAGATTATAAATAGAATATATTATATTTTATTGTAAACCAACTGGACCGTCCGTTTAAAAGTAAATCAATCTAGACCGTTCATGGATTGGTTACTATTCAGTCCATTCTTCTATAAATAGAAGCTCATTCCTTCATTATTTCTTACCAATTCACTGAAACTCTAGAGAGAGAAACTATAGATAGAATTCTTCTTCTATAATCTTGAGTGTATTTTTTAGCGTTTAAGAAAGCTTTGAGCGTAGTGCAAGTTTCTTCAAGTATATCCCCACCCTACCATCGGAGTACTCTTCTTTATAAGGCAA
Source organism: Panax quinquefolius (assembly GCA_020205615.1). NCBI lineage: Eukaryota > Viridiplantae > Streptophyta > Magnoliopsida > Apiales > Araliaceae > Panax > Panax quinquefolius. Next base: position 36,355,895 of record CM035161.1, on the reverse strand, counting down.
GGGGTATTTTTTTTCATAATTATGAAGAGAACTTCTGTTATTCCAATCTTTATTATTCTGTTGGAATAACCTGTATACGCGGTCTACCCTATACATGGTGAAATTCTGTTGTTATTCCATTCTTTATTATCCTGTTGAATATCCTCGCCTCACATGCGTTTTACTGTGGGACTGGTTCCGTTATTTATTTATTATTCTCATTGAATAACTTTGTCTATCTGGCACCGCATGCATGGTAATTTCGTTGTTATTTCATTCTTTATTATTCTCATTGGAATATCCTCGCTTGCATGCGTATTACGCTTTGACCGGTTCCGTTATTTATTATTCTGTTGAATAACTTTGTACATCTGAAGTACATGCGTGCATGGTGAATTCTTTTGTTATTCCATTCTTTATTATACTCAGTTGGTTAAAGTTTTGACTTCTATACTCCATGAAATTAGTGGAATATCCTTGATATTTGTGCTTCATCCAGTATCTTTTCATGAAAATATTCTTCTGAGCATTCATGAATTTTACTCTACAAAGCAGTATCATGTTGACAATTTGGACGTTATTGAATTCTGGATAAATTAATTCTTGAACTTGTTTTATTAGATTCTTATATCATTGTCATCATCATCATGCTTATATTATGTTGAAAGTCATCTGTGGCCTGTTGTGCATAGATGGACTTGGTATGATTATGACGAGGGATTAATCGGTATAATCATGACCGTAATGTTACAAATGATGTGGTAAAAGTCCTCATTGGGCGTAGTGCATTGATGGACAGTTTTTGGCATGATCATGATCATTGATGAATACACGAATATCCTTGGCCCGTAGTGCATAGATAATTTGTGGTTGTGATACTAATGAATATCCTTGGCCGTAGTGCAGGGATGATGTGGTTTATTTATTAAGCTGAGTCCCAGCGATAAAAGTGATGAAAAATCTTTTAAATCATAAAAGATAGTAGATTTTAATATCTACTTAACTCTTTTAATGGATTGTATGTTCCGCTACAGTTAAACTTGATGTCTATTGTATTTTATCAGTTTAACATTGTTGAAGACTAATGATAATTTATTCTACATTATCTTAGTCATAATATTTCTTACTGGGCTAGTTGAGCTCACCCTTTCTTTCACTGTTCTCTTCAGGAAATGAGAACGTAGTCGGGACTAGTCGGGGAACGAAGTGACGGTCCAGATGATAGTATTAGTAGTCCTCATTATTCTATTAAATAGTGTGACAATAAATGTAATGAGGACTTATTCTGAGAGTAGAGTAATAATCTAATGAGTGTATTTTTAACAGAAAATGCCTCCAAGATGTCAACCACCCCGATAGAGAACCGCTGAAGGAACCAACAACAACAATAATCTTTGTTAACCTAACCCCGCTCAAAGAATTGGTGGCGTTCGACAGTGTCAATGCAAAATCAACCGCAGAATCAGCCACAAAATCAAGCTACAACGTTTAAGGACTTCAAGGTGGTTGGACCACCAGAATTTCGTGGGTCTATGAACCCGATTGAGGCACAGACCTGGGTCATGGAGATAGAGAAAGTGTTTGATGTTGCAGGAGTAAAGGAAGATCAGAAGACTGCTTTTGCAAGATTCATGTTGAAAGTAGAGGATAGTTATTGGTGGCAGGCCGATAAAACTCGAGGAGGACCAGGGGTTATGACTTGGGATAGGTTTAAGGAGATGTTCTTCGAGACCTATTTTCTAGAGAGTTCGAAGAGTCAGTTAGAAGTGCAGTTTTTAGAACTAAAGTAGGGAACGATGACGGTGTCGAAGTATGCCGCAAAATTCAATGAGTTGGCAAGGTTTGCACTATACCAAGTCAGCACAGATGAGCGCAAGGTAACCCACAGAATAAGAAGTTTGAAGCATGTGCTACATGCGGGAAGTTTCACAAGGGTGTATGCTTAATGGGGAAACGAGTATGCTTTAACTGTGGCCAGGAGGGTCACATCGCCCCAAATTGCAACCAACCTAAGAAGAAGGGTTGCTACACTTGCGGGTCCAAGGATCACTTTGCTTGTGAGTGCCCTAAGAAGAAAGCTGGAGAGACAACGGGAAGCAAGGGAGGTAGTAGTGGAGGTACGGGCCATTCTTTGGATCAATCAAGGTCAAACAAACCTACGTACCAAAACCTTCAACATGACTGTGCAAGATGTTGTGCAATCAAAGGATGTGGTGTCAGGTATTATCCTAATCAATGATATTGATGCTTATGTATTATTTGATTCAAAAGCTTCTTGCTCATTTATATCGATGAATTTGTTATGAGGATAGGATTGCCTAGTGAAGAATTGAATTTCCCTTTAAACATAGAAATTGCGAATAAGGAAGTAATTCCTGTTAGGTTCGTATACAAGAACTGTAGAGTGAATATTAAGGGAAATATTATGATGGTAGATTTAATTCCGATTAGGCTTAGAGAGTTTGATGTTATTTTGGGAATGGATTGGTTGTTCAATTGTGGAGCGATAATTGATTGCCAAAAGAAATGTGTAAACCTTATGACTCCGTGAAAGGTAGTTTTCAATGGTAGCAAATCACCTAGACAAATGAGATGTCTGACGATTATGTAGGCCAAGAAGTTGTTGAGTCAAGGCTGTGTGGGTTATCTAGCTTACATAGTCGATACTCAGAAGAAGGGTGTGAAACTGGAAGAAATACCAGTGGTTAGAGAATTCGTGGACGTGTTTCCGGAGGATTTGCCAGGACTTCCGCCTGACAGAGAGATCGAGTTTGTGATAGACTTAGCACCAGAAACCGCTCCGATATTGAAGGCCCCGTACAAAATGGCTCCGATAGAGATGAAGGAACTGATGGTACAACTGCAGAAGCTGTTGGACAAGAAATACATTCAGCCAAGTGTGTTACCGTGGGGAGCACCGGTGTTATTCGTAAAGAAGAAGGATAGGTCAATGCGTCTTTGCATTGATTATGGGGAGTTAAACAAAGTCACTATTAAGAAAAAATATCCATTGCCGAGAATAGATGATTTGTTTGACCAATTGAAGGGTGCTAAATATTTCTCAAAAATAGATTTGAAAAGTGGGTATCATCAATTGAAAGTATGGAAGGAGGATGTACCGAAGACTGCATTCTGAACTCGGTATGGACATTACGAATTTTTGGTGATGTCTTTTGGTTTGACAAACGCCCCTGCAGCGTTCATGGATTTGATGAACAAGGTGTTTAAACCATTTTTAGACAAGTTTGTGGTGGTGTTTATCGATGATATTCTGGTGTACTCTAGAACTCAAGAAGAACACGTGGAACACTTACGTCTAACGCTGGAGACGCTAAGAAAGGAAAAGTTGTACGCGAAATTCTCCAAATGTGAATTCTGGTTAGAACGTGTACAATTTCTTGGGCACGTAATTGACAAGGATGGAATTTCAGTGGATCCATCAAAGGTCGAAGCTGTGATAAATTGGGAGCAACCAAGAACTCCATCAGAAGTGAGAAGTTTCTTGGGATTGGCAGGGTATTACAGACGGTTTATCCAGGATTTCTCCAAGATTGCCACTCCGTTGACAAATTTGACAAGGAAATCTGTAAAATTTGTTTGGACAGAGAAGTGTGAAGGAAGTTTTCAAGAATTGAAAAAGAGGTTAAGTATGGCACCTGTGTTGTCATTACCAGATAATACAGAAAATTTTGTGGTGTATAGTGATGCTTCACACAAGGGATTAGGAGGTGTCCTTATGCAGAACGACAAAGTCATCGCATATGCATCAAGACAATTGAAAGACTACGAAAAAGGGTATCCGACTCACGATTTAGAGTTGGCGGCGGTTGTGTTTGCTTTGAAAATATGGAGACACTATCTCTATGGAGAGAAATGTGAGATCTACACAGACCAAAAGAGTCTGAAGTATATTTTCACTCAGAAACACCGGAACATGAGTCAAAGAAGGTGGATGGAATTGATAAAGGATTACGATTGTGAGATCTTTTATCATCCAGGAAAAGCAAACGTGGTTGCAGATGCCTTGAGTAGGAAAGGTAGAGAAAAGTTGATGTTGTTAAGTGATAAGGAGGAGCTGATTTCAGCAATGGCAAGGTTAGAGTTGGAAATCAACTTTCCAAAAGAATCCGATGAAAAATTATACCAGATGGAAGCCAGTCCAACTTTGGTGGACAAAGTGAAGAATGCTCAACTGCGGGATGAGGAATGCAGGAAAATAAAAGAAAGTGTGGTCGAGGGAAAAGAAGTGAAATACAAGGTTGATACCGAGGGAATGCTTAGATTCGAGGGACGAATCTGGGTTCCAGCGGTACCAGATATTAAAGAAGACATCTTGACATAAGCTCCTAGCTCGAGATATTCGATTCATCCGGGAAGTATGAAGATGTATCAAGATTTGCGGCGACATTTTTGGTGGCCAAATATGAAAAGAGACGTTGCAGAATGCGTTGCAAAGTGCTTAACATGTCAGAGAGTCAAGGCCGAGCATCAAAGGCCAAGCGGATTACTTCAACCGTTAGAGATACCGGAATGGAAATGGGAACATATCACATTGGATTTTGTGGTAGTCTCCCACCGACTTCGAAAAGGATACAATGCGATATGGGTGATAGTGATGATTGACAAAATCTGCACTTTTTTCGCGAATAAAGATTAGATTCAATCTTGATCAGCTGGCAAAGCTATATGTTAAAGAGATCGTGACAAGACATAGAGTTCCAGTGTCAATTATGTCAGATAGAGATCCGAGGTTCACATCAAACTTTTGAAAGAGACTACAAAAATGTATGGGAACACAGTTTCAAATGAGTACGGCATATCATCCGTAAATAGATGGCCAAAGCGAAAGAACAATCCAGACATTAGAAGATATGCTGAGAGCATGCGTCATGGATTTTAAAGGGAGTTGGGATGAACAATTACCATTGGTGGAATTTACCAACAATAACAGTTACCATGCAAGCATCGACATGCCGCCTTACGAAGCATTATACGGCAGGAGGTGCAGAACTCCACTGTGCTGGGACGAAGTCGGTGAACGTCAACTGTTAGGACCAAAACTGGTATAACAAACTACTGAGGTTGTCAAACTCATCAGAAAAAGATTGATAGCTGCTCAAGACAGACAAAAGAAATATGTTGATCAATAAAGACAAGATCGTGCATTCGACGTAGGAAATTACGTATTCCTAAAAGTTTCTCCTTGGAAGGGAAAAATTCGGTTTGGTAAAAAGGGAAAACTAAGCCCTAGGTTTATTGGACCCTTCGAAGTGCTGCGAAAAGTTGGAGAGGTGGCTTACGAGGTAGCTTTACCTCCAGAATTGCAAAACATTCATAATGTTTTTCACGTTTCGGTGTTACGACCATATAAATCTAATTACAAGCACGTGATCAAGTACGAACCATTATAGTTTGAGAAAGACTTATTCTATAAAGAAGTTCCTATCCAGATAGTCGACAAGAAAGAACAAGTGTTCAGAAATAAAGTGATACCTTCTGTGAAGGTAATATGGAGGAACCACAATGTCGAAGAGGCTACGTGGGAACTCAAAGCTGAAATGATGAAGAATTACCCTGAGTTATTTGTTTAATTTGTGTCTTCGATTCTGGGGACATAATCTTCGTAAGTAGGGGAGAATGTGACGAATGAGTTGTTTGAATTGTGATTCTGGGGACAGAATCCTTGTAAGGAGGGAATGATGTAACATTCCAGAATTTTTAATTGTTATATTTAATATTTATTGAATTATTTAAGTATTTAATGGATGTGTTTATTGTTGAATAAATAATTGTTCAAATTTGATTCGATTTGGTTAATTATTTGTTAAATAAAAAATTAAGGAAATTAATTATTATATTCTAATTTAATTTAATTATTAAGTTAGAGAGTTTTGATTAAATGAATTATTATATTTTAATTTGAGTTTGTAATTAAAAGGATGTGTTAGTTGATTAAATAAAGTTATAATTATATAGAAAATTATAATTTTATAGTATTGATTTATGTGTTAAAGTAATTTAATAAATTGTTATTAGAATTAATTTAATTGATTATTGAAAAATTTAATTAAATAAAAGTGTGACAAATAACCTTTTATAAAGGAGTTATTAAAATAAATTAAAGGAATTTAATTCAGTTTTGCCAAATAAGGCCTAATGCATATTAAGTCTTTAATCTAATTATATTTTACCAAACAAGGCATAAGGATTAAATGATTATATTTTAAGTGGTAACCAAACAAGCCTTATGGCTTTTGATTTTCAAAATATGATAACCGATATCGCTTATACTTATATTTATATTATATAATTAATATATATTATATCTTATAATGTTATAACTCTAATAATGTAAGATTAGAATAGAGAAGAAAGACTTCGATTAGAAGGAAGAAGAAAAACCTACAAAGAGAAAATAAGAGAGAATTGGGAGAAGGCTAGAGAATTTGAAAAAGGAATTGGGGAAAAGAAGATTGTTAATCAAAGGATAGCCACTATCTTCTAACTCTAAGGTATCATCTAAACTCATTATTTTTATTTTAAAGTTATAGTTGTATTATCTCCCAATTTTCTCTATAAAATCTTGGTAGAAGTTGAATTATTTGTTATAGATAGTTTTATATGATAAATTGGTTGTTGTGAAACTATTTTCATAAGTTATATATGAGTATAGTCAATGAATTGATGTTATGTATGTAATTTGTAAAGAAAACGATATTACAAAGTGAGTTTATATGAATTTATATGATTATGGTTTAGTTTAAGGTAAAATTAAGGTTTAATTAGTTGTTTAGTTGACAAATTAACTATTTTATTTGAAAGAGGTTGTATAAACACAAATAAGGTACTTTCAATTAACTATTTTGGTTGAAAAAACAAAATCACAAAGTGTTGATTTTCATTGAAAACATCAAAAAGTGAGTTTTTATCAAAAATAGTGAAATTGGATGTTTTAAATTTGATGTTTGTGTTGTTTTATGAGTATAATCATGTTAAGAGTCTTTGAAATATGTTTATATAAAGTCTATGTATGAATTACATGCTAATTAGGTCATTAGAAAGTAGCTCAGAGGCCAAATTCGCTTTGTTCATGTGATTTCAGAAATCGGGTCGTCAAGTTCATGCAATTCGTACATGCAGTCATAAGCTTTCAGTAGTATGGTTCTCGCATCAGCAATGCCGCTCCATACCGCAAATAAAACCTCGTAGTATAGTTCTAGAAGTCATAGTATCATCTCATACAACAATTCACCCACAAGATAAATCGTAGGCCACAATGCTGAAAGTTAGCAAAATGGTCAGATAGTGTAATTTTTGTACTCAAAGTCTGAAGAAATTGTTATGTGTTAATAATAGGACTGTTAAATTATGATTTTAGTATTTCTATACCATGAATGAGCATGTTATTAACAATTAACTTGTTTTGTAACTTGATTATATGATTAAAAATCAAATCTTACATAATGAATGTACTTAGTTATGTTTGTAAAGTGGTAGTGACTAACTATGTCATGATGACATATATATATAGGGTATTTTGATTCGAATTGTTCGGTTTAGCCTACGAGCAAGGCAAGTTCTCTAAATCTAATATCTTAATTGAGCCAATTATTGTTTCCAATTCGATTCCAATATAATGATGCAAGATTTCTAAACATTATTTTGATATTGAACAAGTTATTCTTGTATTTAACTTGTTGTTTAGCATGCAAATTTATATCTACTGATGTTGAACAATTTTATCGTTCAAATGGCTATGCATGCTTAGTATTCAATTTTAAATAACCTTGGCTTAATATTGTTCAAGCAAGGTGTGTTATAGTTATTCAATATATATGCTATTAGATTATTCCTAAAGCATGATTTAATTTACTATGCCAATTCAGTTATGATTATTCCATAGTATGATGTTATTAATTTTATTCAACTAATACTTAGTTGATGTCCGTTGAATTCCAAATTACCTTGAAATGTATCCAAACCAAACTCACTTTGGTGCCGACTTGTACTCTAAATACTGAGATGAACAACCCTATTATTAGGGGTAATTTACATTTAGCGTTGAAATGTTTGTGCACAATACATTGTACGAAGGGTTGACCCCCCTAAGTACGAGGAGTCCCTATAGTCTTATGACTATTAAAGTTTAAGTTGAAAAATTACTTATTACTATGAACATAGTTCGTGGTCTTAGGACCCTCAGTTATATAATTCAGAATTTTGATAAGTCACATCGTTTAATTCTATCGAGCCTCTTATTTGACAGTTGTCGTAAAGATTTTTATTCATTGTTGTTTCAAGTAAACTTTGTTTGCTCACTCTTGCTTATATAACTATTACAGTTAAAGATGAGAAGGTTGACGTACCTGGCACCAGTAAGGGAAAAGGAAAGATGAACAAGTATTGAAGACTTATAATATGTTGATATTTTATTATCAGATTTTTAATTGAATGGTTGTGATGAAGTTTATTTATTTCCGCATTTGAATGATTGTATTTAAAGGTTAGACAACCTGGGAGATTTTTTTTATTATGTAACCCTTTAATGGGAAAGGTTTTATTATTAAATTTTATTGTGATTGGGTAGTTACATATGAATGTTTGATTAAGTGAACACCAAATCCTGTGGGAATGAAGTACCTGGGTTTGGGGGTGTCACAACTATCGGGTAATATACGACAAAACATAGCTGAGAGTTTAAACAAGAATATTGCCATCTAGACAATATCCACACTCAAAGGAGTCCTCATTATATTTATTGTCACACTATTTAATAGAATAGTGAGGACTACTAATGCTATCATCTGGACCGTCACTCCGTTCCCCGACTCGTCCCAGCTATATTCTCATTTCCTGAAGAGAACAGTGAAAGAAAGGGTGAGGTCAACTAGCCCAGTAAGAAATATTATGACTAAGATAATGCAGAAAAAATTATCATTAGCCTTCAACAATGTTAAACTGATAAAATACAATAGACATCAAGTTTAACTGCAGCGGAATAAGCAATCCATTAGAAGAGTCAAGTAAAGCATGATATCTACTATCTTCTATGATTTAAAATGTTTTCATCAATTTTTATCGCTAAGACTCAACTTAATAAATAAACCATATCATCGAATCTTCCCTGCACTACGGGCCAAGGATATTCATTAAATCATCAATGGTCATGACTATACCGAATAATCCCTAGTCATAATCATACCAAAAACTGTCCATCAATGCACTATAGGCCACTGAGGACTTTCACCACATCATTCGCCACATTACGGTCATGATTATACCGAATAATCCCTGGTCATAATCATACCAAGTCCATCTATGCACGTAAGCCAGAGATGACTTTCATCACAATATAAGCATGAGGATGATGACAATGACATAATAATTCAATAAAACAAGTTCAAGAATAAATTTAAAAGATTTATAATTTTAATTTATCCATAAATCAATAACGTCCAAATTGTAAACATGATACTTCTTTGTGGAGTAAAATTCAAGAATGCTCAGAAGAATATTTCCATGAAAAGATACTGGATTAATCACAAATATCAAGAATATTCCACTAATTTCATGGAGTATAGAAGCCAAAACTTTAACCAACTGAGTATAATAGAATATATAAAACCACAAATGGATTTTTGCCCGCCATGCGGTAATCCACGTAAACAGATCATTTCCTCAATTTAATAAGAAATGAATACGAAGGATCATTCAAAGATGCATGCGGTAATCACATATACAAGTTATTCCAATGTAATAATAAAGAATGGAATAACGGTAAGAATTCACCAGCGCATGTAATCCGCATACATGAGTTTATTCCAACAAAAAAAAAAAAAAGAATGGAACTGTGTCACGCGTAACTCCGCGACAAACAGGATATTCCAATGAATAATAAAGAATGGAACCCGAGTCATGCGTAATCTGCATTGCATGGGATATTCCAATGAATAATAATGAATGGAATAACAACAGAATTCACCAAGCATGCAATAGATCGCAGATGCATGTGTTATTCCAATGTAATAATAAAGAATGGAATAACAATAGAATTCACCGTACACGCGATAGGCCAAATGCATAAAAGTTATTCCAATGTAATAATAAAGAATGGAATAACAGAAGAATTTCACCATGTATGTGGTACTTCGCATAGACATGTTATTCCAATAAAATAATAAAAAATGGAATAACTGTGACACCCCCAAATCCAGGTACTTCATTCTCACGGGATATGGTGCTCACTTATCAAAACTATTACATCTAACTACCCATCAATAAAGGATAAAGACATAATTTAAATAACCATTAATCTTCCCCATTAAAGGGTTACATCATCATCTCAAAATAAATCCCAGGTAATCTAACCTTAAAATTATTACATAAGTTTGCAGAATACACCATATATTAAAACAAATCTTTAACATAATTCATTAACATAAAATAATCATAAGCCTTCAACATTTGGACATCTTGCCCTTTTCTTTGCTAGTAGACGGCTAATTGACTTGCTCAACTTTGGCTGCAGTGTTAAATGCAAGAGTGAGCAAACAATTGCTCACTGAAATAGGAAGTACCAATAATAATAACATGAGAATGAACAACGCATGTTATCAACAATGAACCTGTTCTGAGAATTAAAAATAGAACACAAGTTCGAAATCAATGTCTGAGGGTCTTAAGACCACAAACTATGTCTCCGGTATATAGGTATTATTACCTTAACCTTAATAAATATTAGATATGCATGCACCTTTCTTAGCGTACTTAGGGGGATCAGCCCTTTGTACCATGTATTGCGCACAAACATCTAAACGTTAAACGTAAAAAAAATCCCCTATATTAGGGTTGTTCGTCTCAGTTTGAATTTGGAATTTCCGCAATAAAGAAAGTTTAGTTTAGAACTAGCTTATCAGTGTTTCTAGAATTTTAGAACACTATTCAACTTCCATCAATAAAGGTTTAATACGAAAAATGTAAAACTGAACAAGGCTATCAAAGTCAAAGATCGGATATCAACAATATATATAACTGAAAAACATGATTTATATGCAAAGTGCTATATTCAAAGGAGTTTAGAACAATCTCATTTGAATCAATGTAATAGAACAATATATGCTTTGAATGACAATAAGGAAAGTAAAGCTCGCTCGATGTAACAAATTAGGTTACAAGAGCTTGCACAAACATATTCAAGATAGATTAGGCTTGATCAATTTTAAAAACTTGAACAATAGTAATATAGGAATGGAAACTTGCATTCAATATGAAAAGAATGAAGTTAGAAAGTTTGCTCAATTATAAAGAGATAAGGTTTAGAAACTTGCACAATTATAAAAGTAGGGTTAGAGAACTTGCCTTGTTTGTAAGCTACACAAGTGTAAAATAATCTCCAATTACCCTACATATATCATTGAAATCGCAACAATAATTAATCGCATGAATATTAGCTTTAGGGTTTAAACCATCATTTAGGTCATAACCCTAACCTAGCACCTAACCATTTAGGTTAATATACTTAACGAATCTGAAATCTCATTACAAGCCATCATAACTTAATCATTCATCTCTAACTTTTAAAAACATCACACTTGGTTTCATTTTAGAACTTATTTAAATAATTATTTCAAATCTTTACACTTTGCAATACAACACATTGGAATCTGTTATTATAGTTTCTACTATGCCTTAACATCACTAACATGCTTGCTTAGCTAACATAAGTCCATTATACATGACTTGCAAATTAAGTTGACTTCAATCTGTTTATGATCGACTACTCATACATAGAGAGAGAGTAATATCTTTGGGCTATACCACAATGCCATATCTTTGAAATGTCACTGGCAATCACAACAAGCATCAATGCAAGCACATGTATGCCCACAATGCATTCACCGACTCACTTTTTACAGAACCTCAACTAATATAATCGCTAAAGGCCAAAAATCCCAATTCAACAGAATTTCTCCCAAATTCAACATCTAAAACTTTGACATATTGTAGTTATACATGCTAAACACCATTCTATATACAAAACATTACATATACACCTTTTTGAGGAATCAAGACCATAGTTTTTCCAAATTTTCTTCATTTTTATGCTTTTAACGAATTTGATTGCCACAAACTCGTTTCTTAATCAATTGACATGATTTAAACTTCGTTGATTTTGTTTCTTAACATATTATCACAATCCAACTTCAATTCGCAGATTCCAACACATATAAGGCATGAAATTTGGTACTTTCTAAAGCCATTTTTATATGAACATAACACTACTATTTTAATTTCCTTCCTCAAACCCAATTTCACGTGTTTGATTGCTACCCCTTTTATATATACATGCCAATAACAGACTCTACAATACTATCACACACCCACAATCAACAATTAACAAAACCCAATTCTAGAAAATGAAAATTATAAAACTGAGAGTTAGAGTTAGAAATAGATTATACCTTAATCCTCTTGATTATAAGCTAGCATGTGAATCTCTTCTTTCTCTTGGCAAACTCACAGAGATTACTCTCTCAAATCTTACTCATAAAACTCTACAAGTCTCTCTTGCAACCCTCTGTAATTCTTCTTCTCACCCAACTCACCACTAGCCTTATGAAAAATAAGATATCGCGATAATATATAAATCGGCCACTCACCAAAGCGCACTTCAGCTTATAAAAAATAAAAGAAGTCATTGAATAAGCCAAAGGCCACAAGGCCTTGTTTGGCTACCACATAAATCCATAAAACTAATTTATTTTAATAACCTTATATTATATAGTTTCCAATTGTCACACTTTTTAATTTAGTTAATTTAAATAACTTTAGTTTAGCTAATTTAAATAACTTATAATAATAATAACATTCTTATTATCATTATATCTTATAATTAATAAATAATTATATATCTAATTTAATTAATAAATTAGACACATCACTTTATTTAATTTATTCATTTCCATTAAATTAAACAATTTATTTAGCTTAATTATTTTCTTAAATATTAAGCAATTGATTTAATTTAATTATTTTCTTAAATTAAATCCTTCAAATAAAATTATCATTACTAAATTTAATTAACACTAATCAATTTAGTTACTAAATTAATTCACCACAATTCATCAATTATTTATTTTCCTCAATAAATTAATTATTTAAAATATTTATTTAATTCAATAAATATTTAAATTAAATTAAAAATTTCTCAATTGTTACATCCTTTCCTCCTTAAAAGGATTCTGTCCCCAGAATCACAACTCTAAAAAATTTATTCGTTACATTCTTCCCTCCTTAACAAGATTCTGTCCCCAGAATCGCTATACAAAAATCAAGCAAACAACTGAGGATAATTCTTCATCATAACGCTTTCAAGTTCCCACGTAGCTTCCTCAGCATTGTGGTTCCTCCAGATTACCTTAACAGAAGGTATTACCTTATTCCTCAGCACTTGCTCTTTTTTGTCAACAATTTGAATAGGGACTTCTTCATATGACAAATCTTTCTCAAACTGTAAGGGCTCATATTCTATAACATGCCTATAATCAGGCTTATATGGCCTCAATACCAATACATGGAAAACATTATAAATATACTCCAACTCCGGAGGTAAAGCTATCTCGTATTCCACTTCACCAACTCGGCGAAGCACTTCAAAAGGTCCTATAAATCTAGGGCTCAATTTCCCCTTCTTGCCAAATCAAATTTTTCCCTTCCAGGGAGACACTTTCAGGAAAACATAACTACCGACATCGAATTCCCGATTTTGTCGATGTTGATCAGCATATTTCTTCTGTCTATCTTGTGTTGCGTTCAATCTTGCTCGAATTACTTTGATGATCTCGACAGTCTGTTGTACCAATTCTGGACCCAATAGCTGACGTTCACCTACCTCATCCCAACATAACGGATTCTCAGACTTCCCATCAGATAACGCTTCGTAAGCAAGCATGCCAATACTCGCGTGATAACTATTATTATAGAAAATTCCACCAATGGTATGGTCATCCCAATTTCCCTTGAAATCCATGATACATGCTCCGAGCATATCCTCTAGTGTTTGATGGGTTCTCACTCATCCGCATTGTTCGAGGATGGTACGTCAGTGCTCATTCTCGCCAGTGTCCCCAATCACTCTTTTAATCATTTCCAGAAATTAGATGTGAAACGTGGATCTCTGTTTGATACAATAGACACAGGTACACCGTGCCTTGAAACAATTTCCTTCACGTACAGTTTTGCTAACCGATCTAGGGTAAATCGAATCTTGATGGGCAAAAAGTGTGCCAACTTCGTCAGTCGATCGACAATCACCCAAATGGCATCATAACCTTATTAGGTTGTTGGAAGACCTACCACAAAATCCATTGTGATATGCTCCCGTTTCCATTCTAGTATCTCCAACGGTTGTAACAATCTGCTTGGCCTTTGATGTTCAGCTTTGACTTTTTGACACGTTAAGCATTTCGCCACACACTTCGTCACCACATCCTCTTCATATTCTACCACCAAAATGATGTTTAAGATCCCGGTACATCTTTGTACTCCTGTGGTGAATCGAATATCATGAGTTGTGAGCTTCATTCAAATTTCTTCTTTAATTTACGGTACTTATGAACCCAAATTCTCCTTCGGATCAAGTAACCCTTCCGAATCAATTTTTGAATTTGTTTTCCTCACCTTCGAATATCCTCTCTTTTATCTTTTCGCAGCTTCCATCCTCGGTTGTGCATTTTTCACCTTATCCACCAACGTTGAACTATTTCCCATCCGAACAACTTTTCATCGGGTTCTGTCGGATATTTATTTTCCAACTCCATCTTAGCCATTTCTGACACTAGTTTCTCATAAGCAGGTAACATTATTAACTTCTCCCGCCCCTTTCTACTTAAGGCATTAGCAACAACATTCACCTTTCCAGGATGATAGAAAATCTCGCAATCATAATCATTGATCAGCTCCAACCATCTTCTTTGTCGCATGTTCAAATCTTTTTGTGTAAAGATATACTTCAGACTTTTATGGTCGGTATATATCTCACACCTCTCTCCATAAAGATAATGTCTCCAAATTTTCAGGGCAAACACCACTGCTTCCAATTCTAAGTCATGAGTCGGATACCCCTTCTTGTAATCTTTCAACTGTCGTGATGCATACACAATAACTATGTCGTTTTGCATAAGCACATAGCCTAGTCCTTTATGCGATGCGTCACTATACACCACAAAATTTCCTGTATCATCAGGCAACGACAACACAGGTGCTGAACTCAACCTCTATTTCAATTCTCGAAAACTTTCCTCACACTTCTCTGTCCAAACAAACTTAACCGCTTTCCTAGTTAAATTTGTCAACGGAGTCGCGATCTTAGAAAAATCTTGAATAAAACACCTGTAGTATTCTGTCAATCCTAAGAAACTCCTTACTTCTGACGGTGTCTTTGGTTAATCCCAGTTTATTACAGCTTCAACTTTTGATGGATCTACCGAAATTCCGTCCTTATCAATAACGTATTCTCGAGAAATCAGACACGCTTCAACCAAAATTCACATTTTGAGAACTTAGCGAACAACTTCTCTTTTCTCAACGTCTCCAACATCAATCTCAAATGTTCCACATGCTCATCCTTGGTTTTTGAATATACCAATATATCATCAATAAACACCACCACAAATTTGTCTAAGAATGGTTTAAACACCCTGTTCATCAAATCCATGAACGCTGCAGGTGCGTTGGTTAAACCAAAAGACATAACAAAAAACTCGTAATGACCATACCGAGTCCTCGAATCTATTTTCTGGTACATCCTCCTACTCACCTTCAACTGATGATAACCACTTCTCAGGTCTATCTTCGAGAAATATCTCGCTCCTTTCAACTGATCGAACAGGTCATCGATCCTAGGCAATGGATACTTATTTTTAATCGTGACTCTATTCAATTCTCAGTAATCAATGCAGAGCCACATCGAACCGTCTTTCTTCTTAACAAACAACATCGGTGCTCCCCATGGCGAAACACTCGGCTAAATATATTTCTTGTAAAGCAATTCTTGCAATTGAACCATCAACTCTTTTATCTCTACCGGGGCCATTCTGTATGGTGCTTTAGATATCGGAGCCGTTCCTGGTAATAAATCAATCACGAACTCGATTTATCGATCCGGTGGAACACCAGGCAAATCGTCTAGAAATACATCTGCAAAATCTCTTATAATCAGTATCTCTTCTAGCTTCATACTCTTCTTCTGTGTATCAACTATGTAGGCTAAATATCCTACACATCCTTGTCTCAACAACTTCTTGGCTTGCATCACCGTCAGACAACTTGCTTGTTGAGGTGACTTGCTGCCATAAAACACAACCTTTGATGGGGTCACAAGGTTAACACACTTCCTCTGGCAATCAATTATTGCTCCATAATTGAATAACCAATCCATTCCCAGAATAACATCAAACTCACCAAGTCTAATTGGTATCAAATCTACCATCATCTCGTGACCTTTTATAACCACTCTACAATTCCTATATACAAATCTAACAGGAATCATTTCTCTATTCGCAATCTCTATACTTAAGGGAAATTCTAATTCTTCCTTGGGAAATTCTAAATTCTGAGCAAATTCATCGAATATAAATGAACAAGTAGCACCTAAATCAAATAGTATATAAGCATTAATACCACTAATCAGAATGATACCTGACACCACATCCTTAGACTGTACAGCATCCTGCACGGTCATATTGAAAGTCCTCGCAGTAGGTCGGCTTAATTGAGCTGGTCCAATGATAGTCAAAGCTCCACCACCGTTGTTGTTTCCTTTTCCACCACTTGCACTTCCCACTAACTTCTTAGGGCAATCACGGGCCATGTGATCCTTTGATCCGCAGGTGAAACATGCTCCTTTCTTTGGACTAAAATAGTTTAGTGCAATGTGTCCCTCCTGACCACAGTTGAAACACACTCGCTTTCCCTTCAAACATACCCCATTATGGTTCTTCCCGCAAGTTACGCAAGCCTCAAACTTTTTCTTCTGCTGATTTCCTCGATGTCCTCCCGCTGTTGAATTCTCGGTCCACTTCCTTTTCTGACTATTACTTCCAACATTACTACCACCCGCCTTATTCTCATTCTCATTCTTCCTCTTCTTCTGTTCTTGGTTGTACTTGGTCAAAGCATCGCTTCCACCTTCCGCGATAATTGCCTTATCCAAGATAAATGCCAGAAATGTGTTCAATTGAAACATTGAAACCTTCATCAGAAAGCCGTGGCTTCAACCTTGTTCAAACCTTCTCACTTTACACTCATCAAGATTGACTTGATATGTGGCAAACCTTGCCAACTCGTTAAATTTCGCAAAGATATTCCTAAGACCGTCATAGTTCCTTTGCTTCAGCCCAGAAATTGTTCTTCCAAATTGATTTCGAGAACTCATTGGAAAATACATTTCAAAAAACATTTCCTTAAATCTATCCCATGCTATCACCATTGTCCTCCACTTAACCTTATTTGCTTCGCCACCAAGAGCTAGCTTCAGACTTCAAAGATGAACGCTATGAACGCAATCTTTTGATCTTCATTAACTCTAGCAACGTCGAACACCTTCTCCATTTCCATGATCCAGGTTTGGGCTTCCACTAGATTCATAGACCCTTGAAATTCTGGCGGTCCAACCGCTTTGAATTCCTTAAAAGTCGTGACTTGAGCTTGCGGTTGATTCGCAAGTGCTCCCGTTAACAGAGCTACCAACTGCTGAACCGGATTAGCGTTGGTCTCGTTATTATTATTAATAGACCCCTCAGGAGGTGCTTGTTGTCGTGGTTGTCTTCTTCTAGGAGGCATTTTCTATTAAGATATACGCTTATTAGTTCATTACTCAACTTCTTGGGTATTTGAATTTTAACTAAAACATTCCAAGATTAAAGCTTTAACACATAACACTTCAAATAAACTTTGATATTTTATTCATTCATAATGTTTTAAAATATGTTAAAGATAGCATAACCGCTATAACATCCACTTTCCTGAACTAAACACGTTTCAGGATTACATACTCATACTATCCCTTTATTTATCTCAAAATAAGGGATTCACAGTTTATTTATTCACATAATTGACCACATATTATTATTGTTATTATTATTATTATTATTATTATTATTATTATTATTATTATTATTATTATTATTATTATTATCTCTATCTAGACGTATTAAGGCGTCGCAAGGCTTCCCGACGCTCTTCCTCTATGATACGATATGCCGTTCTACGATCCATCACGAACCACGATGAATTCTCAAACTGAGGTGGGTAATAATAGACTCGATCCTGGGCTCTATCAATCGCCGAATTAAAAGCATAATCCATCTCCTTCATCTTGGCTTTCTTCACTTGAACCTTAGCTTCAAAGACGGTCTCATCACGCTGAGTCGCCTTCATCCATGCATCCTCTGCTCTTGCACACTTAGCTGATTCCTCCTTGAAATCATCTTTCAATTTCTCCATGTCAGTCTTCATCTTCTCGTGTACTGCTAACAGGTCTTCATGATGACCCTTTGTATGAACCAGATCCCACTCCATGTTTCCAAGTTTCGAATCAAGTTCCTGAATCTCTGCATCCTTCTGCTCCATCGAAGTGTGATGCATCTCAACCATTTCCTTCAGCTCCTCAACCTCGTCCTGTAATTCTACATTACGGTCGTACAAAGCGTCATACATCTTAGTTGATATGAAGTTTGGTGGAAACTCCTCAGGATCCTCTTCCTCATCCTCCTCCTCTTCCTCTATCTCCTCAGAACTATCCTCCTCGGGATAGGTCAAAGGCACATCCTCCTGGATCAACTGCTCCCGCACTACGTGAATATCCCGGGGTTCATCATCTCTAGGTACCTAAGGTATCACCTCTCTAGCTGGACTAAATCCTCCTTCGGTAGACATCCTGACAACAAAATGTTTTAAGTTTTACTTAATATTTTCGATACTCGCAAGCACATAAGTTATTAACACATAGCACATAATGTCTTTTATTATTTAGCTTCAATGGATACCTTAACCCATTCCTTAAAACTCGATAAGAGTTAAACACCTCTATATTTTCTGTTTCCTTAAAGGTTACTTCCTAAGGTTCCCCACCTAAGGTTCATAACCTAAAGCTTTGATACTTAACTCAGTGACACCCCAAATCCGGTACTTCATTCCCACAACATTTGGTGCTCACTTATCCAAACTATTACATCTAACTACCCATCAATAAAGGATAAAGACATAATTTAAATAACTTAAACATTAATCTTCCCCATTAAAGGGTTACATCATCATCCTAAAATAAATCCCAGGTAATCTAACCTTAAAATTATTACATAAGTATGCGAAATACATCATATATTAAAATAAATCTTTAACATAATTCATTAACATAAAATTCTCATAAGCCTTCAACATTTGGACATCTTGTCCTTTCCTTTGCTAGTAGACGGCTCATCGACTTGCTCAACTTTGGCTGCAGTCTTAAATGCAAGAGTGAGCAAACAATTACTCACTGATATAGGAAGTACCAATAATAACAACATGAGAATGAACAACGCATGTTATCAACAATGAACCTGTTCTGAGAATTAAAAATAGAACACAAGTTTGAAATCAACGTCTGAGGGTCTTAAGACCACGAACTATGTCTCCGGTATATAGGTATTATTACCTTAACCTTAATAATCATTAGGTACGTATGCACCTTCTTAGCGTACTTAGGGGATCAACCCTTTGTACCATGTATTACATGACAAACATCTAAACGTTACACGTAAAAAAAATCCCTATATTAGGGTTGTTCGTCTCAGTTTGAATTTGGAATTTCCGCACTAAAGAAAGTTTAGTTTGGAACTAGCTTATCAGTGTTTCTAGAATTTTAGAATACTATTCAACTTCCATCAATAAAGGTTTAATACGAAAATGTAAAACTGAACAAGGCTATCAAAGTCAAAGATCGGATATCAACAATATATATAACTGAATAACATGATTTATATGCAAAGTGCTATATTCAAAGGAGTTTAGAACAATCTTATTTGAATCAATGTATTAGAACAATATATGCTTCGAATGACAATAAGGAAAGTAAAGCTCGCTCGATGTAACAAATTAGGTTACAAGAGCTTGCACAAACATATTCAAGATAGATTAGGCTTGATCAATTTTAAAAACTTGAACAATAGTAATATAGGAATGGAAACTTGCATTCAATATAAAAAGAATGAAGTTAGAAAGTTTGCTCAATTGTAAAGAGATAAGGTTTAGAAACTTGCACAATTATAAAAGTAAGGTTAGAGAACTTGCCTTGTTTGTAAGCTACACAAGTGTAAAATAATCTCCAATCACCCTACATATATCATTGAAATCGCAACAACAATTAATCGCATGAATATTAGCTTTAGGGTTTAAACCATCATTTAGGTCATAACCCTAACCTAGCACCTAACCACGTAGGTTAATATACTTAACGAATCTGAAATCTCATTACAAGCCATCATAACTTAATCATTCATCTCTAACTTTTAAAAACATCACACTTGGTTTCATTTTAGAACTTATTTAAATAATTATTTCAAATCTTTACACTTTGCATTACAACACATTGGAATCTGTTATTATAGTTTCTACTATGCCTTAACATCACTAACATGTTTGCTTAGCTAACATAAGTCCATTATACATGACCTGCAAATTAAGCGAGACTTTCACCGTTTATATGGGTTACTTCATGTTGCATTGCGTGAGTAATATACTAGGCTATCAAGCCCACATGACAAATCAAGGCGCATACTAAATCTTTATACGCCATGCATACAATGTCTTGGCGGTGGGGTGAGCATTCGGTTATAACTAAATCCAATAAAGGCTATTCTAAGTTATAATCGAATAAAGCTATTCTTGCTATAACCGAATAATCGAAATATTCATATTTTCAATATCCGAACTAATAATCAATTTTGATAATAACCGAATAATCCTAATAATCAATTATCAAATTGTAAATTCGGTATTTAAATAATAACCGAACAACGCTATCTCGCATAAAAAATAACACCCAAAAATGATTCCACAAAAACAAAAGCAAGTAACAAAATCTGCCAATCTGGGCTAGGATACAAACAATTTAAGTTCTGAATGGACACAAAAGAGAAAGATTATCTTGTTAATTCCTAAACAAATAACAATTTAATAATTCGGATAATGAAGAACTACTATCACTATAAGACAGACAGGAAAGATTAAAGAAAATTTGGCACTGCAAAATTATGTCCTTGTTCACAGAGCACCCATCTACTAATCTTGACTCTGGCCGTTCAAGTTCAAACCCATTCCCCGCTTTTTCTGTCACTTCACCAAATTATCCTCATAAGATTTATGTTGACAAAACAGTAACCAGAAATGCTCTTTCAAATAGCGTCTGAGGGTTCAGTGCTTGTGATTTGGGAAAAATGGGTCGGGGCAGAGGGTGGATTTGAGGGGGGGAATGGAAATACTTGCTTGTGACTTGTGTGGCAGGTATAAAGAACTGAAGGGTTCATGTCACAGTGATGAATTTCTTCAAAGATCTCATTGATTCAATAGGCTCTATTATTTTCGATCCTTCTTCATCTTCCAAACAATACCCTAGTTTTTTCGATAGTACACAAATGGACGGCGTCGAATCGAATGAACAAGTTGCGTATAAGCTCAAAGGATACTTCGATTTTGCCAAAAAGAGATCGATAAAGTTGTGCCTGTTAGGGGCTTAGGGCAGAAGAGTGAAGAATGGGGTTTGGTTGAGGTAGACGACGCCTTTTCACAAGAGTAAGGAACCGTGTTTTTTTTCATAATTTTTATAATGCTCGAATGGGCTTAAGAATGGGTTGAAAAATGTAGTCTGAATATTTGGGCTTACGGCTAAAGCCTGAAGAATGCATGGGCTTAGGGATATTCATGCCTATACTCAAAGTGATTGTATATTCGGTAATTCGGATACCCGAATAGGTTATTTTTTAAAACCGAATCCGAAACCGAATACCGAACAATAAATCGGATATAACCGAAATTAGAAAAAAAAACCAAAAAACCGAAATAATTCGGTTAAAAAAATTCGGTTATGTTCGGTTATTCAGTTTTATCCGTTTTTTGCTCACTCTAGCGCAGCAGTAGCGTGGCCACATGCATGCAAGGTGCACTGACTTCACTTTTACATATGCAAACTAATACACTGCTTAAGGCCAAAAAATCCCAATTCAACAGAATTTCTCCCAAATTCAACATCTAAAACTTTGACATATTGTAGTTATACATGCTAAACACCATTCTATATACAAAACATTACATATACACCTTTTTGAGGAATCAAGACCATAGTTTTTCCAAATTTTCTTCATTTTTATGCTTTTAACGAATTTGATTGCCACAAACTCGTTTCTTAATCAATTGACATGATTTAAACTTCGTTGATTTCGTTTCTTAACATATTATCACAATCCAACTTCAATTCGCAAATTCCAACACATATAAGGCATGAAATTTGGTACTTTTTAAAGCCATTTTTATATGAACATAACACTGCTATTTCAATTTCCTTCCTCAAACCCAATTTCACGTGTTTGATTGCTACCCCTTTTATATATACATGCCAATAACAGACTCTACAATACTATCACACACCCACAATCAACAATTAACAAAACCCAATTCCAGAAAATGAAAATTATAAAACTGAGAGTTAGAGTTAGAAATAGATTATACCTTAATCCTCTTGATTATAAGTTACCACGTGAATCTCTTCTTTCTCTTGGCAAACTCACAGAGATTACTCTCTCAAATCTTACTCACAAAACTCTGCAATTCTCTCTTGCAACCCTCTGTAATTCTTCTTCTCACCCAACTCACCACTAGCCTTATGAAAAATAAAATGCGTAGATAATATAAACTGGCCACTCACCCACGCGCACTTCAGTTATAAAAATAAAAAGACATCAGTTGGAATAAGCCAAAGGCCACAAGGCCTTGTTTGACTACCACATAAATCCCATAAACTAATTTATTTTAATAACCTTATATTATATAGTTTCTAATTGTCACACTTTTTAATTTAGTTAATTTAAATTACTTTAGTTTAGCTAATTTAAATAACTTATAATACTAATAACATTCTTATTATAATTATATCTTATAATTAATAAATAATTATATATCTAATTTAATTAATAAATTAGACACATCACTTTATTTAATTTATTCATTTCCATTAAATTAAACACTTTATTTAGCTTAATTATTTTCTTAAATATTAAGCAATTGATTTAATTTAATTATTTCCTTAAATTAAATCCTTCAAATAAAATTATCATTACTCAATTTAATTAACACTAATCAATTTAGTTACTAAATTAATTCACCACAATTCATCAATTATTTATTTTTCTCAATAAATAAATTATTTAAAATATTTATTTAATTCAATAAATATTTAAAATAAATTACATATTTCTCGATCGTTACAATAATAACCCTTACGAGTATTGAAAGAAAATAACTCTCTTCATGAATACGAAAGAATAATACCCCTTACCTTAGAAAAAAACTGGATACTGACATAGTGAGGTAGCAGACTTATCTTCTTCTTTCTCTCTATAATAATTTTTCTATAACTTTAGTGAATTGGTGAGAAATGAAGGAAAAATGAGCTTCTATTTATAGGAAAATATAGTTTCGATAATTGCATGTTTTGGGGCTCGAAATATTACAGTATAATACCTTTCTCTTTTTCTTCATTTTTAATTTAGTCCTGCAAGTATTATCAAACTTGCACCACCTCCCCTAATAGTAAATAATGTGAATCAATAATAAATCATGTGAATCAATAGTTTTAGACATGTGAAAATACGAATTACAGTATAGTACCTCCATCTATACCTCCATTTTTAACTTAGTCATGCAAGTATTATAAATCTTGCACCAACTCCCCTAATAGTACAAGAATGTGAATCAATAGTACACATATGTGAACAAATAGATATAGTCATGTTAATCAATAGCAATTAATTGTTCATTTATCTGGTTAATTACCCGATTGGTCAATATAACCTCCAGACATCAATTATTATCGAAATAAATGTCGATTTTTACTAACACTAATAATTCTAACACAATAGAACTATCAATTTCATCTTTAATCAACACGAACTTATTCATCATTAATATTATAATTCATAATATTTAACAACCAGGTCGTTTTCAGGAAAGAGGGGGCTTTTCGATAAGGATTTCTCCTTATTGGCGTGCAATTAGGTGACCAAACCTCTCCTTGACAGAACTTCTAGACATTGTCAATATTGCAAATAATAATATGAATAACTTTGCCGTCTCAATTATTGATTTAATAATATAACATATTATGCAAATGATACTGTGACAATAATTGAATCAATAATATGAGAGATATGATGCAGTAATTATTGTAGCAATAATTGAGTATAACTTAGTGACTTCTTACGTAAGCATCAATAATCAATACCGTATCTTCTTATGCAACCACGCCAGTATTCTTGTACTTTTACTACCGAGTAGTTCAACAGTTTTAACGGTAACACTTTCGCCATTATTTTTATAAAAAGATAATTCTGTCGTTTTCTTACTACGATAATACTTCCGTTGTGGGGTCCACCAATGATTGTTCCATTGTACGGATATTCCCCAACAAAAAAGAATATTCCCCGACCAATCGAATATTATATAACAACTTGCATACTTTGTAAAATTTATAAATATTACCCACAACTATAACATTATATCAAATCCACACCATAATATTAAAAAAAATATTTCAAGAAATTTAAATCTTTATTCATAAAATTTGGGGTCTCACACCAAATCCATTTCAACCTCTACTTCTCTCTCTCCCTCTCCTTGGTGACTTACCTCTTCCTCTTCTTTGACCTCTAGTGCCTGGGGGTCTACTCCTTCCTCTTCCACCTACTGCAGTTGTAACATCTACACCTCTCTCTGCACTACTCAATGCTCCTCTACCTGATCCATCTTCAGCAGTTTAAAGAATTAAATTGTCAAATGTTAGTTTTCTTTGCAAATCAAGTAAAAAAAATTGTATCTTGACTGTTAGTTGTAGTTACCTTTTTCCTTTTGAAGCCTTTGAACTGGTGTGTTCTTGCAAGTTCTCATGTTATGACCAATCTGATTGCACCTCCAGCATGTCATCAATATTCCTTTTTTTGACAATTTTCCACTTGCACCTAACTTATGTTCCTCATGTAGATCTTTAATCCTTTGTTTTTTTGGCTTTCCAGGAAACACTTTAAGTTTTGGGGATAATAACTTCTCCTTGCCTAAAGGTTCCCACAGATCGGGTCCATTTATTCATTTCAATGGAAACTGGTAAGATGCCAAGTAAGCATCTCTCTTAAGCATTAGAGAGACATATTCCTCTGGTTCCTCCTTTTTCTCATAAATGGCAGCAACTGCATGTCTATAAGGGATACCGTCAAGATCCCAAGCTCTGCAAGCACAAGTCTTGTTCACCAAATTTACTATCATACCCTCAAGTCCACCATCCCTTTTCACTTCATACCCCTCAAAACCATCCCACTTCGCTTCTTACAAGAAACTATCATTCTTTGCATTCTCTAATTTTTTCCTAATTCTAGAAAGCAGTACATCATCACTTCTCAACATCATTGTCTTGTTTGTTACCAATCTCTCCATAATATGCTCTCTCATATCCTCAAGCATCTCAATTATAGGCTTTTGTCTTACAGCAACTATCCAACCATTGAATGTTTTTGACAAGTTGTTAGTGGTGATATCACACTTGCATGTCACTGAAGAAAGCTTTGCACCACTGTTTTGCATGTTGTTTTGACAACTGCTCATGTGCCTTTGGACTTAATTTTTTCAGTTCTTCCATTTTTTCCATGTAATGCTTCCTAGTAGTACTCTTAGCTATTTTCAAGAATGTAGTTTTTAACTCAAATCCTTTGTTCTTTTTCCTTTAGTTTGCGTAGATGTGTCTAGCACATCATCTATGTTCAGCTTGAGGTATAATTGTCTTGATTGCATTATCCAAACCTACATAGAAACATGATTGCATTAGCTATATATAAAAAACAGTTATAAAATAGTAAATGCAAAAAAAAATGGCATACCTTTTGTTGGTCTGTTATCACTGTGAGACCATATCCTCCACTATAAGACCCCAACTTTTATGAATAAAGATTAATTTTTCTCTAAATATTATTTTTGAATATTATGGTGTGGATTTGATATAATGTTATAGTTGTGGGTAATATTTACAAATTTTATAAAGTAAACAAGTTGTTATAAAATTTTTGATTGGTCGGGGAATATTCGTTTTATCATGGAATATTCGTACGACGACACAATCATTGGTGGACCCTACAACGGAATTACTGTCGGAGTTAGAAAATGACAGAAATATCTTTTTATAAAAATAACGGGGAAAGTTTTACCGTTAACTGTTGAAATACCCGGTGATAAAAGTATAGTAATACGCGTGGTTACATAGTAGCACACGGTATTGTACAGTATCTTTGATTATTAATGCTTACGTGAGAAGTCACTTAGTTTTGTTCAATTATTGCCACAGTAATTGCTGCATAGTATCTCACATTATTGATTCAATTATCGTCACAGTATTTTATATTATTAAATCAATAATTGAGACGAAAAAATTATTCATATTATTATTTGCATTATTGATGATGTCTAAAAAGTTCTGTCAAGGAAAGGGTTTAGTCACCTAATTGCGCGCCAATAAGGAGAAATTCTTATCGGAAAGCCCACTCTTTCATGGGAATGATCTGGTTGTTAATATTGTGAGTTATAATATTAATAATGAATGTTATTAAAAATGTATTTTGAGAAGTCAAGTGAATTGAGATAAATAGATAAGATTTTTATGAAGTATTTGTTGTAAATTTTGCTTTTTATATGGACCTCCACTTATCCATTTTTTAAAATAGTCGGGAGAAAGTTATCTCAGTTTTGTTTTACATATATATTATATATATATATATATATTATATTAAATGATTATGGGGGGGAAAGTCTGGTCATGGGGGGGAGTACTATTGTTATTTTATATATATATATATATATATTATAATAAGTTTTATTTTTTATGAAAACTATAATATATTATATTTTATTATGCATAGTATTTGTATAGTATCTGCATAGTGTTTGTATAGTGAAATCAGAAAAATTCACGTGAATTCTCAGAAAAATTTTCGCCCGTGACCTACTATGCGTCCGCGATTTTTATTCAAATAGTATCCTTTCATTCTCCTATAAACAGGATGCTTAGTTTAGAATTGAAAATCACACCAGAATCAGAGAATTCTTCTTCTATAATATTGAGCGTAATTCTTTAGAGTTTAAAAAAGTTTTGAGCGTAGAAAACAGTATAAGTTTTCTTCAAGAATATCTCTGCCCTACCATTCAGAAGTACTCTTCGTGAATAGTACCCGAGTGAATAGTACATTGTGAATAGTATATCTCCGAGTGAATAGTACTTCAAAAATAGTATTTTATGAATAGTACTTCATGAATAGTATCTCGTGAATAGTACTTTGCGAATAGTAACCTGTGAATAGTACTTTATAAATAGTACCATATTTATGCGTAGTACCCTATTTATGAATAATACCATATTTATGAATAGTACTCTGTGAATAGTATCGCACGTATAAATAGTATCGTATAAATGAATAGTACCCAAGAATAGTACTCCGACATGAAAAGCTTAAAATTTAACAAGAATGTTCAGAAAAATATCCTTGTGAAACGATACTAGATGAAGCGCAAATTTCAAGGATATCCTACTAATTTCACGGAATATAGAAGCAATATTTTAACAAAATGAGTGTAGAATTAGGGATACGAAATAAAATAATATTACTTACATACTACAGATTATGGAAGAAAATATTATTTCATACGAATATTGAACAAAATAATATCCCTTACGAATAAGAAATAAATAACATCTCTTACGAATACGAAAGAAATAATACCCCTTACCTTAGAAGAAGACTGGATACTGGAATAGTGAAGTAGCAGAATACTCTTTTTCTTTCTCTCTATAGCTTCTCTCTCTATAATTGCTCTTGTGAGTCTTAGTGAATTGGTGAGAATGAAAGAAGAATAAGCTTCTATTTATAGGAAAACATAGTTTCAATAATTGCACGTTTTGGGGCTCGAATTATTACAGTATAGTACCTTCATCTTTTCCTCCATTTTTAATTTTGTCCTACAAGTATTATCAAACTTGCACCACCTCCCCTAATAGTACATGCACGTGAATCAATAATACATGCATGTGAATCAATAGTTCCATTCATGTGAACAAATAGTTATATGTATGTGAACTAATAGCAATTAATTGTTCATTTATTCGAATAATTACTCGATTGGTCAATTTAACCTCCAGAAATCAATTATTATTGAAATAAATGTCAATTTCCACTAACACTAATAATTCCAACACAATGAAAATATCAATTTCATCTTTAATCAACACGAACCTATTCATCATTAATATTATAACTCACAGTATTTAACAACCAAATCATTCCTAGGAAAGAGGGGGCTTTTCGATAAGGATTTCTCCTTATTGGCGCGCAATTAGGCGACCAAACCCCTTTCCTCGACAGAACTTTTTAGACATCATCAATATTGCAAATAATAGTATGAATATCTTTGTCGTCTCAATTATTGATTTAAAAATATAAAATATTAATGCAGATGATACTGTGATAATAATTGAATCAATAATATGAGAGATATTATACGGCAATTCTTCAGAAGTAATAATTGAGTATAACCGGTGACTTCTCACGTAAGCATCAATAATCAATACTGTGTGCTACTATGCAACCACGCATATTAATGTACTTTTACCACCGGGTATTTAAACAGTTTAATGGTAAAACTTTCGTCGTTATTTTTATAAAAAGACATTTCTGTCGTTTTCTAACTCCGATAATACTTCCGTTGTGGGGTCCACCAATGATTTTGCCATCGTACGAATATTTTCTGTTAAAACAAATATTCCCCGACCAATAGAATATTTTATAACAACTTGCTTACTTTGCAAAATTTATAAATATTTCCCACAACTATAACATTGTATCAAATCCACAACATAATATTCAAAAATATATTTCGAGGAAAATTAATCTTTATTCATAAAAGTTGGGGTCTTACATTCAGCTCATCAGAATCCAAGTCAATTTCATCCCAAGCTTCAGTTGGTGCTCTTTGCCCACCTTCATCAACAGGTCCTTGCCCACCTTCATCAACATCATTTCCTCCTTCATCTTCTTCTTCATTTTTTTCGTCTCTTTTTCTTCTTCTGTTCCTTTTTTTCTCACTTTTCCCCCTCTTTTGTTGCTCTCAAATTTTTTCTAGCAGCAAGTAACTCTTCATCACTCTCAACTAACTAGTCACAATTACTACTTGTATCAGAGTCTATATCTCCTTCTCCTTCATACTCTGTATCTTTATTATTATCCGTCTGAAACACATCAACCTCAATCTCTTCTACTCCCTCATTATTTGAATGTTCTTCAATGTTAACATCTTTTAAAATTTCAACAAATCCTTCACTATCATCATCTATGTTCTCGTTAGTACTTACTATTTGTTTATGGTCATGGTCTGAGTAGATCTCAACAACAGAGTTCTTCTTAGCATACTTATACATGTCAATAACTCCTTTATCATACTCTACTGCCCTAAGCCCTTCTTCTAAACTTTGTCCAGAGATAATATAATATACATTTTTCACATTCTTGCTTCCAAGTATTGTTAAAACATAATCAATAATCCCAGGCCCAGCTATATAATCAAGATCATATTTAAACAAGTCACTAACAGTGTCTCCAACATAATCAACTATATCACCATTATTTACTAGTTTACCACCATGATGAAATCTTAAAGTAATGACATCCATTTTTGTATTAAAAAGAATATATATATATATATATATATATATATATATATATATATATATATATACTGATGCGAATCTTAAACTCACCCCTTATTTAGCTCACCCTCCTTTAGCGACGGATAGAAGCGACGATTAGATCAAAATCGTTATATGTAAAACCGTCGATTTATGTTGTCCGCTATATATGTTGTCAAAATCATTAAAAGTTAAGACAAAGATTTTACATATAGCGATGGACCGAATCGTCGCCCGGTCCGTCGCTAAGGGGAGGTGAGCAAGGTGAACTACATAAAGGGAGAACTTAAGATCCGGACCGTATATATATATATATATATATATATATATAACATGTACTAAACATAAAGTAACAAATGGGGACCTGACACGAGTTAGGGAGACAAAACTATTGGGAACTGTGGGGGAATAATACTTTACAGTTGGGATAGTACATTTTCTTAGCAATACAAACATAATGTCCAATATCAAAGTCCAAATAACACACGTATTTAAACCATAAACATAGATATGTGGTAGATCCACTTACTTCGTCGAAACTTCGAAAGTGGGGACAAATACACAATATGAACGCCAACTCAAAAAATAATGCACGATCACGGTCCTTCTTCGCTGGAATCACGCCAGAATCGTCGATTCTCAATATTTCTTCGTCAGAATCATTGATTTGTAGTTCTTGAGCTAGGGTTTTTTTCAACCGAGTTGGGGCTTGCTTTAGATCGACTATGGTGGAGGTTTAGATCGATTGTATATGTTCTGAAGATTTTAAATTAATGTTTAATTTGTCTGAATTGTTGCTGGACCATTTTACCCCCCCATTATATCAGATTTGTTTAAACCATAATTAAAAAACTATTTTTTTAGCCACACCAGCTTCCTATGGTCCCACACAAATAGCTACGTCAACAATTTCTGACGTTGCAGACTCAATTTGTTGCAATTGAAAAAAAATAATAGTTCAATAATTTAATTGACAAAATTAAAAGGTGAATCACCGAAGTGGAATATGACACGTACACACAACAATTGCATTATAAATCTTTAGTTTAATATAATATTATAGAGGATTTATAAATCAATAAAATTTCATCTATATTATTATAATGTTATTTATATTATATTAAAATGTGGACTCAGTAATTCAATTTTTTTAGTTATATGAAACATGGTATCATTATAACATATATAATGACTTCATTTAAAATTAAATAATTTTCTTTTTAATTATTTAATGTAACATATATATATATATCCATTATGTGGAAAAAAGTGACATATTATAATGACTTCATTTAAAATTAAATAAATTATTATTATTATTATTATATAAAATATTCGTTTAAATATGTGATTTTTAAATTGGCTTGATATATAATTTGTAAAACTTGCTCATACTTTTTTATCGCACTTTGATTATTAAGTTCGTGTGAGTTTATTATGAAAATTTATTTTAGAAAATTGATATTTCCACAATAAAAATATATTTCACATGAAAAATGTCGGTATAAATTCTATAGTAACGATTTTTTTCGTCGTTATACATCTATAACGACATTTTTTATGTAAAAATATTAAAAAGTTTTTGAAAATATCAATTTCTTTTATTTTAATGCGACATCCATAAAAGTATTTAAAAATAAAATAAGTACCGATATTTATTTATAATGAATATAAAAGCTTAAAATAGAAAGGCGGGTAAATATAGGCGCGAAAATTACCAAACTAGACCCGATTACATACAAGCCCGGCCCATCGTTCTTTTTATGATTTTTCCGGCTATATCCATCGTTTTCAATCTGCATATATAAAACCCTTACAAAATTTCAGTTAATCATAATACTTAGCTAAACCTATCAATTGCATTATATAGCTCGCTAGGGTTTTTTGGATGATAAAATCCCCTAATTTGATCGAGTATTACAATGGGAGCAAGCAGAAAACTGCAGGGCGAGATTGATAGAGTACTGAAGAAGGTTCAAGAGGGCGTTGATCTATTCGATAGCATATGGAATAAGGTTTCGTTTATTTTTGTTTTGTTTTTTATTGGAATCAGTTTCAAGTGTAAATGTTCCAGTTCCGATCACTGATTTGTGTTTTGTTGTTTAGGTTTATGATACGGACAATGCTAATCAGAAAGAGAAGTTTGAGGCGGATTTGAAGAAGGAGATTAAGAAGCTTCAGAGGTATAGAGACCAGATCAAAACATGGATTCAATCTAGTGAGATTAAGGACAAGAAGGTCAGTTTAAATATAATATTATCTTCCGTCAAAAAAAAAAGTAATATTATTTCAA
This sequence comes from Panax quinquefolius, assembly GCA_020205615.1. Taxonomy (NCBI): domain Eukaryota; kingdom Viridiplantae; phylum Streptophyta; class Magnoliopsida; order Apiales; family Araliaceae; genus Panax; species Panax quinquefolius. The sequence goes on along the minus strand of CM035161.1, from coordinate 36,323,598 downwards.
TTTCACTCTTCATCTCCATGAATTAAGAGATATGGTAATTTTATGCACATTGTTATTTTCCATCACTAGCTGGCATGGTAATTGTTACTCCCTCCGTTTTATAATTAGAGATCCATTTTTAAAACGCTGACTTTTAAGGGTATTTTTGTTTTCAAATGTACCCAATTTAGTCGTGATGTTGTGTAATACTAGAAATGACAATAAAAAGGTAATGATAAATTTGGAACTCCATATTACTAATTACATAGGCAAACAGTGAAAGCATATATATTAGATAAAGTAGTTGTATAAAATTATATGCTTGTTTTGTAAGTATTTCTTAATATATTAGCTATTTTTCCATAAGCTAGGAGATTTCTTTAGATAAATATGTTTTGAAAGCACGACAGCCACAACTAGGGGTGTTCAACCGGTTTTTACCGGACCGGTACCGAACCCGAGCCGTCCAAATCTTAATACCGATACCGATACCAGTTGGACCGGTATACCGAACCGGCGGTACCGGTTTTTACCGAAAATTAATATAATTATTATTTTATTATTTGTATTATTATTATTATTATTATTATAATCATTATTTTATTATTATTATTATTATTTTTATTATTATAATCATTATAATAATATACCGAATCATAAAAACGCCGAACTGAAACCGGTACCGAAAAACCGATATATACCGGTTTTTTTGTACCGAACCGGACCGGTTCTTTTTTATACCGAACCGACCGGTTCGGTCCGGTTCGGAAAATCGGAAAATCGAAAAAACCGATTGAAATGAACAGCCCTAGCCACAACTCATTTGATGGACAACACCTTAAGGTTTGTGCTTGCAAAACAAGCCTATGAAAAAACATAACCAACTTGTATAAAGTTTATGTATAAATGAGATCATTGCCATTTAGACTGTAATTAGCATCAATAATAAACTTAAATGAGAAACAAAATATAATACATAACAGTTAGTTGCATATGCGAGAGTATATAAGCAGACATGTATATCTGTTTTCTGTTTTAAAAGACATGTTTTAGATATGGAGTGAATCTCTGACAATTTTAAAATTTCAAATGAATTTGGGAGAAAAAAGTGATGTAATGGTAGTAGTATGTTAGCTATGCTGTTAGATGAGTTGTTTATCAGAAAAATATGACAATCCGGCTATGCTTAAAGAAAATAGATGCACAGGTTCACTCATGGAGCATGGGATTAAAAAGCATTGGGTTACTACTGTTGGTTGGAGGCTTGGAGCCAATGGATAAATTATTGGCATGGTTAACTACACCATTGATGTTTCTGTTGATTTAAGCATTGTCAACTATACTTGGAACTGAATAATGAATCTATATTTTGTCACAAGTAATGTAGAAGGTGCTCAGTTTGATCATTTTATGTCTTGCTGTTGTTCTGGTAACTTCACATTTGCACCTTAAATTTTTGTTGAATGCTTGAAACCGAGTTGTTTGACAGTTTTTTTGAAGTCAGGTTAGTACAAGATACATTGTATAATGATGTCCAGTTTGTGTTTATTAGTAAGCTTTTGTGCACTCTTATTCTTTCCCGTATCTTATTTGGGTCATTTACTACAATGATAATTTGAACATTATTGGTCCTTGTCCCCAATTTTATCTCTTACATACCTTTGTTGTTTAGTTGAATAATTTTGTTGCATTACTCATGTCAGTAATTTTCATCTTATTAAGTTATTTCTGAAGTAATACTGAATATCGTTATATTTTTCTTCAGACGTGTACTTCTTCATTATGAAGTTAATAATTTTTTTGTTGACATAGGTCAGTGCCTCTTACGAGCAGGCTCTGATGGATGCTCGAAAGCTTATTGAGCGTGAAATGGAAAGATTTAAGATATGTGAAAAGGAAACAAAGACAAAAGCATTCTCCAAAGAAGGTCTTGGTCAACAACCTAAAACAGTAAGCACCCTATTTTATATATTGGCCATTAGGGCCATTGTAATTGCATTCAATATAATTTTAAATCTTTGGTCCATTTCCTGGCCCATTTCTTTCTAGCTCTTTTTCTGAAACCAAATAAAGGCGTTTGAAAATTAAACTTTTGTCAAATTTTCAGATTAAAGTAAAGAAATGTGTCATATGACTAATTTTTTGTTGAAAAAGGTTTTTTTATTGATCATATGGAACTATTTTCTGTTCAAACTCTTGTTAATTAGTATCAGGAAGAAGCATGGTAAGAATCTTATTTATTTGCATTGCCTCTATGAAATTTCATTTACGACTGAAGGAATTTTTTGTTTTTTGATTGATCTTTATCTTATTGACAAAAATTCTTTTATCTTTGAACTTGTTACTCTCGGCTTATTTGTTTTGCTTCATTTGGGGTATTGATCTTGTGCGTTTGAACTGCTTATGACCTCAAACTCATCGTACCAAAAATGATGCGGATAATTTTGGTTTTATAAGCTGTGTTTCTGAGTTAAATAAGCTGTATTTAAAATAAGATACGTTTAGGCGAACAAAATTCTCTAGTGTGTTTGGATTCCAAAAGTCCCAAAAGCTCCAAAAGCCCAAATTTAGACACTTTGTTTTCACGTTTTTGATGGAGGAATGATCCTAAAGTGAAAAATTATGACACTTAAAAATAAAGTATATAAGTTTGCTATGTTCTCTTTGTTGACTTAATTTTACTTTATTTATTATCTTTTGAAGGATCCAAAGGAGAAAGCTAAATCAGAGACAAGAGATTGGTTGAACAATGTGGTACGAACCAAGTTTTTGTTGTACCGACTATTCTTTATGATAGCAAGAAAATGCTAATTTATAGCTACTAAAAGATATAATTCGAATTTGAGAATAAAAGATGTACATCTAAGACCCATTGGTGGAGGTTCATAAGTCTTATTTTTTATTCTCAAAATAAAATTATATCTTATAGTAGTATACACCAGCGTTTTCATGTTATTATTTAATTTTTACATGACTTTCTAATCTTTTTTATTTTTTTTTTGCATCACAAGGTAACATATAAAGAAATCGTGTAACATAATCTATGTTCTTGAGTAGGTTGGAGAGTTGGAATCCCAAGTTGATAGCTTTGAAGCTGAGATGGAGGGGCTATTTGTTAAGAAAGGGAAAACGAGGCCACCAAGATTGGTATTATTTTCTCTCCATTGAATCCCCCTCCCAAAAAAAAAAAAAAAAAAAACCCTTATTTTCTGCATTATTATTGATGAATGAGCTTATTTCTCAGACACATTTGGAGACTTCTATTACTCGACACAAGGCCCATATCATGAAGTTAGAATTGATTTTGAGGCTTTTGGATAATGATGAATTGAGTCCTGAGCAGGTCAATGATGTGAAGGATTTCTTGGATGACTATGTGGAACGTAACCAGGTCCTCTTAATTTACTTTAATTGCATTGAATTTGCATCATTAGTAAGTGTTATGATTCAGCAGCATTACAGGTGTTTCTTCATTAAATTCGTAAAAAGTTTCGTTATCATCCTTAGTGTGATGATTGATTATTTACTAGCAACTTAAACATTTAGGATTATGTGCCAGAGTTGGTTCTCTGTATTACGTTTATACCTATTTGTTTATTTAATAAAGGACTGCAGTCGAATTTTTTGTTTTTATGTCAACCTTTTTTTGTTCTCTTTTTGCACTTAATCTGTAGGATGACTTTGAAGAATTTAGTGATGTCGATGATCTTTACAGCTCTTTACCACTAGAAAAGGTGGAGTCCCTCGAAGATCTGGTTACCGTTGGTCCCCCTGGCCTTGTTAAGGTGAACTCTCTCTGCTATTTTACACTGTTCTGCTGAATGTTTTTTCTCTTATGAGAATTGAAATTTTGTTTTGTTTTATTTTATGTTTATCTATTTTTCAAATATATATATATATATATATATATATATATATATATATATATATATAGGGCTATATGTATATACACAGCTGTGTAGTACATAGTCGCTTACTGCGACGGTTTTTTTGGGCTATAGCGACGGTTCACCCGTCGTCATAGATCAGAATAGCTATAGCGACGGGTGAACCGTCGCTATAGTCCAAAAAAACCGTTGCCATAGGCGACTGTGTACTACACAGTTGTCCATATATATATATAATACATTTGCTTTATAGTACTGGGATTTTTTTTGCCTGAGATTACCCTGTATCTAAACAAAATGCTGCGAGAAATGGACATGGAGTACTTGAGTCCTCAAAAGAAATGAGCAGGACAGGGGCCATTATTTGGTTAGGAAAGTGTAGAGCTTCCCCCTTATTGAGGATGATTGTGGGTTATGACGTTAGTACAAGTTATTGGCTTTGATTACAACTTAGATTTATTGCTCTCTATCTCTGATGGTTCCTTTTCTTATGTTCCCAATATTCTTTGCTCGTCTTCCGATACATACTGTGTGCTTACTTGGGGGCCGTTGCTTGACTTTATTGTGGTCTTGCCTTTCAGTGTTTTTTTTAATAAGTCTTGGCTTTGATGTTTTTTTCTTAGAAAGTCTTGCTTTTGAGCTTTCTTCACTCTCCTGCACACTTTCATTCTGCTGTACTGGTTAGTCCATATATTTTTTAAAATTGTCTAATTTGAAACAGACCAAATGTTATATACCCCATGGAAGGCACAGTTAACAGCTTTTTGTATAACTTTAACATCTAGGTGAGCCTTGTTATTACCTCAGCAAATTTGAATATGCCGGAAACATAGGTGTTGAAGTCCAATTTTTCCCCTTCAATCTATTAAGGGATAGAATCATAGAATCACTTTATTAACATCTCGTTTTGGTTCATGTATTCAGAAGCATATCAATTCTGGACTTGCATAGAGATTGGAGAGCAATTTAAATTGATTTTACTGTTTTCATTTACTTGTTAGTCTGTATTGGGTGGATTTATTGTCCCTTGTTATACTCTTTTTTTATTCTATCAAACACAAAAAACTATGTTTCAATCTTTAAAATGTGTACGTGTTTGAGTACTATAATGACTTACCATAGTTGCATAAGAAATTCACAGTTGCTTTGTCAGGTTGGGAAAATATATGCCATATTGGTGTTTAGTTACAAGGTTTTGTGCTGTAAGACTTCAATAGTTCCCACTTTCCATATATCTCTATCTGGTTTCTTGTGTAGACTTAACTGCACAAATGTCTATATATAGACACCAGAGTGCTAGAGAATGTTTCCTTAGAAACTAGAAACGTCTGGTTAAAAAGGGCTTGATATTATATAAAGAAAATTCTTAGCATGAAAGGAGAAAAAGTGACATTTCTATTCTTCATAATGCTGTCATTAATTAAGCCTTATGCTATTCAGTGCCAATGAATCGGCGTCGATTCGGCTGGGCGGCTAGTTGGAATAGGTCAAAAGAATTGTCTAAGAATGACTACAAATATGAATTTAAATAATGGCTAATATTGGTACATGAAGCTTTGAAGCTCTACAATGCTTGAAATGAATTTGTTATGTCCTATATAATATCTTTTTATGTATTTAGAACAGAGGTAGTATATATATGAAAATAGAATTAATAAATAAATAAGATTGCCAAATTTTGGAGTCGTCCTCAGTATTTTTATCAGTAGATATAAGCTAGCTATGATTTTGATGCGTATTAGCATAAAAGCTGATTTTGATTAAATAATTAATCTCCGCTCCGTATATACATCTGGAAGGCTTGTATCTTGATGCATATTCCGTGTATGGCATCTTTTGGCTTGTTCACATGAGTTTTAGGCACATGGAAGCCTGTTTACTATTCGGATTGTCTCTTCATAGTAGTATAAAGAGATGCACTCAGTATGCTCTTCTATGCCAAGATGCTTTTATCAAAGTGTATCCTCCTTTTACTTTTTCCGCACGGTGTTGGTGTCACCAGTACAGTTTTAAGTTTGAAAACCTCTTTGACGACATCTCCAGCTCAACCACCGGTATGTTATTTCTCAGTATTTAAAGTAGAGGGTTAAATTTGGAGGTGATTATTTCAAAGCAGAGAAACTTTTTGGAGAATTCTTTAGTTTGGACTTGGCACATCTTTTCAATTCAGGGGACAATTAGCAGGGAGTATCATGTGATTTCGTTTGCGTGATGATTTATGGCAGTTTCTACTGGTGTCATACGCTTTAAGGGTGTCTGGTCCACTTGTATGTACATAATTAAAGATTCTTGTAGGGCCTGCTACAGTAGCACTTCTGTATGACTTTTGGCATCCACGAATCACCCGTCTTTTTTCCTTCAATGTTAATTTTGAAACTTTTGTCCATCATGTAAAATGGATTTTATCTTTTATGTTAATTTATTTTAGCTGCTTTGCTTTGGTGATTCAGTATTTGATTGGAATAGGAATTTGGTTTCAAGGTTGAGACTAGTGTGCTTCAAGTTAATTTTGCAATATTTAGGCTATAATATAGGTTGTGTTTGAATGAGCTTTCATGCTTTCAGTTTCTAATATTTTTGATTAAGATAGTTGTTAGTTGTTGTGGAAGGATTTGAAGTGAATATGTAACTAGGAGAAGTGAATTTATTTATTTTTCTTTTGAGTTCCGCACAAAGTGTACTTACCTGTCAAGAAGTGCCTGTGTAAAAGATATTTATTAGGCTACTAGCAGTTCAGCAACCTCATATTTCTGGTGCTCCAGATTAATACTCTTTGTTCCTTACTGTTTATATACTCTCTCTCCCTCTCTCACTCTAGACATTTTTATTCTCCTTTTGCTTCATCTTTGTTCGTTCGTGGAGGCAAAATATAAAACGGGGATAATAAAACGGCTTTTGTATTCTTCTTTAGTTCTTGTCTCATCCCTGGAGATAGATATATCTATTGCACGTCCTCACATATTAGTTTAGGTTGGTAACAATAGTTATTTAGAGGGCTTTACGTTGGCTTCATTTTAACCTCCCTTATAAGAAAGGAATGTTAGGTTGGGTATTAACTCTAGAAGGCTCATAACATGTCTGGTGATGGAGATAAGGTGTGCCTTGGCCTTTTATTGATTATATATGACTAGTTTATTGCATATGTAGGGCTGTTTCTATGGATGAATAATTTTGTTCATGGGTTGTGCTTTGTTCTTTAAAGGGTCTTTGCTACTTAGGTCGTCCAAGTGAGGATTTTTCTTTCTTCTGATGCTTGCTTCTATTTTGTTCTCTTATTTCTGTATACAGTTTCAGGGTTTTGTTGGTTTTGATATCTTGCATGGAGGACAATCATATAATATTTTGCATGTTTACTTTTCTACGAGTTTTAAAAAATATCATGTTCTTTAATTTCCTGAAATTTTTGTGTTCATGCGTCTTAATCAAACCTACAGTAATATATAAGATGGTTGTTGCCATTTTCCAGGCTGTGGCGACTTCTTCAAACTTACAGGGTTCTTCTGTCCAGGAGCAAGTTGAGGAGACTGCTTCCCTAGACACTAGTTCGGATATTATTCCAAAAACTCCATCTTCCAAAAATATTATTGCTGGTTCTTCTGCTCCAACAACACCAACAGCAAGCCATGCAACACCTGGTACTGTGAATGCTACAACTCATATATTACCTGCTGTGTCTACTGCTTCAGCAATCCTTTCAGGTCCAAGTTTTGCTCAAGGGGTGTTGGAAAATACCAGTGCTATTGTTTCGTCATCTCCTATAAGTGTATCTATTTCGTCGAAGGAAGAAGAGGTTGCAAACTTTCCTGTTCGTAAATCGTCCCCGACTCTGTCTGAAACTGGACTAAGGGGTATTGGTAGAGGTGGTCTAACCAGCCCTCTATCAACTAGTAACCTTATTAGTTCTGGTGGTGCAATTTCTAGCATTGGAGTCCTTGATGCAGCAGTTCCTTCAGCCGAGAGACTTGGGAGCAGTGCAATGGCGCAGCCTCTGGTCTCCCCGCTGACTAATAGAATGATGTTACCACAGGCTGCCAAGGCTAACGATGGAATTAACTTGGCTGACAATGGGAATGTTGGTGAGGCTGCAGCTATGGCTGGGAGGGTCTTTTCCCCTTCTGTAGTTCCTGGGATACAATGGAGGCCTGGAAGTTCCTTCCAAAACCAAAGTGAAGCGGTATGCAACCTTGTTCTTCTAATTTCACAATTATCTCGTCTTCTTGGTCACTGCTCTGAATTTCGCTGGTCTGTTAAAGTTTATGCCACAGGCAAAAATTTAACTTTGGAAAACTAATCGTGTATATCTCTCGAGTGTCAGCTCGTACCGGCGTAATGTCATGTATTAGTCATAAGTTGCTTTCATTGTTTCAAGAAATATGACGGCCATTCCTTCAAGACCTCAGCCATTAGTTTTTCTCTTTCTATATCTCCCGTGAATTTGGCTCTAAACAAGAAAAGTAGACATTGAAATCTCTTATCTGATCTCTCTCTCTCTCTCTATATATATATATGTATATATATATAATTTTTTTTTAGGTATGCGTTTGCGATGCGCACAACATATGCACATGCAGATCCTTTTATGTATAGTGTGTGCATCCACATGATTGTTATATCTGTTGTGATATTATCACTACTGATGCAAGCATGATGATATGGTATCAACATAATTACCAAATGAACTGTTTCAAAAAAAATTCTTTTAAGTTGAAATTTAGTTTTTGTATGTTAATTTCCATTAAAACAGATGCTGTCTAGATCTTTTGTTTCAATGATTTTGACATTTTCTTGTCAAATCTCTAGCTCTAGTACGCATCCATGTTGTTGTAATTCTCATCAGATCATTCTTTTTCCCTTTGTGTTTTTTTTTTGTATTCTCCCCCTCCATCCTTGAATGAATAACCTTCGCCGTCCAAAGCCAGAATTGCAATACGGAAATCATTTGGAAAGCAGGATAGTTCTCCTTTGAGTACTTTCCTTGAAAGAAGGTGCTGTGCTAAGACAACTCATTTCATGCTAGACATTGAGCTTTACTATCTGCATCACCCCTCCAAAAAAATTGAGCTTTGCAATGCTATCCAATGGAAGTAAAGGCGTTGTTAGTTTATTAAATATTTTCTTGATCAGCCCTTTTTGATGTCTTTAATGAACCTATAAGTATTTATGTCTTTCCTTGAAGAATGGTGACCTGTTTACATGTTTGCTCACCTTTGATGTATTGTATTAACTATTAAGTGATTGTCTTGGATTGTTACATAATTCTATTCTTGAAGTATTTTATTCTGTTTTTTGGAAATTAACTATTTGCATTTTCAGGGACAGTTTCGTGGAAGAACTGAAATTGCACCAGACCAGAGGGAGAAATTTTTGCAGAGATTCCAGCAGGTGCAACAACAGGGTCAGAGTACGATTCTTGGCATGCCTCCCCTTTCTGGAGGAAATCACAAGCAGTTCTCGTCACAGCAGCAAAACCCACTCCTGCAGCAGGTGTTTTCTGATGTTTATGGGTTTCCTTTTCTCTGAGCCACTTCCTTTTTCTTTCTAGTGTGTATTAATGATTTTTGTGTTTTTCCTTACCTTCTTGCTTCTAGGTAAATTGATCGTCTTTTTTATTAATAAAAAATAAGTACATCAATTTTTAGCTACTTTCTTTTTTGTTTTTCTTTTCCAGGGTTAGAGTCCACTAATGTCTTTAGGGATTCAAACTTGTCCCGCAATTTTAAAGTTAGAAGTTTCATGGATTTTGAGTTGAAGTCATGAAAATACGAGAAGTTACTGTTTTTTTATGGCTTTTTCTCATTCCATTTCTGTGTCTGAACTATCATCACACTCTATCATGTATCATACTGTTATCGACTTGAAGGTTTTAAAGTTACTTTTAAAGGCCTTGAATTATAGCTATGACAAAACCTCTTATCTTGTGTTGCACTAATCTCTCCACCACTGCCATTGGCTGTTAACTGTAATCCAAATTTTGACTTGATGATGCTCATAATTTAGTCTTTTGGGGGTCTTATTCTTAATTCAAGTTCCTTTTGTTGGTGATTTAGTGCTGCATGCTGTGTTTTATGATATTAATCTGGAAATAAAGTTTAGTTACTCAGTTTCATTTCATTATAATAGCCAAGTAGTTTCATTACATGACTTTTGATCATGTTTTCAGTTCAATTCTCAAAGCTCCGCTGTCTCGCCTCAAGTTGGGTTGGGGGTTGGAGTCCAAGCATCAGGTCTTAATGCTGTCACGCCTGTCTCCTTACAACAGCAGTCAAATTCTACCCATCAACAGTCCACTCAGCAGGGAGTGATGTCAACTGGTTATAAAGATGCAGGTATTGTAGTTTTAACCTATAATTTGTTTCCAATCTTTGCTTTTCTGGTGATTATCCTTGAGTTGTGTTTGTATAATCAGGGTTAAACTTAATTAAAGTGCATTTTACAATCTGTAGAAGTCCTTCTGAATTGTGTTGAAACTCAATTGGTATTGTGAAGCCCATTTGATTACTGTGGTAGTTGTCAGTATTTTATGAAACGCAATACGTATCTCAGATACAATTTGATACAAGAGCAATTCAATAGTCTCACTAGTTTATCTGCAAAGTGATTACACACTGTATCCTCGTATTTTACAATATATGATACGATTTATGATACGACAACTAAACAATTTAATGTTGTAGATGTGTAAATGTGTTATTAATATATTGTAAAATAATAAGCGTAAATGTTAAGTTTGAGACATGATATGTTAAGCTATTATTTTCCCCTATTTTTAATAATTTTTTTGCAAATAATACTTGAATAATATTGGCTATTAATTAAGCCTCTAGTTTAGAGTCTTTAAACTATATTTTGAATATTAAAAATTTGTTACTTGTTTTATTTGACTACTTTAACTTAAGATAAAGCTAATATGATGCTATATTGTCCAATAAATTGAGTTCTCTATATGTTTAGATACTTAATGATTGTGTTTTGTTGCATTTATTTCATATCTTATGATACTCGATTCCGGGATTTTCAATACATGATACAACTTATGATTTGACAACTATAACGTACTATCAAAACATCTGAAATATGTTATCATTTGTACATAATGCAGAAGTTGGTGTTAAAATTGAGGAGTTGCACAACCAGCAGAACCTATCTGATGAATCAGCTGCTGAATCTACTATGAATACCGGGGTTGTTAGAAATCTCATGAGTGAGGATGATCTAAAAGCTTCATATGGTTTAGATACACCTGTATGTTTTATATCTCTAGTTTGTGCTTGTGCAACTTCTTTAATTACGAGTGGTTCTGGCAGATTGATTGTTTATTTTGTGTTTTCAGTCGTATTTTTTTCATATATTTCTTGGTTATAGGTGAGAATGAATAATATATTAAACTATATGCACAGTAATCTAGTGTTTAGATGGCTCATACATCTTACTAGGCACCACCCTTACATGGTTTCCACAGTTCAAATGCCAGGTGATAGCTCAGAGTTGTGTGTCGTAATCAGGTGCCTGGTCTTGATTGTTTTACCAAGTTTACAGAATTTTGCTTCATGAACATCTAGGGAATGCTAATCAACCCTTCTAAGCACTCTCTAAATCATAATTAAGCCAAATTCTTATGATCCAACAATCAAGTCCAGACACCTGATTATGAGACACAACTCTTAATGTAAAGGTTCGTAGTTATATATATGAGCCATTATAAGTTGATGTAGTTTAATATTTTACTATTGCAAAGAAACTACAATGGATAATATATTATCTAACTACTCCCTAAAAGTTAAGAATTTCTGTAGTTCACCGAGGATTGGGTGCTTAAAATTTGATTATTGCCTTTTAGAATCATACAGCAGATTTCAGATGTTTGGATTGGCTTATTTGGTCCAAATAATCAGATTTTGGCAAAATATTAAAAAGGAAAGGGGGCTTTTTCTGTCTTTTAGAATCCAGATGAGTTGATTATGCTTTTTAAGGCAAAAGTGACCCAGATAAACAAATCCAAACTATCTTTATTCTTATGTCTTCTTTCAACAATTTTTGACCAGCAAATTCAAACTGTTTTTGAGATTATTTCAACAATCATAAATTCACAACAATCAAACTATTGCAATAATCTGAATAATCCAAATAATCATTGGTCTTAAACCTTGAAACCACTGAAAGGTGCAATTTTGGTATCTAATAAAGAAATTTTGCCACCTGTTTGTATTATATACTGTTGATTTCTGTTTACTTGGAGTTTATGATGGGATTTCTGTGTTGTAAAATACAAATGAAAAGAAATATTTGCCGAGTCCTTAGGTAATGGATTGTGATCCCTTCTTTAATTTCTATTTCAGGCTGGAGTATCTGGCTCCTTTACACAGTCTGCCCAAATACCAAGGGATAGTGATCTCTCTTCTGGTCAACCTCTACAATCCAATCAGCCTTCAGGCAGCCTTGGGGTTATTGGTCGGAGAAGCGTTACTGACCTTGGTGCCATTGGTGATAACCTTGGTGGATCAACTGCTAATACTGGGGGTATGCATGATCAGTTTTACAATCTGCAGATGCTCGAGTCTGCCTATTACAAACTTCCTCAGCCAAAAGACTCAGAACGTGCAAAGAGCTACACTCCGGTATGATAGTCCTTTTATCTACATCTTCTTGCACCATTCTTTCAGATTTACTGTGGAATATAATACATCTGGATTTTTACAGAAGCACCCTGCTGCGAATTCTTTCTAGCTATCCTCAAGGACAGGCACCCATTGTCAATAATCCTGCCTTCTGGGAACGGCTTGGAGCTGATAATTATGGCACTGATACCCTATTTTTCGCATTTTACTACCAACAGGTAGTTTACTTCTCTATCAACTAATTCTCCTCTTGTAATATGAACGTAGTTGCATATTTATATTACTGTTTGTTCTAAAGTCATCCCTTTTTGCAGAATACTTATCAGCAATATCTGGCTGCAAAGGAGTTGAAAAAGCAATCGTGGAGATACCATAAAAAATACAACACATGGTTTCAGCGGCATGAGGAGCCAAAAGTTGCCACTGATGATTATGAGCAGGGGACATACGTGTATTTCGATTTCCATATCAGTGATGAGTTGCAACATGGATGGTTTGTTTTCTTGACCCCTTTTCTTCCAATTGCTTAATACGAGATATATATGCACCATGTCTATATGATTGATTACATTGGATCTAGTTGCAATTGTGTGCGAGAGGAGGGAGCTTATTTTTCTTTTATTTGTATTTTTACATCTTCGACAAATTTTATTTACCACGCGAACACACACAATATTTCCTGTTATATAAGGAAATTATCAATTCTAAGTGGAGCCAGATAAAAATACATGAAGAATTCAGTCATAATAGTGTTTTATATGTTTGTCCTGGCTTCATAGAAAAGGACCATCAAAATCAACCTAAGAATTTTTCTCGATTTATGTCACCATTTATCTCAATTCCTTGTAAATCCTACCATTCAGCACCAATAACAAATCAGTTATGGCCAAACCGAAAGCCCTCTTGGAAAACCATTCAACAGTCCAAGACAAAAAAGAAAAGAAAAGAAAAAAGAAAAAAAAAGTATAGTACAACTACTGATGTTTATATCTGGAAGGCAGATGAGAACTAGCAATCTATTTATTTTTGGTTGTGATGTATGTGTTAATGTTTTTGTTCAGGTGCCAGAGAATCAAGACTGAATTCAGATTTGAGTACAACTATCTTGAAGATGAACTTATCGTGTAAAAGATGTAGACTCCCTTGACATTGAGGATTCAAGGTGAACTTCTAAGTTGGACCACATTTTTTTTCAGGTCTTAAACACGTACCATTTCAACTGTCTTTAGCTTTGACTTGATCATATAAACTGTGATTTTACAACTTTATAAATTTCTTCATAAAGCTAATCATGTTTTTGTCTACCTCTTATATTTTGACTATATTTATGGATGCATAGTTTTTGCTGTCATTTTAAAATTATATGATTGGACCACTAGCTCGCTGAGATTCGTATTAGCAGCATTTACCTGTTCTGTTATGTCGATTTCTTTTTAGAAAAGCTAGAAATGTTACCAAGAACATGCAGTTGAATATTCGTGCTTTGAAAGTCGAACAGAATTTGCTGTGGATTGTGAAACAAGAACACAAACCTGATGACCCCAAGGGGTGGGAGAAATGGCAGACGTATTAAGGAATAACTTCAAGATCGTTTGTTCTAATCCTCCATATTTGGACCATAATTACTACCTTTCCATTGAGAAGTCCATTGTTGTGAAGATTTCTGTTTGTAAGTGGCTTCACTGGCATACAGTTTACTTTATTATTACCAAATACTGGCTTATTAATACCCTTGGATTACACCAACTGGTGATAGTGGATCTTCTAAGCTCCTTTTGTGAAGATTTTAAGTGGCATGAAGCTTTTGATCATGTTTGTTGAAACATCAAACATCCATCTTAAAACCAATTGTTGCCAAGTGGGGAGGCTTCTCAAGATGTAACGAGTTTTTAGGTAATCAATGTGGGACTTTAACCCAATACCCCTCCTATGTGCTGCCCCCTCCACCCAGTCCTATGTCCTACTAGTTCAGGTAATTTGGTTAATATGTTCAGTCAATGGCCAACCTGTCTTGCATTACTACTTTAAGGGATTTCTTCAACCCTCTTTTCTGATGGTATTCACTAAGGATTAAGGTTTTAGAAAGTTTAATCTGCTTAATACTGTACCTTCTAGCAGACCTGGGGTTGGCCATATCCGGCCACATTAAATGGGTGTTGGTGGCTAGTTGTTGAAGAAAAATTATAAATGGTTTAACCCATTTCCACCTATTTATTAGGTTAGTAGACATGGGCTGCTCACTGGGTTCTATTTATATATAAACTCTGTACTATAATTTCTTGGTATTAGTCTACACATGCTAAAATCTATATCCCAATTTTCAAATCAAAACTTTTATTCACGAGTTAGAAACAGATGGCAATAAATTTGAAGGAGATGTACATAACTTTAGAGAGAGAAACAAGAAAAATTAGAAATACTATTAGAGAGAGAGAGAGAGAGATATATATACTATTCAGTTTTACGCAAATCATCGTCCTGTTATTTCCAGGCTATTTAGCCAAGACTATTTTAGTACATTTTTTTTTTTTTTTTGAGTTGCATGGTAGTCAGCGTTTGATGATTAGTTGAATCTTTAATTTCAAAGCTTACCTCTTGGCTCTGTATTTCTCTTTCAGATCAATTCATTATATTATGAGTCGTATGTTATCATGTATATTTCTACTACCTATAATATATATATATATAGAGAGAGAGAATTATAATCTAAAAAATGACATAGTTTTGTATAAATTTAAAATTATGATTTTAAAAATAAAAACCTAGAGATAGAATTATATTGTTTTATAAAGGATTTATTAAGTAGTCTTAACCAAGCTTGGTTATGTTTTAGATTACCTTTTTCATATATATATATATATATATATATATATATATATATATAGAGGTGTTATCCGGTCTTAAATGAAATAGTTCTAAATGTTTTTTTTTTTTTTTTTAAACAACTAAAATAAAAATAAAAATATAAAAATTTGTTTGATAATTTTTCATATATAATATTTGAATATGATTTTTTATTATTTTTCTCTTTAAAAAATTCAAAATTATTGTAAATATATTTAATATTACTTAATATAATAGTTTTTATTGTAAAAAAATTAAATATAAAATACTTATTTTGGAAAAATTTTAGTTCCATTTAATATTAAAAAAAAAAATTAGTTGTTTTATTCAACTCAAAAAAAAAAAGGTTCGATTCAATCATTCAACCTTATATTTATTATATATATATATATATATGGTTGATTTATTTGTGTGTGTGTGTGTGTGTGTGTTTTTTAGTGGGTAAAGAATTGAATTTTTTAGTTTAAATATTTAATTAATCCGAATTAAGATCTGAATTTTATGATATCTTAATAAAAAAGATTATTTGATAATTATGATTGAATCTAAAATATTTGATAACAAAAAGTAAGTTGTCCTTATTATTTTACCATTTTAAAAATTAAAATTTTTGTTAATTTATTTAATATTAGTTAATATAATAGTTAATATTGAAAAAAAATTAAATATAAAATACTTCAAAAAATATCAAAAAATTTAGCCTTAAGAGCCAAAAAAATTAACTATTAAGATTCAGGCCTAAAAAAATCGATCGATTTATCGATTAAGATAATTTTTATTCAAAATAAAATACGTAACGCATCATCTATTTAGCCAATAAAAGACAAACACCCTTTTAGTGGATAAAGAGTTGTTAATTTTTTAGTCTTAGTCAAATTGTGAGTTTAGATCTCTAGTTTTGGTGGTGGCTCTTTGCATTTGGTCATCAAAATAAGCTATAACAATATTTTGGTTGTGATTTAGAGTGTTTGATAAAAGTTTAAATAAATATGAATTTAAATAAAAAAAATTGTTTGTTAATTTGACATGTTTGAAATATCCCGAATAACAAATTTTTATTATTTTACCCATCTGAAAAAAATTTAAAATTATTGTAAATTTATTTAATATTACTTAATATAATAATTAATATTGTAAAAAAAAATAAACATTCAGTCGTCATTTAACCCATTCAGTCAAAAAAAAAATAAGATTTAGCCATTCAACTCAAATCGTCTCTGAATGATTGATCGATTCAAGACAATTTTTTCCCAAACAAACGCAATCGAATAAATCAATTTAACCATTCAATGCTAATCAAACAACCCCTTATTTTATCAATTCTATGTTTATTAGGATGATTATATGGGTAAACTCATATCCATCCATATTCATTTACAACCATTTATGTAAAGTCCATTTAATTTCAGTTAGTGGTAAGCATGGTGCGGTTTAAAGTTATCGCACTTTGTAAATCTTAGGTGCGGTTTGACAAATTTAAAATTGTACACCTAAACCGCTTTGTGATTAGTATGATGCGGTTTTTAAATCAGTGCGATGTGATTTTAAACTTTACAGCTTCTTCAATTGGTGCAGTTTTAGTTCTAAAATCAATTAAAACAACAAAAATGTCTAAGCCTTTAATAGAATTTAACACAGAGCTCACATCGAGCAATTAACTTAGGACAAAGTCGGCAATGGAAATTATATTAAGCATAAAACCAAAACTCCTGTCAAACATGTCAAATTCATCATCAAATTATAGAACAGTGACACATAAAATAATTTTAATTTATAATAAAGGAATGATGCTTTAAAACTAAAACATACGCTACATAAAACAACAGAGACCATATATTCGATAACAAGCAAGAAGGTTTATCTAGTTTTCCAAAAATTAAAAGTATATATTGGAGATAGAATGAAGTTCTATCTTATATATTGCAGGGAGGACTTATAGAATATAATCATAACTGTACCTATTTTGAAAAATAATCTATTAGACTATTACTACTATAACATAGATTTTAATAAATGCATCAAGTGTTCGAACCAACAAATTTGGCCCCTCAACTATAAGCCCCTCCAGTAACGCATCAATCAAATTCAAAATTCTAAAATCCAAATGTAAGACCCCAACTTATTATAAATAAAATTGACTTTCTCTATTCATTATCTTGAAATAATAAGGAGTTAATTTGATATAATATGTGAGATCCCGAATTTTATGAAATGAAAGTATTTAATTTTATTATAATTATTCTATTTAGTAAATGGTTAAATTGATAAAAGGTTAAAGTTAAGGGTGATATGTGAAATTTTTTTAAAGTAAGCAAGTTGTCATAAAATAATCGATGATAAAAGTATAGTAATACGCGTGGTTGCATAATAGCACACGGTATTGTATAATATCTTTGATTATTGATGCTTACGTGAGAAGTCACTCAGTTTTATTCAATTATTGTCACAATATGTTATATTATTAAATCAATAATTGAGACGACAAAGGTATTAATATTATTATTTGCAATATTAACAATGTCTAGAAGTTCTGTCAAGGAGAGGTTTGGTCACCTAATTGCGCGCCAATAAGGAGAAATCTTTATCGGAAAGCCCCCTCTTTCTTGGGAACGACCTGATTGTTAAATATTGTGAATTATAATATTAATGATGAATAAGTGCGTGTTGATTAAAGATGAAATTGATAGTTCCATTGTGTGAGAATTATTAGTGTTAGTGGAAATCGACATTTATTTCGATAATAATTGATGTCTGGAGGTTATATTGACCAATCGGGTAATTAACCGGATAAATGAGCAATTAATTGCTATTGATTCACATGATTATAACTATTTATTCACATGTGTGTACTATTGATTTACATTCATTTACTATTAGGGGAGTTAGTGCAAGATTGATAATACTTACATGACTAAGTTAAAAATGGACGTATAGATGGAGATACTATACTGTAATTCGTATTTTCACATGTCTAGAACTATTGAGTCACATGATTTACTATTGATTCACATGATTTACTATTAGGGGAGGTGGTGCAAGTTTGATAATACTTGTAGGACTAAATTAAAAATAAAAGAAAAGAGAAAGGTATTATACTGTAATATTCTGAGCCCCAAAACATGCAATTATCGAAACTATATTTTCCTATAAAAGCTCATTCCTTCATTATTTTTCACCAATTCACTAAAGCTATAGAACAATTATTATAGAGAGAAAGAAGAAGAGAAGTCTGCTACCTCACTATTCGAGTATCCAGTTTTCTTCTAAGGTAAGTGATATCATTATTGTGGTAAATGGTATTATTCTTTCGTATTCATGAAGAGAGTTATTTTCTTTCAATACTCGTAAGGGTTGTTATTCCATTCTTTATTATTATGTTGAATAATACGTATACATCTAAGCACCGCATACACGTGTGAAATTTTTACATTATTCCATTCCTTATTATTCTCATTGGAATAACCTCGCCTGCGGTTTATCGCATGCCTCGTGAATTCTCATTGTTATTCCATTCTTTATTATTCTCGTTGGAATATCCATGCATGCGGATTACATACGACACGGTTCCATTCTTTATTATTACATTGGGAATAACACGTTTATGCATGCGCCTATCGCATGCGTGGTGAATTCTTCCGTTATTCCATTCTTTATTATTCTATTGGAATAACCTCGCCTATGTGGATTACCGCATGCATGGTGAATGATCCTTTGTATTAATTATTTATTAAATTGTAGAAATGATCTGCTCATACATGATTACCGCATGTACCGTGAAAATCCATTCATAGCTTCAGATATTCTATTATACTACTATTTGAGATATCATTTCTTTTGTACTAAATGGCTATGAAATATCATTTTTTGGTATTTTTTTACGAGTTACTATTCATGGGTTACTATTCACCCTAAGCATTATTTACTTTAGTATTATTCACTTGGGTATTCGGGAACTTTTCGTGTTTTAGTACTATTCACGAGTTACTATTTACGAAGTTACTATTCACCCGATTACTATTCACTCTAGTATCATTCACTCAAAGATTCGGGGACACTTTTCGTGTAATGAGTATTATTCACGGGTACTATTCCGTAAGTACTATTCACGGGTACTATTCAATTCAAAAAAAATATATTTTTTTCTGTCCAAATTATTTTTGGTACATGAATATTATTCTTGAATTTTACTCCACAAAGCGGTATTGTAAGACTCCAACTTATTATAAATAAAATTGAATTTTCTCTATTCATTATTCTAAATTAATAAGGTGTTAATTTGATATAATGCTTTGGTTATGGGTGAAATGTACAAATTTTATAAAATAAGCAAGTGGTTATAAAATATTCATTTTTATCGGGGAATATTCTTTTGGTCGTGAAATATTCTTTTTGTTTGAAATATTAAATGCGACCACTAGCGACTATTATTGGGGCTCATAATGAGAATAAATGTCGGATAAAGAAAACGACAAAGTATGAGTTTTATAAATAATTGGCGTAGTTATTCACCGATTAACACTTTGTTGGAATACACGGTGGTTAAAATACGATGTCTATACGTGGTTTGCCGCATGATGTACCTTGCGGTATTGCACAGTATTATTGAATTATTGATTCATGCGTAAGAAGACAATACTCAATAATTGTTACAGTAGTTACTGTTCAATATTTTATTTTATTGATTCAATAATTGTTGCGTTGATATTTAATATTATTGTTGTTTCAATAATTGTCACTGCACATTATTTTCCATTATCAGATCAATAATTCATATTATTTGAGTAATATTATTAGATAAGCATTATTGGCAATGTCTAGAAAGTTACATCGAGGAGAGGTTTGGTCACCTAATTGCGGCATGATGAGAGAAATCCTTATTGAAAGCCCTCTCTTCCAGGGAGCGGCTTAGTTGTCATAATTGTGATTCTGTAATATTATTTGTGAATAATTAATTATTGATTTATATGATAAGAAAATATTTATTTGATGTGGATATAAATGATGGATTTATTTATGTGGTTATAAATGAAGGAATTAATACTGAGGTATTTTATCAGTATTTTGGTAGAATGGAGGAATTAAAAATCATCCGTTTGTGGATTTCAAATATTTTCAGTTTTGAATTTGGAAAAACTCAAAGCTACAAAGTTGTAGAGAATTCGATTTCGTGTGGAATGGACATAAAATTCATATTTTTTACGATAAACAGGCTATTTTCTATGAATTGTTGAAGTTTTGGAAAAATAAAATGATTTTTATTAAAATTATGGGTGGGACCCACTTTTGTTTTACAACATGTGAAATGCTTAATTTGTTTCAAAGATGGTCGGCCTTGATTTTCAACAAAGTGTGCGTAGAATGAAAGAAATGAAATAATAATATTTTATTATTTTAGTTTCTTTTTGGCGTTAAGCATTTTTTTCTAAATATAAACGCTTAGGTTAGAATTGAAAATCACACGAAACAAGTTTTCTTTCTCTCTAGATTATCGGCGTATTTTTGTGAGTATTTTGATACTTTGAGAGTTGTTGTTTCTAGGTATAAGTTTCCTTCGACTTTCTGTCCCGATATTTCGATCGAAATCTAGAGTTATTTTGAGGTAAGGGATATTTTCTTCTTAAATGATATTATTTTCTTCAATATCATTATCTTGAAATATTGGTGAACTTTTTAATCAAATTTGGAATTTTTTGTGTCGGGTTACTATTCACATATATTTACCTTTATTCACGAATCACGACACTATTCATCATGAATCTGACACTATTTACCAAAAAATAAAAATTTTCCTTTTTGTCCAAGATGTCTATTTTGGCTACTATCTTTGATTGTATTCATGTTTTGATCGTTATTTTTGAATTCTGCTTCAAAATTTGTTATTATGAAGTATTAGTGATCTTGGATAAACTGTAACACGAATCCTTAATATTTGTCATTCTGTCTCACTGGATTCGTTCTCTAAAATATTTTTCATCATCCTTAGTTCTTAATGATGATATTATTGAATATCTTTGGCCTGTAGTGTAAAGATGAATGATATATTAACTGATGAATATCTTTGGCCCGTAGTGCAAAGATGAACAGGTGTTGAGATGAACTTAACCAACCGGTGATACAAATGAATATCTTTGGCATGTAGTGCAAAGATGAATATTCGATTAAAGATGTATATTGATTGTTGTTACAGGGATAAAATATTGATGATGGACTTTTAAATTTTAGAAGATAGTAGAACTCATTCTCTACTTGACTCTTCTAATGGATTGCTGTTTCCGCTGCAGAATATTGATCTAAAACTTGTTGTCTATTATATTCTATCAGATTTTTCCCTGTTGAGGACTAACGATAATTTTTTGTATATTATCTTAGTCATAATATTCTTTACTGGGCTAGTTGAGCTCACCCTTTTCCTTTTTGTTCCATTTTTTTCTTCTTAGGAGGTGAGATCATTGCAGGATCTAATCGGGGTATGGAGTGATGGTTCTAGAAAGATGTTTTTTAGCAGTCCTCACTATTTCTGTAAAATAGTGTTTGAATAATTATAATGAGGACTTATTTGAGTGTGGATATTGTCTAGAAGACAATATTTGTATTTAAACTCACAGTATGTGTTGTCGTATTTTGCACGACAATTGTATTATTGAAGTTGTAGTTTGCTTTTACATACCATGTATTTGGCGACTCGAGAATGGGTGTTGTATACCTATTTTGGGGGCGTCACAGTTGGTATCAAAGCTTAGGGATATGGTCTCTGGCGGAGATCGGGGAATAGAACTAGGAGGGGAGAGATGAGTAAATCCTTTGCTAGTGTGTCCTATCTAAGCTTATTTGTTGGTTGGTCATAATATAGGGATATTATATGATATGTTAATTTGTTTAATTAACCCTTGTTTTATGGCGATGTTAAGAATGGGCTGCGAGAGAACGTTAACAATGAAGTGTATGAGGCGTGGAATAACCTTTAGTCACAAACCGGGAGAACGTCTGAAAGGAAGACAATATTCCTCCTATAAAACAACACTACCGAGAGCAAGCGATGAATGATGGAATGTTTAGAAGCTTTTTGTAGTTCATGCAAAAAATCGAATGAGGCGAAAGCGACTTCGTGTACAAAATACGGGTGGAAGTGATGGCGATGCGCGATGCATCACAACGACCCAAGCGATTCGAGGAGTTGGGACCACCAGTTTACGGGAAAGCCCGATCCGATTAAAGCGGAAACATGGGTCAAGCAAATCACCAAGATATTCGATGTCTTGGGATGCACGAGGAACGAGAGGTTTCATTCGCCACCTTTATGTTCCGTGGTGAAGCGGATTCTTGGTGGGAATCATGAGGCGTACCACCAAATTTGCACTCAACATGTCTTGGGAAAGATTTGAAACTTTTCAATGACAAGTACTTTCCTGAAAGTATTAAATCGTATGAAGGAGGTAGAGTTTATTAGGCCGAACGAATGAACAACATGGCGGTGTCTCGGTGACGAGGCAAAGTTCGCGAGTTATCGAGTTTTGCACCTCATTTGGTGGAGAATGAGGAACGTGTAGCGGATGTTTACGAGAGGTCTAAAACCCGAGATTAAATCGATACCTTATCTCTCATAAATTTTCTCGTATTCGGATGTTGTCAACAGAGCTCAATTATTAGAGAGTGATAATGAGTATACTCAATGGGGACCACAACTAGGGTCATATTTGGTGATGCAATAGTCATCGAGTTGATGATAACCAAAGGAGGAGGAAAAATACGGACAAAGCGGTAACCACTTGGGTGGTAATCGTGGCCATGATAATAGGAGAGGTGAGTCAGTGGAAATTTCGAAAGAGAAGATTCAACAACGATGGCGGAAGACATCAACAATGACACCGGCCCAACAACCAATTCTAGGGAGGAGAACGACCGCCGTTAGATGTTACAAATGCGGGAAAGAGGGACATATCATTGGCTGAACCGCCCATAACAATCCAAGGTATGTTATAATTGTGGAAGGGAAGGACATATCGCTCGAGATTGTACTATAGCGAAACCAAGTTCAGCGAGGATGGTGACTCCAAGGGCTGCCTCGGATAAGTCGAAATCGGCGGTTCTGAAGAAGCGTTCTTTGTCGTGGTATCGCCAAAACGTGAGGAACCCAAACGAGGTGATCACGGGTAAGCTAATCTTGAACTCTTGCGAAGTTTATACCTTATTAGATCTGGGTTCTACCCATTCTTTTATCTCTCCCGCTTGTGCTCAACGTTTAAACTTGACTCTGAGAAATTGGACTTTGACTTATCTATTGAAACTCAGTTGGGTGAAACCTTCATTACATCTACGGTTTATAAATCTTGCTTAATCCAAGTTGGCACTATCACATTACCCATTGATCTTATCTCTTTAAAGATACTTGCTTTTGATGTGATTTTAGGAATTGATTAGTTAACCACTCATCATGCCAAAATTGATTGTTTTAAATAAGGTTGTTAGTTTTCATATTCCTAACCAACTTTGTCATACGAATTCAAACAACTAAACCACTAAAATCGATCCACCGCTCATATCAAGTCACAAAGCTATTCATTTATTGAAAAAGCGGATGTTAAGCTTTCTTAGCCCATATTATGGATTTGAATAAAGACAAGTTAGATTTGAATAATATTTACATTGTTAGAGAATTTCCGATGTATTTCTGAAGAACTTCCGGTTTACCCCGAACGTGATGTTGAATTCTTTATTGACCTTGAAAGAATACAAAGCCCATTTCTAAAACCCCATATCGAATGGCTCTATTGAACATCGAGAGTTAAAGTCCAACTACGAGAATTATTAGACATCGACTTCATTCGTCTAGTATATCTCCTTGGGGTGCTCTGTTTTATTCGTAAAGAAGAAAGACGGGAGTATCGACTTCATTATTGACTACCGAGAAACCATAAATCGAGAATCACCATCAAGAATTCTTTTCAGATCGTATCCGAAGATTAAAAGCTATTCGCATTGATGACATCCTCATCTATCTCCATTGAAATGCTCTATTTGCTTTCAGATCATGATGAGCACCATTTAGGAATATTTAGATACTTGTTGTCTTTATTGATGACAAGGCTTCAAAAGCCGTGAAAACAGCTTTATGCCAAGCGAAAAAATGAAGAAATCGAGTTACGGCTTGAGAAGTAACATTCCTTGGGCACGTGGTGTCAAAACATGGAGTATCTGTTGACCTTGGCGAAGATTGAAGCAATACTGAAAGTTAGAACAACCAAGTCGATGAATAGAAATCTGCGCACTTTACAGGCTTAGTTGGTTATTATCGGAGATTCGTGGAAGGATTTTCTCGAATCGCTACTCCGATAACTCAATGACTCGAAAGATACAAAATTCGTATGGAGCGAGGAATGCGAGAAGAGTTTCCAAGAGCTCAAGAAGAGACTCATTTCGACACCTGTTCTGGCAATACCATCTGGTTCGGATGGATTTGTTATCTACAGCGATGCTTCAGGCAAAGGGTTAGGATGTGTTCTCATGCAACATGGGAAAGTCATAACCTATGCCTCGTGACAACTCGAAAGAATATGAGAGGAATTATCCTACTCATGATCTGGAGTTAGCGGCCCGATCGTATTCGCGTTGAAAATTTGGAGACACTACCGTATGGGGAGAAAGTGGAGATTTATCTGGACCATAAAAGCCTCAAATATTTCTTCACCCAAAAAAACTCGATATGCGGCAACGACGTTGGCTTGAGTCGTTGTTGAAGATTACGACCACACTATTCAATATCATCACTAAAAAAGTGAGCGTAGTAGTAGCGCGTTGAGTAGAAGATCATATCACGAGTACGAGTGCGATATTGTCAACGCAGAGCCCATTTTGTATAACTTGCAAAGGATGGAGATAGAATTAAAGACTCCAGGGACCCACGTGATGATGGGGAATATACGAGTAGAACCAACTTTAATCGATAAAGTTAAAGCTGCTTAAGCTACGGAACTGGGGCTGATGCGTATGAAGAAGAATGTGCAAGAAGGTGCTATTCTAGAAGCAAGAATCGATGAAGAAGGAATACTTCGATTCAAATCTAGACTTTGCTTTGTTAACGATTCTAACTTGAAGCATAGAATCATGATGGAGGCACACAACACCCTGTTTGCAATCCATCTTGGGAGTACCAAAATGTATCATGATATTCGACATACATTTTAGTGGAACAATATGAAGAGAGAGATCGCGGAGTTTATCTCGAGGTGTTTAACTTGTCAACGTGTAAAGGCGGAGCATCAAGTACCAAAAGGTCCATTGCAACCACTTGAGATTCCGGAATGAAAGTGGGAACACATTACTATGGATTTCGTTACGGGTCTTCCCAAGGTTTCTCAAGGCATAAATGTGATTTGGGTTATTGTTGATAAATTAACCAAGTCTACTCATTTCTTGCCTATACGTGAGACTTATTCCCTTGAACGTCTTACTCGTATATGCGTGAATGAGATTGTGAGATTGCATGGCATGCCGGTATCCATAGTTTTGGATCGTGACCCAAGATTCACTTCAAGATTTTGGGTTAGCCTACGTAGAAAGCTATGGGCACGCATTTACTGATTGATTCGGCATACCATCCTCAAAGCGGACGGCGATCGGAAAGGACTATTCAAACCCTTGAAGATCTATTAAGACTACGTGTCCTAGATTTCAAAGGAAGTTGGGATAAGTACTTGCCACCGGGTGGAATTCTCCTACAACAGCGATTATCAAAGCAAGTATAGGCATGGCTCCGCTCGAGGTGATGTATGGACGAAAGTGTCGTTCTCCGATTATCTTTGGGACGAGGTGGGAGAAGCAACATTGTTGGGACGAGATTAAATGCGCATGACTACTGAAAAAGATCCAAATGATTCGACAACGTATTCAAACCTCACAACATCGACAAAAGAGTTATGCTGATCTTCATCGAAAGGACGTGGAATTTAATATTGGGGATCATGTATTATTACGTATTGCTCCATGGAAGGGAGTTACAAGATTTGGAAAGAGAGGAAAGCTCAATCCAAGGTTTATTGGTCCATTTGAGATTTTTGACCGAATAGGAAATGTGGCCTATAGACTCGCGTTACCTCCAAGTATGTCTCGTGTTCACAATGTTTTCCACATATCTATGCTTCGTAAATATGTGAAAGACCCGAACCACATTATTGCATTAGAACCAGACGAGATAGCCGAAGATTTAACGTACGAGGAGGTACCTGTTAAGATCTTGGATAGGAAAGAGCATGTCCTACGCACCAAGGTTATACCACAAGTTAAGGTTTTGTGGAGGAACCATGCTATTGAGGAAATGACCTGGGAGTTGGAATCGGAAATGAAAGCGAGGTACCTCTCACTGTTCGAAACACAGAACGCGTCGCGTCAATTTCGAGGATCTAAATTTTATAAGGAGGGAGGTTGTAAGACCCCAACTTATTATAAATAAAATTGAATTTTCTCTATTCATTATTCTAAATTAATAAGGTGTTAATTTGATATAATGCTTTGATTATGGGTGAAATGTGCAAATTTTACAAAATAAGCAAGTGGTTATAAAATATTCATTTTTGTCGGGGAATATTCTTTTGGTCGTGGAATATTTTTTTGTTGGGGAATATTAAATGCGACGACATTGATGTAGCCATTCGTGGGGCTCATAATGAGAATAAGCATCGGATGAAGAAAACGACAAAGTATGAGTTTTTATAAATAAGCGGCGTAGTTATTCTGAATTAACAACGTTGGAATACACAGTGGTTAAAATACTGATGTCTGGCGTGGTTGCACGATAAACCAGATTATTGCAGATATTATTGAATTATTGATTCATGCGTAAGAAGGCAATACTCGATAATTGTTACGATGAATTCTTGTTCAATATTTTATTTTATTGATTCAATAATTGTTGCGTTGATATTTAATATTATTGTTGTTTCAATAATTGTCAACGCATGATATTTTCCATTATCGGATCGATAATTCATATTATTTGAGTAATATTATTAGATAAGCATTATTGGCAATGTCTAGAAAGTTACATCGAGGAGAGGTTTGGTCACCTAATTGCTGCGCCCGATGAGGAGAAATTTTATTGGAAAGCCCCTCTTTCCTAGGAGCACTTAGTTGTCATAATTGTGATTCTGTAATATTATTTATGAATAATTAATTATTGATTTATATGATAAGAAAATATTTATTTGATGTGGATGTAAATGATGGATTTATTTATGTGGTTATAAATGAAGGAATTAATGCTGAGGTGTTTTATCAGTATTTTGTCAGAATGGAGGAATTAAAAATCATCCGTTTGTGGATTTCGAATATTTTCAGTTTTGAATTTGGAAAAACTCAAAGCTACAAAGTTGTAGAGAATTTGATTTCGTGTGGAATGGACACAAAATTCGTATTTTTCTGATAAACGGGCTATTTTCTATGAATTGTTGAAGTTTTGGAAAATAAAATGATTTTTATTAAAATTATGGTGGGACCCACTTTTGTTTTACAACATGTGGGCTGCCAATTTGGTTCAAAGATGGCTGGCCTTGATTTTCAACAAAGTGTGCGTAGAATGAAAGAAATGAAATAATAATATTTTATTATTTTAGTCTCTTTTGGCGTTCTAGCATTTTTCTATAAATAGACGCTTAGGTTAGAATTGAAAATCACACCAGAAACAAGTTTTCTTTCTCTCTAGGTTATCGGCGTATTTTTGTGAGTATTTTGATACTTTGAGAGTTGTTTGTTAAATTTTAAGTTTCCTTCGACTTTCTATCCGATATATTATTTCGAGGTATTATGTTATTTTCTTCTTAAATGATTTTATTTTCTTGAATATCATTATCTTGAAATATTGGTGAACTTTTTAATCAAATTTGGAACTTTTTGTGTCGGGGAGTTACTATTCTCGTATACGACCTTATTCACGATATCTGACACTATTCACGAATCGACCTTTATTCATAGAAAAATAAAAAGCTTTCTTTTTGTCCAAGATGTCTATTTTGGCTACTATCTTTGATTGTATCCATGTTTTGATCGTTATTTTTGAATTACATTTCAAAATTTGTTATTATAAAGTATTAGTGATCTTGGATAAACTGTAACACGAATCCCTAATATTTGTCCTTCCGTCTCTCATTGGATTCGTTCTCTAAAATGTTTTCATCATCCTCGGGTCCTTAATGATGATATTATTGAATATCTTTGGCTGTAGTGCAAAGATGAATGATATATTAGCGATGAATATCTTTGGCCCATAGTGCAAAGATGAGCAGTGTTGAGATGAACATGACCAATGTTGGTGATCTGAAATGAATATCTTTGGCACAGTAGTGCAAAGATGAATATTCGATTAAAGATGTATATTGATTGTTATTCTGAGGATAAAATATTGATGATGGATTTTTAAATTTTAGAAGATAGTAGAACTCATTCTCTACTTGACTCTTCTAATGGATTGTTGTTTCATTGCGGAATATTGATCTAAAACTTGTTGTCTATTATATTCTATCGATTTTTCCTGTTGAGGACTAACGATAATTTTTTGTATATTATCTTAGTCATAATATTCTTTCTTGGGCTAGTTGAGCTCACCCTTTTCCTTTTTGTTCCATTTTTCTTCTTAGGAGGTGAGATCATTGCAGGATCTAATCGGGGTATGGAGTGATGGTTCTAGAAAGATGTTTTTAGCGATCCTCACTATTTACGTAAAATAGTGTTTGAATAATTATAATGAGGACTTATTTGAGTGTGGATATTGTCTAGAAGACAATATTTGTATTTAAACTCACGGTATGTGTTGTAAATATTTTGCACGACAATTGTATTATTGAAGTTGTAGTTTGCTTTCTGTACCATGTATTTGGCGACTCAGAATGGGTGTTGTATAACTATTTTGGGGGCGTCACAAGTATCATGTTGACAATTTGGATATTTTTAAACTCTGGATAAATTTAATGTCTTTAATATTTATCTTTGATTTCGTTTGATTAATGCTTATATCATTGTCATCATCCTCATGCTTATATTATGATGAAAGTCATCTTTGGTTTACGTGCAAAGATGGACTGTTGATTATTAGTTTTACAGTTGTATATCTTTTGCTTACGTGCAAAGATGTGCTGTTGATTATTGGTTTTACAGTTGTATATCTTTGGCTTATGTGCAAAGATGAACTATTGATTGATGAGTATCTTTGGCTTATGTGCATAGATGAACCTGTTTATTGGTATGATTATGACCGAGGATCATTCAAGATAATCATGACCCGTAATGTTATAGATGATGTGGTAAAAGTTCTCATTGGCACATAGTGCGTTGATGGGCAGCTTATTGGTATGATTATAACCGAGGATTATTCGGTATAATCATGACCATTGATGATTACATAAATATCCTCGGTAGTAGTGCGGGATGATTCGATGATGTGGATTATTTATTAAAATTTGAGTCTCGTGATAAAATATTGATTATACACTTTTAATTAAGTAAAGATAGTAGATATCATGCTCTACTTGACTCTTCTAAAATACAGTTGTATGTCTTTGGCCTGTAGTGCAAATATGAATTGTTAATGAATATCTTTGGCTGTAGTACAAAGATGAATTTATTAGTATGATTATGAGTAGGAATTATGATTTGGTATAACCATGATTTTTGATGTTTCAGGTGAAGATAGGTGATGAAAATTATCTTCGTCCTGGGTGCGAAGAGGAATTTAGAATCACAATTATGATTATGAGTTATTCATATGATTGTGGACAAGAATTGTTGATTGATGTTACAGGGTTAAAAAACATTATTGGTGGACTTTTAACATGGAGAAGATAATAGATCTGATTGCGACGCCCCCAAAATAGGTATACATCACCCATCTTGAGTCGCCAAATACATGGTACAGAATTCAAATACAACTTAATTATACAACAGTCGTGTAAAATACGACAATATATAATCTAAGAGTTTTAATACGTATATTATCATCTAGACAGTATACAAACTCAATAAAGTTCTCATTACATTTATTATCACACTATTTAATAGAATAGTGAGGACTACTAATGCTATCATCTGGACCGTCACTCCTTTCCCCGACTCGTCCCATCTATATTCTCATTTCCTGAAGAGAACAGTGAAAGAAAGGGTGACCTCAACTAGCCCAGTAAGAAATATTATGACTAAGATAATGCAGGATAAATTATCATTAGCCTTCAACAATGTTAAACCGATAAAATACTGATAGACATCAAGTTTAACTCTGCAATGAACAAGCAATCCATTAAAAGAGTCAAGTAGAGAATAAAATCTACTATCTTTCATGATTTAAAAAGGTTTTTCATCACTTTTTATCGCTAAGACTCAGCTTAATAAATAATCCACATCATCCCTGCACTACGGCCAAGGATATTCATTAGGGTCACGACCACAAATTATCCATGTACTACGGGCCAAGGATATTCGTGTATTCATCAATGGTCATGATCATGCCAACAACTGTCCATCAATGCACTACGGGCCAATGAGGATTTTTACCACATCATTTGTAACATCACGGTCATGATTATACCGAATAATCCCTGGTCATAATCATACCAAGTCCATCTATGCACTACTGAGCCACGATGACTTTCAACATAATATAAACATGAGGATGATGACAATGATATAAGAATTCAATAAAACAAGTTCAAGAATTAATTTAACCAAGAACTAATAACGTCCAAATTATCAACATGATACTTCTTTGTAGAGTAAAATTCAAGAATGCTCGTAAGAATATTTCCATGAAAGATCTTTGGATGAAGCGCAAAATATCAAGGATATTCCACTAATTTCATGGAGTATAGAAGTTAAAACTTTAACCAACCGAGTATAATAAAGAATGGAATAACAAAAGAAATCACCGTGCATGCGATAGAATCCATGCGGTAGGTTATTCCAATGTAATAATAAAGACGGAACCAAGTCCTGCGTAGAAACGCGCGTATGTGAGATATTCCAACAGAATAATAAAGATTTTAACCAAGTCCGTCGTAAAAGCATGCATAAAATATTCCAACAAGAATAATAAAGATGAGAACCCGGTCCCCACGTAAAACACACGAGATGTGATCTTCCAATGAACAATAAAGAATGGAATAACGTAAGAATTTCACCAAGTATAGGGTAACTCACATATACACAGTTATTCCAATGTAATAATAAAGAATGGAATAACGTAAGTTCTCTTCATGACTACAAAAGGAATAATAACCCTTACCTCGTAAGAAACCGGATACCGGAATAAAATGAGGTGGCGAGGATTCTCTTCTTCTATAGATTTTCTCTATAAACTTCTCTCTATAATTTCTCTCTATAATAATTGCTCTATAGCTTTAGTGAATTGGTGAGAAATGAAGGAAGAATGAGCTTTATTTATAGAAAAATATAGTTTCGATAATTGCACGTTTTGGGGCTCAAAAATTACAAATCTGATACCCCCAACTTTTCTTTCATTTTTAATTTAGTCCTGCAAGTATTATCAAACTTGCACCACCTCCCCCTAATAGTAAATAATGTGAATCAATAGTTCAATCATGTGAATCAATAGTTATAATCATGTGAAAATATGAATTACGGTATAGTACTCCATCTATACCTCCATCTTTAATTTAATCATGCAAGTATTATCAATCTTGCACCAACTCCCCTAAGTATAAGAATGTGATTCAATAGTACACGTGAACAAATAGTTATATAAGCATGTGAATTAGTAGCAATTAATCGCTTTCATTTATCCGATAAATTCCACGATTTATCAATATAACACTCGACATCAATTATCATCTAATAGATGTCGATTTCCATTAACACTAGTAATCCCAACACAAATGGAACTATCAAATTCATCTTTAATCAACACGAACTTATTCATCATTAATATTATAACTCACAATATTTAACAACCAGGTCGTTCCTAGGAAAGAGAGGGCTTTTCAATAAGGATTTCTCCCTATTTGCGCGCAATTAGGTGACCAAACCTCTCCTTGGCAGAACTTCTAGACATTGTAAATATTGCAATTTAATAATATGAATAACTTTGTCGCCTCAATTATTGATTTAATAATATATCATATAATGCGAGATGATCTTGTGACAATAATCGAATCAATAATATGAGAGATACGATGCAACAATTCTTCGTAGTAATAATTGAGTATAACCGAGTGACTTCTCACGTAAGCATCAATAATCAATACCGTAATGCTACTACGCAACCACGCCAGACATCGTACTTTACTCTACCGAGTAGTTCAACAAGATTAATCAGTAAAACTTCCGCCGTTATTTTCATAAAAATATTTTTGTCGCTTTTCTCGATCCGACAATAATTACATTGTAGGGTCCACCAATGATTATACCAAGTTGTACGAATATTCCCTGCTAAAACGAATATTCCCCGACTAATCGAATATAATATAACAACTTGCATACTTTGCAGAATTTATAAATACTACCCACAACTATAACATTATAACAAATTCATTCCATAATATTCAAATTTTTTTTTTGAGAAATTTAAATCTTTATTCGTAAAATTTGGGATTTTACACTGATGGTCTATTTGACTCTTCTAATGGATTGCTTATTGTGCTGCTGTTAAACTTGATGTTTATTGTATTTTATCAGTTTAACACTATTGAAGACTAAGGATAATTTATTCTGCATTATCTTAGTCATAATATTTCTTACTGGGCTAGTTGAGCTCACCCTTTTGCTTTTTTTTACTCTTCAGGAAATGAGAATATAGCTGGACTAGTTGGGGAATGGAGTGACGGTCCGAGATGATTGTTTTAGCAGTCCTCACCACTTATTGTGATAATAAGTGTAATGAGGATTGAATTTGAGTTTGTATACTGTCTATGAGACAATATTCATGTAAAAACTCAGCTATATTTTGTCGTATTTTGTACGATAGTTATATAATTAAGTTTGTATTTGATTTATGTAGTGTGTATCTGGCGACTCAGAATGGGTGATGTATACCTGTTTTGGGGGCGTCACATAATACTTTGGTTATGGGTGAAATGTGCAAGTTTTACAAAATAAGCAAGTGGTTATAAAATATTCATTGTTGTCGGGGAATATTCGTTTGGTCGTGGAATATTCTTGTTGTCGGGGAATATTCGTACGACGGCACAACCATTTGTGGGCCCCATAACGGAATAACAGTCGGATGAAGAAAACGACAAATTTAAGTTTTTATAAATAACGGCATAATTGTTACCATTAACACTGTTAGATTACTCGGTGGTTAAAATATAGTAATACGCGTGGTTGCATAGTAGCACACGGTATTGCACAATATTTTTGAATTATTGATTCTTATGTAAGATGCACTACTCAATAATTGTTACAGTAATTACTGTTCAATATTTTATTTTATTGATTTAATAATTGCTGTGTTGATATTTTATATTATTGTTGTTTTAATAATTGTCACGGAATAATATTTCCCATTATCAAATCAATAATTCATATTATTTGAATAATATTATTAGATATCATTATTGGCAATATCTAGAAAGTTCTGTCAAGAAGAGGTTTGGTCTCCTAATTGCACGCCAGTAAGGAGAAATCCTTATCGAAAATCCTCCTCTTTCCTGGGAACGGCCTGGTTGTCATTATTGTGATTCTGTAATATTATTTGTGAATAATTATTTATTGATTTATATGATAAGAAAATATTTATTTTATATGGATGATATAAATGATGGATATATTTTATGTGGTTGTAAATGAAAGAATTAAAGCTGAAGTGTTTTATTAGTATTTTGTCGGAATGGAGGTATTAAAAATCATCCGTATGTGGATTTCAGACATTTTCGGTTTGGAATTTGGAAAAACTTTCTTCTGCAAAGTTGTAGAGAATTCGATTTCCTATGGAATGGACATAAAATTCGTATTTTTCTGATAAAAAGGTTATTTATTGTGAATTAAATGGGGTAAAGATAATCAAATTGAATTAGTGTTCAAATTGAATTTGAATTCTTTTATTTATTTATTTTTCAAAAACATGTGATAAATGGGGTGGGTGAGCAAAGTTGGAAAAGTTTGGTTCAATTAGGGTGTGCGTAGAAGAGAAGATAATAATAATAATATTATTTTATTATTTTAGTCTCCTTTGGCGTTCTAGCATTTTCTTATAAATAGGTGCTTAAGTTAGAATTAAAAATCACACCAGAAACATAAGCTTTCTCTCTCTAGATTATCGAGCGTATTATTGTGAGTATTTTTCTTGAGTATAAGAATACTTTGAACGTAGTTTTCTGCAAGATTTTTTCAGAATAATATCCAATATTCCAAGCAAATCCAGTTTCTACTAAGGTAAAAGATATTATTTTATTGCTTCTATAATTCCTGAAATGATTGCTTCATCTAATATTGTGACGCCCCCAAAATAGGTATACAACACCCATTCTGAGTCACCAAATACATGGTACAGAAATAACTACAACTTTATTAATACAATTATCGTGCAAAATACGACAACACCTAAACTGTGAGTTTAAAAACAAATATTGTCTTCTAGACAATATCAACACTCAAATAAGTCTTCATTATAATTATTGATACACTATTTTACAAAATAGTGAGGACTACTAAAACTACTTTCTAGAACCTTCATTCCATACCCCGACTAGTACTTGCTACATTCTCGCCTCCTGAGAAGAAAAATGGAACAAAAAAGAAAAGGGTGAGCTCAACTAGCCCAGTAAAGAACATTATGACTAAAATAATATAGAACAAATTATCGTTAGTCCTCAACAGTGAAAAATTTGATAGAATATAATAGACAACAAGTTTCAGATCAATATTCGCAGCAGAAATAATAATTCATAGATGAGTTACGTAGAGAATGAAATCTACTATTATCTATGAATTTAAAAGTCCATCATCAATATTTTATTCCTGTAACATCAATCAATATACATCTTGAATCAAATATTCATCTTTGCACTCTGAGCCAAAAATATTCATCACCGGTCATGTTCATCTCAACACTGCTCATCTTTGCTACACAGCCAAAGATATTCATCGAAAATCATTCATCTTTGCACTACTGGGCCAAAGATATTCAATAATATAATCATTTAGACCGAGGATGATGAAAAATATTTTAAAGAAAAGCGAATCCAAAGGAAACAAAAGAACAAATAATAAGGATTAAGTAATTTAAATGAATCCAAGTTTAAAAATACTTCATAAATAACCATAGTGAAGTAAAATTCAAGAATGATCAAAATATGGATATAATCAAAGCTAGTATCCATAATAGATATTTTGAACAAAAAAAAAAAATTTAATTTTTCCGTGAATAGTCTTTGTATTAAGTGAATAAAGTCCAGTATCGTGAATAAGTAACCCAAACACTAAAAGACAAGAATTTCATAAGAAAATCTTACTAATATTCCTAAGATAATGATATTAGAAGAAATAATATCATTTTAAAAAAAATAATATCCCTTACCTCGAAAAAGACAAAGATTCCGACATTTGGAATACCGGATACATCTTTGAAGGAACTTGCACCGTATAGCAATACTCAATGTATAAAAATACTCACAAGAATACGCTCAATAATATAGAGGGAGAAAACTTTAGTTTCTGGTGTGATTTTCAATTCTAACCTAAGTATCTTATTTATAGGAAAATGCTTAGAACACTAAAGCAGAAAATTTAATAAAATATTAATATTTATAAATTAAATTCTAACGCACACCTTACCAACTGATTTCAAGCATTTAACACATGCAAGTGGAGCCCACAAATGAAAAAATGTTTTTCTAAATATAAATATTTAAAACTTCCAAAAATCAATTATTTCGGAACTTTAGAACTTCAATAATTCATAATAAATAGCCCTTTTATCAGAAAAATTCAAATCTTATGTCCGTTCCATAGGAAATTTAATCCTCTACAACTTTGCAGAAGAAAGTTTTTCCAAATTCCAAACAGAAATTGACCGAAACCCACATATGGACGATTTTACAGGCTATAATCAAATTTCAGTTAAGAAATGGGGTCCACCGACATGAAAAACATGTTTTAAATATTTTTAGTAACAGAAATATAATTCCTCCTCATATATTCATATATCCCACATTCATTGCAAAAATATCACTATTATTATATTATTATAATATAATAATATATTTAAATGAATTATTTTATCAGAAAAAGATAAAATAACAATTTTCAACAATTGTCACATTAAAAAATTTTCTCCATCTATATCCACATAACATGAATATTTTTCTTATCATATAAATTAATAATTAATTATTCACAAATAATATTACATAATCACAATATCGACAACCAAGCCGTTCCCAGGAAAGAGGGAGCTTTCCAATAAGGATTTCTTCTTACTGGCGCGCAATTAGGTGACTAAACCTCTCCTTAGACAGAACTTTCTAGACATTGCCAATGATGCTATCTAATATTAATATTTAAATAATATGAATTATTGATTTGATAAAGGAGAATACTGTGTAGTGACTATTATTGAAACAACAATAATATAAAATATCAACGCAAAGAATTATTGAATCAATAAAATAAAATATTGAACGATAATTATCGTAACAATTATTGAGTAGTGCCTTCTTACGTA
Organism: Panax quinquefolius; assembly: GCA_020205615.1. NCBI lineage: Eukaryota > Viridiplantae > Streptophyta > Magnoliopsida > Apiales > Araliaceae > Panax > Panax quinquefolius. The sequence continues at coordinate 36,286,618 of CM035161.1, read as the reverse complement.
AGAATCAATAATTGGTGCAATACCGCAATGTCTACCGTGTTTTAACCACCGAGTATTTCAACAAGATTAATCTGTAAATAACTATCCGCTTTTTTATAAACAACTTATACTTGTCGTTTTCTTCATCCAATCGCTTTTCGTTATGGGGCCCATACAAGGCTGCACCGTCGTACAAATATTCCCCGACAGTAAGAATATTCCACGACCAAACAAATATTCCCCGACAACAATTAATATTTTATAACCACTTGCTTATTTAAAATATTTGCGCATTTTACCCATAACTAACCACATTAATCAAATCAACCCTTACTATTTCAAAATAATAAATAGAGAAAATTTAATTTCATTTATAATAAGTTGGGGTCTTACAACCTCCCCTCCTTATGAAATTTCGTCCTCGAAATTGACGTACATACCTGGTGTTTCGAAAAGGTGAGGATACCTCGCTTTCATTTCCGTTTCCAACTCCTGTGTCATTTTCTCTATAAAGATGGTTCCTCTACAAAACTTTGACTTGTGGTATGACCTTTGTCTTGAAGGACATGCTCCTTCCTATCCAAGATCTTGACAGTACCTCTTCATATGTTAAGTCTTCTACTATCTCATCCTGGTTCTAACTCAATAACGTGGTTCGGGTCTTTCACATATTTGAAGCAATGATATGTGAAACACATTATGAACACGAGACATACTTGGAGGTAACGCGAGTCTATAGGCTACTTTTCCTACTCGGTCCAAGAATCAAATGGACCAATAAATCGTGGATTGAGCTTTTCTCTTTCCAAATCTTGTAACTCCCTTCCATGGGGCAACTCGCAACAATACATGATCCCCAATACTAAATTCCATGTCCTTTCGATGAAGATCCGCATAACTCTTTTGTTGATCCTGTGCCGTTTGTATACGTTGTCGAATCATTTGGATCTTTTCTGTAGTTATATATACCAACTCTGGTCCCAACAATGTTGCTTCACCCACCTCATCCCAACATATTGGAGAGCGACACTTTCGTCCATACAATGCTTCGAATGGAGCCACACCTATACTTGCTTGATAACTGTTGTTGTAGGAGAATTCCACCAATGGTAAATACTTATCCCAACTCCCTTTGAAGTCAAAGACACAGAGTCTTAATAGATCTTCAAGAGTTTGAATAGTCCTCTCTGATTTTCCGTCCGTTTGAGGATGGTATGTCGAACTGAATCGTAAATCCGTTCCCATAGTTTGTTGCAAGCTAACCCAAAATCGTGAAGTGAATCTTAGGTCACGATCCGAAACTATGGATACTGGCATGCCATGCAATCTCACAATCTCATTTACGTACATACGAGCTAGACGTTCAAGGGAATAAGTCTCCCGTATCGGCAAGAAATGAGCAGACTTGGTTAATCTATCAACAATAACCCAAATAGCATTTATGCCTTGAGAAACCGTGGGAAGACCCATAATAAAATCCATGGTAATGTGCTCCCACTTCCATTTCGGAATCTCAAGTGGTTGCAATGGACCCTTTGGCACTTGATGCTCCGCCTTTACACGTTGACAAGTTAAACACCTCGAGATAAACTTTGCAATCTCTCTTTTCATATTATTCCACCAAAATGTATGTCGAAGATCACGATACATTTTGGTACTTCCAGGATGGATTGCAAATGGGGTATTGTGTGCCTCCATCATGATCTTGTATTTCAAATCAGAGTCGTTAGGAACACAAAGTCTGGAGTGGACTCGAAGTATTCCTTCTTCATCGATTCTTGCTTCAAATATAGCACCTTCTTGTACTTTCTTCTTCATACGCATCGACTCGATCTATGGCTCGAAAGCAACTTTAACTTTTTGATTTAAGTCGGGTTCTATCGCAGATACTTAACATCATCGCATGGGTCCCCGGAGTCTTGAATTCTATCTTCATTTTTTGTAAATCACACAAAATGGGCCTTTGTGTTGACAACATCGCACTCGTTCCCGCATATGATCTTCTACTCAACGCGTCAGCTACCACGTTCACTTTTCCAGGATGGTATTGAATGGTGTGGTCGTAATCTTTCAACAGCTCGAGCCAACGTCATTGCCGCATGTTGAGTTCCTTTTGGGTGAAGAAATATTTGAGGCTTTTATGGTCTGAATATATCTCCACTTTCTCCCCATATAGATAGTGCCTCCAGATCTTTAGCGCGAAAACGATTGCTGCCAACTCTAGATCATAAGTAGGATAATTCCTCACATATTCTTTAAGTTGTCGCGAGGCATAGGCTATGAATTTCCCATGTTGCATGAGAACAGTCCCTTACCCTTTGCCCAAAGCATCGCTGTAGATAAAAAATCCATCCGAACCAGATGGTATTGTCAGAATAGGTGCCGAAATGAGTCTCCTCTTAAGCTCTTGAAAACTCTTCTCGCATTCCTCGCTCCATATGAATTTGTATCTTTCCGAGTCACCGAGTTAATCTGAGTAGCGATTTGAGAAAATCCTTCCACGAATCTCCGATAATAACCAAATTAAGCCCGTAAAGCTACGTGATTTCCTGAACTTTGGTTGCTCCCAACTTTGTATTGCTTCAATCTTCGCCGGGTCAACAGATACTCCATGTTTTGACACCACGTGCCCAAGGAATGCTACTTCCTCAAGACAGAACTCGCATTTCTTCAACTTGGCATACATCTTGTTTTCACAAAGCCTTTGGAGTACCAACTTCAAATGGTGCTCATGATCTTCACGGCTTTTGGAATATATGAGGATATCATCAATAAAGACAACAACGAACTGATCCAAATATTCTTTAAATACTAGGTTCATCATATCCATGAAAGCCGCAGGAGCATTACTCAATCCAAAAGACATGACTAAAAATTTATAATGCCCGTACTGAGTTCTGAAGGCAGTCTTTGGAATATCCTTAGTTCTAATCTTCAATTGATGATATCCAGAACGAAGATCGATCTTTGAAAAGAATTGTGCTCCTTGTAACTGGTCAAACAGGTCATCAATGCGAGGTAGCGGGTACCTATTCTTGATGGTGACATGGTTCAATTCCCGGTAGTCAATACAAAGTTGCATACTCCCGTCTTTCTTTTTTACAAATAAAATAGGAGCACCCTAAGGAGATGTACTAGGACGAATGAAATCGATGTCCAATAACTCCTGTAGTTGGACTTTTAACTCCTGAAGTTCAATAGGAGCCATTCAATATGGGGTTTTAGAAATGGACTTTGTACCAGGTTCAAGGTCAATAAAGAATTCAACTTCACGTTCTGGGGATAGACCGGGAAGTTCTTCAGGAAATACGTTATGAAAGTCACTAACAATATTAATATTATTCAAATCTGACGTGTCTTTATTCAAATCCATAACATGTGCTAAGAAAGCTTGACATCCATTTTTCAATAAACGAATAGCTTTATGACTTGATATGATAGTGATTGATTTTAGTGGTTTAGTTGCTTGAATTCGTACAACAGGTTGGTTAGGAATATGAAAACTAACAACCTTACGAAAATAATCAATTTTGGCATGATGAGTAGTTAACTAATCAATCCCTAAAATCACATCAAAAACAAGTATCTTTAAAGAGATAAGGTCAACAGGTAATGTGATGGTGCCAACTTGGATCAAACAAGTTTTATAAACAGTGGATGTAATGAAAGTTTCTCCTAACGAAGTCTCCACAGATAAGTCAAAGTCTAATTTCTCCAAAGTTAAGTTTAAACGTTGAGCACAAGCAGGAGAGATAAATGAATGGGTAGCACCAGTATCTAGTAAGGTGTAAACTTCGCAAGAATTTATGATTAGCTTACCCGTGATTACCTCATTTGGGTTCCTCGCATTTTGACCAGTCACGACAAACGCTCTTCCAGGAACCGTTGACTTTGACTTTTCTGGGACAGCCTTTTGAGTCACCATCCCCCCTGGACTTGGTTTCGCTACCGTAAAATCTCGAGTGATATGTCCTTCTTTTCCACAATTATAGCATACCTTGAACTGTTGTGGACAGTTTGGGCTAATATGTCCCTTTTTCGCATTTATAGCATAATGACCGGGTGGTCGTTCTTCTCCTTAGAACCGATTCTTTTCTTTGATGCGACGTCTTCACATTATTGTCATTGAATCTCCTTTTTAAAATCTCCCCCCGACTCGCTTCTTCTATTTTCATGGCCACGATTACCACCAGAGTGGTTACCGTTTTTGTCCGTATTTTTCTTTCTCCGCTGGTTATCGTTGGTCTGATGATCCTGGTTATCGTGCTGTCACCGGTATGATCCTGGTTGTGGTCCTTCGGTTGAACACACTCGTTATCTCGCTCTAATAATTGAGCCTTGTTGATAACATCTGAATAGAGATAAAATTTATGAGAAATGAGATACTGACGTATGTTGGGTTTCAAACCTCTTAGAAACATCCGCGTCATACGTTCCTCATTCTCCACCAAATGAGGTGCAAACCTGGATAACTTCGTGAACTTCGCCTCTTACTGGGACACCGTCATATTGTTCTGCTCTAGTCTAATAAACTCTACCTCCTTCATATGACGAATACTTTCAAGAAAGTACTTTTCATTGAACAATTTCTGAAACGTTTCCCAAGACATGCCGAAAAGCGCCGGATGGATGGAGTGCCTTCACGATTCCCACCAATGACCGCCTCGCTACTGGAACATAAAGGTGGCAAATAGAACCTTCTGTTCCTCCGTGCATCCCAAGACGTCGAATATCTTGGTAATTTGCTTGAACCACGTCTCCGCCTTAATCGGTTCTAGTTTTCCCTAGAATTCTGGTGGTTCCAACTCTTTGAACTGCTTGGCTGTGACAAACCGTGCGTTGCTATCATTTCCACTTGTATTTTGTACACGAGTCTCCTTCGTCTGATTGTGACGCCCCCAAAATAGGTATACATCACCCATCTTGAGTCGCCAAATACATGGTACAAAATTTAAATACAACTTAATAATACAACTATTGTGTAAAATACGACAAAATACAAACTGAGAGTTTTAATACGTATATTGTCATCTAGACAATATCCACCCTCAAAGGAGTCCTCATTACATTTATTATCAGACTATTTTTATAGAATAGTGAGGACTACTAATGCTATCCTCTGGACCGTCACTCCGTTCCACGACTTGTCCCTGCTACGTTCTCATTTCCTGAAGAGAACAATGAAAGCAAAAGGGTGAGCTCAACTAGCCCAGTAAGAAATATTATGACTAAGATAATGCGTAATAAATTATCGTAAGCCTTTCTTGTGATGTTAAACTAATACAATATAACAAACATCAAGTTTAATCAGTAGGCGTGTAATGAACGAGAATTTTGTAATTAATTTTAATATTTATTGAATTAAATAAATATTTTTCGATGATTTAATTATTAGATTAAATAATTAATTAGACGCATTGTGGTAGATTAATTTAATTATATGTGTTACATTTATTAAATTAATGTAGAGAGTTTTATTATCAAAGTATGTGATTATGTGAGCTTATTGTATTAAAAGAAATATTTAATAAGCATATTGGTATTTTAATTAATTTAATTATTAATTAGAGAATTAATAATTTGACATTATTTATTAATGAGTTATTTAATTATGTGACTATGTGAATTTATGAGAAATTATTATATTTTATTTATAATAAATTAAATAAGATATGAGTTTATTTTATAAAGGAGTGTGACATTAATTAAACTATATGATAAAGGTTTTATTTAATTAAATGAGATTAAGTCTTTTGAAGCTAGCCAAACAAGGCCCTAAGAGGAGTTGGTGCGCTTAACCCATGATTGGGCCAACTGACCACTCTGCTCTCAGTTATCTGATCATTATATACGACGCCTTCTTTTCTTTTTTTCATTTTTGCTTAAGTCTAAGAAATATTCGTAGAGAGTCCGAGAATTTCCAAGAAGAATTAAGATATTGTGAAAGAGAATTGAGAGTGAGGAAACTAAGCTACTAATTATATCCTACGGGGTAATCTCCTCCTTCCCAAATTCTATTTTACGTATTTAGTTTTCATAAAATGGGTTTCATAGTTTTGGCTTTCAAACCTCTCATTATGTCTCTCCGTAATTGAGAAATTGTGCTATTATATGGATATATGTAATAATAAGAGTAGCATAACATGTTTTATATATATATTGCATGATTCCATATCATCAGTTTCATAGTATTACATCGTATATGATTTCTACAAAATTACAGAGTTTGGGTTTTGGCCTTAAGGCCTTATACGTGATTTTAGTATGTCAAACATAAATGTTTTCGTAAAATTTACACTCGTATGATGTTATGTATGTTGATACGAAGAGACCAAAGTTTAAATAAACGGATTCTGTGTTATAACTAATCCAGTAGTGACAATTTTCATGTTTTATTTTCAAAACATTCAAGAACATCAAGAACAGTGAAAGTAAATGTGTTGATTTTGCAAATTATGTGTTGTAACTTGTTAAAAATCATGCTAGATGGGTTAAGTAATGATTATATATGTATTACAATGATTGGGTAAGTCTAAATTCGTGTAAAAAATAACTAATTGGAAGTTATGGCCATATTCATGTATAATTTTACGTGTGATTGATTTTGGCCTAATTTGGCCTTGTTATGTTCATGAATCGCAGAGCTATGACTAGAAACCGCAAAATGAGCACAGGTAACTTCCGCTTCCTGCCAAGTTACTAAACTAAATTACCACTTCTAATGATCAAAATAAATAAATAAATAAATAAAATAAAAAAATAAAAAATAAAAAATAAATATTTGATGAAAATTATTATTAAAATATTTATAAAATAAATTAAATATTTTAATTGAGATATTTATGAAATAAAATAAATATTCGATAAAAATTATTATTAAAATATTTATAAAATAAATTAAATATTTTAATTGAGATATTATGGAATAAAATAAATATTCGATGAAAATTATTATTAAAATATTTATAAAATAAATTAAATATTTTAATTGAGATATTATGGAATAAAATAAATATTCGATGAAAATTATTATTAAAATATTTATAAAATAAATTAAATATTTTAATTGAGATATTATGGAATAAATTAAATATTCGATGGAAATTATTATGAAATAATTTATTCGAGTGTAATAATAGTAAAAGAATGAAAATATTCTAATTTAATTAAGTAATTAAATTAGAAGGGTAATGATTTGTTAAATAAAGTGGAGTTTATATTAAATAATTAAGTAAAAATGTAACTAATGAATGTCGTGAATACATATGGTATGTGTGTAGGATTTGTGGTGAACTAAGTAGTAATCGTTTAGCTTACGCATTTGAGGCAAGTTTCCTAACCCCGCTTTGTCATTATTGTTCAAGTTTATTAATTATCTCGAGTAAATTATCATTATTATTATTCATGTTCAAATGTTATATTAAAGATTGATTATCTTTTCAAAGCATGATTCAGTTATACAATAATTGTCCTATTGTATACTTCTTGAGATTATTATTCAATTTGAATATCATTATTATTGAACCTTATTAGACTAGCGAACCCTTATTGATTCGACTAGTCCATAGTTGATGAGCGTTCTAAATTTCCGAACCCTTGATGAATTGTCCAAACCAAACTTCCTTTGGTGTGGACTCGAATGTCAAACTGAGATGAACAACCCTGCAAAGGGATTTACTTGTGTGTTAGCGTTAAGATATTGTGCACGGTATTGTACTAAGGGCTGATCCCCCTAAGTACGAGTAGAAAGGTCCATAGTCTTATGACTGTTAAAGGTTTCAAGTTTAACCCTTGATAACCTAGGACATAGTTCAAGGTCTTATGACCCTCGTAATTCTTTTTGTTTCTCATTATTCATTCTTGATTCAAAAGTTGAGCTTTTATTCGGATGTCTTTGATTTACTCCCATGTTATTATCTTTGTTATTTCATTATTATACTTGTGGGCATTAGTGCTCACTCTTGCTTAATAATAACATTGCGATTAAGAACGAAAAGAACCGACGAACCTTCCACTAGTAAAGGCAAGGGCAAAGTTAACAAGTGTTGAAGACTTGTTATTTTATTTGATGATATATTTAGGTTAGACTTAAGTTAATGATGTTGTTTAAGACTTAATTGTTTATGATTCAAGATGGATGTTTAAGGTTAGAGTAACTTTGAGATTGTATTTATTATGTAGTTGATGTAACCCCATAAGGGAGATTTATTATTATTTTTCTATCTATCGCATGGTTTGCATTTTTATTATGGGTAGATAGATAGATGATATTTATCTGATGAACACCAAATCCGTGGAATTGAAGTACCCGGATTTGGGGTGTCACAAGTTAGTATCAAAGCTATAGGTTATGTACCTTAGGTGGGGAACAACCTTAGTAGTAGCCTTATAGAAAGAAGATAGTGATGGAAAACTCTTATCGAGTTATAAGAAATGAATTTATGTAATTCATTGAAGATAATAAAAGACCTTATGTGTTTATGTGTTAAAGTATGCGTTAGATGATACGACTTAGTAACTAAAACTTAAAATTTTGTGTCGGGATGTCGAATGTTGAAGAAGCTAGTCAAGTTTGGGGAGGAAGAACCCCGTACCTATAAGTACAAACAGAGGAGGAGCCCCAAAACATTCATGTCGTTAGGGGAGCAAATGATACAGAGGGAGTCATCTCCATTGATCACCGTTGTTGGTCGAGAGAGCTGGGCAGGGGCCGATCCTAAGGAGGATCCCGAGGAGGAATTTGTTGAGGAAGAGGAAGAGGAAGAAGAGGAGTTACCACGGACACCGCTGATCTTTGAGATGTATGACACGTTATACGACCGTAGTAACGTGGAGTTACGAGACGAGGTCCGAGATTTGATCGAAAGAAGGTTATTCAAAGATATTACTCTAGAAAGCGAAAGGAGAGGGAGATTTCGACTCTTCACTCTCGACCGCAAATGTAGAATGGGATTTGGTCCATGAGAAGGTCAAATCAAGATAAGACCGAGGAGATAGAAAAGTCAAGAAGGAATTGAAGGAAACCTCCAAAAAGATCGAACATAGCGAGAAGAGGGGGATTGGTAAGAGAATCGCGTCGAAATGATCGTCGAGAAGATGATAGTCGTGCAAAGAAGGCAAAGCTTGAAGAGACATATTCTACACTTAATCATGCGATGGATGAGGCCCAAGATCGAGTTTTTTGGTACCCATTCGGTTCAAGGACTTCCATCGTATATCTTTGGATCGCAGGACGATGTCTCGTATCATGAATGAGGGCGTGGCAAGGCTATTCAAAGACCTTGATGAGACAAAGGATAGAATTTGTTTAATTATGTAAAAGACTTAATTAGTTTTTATATGTAAATTCGACGTGTTTATGAACGAAAAAGATATTTGAATGTTTTAAATTACGTGGATTCTTTATTCCGGGATAGTTGATGTAAATAGCGGTTATGCTATCGTTTAATGTTAAAACTTTGATTTGAATGCAAATATATCAAGTTGTTTGAGATGATGTGTTAAGTGATATGTTAAATTGTTGAGTAATGCCTTAACTATTTAGAGAAATAAATAAAGTTCTAATAAAGCGTTTATTTAACAGAAAAATGCCGCCAAGGAGAAGATAACAACGTCAACCGGCTCAGGAAGAGTCAACCAATAATAATTATCATGCCAACACTAATCCCGTGCATCAGTTGGTGAACTTACTGACTGGAGCCATGAATAACCAACCTCAAGCTCCACCAAACACAACGTTTAAGGACTTCAAGGCGGTGGGACCGCCAGAGTTCAAAGGTTCCATGAACCCAATCGAGGCTCAAACGTGGGTTATGGAAATGGAGAAGGTTTTCAACGTTGCTAGGGTTAGAGAAGACCAGAAGACCGCTTTTGCAACGTTTATGCTGAAGTCTGAGGCTAGCTACCGGTGGCAAAAGCAAACAAAGTCGAGAGGAGGTGAAGGTATAATTACGTGGGAGAGATTTAAAGAGATGTTTTTTGAAATGTATTTCCCAACTAGTTCACAGAACCAGATGGAGGTTTAATTTCTAGAGTTGAAGCAGGGAAATATGAGCATGCCTGACTATGCGGCTAAATTCAACGAATTGGCAAGGTTTGCCCCGTATCAAGTTCACACGGATGAGAGGAATGTTAGACGGTTTGAGCAAGGACTAAAGCCTTGGGTGTACAGTAAGGTATCAATGTTTCAGCTAAACACGTTTCTTTGGAGTATCTTTGAAAAGGCCATCCTCATTTGAAGGAGGAGCGATCTTTGTGACCAAGTACAATCAAGATCAAAAAGAAGAAGAAGAGTGAAGGTGAAGGAAATAACAAGGTCGATTGGAAGTAGCACGGAGGTGGAAATTTCAATCGAAGAAAAGGTGGAACGACACTCATCATCGGGAATCGGCAAGGTAGTCGGAAGAAAAGAATCGAAGCATGCCCGACTTAGCATGGAAAGCCCATCTGGGAGTTTGTATGAAAGGAAAAAGAGTGTGCTACAATTGTGGACAGGAAGGCCACATAACACCAAACTGTCCAAACCCAAAGAAGGGTGCTTGTTTTACTTGTGGTTCGAAGGACCATCTGGCAAAAGATTGTCCCAAGAAGGGATCGGGAGGGTCAGGATCAGGAGGAAACCGGGGAAATAACAGTGGAAATGCCTTAACCATCACCGGACCAACCGCAACAAACCGATCGACCGCCCGGACTTTCAATATGACGGTGCAGGATGCAATCCAGTCTCGTGATGTGGTGTTAGGTATCATTCCGATCAATGAAATTAATGCTTATGTTTTATTTGATTCGGGTGTTACTTGTTCCTTTATATCCGAAGACTTTGCTAATAGTTTAGATTTACTTATGGATGAGTTGGAATATCCCATGAATATAGAAATTGCGAATAGGGAGATAATTCCTGTTAAGCACGTGTTTAAGAACTGTAGAGTGGATATTAAGGGTAATATCATGAACGTAGATCTTATCCTATTCGACTTGGGGAATTTAACGTTATTTTGGGAATGGATCGGTTATTCAATTACGAAGTACAGAATTGATTGCCAAAAGAAGCGTATTAACCTTATGACTCCATCAAAGGTTGTGTTTTATGGTAGCAAGTCGCCTAAACAAGCGAGTTGTCTGACGATGATGCAGGCCAGGAAGTTGTTAAGACAAGGCTGTGTAGGATACTTAGCTTACATAGTCGATAGTCGAAAAGAGAATCCGAAGGTAGAAGAAATACCGATTGTGAGGGACTTCGTCGACGTATTTCCAGACGATTTACCAGGACTTCCACCAGATAGAGAGGTAGATTTCGTAATCGATTTGGCGCCCGAAACTGCTCCAATATCGAAGGCACCATACCGAATGGCACCAGTAGAGATGAAGGAATTAATGGTACAACTACAAGAATTATTGGACAAGAAGTACATTCAACCGAGCGTATCGCCGTGGGGAGCGCCGGTGTTGTTTGTGAAAAAGAAGGATCGATCGATGCGACTCTGCATTGACTACAGAGAATTGAATAAGGTCACGATTAAGAACAAATATCCATTACCGAGGATCGACGACCTGTTTGATCAATTGAAGAGAGCGGGGTACTTTTCCAAGATAGACTTGAGAAGCGGTTATCATCAATTGAAGGTGAGGCCGGAGGATGTACCAAAGACTGCGTTCAGAACACGATACGGTCACTACAAATTTTTAGTAATGTCGTTTGGTCTTACGAATGCTCCTGCAGCATTTATGGGACTAATGAATGGTGTGTTCAAGCCGTTTGGACAAGTTCGTAGTGGTATTTATAGATGACATTTTGGTCTATTCAAAAACCAAAGAAGAACACGAAGAGCATTTGAGATTAACGTTGGAAGTATTGAGAATGGAAAAGTTGTATGCCAAGTTTTCGAAATGCGAATTTTGGATTGAACGAGTGCAATTTCTTGGGCACGTGATCGATAAAAGCGGAATTTGGTAGATCCATCCAAAGTCGGCCGTGATTAATTGGGATCAGCCGAGGCACGCCATCGAAGTCTGAAGTTTTCTTGGATTGGCGGGGATATTATAGAAGGTTCATACAAGACTTTTCCAAGATCGCAACTCAGCTAACGAATTTAACTCGAAAAGTCGTGAAATTTGTTTGAACGGATAAATGTGAGGAAAGTTTTCAAGAATTGAAGAAGAGGTTGAGTACTGCCCACATGTTATCTCTTCCGAAGGATACGGGAAATTTTGTTGTTTATAGTGATGCATCGCATAAAGGACTTAGGCGTGTCTTCGATGCAAAAGCAAGAAAGTCATTAAGTATGCATCACGACAGATTGAAGGATTACGAGAAGGGTTACCCACCCATGATTTGGAGTTAGCTACGAGTTGTTTTTGCTCTAAAATTTGGAGGCACTATCTATCACGGGGGAGAAGTGTGAAATATATACGGACCACAAGAGTCCAAAATATATTTTTACACGAAGGATTTGAACATCGTCAAAGAAGATGGTTGGAATTAATTAAGGATTACGATTGTGAGATTTTATACCATCCGGTAAAGCAAATGTAGTTCTTAAGCGCCTTAAGTAGAAAGGGTCGTGAGAAATTGATGATGTTAATTGCTCAGGAGGAGCTAATTACAAAAATGGAGAAACTGGAGTTGGAAGTGAAGTATCCTATGGAGATTGATGAGAAGCTATTTCAGATGCAATCTGGTACAACTCTACTAGATAAAGTAAAGGAGGCTCAGCTTCAGGACGAAGAATGTAAAAAGGTGACAAAGAAGATATCTAAAGGAACCGAACCAAGATTTAAGATGGATAAGGAAGGAATACTGAGATTTGAAAATAGAATCTGGATTCCGCCATCTGAAGAAATTAAGGAAGAAATTTTGGGTGAGGCTCATAGTTCGAGATATTCGATTCACCCGTAGTATAAAGATGTATCAAGATCTTCGACAACATTTACGGTGGCGAATTTAAAAAGCGATGTTGCGAATGTGTTGCCAAGTGTCCGACACATCGCCGAAAGTAAAAACAACATCGAGACCGAGTGGATTACTACTGTACCGTTAGAAATCCCGAATGGAAATGGGAACATATTACAATGGACTTCGTGGTTGGCCTTCCGACGACTCGGAAAAGGCTACGACGCATATGGGTTATCGTTGATGGTCGACGAAATCCGCACACTTCCTTCCAATCAAAATCGATTCAACTTAGATCGGTTGGCAAGGTTATATGTGAAAGAGATTGTTTTGAGACACGGAGTCTGCGGTGTCAATTGTTTACGATAGAGATCCGCTTCACATCAAATTTCTAGAAACATCTTCAGGAATGCATGGATGCGCAATTGCGAATAAGTCTGACTTACCACCCTCAAAACGACGAGACAGAGTGAGAGAACGATTCAAACATTAGAAGATATCTTTGAGAGCACATGTGATGGACTTTAAAGGAAATTGGGATGATCACTCACCGTTAGTAGAGTTCGGCTACAACAACAGTTACCACGCTAGTATAGGCATGCCGCCTTACGAAGCGTTATACGGCAGAAAGTGCAGAACTCCGCATGTCACACAATGTTTATTACATATATATTATATATATATTAACTCCCTTTCTAGCAAGGCAAAACCCTCCCCCCCCCCCACCCACCCCCATTTCCCTCCCGTACAACATGTATATATATATATATATATATACAAAATTGAGATAACTTCCACCAACAGTTTTGAAAAATTGGTAAATGGGGGTCCATATAATAACATCAAATACTTCGTAAAAATTCTCTCAATATTTTTAACAATATTTATCATCATTATTATAATTCACAATATTAATCGACCAGGTCGTTCCCAAGAAAGAGGGGGCTTTCCAATAAGAATTTCTCCCTATCATGCCCTTGAATTAGGTGACCAAACCTCTTCTTGATGTAACTTCTAGACATCGTTAATATTGCAAATAATAATATTAATAACTTTGTCGTCTCAATTATTGATTTAATAATATATAAAATATTGACAATAATTGAATCAAATAACGTGAGATACTATGCAACAATTCATCAGAGTAATAATTGAACAAAACCGAGTGACTTCTCACGTAAGCATCAATAATCAATACCGTAAGTGCTACTATGCAACCACGCCAGACATCGCATTTTTTAACAAAGTGTGTTTCAACAGTTAATGGTAAACTTCCGCCATTATTTTCATAAAAAGATATTTTTGTCGTTTTCTCAATCCGACAATAATTTTATTGTGGGGTCCACCAATGATCGTGTCTTGCAAATATTTAATATTCCTGTTAAAACGAATATTCCCCGACCAATCGAATATTATATAACAACTTGCGTACTTTGCAAAATTTATAACTATCACCCACAACTATTATATCAAATTCATTCTATAATATTCAAAAAAAATGATAATTATAGAAAATTCATCTTTATTCTTAAAAGTTGGGGTCTTACATTGGTGCAATACTGTGTGCTACTGTGTTTTAACCACCGAGTACTTCAACAGTATTAACGGTAACAACTACGTCGTTATTTATAAACAACTTATACTTGTCGTTTTCTTCATCTAATCGCTTTCACATGGGCCCCCACATTAAGGTCGCACTAGTCAGTAAAATATTCCCAAGCAAGAAGAATATTCCACGACCAAATGAATATTCCCCTACAATAATGAATATTTTATAACCACTTGCTTATTTGAAATATTTGCACATTTTACCCATAACTAACCACATTAATCAAATCAACCCTTACTATTTCAAAATAATAAATAGAGGAAATTTAATTTCATTTATAATAAGTTGGGGTCTTACAAATATCTTTTTATAGGAATATTGGTATGAATTTTTTTATCAAATTTGGAAATTTTCATGCCTAGGTACTGTTCACGGTTACTGTTCACAAAAAAAAAAAAAAAATTCTCTCCTTCCAAGTTATCTGTTGTGACCCTTATTCTTGAAATTGAATCCATGTTTTGATCTTCATTCTTGAATTTTACTCCACTATGGTTTATTATGGAGTATTTTTGAACATGGATAAACCGAAGTACGAATCCCTAATCTTTGTCCTTCTATCTTACTAGATTTGTTCTCTAAAATATTTTTCATCATCCTCTGTCTTTAATGGTGATACTTGATGAATATCTTTGGCCTGTAGTGCAAAGATGAATGATTACCTGATGAATATCTTTGGCCTGTAGTGCAAAGATGAACAGGTGTTGAGATGAACATGACCAATTGGTGATACTTAATGAATATCTTTGGCCCATAGTGCAAAGATGAATGTTTGATGCTAGATGTATATTGATTGATGTTACAGGGATAAAACATTGATGATGGACTTCTAAATTCTTAAGATGATAGTAGATTTCATTTTCTACTAAACTCTTCTAATGAATTGTTATTTCCGCTGCGAATATTGATCTAAAACTTGTTGTTCATTATATTTTATCTGATTTATTGAAGGCTAACGATAATTTGTTGTTCATTATCTTAGTCATAATATACTGGGCTAGTTGAGCTCACCCTTTTCCTTTTGTGCTATTTTTCTTCTCAGGAAGCGAGACTATAGCGGGGAGTAGTCGGGGTGCGGAGTGATGATTCCATGGCAGTTGTTATAGTAGTCATCACTATTTGTAAAATAGTATATCAATAATTGTAATGAGGACTTATTTGAGTGTGGATATTGTCTAGAGGAAAATATTTGTATTTAAACTCACAGTATTTGTGTTGTCGTATTTTGCACGACAATTGTATTAGTGATGTTGTAGTTGTTTCTGTACCATGTATTTGGCGAATCAAAATGGATGATGTATACCTATTTTGGGGGCGTCACAGTTGGTATCAAAGCTTAGGGATATGGTCTCTGGCGGAGATCGGGGAATAGAACTAGGAGGGGAGAGACGAGTAAATCCTTCGCTAGTGTGTCCTACCTAAGCTTATTTGTTGATCGGTCATAATATAGGGATATTATGTGACATGCTAATTTGTTTAATTAACCTTTGTTTTATGGCAGTTTTTAAGAATGGCAGCTGAGAACGTTAACATTGGAGTGTATGATACTGTGGAACAACAAACAATCATCGACCAAGAGAACGTGCAACAGGAAGGCAATATTCCTCCTGTAAACAACACTATGGAGAAAACGATGAATGATGGAATGTTTAAAAGCTTTTTGCCGTTCATGTAAAATCAGATGAGGGAGACTCGTGTATAAAATACGGGTGGAAATGATAGCAACGCGCGGCCATGTTTATCCTGACCAACAAATGATTCAAGGAGTTGGGACCACCAGACTTCTGGGGAAAGCCGGATCCAATTAAGGAGAAAACGCGGGTAAATCAAATTACCAAGATATTCAATGTCTTGGGATTCACGGAGGAACATAAGGTTCCATTCGCCACCTTTATGTTCTGTGGTGAGGCAGATTATTGGTAGGAATCTGTGAAGCGTACCCAGCCAACCGCACTCAACATGTCTTGGGAAAGATTTCAGAAATTGTTCAATGACAAGTATTTTCCTGAAAGTATTCATCATATGAAGGAGGTAGAGTTTATTAGATTGGAACAGAACAGCATTAGAGTGTCCCAGTACGAGGCAAAGTTCGCGGAGTTATACAGGTTTGCACCTCATTTGGTAGAGAATGAGGAACGTATGACGCGGATATTTCTGAGAGGTCTAAAACCAAAGATTCTTTAATACCTTATCTCTCATAAATTTTCTCTGTATTCAGATGTTGTCAACAGGGCTCAATTACTAAAGCGAGATAGTGAGTATGTTCAACCGAGAGACCATAACCAGTGTCATACCAGTGACATCACTCATTGGAGCGATGATAACCAGCGAGGAGGAAAAAATACGGACAAATGTGACACCCCCAAAAAAGGTATACATCACCTATTCTGAGTCGCCAAATACATGGTACAGAATACAAATACAAACTTAATTATACAACCGTCGTTTAATATACGACAAAACATAGCTGAGAGTTTAAACAGGAATGTTTCCTTCTAGACAATATCCACTCTCAAATAGAGTCCTCATTACATTTATTGTCACACTATTTTATAGAATAGTGAGGACTACTAATACACCATCTCGGACCATCACTCTATTCCCCGACTAGTCCCAACTATATTCTCATTTCCTGAAGAGAACAGTGAAAGAAAGGGTGAGCTCAACTAGCCCAGTAAGAAATATTATAACTAAGATAATGCAGAATAAATTATCATTAGTCTTCAACAATGTTAAACTGATAAAATACAATTGACATCAAGTTTAACTACAGCGGAATAAGCAATCCATTAGAAGAGTCAAGTAGAGCATGATATCTACTATCTTCTATGATTTAAAATATTTTCATCAATTTTTATCGTTGAGACTCAACTTAATAAATAAACCACATCATCGAGTCATCCTTGCACTACGGGTCAAGGATATTCATTAAATCATCAATGGTCATGACTATACCGAATAATCCCTGGTCATAATCATACCAAAAAGCGTCCATCGATTGCACTACGTGCCAATTGAGAACTTTTACCACATCATTTATAACATTACGAGTCATGATTATACCGAATAATCATTTGGTCATAATCATATCAAGTCCATCTACGCACGTAAGCCAAAGATGACTTTCATCACAATATAAGCATGAGGATGATGACAATGACATAATAATTCAATAAAACAAGTTCAAGAATAAATTTTAAAGATTTATAAGTTAATTTATCCGAACTCAATAATATCCAAATTGTCGACATGAATCTTTGCTTTGTGGAGTAAAATTCAAGAATGCTCGTAAGAATATTTCCATGAAAGATCTTTGGATGAAGCTCAAATATACGTGATATTCTACTAATTTCATAGAGTATAGAAGTTAAAACTTTAATCAACCGAGTATAATAGAATATATGAAGCTATGAAATGGATTTTCACACCGCCACGCGGTAATCCACATAGATGCATCATTTTCACAAGTTAATAAGGAATGAATACAAAGGATCATTCACCACGCATGCGGTAATCCACATGTATGCGAGTTTATTCCAAATGTAATAATAAAGAATGGAATAACGTAAGAATTCACCGAGGCATGCGATAGATCGCTACAAACAAAGTTATTCTCAATGTAATAATAAAAAGAATGGAACTAGGTAATGCGTAATTCGCATAGACAGGATATTCCAACATAATAATAAAGAATGGAATAACAGAAGAATTTCACCATGTATGCGGTGCTTGGCAGACGGAGTTATTCCAACATAATAATAAAGAATGGAATAATGAAGAATTTCACCATGTATGCAAAGAATTCAGCATGAGCGAGTTATTCCAACATAATAATAAAGAATGTAATAATGAAGCTCTCTTCTTCATGAATACGAAAGAAATAATACCCTTACCTTAGAAAGAAGAGTATTACATTTGGTAGGGTGAGGATATTATTGAACAAAACTTATACTGTTTTCTACGCTCAAAGCTTCTTAAAGCTCTAAAGAAATACGCTCAAGATTATAGAAGAAGAATTCTCTGAATTTCTAGTGTGATTTTCCATTCTAACTAAGCATCCTATTTATAGGAGAATAGAAAGGATAATATGCAATAAAATAAAATATAATATATATATATATTTATATATTTTATTTAAAATCTAATAAAACAAATAACTTTATAAAATTATTCTATTTTACATAAAAAGATTTTACTATCTGAAACACTATGCGAGCACTTATGCAAACACTATGCATAATAAAATATAATATATTCTATTTATAATCTAATAAAATAAATAACTTTATAAAAGTATTTAGTTTTATATAAAAAGATTTTACTACGCCAACATTATGCAGGCACTATGCAAACACTATATGTAAGACCCCAACTTATTATTAATGAAATTTAATTTTCTCTATTTATTATTTTGAAATAGTAAGGGTTGATGTGATTAATGTGGATAGTTAGGGGTAAAATACGCAAATACTTCAAAATAAGCAAGTGGTTATAAAATATTCATTGTTGTTTGGGAATATTCGTTTGGTCGTGGAATATTAAATCTTTGTGGGAATATTAAATGCGACCAGTAGCGACCATGTGTGGGCCCCATAACTTGAAAGCGATTGGATGAAGAAAACGACAAATATCGTGGTTTAAAAATAACGGCGTAGTTATTCTGAATTATCTTGTTAAAAATACCCTATGGTTAAAAACACGGTAGCACACCAGTATTGCACCAATTGTTGATTCTTACGTAAGAAGGCACTTTACTCGATAATGGTCACAATAATTCTTTACATTCAAAGATTTTATTGAGTTAATAATTGCTGCGTTGATATTTTATATTCTTTTTGTTTCATAATTGTCATTACACAATATTTTTCATTATCGAAGCAATAATTCATATTATCCGAATAATATTATTAGATAACATTATTGGCAATGTCTAGAAAGTTACATCTAAGGAGAGGTTTGGTCACCTAATTGCTTGCCAAGATGAAGAAATTCTTATTGGAAAGCCCCTCTTTCTGAGGAACCTGCGTCAGTTGTCAATATTGTGATTACAGAATATTATTTGTGAATAATTAATTATTGATTCATATGATGAGGAAAATATTAATTTTATGTGGATATAGATGGAGAAAATTTTAATGTGACAATTGTTGAAAATTGAAATTTTATCTTTTTCTGATAAAATAATTTATTTAAATATATTATTATATTTTAATAATATAATAATGGTGATATTTTTACAACGAATGTGGGATATATGAGTATACGAGGAGGAAGAGTATTTTTGTTGCAATAAATGTTTAAAACATGTTAAACATGTCGGTGGACCCTATTTATTGACTAAAATTTGATTATAGCCTGTAAAATTGCCCGTTTGTGGATTTCGGTCAATTTCTGTTTGGAATTCGGAAAAACTTTCTTCTGTAAAGTTGTAGAGAATTGAATTTCCTATAAAAACTCATGAGATTCGAATTTTCTGATGAAAGGGCTATTTATTATGAATTATTAAAGTTCAAAACTCAAAATAATTGATTTTGGAAGTTTAAAATATTTAAAATTAGAAAAACGTTTTTCTTACTTTTTCTAGAATGTGGCATGTGTTCGATGGCTGAAATCAGATTCTAGGCATGTGTAGAAAATTTATATAATTATATTATTAATTTATTAAATTTTACGCTTTGGTGTTCTAAGCAATTTCACTATAAATAGGTGCTTATGTTAGAATTGAAAATCACACCGTAAATCAAGTTTTCTCTCTATATTATCGAGTATTTCTTGTGAGTATTTTGAGTATACTTTGAGTATTGTTAGGCGGTCTGCAGTTCCTTTCAAAGACTATACCCGTATTCGGTAAGTACTAATCTTTCGAGGTAAGGGTGTTAATTTCTTCTCAAATGATATTATTTCTTCAATATCATTATCTTTGAAATATTGGTTGGAACTTTTTATCAAATTTGGAACTTTTTCATGTCGGGGTTACTATTCATGAGTTACTATTCACGAGTTACTATTCATGAGTTACTATTCACGAGTTACTATTCACGAGTACTATTCATGAAGCGTGAAGATGTTTTTTTGTAGAATTTCTATCTTTTGGTGTCGAAGTTACTATTCACGTATACGGCACTATTCACGTATACGACACTATTCACGAATACAGCACTATTCACCGAAAAATGAAAGTTTTTCTTTTCATCTAAAATATCTATTCTAGATACTAGCTTTGATTGTATCCATGTTTTGATCATTCTTGAATTTTACACCCCTATGATTATTTTTGAGGTATTTTTGACGTGGATAAAACAAAGTACTAATCCTTAATCCTTAATCCTTAATCCTTGTCATTTTGTTTCAATTTGGATTCGTTTCTTTAAAAATATTTTTCATCATCCTCGGTCTTAAATGATGATATTATTGAATATCTTTGGCACCGTAGTGCAAAGATGAATGATTTCAAGAATATCTTTGGTCAGTAGTGCAAAGATGAGCAGTGTTTAGATGAACATGACCAATGATGAATATCTTTGGCTGTGGTGCAAAGATGAATATTTGATTCGAGATGTATATTGATTGATGTTACTGGGATAAAAGATGAGCGATGAACTTTTAAATTCATACATAGAAGATAGTAGTTTGCATTCTCTACTTAACTCTTCTAATGAATTATTATTTCATTGCGAATATTGATTTAAAATTTGTTGTCTATTGTATTCTATTAGATTTTTCCTGTTGAAGACTAACGGTAATTTGTTGTATATTATCTTAGTCATAATATTCTTTCTTGGGCTAGTTGAGCTCACCCTTTTCCTTTTTGTTCCATTTTTCTTCTCGGGAGGCGAGAATATAGCGAGTACGCAGTGGGGGTATGGAATGAAGGTTTTAGAAAGAATTGTTTAGTAGTCCTCACCATTTTGTAAAATAATGTATCAATAAATGTGATGAGAATTTATTTGAGTATAGATATTATCTAGAAGATAATATTTGTATTCAAACTCACGCTTTCTTGTTGTAATAATAAAGTTGTAGTTGTTTACGTACCATCATGTATTGACAACTCGTAATAGGTGATGTATACCTATTTTGGGGGCGTCACACTATACATAATAAAATATATTATATTCTATTTATAATCTAATAAAACAAATAACTTGATAAAAGTATTCTGTTTTATATAAAAAGTTTTTTGTTTTATTATATTTATAATAATAATAAAACAAAATTCATCATCATTATTATAATTCACACTATTAATCGACCAGGTCGTTCCCAGGAAAAAGGGGGCTTTCCAATAAGGATTTCTCCCTATTGGCGCGCAATTAGGTGACCAAACCTCTCCTTGGCAGAACTTCTAGACATCGTCAATATTGCAAATAATAATATGAATAACTTTGTCGTCTCAATTATTGATTTAATAATATATAAAATATTGACAATAATTGAATCAAATAACGTGAGATACTATGCATCAATTACTGTAGCAATAATTGAACAAAACTGAGTGATTTCTTACGTAAGCATCAATAATCAATACCGTGCGCTACTATGCAATCACACGTATTACTGTACTTTTAATACCGAGTAGTTCAACAGTTTTAACTGTAAAACTTCTGCCGTTATTTTCATAAAAATATTTTTGTCGTTTTCTCAATCCGATTATAATTCTGTTGTGGGGTCCACCAATGATTGTACCATCGTACGGATATTCCCCGATAAAAAGAATATTCCCCGACCAATCGAATATTATATAACAACTTGCATACTTTTCAAAATTTCTAAATATTACCCATAACTATAACATTATCTCAAATCCACACCAAAATTTTGAAAAAAAATATTTTGAGAAAATTAAATCTTTATTCGTAAAATTTGGGATTTTACAATCTCCCCTCCTTATGAAATTTCGCCCTCAAAATTTACGTACGTACCTGGTATGCCGAAGAGATGAGGATACCTTGACTTCATTTCATATTCCAACTCTTGAGGCATAACCTTTGAGTGTCGAATACGATCCTTCTTATCCAAGATTTTAACACGTAACTCCTCATACGTTAAATCTTTTGCTATCTCATCTAGTTTTAATTCAATAATGTGGTTCGAGTGGTCCACATATTAACGTAACATCGATAAGTGAAAAACGTTATGAACACGGGACATACTTGGCGGTAAAACGAGTCTATAAGACACAGTTCCTACTTAATCAAGGATTTCAAATGGACCAATTAAATCGAGGGTTGAGATTTCCTCTCTTCATTGATTCTTGCTTCTAGAATAATGCCCTCTTGAACCTTCTGCTGCACATTCATCAGCTCTGAGTATGTAGCTTGAGCGGCTTTAACTTTATCGATTAAAGTCGATTCTACTCGTATATTTGTTATCTTCACATGGGTCTCTAGAGTCTTTAACTCTATCTTCATCATTTGTAAGTTGTACGAAATGGGTTTTTGTGTTAACAACATCGCACTCATAAACGCATACGATCTTCTACTCAACGCGTCAGCTACCACGTTCGCTCTTCCACAATGATATTGAATGGTATAATCGTAATCTTCAACAGCTAGAGCCAACGTCTTTGGAGCATTATATGTTCGTTTTGGTTGAAGAAATATTTAAGGGTTTTAGAAATGGGTTTTGTATTGGGGTCAATACAAAATTCGATTTCACTCTCTAGGGGTAAGCTAAGAAGTCTTCAAGAATACGTTAGGAAATTTATTAACAATAGAAATATCCTTCAAAACTGTGATTCTCATCCCAAGACTTGGATAGTATGTCACATTGATACTTATCAACTTGCCACCGTTATTCACGGCTTCCCCTACAGAAAGTCTGGCTTCGGTGCATTCCACACAAGGAAGTCATCAGATAAAGGCTCGGGGCTCTTTACTTATTGCTTGATATGACAATGATTGACTTTAGTAGTTTGGTTGCTTGAATTCGTATAACAGGTTGGTTAGGAATATAAAATCTAACAACCTTACGAAAATAATCAATTTTAGCATGATGAGTAGTTAACCAGTCGATTCCTAAAATCACATCAAAGGCAAGTATTTTCAAAGAGATAAGACCGACAAGTAACATGAGGGTATCGATATGAATCAAACAAGATTTATAAACAGTGGAGGTAACGAAGGTTTCTCCTAATGGAGTTTCAACAGATAACTCAAAGTCTAATTTCTCAGGAGTCAAATTTAAACATTGAGCGCAAGCAAGAGAGATAAAAGAATGGGTAGAACCGGTATCAAATAAGGTATAGACTTCGTAAGCGTTTATGATTAACTTACCCGTGATAACTTCGTTCGGGTTCCTCAATAAAGCTCTCACTTAAACTACCAGCTTTGACTTGTCTGAGACATCATTTGGCATCACTATCCCAGCTAGACTTGACTTCACTACACGACAAAATCGAGCTAGGTGACCTTCTCTTCTGCAATTGAAACACGCTTTGGATTTCTGCGTACAGTTTGGACGGATGTGTCCCTCCTGTCGGCATTTGAAACATACGACCGGTGGTCGTTCTCCTTCCTTAACAACAGGTGCTGGTGCTGACGTCTTTTCATCATTGTTAAATCTTCTCTTCTTGAAATTTCCACTCCTATTATCTTGGCCATGATTACCACCGAAGTGGTTACCATTCTTGGCATGATAATTTCCCCCACGATGGTTATCATTGTTCCGATGGTCGTTGCCACCGGTACTGTAAGACCCCAGCTTTTATAAATAAAGATGAATTTTTCTATAAATATTATTTTTGAATATTATGGAATAAATTTGATATAATGTTATAGTTGTGGGTAATATTTATAAATTTTGCAAAGTATGCAAGTTGTTATAAAATATTCGTTTGGTCAGGGAATATTCTTTTGTTAGGGAATATTCGTACAATGGCTCAATCATTGGTGGACCCCACAACAGAATTATTGTCGGATTGAGAAAACGACAAAAATATTTTATAAAAATAACGGCGGAGGTGTTACCGTTAAAACTGTTGAACTACCCGGTGGTAAAAATACAGTAATACGCGTGGTTGCATAGTAGCACACGGTATTGATTATTGATGCTTACGTGAGAAGTCACTCAGCTATGCTCAATTATTACTTTCACAATAATTGCGATCATATCTCTTATATTATTGATTCAATTATTGTCACAAGATCATCTCGTGATAATATGTTATAGTATTAAATCAATAATTGAGACGACAAGTTATAAATGATTAATAATTGTTGAAAGATTAAATATGTGTTATGATTTGTGGTAAGTTTGATTATTTTATGGGGGGCTCATATGTCATCATCTAAGAGTCTCTTCAATAATTGTATTTACCTTCGTCAATAGTAATTACCCTTGTCAATAGTATTTACCTTCGTCAATAGTAATTACCTTCGTCGATAGTAATTACCCTTGTGAATAGTATTTACCTTCGTCGATAGTAATTACCTTCGTCGATAGTAATTACCCTTGTGAATAGTATTTACCTTCGTCGATAGTATTTACCTTCGTTAATAGTAATTACCTTTACCGACGTCGTCAACCACTTGTCGTTTCACATTACTGAGCGTCGAACCACTTGTCGTTTCACATTACGGTGTGTCAAACCAATAAATCGAAACACTTGCCTTTTCACACTAAGCGGTGCTAAGCTAGAAATCTTCTATAAATAGAGGCCTAGGGCTTCATTATTTTTCACGAATTCATTCAAGCTATAGAGAGAGAAAGTATAGAAAGAATAAGAGAAAAGAAGAAGAGTATTTTGTTACTACACTTCACCGCGAGTATTCAATCTCCTACCAAAAGTAAGGGTGTTATTCTTTCTTATTCATGAAGAGAATCTGTTGTTATTCCATTGCTTATTTATTACATTGGAATAACTTTGTATACGCGGTTTACCTATACTTGGTGACATTCTTCTATTATTCATTTGGAACATCACATGCATGTGTTTTACAGGATCCGGTTCCATCTTTATTATTATTCTGTTGGAACATCCAGCCGGTGTGAATTTCACGACACAGTTCCTTATTTATTATTACATTGGAATAACACGTCTGCGATCTATCGCATGCATGGTGATTTCTTTTGTTATTCCATTCTTTATTATACCCAATTGGTTAAAACTTTGACTTCTATACTCCATGAAATTAGTAGAATATCCTTGATATTTGCGTTTCATCCAAAGATCTTTTCATGGAAATATTCTTACGATCATTCTTGAATTTTACTCTACAAAACAATGTCGTGTTGACAATTTGGGCGTTAATAATTCTGGATAAAATAATTCTTGAACTTGTTTTATTGAATTCTTATATCATTGTCATCATCCTCATGTTTATATTTTTTGAAAGTCATCTCATGGCACAGTAGTGCATAGATGGACTTGGTATGATTATGACCGAGACTATTCGTGTAATCATGGCCGTAATGTTACAAATGATGTGATAAAAATCCTCGATTAGTAGTAGTGCATTGATGGACGATTGTTGGCATGATCATGACCATTAATGAATACACAAATATTCTTGGCCGTAGTAGTGCGTGAATAATTGTGGTCGTGATACTAAAGAATATCCTTGGTAGTAGTGCGAGGGTGATTCGATGATGTGAAATATTTATTAAAAGTTTGAGTCTCGACTATAAACATGATGAAAAACCTTTTAAAACCTAAAAGATAGTAGACTTTATTTTCTACTTGACTCTTTTAATGGATTGCGTATATTCTGCTGCAGCTTAAACTGGTTTGTCTATTGTATTTTATCGGTTTAACATTGTTGAAGACTATTGATAATTTATTACGCATTATCATAGTCATAATATTTCTTCTTGGGCTAGTTGAGCTCACCTTTCTTTCACTTTGTTCTCTTGAGAAATGAGAATATAGTTGGGACGAGTCGGGAAACGAGTGATGGTCCCGAAGATAGCATTAGTAGTCCTCACTATTACGTAAAATAGTGTGATAATAATTGTAATGAGGACTCCTTTTTGAGTTTGTATAATATCTAGTAGACGATATTTGTATTTAAACTCACGGTTTATGTATTAAGTTGTATTTAAATTACGTACCATGTAAGTGGCGACCCAAGATGGGTGATGTATACCTAATTTTGGGGCGTCACGGTTGATATCGAGCTTAGGATATGATCCACGGCTAAGATGTGAGAATAGTACTAGGAGGGAGAGACGGGAATACCTTCGCTAGTATGACCTACCTAAGTTTATGTGCTTATTTTATGGGTTGGTCGGGAAGATAGGGATAATTTGTTACATGTCAATTAACCTTTTGTTTTGTGGCGATGTCGAAAATGACATCCGAGAATGTTGAGAATAGCAATGGAAGCGCAGACGATCGTTGATTCACCACATATCAATAATCGGGATAATGTGCATCGAAGGCGACAATCCTCATGCAAACAACAACACCGACCAAATGATGAATGATCAAATGTTCGGAGGCTTTATCACAATTTATGCAACAATGAAAGAGAGCGACTCTGTCCAAAACGTGGGGTGGAAACACGGAAAACTCTCGGCGGTCACCGCTTAAACAATTCAAGGAGCTGGGACCACCGGAGTTTAAGGGAGAGCAAAACCACTTCTCAAGCGGAAGCATGGATAAAGCAGATTACCAAGATATTTGATGTCTTGGGATGCTCCGAGGAGCAAAAGGTTCCCTTCTGCCGCCTTTATGTTGCGCGGAGAGGCGGATTCTTGGTGGGAATCGGTAAACGTACTCAACTCGTTCTTTGCATCTTGAAGATATCTTGGGAGAAGTTCCAGAGTGTTCAACGACAAATACTTTCCTAAAAGTATTACCATACATGAAGGAGGTGGAATTTATCAAGTTGGAACAAAACAATATGGCCAGGTAATACGCAATACGAGGCAAAATTTGCGGAGTTATCACGTTTTCGTCCCCACTCTTGGTGGATAATGAAGAAAGAATGGCGCGAATGTTTTTAAGAGGTTTGAAGTCGGAGATACGTCCAACATCTTATTTCTCATAAACCGTGTTTGTATTCGGATGTTGTAAATAGGGCTCGATTAGTGGAGCACGCGATAATGAGTTAACACAACTAAAAGAGAGCGGCCAAAATTATAATACCGGCGAGTAGTCATCGAGCGGTGACAACAAGCGTGGAGGAATCAACGGGCGGATATGGTAACCACTTGATTGGTAATCAGGCCAAAATAATAAGAATGGACATTTCAAGAAACGGAGATTCAACAATGGTGGAAAGACGTCAAAGACCAAAGACCCATTGTTAAGGAAGGAGAAAGACCACCTATCATATGCTTCAAATGCGGAGGAGAGGACACATCGATCAAAGCTGCGTCATGCAGTCCAAAGCATGTTATAATTGTGGAAGAGAAGGTCACTTAGCTT
Source organism: Panax quinquefolius (assembly GCA_020205615.1). NCBI lineage: Eukaryota > Viridiplantae > Streptophyta > Magnoliopsida > Apiales > Araliaceae > Panax > Panax quinquefolius. The sequence continues at coordinate 36,258,772 of CM035161.1, read as the reverse complement.
GATTTTGTGCGTTCTGAAGATAAATTCACTAGGATGGAGGCACCAAAGGCCATTCCGGAAAATTCAAAACCCAGTAGTCTGAGGAGGCGTTTGTTGTGACCTCCCAAAGAGCAAGGAATCCGAATGAGGTCATCACGGGTAAGCTTATCATAAACTCTAATGAAGTCTATACTTTATTTGATCTGGGTTCTACCCATTCTTTTATTTCTCCTACTTGCGCTCATCGATTAAATTTGACTCGGAGAAATTAGACTTTGACTTATCTGTGGAAACTCCGTTGGGAGAAACCTTCATTACATCCACTTTGTTTATAAGTCTTGTTTGGTTCAAATCGGTACCCTCACATTACCCCGTCGATCTTATTTCATTAAAAATACTTGCATTTGGCGTGATTCTAGGATTGATTGGTTAACTACTTATCATGCAAAAATTGATTGTTTTCGTAAGGTTGTTAGCTTTCATATTCCTAATCAACCTATTATGCAATTCAAACGACCAAACCATTAAAATCAATCACGGTCATCTCAAGCCATAAAGCTATTCGTTTATTGAAAAAGCGGATGTCAAGCTTTCTTAGCTCATGTCACGATTTAAACAAAAATACGTCGGTTTTTGACGATATTTCTATTGTTAATAAATTTCTGACGTATTCCCGAAGAACTTCTTGCCTACCCCCGAGCGTGAAATTGAATTTTGTATTGACCTTGAACCCGGTGACAAAACCTATTTCCAAAGCCCCATATCGAATGGCTCTATTGAACTTCGTGAGTTAAAGACCCAACTGCGAGGAATTGTTAGACATTGGCTTTATTAGTCCTAGTACTTCTCCTTGGGGTGCTTTGTTACATTCGTGAAGAAGAAAGATGGGAGTATCACGACTTTGTATTGATTATCGGGAGTTGAATCATGTCACCATCAAAAATAGATATCCATTGCCACGTATTGATAACTGTTTGACCAATTTGTGTAAGACCGAAATTTTTAAATAAAAAGGAATTTCCTTTATTTATTATTTTGAAATAGTAAGGGTTGATTTGATTAATGTGGATAGTTAAGGGTTAAATACGCAAATATTTCAAAATAAGCAAGTGGTTATAAAATATTCATTATTGTCGGGAATATTCGTTTGGTCGTGGAATATTAAATGCGACCAAGTAGCGATGATGTGTGGCCCCATAACTGAAAAGCGATTGGATGAAGAAAACGACAAATATAAGTTGTTTTTAAAAATAACTACGGCGTAGTTATTCAGATTATCTTTGTTAAAATACTCGGTGGTTAAAACACGAAGCACACGGTATTGCACCAATTATTGATCCTTACGTAAGAAGACACTACTCAATAATGGTTACGATAATTCTTTATTCGATATTTTATTGAGTTAATAATTCTTTGCGTTGATATTTTATATTCTTTGTTGTTTGAATAATTGTCATTACACAAGATTTTTTCATTATCGAAGCAATAATTCATATTATCTGAATAATATTATTAGATAACATTATTGGCAATGTCTAGAAAGTTACATCTAAGGAGAGGTTTGGTCACCTAATTGCGGCCAAGAAGAAGAAATTCTTATTGGAAAGCCCCCTCTTTCTGGAGGCCGCACGGTTGTCGAATATTGTGATTACATAATATTATTTGTGAATAATTAATTATTGATTCATATGATGAGGAAAATATTGATTTTATGTGGATATAGATGGAGAAAATTTTATAGTGACAATTGTTGAAAATTGAAATTTTATCTTTTTCTCGATAAAATAATTCATTTAAATATATTATTTTAATAATATATTAATTGGTGATATTTTTACAATGAATGTGGGATATATGAGTATCACGATGAGGAAGAGTATTTTTGTTGCAATAAATGTTTAAAACATGTTAAACATGTCGATGGACCCCATTTATTGGTGAAATTTGATTATAGCACAAAAATCGCTTGGTTTGTGGATTTCGGTCGATTTCTTTTGGAATTTGGAAAAACTTTCTTCAGTAAAGTTGTAGAGAATTGAATTTCCTATAAAAACTCATGAGATTCGAATTTTCTGATGAAAGGGCTATTTATTATGAATTATTGAAGCTACGAAGTTCTAAAATAATTAATTTTTGGAAGTTTTAATTGTTTTATTTAAGAAAAACGTTTTTGCAATCCCACATGTGATACAAATGTGCTGAATTCAGTTGGTCTAAGGTGGGCTTGAATTTGTTTAATTATATTATTATTTTATTAAATTTTACTGCTTTGGTGTTCTAAGCATTTTCCTATAAATAGGTCTTGGTTTAGAATTGAAAATCACACCGAAACTCCAAGTTTTCTCTCTATATTATCGGCGTATTCTTGTGAGTATTTTGAGTATACTTTGAGTATTGCTATACTGTGCAAGTCCAAGTCATAGCCTATATCGGTGTTTCAAAGAAGAAATCGATCTTTCGAGGTAAGGGATGTTATTTTCTTCTCGAATGATATTATTTCTTCAATATCATTATCTTTGAAATATTAGTTGGAACTTTTTATCAAATTTGAAACTTTTTCATGTATCGGGGTTACTATTCACGAGTTACTATTCACGATTCTTATTAAATTCATGAGTTACTATTCATGAGTTCTTATTCACAAGTACTATTCAAGGCGTGAAGATGTTTTTTTTATGGAATTTCTATCTTTTGGTGTCGGAGTTACTATTCACGTATCTGCCTTTATTCACGTATATCTGACTATTCACGTATACTGATTATTCAATAGAAAAATAAAATTTCTTCTTTTAGTCCAAAACATCTATTCGGATACTAACTTTCGATTGTATCCATGTTTTGATCATTCTTGAATTTTACACCACTATGATTATTTTTGAGGTATTTTTGGACGTGGATAAAACCAAGTACTGAATCCTTAATCCTTAATCCTTGTCATTTTGTTTCAATTGGATTCATTTCTTTAAAAAAATATTTTTCATCATCCTCGGTCTTAAATGATGATATTATGGAATATCTTTGGCAGTAGTGCAAAGATGAATGATTTCTTAAAGAATATCTTTGGCTTTGTAGTGCAAAGATGAATGATTTCTGAAGAATATCTTTGGCCGTAGTCTGAAGATGAGCAGTGTTTAAATGAACATGACCAATCGATGAATATCTTTGGCACAGTAGTGCAAAGATGAATATTTGATTCGGATGTATATTGATTGATGTTACGGGGATAAAAGATAGACGGTGAACTTTTAAATTCATACATAGAAGATAGTAGTTTGCATTCTCTACTTAACTCTTCTAATGAATTATTATTTCATTGCGAATATTGATTTAAAATTTGTTGTCTATTGTATTCTATTATATTTTTCCTGTTGAAGACTAACGATAATTTGTTGTATATTATCTTATTCATAATATTCTTTACTGAGCTAGTTGAGCTCATCCTTTTCCTTTTGTTCCATTTTTCTCGGAGGCGGCGAGAATATAGCGAGTGCAGTCTGGGTATGGAATGAAGGTTTTAGAAAGGATTGTTTAGTAGTCCTCACCATTTTTGTAAAATAATGTATCAATAAATGTGATGAGAATTTATTTGGGTATAGATATTGTGCAGAAGATAATATTTGTATTCAAACTCACAGCTTTTCTTGTTGTAATAATAAAGTTGTAGTTGTTTACGTACCATGTATTGACAACTCGGAATAGGTGATGTATACCTATTTTGGGGGCATCACAGGTTGGTATCGAGCTTAGGGATATGATCTCCGGAGATCGGGAATAGAACTAGGAGGGAGAGCAGTAAATCCTTCGCTAGTGTGTCCTACCTAAGCTTATTTGTTAGTTGGTCGATATATATAGGGATATTATGTAATATATTGATTTCCTTAATTAACCCTTGTTTTATGACGATGTTTGAGAATGTCGATTGAGAATATTAACAATGGAAATGAGGCCGTGGAGATGCTGTACTTACCAACGAGGAGAACGTCTACAACAGTGACAATGTTCCTCCCGCGTGAACAACACCATTGAGCGAGATGATGAGCGAGGGGATGTTTAGAAGTTTTTTGCGATTCATGCAAAATTAGGCGAGGAGACTTCGTGTTCAAAATACGAGGAGAAATGATAGCAATTCATGGGTTGTCACAACCAAGCGATTCAAAGAGTTGGGACCACGAATTTAAGGAAAGCGAGATCCGATCATGGCGGAAACATGGGTCAAACAAATTACCAAGATATTCGATGTCTTGGGATGCACGGAGAACGAAGGTTCCATTCGCCACCTTTATGTTCCGTGGCGGCGGATTCTACTGGTGGGAGTGCAGTGAAGCGTACCCATCCACCGCACTTTTCGGCGATGTCTTGGGAGACGTTTGAAGCTATTTAATGACAAATACTTTCACGAAAGTGTTCGTCATATATGAAGGAAGTGGAGTTCATCTGATTAGAACAAAACAACATGGCGGTGTCTCGATGCGAGGCAAAGTTTGCGAGTTATCGAGTTTGCACCTCATTTGGTGGAGAATGTGGAACGTATGACGCGGATGTTTCTTAGAGGTTTGAAACCCTGATACGTCGAGTATCTCATTTCTCATAAATTTTCTCTTTATTCGGATGTTGTAAATGTGGCTCAATTATTAGAGCGAGATAACGAGTACGGTCAATGAGGACCACAACCAGGATCGTGTCGAGAGATAGCGATCAATGAATAATGATAACTGCGGAGAAAAGCAAATGACGGGACAGAAATGGTAACCACTCACGGTGGTAATCATAGCCATGAAAATAGAAGAAGCGAGTCGGGAGGAGATTTTAAAAAGAGGAGATTTAACAACGACCATGTGAAGATGACAAAGTCTTACGAAGAATCGGTTCTAAGGGAGGAGAATGACCACCGATTCATATGCTACTAAATCTGAAAAAAGAGGGACATATCGATCAAACCGCCCACAACAGTTCAAGGTATGCTATAATTGTGGAAAGGAAGGACATATCGCTCGAGATTGTACAATGGCGAAACCTAGTTCAGTGAGGACGGTGACTCAAAAGATGTCCCGAAAAAGTCAAAGTCAACGATTCCGGAAGAAGCGTTTGTTGTGACTGGTCAAAATCGAGGAACCCAAATGAGGTGATCACGGGTAAGCTATTTATAAATTCTTGCGAAGTTTATACCTTACTTGATCTAGGTGCTACCCATTCATTTATCTCTCCGCTTGTGCTCAACGTTTAAACTTGACTCGGAGAAATTAGACTTTGACCTATCTGTGGAAACTTCGGTTAGAGAAACTTTCATCACATCCACATTATAAATCTTGTTTGATTCAAGTTGGCACCATTACCTTACTCCGTTGACCTTATCTCTTTAAAGATACTTGCTTTAAATGTGATTTTAGGGATTGATTGGTTAACTACTCATCATGCCAAAATTGATTGTTTTCGTAAGGTTGTTAGTTTTCATATTCCTAACCAACTTTGTTATGCAATTCAAGAAACTAAACCATTAAAATCGATCAACGTCATATCTAATCATAAAGCTATTCGTTTATTAAAAAAGCGGATGTCAAGCTTTCTTAGCCCATGTTATGGATTTGAATAAAGACACGTCAAATTTGAATAATATTCTGTTGTTATTGACTTTCTGACGTATTTCACGAAGAACTTCCCGGTCTACACCCCGAGCGTGAAGTTGAATTCTTTATTGATCTTGAACACGGTACAAAGCCCATTTCTAAAACCCATATCGAATGGCTCTATTGAACTTGAGGAGTTAAAGGTCCAACTACGAAATTGTTGGACATTGGTTTCATTCATCCTAGTACATCTCCTTGGGGTGCTCTGTTTTATTTGTAAAGAAGAAAGACGGGAGTATGCGACTTTATATTGACTATCGGGAATTGAACCATGTCACCATCAAGAATAGGTATCCTCTACCTCGTATTGATGACTTGTTTGACCCGATTCTGAGGGGCACAATTCTTTTCAAAAATCGATCTTAGATTACGGATATCATCACCAAGATTAGAATCGAGGATATTCCAAAGACGCCTTGAGAACTTCGGTATGGGCATTATGAATTCTTAGTCATGTCTTTCGGACTAACTAATGCTCCTGCGGCTTTCATGGATATGATGAACCGAGTATTCAAGGAATATTTGGATCAATTCGTTGTTGTCTTTATTGATGACATCCTCATATATTCCAAAAGTCGTGAAGATCATGAGCACCATTTGAAGTCGGTACTCCAAAGGCTTCGTGAAAACAAACTATATGCCAAATTGAAGAAATCACGAGTTACGGCTTGAGGAAGTAGCATTCCTTGGGCACGTGGTGTCGAAACATGGAGTATCTGTTGATCCGGTGAAGATTGAAGCAATCTGAAAGTTGGGAGCAACCAAGTCGTCGGTGATCAAAATGCGTAGCTTTTTGGGCTTAGCTGGTTATTATCGGAGATTCGTGGAAGGGTTTTCTCGAATAGCTACTCCATTAACTCAGCTAACTCGGAAGGATACAAAATTCTTTTAGAGCGAAGAATGCGAGAAAAGTTTCCAAGAGCTTAAGAGGAGACTTATTTCTAACTGTTTCTAACAATACCATCCGGTTCGGATGGATTTGTTATCTACAGTGATGCTTCAGGCAAAGGGTTAGGATGTGTTCTCATGCAACGTGGGAAAGTCATAGCCTATGCCTCGCGACAACTTAAAGAGTATGAGAGGAATTATCCTACTCATGATCTAGAGTTAGCGGCGTGATCGTTTTCAGCTAAAGATATGGAGGCACTATCTATATGGGGAGAAAGTGGAGATATATTCGGACCATAAAAGCCTTAAATATTTCTTCACTCAAAGAACTCAACATCGGCAAATGACGTTGGCTCGAGCTATTGAAAGACTACGACCACACTATTCAATACCATCCTGGTAGAAGCGAGCGTGGTAGGCGACGCATTGAGTAGAAGATCATATCTTGAACGAAAAGTGCGATGATGTCAAGTATCGCGTAGAGCCAACTTTAATAGAAAAAGTTAAGGTTGCTCGAGCCACCGAATTTGAAAGGCGATCGTATGAAGAAGAAAAGTACAAGAAGGAGCTATTAGGGCGAGAATTGATGAAGAAGGAATACTTGAGTCCACTCTAGACTTTGTGTTCCTAACGACTCGATTTGAAGTACAAGATTATGATGGAGGCACACAATCGCCATTTGCAATCCATCCACGGAAGTACTAAAATGTATCGTGATCTTGACATACATTTTGGTGGAACAATATGAAGAGAGAGATTGCAAAGTTTATCTCGATGTGTTTAACTTGCCAACGTGTAAAGGCGAGCATCTTGTACCTAAGGGTCCGTTGCAACCACTTGAGATTCCGGAATGGAAGTGGAACACATTACTATGGATTTCAGTTTCGGGTCTTCCTACGGTTTCTCAAGGCATCAATGCTATTTGGGTTATTGTTGATAGATTAACCAAGTCTGCTCATTTCTTGCCGATCACGGAGACTTATTCCTTGAACGTCTTGCTAGTATATGCGTGAATGAGATTGTGAGGTTGCATGGCATGCCCAGTATCCATAGTTTCGGATCGTGACCCAAGATTCACTTCAAGATTTTGGGTTAGCTTGCAAAAAGCTATGGGCACGCAGTTTGCGATTTAGTTGACATACCATCCCCAAACCTGACGGACAATCGAGAGAGACTATTCAAACTCTTGAAGATCTATTAAGACTCATGTCCTGAACTTCAAGGGTAGTTGGGATAAGTATTTACCATTGGTGGAATTCTCCTACAACAACAGATTATCGAGCAAGTATAGGTGTGGCTCCATTGAAGCATTATATGGGCGAAAGTGTCGCTCTCGAGTATGTTGGGGACGAGGTGGGTGAAGCAACAATTGTTGGGACCCGAGTTGATGCGTATGACTACGGAAAAGATCCAAATGATTCGACAACGTATACAAACGGCACAAGATCGACAAAAGAGTTATGCGGATCTTCATCGAAAGGGCGTGGAATTTAGTGTAGGGATCATGTATTATTGCGAGTTGCTCCATGGAAGGGAGTTACAAGATTTGGGAAGAGAGGAAAGCTCAATCCACGATTTATTGGTCCATTTCAAATTCTTGACCGAGTAGTAGGAAATGTAGCCTATATAGACTTACGTTACCTCCGAGTATGTCTCTGCGTGTTCATAATGTGTTTTACATATCATATTTCAGTAAATATGTGAAAGACCCGAACCACGTTATTGAGTTAGAACCGGACGAGATAGCCAAGACTTAACGTATGAGGAGGTACTGTCAAGATCTTGGATAGGAAGGAGCATGTCCTACTGTATGAAAGGTCATACCACAAGTTAAAGTTTTGTGGAGGAATCATGCTATAGAGAAATGACACAGGAATTGGAAAGCGGAAATGAAAGCGAGGTATCCTCACCTTTTGAAACACTGTGTATCGTCGTCAATTTCGAGGACGAAATTTCATAAGGAGGGAGGTTGTAAGACCCCAAATTTTTAAATAAAAAGGAATTTCCTTTATTTATTATTTTGAAATAGTAAGGGTTGATTTGATTAATGTGGATAGTTAAGGGTTAAATATGCAAATATTTCAAAATAAGCAAGTGGTTATAAAATATTCATTATTGTTTGGGAATATTCGTTTGTCGTGGAATATTAAATCTTGTCGGGAATATTAAATGCGGCGAAGTATGACCGTGTGTGTTGGCCCCATAACTGAAAGCGATTGGATGAAGAAAACGACAAATATAAGTTGTTTTTAAAAATAACTAGCGTAGTTATTCTTAAGTTAATCTTGTTAAAATACTCGGTGGTTAAAACACGCGTAGCATTACCAGTATTGCACCAATTATTGATCCTTACGTGAAGACACACTACTCAATAATGGTTACGATAATTCTTGCTTCGATATTTTATTGAGTTAATAATTCTTTGCGTTGATATTTTATATTCTTTGTTGTTTCAATAATTGTCATTACACGTATTTTTCATTATCGAAGCAATAATTCATATTATCCGAATAATATTATTAGATAACATTATTGGCAATGTCTAGAAAGTTACATCTAAGGAGAGGTTTGGTCACCTAATTAATTGCGGCGTCGATGAAGAAATTCTTATTGAAAGCCCCTCTTTCTGAGGAACTGCACGGTTGTCAATATTGTGATTCTGTAATATTATTTGTGAATAATTAATTATTGATTCATATGATGAGGAAAATATTGATTTTATGTGGATATAGATGGAGAAAATTTTATAGTGACAATTGTTGAAAATTGAAATTTTATCTTTTCCTCGATAAAATAATTCATTTAAATATATTATTTTAATAATATATTAACGGTGATATTTTTACAATGAATGTGGGATATATGAGTATACGAGGAGGAAGAGTATTTTTGTTGCAATAAATGTTTAAAACATGTTAAACATGTCGGTGGACCCCATTTATTGACTGAAATTTGATTATAACCTGTAAAATCGTCCGTTTGTGGATTTCGATCAATTTCTGTTTGGAATTTGGAAAAACTTTCTTCTGCAAAGTTGTAGAGAATTGAATTTCCTATAAAAACTCGCGAGATTCGAATTTTCTGATGAAAGGGCTATTTATTATGAATTATTGAAGCTCTGAAGTTCTAAAATAATTAATTTTTGGAAGTTTTAATTGTTTTATTTAAGAAAAACGTTTTTTGCAATCCCACATGTGATACAAATGTGCTGAATTCAGTTGGTCTAAGGTGGGCTTGAATTTGTTTAATTATATTATTATTTTATTAAATTTTTCTTTTGGTGTTCTAAGCATTTTCCTATAAATAGGTGCTTAGGTTAGAATTGAAAATCACACCGAAATCGAAGTTTTCTCTCTATATTATCGAGCGTATTCTTGTGAGTATTTTGAGTATACTTTGAGTATTGCTATACTTGCAAGTCCAAGTCATAGCTTTATATCGGTGTTTCAATTTAGAAGATCTGATCTTTCGAGGTAAGGGATGTTATTTTCTTCTCAAATGATATTATTTCTTCAATATCATTATCTTTGAAATATTGGTTGGAACTTTTTATCAAATTTGAAACTTTTTCATGTCGGGTTACTATTCACGAGTTACTATTCACGAGTTACTATTCATGAGTTACTATTCATGAGTTCTTATTCACAAGTACTATTCATGAAGCGTGAAGATGTTTTTTATGGAATTTCTATCTTTTGGTGTCGGAGTTACTATTCACGTGTATCTAAGACTATTCACGATATCTGACTTTACTATTCACGTATCTGATATTTCTATTCAATTTAAAAAATAAAATTTCTTCTTTTCGTCCAAAACATCTATTCTGGATACTAACTCTGATTGTATCCATGTTTTGATCATTCTTGAATTTTACACCACTATGATTATTTTTGAGGTATTTTTGGACGTGGATAAAACCAAGTACGAATCCTTAATCCTTAATCCTTGTCATTTTGTTTCACTGGATTCGTTTCTTTAAAAAAAATATTTTTCATCATCCTCAGTCTTAAATGATGATATTATGGAATATCTTTGGCCTGTAGTGCAAAGATGAATGATTTCTTAAAGAATATCTTTGGCACATGGTGCAAGATGAATGATTTCTGAAGAATATCTTTGGCCGTGTAGTGATAAAAGATGAGCAGTGTTTAAATGAACATGACCAATGATGAATATCTTTGGCTGTAGTGCAAAGATGAATATTTGATTCGGATGTATATTGATTGATGTTACGGGGATAAAAGATGAGCGGTGAACTTTTAAATTCATACATAGAAGATAGTAGTTTGCATTCTCTACTTAACTCTTCTAATGAATTATTATTTCATTGCGAATATTGATTTAAAATTTGTTGTCTATTGTATTCTATTATATTTTTCCTGTTGAAGACTAACGATAATTTGTTATATATTATCTTAGTCATAATATTCTTCTTGAGCTAGTTGAGCTCACCCTTTTCCTTTTGTTCCATTTTTCTCGGAGGCGAGAATATATAGCGAGTGCAATTAGGGTATGGAATGAAGGTTTTAGAAAGGATTGTTTAGTAGTCCTCACCATTTTGTAAAATAATGTATCAATAAATGTGATGAGGATTTATTTGGGTATAGATATTGTCTAGAAGATAATATTTGTATTCAAACTCACAGTTTTACTGTTGTAATAATAAAGTTGTAGTTGTTTCTGTAACATGTATTGACAACTCAGAATAGGTGATGTATACCTATTTTGGGGGCGTCACAAGTTGCAAGGAGCCAAATTCTTTTCAAAGATTGATCTTCGTTCCGGATATCACCAATTGAAGATTAGAACCGCTGACATTCCAAAGATGGCTTTAAACTAAGTGCGGGCATTATGAATTCCTAGTCATGTCCTTTGGATTGACTAATGCTCCTTTGCCTTCATGGATATGATGAACCAGAGTATTCAAGGAATATTTAGATCACTTTGTGGTCGTCTTTATTGATGACATCCTTATTTATTCCAAAAGCCGTGAAGATCATGAGCAACACTTGAGGCTGACACTCCAAAATCTTCGTGAATATAAGCTTTATGCCAAGTTGAAGAAATGTGAGTTCTGGCTTGAAGAAGTAGCATTCCTTGGGCACGTGGTATCAAGTCATGGAATATCTGTTGACCCAAAGAAGATTGAAGCTATTCAAAGTAGGAACAACCTAAATCGATGGCCAAAATCGTAGCTTTCTCGGTTTAATTTGGTTATTATCGGAGATTCGTGGAAGGATTTTCTCGAATCGCTACTCCATCGACTCAAATGACTCGGAAAGATACAAAGTTCGGTTGGAGCGAAGAATGTGAGAAGAGTTTTCAAGAACTCAAGAGGAGACTTATTTAAAGACTTTGTTACGACAATACCATCGGCTCGGAGGATTTGTCATCTACGATGATGCTTGAGCAAAGGGTTGGGATGTGTTCTTATGCAACATGGAAAAGTTATAGCCTATATGCCTCATGACAACTCAAAGAATATGAGAGAGAATTATCCTACTCATGATCTAGAGTTAAGCATTTGTTGTCTTCTGCACTTAAAATTTGGAGGCATTACTTGTATGGGGAGAAAGTGGAGATCTTCTACGATCATAAAAGCCTCAAATATTTCTTCACTCAAAAGGAACTCAACATGCGACAACGACGTTGGCTTGAATCTGTTGAAAGATTATGATCATACCATCCCGAAAAAGCGAACGTGGTAGGCGGCGCATTGAGTAGAAAATCATATGCAAGATCTGAAAGTGCGATATTGTCAATGCAAAGGCCCATTTTGTGTGACTTACAAAGGATGGAGATAGAGTTAAAGACTCGAGGGACGCATGTGATGATAAGCGAGTATACGAGTAGAACCGACTTTTAATCGATAAAGTTAAAAGTCGCTTTCAAGACTGGACACGATGCGTGTGAAGAAGAAAGTGCAAGAAGGTGCTATCTGGGAAGCAAGAATCGATGAAGAAGAATACTTGAGTCAACTCCGGACTTTGTGTTCCTAACGACCACGATTTAAAGTATAATATCATGTTGAGGCGCACAACACACCATTTGCAATCCATCACAGGAGTACCAAAATGTATCATGATATTCGCTATACATTTTGGTGGAGCAATATGAAGAGAGAGATAGCATTGTTTATCTCAAGGTGTCTAACTTGTCAACGAGTTAAAGCGGAACATCAAGTACCAAAAGGTCCATTGCAACCACTTGAAATTCCGAATGGAAGTGGGAGCACATTACCATGGATTTAGTTTCTGGCCTTCCTAAGGTTTCTCAAGGCATTGATGCGATTTGGGTCATTGTTGATAGATTGACCTAGTCCGCTCATTTCTTCTGCGAATCGAGAAACTTATACACTTGAACGTCTTGCTCAGTATGTACATAAACGAGATTGTAAAGATCGCATGGTATGCCTCAGTATCCATAGTTTTTAATCGAGACCCAAGATTCACTTCACGATTTTGGGTTAGTTTGCAAAAAGCTATGGGCACAGACTTACGATTTAGCTCGGCATATCATCTTGAATTTAACAGACGGTCGGAGGACTATTCAAACTCTTGAAGATCTATTAAGACTCTGTGTCCTTGATTTCAAGGGGAGTTGGGACAAGTTCTTACCATTGGTGGAGTTTTCTTACAACAACAGTTATCAAGCAAGTATTGGCATGGCTCCATTCGAAGCATTGTATGGAAGAAAGTGTCGTTCTCCAGTATGCTGGGATGAGGTGGGTGAAGCAACGTTGTTGGGACCGGGAGTTGATACGTATGACTCTGGAAAAAGATTCAAATGATCCGACAACGATAAAAATCCTCACAAAATCGACAAAAGAGTTATCTTGATCTTCATCGAAAGGGACGTGGAATTCGATATAGGAGATCATGTGTTGTTAAGAGTTGCTCCATGGAAAGGAGTTACAAGATTTGGAAAGAGAGGAAAACTTAATCCTCGATTCATCGATTCATTTTAATCCTCGATCGAGTAGGAACTGTGGCCTATAGACTCGCTTTCTGCCAAATATGTCTCGTGTTCATAACGCTTTTCACATATCTATGTTACGTAAATATGTGAAAGACCCGAACCATATTATTGAGTTAGAACCGGACGAAATAGCGGAAGATTTGACGTATGAAGAGGTTCTGTTCAAATTTTGGATAAGAAGGAACATATTCTACGCTCCAGGTTATACCTCAAGTCAAAGTTTTGTGGAGGAACCACGATGTTGAGGAAATGACTTGGGAGTTAGAATCAAAAATGAAATCAAGGTATCCTTACCTCTTGACATACCAGTATGCGTACCCTAATTTCGAGGCGAAATTTCATAAGAAGGGAGGTTGTAAGACCCCAGCTTTTATAAATAAAGATGAATTTTTCTATAAATATTATTTTTGAATATTATGGAATAAATTTGATATAATGTTATAGTTGTGGGTAATATTTATAAATTTTGCAAAGTATGCAAGTTGTTATAAAATATTCGTTTGGTCGGGGAATATTCTTTTTGTTAGGGAATATTCGTACAATGGCTCAATCATTGGTGGACCCCACAACAGAATTATTGTCGGATTGAGAAAACGACAAAAATATTTTATAAAAATAACGGCGGAGGTGTTACTGTTAAAACTGTTGAACTACCCGGTGGTAAAAGTATGCGAATCTGGCGTTAGTTGCATAAGAAGACACTGCAGTATTGATTATTGATGCTTACGTGAGAAGTCACTCAACCTTATGCTTTCGATTATTACTACAATAATTTTTGCGCATCATATCTCTTATATTATTGATTCAATTATTGTCACAAAGATCATCCGTATAATATGTTATAGTATTAAATCAATAATTGAGACGACATGTTATAAATGATTAATAATTGTTGAAAGATTAAATATGTGTTATGATTTGTGGTAAGTTTGATTATTTTATGGGGGCTCGTATATGTCATCATCTAAGAGTCTCTTCAATCAATTGTATTTACCTTCACAATAGTAATTACCCTTGTCGATAGTATTTACCTTCACGATAGTAATTACCTTCGTCAATAGTAATTACCCTTGTGAATAATATTTACCTTCGTCAATAGTAATTACCTTCGTCATCGATAGTAATTACCCTTGTGAATAGTATTTACCTTCGTCGATAGTATTTACCTTCGTTAATAGTAATTACCTTTACCGGACGTCCGAACCACTTGTCGTTTCACATTACAAAAGCCGAACCACTTGTCGCTTCACATTACAAAAGGCCAAACCGATTACAATAAGCCACTTACCTTTTCACACACATAAGGTGCTAAGCTAGAAATCTTCTATAAATAGAGGCCTAGGGCTTCATTATTTTCACGAATTCATTCAAGCTATAGAGAGAAAAGTATAGAAAGAATAAGAGAGAAGAAGAAGAGTATTTTATTACTACTGCTTTGCGATTCAATCTCCTACCAAAAGTAAGGGGTGTTATTCTTTCTTATTCATGAAGAGAAAGCATGTTATTCCATTGCTTATTTATTACATTGGAATAACTTTGTATCGCGGCTTTACCTATACTTGGTGACATTCTTCTATTATTACATTGGAACATCCCATGCGTGTGTTTTACACCGGATCTGGTTCCATCTTTATTATTCATTGGAACATCCCGCATGCGGTTGTGAATTTCACCGACTGGTTCCGATTATTTATTATTCTGTTGGAATAACCTGCATGTGCGGTCTATCGCATGCATGGTGATTTCTTTTGTTATTCCATTCTTTATTATACCCAGTTGGTTAAAACTTTGACTTCTATACTCCATGAAATTAGTAGAATATCCTTGATATTTGCGTTTCATCCAGTATCTTTTCATGGAAATATTCTTCTGATCATTCTTGAATTTTACTCTACAAAACAATATCATGTTGACAATTTGGACGTTAATAATTCCTGGATAAAATAATTCTTGAACTTGTTTTATTGAATTCTTATATCATTGTCATCATCCTCATGTTTATATTTTTTGAAAGTCATCTCGTGGCTTTGTAGTGCATAGATGGACTTGGTATGATTATGACCGAGAGACTATTCGGTTGTAATCATGGCCGTAATGTTACAAATGATGTGATAAAAATCCTCGATTAGTAGTAGTGCATTGATGGATGATTGTTGGCATGATCATGACCATTAATGAATACACAAATATTCTTGGCCGTGAGTGCATGAATAATTATGGTCGTGATACTAAAGAATATCCTTGGCCGTAGTCTGTGGGTGATTCGATGAAGTGAAATATTTATTAAAGCTGAGTCTCGGCTATAAATAGTGATGAAAAACCTTTTAAAACCTAAAAGATAGTAGACTTTATTTTCTACTGACTCTTTTAATGGATTGCATATTCATTGCAGCTAAAAGCTGGTTGTACTATTGTATTTTATCGGTTTAACATTGTTGAAGACTATTGATAATTTATTCGCATTATCATAGTCATAATATTTCTTCTTGGGCTAGTTGAGCTCACCCTTTCTTTCACTTGTTCTCTTGTGAAATGAGAATATAGTTGGGACGAGTCGGGAAGCGAGTGATGGTCCTGAAGATAGCATTAGTAGTCCTCACTATTCGTAGAAAATAGTGTGATAATAATTGTAATGAGGACTCCTTTTTGAGTTTGTATAATATCTAGTAGACGATATTTGTATTTAAACTCACAGTTTATGTATTAAGTTGTATTTAAATTCTGTACCATGTAAGTGGCGACCCAAGATGGGTGATGTATACCTAATTTTGGGGGCGTCACAGGTTCGATTATTATCGTGTTGCTGGTCATTACCTTTTGGTTGTGCTGACTCATTATCGCGCTCCAATAACTGAGCCTTATTCACAACATCTGAATATAAACAAAGTTTGTGAGAGATAAGATATTGACGTATCTCGGGTTTCAAACCTCTTAGAAACATTCGTGTCATTCTCTCCTTATTATCAACCAAATGGGACGTAAATCGAGACAACTCGGCAAACTTGGCTTCGTACTGCGACACGATCATGTTGTTTTGCTCCAGCTTGATGAACTCTACCTCTTTCATGTGACGAATACTTTCGGGAAAATACTTGTCGTTGAATAATTTTTGGAACTTCTCCCAAGTCATCTTCAGTGCCACAGGTTGAGTACGCTTTACAGATTCCCACCAAGAATCGCCTCGCTGCATAACATGAAGGTGGCAAAGGAACCTTTTGCTCCTCGGAGCATCCTAAGACATGAAATATCTTACGGATCTCTGCTTTTATCCACGCCTCCGCCTTAAGTGGTTTTGGCTCTCCAAAAACTCGGTGGTCCCGCCTCCTTGAATCGCTTAGCGGTGGCCGTCAGAGAGTTATCAGTGTTTCCACCTACATTTTGGATAGGAGCCGCCTTCGCCTGATGTTGCATGAATTGCATAAAACCTCTGAACATCCCATCATTCATCATTTGATCGTTGTTGTTTGCTTGAGGATTATTGTCTTCCTGTTGCACATTATCCTGGGTATTAATCTGTGGTGACTCAACGGTCTCATGTACTTCATTGCTTATCTCAACATTTTCGGATGCCATTTTCAAATACTGCCACAAAACAAGGGTTAATTATCATATCACATATTATCCCTATACTCTAACCAACCAATTAAATACCAAATAAACTTAGGTCGGTCATACTAGCGAAGGAATTCCCCGTCTCTCCCCTTCTAGTTCTTGTCTCACATCTTAACTAGGGATCATATCTATAAGCTTTGATACCAACTGTGACGCCCCCAAAACAGGTATACATCACCTATTCTGAGTCGCCAAATACATGGTACAGAATACAAATACAAACTTAATTATACAACCGTCGTTTAATATACGACAAAACATAACTGAGAGTTTAAACAGGGATGTTGTCTTCTAGACAATATCCACTCTCAAATAGAGTCCTCATTACATTTATTGTCACACTATTTTATAGAATAGTGAGGACTACTAATACACCATCTCGGACCATCACTCCGTTCCCCGACTAGTCCTGGCTACGTTATTATTTCCTGAAGAGAACAATGAAAGCAAAAGGGTGAGCTCAACTAGCCCAGTAAGAAATATTATGACTAAGATAATGCAGAATAAATTATCATTAGTCTTCAACAATGTTAAACTTATAAAATACAAAAGACATCAAGTTTAACTGCAGCGGAATAAGCAATCCATTAGAAGAGTCAAGTAGAGCATGATATCTATTATCTTCTATGATTTAAAATGTTTTCATCAATTTTATATCGAGACTCGACAATAAATAAACCACATCATCGAGTCATTCCTGCACTACGGGCCAAGGATATTCATTAAATCATCAATGGTCATGACTAAACCGAATAATCCCTGGTCATAATCATACCAAAAACTGTTCATCAATGCACTACAGGTCACTAAGGACTTTTAACACATTATTTATAACATTACAGGTCATGATTATACCGAATAATCCCTGGTCATAATCATACCAAGTGCATCTATGCACGTAAGCCAAAGATGACTTTCATCACAATATAAGCATGAGGATGATGACAATGATATAATAATTCAATAAAACAAGTTCAAGAATAAATTTTAAAGATTTATAAGTTAATTTATCCTGAACTCAATAATGTCCAAATTGTCAACATGATACTGCTTTGTGGAGTAAAATTCAAGAATGCTCGGAAGAATATTTCCATGAAAAGATACTGGATGAAGTGCAAATATCCAGGATATTCTACTAATTTCATGGAGTATAGAAGTCAAAACTTTAACCAACTGAGTATAATAGAATATATGAAACTGCAAATGGATTTTCACCCGCCATGCGGTAATCCACGTAGACAGATCATTTCCATAAGTTAATAAAGAATGAATACAAAGGATCATTCACCATGCATGCGGTAATCCACATAGACAGGTTATTCTAACAGAATAATAAAGAATGGAACCAGGTCATGCGTAATTCGCACAAACAAATCCAACGAATAATAAAAAGAATGGAACCAGTCATGTAATCCGCATGCATACGATATATTCAAATGAATAATAAAGAATAGAATAACAACAGAATTCACCGGCATGCGATAGATCGCATGGATAGGTTATTCCAACGAATAATAAAGAATGGAATAACGAAGAATTTCACCATGTATGCGGTATTTGGCATGACGAGTTATTCCAACATAATAATAAAGAATGGAATAACAACAGAATTCACCGTGCATGCGATAGACCAGCGCAGCGAAAGTTATTCCAATGAATAATAAAGAATGGAATAACGAAAGAATTTCACCATGTATGCGGTACTTGGCATAGGCGAGTTATTCAACGAAATAATAAAGAATGGAATAACGAAGAATTTCACCATGTATGCGGTACTTGGCATGTATGAGTTATTCCAACATAATAATAAAGAATGGAATAACAACGAAATTCACGGTACATGTGATAGATCAGATGCAGACGAGTTATTCCAACGAATAATAAAGAATGGAATAACGAAAGAATTTCACCACGTATGCGGTACTTAGCATAGATAGGTTATTCCAACGAGAATAATAAAGAATGGAATAACGTAAGAATTTTACCATGTATGCGGTACTTATGACAGACAAAGTTATTCCAACATAATAATAAAGAATGGAATAACAACGAATTCACCGAGCATGTTACGATAGATCAAGATGACAGACGAGTTATTCCAACGTAATAATAAAGAATGGAATAACATAAGAATTTCACCATGTATGCGGTACTTGAGCGTAGGCAAGTTATTCCAACATAATAATAAAGAATGGAATAACAACCCTTACGAGTATTGAAAGAAAATAACTCTCTTCATGAATACGAAAGAATAATACCCCTACCTTAGAAAGAAGAAGAGTATTCCAATTTGTAGTAGAAGATATTCTTGAAGAAAACTTATCTTGATTTCTACGCTCAAAGCTTCTTAAAACTCTAAAGAAATACGCTCAAGATTATAAGAAGAAGAATTCTCTGAATTTCTGGTGTGTTTTCAATTCTAACTAAGCATCCTATTTATAGGAGAATGGAAAGGATACTATGCAATAAAATATAATATAATATATTCTATTTATAAAATATATATATATATATATTATTTAAAATCTAATAAAACAAATAACTATATAAAAGTATTACATTTTATATAAAAAGATTTTATTATTCAAACACTATCTGAAACACTGCGTGCGTAATAAAATATAATATATTCTATTTATAATCTAATAAAATAAATAACTTTATAAAAGTATTACATTTTATATAAAAAGATTTTACTATCTGAACACTATGCATTATAAAATATATTATATTCTATTTATAATCAAATAAAAAGTATTACATTTTATATAAAAAAGTTTTCGTTTTATTACATTTATAATAATAATAAAACAAAATTCATCATCATTATTATAATTCACACTATTAATCGACCAATTGTGTCGCTCCTAGGAAAGAGGGGCTTTCCAATAAGGATTTCTCCCTATGGCGTGCAATTAGGTGACCAAACCTCTTCTTGATGTAAACTTTTAGACATCGTTAATATTGCGAATAATAATATTAATAACTTTGTTATCTCAATTATTGATTTAATAATATTAAATATCGATGATAATTGAATCAAATAACGTGAGATACTATGCAACAATTCTCGTAGCAATAATTGAACAAAAGCGAGTGACTTCTCACGTAAGCATCAATAATCAATATCGTAATGCTCTTTATGCAACCACGCCATTATTCGTACTTTTAATCTTTGGGTGTTTCAACAGTTAACGGTAAAACTTCCACCGTTATTTTCATAAAAATATTTTTGTCATTTTCTCAATCTAACAATAATTCCGTTATGGGGTCCACCAATGATTGTGCCGTCGTACTAATATTCCCTGTGAAAACGAATATTCCCCGACCAATCAAATGGTATATAACAACTTGCGTACTTTGCAAAATTTATAAATATTACCCACAACTATAGCATTATATCAAATTTACTCCATACTATTCAAAAATGATTTTTATAGAAAATTCATCTTTATTCATAAAAGTTGGGGTCTTACAACCTCCCCTTCTAATAAAAATTTTGCCCTCGAAATTAGGGTACATACCTGGTATGTCGAAGAGGTAAGGATAGCTTGATTTCATTTCAGATTCTAACTCCCAGGTCATTTCCTCAACATCGTGGTTTCTCTACAAAAGTTTGACTTGAGGTATAACCTTGGAGCGTAGAATATGTTGCTTCTTATCCAAGATTTGAATAGGTACCTCTTCATACGTTAAATCTTTCGCTATTTCGTCCGGTTCTAACTCAATAATGTGGTTTGGGTCTTCCACATATTTACGTAACATGGATATATGAAAAACGTTATGAACACGAGACATACTTGGTGGTAAAACAAGTCTATAGGCCACAGTTCCTACTCGATCGAGGATTAAAAATGGGCCAATGAATCGAGGATTGAGCTTTCATCTCTTTCCAAATCTCATAACTCCTTTCCATGGAGCAACACATAACAACACATGATCTCCAATATCGAATTCCACGTACTTTCGATGAAGATCAGCATAACTCTTTTGTCGATCTTGTGAGGTTTTTATCGTTGTCGGATCGTTTGAATCTTTTTGTAGTCATACGTACCAACTCTGGTCCCAACAACGCGTTGCTTCACCCACCTCATCCCAAAGATATTGGAGAACGACACTTGCGTCCCATACAACGCGCTTGAATGGAGCCATGCCAATACTTACTTGATAGGCATGTTGTTGTGGAAAACTCCACCAATCGGTAAGAACTTGTCCCAACTTCCTTGAAGTCAAGGACACGAGTCTTAATAAATCTTCAAGAGTTTGAATAGTCCTCTCGATTGTCCGTCCGATGCGAGGATGATATGCCAAACTAAATCGTAAATCCGTGCCCATAGCTTTTTTGCAAACTAACCCAAAATCTTGAAGTGAATCTTGGGTCTCGATCGAAACTATGGATCTTGGCATACCATGCAATCTTACAACCTCGTTTATGTACATACTGAGCAAGACGTTCAAGTGTATAAGTTTCTCGATAGGTAAGAAGTGAGCGGACTTGGTCAATCTATCAACAATGACCCAAATTGCATAAATACCTTGAGAAACCTTGGGAAGACCAAAGAATAAAATCCATGGTAATGTGCTCCTACTTCCATTCCGGAATTTCAAGTGGTTGCAATGGACCTTTTGGCACTTGATGCTCTGCGCCTTGACTTCGTTGACAAGTTAGACACCTTAAGATAAACAACGCTATCTCTCTCTTCATATTGCTCCACCAAAATGTATGACGAAGATCACGATACATTTGGTACTCCCGAGATGGATTGCAAATAGTGTGTTGTCAAGCCTCCATCATGATTTTATACTTTAAATCGGGATCGTTAGGAACACAAAGTCTGGAGTTGACTCAAGTATTCCTTCTTCATCGATTCTTGCTTTCGGCGTAGCACCTTCTTGCACTTTCTTCCTCATCGCGATCGCCTTGTGTCCAGAGCTTGGTAATGCTTTAACTTTATCGATTAAAGTCGGTTTTACTCGTATATTCACCATCATCACATGGGTCCCCAGAGTCTTTAACTCTATCTCCATCCTTTGTAAGTCATACAAAATGGGCCTTTCATACGACAATATTGCACTCGTACCGCATATGATCTTCTACTCAATGCGTCAGCTACCACGTTCACTTTTCCAGGGTGGTATTGGATGGTATGGTCATAATCTTTCAACAGTTAAAGCCAACGTCATTGTCGCATGTTGAGTTCCTTTTGAGTGAAGAAATATTTGAGGCTTTTGTTGTGAGACCCCAACTTATTATAAATGAAATTAAATTTCCTCTATTTATTATTTTGAAATAGTAAGGGTTGATTTGATTAATGTGGTTAGTTATGGGTAAAATGCGCAAATGTTTCAAATAAGCAAGTGGTTATAAAATATTCATTGTTGTTAGGGAATATTCGTTTAGGTAGTGGAATATTCTTCTACCGTCTCGGAATATTAAATGAAGCCGAGTAGCTGACCTTTGTGGGTCCCATAACTGAAAGCGATTGGATGAAGAAAACGACAAGTATAAGTTGTTTATAAATAACGGCGTAGTTGTTACCGTTAATACATTTGAAATACTCGGTGGTTAAAACACATTAGCACACGATATTGCACTAATTATTGATTCTTACGTAAGAAGGCACTACTCAATAATTGTTACAGTAATTACTATTTAATATTTTATTTTATTGATTCAATAATTGCTACGTTGATATTTTATATTATTGTTGTTTCAATAATTGTCACTGCACAGTATTTTCCTTTATCAAATCAATAATTCATATTATTTGAATAATATTATTAGATAGCATTATTGGCAATGTCTAGAAAGTTCTGTCTAAAGAGAGGTTTGGTCACCTAATTGGGCGCTAATAAAGAGAAATCATTATTGGAAAGCCCCCTCTTTCCTGGGAACGGCCTGACTGTCAGTATTGTGATTCTGTAATATTATTTGTGAATAATTAATTATTAATTTATATGATAAGGGATATATTCATTTTATGTGGATATAGATGGAGAAAAATTTTAATGTGACAATTATTAAAAATTGATATTTTATCTTTTCTGATAAAATAATTCATTTAAATATATTATTATGTTATAATAATATAATAATGGTGATATTTTATAATGAATGTGTGATATATGAATAAATGAGGAGGAAGAGTATTTTTGTTACAAAAAAATGTTTAAAACACATTAAATATGTTTGTGGACCCCATTTTGTGACTGAAATTGGATTATAGCCCGTAAAATCGTCCGTTTGTGGATTTCGGTCAACTTCTGTTTGGAATTTAGAAAAACATAAACTTACGAAGTTGTAGAGAATTGAATTTCCTATGGAATGGACATAAGATTCGAATTTTTTCTGATAAAAGGCTATTTATTGTGAATTATTGAAGTTCCGGTATATCGGGTCTGAATTGATTTTTGGAGTTTTAAATACTTTTGTTTAGAAAAACATTTTTGGTGAGTCCCACAAGTGTTGTAAACATGCTAAAATCAGATTCTTTTGTGGTGGGCTTGAAAATTTAATAAATAATATTATTTTATTAAATTTTCTGCTTTGGTGTTCTAAGCATTTTCCTATAAATAGGGTGCTTAGGTTAGAATTAAAAATCACACTAGAAATAAGTTTTCTCTCTCTTTCTCTCTCTATATTATCAAGCGTATTCTTGTGAGTATTTTGATACTTTGAGTGTTGCTATATACGGTGCTGAGTCCTTTGAAGACTATATCCGATATTCCAAATCAATCTTGCCTTTTTTGGAGGTAAGGGATGTTATTTTTTTTAAAATGATATTATTTCTTCCAATATCATTATTTCGGAATATTGGTAAGATTTTTCTTGTGAAATTCTTATCTTTTAGTGTCGGAGTTACTATTCACATATACGACCTTATTCACGTATACTGACACTTATTCACGAATCACGGCAAGACTATTCACGAAAAAATTAAATTTTTATTTTTTGTCCAAAATATCTATTATGGATACTAGCTTTGATTGTATCCATATTTTGATCATTCTTGAATTTTACTTCACTATGGTTATTTATGAAGTATTTTTGAACTTGGACTGTTTAAAGTACGAATCCTTAATATTTGTTCTTTTGTTTCACTGGATTCGTCTTCTTTAAAATATTTTTCATCATCTTCAGTCCTAAATGATGATATTACTGAATATCTTTGGCCTGTAGTGCAAAGATGGTTGATTTTCTTGTGAATATCTTTGGCCCGTAGTGCAAAGATGTACAGGTGTTGAGATGAATATGACCAACTGATGAATATCTTTGGCCTGTATTGCAAAGATTAATATTTGATTCAAGATGAATATTGATTGGTGTTACAGGGATAAAATATTGATGATGGACTTTTAAATTCATAGATAATAGTAGATTTCATTCTCTACGTAACTCTTCTATGAATTATTATTTCCGCTGCGAATATTGATTTAAAACTTGTTGTCTATTATATTCTATCAGATTTTTCCCTGTTGAGGACAAACGATAATTTGTTCTATATTATCTTGGTCATAATGTTCTTTACTGGGCTAGTTGAGCTCACCCTTTTCCTTTTTGTTCCATTTTTCTTTTCAGGAGGCGAGAATGTAGCGAGTTCTAGTCGGGGTATGGAATGATGGTTCTAGAAAGTCGTTTTAGTAGTCCTCACAATTTTTGTAAAATAATGTATCAATAATTATAATGAGGACTTATTTGAGTGTGGATATTGTCTAGAAGACAATATTTGTATTTAAACTCACAGTTTATGTGTTGTCGTATTTTGCACGATAATTGTATTAATAAAGTTGTAGTGGTTTCTGTACCATATATTTGGCAACTCAGAATGGGTGATGTATACCTATTTTGGGGGTGTCACATTTATGATCCGTAAAGATCTCCACTTTCTCCTCATACAAGTATTACCTCTAAATTTTAAGTGCGAAGACAACAGCTGCCAACTCTAGATCATGAGTAGGATAATTCCTCTTATATTCTTTGAGTTGTCGAGAGGCATAGGCTATGACTTTCTTATGTTGCATGAGAACACATCCTAACCCTTTGCCTGAAGCATCACTGTAGATGACAAATCCCTCCGAGCCAGATGATATTGTCAGAACATGTGCTGAAATGAGTCTTCTCTTGAGTTCTTGAAAACACTTCTCACATTCTTCGCTCCAACCGAACTTTGTATCTTTCCGAGTCAGCTGAGTTAATGGAGTAGCGATTAGAGAAAACCCTTCTACGAATCTCCGATAATAACCAGCTAAGCCGAAAAAACTACATACTTCGGTCACTGATTTAGGTTGCTCCCAGCTTTGAATAGCTTCAATCTTTGCTGGGTCAACAGATATTCCATCACTTGATACTACGTGCCCAAGGAATGCTACTTCCTCAAGCCAGAACTCGCATTTCTTCAACTTGGCATAAAGCTTGTTTTCACGAAACTTTTGGAGTATCAGCCTCAAGTGTTGCTCATGATCTTCACGGTTTTTAGAATATATGAGGATGTCATCAATAAAGATGACCACAAAGTGATCCAAATATTCATTGAATACTCGGTTCATCATATCCATAAAGGCAGCAGGAACATTAGTTAATCCAAAAGACATGACTAGGAATTCATATTGCCTCTGGGGAGTTACGGCGGCGGCTTTGGAATGTCATCGCTTTTAATCTTCAACCGATGATATCTGGAACGAAGATCAATCTTTGAAAAGAATTTGGCTCCTTGCAACTGGTCAAACAGGTCATCAATGCGAGGCAACGGGTACCTATTTTTGATGGTGACATGATTCAACTCCCGATAATCAATAAAAAGTCGCATACTTCCATCTTTTTTCTTCACGAATAAAACAGGAGCACCCCAAGGAGACGTACTAGGACGAATGAAACCGATGTCTAACAATTCCTGTAGTTGAGTTTTTAACTCCTGAAGTTCAATAGGAGCCATTCGATATGGGGCTGTAAAAATGGGTTTTGCACCAGTTTCAAAGTCGATACAAAATTCAATTTCACGCTCTAGGGGTAGGCCAGGAAGTTCTTCAAGGAATACGTCAGGAAATTTATTAACAATAGAAATATCATTCAAATCGACGTATTTTATTTAAATCATGACATACGGGCTAAGAAAGCTTGACATCCGTTTTTTAATAAACGAATAGCTTTATGGCTTGATATGACAGTGATTGATTTTAGTGGTTTGGCTGCTTGAATTCGTATAATAGGTTGGTTAGGAATATAAAAGCTAACAACCTTACGAAAACAATTAATTTTAGCATGATGAGTAGTTAACCAATCAATCCCTAAAATCACATCAAATGCATGTATTTTTAAAGAAATAAGATCGACAGGTAACGTGCGGTTATCGATTTTAATCAAACAAGACTTATAAATCGTGTATGTAATGAAGGTTTCTCCCAACGAAGTTTCAACAGATAAGTCAAAGTCTAATTTCTCCAGAGTCAAATTTAAACGTTGAGCGCAAGTAGGAGAAATAAAGGAATAGGTAGAATTGGTATCAAATAAAGTATAAACTTCGCTAGAGTTTATGATTAGCTTACCTGTGATCACCTCGTTTGGATTCCTCACTTGTTGGGAGGTTACGACAAACGTTCTCCCTTGAACTACCGGTTTTGTCTTGTCTGGGACACCCTTGGATGCCTTCATCCCAGCTGGACTTGACTTTGGTGCACGAAAAAATCGGGCTAGGTGACCTTCTTTTTCATAATTGTAACATGCTTTGGACTGCATCATGCAGTTTGGATTTATTTGTCCTTCCCCTCCATATTTGTAACATACTACCGACGGTCGTTCTCCTTCCTTAACAACAGGTGCTGGTGCTGACGTCTTTCCATCACTATTGAATCTCCTCTTCTTGAAATGTCCACTCTTATTGTCATGGCCATGATTACCACCGAAGTGATTACCATTTCTGGCATGTTGATTCCCTCTACATTTGTTGTCACCACTTCGATGACTGCTACCACTTGTATTATCGACTTACCGGCTGCTCTTTCTTGGTTGAGTTGACTCATTATTACGCTCCAATAACTGAGCTCTATTCACAACATCTGAATACAAACACAGTTTATGAGAGATAAGGTATTGATGTATCTCGGGTTTCAAACCTATTAGAAACATCCGCGTCATTCTCTCCTCATTATCAACCAAGTGGGACGTAAACTGAGATAACTGGGCAAACTTAGCTTCGTACTGTGCCACGGTCATATTGTTTTGCTCAAGCTTGATGAACTCTACCTCATTCATGTGACGAATACTTTCAGGAAAGTGCTTGTCGTTGAACAGCTCTTGGAACTTCTCCCAAGACATTTTGAGTACGGCAAGTTGGGTATGCTTTACAGATTCCCACCAGTAATCTGCCTCTGCTCGCAACATGAAGGTGGCAGAGGGAACCTTTTTCTCTTCGGAGCATCCCAAGACATCAAATATCTTGTTGATCTGCTTTATCCACGTCTCCGCCTTAAGTGGTTTTGGCTCTCCAAAAAAACATCGGTGGTCCCAACTCCTTGAACTGTTTAGCAGTGACCGTCCGAGAGTTGTCAGTGTTTCCACCTGCATTTTGGACAGGAGCCGCTCTCATCTGATGTTGCATGAATTGCATAAAGCCTCTGAACATCCCATCGTTCACCATTTCATCGGTGTTATTGTTTACATGAGGATTATTGTCTTCCTGTTGCACATTACCCTGGGTATTGATCATTGCTGACTCAACGGTCTCATGTGCTTCATTGCTTATCTCAACATTTTCGGATGCCATTTTCAAATACTGCCACAAAACAAGGGTTAATTAACATATCACATATTATCTGTAAGACCCCAACTTTCATGAATAAAGATGAATTTTCTATAATTATCATTTTTGAATATTATGGAATGAATTTGATATAATGTTATAGTTGTGGGAAATAGTTATAAATTTTGAAAAGTACGTAAGTTGTTATATAATATTCGATTGGTCGGGGAATATTCGTTTTAACAGAGAATATTCGTACAACGACACAATCATTGGTGGACCCCACAACGAAATTATTGTCGGATTGAGAAAATGACAAAAATATTTTATGAAAATAATGGCGGAAGTTTTATCGTTAACTGTTGAAACACCCGGTGTTAAAAGTACAGGAATATGTGTGGTTGCATAGTACCACACGGTATTGATTATTGATGCTTACGTGAGAAGTCACTCAGTTTTGTTCAATTATTGCTTCAGTAATTGTTGCATAGTATCTCACGTTAATTGATTCAATTATTGTCGATATTTTATAAATCAATAATTGAGACGATGAAGTTATTAATATTATTATTTGCAATATTAACGATGTTCAGAAGTTACGCCAAGGAGAGGTTTGGTCACCTAATTGCGGCATGATAATAGAGAAATCCTTATTGAAAGCCCCTCTTTTCCTCGAACGACACAGTCGATTAATTGTGTGAATTATAATAATGATGATGAAGTTTTGTTTTATTAGTATTATTAATGTAAAAAAATAGAAAAGTTTTTTATATAAAACATAATACTTTTATAAAGTTATTCGTTTTATTAGACTATAAATAAAATATATTATATTCTATTATGCATAGTGTTTTGCATAAGTAAAATCTTTTTATATAAAATAGAATACTTTTATAAAGTTATTCGTTTTATTAGACTATAAATAGAATATATTATATTTTATTATGCATAAGTGTTTTTGCATAGTAAAATCTTTTTTATATAAAATGTAATACTTTTATAAAGTTATTCGCTTTATTAGATTATAAATAGAATATATTATATTTTATTTAAAAGATTTTATTTTATTAGAATATTTTATAGTAAACCAATCTGACCGTCTGCTTTAAAAGTAAATCAATCTGGACCGTTCAGAATTAGTTACTATTCAGGTCCATTCTCCTATAAATGAAGCTCATTCCTTCATTATTTCTTACTTAATTCACTTTGAAACTCTAGAGAGAAAATTATAGAGAGAAAGAAGAAAAGTATTCTGCTACTTCACTACTCCTATATCCAATTGTTCTAAGGTAAGTGGTATTATTTCTTTCAGATTCATGAAGAGAACTTCATTATTCCATTTTTTTATTCTCATAGGAATAACATGTATCGCTGGTGATACACCTATACTTGTTGAAATTCTTTTGTTATTCCATTCTTTATCATTATGTTGGAATAACTCCTGTCATGAGAAGTCTGCGCATACACGGTGAAATTCTTCATTATTCCATTCTTTATTATTTTGTTGGAACATCACATGCTGCGTGCGCTTACGCATGACACAATTCCTTATTTAATATTCTCGTTGGAACATCCCGTCGGTGCAATTTTTGCCCGACTTCGGTTCCACTACTTATTATTACTTGGAATATCACATGCATGCGATTACACGAATGACTTTGTTCCGTTATTTATTATTCTATTGGAATAACCTGTCTGTGCGGTTTATCTCATGCCTGGTGATTTCTTTTGTTATTCTATTCTTTATTATACTCAGTTGGTTAAAGTTTTGGCTTTTATACTCCATAAAATTAGTGGAATATCCTTGATATTTGCGCTTCATCCAGTATCTTTTCATAAAAATATTCTTCTGAGCATTCTTGAGTTTTACCCCACAAAGTAATATCATGTTGATAATTTGGACGTTATTAGTTCCTGGATAAATTAATTCTTGAACTTGTTTTATTGAATTCTTATATCATTGTCATCATCCCCATGTTTATATTATGTAGAAAGTCATCTGTGGCCTGTAGTGCATAGATGGACTTGATATGATTATGACCAGGAATTAATCGGTATAATCATGATCGTAATGTTATAAATGATGTGGTAAAAGTTCTTATTGGCTCGTAGTGCATTGATGGACAGTTGTTGGCATGATCATGACCATTGATGAATACACGAATATCCTTGGCCCGTAGTGCATGGATAATTTGTGTTTGTGATACTAATGAATATCCTTGGTAGTAGTGCGGGGGATGATGTGGATTATTTATTAAAATTCGAGTCCCAAATGATAAAAGTGATGAAAAACCTTTTAAATCATAAAAGATAATAGATTTTATTCTCTACTAGACTCTTTTAATGGATTGTTTGTTCCGCTGCAGTTAACTTGATGTTTGTTATATTGTATCAGTTTAACACTGTTGAAGGCCAACGATAATTTATTCTCAGTATTATCTTAGTCATAATATTTCTTCTTCGGGCTAGTTGAGCTCACCTTTTACTTTCATTGTTCTCTTGAGAAATGAGAACGTAGCGAGGACTAAATGGGAACTAGAGTGACGGTCCGAGATAATAACATTAGTAGTCCTCACTATTCTGTTAAATAGTGTGATAATAAATATAACGAGGACTCAATTGAGTGTGGATATTGTCTAGATGACAATATTTGAATTAAAACTCACAACATATGTTTTTTCGTATTTTACATGACTGTTGTATAATTAAGTTGTATTTGAATTTTGTACCATGTATTTGGCGACTCAAGATGGGTGATGTATACCTATTTTTGGGGCGTCACAGTTGGTATCAAAGCTTAGGGATATGATCCCTGGCTAAGATGTGAGACAAGAACTAGGAGGGAGAGACGGGAAATTCCTTCGCTAGTATGACCTACTTAAGTTTATTTGGTATTTAATTGGTCGGTCAGAGTATAGGGATAATATGTGATATGTTAATTAACCCTTGTTTTGTGGAAGTATTTGAAAATGACTTCCGAGAATGTTGAGAACATCAATGGAGCACAGGAGACCGTTTAGTCTCCACAGATCAATAATTAGGATAATGTGCATCAGGAAGGCGACAATCCTCAGGCAAATAACAACACGGACCAGATGATGAACTATGGAATGATCAGAGGCTTTATACAATTCATGCAACATCAGGCAAGAGCGGCTCCTGTCCAAAATGCAAGTGAAAACACAGGCAACTCTCGAACGGTCACCACTAAGTAGTTCAAGAAACTAGGACCACCGGAGTTTTTTGGAGAGCCAAAACCACTTAAGGCGGAGACGTGGATAAAGCTGATCAACAAGATATTTGATGTCTTGGGATGCTCCGAGGAGCAAAAGGTTCCCTTTGCCACCTTCATGTTGCGGGTAGAGGCAGATTACTGGTGGGAATCTGTAAAATGTACTCAACCTGCCACACTGAAGATGTCTTGGGAGAACTTCCAAGAACTGTTCAATGACAAGTACTTTTCCGAAAGTATTCGTCACATGAAAGAGGTAGAATTCATCAAGCTGGAGCAAAACAACATGACTGTGTCGCAGTATGAAGCCAAGTTTGCCGAGTTGTCCCGGTTTGCGTCAGCTTTTGGTTCATGGTGATTCATAAAGTGGTTCTCTTGATCTTCTTTGTACTTAGCCACTTTCATGAATGCTATCTTCTTGGCCTTCTCGGCTCTCAACTTGGCTGGCATCTTCAGTGGCATTCTCATCTTTGTTGAGTGAAGCTTCGATCTGTTTGATTCCTTCTTCAAAGCTGTTTCACTTCTACCTTGGTAGTCTCACTGTCACTGAGACTTGTTCTATTGATCTTTGGTGGAACTCGTAGAGTCAACAATAGCATTCACCAACTCAACGATTCTGCAACAATGCAATCATCAGCTTCTCTTGATCTTTAAAGCTCAGTTGATTTATACTGCTTCCCAATCTTTCCGTTGGAAAGTATCCATTGAAAGCTATTCAAATTTATTCGCAGATCTCAAGTTATTTGGTGCAGAGTGCAGATGTGACATGGCATCTTTTTCTGACTTCCTGACACTGCAGTCTACTATTTCACCAAACCTGTCAGATATGACATTTTGATATCTCGGGCATGTCGACGACTTTATTTTACCCTTCTAATTTCTCGATCAGAGGTTGTCCTTGCATCAATGCTCTCAATGAGCTCTTGTCCAAATATTACCCTTCAGACTGAACCGTTGCCAATGCTTCAGTCTTCAGCTATTCAAACTCTACGATTATGATGCATGTCTTCATGGACCTAATCGTAGTGTCTTGTTGACTGGTAGAGACAACACTACAATCTTGAAGAGTGTTGATTTGATCTTCAATGTAGAACACCTCTTCCTTCTCTTGTGCAGTGCTTCAACACTTCTGTTTGACTTCTTGCTCTGGCCCCTTCTGAATAATAAGACACTTCAGATTTGTGGCGTGTCCAGCTCGCTTTCTCAGCAGACTATGACCCTGAGGAAGTTTTCCTCGACATACTACGATCCTTCCTCGTCTCTCTTGGAAGTCTACGAACTTCGAGATTTACTATCTTGCAGACTACGATTCTGCCTCGATAGCTCTCGAGTTTTCCTTGACTCTCCTGGTAGACTATGATTTCTGGTGCAGTGCTCGACGATCAGACAAGCCTATTTATTACATCAAAAGATCAACCTAACATGTTTGATCTTTCTATATTTGTAGTCCTTGTATATCATTTCTTTTTAAGGACTTTACAAAGCTGTTTTGCTTATGTAGGATCAACCTAACACATTTGATTAATTCATTTTAAGTCCTTGTACATATGTTTCTATTATCTATCAAAGGACTTTACAGCTTTTCTTAATGAAAGCATACTTGAATATTCATTCATATATATATATATATATATATATATCATAATCAAATCATATGTAAATAGGAATATCATTCACATGCTTATTTCTGACAATCTCCCCCTATTTGATTATGACAAAAATAATAAGTGCATATGCATGTTATGAATGAATATTATATACAGTGAGCAGCTGTATTTCTAAAACAGATAATCATGAATGTCATTTATAATGTTGTGAAATTTAATACACTGATATACACTGACATTTTATATATCATGGATCCAGAACATACCTAACTAGTTAGATATGTACCTCTTTGGTTCCATGTATGCTTCCAGGATGTCTGTTGATCAGTTATTCATTTGTTTGATCTTCTTGCACCTGTTCACCTTGAAATGTTAACTTTATTTCTTTTGTTTGCTCCTCTTCTTCTTCTGGCTCCCCCTCAGTCTTTGAAAATCTAGGCACATCATCCTTTAGCTCCCCCTTAGATGATGAACTATCTTCTTGTTCTACTTTCTTCTTCTTTATCTTCCTTTCTTGTTTGCTCCTACTCTCCTTGCCTTTTCTTGACTGCCTTTTACTCCGCCTCTTTATATGCCTCTTTTTCTCACCCTTTTTGTCATTAATCATTTGGGAGAGCTGCTCCATATTGGACATAAGTTGCTCCATCAGATAGGAGGAATTAACAACTTCAAACTTGAGTTCTTGTTGGCTCAGCTCAAGTTGCATGGAAAATGACTGATTCATGTGGTCAATCTTGTCAGAGAGGGCATGGATTTGTTTTTCATTGGCCATCTGTGTACGTAGAGCTTCTGCTTTTTAATCATTTATGGCCCTCAGATAGATGTCATCTCTCTCTTTGATTTTTAGAGATACATCATCCACAGTAGCTTGGATTTTATCTTCAACTGAATTGTCTTTTGTTGTTGTCAGCATCTTTGACTTTTCATTGATTTGAGACATCTTTTCAATCAAGTTATCAGAATTCTTTAATAATTCCTGCTCCATGGAAATTGGATCATCTGGTTGGCTAACCTCTTGTGGAACACTAGATTGGACTCTACGATTCTCATCCTTGGACAGATCTTTGAAGGTATTGAGAATCTGAAGAATCGTTGAGTTCCAATCACTGGTTGAGGATGTAGGAATGTCTGTCAGTAGTGCTTGATCAGATGGAAGCTTCGTATCTTGTTCTTGGGAACCATCAGTGGTAGAGTGAACTGACTCTTTGATTATTTCCTTGGTCATGATCCTTTTTCCTTCTGAGTCCAATCTAAGATCGTAGGGAATATAATGGTTGCCAGTATGCCTATAGACTTTGTAGTGAGGCTGGTCTTTGATCATCATTGTAGCGAAACTCTTTACCCTTGGGAAGTTTTGTGACACCAGCTCTAGATTTGGAAAATGAGAATAGCACCAACCGAAGTAGCTCACATCATCATTAGTATGTGCCTTCAACCATGGCATCCACGGGAAGAACCATCTCATCAGAAGGTCTTCAGAGTCATACAGTATTGTCGTGCAGTCTAATTCCATGTTTTTCCAGTTGTGAAGTACTTCATCTATGGTCATTCTTACAACTCGAAGTTGTTCATTTCCTTGACTTATCCATCTTGCTGGTGGTTCTGCTGGTGGCTCATCAATGACTTCCACTACAATTCTTCTGCTTATTCTGGCTGGGGAGAGAACAGGATAGTATTCTAGTTTGTCAGATTCCTGATGTGCAGAATTGAAATCTTTCTCCATTTCTTCCCTTTTTGAGCTTGAATTTTGCTTACTCCTTTCATCAGATTCATCTTCTTCATCACTAGATCCATCCTTAGCACTTACTTCCTGTGATACCGACTCATCATCACTCAATTCAACGACAACATTGGAGTGATCATTTTTTCTTTTGGAGGTAATTTGAGCAAGTAGTCTGTAGCTCTTTCTTCTTGTTGGAAGTTTAGCAATAGGAGTTTCAGATACTTCTTCTTCTTCAGACTTTGAGATCTTTGAGTCAGCATTCAAACTTTCTTGAGGTTCATCATTAGCAGGGGCAGATATTTCTTTTTCAACCTCATCATTATTTGATCCTTCATGAGAGCTTGTTGGAGCATTTGCATCCGAACATTCAGATGGGTCATCTTGCAGCTTTTCTTCAACTTCAAAGTGAGTACTTTAAGAGTTGGCCATAGGGCCTATATATTCTTCTTTATCAGCTGAGTTTACATCTTCTTTTATGGATCCAGTTTCACCTTCATCATTGGATCCATTCTCAGGGGACTCGGTCTTGAGATTATTAGTTCCCTTCTCTTCCTTTGACTCTGCATTCTCGTCTTTTGAAGATAGGCTTTCTTAGGGAACTGGGGATGGCCTGTTCATCACCTTTGCTTTCTTTCTGGGTGGCCCTTGAAGTAATCTGTTACTTCTTCTCTTTGTGATTTTTGTAGTTGAGTCCTTTTCTTCCTCTTCTTCCAAATTGTCAATTGAGAGACTTCTTGGTGGAGCCTCAGTTTTCCTCACACCTTTAGATTTCTTTCTGAATGGTGTGGTTTTTGTTGGTACAAAGTTATCAGACTCAGAGTTTTCTACCTTCTTTGCCTTTCTCTTTTTTGCAGATGATTTACTGCTGCTTCCAGTTGTCAGCCTCCTATTTTCTTTAGGGTTCTTCTTCCAATTCACAAACAGTTGTGGAGACATTATTTTGTGCATATTTAGAGGTTTTCCCTCATTATCCTTGATCTTTCTCCCTAACTTCTTCTTCATTATTATGCTTAACAGTCTTCCATGGAATACTTTTGTAAGTGATTTGTCTGTGGATTTCTTCAACTCAGCTTTTTCTATCCATTTGGAAATTTGATCGAGCAGGATAACTCCAAAGTTGATTTACTTCTTTAGAACTATGGCAGACATAATTTTCAACTGCTGGTCGAGTACAATGTCGTGTGCAGTATCTTTGCACAATATGCATTTTCCCACTATCTCAGCAAAGAATTCAAATTCCTCAGGAAATTCCTTCTTCTTCATATCCTTCAGACTAGGGTTTCTTTGATATCGCATAAGCCTCTTGCCTTCTTTAATGTCGACTTCATCCAGATTTATCAGACCTTAATTTGGAAACCCTAGACATTGATTGATGTCTGATGCTCTTATCTTCAACCTAGATCCTTTCACCTTAGTAGTCAGAAGCCCAGAGTTCGTTGAAGCATTTGAGTAGAATCGCTTTACGATTACAGATAAACCGGAGTGTTGGCCTCCGCACTCGTGAGAACCCAGCTTCCTTTACAAGTTCAAGTATGTCTTTGAACTTTGTCTCTGATTCTTTAAACTTTGTAAAGTCGAGTTGAATACCCGTTATAACTTTCCATTCTGCCATTTTAGGAGTTCAAGGTATATGCTATGTGGTTCGGAGAGATTTAGCTTAGTGTGTTTTGCGCTCTGGAAGTTTGATTGGTTTAGCTTCGAAGAGGATTCTAGGGTTTGAAAAAGGGAGGAAGAAAGAGGTTCAATGAGTTCTGGTAACTGTTTGCAGATTTTGAATTTGTCTTTATGACAGTTTCTTCTCACACTGCATATGTTATGACGTGTCAACTAGCCATTGGTTGCACGACGCCCAGTAACAAGCTGTAAATCCACAATATCTTTTCAGTTAGATGTCTATTTTAGAAGAGTAGACGTTTGATTGACGTGGATTGACCGTTGAACTTTTGAGTTCGTAGAGTAGCATGATAGAACAACTATTGACTCTACGTTTTCCTTTGTTAACTCAACGATCAATTCTCTGAAGGATGTTGCAGTGAATGATTTTGACATTTCTCCTCATGTTGAAGCTACATAGCTCAACCACTGATGTACCCCAAGCAAGTTTGGGTACTTAAGTTCTGATGTGCATTTGCAAGATGTCTTTACAAACTGAATTTGAACTAATCTCCTCATACTTCAGAATGGTAGATCAATTCTCTCGTTCTTCCAAGCTCCTCATGAACTAGAGTGCCTTTTTATTAAATCTGCGATCGTCAAGTCTGCTTCTGCGATTGTTGAGTTTTCATTACGATCGTTGAGATTTCATCACGATCATTGAGTTTTCTTAAAACTATTTTATAATCATTGAGTGATTTGGTCCTTGAGATGAGCTTTACTAAGCATTCCTTCTGGGTCAAGGTAGCTCAGGAAGGGCTAACCTCTTAGAATGAGCTAAGGGTTAGGTTTGTCCCTGAGGCACTTTTCAGATGAAATACTTTAGAAGTGATTTACACTGATATCTCATTTGACCTTTTCTGTTGGGGAGTCCCTCTTCCAACTTTAGACATCTGCACTGGCTGCAATTGTGGTGTCCTCATGTTCTTGCATTACAATCAGATGTTTGATCGTAGGTACTCCACGATTTTGAGTTGGGTGGCTGAAAGGTTATCAGTAGTACGTTTTGAGACGTTCCTACTGACTATGGATCTTCATTTGGTTCATCAGCCACAAAGTTTTGGGACTCTGTAGCTGGTACACAGCTTCATAGTATATCTCTGATGGTTTAGAGCTTCTATACTGTTAGCAGATTATTTCTCCCCCATAGTTGATACTGTCTTCTCAGAGAGACCTTAGTTCTTTTTCTTCGTGTGTAGCAGAAGGCAACCATGCATATCTCATTCTGACTGAAGTCATTAAATCTTCTTGTATCGTAGAAATGGGCATTTTCAGGGTTGATCATTATTCGATCCTTTGACAGCACTACGAACATAGTATTCCTTGTCAGTTTGTGCTTGCTGAGTTCTGCTCCCATAATGAGTTCCTCATGATTGATGCTCGATGATCCTCTGTAGTCAGCTTCCTTGAGGATTCTTCTCTTATGACATGCTTTGCATGATTGAGCATATAAGACCTTTTTCTTCTTTTGTTGAATGGCACCGCTTATATCTGAAAACGGCACCCATGTGAGCTTTATTCGGATTAGCTCAATGGTCTTCAAGAACGAGCTTTGACATATAGGAATTTTATCGAGAATCATTTCTCGACAATCTTAAGCCTTCTATTTGGTTGAATCTTTTTTCGATCAAGTCTTACGCTTTAGCATTCCTTAGTGGTCGGATAGACCAAGTACCTGCAGGTTATAAATTTCTATTTTTGGTACCCATGGTTAAGTGGGTCCTGCTAGGTTAGTTTTCTAAATCCCTGTTCCTCATATATTTATATAATTATCATATTGATCACCAACAATCATATTCATGCATGTAACTCATTTAGATAATACATTTTGAGATGCATGAAGGTGAGTGTGTGTAAGATTTGCTATTTTAATAAAACACTCTTTTTCTTTGATGGTTTCATCATTCGCTTGGTTATGTTCACAGAGTTTAAATGTTCTCAGAGTTAGAATCAACTCTACAATCTATTAGTATCTGGTTGATTCATGGAGTTGATCAGTTTCTATGAATCTTCAAGATTTTCTTGTAGATCTGATCATACTCTGTGTGTCATTAAACACTTAGACCATAGGATGTATAAAGCACATTAATTCATCAGCAAAGATTACTCCACTTTCAATCGACCTGTGAGGCTCTTAAAACCATTTCAGGTCTCTTTCAAGTTATCATCTTCAACCTAAAACTTGGATGGAGAGAAAGTTTATAGACATTTGAGTTTCCATTATCAGTGTACTTTCTCTCTTCACCTTTTTAGATAGATTATGAATACTTGAAGGAAAATTGTTATAGTTCATAAGTAAGGTGCAAATATGATGTTCATATCTATATTAGTGAGGAACCGTGCCTTTTTGATGTTAGTTCCTTATCAGTCATTTATCTTACATATATTGAGTTTAGGTTTTGATGTGCATGTTTTCTCATTTTCTTCTGACAGCTAGTTGCTCCAGTTAATCTTCAGTCAATCAGTCGTGGTCTTGAAGATACAAGCTAAGAGAGTGTTAGCATCTCTAATTCTTTGACATCCTTGAGTTCACAAGATTTAAATCCAGCTGTAGTTTGACCAAACATATGATTGAGAAGTTCTTCTTTCTTTTCTGGATAAGTATTACTTAGCATGTATGGCCTTTTCATCTTTTCAGGCTGGTGGATGTTTGAATCTTTTCTGTTGATATCTCTTGAGCTTTCTATCCTGGTCTTCAGACAACAAGATTGACATCGAGCAGGGATTGGTCTTGTTGATATGATAATCAAAGACATGGACCAATCTGAGTAACTTCAGGTGTATATGCACATTTACCTGTACACAATATTTCTAACGTGTGAGCTCATCTGCATACAACAAGTGACTTACTACTAAACTAAGTTTAGAACAATGTTTGTGCCTAGGATCAGACTCAAAGCTATTAGCTTTTGAATATAGCATGAGAACATGCTCTGATATCATTGTTAGTTTCTAGTAGGCACAATAGATCTAGAAGGGGGGGTTGAATAGATCCTTTTTAATGTCAATACTTTTATGATTTATTTTATGTTGCTAATAATTTAGCATGTGAAAAACATAAGAATCTTTTCAAGCACAGCGAAATAAGTAAAAGATCCCCTTCATTGATATATTCATAATCATACATACATTGTTCACAGAGTTAGTTCAGTGGTAAGCAGTTATAACATACATAGCAGTTATAGCAGTTAATGTGCATAAAGTAAATGACATAAAGTAAAGGACACAAGAGGTTTTAAGTGGTTCATAGACTCAAGCTCCTAATCCACTCTTCTGCTTTCAACTAGCAGGATATCCACTAAGGAAGGCGGCACCACGAATCACTAAGATTTCTTCAGGCCGCCACCTTGGGACTTGAGTTACTAAGAACTCTTGAAGGCCGCAGACCTTTGAAACTTCTTTAGTTCCCTAGAACTCTTGAAGCCCTAGCGAGCTTGGAACTTCATTAAGTCCCTACTGACGAGGACCCCTCGAGTACTGGATTCTTGTTGTTGCGAGTTGTTGATGTTCTTTGGTCTTTGGTACATTAAGATGTCATTAGGCTCTGAACATCTTTTATACTTAGCAGCTTGGTGAGGTCCTCTTTGCATTCTGCTTCGGGTCTGGACCACATCTTCTTTGGTGCAGCTGATCTTCACTCTTTTACGCTCATCTTCATCTGGTATCAGCTGTGCACCATCACCATCTGGGTTTGCTAAGTCTCTGTGCTTTTAGTAGACTTTGTCTGGCACTTAGCAATCCCTGAACCCTTCTTGAATACTTTGCAGACATGGTTTTGCACTTGTTAAGTTTCAAACTTTTCGGTTCATGGTGATTCGTGAGAGTGGCTCTCTTGATCTTCTTTGTAGATTAGCCACTTTCTTGAATGCTATCTTCTTGCCTTCTCGGTTCTCGGCTTGGGCGCCATCTTGATGGCATTCTCATCTTTGTTGAGTGAAGCTTCGATCTGTTTGATTCCTTCTTCAAAGCTACTTCACTTCCACCATGGTAGTCTCACTGTCACTGAGACTTGTTCTATTGATCTTTGGTGGAACTTGTAGAGTCAACAATAACATTCACCAACTCAACGATTCTGCAATAATGCAATCATCAGCTTGATCTTTGAAGCTCAGTTGATTTATACTGATTCCCAATCTTCCCGTTGGAAAGTATCCGTTGAAAGCTATTCAAATTTCTTCGCAGATCTCGAGTTATTTGGTGCAGACTGCAGATGTGACATGACATCTTTTTCTGACTTCCTGACACTGCAGTCTACTATTTCACCAACCCTGTCAGATATGACATTTTGATATCTCGGGCATATCGACGACTTTATTTTACCCTTCTAATTTCTCGATCAGAGGTTGTCCTTGCATCGATGCTCTCAATGAGTTCATGTTTGAATATTACCCTTCATACTGAACCGTTGCCGATACTTCAGTCTTCAGCTATTCGAACTCTACAATTCTGATGCATGTCTTCATGGACCTAATCGTAGTGTCTTGTTGACTA
Organism: Panax quinquefolius; assembly: GCA_020205615.1. Taxonomy (NCBI): domain Eukaryota; kingdom Viridiplantae; phylum Streptophyta; class Magnoliopsida; order Apiales; family Araliaceae; genus Panax; species Panax quinquefolius. The sequence continues at coordinate 36,218,249 of CM035161.1, read as the reverse complement.
GTAGAGACAATACTACGATCTTGAAGAGTGTTGATTTGATCTTCAATGTAGAACACCTCTTCCTTCTCTCATGCGATGCTTGACACTTACATTTTGCCTCGGCAGACTCTCGAGATATTGATGGCTTGACTTCTTGCTCTGGCCCCTTCTGAATAATAAGACACTTTAGATTTGTGGCGTGTCCAACTCGCTTTCTCAGCAGACTACGGCCCTGAGGAAGTTTTCCTCGACACACTACGATCCTTCATCGTCTCTTCTGGAAGTCTACGTACTCCGAGATCTACTATCTTGCAGACTGCGATTCTGCCTCGATAGCTCTCTAGTTTTCCTTGACTCTCCTGGCAGACTATGATTTCTGGTGCAGTGCTTGACGATCAGACAAGCTTATTTATTACATCATAAGATCAACCTAACATGCTTGATCTTTCTATATTTGTAGTCCTTGTATATCATTTCTTTTTAAGGACTTTACAAAGCTGTTTTGCTTATGTAGGATCAACCTAACACATTTGATCAATTCATTTTAAGTCCTTGTACATATGTTTCTATTATCTATCAAAGGACTTTACAGCTTTTCTTAATGAAAGCATACTTACATATTCATTCATATATATATATATATATATATTATAATCAAATCATATGTAAATAGGAATATCATTCACATGCTTATTCCTGACAATCTCCCCCTATTTGATTATGACAAAAATAATAAGTGCATATGCATGTTATAAATGAATCTTATATACAGTGAGCAGCTGTATTTCTAAAACAGATAATCATCAATGTCATTTATAATGTTGTGAAATTTAATACACAGATATACACTGACATTTTATATATCCTGGATCCAGAACATACCTAACCCTGTCAGATATGACATTTTGATATCTCGGGCAGGTCGACGACTTTATTTTACCCTTCTGATTTCTCGATCAGAGGTTGTCCTTGCATCGATGCTCTCAATAAGCTCTTGTCCGAATATTACCCTTCAGACTGAACCGTTGTCAATGCTTCAGTCTTCAGCTATTTTAACTCTACGATTCTGATGCATGTCTTCATGGACCTAATCGTAGTGTCTTGTTGACTGGTAGAGACAAGACTACGATCTTGAAGAGTGTTGATTTGATCTTCAATGTAGAACACCTCTTCCTTCTCTTGTGCGATCTTGACACTTACATTTTGCCTCGGCTGACTCTCGAATCTTGATGGCTTGACTTCTTGCTCTGGCCCCTTCTGAATAATAAGACACTTCAGATTTGTGGCTTGTCCAGCTCACTTTCTCCTTGTGATCTCCCGTTCACTTATCATCAATGGACTGACCCAATGCTTAATCACTTTAGCCTTGTTTTTCAGAAGCTGTCCAGTATCTCTGTATGCACTCCATCAGTTCTTTTCTTTGTTTGGCAAACACTACGAACCTGGTAACTTCCAAGATCGTTGTCTTCTGTCTTCTTGACAGCTACTGCACTTGTTGACTTTTCTTAGTCAGTTACAGAAGTCTTCTTCTGATCTCCTTGTGGAAGACTTCATCTCGAATGGCTTCACAACTCAATCTTGATGCTGATTGGGTTGGTGATTAGATCTTCTGTTAGCTTGCATGCCATTCGTTGAGTGCTCTCTGGTTTCCTTCCGGTGGGACGTATCTATGCAGTGCCAACCAGAGGCTTCATTCCTTTGGATATTCTGGCAGTGCTCATTCGTTGAGAATCGTATTTGCTCTACGATTCTGCCTTGGCATTATGAGCACATCTGTTGAGGTCTTAGTTCTGCACTCTATGATTCAGCTTTGGCTGTGCAGACACTACAACTCTGAGATCAGATCTTGACACTCTATGATTTCTGTCGTTGTGCTTGTTGTCTTCATCTGATCTTGCTCGACTACGATCTCTGCCTCTGGTATGATTAGTAGACTCTACGACTCTGAGTGTAGTTTACGATTCTTTACTTAGCTTTGGCAGATACTCGGTCGGCTCGTAAGCAGGCTATCTCTACGATTCTGAACATGACTTCCTCAGCAGACTACGGCCCTGGGGAAGGTTTCCTCGATACACTACGATCCTTCCTCATCTCTCTTAGAAGTCTACGAACTCTGAGATCTACTATCTTGCAGACTACGATTCTACCTCGATACCTCTCGAGTTTTCCTTGACTCTCCTGGCAGACTACGATTTCTGGTGCAGTGCTCGACGATTAGACAAGCTTATTTATTACATCACAAGATCAACCTAACATGCTTGATCTTTCTATATGTGTAGTCCTTGTATATCATTTCTTTTTAAGGACTTTACAAAGCTGTTTTGCTTATGTAGGATTAACCTAACACATTTGATCAATTCATTTTAAGTCCTTGTACATATGTTTCTATTATCTATCAAAGGACTTTACAGCTTTTCTTAATGCAAGCATACTTGCATATTTATTCATATATATATATATATATATATATATATATCATAATCAAATCATATGTAAATAGGAATATCATTCACAAGCTTATTCCTGACAATCTCCCCCTATTTGATTATGACAAAAACAATAAGTGCATATGCATGTTATGAATGAATCTTATATACAGTGAGCAGCTGTATTTCTAAAACAGATAATCGTGAATGTCATTTATAATGTTGTGAAATTTAATACACTGATATACACTGACATTTTATATATCCTAGATCCAGAACATACCTAACTAGTTAGAGATGTACCTCTTTGGTTCCATGTATGCTTCCAGGATGTCTGTTGATCAGTTATTCATTTGTTTGATCTTCTTGCACCTGTTCATCTTGAAATGTTAACTTTATTTCTTTTATTTGCTCCTCTTCTTCTTCTGGATCCCCATCAGTCTTTCCAAATCCAGTTTTATCATCCTTTAGCTCCCCCTTAGATGATGAACTATATTGTTGTTCTGCTTTCTTCTTCTTTATCTTCCTTTCTTGTTTGCTCCTGCTCTCCTTACCTTTTCTTGACTGCCTTTTACTCCGCCTCTTTCTATACCTCTTTTTCTCCCCCTTTTTGTCATTAATCATTTGGGAGAGTTGCTCCATGTTGGACATAAGCTGCTCCATCAGATAGGAGGAATTAGCAACTTCAAACTTGAGTTCTTGTTGGCTCAGCTCAAGTTACATGGAAAATGACTGATTCATGTGGTCAATCTTGTCAGAGAGGTCGTGGAGTTGTTCTTCATTAGCCATCTGTGTACGTAGAGCTTCTGCTTTTTGATCATTTATGGCCCTCAAATAGATGTCATCTCTCTCTTTGATTTTTAGAGATACACCAGCCATAGTAGCTTGGATTTTGTCTTGAACTGAATTATCTTTTATTGTTGTCAGCATCTTTGACTTTTCATTGATTTGAGACATCTTTTCAATCAAGTTATCAGAATTCTTTAATAATTCCTGCTCCATGGAAATTTGATCATCCGGTTGGCCACCTCTTGTGGAACACTAGATTGGACTCTCTGATTCTCATCCTTGGATGATCTTTGAAGGTATTGAGAATCAAGAATCATTGAGTTCCATCCACCGGGTTGAGGATGTAGGAATGTCTGTCAGTAGTGCTTGATCAGATGGAAGCTTCGTATCTTGTTCTTGGGAACCATCAGTGGTAGAGTGAACTGACTCTTCGATTATTTCCTTGGTCATGATCCTTCTTCCTTCTGAGTCCACTCTACGATCGTAGGGAATATAATGGTTGTCAGCATGCCTGTAGACTTTGTAGTGAGGCTGGTCTTTAATCATCATTGTAGCGAAACTCTTTACCCTTGGGAAGTTTTGTGACACCAACTCTAGATTTGGAAACTAAGAATAGCACTAACCGAAGTAGCTCACATAATCATTAGTATGTGCCTTCAACCATGGTATCCACGGGAAGAACCATCTCATCAGAAGGTCTTCAGAGTCATATAATATTGTCGTGCAGTCTAATTCCATGTTTTTCCAGTTGTGAAGTACTTCATCTATGGTCATTCTTACAACTCGAAGTTTTTCATTTCCTTTGACTTATCCATCTTGCTGGTGGCTCATCAAAGACTTCTATTACAATTCGTCTGCTTATTCTGGCTGGGGAGAGAACAGGATAGTATCTAGTTCGTCAGATTCCTGATGTGCAGAATTGAAATCTTTCTCCATTTCTTCCCTTTTTGAGCTTGAATTTTACTTACTCCTTTCATCAGATTCATCTTCTTCATCACTGGATCCATCCTTAGCACTTACTTCCTGTGATACCGACTCATCATCACTCAATTCAACGACAGCATTGGAGCGATCATTTTTCCTTTTGGAGGTAATTTGAGCAAGTAGTCTGTAGCTCTTTCTTCTTGTTGGAAGTTTAGCAATAGGAGTTTCAGATACTTCTTCTTCTTCAGACTCTGAGATCTTTGAGTCAGCATTCAAACTTTCTTGAGGTTCATCATTAGCAGGGGCAGATATTTCTTTTTCAACCTCATCATTATTTGATCCTTCATGAGAGCTTGTTGGAGCATTTGCATCTGAACATTCAGATGGGTCATCTTGCAGCTTTTCTTCAACTTCAAAGTGAGTACTCTGAGAGTTGGCCATAAGGCCTACATATTCTTCTTTATCAGCTGAGTTTACATCTTCTTTTATGGATCTAGTTTCACCTTCATCAGTGGATCCATTCTCAGGGGACTCAGTCTTGAGATTATCAGTTCCCTTCTCTTCCTTTGACTCTGCATTCTCGTCTTTTGAAGATAGGCTTTCTTAGGGAACTGGGGATGTCCTGTTCATCACCTTTGCCTTCTTTCTGGGTGGCCCTTGAATTAATCTGTTACTTCTTCTCTTTGTGATTTTTGCAGTTGAGTCCTTTTCTTCCTCTTCTTCCAAATTATCAATTGAGAGACTTCTTGGTGGAGCCTCAGTTTTCCTCACACCTTTGGATTTCTTTCTGACTGGTGTGGTTTTTGCTGGTACAGAGTTATCAGACTCAGAGTTTTCTACCTTCTTTACCTTTCTCTTCTTTGCAGATGATTTGCTGCTGCTTCCAGTTGTCAGCCTCCTATTTTCTTTAGGGTTCTTCTTCCAATTCACAATCAGTTGTGGAGACATTATTTTGTGCATATTCAGAGGTTCTCCCTCATTATCCTTGATCTTTCTCCCTAACTTCTTCTTCATTATTATGCTTAATAGTCTTCCATGGAATACGTTTGTAAGTGGTTTGTCTGTGGATTTCTTCAACTCAACTTTTTCTATCCATTTGGAAATTTGATCGAGCAGGATAACTCCAAAGTTGATTTGCTTCTTCAGAACTATGGCAAACATAATTTTCAACTGCTGGTCGAGTACAATGTCGTGTGTAGTATCTTTGCACAATATGCATTTTCCTACTATCTCAGCAAAGAATTCAAATTCCTCAGGAAATTCCTTCTTCTTCATATCCTTCAGACTAGGGTTTCTTTGATATCGCATAAGTCTCTTGTCTTCTTTAATGTCGACTTCATCCAGATTTATCAGACCTTAATTTGGAAACCCTAGACATTGATTGATGTCTGATGCTCTTATCTTCAGACTAGATCCTTTCACCTTAGTAGTCAGAAGCCCAGAGTTCGTTGAAGCATTTGAGTAGAAATGCTTTACCAGTTCTGTATAAACTGGAGTGTTGGCCTCCAGGCACTCAGAGAACCCAGCTTCCTTTACAAGTTCAAGTATGTCTTTGAACTTTGTCTCTGATTCTTCAAACTTTGTAAAGCCGAGTTGAATACCCATTATAACTTTTAATTCTGCCATTTTAGGAGTTCAAGGTATATACTATGTGGTTTGGAGAGATTTAGCTGAGTGTGTTTTGGGCTCTGGAAGTTTGATTGGTTTGGCTTCGAAGAGGATTCTAGGGTTTGAAAAAGGGAGGAAGAGAAAGGTTCGATGAGTTACACGTAACCATTTTGCGATTTTTGAATTTGTCTTTATGATGCTTTCTTCTCACATCTGCATATGTTATGGCGTGTCAACTAGCCATTGGTTGCACGACGCCCAGTAACAAGTTGTAAATCCCCAATAACTTTTCAGTTAGATGTCTCTTTTAGAAGAGTAGACGTTTGATTGACGTGGATTGACCGTTGACCTTTTGAGTTCGTAGAGTAGCATGATAGAATAGCTATTGACTCTACGTTTTCTTTTGTTAACTCAACGATCAATTCTCTGAAGGATGTTGCAGTGAATGATTTTGAAATTTCTCCTCATGTTGAAGCTGTATAGCTCAACCACTGATGTACCCCAAGCCAGTTTGGGTACTTAAGTTCTGATGTGCATTTGTAAGATGTCTTTACAGACTGAATTTGAACTAATCTCCTCATACTTCAGAATGGTAGATCAATTCTCTCGTTCTTTCAAGCTCCTCATGAGCTAGAGTGCCTTTTTGTTAAGTCTGCTTCTGCGATTGTTGAGTTTTTACTACGATCGTTGAGATTTCATCACGATCGTTGAGTTTTCTTAAAACTATTCTACAATCGTTGACTGATTTGGTCCTTGAGATGAGCTTTACTAAGCATTCCTTCTGGGTCAAGGTAGCTCAGGAAGGGCTAACCTCTTAGAGTGAGCTAAGGGTCAGGTTTGTCCCTGAGGCGCTTTCCAGATGAAATACTTTAGAAGTGATTTGCACTGATATCGCATTTGACCTTTTCTGTTGGGGAGTCCCTATTCCAACTTTAGACATCTGCATTGGCTGCAATTGTGGTGTCCTCCCGTTTCTTGCATTCTGATCGGATGTTTGATCGTAGGTACTCCACGATTTTTGAGTTGGGTAGTGAAAGGTTATCGATGAAGTACGTTTTGAGGCGTTCCTACCGACTATAGATTTTTATTTGGTTCATCAGCCACAAAGTTTTGGGACTCAGAATGGGTACACAAACCGTCATAGTATATCTCTGATGGTTTAGAGCTTTTGTACTGTTAGCAGATTACTTCTCCCCCATAGTTGATACTGTCTTCTTAGAGAGACCTTAGTTCTTTTTCTTCGTGTGTAGCAGAAGGAAATCATGCATATCTCATTCCGACTGAAGTCATTAAATCTTCATGTATCGTAGAAATGGGCATTTTCAGGGTTGATCATTCTTCGATCCTTTGACACCACTACGAACGTAGTATTCTTTGTCAGTTTGTGCTTGCTGAGTTCTGCTCCCATAATGAGTTCCTCATGATTGATGCTCGATGATCCTCTGTAGTCAGCTTCCTTGAGGATTCTTTTCTTATGAAATGCTTTGCATGATTGAGCATATAAGACCTTTTTCTTCTTTTGTTAAAGGGCCTGCTTCTATACAAAGATCAGCACCCATGTGAGCTTTATTCAGATTAGCTCAGCAGGTCTTCAAGAACAGGCTTTGACATATAGGAATTTTATCAGAATCATTTCTGAACAATCTTAAGCCTTCTGCTGGTTGAATCTTTCTTGACTGAAGTCTTCTGCTTTAGCATTCCTTAGTGAGGTCAGATAGACCAAGTACCTGCAGGTTATAAATTTCTATTTTTGGTACCCATGGTTAAGTGGGTCCTGCTAGGTTAGTTTTCTAAATCCCTGTTCCTCATATATTTAGATAATTATCATATTGATCACCAACAATCATATTCATGCATATAACTCATTTAGATAATACATTTTGAGATGCATGAAGGTGAGTGTGTGTAAGATTTGCTATTTTAATAAAACACTCTTTTTTTATGGTTTCATCATTTGCTTGGTTATGTTCACAGAGTTTAAATGTTCTCAGAGTTAGAATCAACTCTACAATCTATTAGTATCTGGTTGATTCATGGAGTTGATCGGTTTACATGAATCTTCAAGATTTTCTTGTAGATCCGATCATATACTGTGTGTCATTAAACACTTAGACCATAGGATGTACAAAGCACATTAATTCATCGAAGAAAGATTACTCACTTTTCAATCGACTTTGTAAGGCTCTTAAAACCATTTTCAGTCTCTCTTCAAGTTATCATCTTCAACCTAAAACTTGGATGGAGAAAAGTTTATAGACATTTGAGTTTCCATTATCGATGTACTTTCTCTCTCACCTTTTTAGATAGATTATGAATACTTGAAGGAAAATTGTTATAGTTCATAAGTAAGGTGCAAATATGATGTTCATATCTAGATTAGTGAGGAACCGTACTTTTTTGCTGTTAGTTCCTTATCAGTCATTTATCTTACATATATTGAGTTTTGGTTTTGATGTGCATGTTTTCTCATTTTCTTCTGATAGCTAGTTGCTCCAGTTGATCTTCAGTCAATCAGTCGTGGTCTTGAATATACAAGCTAAGAGAGTGTCAGCATCTCTAATTCTTTTACATCCTTGAGTTCACAAGATTTAAATCCAGCTGTAGTTTGACCAAACATATGATTGAGAAGTTCTTCTTTCTTCTCTGGATAAGTATTACTTAGCATGTATGGACTTTTCATCTTTTCAGGCTGATGGATGTTTGAATCTTTTCTGTTGATATCTCTTGAGCTTTCTATCCTGGTCTTCAGACAACAAGATTGACATCGAGCAGAGATTGGTCTTGTTGATATGATAATCAAAGACATGGACCAATCTAAGTAGCTTCAGGTGTATATGCACATTTACCTGTACACAATATTTCCAACGTGTGAGCTCATCTGCATACAACAAGTGACTTACTACTAAACTAAGTTTAGAACAATGTTTGTGCCTAGGATTAGACTCAAATCGATTAGCTTTTGAATATAGCATGAGAACCAGCTCTGATACCAATTGTTAGTTCCCAGTAGGCACAATAGATCTAGAAGGGGGGGTTGAATAGATCCTTTTTAATGACAATACTTTTATGATTTATTTTGTGTTGCTAATAATTTAGCATGTGACAAACATAAGAAACTTTTTAAGCACAGCGAAATAAGTAAAAGATCCCCTTCATTGATATATTCATAATCATACATACATTGTTCGCAGAGTTAGTTCAGTGGTAAGCAGTTATAACATACATTGCAGTTATAGCAGTTAATGTGCATAATGACATAAAGTAAAAGACACAAGAGGTTTTAAGTGGTTCAGAGACTCAAGCTCCTAATCCACTCTTCTGCTTTCAACTAGCAGGATTTCCACTAAGGAAGGGCAGCACCCTAAATCACTAAGATTTCTTTAAGGCCAGCAGCCTTGGGACTTCAATTCACTAAGAACTCTTTAAGGCTAGCAGCCTTGGAACTTCTCTAGTTCCCTAAGAACTCTTCAAGACCAGCAGGCTTGGAACTTCATTTAGTCCCTTCGGACAAGGACCCTCGAAGCCCACGGCTTCTTGTTGTTGCGAGTTGTTGATGTTGTTGTTGGTCTTTGGTTGCTAAGATGTCATTAGGCTCTGAACATCTTTTGTACTTAGCAGCTTGGTGTGGTCCTCTTTGCATTCTGCTTCGGGTCTGGACCACATCTTCTTTGGTGCAGCTGATCTTCACTCTTTTCTGCTCATCTTCATCTGGTATCAGCTATGCACCATCACCATCTGGGTTTGCTAAGTCTCTGTGCTTATAGTAGACTTTGTCTGGCACTTAGCAATCCCTGAACCCTTCTTCAATACTTTGCAAACATGGTTCTGCACTTGTTCCGCTTTAAACTTTTCTTGGTTCATGGTGATTCGTGGTAGCTCTCTCTTAATCTTCTTTGTACTTAGCCACTTTCACGAATGCTATCTTCTTGGCCTTCTCGGCTCTCGGCTTGGTGCCATCTTGATGGCATTCTCATCTTTGTTGAGTGAAGCTTGATCTGGTTGATTCCTTCTTCAAAGCTGCTTCACTTCAACCTTGGTAGTCTCACTGTCACTGAGACTTGTTCTATTGATCTTTGGTGGAACTCGTAGAGTCAACAATAATATTCACCAACTCAACGATTCTACAACAGTGCAATCATCAGCTTCTTTTGATCTTTGAAGCTCAGTTGATTTATACTGCTTCCCAATCTTCCTGTTGGAAAGTAGCCGTTGAAAGCTATTCAAATTTATTCGCAGATCTCGAGTTATTTGGTGCAGACTACAGATGTGACATGACATCTTTTTCTGACTTCCTGACACTGCAGTCTACTGTTTCACCAACCCTGTCAGATATGACATTTTGATATCTCGGGCAGGTCGACAACTTTATTTTACCCTTCTGATTTCTCGATCAGAGGTTGTCCTTGAATCGATGCTCTCAATGAGCTCTTGTCTGATTATTACCCTTCAAACTGAACCGTGGCCAATGCTTCAGTCTTCAGCTATTCGAACTCTACGATCCTGATGCATATCTTCATGGACCTGATCGTAGTGTCTTGTTGACTGATAGAGACAACACTACGATCTTGAAGAGTATTGATTTGATCTTCAATGTAGAACACCTCTTCCTTCTCTTGTGCAAAGATTCTTGACACTTACATTTGCCTCGGTAACTCTCGGATCTTGATGGCTTGACTTCTTCTTCGGCCCTTTCGAATAACAAGACACTTCAGATTTGTGGCGTGTCCAGCTCGCTTTCTCCTTGTGATCTCCCGTTCACTTATCATCAATGGACTGACCCAATGCTTAATCACTTTATCCTTATTTTTCAGAAGCTGTCCAGTATCTCTGTATGCACTCCATCAGTTCTTTCTTTGTTTGGCAAACACTACAAACCTGGTAACTTCCAAGATCGTTGTCTTCTGTCTGCTTGATAGCTACTGCACTTGTTGACTTTTCTTAGTCAGTTACAGAAGTCTTCTTCTGATCTCCTTGTGGAAGACTTCATCTCGAATGGCTTCACAACTCAATCTTGATGCTGATTGGGTTGGTGCTTAGATCTTCTGTTAGCTTGCATGTCATTCGTTGAGTGCTATCTGGTTTCCTTCCGGTGGGACGTATCTATGCAGTGTCAACCAGAGGCTTCATTCCTTTGGATATTATGGGAGTGCTCATTCGTTGAGAATCGTATTTGCTCTATGATTCTACCTTGGCATTGTGAGCACATCTGTTGAGGTCTTAGTTCTGCACTCTATGATTGACTTTGGTACATGCTCGGACACTACGACTCCGAGATCGAGATCTTGACACTCTCTACGATTTACGTCATTGTGCTTGTTGTCTTCATCGATCTTGCTCGACTACGATCTACGCCTTTGGTATGATTAGTAGACTCTACGACTCGAGTGTAGTCTACGATTCTTTACTTAGCTTTAGCGAGATACTCGGTCGGCTACCAGTAAGCGAGCTATCTCTATGATTACGAACATGACTTCCTCGGCAGATTTACGGCCGAGGAAGTTTTCCTCGACACACTTCACGATCCTTCCTCGTCTCTCTGGAAGTCTACGAACTCGAGATCTACTATCTTGCAGGACTACGATTACGCCTCGATAGCTCTCGAGTTTTCCTTGACTCTCTGGCGGACTACGATTTACAGTGCGATCTTCGAGATCGAGACAACCTATTTATTACATCATAAGATCAACCTAACATGCTTGATCTTTCTATATTTGTAGTCCTTGTATATCATTTCTTTTTAAGGACCTTACAAAGCTATTTTGCTTATGTAGGATCAACTTAACACATTTGATCAATTCATTTTAAGTCCTTGTACATATGTTTCTATTATCTATCAAAGGACTTTACAGCTTTTCTTAATGCAAGCATACTTGCATATTCATTCATATATATATATCATAATCAAATCATATTTAAATAGGAATATCATTCACATGTTTATTCCTGACAGGGTATTATTTCTTTCGTATTCATGAAGAGAACTTCTGTTATTCCATTCTTTATCATTATGTGGGAATAACCTGTATACGCGGTCTACCCTATACTTGGTGAAATTCTTCTGTTATTCCATTTTTTATTATTACGTTAGAACATCACATGCGTGCGTTTCTGCGCATGACTGATTCGATTATTTATTATTCGTTGGAACATCACAGCCGGTGCAATTTACGCTTTGACACGATTCGATTATTTATTATTACATTGGAATATCACATGCGCGTGCGTTCTGCGTGACTGAATTCCGATTATTTATTATTTTGTTGGAATAACACATGCATTTCGATTATCGCATGCACGGTGATTTCTTTTGTTATTACATTCTATTATACTCAGTTGGTTAAAGTTTTGGCTTTATACTCCATGAAATTAGTGGAATATCCTTGATATTTGCGCTTCATTCAGTATCTTTTCATGAAAATATTCTTCTGAGCATTCTTGAGTTTTACCCCATAAAGCAATATCATGTTGACAATTTGGATGTTATTAGTTCCTAGATAAATTAATTCTTGAACTTGTTTTATTGAATTCTTATATCATTGTCATCATCCTCATGTTTATATTATGTTGAAAGTCATCTGTGGCCTGTAGTGCATAGATGGACTTCGTATGATTATGACCGAGGATTATTCGGTATAATCATGGCCAGTAATGTTACAAATGATGTGGTAAAAGTCATCATTGGCGTAGAGCATTGATGGGCGATTGTTGGCATGATCATGACCATTGATGAATACACGAATATCCTTGGCTCGTAGTGCGTGGATAATTTGTGGTTGTGATACTAATGAATATCCTTGGCGTAGTCTTGAAGGGAATGATGTGGATTATTTATTAAAATTTGAGTCCTAGCGATAAAAGTGATGAAAAACCTTTTAAATCATAAAAGATAGTAGATTTTATTCTCTACTTGACTCTTTTAATGGATTACTTGTTCATTGCGAGTTAAACTTGATGTTTGTTATATTGTATTAGTTTAACAACATTAGGCTAACGATAATTTATTACGTATTATCTTAGTCATAATATTTCTTCTTGGGCTAGTTGAGCTCACCCTTTTACTTTCATTGTTCTCTTGAGGAATGAGAGAGCGTGGCGAGGGACTAGTCGGAGAAGCGGAGTGGCGGTCCGGATAATAGCATTAGTAGTCCTCACTATTACATTAAATAGTGTGATAATAAATATAATAAGGACTCGATTGAGTGTGGATATTGTCTAGATGACAATATTTGTATTAAAACTTGCAGCATATGTTTTATCGTATTTTACACGACTGTTGTATAATTAAGTTGTATTTGAACTTTGTACCATGTATTTGGCGACTCAAGATGGGTGATGTATACCTTTTTTGGGGGCGTCACATTATCCCTATACTCTGGCCGACCAATTAAATACCAAATAAACTTAGGTAGGTCATACTAGCGAAGGAATTCCCCGTCTCTCCCCTCCTAGTTGTTGTCTCACATCTCAGCCAGGGATCATATCCCTAAGCTTTGATACCAACTGTGACGCTCCCAAAATATGTATACATCACTCATCTTGAGTCGCCAAATACATGGTACAGAATACAAATACAAACTTAATTATACAACAAATGTAAATATCGACAAAAAACATAAATTTGAGAGTTTAAACAGGAAAGTTGCCTTCTAGACAATATCCACTCTCAAATAGAGTCCTCATTACATTTATTGTCATACTATTTTATAGAATAGTGAGGACTACTAATACACCATCTTGGACCATCAAATTGTTCCCAGACTAGTAGTCCCTACTTATGTTCTCATTTCTGAAGAGAACAATGAAAGAAAAAGGTGAGCTCAACTAGCCCAATAAGAAATATTATGACAAAGATAATGCGTAATAAATTATCATTAGTCTTCAAATAATGTTAAACCGATAAAATACAAAAGACATCAAGTTTAATCATGTGAATAAGCAATCTATTAGAAGAGTCAAGTAGAATATGATATCTACTATCTTCTATGATTTAGAATGTTTTCATCAAATTTTATCATTTGAGACTCACTTAATAAATAAACCCCATCATCGAGTCATCCACGCACTACTGGGCGAGAATATTCATTAAATCATCAATGGTCATGACTATACCGAATAATCCACGGTCATAATCATACCAAAAAGCGTTCATCAATACCATGCTGAGGACCATCGAGGACTTTTACCACATCATTTATAACATTACAGTCATGATTATACTGAATACTCCACGTCATAATCATACCAAGTCCATCTATACATCGTAAAGCCAAAGATGACTTTCATCACAATATAAGCATGAGGATGATGACAATGACATAATAATTCAATAAAACAAGTTCAAGAATAAATTTTAAAGATTTATAAGTTAATTTATCCTGAACTCAATAATATCCAAATTGTCAACATGATACTGCTTTGTGGAGTAAAATTCAAGAATGCTCAGAAGAATATTTCCATGAAAGGATACTGGATGAAGCTCAAATATACAGGATATTCTACTAATTTCATGGAGTATAGAAGTCAAAACTTTAATCAACTGAGTATAATAGAATATATGAAACTGCAAATGGATTTTCACCCGCCATGCGGTAATCCACATAGACAGATCATTTTCACAAGTTAATAATGAATGAATATAAAGGATCATTCACCATGCATGCGGTAATCCACATAGACAGGTTATTCCAACAGAATAATAAAGAATGGAATAACAGAAGAATTCACCAGGCGTGCGTAATTCACACATACAGGTTATTCCAACAGAATAATAAAGAATGGAACCAGTCATCGTAATTAAATGCATACGATATTCCAAAGAATAATAAAGAATGGAACTGAGTCATGCGTAATCCGCATGCAGCATGGATATTCCAAAGAATAATAAAGAATGGAATAACAACAGATTCACTGTGCATGCGATAGACCGCACGCATAAACGAGTTATTCCAATAGAATAATAAAGAATGGAATAACGAATAATTTCACCATGTATGCGGTACTTAGCATGTATGCGGGTTATTAATTCTAACATAATAATAAAGAATGGAATAACAACAGAATTCACCGGGCGTGCGATAGATCCAGACGCAGACGAGTTATTCCAACGTAATAATAAAGAATGGAATAACGAAGAATTTCACCATGTATGCGGTATTTAGGCATAGGCGAGTTATTCCAACATAATAATAAAGAATGGAATAACGTACCACTACAGTATTGAAAGAAAATAACTCTCTTCATGAATACAAAAAAAATAATACCCTTATCTTAGAAAGAAGAGTATTAAATTTGGTAGAAGCAACGATATTCTTGAAGAAAACTTATCTTTGCTTTCTCACGCCAAAGCTTCTTAAAACTCTAAAGAAATACGCCAAGATTATAAGAAGAATAATTCTCTCCGAATTTACGGTGTGTTTTCAATTCTAACTAAGCATCCTATTTATAGGAGAATGGAAAGGATACTATCTGATAAAATATAATATATTCTATTTATAAAAAAAATATATATATATATTATTTAAAATCTAATAAAACAAATAACTTTATAAAAGTATTACATTTTATATAAAAAGATTTTACTATCAAAGTATCTATGCAAACACTATGCATAATAAAATATAATATATTCTATTTATAATCTAATAAGACAAATAACTTTATAAAAGTATTACATTTTATATAAAAAAATTTACTATGCAAATACTATGCATAATAAAATATATTATATTCTATTTATAATCAAATAAAACAAAACTTTATAAAAGTATTCTGTTTTATATAAAAAGTTTTCTGTTTTATTACATTTATAATAATAATAAAACAAAATTCATCATCATTATTATAATTCACACTATTAATCGACCAGGTCGTTCCCAAGAAAGAGGAGGTTTTTCAATAAGTATTTCTCCCTATTGACGCGCAATTAGGTGACTAAACCTCTCCTTGACAAAACTTCTAGACATCGTTAATATTGTAAATAATAATATTAATAACTTTGTTATCTCAATTATTGATTTAATAATATAAAATATCGACAATAATTGAATCAAATAACGTGAGATACTATGCAACAATTATTGTAGCAATAATTGAACAAAACTGAGTGACTTCTCACGTAAGCATCAATAATCAATATCGTGTACTTCTACGCAACCACGCCAGCATATTCAGATACTTTTAACACCGGGTGTTTCAACAGTTAACTGTAAAACTTCCGTCATATTTTTATAAAATATTTTTTGTCGTTTTCTCAATCCAACAATAATTCTATTGTGGGGTCCACCAATGATTGTCTTGGTCATCTAATAATATTCCTGTTAAAACGAATATTCTCCGACCAATCGAACGGTATATAACAACTTGCGTACTTTGCAAAATTTATAAATATTACCAACAACTATAACATTATATCAAATTTACTCCATACTATTCAAAAATGATATTTATAGAAAATTCATCTTTATTCATAAAAGTTGGGGTCTTACATTCCAGGCAAATCCAGTTTCTACTAAGGTAAAGGATATTATTTTATTACTTCTATAATTCCTGAAATGATCGCTTCATCTAATATCCTTTCATAGGAATATTGGTCTGAACTTTTTTATCAAATTTAAAACTTTTCGCGTGCACAGGTGCTTTCACGATTCTTTGTTTACGGGTATTGTTCACGATTCTTTGTTCACATCGCTTCACAAAAGAAAAAAAATATTTTTTTTCTCTCCTTCCAAGTTATCTGTTGTGACCCTTATTCTTGAAATTGAATCAATGTTTTGATCTTCATTCTTGAATTTTACTCCACTATGGTTTATTATAGAGTATTTTTGAACATGGATAAACCGAAGTACGAATCACTAATCTTTGTCCTTCTATCTTACTAGATTCGTTCTCTAAAATATTTTTTGTGACGCCCCCAAAATAGGTCCAATCCATCCAACCTATTCTGAGTCGCCAAATACATGGTACAGAAAACAACTACAACTTTATTACTACAATTGTCGTGCAAAATAAAATAACACATATACTGTGAGTTTTAATACCAACTGTGACTCATGTCCCAACTATGGACAGCACCTCATAGTGATACCTTACATAAAGGTACAATCTAGAACTGTTTTAGAAATTAAAATCTTTTGGAAGTGCTCAAGGAAACCTTCATACATAGGAGGCCATGAATCTAAGTTATGATAGATATCATATGTCCAGAGAATTATCCTTGGTTGATCCAATAGACCCCAAAGAAAAACGAGAAGATAACTATCATGTTCCTTCCAATGGTGAGTCTTCTCTTGACATATAACTATCTCCACCATTTGTGATTGAACATTATGTTTCAACCCAACTCCAAGATCATATATGTAGTGCTCGTAGATATACTCAGCAAGTGGATGTGCACAACCCTTTCTTATGATAACACGAGATTGTATGTCATTAGACATCTTGTATGATAGTGGCAAAACACCCTTCCAAAGTTGGGTTCACCTCTCCCTATTGTTGTTCACCAAAATCAATTATTAAGTGACGTATAATATACGACAAACACATCTTAGGTCCTCAATATAATTATATATTGTATGTCATGTCATTTTATAATGTGTTGAGAAACTTTGATAGTCTCGGACCACCACACTATTCCCCTGTTATCCCCTTCGACCCAAATTTATACTTTTATTACACGAAAGGAATTGTGAAGCAAAAGGGGTGAAACCTGACTAGCCCAAGAAAGAATATCATGAATAAAGATAATTAAATTATCAATAGCCTTCATCAGTAATAAATCAGAGATTTAGAACATATTGTAGATGATAAAACTTTTCAACCATAGTTGCAGCGGAACGAGCAATCCATTAGAAGAGTCAAATAAACCATAAAGTCTATTATCTTCTCCATGTTAAAAGTACACCAACAATGCTTTAACCCTGTAACATTAATCAATAGATCTTGTTCACAGTCATGTGAATAACTCATAATCATAATTGTAGTTCTAATTTTCTCTTCTCATCCAAGACGGAGATATTTTTCATCACATGTCAATACCTGAAACATCAAAGATCATGGTTATACCAAATCACAGTTCCTGTTCATAATCATACTAATAAGTTCATATTTGCACTACGGGCCAAAGATATTCATTAACAGTTCATCTTTGCACTACATGCCAAAGATATTCAACAACAGATCATCTTTGCACTATGGGCCAAAGATATTCAACAACAGGTCATCTTTGAACTACGGGCCAAAAATATTTAACAACAGGTCATCTTTGCACTACTCGCCAAAGATATTCATCAACAATTCATCTTTGCACTACAGGCCAAAGATGTTAATATTTTAAAAAAATATATAATCATTTCGAAATTTATATAAACAATAATTATAACCATGTTGATCAATTCACCTTTGCTCTTAAGCTAAAAATATTCAATTATAAATTGATGGCCATGATCGTACCTCGGTTAACAATTCATCTTTTGCACTATGGCCAAAGAGAACCCATAGTCACGATCATACCAATAATCTACCTATCTATACACTTAAGTCAAAGAGAAATTTCATCACCGTGGATTATAAAAATGTTATATATGATAATAAAAACAATACGATCAACAACTGCATTTAATTTCAAGAGTAATATTCATGAATCAATGATTTCATAACACCTTAATCCAAATGTCATAAATCACTTAATAATCTCATAATCTAATATTATTAATATTACCACATTATTTTAATCATTTCTTAAACTTATAAACAATTTATTTTAATTGTTTTCACTTTACCAATTAATGCATTTAATCATCCTAAAATGCCAAAATCATAAAATTTCATCACCAACAACCAAAACCCTCATCAAAAATCTGCATATACCTTATATAGGATTCCCAAGCCATAAAATCCTATTTTCCAATTTTGTTACTTTACATAACATATTTAATTCATTTACTCATAACTAGTCCATTTTTATGAAAAATACCAAATCAGTTTCAAAAATATTTCTTTTTTGGGATTTAGCATAATATAGTCCCATATTGAACATATATTTTTCTTGGAATTTTTAAAACTCATTTATTATTTTTCACATGGCCAAAACTGTCGAATATTTAGACATTTATCATAAATTGTATTTTTGTCCAAAAAATCCTAAATTTACAGAATATACTGATGTTATATAGATGTACTCCTAATAAAAATTTCACCAATTTTGGAGTTAACCACAAGAAGTTATAAGGGTCTACTTTTAAAATAGTCTTTTCTCATAAAATCCATAACTCCTAATCTATACATCCAAAAATCGTCATTTTTGGACACAGTCGAGAAAACTCATCAAAATATCATTTTAAATTTTTTCAGAATTTTTGAAGGTCCAAAAAAATTACAAAACTGAAAAACATAATAACCCTTAAAAATCCCTTACCTCGAAAAAAGCGATACTTACGGCCCTATATCGGATGTAAAGCCAAGAAGAACCTTGCAATAGAATAGCAACTCTTAAAGTATCTAAATACTCACAAAAATATGCTCGAGAATATAGAGAGAAAGAAAACTTGTTTCTGGTGTAATTTTCAATTCTAACCTAAGCGTCTATTTATAGAAAAATGCTAGAACGCCATAGGAGACTAAAATAATAAAAAAAAATATTTCTTTCTTTTCTCCACGCACACCTCAATTGAATTGCTTGAGCAGCCAACTTGGAAGATTTTAGCAGCCTACATGCTAAAACAAAAGTGGGTCCCACCCATAAATTAATAAATTTTCCGAAACTTCAGTAATTCATAGAAAATAGCCCGTTTATTAAAAAAATATGAATTTTATATCCATTCCACACGAAATCAAATTCTCTACAACTTTGTAGCTTTGAGTTTTTCCAAATTCTAAACAGAAAATATCCGAAATCCACAAACGGACGATTTTCAACACCGTTTCTACACCTTTTAAAATTCATAACAAATCATGCGTTAATTTTCAACGGTTCTAAATTTGTAGACATATACTCAACTCATATATGTATAACATATCCAAAAATCACAACGATCCAACGGTCGGATTAAAATTACAACTCACGCAATAAAGCTTTAAGAACAGGTTGATTTTTTTTATACCTCCAATCCGATAAAATCTTGATAAAATACCTCAACATTAATTCCTTCATTTATAACCACATAAGTAAATCCATTATTTATATCCACATCAAATAAATATTTCTTTATCATATAAATTAATAATTAATTATTCACAAATAATATTACGAGAATCACAATTATAATGACCAGGTGGTTCTCAGAAAGAGGGGCTTTCAATAAGGATTTCTCCTTACTGGCGCGTAATTAGGTG
Source organism: Panax quinquefolius (assembly GCA_020205615.1). NCBI lineage: Eukaryota > Viridiplantae > Streptophyta > Magnoliopsida > Apiales > Araliaceae > Panax > Panax quinquefolius. The sequence goes on along the minus strand of CM035161.1, from coordinate 36,198,195 downwards.
ACCAAACCTCTCCTTGACAGAACTTTCTAGACATTGCCAATAATGCTATCTAATAATATTATCCAAATAATATAAATTATTGATCTGATAATGGGAATACTGTGCAATGATAATTATTGAAACAACAATAATATAAAATATCAACGCAATAATTATTGAACTAATAAAATAAAATATTGAATAGTAATTATTGTAACAATTATTGAGTAGTGCCTTCTTACGTAAGAATCAATAATTCAAAAATACTGTGCAATCTTGTGTTCTCTTTATGCAACCACGCCAGACATCAGTGTATTTTAACCACCAGGTAATCCAACAGTGTTAACGGTAATAATTACGTCATTATTTATAAAAACTCAAACTTGTCATTTTCTTCATCAGACAGTTATTCTGTTATGGGGCCCACAAATGGCTACGCCGTCGTACGAATATTCCCCGACAACAAGAATATTCCACGACCAAACGAATATTCCCCGATAACAATAAATATTTTATAACCACTTGCTTATTTTGAAAAAAAATTCATATGTCACCCTTAACTTTAACTTTTTATTAATTTAACCATTTACTGAATAACAATTATAAGAAAAATTAAATACTTTTATTTCATAAAATTCGGGGTCTTACATTTTTTATCATCCTCAGTCTTTAATGGTGATACTTGATGAATATCTTTGGCCTGTAGTGCAAAGATGAATGATTACCTGATGAATATCTTTGGCCCGTAGTGCAAAGATGAACAGGTGTTGAGATGAACATGACCAACTGGTGATACTTGATGAATATCTTTGGCCCATAGTGCAAAGATGAATGTTTGATGCTAGATGTATATTGATTAATGTTACAGGGATAAAATATTGATGATGGACTTCTAAATTCTTAAGATGATAGTAGATTTCATTCTCTACTAAACTCTTCTAATGAATTATTATTTCCGCTGCGAATATTGATCTAAAACTTGTTGTCCATTATATTTTATCTGATTTGTTGAAGGCTAACGATAATTTGTTGTTCATTATCTTAGTCATAATATTCTTTACTGGGCTAGTTGAGCTCACCCTTTTTCTTTTGTGCCATTTTTCTTCTCAAGAAGCGAGAATATAGCGGGGAGTAGTCGGGGTGTGGAGTGATGATTCCATGACAGTTGTTATAGTAGTCATCACTATTTGTAAAATAGTATATCAATAATTATAATGAGGACTTATTTGAGTGTGGATATTATACAGAGGACAATATTTGTATTTAAACTCACGATTTTTTGTTGTGTATTTTGCATTTACAACACAAGCGTATTAGTGATGTTGTAGTTATTTCTGTACCATGTATTTGGCGACTCAAAATGGGTGATGTATACATATTTTGGGGGCGTCACACCAAATGTTTAATTTTTGACTCTATAATCTCTAACCATCTTCTTTTAATTGGTGAAAAAATAATAATGCATGACTGGAGTTTTCTTTGAGCGTGTTCAAGTAAAAAGTAACTTTAAAATTTATTAAAGATAATACATACATACACACACTAGGTACGATTTCGGTTTTATGCGTGCGGTTTTGGCTAGTAACCAAATTGAAATTATAAATTTAGTTATTCAACCCACCTAAAATCGTCACATACGCTGGAACCGTTGGTACAATTCGTGCAATTTTTAGTACGATTTCAGTTCCAATTTAATTACTTTCTCAATACTAATTTCAGTCCATATAACTCATCCGTTTACACTCAAAGTCATTAATGTCCGTCCAAACCCGCTCGTTTGTCGAGTCTACCTTCTAGTCTAATACTATTTTATGTGCTTATTTGAGCTTTACATATAGGGCACGGGCGCACCTGCATGAGTCTACTTAAAATGATGGAGTCTACTTGAGTAGTTTTAACGGTAAAATAACTTTTATACAATATTTTTACATTTGAATTACGTACTCTAGCTATCTTTTGTTAGACAACTTTTTCTTTTGTATTTCAAGACATTTTCTGTAGGTATAATTGGTGAAATAGTGGAAAAAATTTATTCTGGGGTGACGGAGGGATCATACTATTCGAGTCATTTTTTTAATGCACGAAATTCAGACTATTTTCACTCAACCACTACAAGATCAACAATTTCATAAACTTAGACTTCTGTTGCTGACATAAAAACATCTCTTTTTGGGTATTTCTGAAAAGCGTAAACAAGCTAAGCTGTTTGGAATTAATACAATGAAATCAGAAGCATCAAACCTCTGTTGAATCAAATTTATTATTTTTATTTTATTTTATGGAAGTGGGGTAATTTGGTGTATGCAACATGTTCGGTATTTTAACACATGCACTGTTGACTTATGGGCAACATAATTTGTCAATGTACTGTGTGACTGTGATTGGCAAGCTAAATATATTCTCATTAGTGACTTGAGAGCAGATCTTAGATTTTATGTCCCTAATTTCTTTGTCTCTCTTGTGTCCCCTCACTTAAATTTTGACGCATGTCTTTTTATTTAATTTTAAAATTAATTAATATTAAATAATAGACTAAGTGTCAAAATTTAAATAAAAAGACACAAAAAAAACAAAAAAAATAAGGACAGAAAATCTGTTCTCTATTGACTTGTTCTCTCTCTTATCCATAGTCCATAGAGCGATTTTAGCAAAAAATTTAGGCAAGTTTAGAACGTCAAACTAGAAGAGAGAGAGAGTTTTTACTTTATCATTACACATGACTTTAGTAGTAGGACACTAGAATAACATGTACTCCCCCCTATCCCCTCTCCCCTCTCCCCTCCCCTCCCCTCCCCTCCCCTACCCACCCCAAAAGTATGTCTCATATTCAATAAATCTTATAGATATAAAAATATTTAAAATTAGATGTAATAAATATTCGTTTTGTAACACTTCAATACTGCATCGTAATACAAGAGATATTTGAATGTGTATATACTATCAACACATGTCGTGTTGAATTTTATTATATTATAATTTAATTCAGACTCGATATTTGATCTAACTTGTTTCAAGTTTATTCTAAAAAATATTGTTTATTAACTTAAGAAAACGAAAACATTCTTTGTACTTATGCGGGTCTACAATGAGTTAATTTAAAACTTATTTTATACGTTCTTTTTTCAGCTTTAATTTTGTTAATGTGTAAATATTGTAGACATTATTTTGAAAATGAGGTAGTAATTTTTGAAAAATAAGTATAACGAAAACATTCTTTGTTCTTATTTGTTCATATTTGAATCGTTTATATTTCTAGTCGAGTAAATAAGAATCAAGTCCAAACTGTTTGATTCATTTTACAACTTTAAGATTTTTTGCTAATTAAATATTATCAAATTATTTTTTATAATATTTTTTTTGTCATTATATCATTACTCCTCTTTAGGGACCCACAAGTAGATCGGCCAAAAAATAGGTTTGAGTTAGTTTTGGAACCAAAACCATATTACCTATATTTAATAGGTTTGAGTTGGTTTTTCGTCTATGTTTTTTACATTCAAATATTATATACACATAAATGCATTTAAAAAAATTATTTTTCATCTAAAAATTATTTATGAGTATATAATATTTGAATGTAAAAACTATAGATAGACGAAAAAATATTTTCTAACGTGTGTAAAATCTATATAAAAAATATTTAAATATTATATATTTAAAAATATGGAGATTTTGAAATATTCTAATTTATTTATATTAAATTTTAAAAAATATAATAATTAAATATATTTTAAATGTCTTAAAATTTATAATTTCTTACTACATACATTAAAAAAGACTATTAATATTGTTATAATAAAAATATTCTCATACCAAAATATTTATTAATAATTTTAAATTATTACATCTTAATATTTTAAATGGCGCTTAATATTTTGATAAAATTATTTTCTTTATAATAATATTAATAATGTTAAAAGAATATTATAATAATTATAGAATATAATGTAATATATAAAAAGGAGAGAGAGTGACAACAATAATCTTAAAAAGCCTAAAAATTAAGACGTTTAATACGAGATGGAAGGAGTATTTTATAATAATGACATGATAATAAAATTATATTATTATATATAAGAAAATCATGTTATTTTGTATTATTATTAGTAATTTTTTGGTGAAATATTTGTTTTCAAATGAGCCATTATTTTATATTTTAAAAAAAAAACTGATGGCGTTACGAGGATAATGTTATTTATTAATTTTTTTGACGATTTTAGATTTTGACAAATATATAATGTTAAGCCATTAAATAGAATAATAATATAAATCTTTTTACATATATACTTTTTTTTTTTTTTGCTAAATATTGTTTAATATTTTAATTTCACATAATTTTACATGTGTTAATATTTAATATTAATATAAATTTATTGATGTGACACCACTTAATTATTAATGAAAAGAATATATTTAAAAGAGAGGATGGTTATGGATAACACAAGACAAAAATAAAGAAACCTCTTGAAAGGATAATGATTTATATTGTGATTTTATTTTTGATTTTTTTATTATAAGTTAAATGAATAAATTTAATTGATAATATTTTTATAATATATTATTTAATATAATTAATTAATTTTATAATTTTATCTAATTTTATATATTAATATACGTCATAATTATTATTGGACACAAATATTTAAGAGGTGACTTTTCAATTGCCAGCCCCACACAACGCCTAATCTCTTCTTTTACGGAAAAAGATCATTTCTTCTTTCCGCTTCTCCTTCCCCAAAAAACTTTATAGCCGTTAGAAGCTGAATATTCACTCACATTTTGTCCCACAACTCTGTCCCAAATCAATCTATACTCTTGATCATAAAATACCCATTTCTCCATTTAATTATTCTTTTTTTAATTATTATTATTTTCCATTTTTAATCTTTGCTTTACTTTTTTATTAAGAAGATAAATTTCCAATTTATTACCCTAAAAATCATTTATTGATCATCAATCTGTGTTTTTTGTGATGTACCCATTCTTCCCCCCTCTCTGTACTAGCCAATATTTACATTCATTATATATTTGCTACACAAATTATAAATAAATAACTCATATATATATATTTTCATTCTGATCAATTTTGGGAGATCAGTTTTCTGGATTCACCCTTCAGTCCTTCATCAAATTACAAAAGGTGTAGCCTTTTTACAAAGTGGGGCTGTCAGTTACAATCTTTTTATAATATCACTGAATTTTAGCTGTGCTTCACCCACCTCCCACATAAATACAGTTGCCTTTTCCCCACTCCTTTCTCAACTGAAAATTTTCCCAACAGCCAAAAAAAAAAACCAAATTTATTCTTGAGAAAACCTTTCCATCTATCAAAGAAAGATCCAAATTTTCTCAATTACCCCAAAAAAAGATCTAATTTTTATCTTGCCAAGGTATTTATTTCCCAATGAAAAAAAGAAGCAGCAGCTTCACTACTATTTTATTTATTCTTTTTTAATTTCATAGCTCTTTAACTTTTTTCCTTGAAATCCCAAATTTATTCTTGAGAAAACCGCATAAAGACCCAATTTTTTGAAAGAAAAAAAAATCCAAATTTTATTTTCAGGTATTTATTTTCCAGCTATTAGTTGCAATAAAATGCTAAAGGGTATGGGGTCTATCATTTTTTATTTTTTGTTTTTGGGGATTTTGTTGGGTTTTGCAGAAATTGTTGAAGGTTTAGGTGTGAACTGGGGTACCATGGCAACTCACAAGTTGCCACCAAAAGTGGTGGTTAAGATGTTAAAAGACAATGGAATTCAGAAGGTGAAGCTGTTTGATGCAGATCAGAGCACTATGAGTGCTCTTGCTGGCTCTGAGATTGAAGTTATGGTTGCCATCCCAAATGATCAACTTTCTGTCATGAATAGTTACAAAAGAGCTGAAAAATGGGTGCAGCACAATGTTACCCGTTACAATTTCCATGGAGGTGTTAATATCAAGTAAGATTTTTCTTTCACATTGAATTGAATTGTATATATTTGGGTTTATGCATAATTATAATAGTTTTGGTTAGGAATATGATTTATATGTTAGACTGAATCTATGTTGAATGTGGATTGCTGCAAGTGATAAAATTGAATAGTAAAATGTGTCTGTTATTTACACCCTCCTGTCTCGGGCACTCATGCGTTGTTAATACTCCCTTGGTCCCGAAATAAAGGACGGTTTTGGCACGCTAATTAATAAAATTTTTTTATTAATTGAAGTATTTTGTGACCCCAATAATTGATTGCTCTTTCATATGTCATTTAATTTTCTAGAAACAATTTTTTTTTGTAACTCTCACGTGTTCTACGAGAGTATAAGAGAAAGAATAGAATAAATATAGTTACTAATATAGAAATAGAACATTTATTTTTGAACATCCAAAAAAAGGAAATTAGGACATTTAATATGGGACGGAAGGAGTATGTAATTTAATATCGACACAAATATAGAAACATTCTTCTAGTTTTGATGCCTGTTTGAAGTTTTTGTTGTTTATAGTTTGCAGTGTTTGTATGATTCTATGAGCTTTTGAATGCATGTTGATTTATGTTAAGTTAATTTTTATGCATACACAGAGACGGAGCTTTATGTATCCAAAGCCCTTTTGTTACTCTTGGCCTATTAGAGTACAACCTATACATATGGAATTGTGGTTGAGAAGGTGTTATCTAATTCTTGTTTATTTTTTTGACTAAATTGTGATTACTACCTTCCATTGTGCAGTGCAGTTAATATATTTCTTCAAAATTAGACCAATTTAAAATATATCTAGAACAATAAGCCGTCCGTTTCTAATTTAGCCTCTTGGTTTTCCCTTTATAATGAAAGTATTTTTGTTACATCAATTTGATACAAAGTTGTATTCTTCCTCGCAAATAAGGGCATGGTTAAATAAATGAGAAGGCGGCTTTCTATGTAAATGTAACTCTGTTTCAATACTGTCAAAACATTTAAGCAGCATTACAGTGAAATTTGGTTAATGGTGCTTTAATGAATGTAAAAGGCATATAGGCAACTTTCCACCATTAGTCCATGTTTGTGCAGTTGAAGGAAAGACTACTACAATGGTAGAATAAAAAAGTAGAATTAATTGTAACAAAAAAGTGCATTTTAAAGCAGTAACATCAATTCCTGTAATGAAGCAATGATTATGTTTGAACCTTGTAAGAAATGATATTAATTTAGTTATTCCTTTTGAATTTTATAAGGATAAAAATGGTGGCTCTAAGTTTGTTTTAAACTGTTGACATCAAGTCTGTCTATCCCCGTTTTTGTGTAGATATGTGGCAGTTGGTAATGAGCCTTTCTTGAAGTCCTACAACAACTCATTTCTGAATACTACCTTCCCGGCACTTCAGAACATCCAAAAAGCCCTCAATGAAGCTGGTGTCGGAGATTCCATAAAAGCAACTGTTCCCTTGAACGCCGATGTATATGGTTCACCAGACGATAATCCCGTCCCTTCCGCTGGAAGATTTAGGCAAGATATCCTCGGACAAATGACCCAGATTGTCCAATTCCTAGACCAGAACAAGGCGCCTTTCACTGTGAACATATATCCTTTCCTAAGTCTATATGGCAATGACAATTTCCCCATTGACTATGCCTTCTTTGATGGTGTAAGCAAACCCATTCCCGATAACGGGATTGAATACCAAAACGTATTCGATGCCAACTTCGATACTTTAGTTTCTTCCTTGAAAGCAGCAGGGTTTGGCGACATGCCCATTGTGGTAGGCGAGGTGGGGTGGCCAACCGATGGAGACAAAAATGCTAATGTGAACAGCGCTTATAGGTTCTACAATGGGCTTTTACCAAGACTTGCAGCAAACAAAGGCACCCCTCTTCGGCCTGGATTTATAGAAGTTTACTTGTTTGGACTTATTGATGAGGATGCTAAAAGCATAGCTCCTGGCAATTTTGAGCGCCATTGGGGAATCTTTAGATACGACGGACAACCTAAATATGGTATGGATCTTTCAGGCCAAGGGAAGAACGAGCTGCTCGTGCCTGCACAGAACGTACAGTATCATTCCCAGAAATGGTGCACGTTTAATCCAAATGCCAAGGATCTGAGCAAACTTGCAGATAATATAAACTATGCTTGCACATTTGCAGATTGCACTGCGCTTGGGTATGGTTCATCATGTAATGGCTTGGATGCTAATGGAAACGCGTCGTATGCGTTTAACGCATATTTCCAGGTCCAGAATCAAGGGGATTTGAGCTGTAATTTCCAGGGGCTGGCCTCAGTGACTGCACAGAATATATCACAAGCAAATTGCAATTTCACCATTCAGATAGTGTCATCAGAGTCTTCTTCATCTGCAGGTCCCTCATTGTTGGTGGCTTTAATATTTTTCACATTTTTGATGTCTTAGATTTCTCAAGATAGATACCTTATAAATTTTGGTCTAAATTTTGTGTTATGGTGGGTTCTTGAATGTTGATGCATTGTTCAAATTTTAAACTATAGATGCTTCTAATACACTACAAAAAAATTAGTTATTTATTTCTCATTGTGTCAATATTTGCTGCTTAATGTGACATTATGTTTGTGCATAGGGTTAGACATCTTAATTGTTCCCATTTGTGCTCCCTAGTATTCCAATATAACTTCATAAAAAATGATCGGGCTGCATCCCCAGCTTCTCATCATGATAAACAATCTCAGGACTAGATAATTATTCTTGTGTTGCATCTTGTTATAGACATTATTATGATGATTTCATATAGAGCTGTAAACGTTTACAATTGAGTTCATTGTGAATAACTCGACTTGATTCGAAGATCTTGTTCGTTTAGTTAATCGAGTATGTGTACGACTGGAATTTTACTTATCTAAGGCTCGAACTCGCTTAAGCTTCACTCATTTAAACTTGACCTGTTTAGTATTTATTTTAAAAAATAATTAAATTTACATATTGTATATAAATAAAAAATTAATTTAATAATTACTTAAGTTTAGTTTAGCTCTACTTGATCTAGTTCTCTTAAATTCGACTTGAGCTTTATTCATTTTCCGTTTATAAACGCGTAAAATTCAAACAACATATTAGGCTTATTTAAAAACTCGGTTCGACTCAAGTTTATTTAAGTTTTAGTCTTGCTCAAGCTCCAACTCGACTAGACTTGACTTGATTTGTTACAATTCAAATTTATATTTTAAAATATTTAAAAATGTGTCATAATCAAATACATTAGGAGGTCCAGATTGGACATTCTGACCAAAGTTGATGAATTTTTTATTTTTTTTCCCCAGATAAATAGAGAAAGGACATGTAAAGTATAATATGTTCTTGTTAAATTTTAAAAACATGGTTAGGCATATATCTGGGATTTTTTTTTAAAAAAATAATTTAAATTTTTTGTCTGCATGAATTTGACCAGGTCATCCTAATAAAATCTGCTACAACCCCGGCCAGTCAGACCCATTCTACCGACGGACACCACTATTTCCTAAAAACTAGTGGTCTTTATTTTCTACATGTAAGAAAGAACGAACTACCAATCCAACACTAAATCCAGAACAAATTTTTCAAACGCTTCTATTTTTTCTGGTATCAAAATTTCACCTATACTTTTTTTTTATACAAATTTTACCCTGGGAAAAGTTATTTCTTTCTTTCAACTAGAAACTACCCACTACTATTTTCTTGGAAATCTTTCTGACCCGTCAAAAAAAGATCCTATTTTTCTCTAAAAACAGCATTAAAGAATCCAGTTTCCGGTTTAAATTGGCCGGAAATATGTCAAAAATGAGGTTATGCGTGTTGTATTTATCGGTCGTCGGAATTTTGCTGTATTTTGAAGTTGTTGAAGGTCTTGGTGTGAACTGGGGCACCATTGCAGGCCACAAGTTGCCACCAAAAGTGGTGGTTCAAATGTTGCAAGACAATGGTATTAAAAGGGTAAAGCTGTTTGATGCGGATAAATCCACCATGACTGCATTGATGGATTCTGGGATTGAAGTTATGGTGGCTATTGCTAATGATATGCTTGATGATATGTCGAGTTTCGATCAAGCCAAAGCTTGGGTTCGCGAAAATGTCACCAGTTACACTTCCATGAAATCTGGAGTTAACATCACGTTAGATTTCTTCCCTTTATTTGTCTTGTTGGTTATCGGTTGATATTGTCAGAGCTAGAATGATTTTGTTAGAGTAATATATAAGTGCCGTTAGAACAATTGTAAATGTGTGGTTAGGGCTGTTCCTGATATTTTGGTGGCCCAAGGCAAAAAATAAAAACGAGACCCTCTTTCAAATATTGTCTTCACCTAAAAAAATATAAAAATAAATAAATAAAAAGTACAAGCTATATCCAAAAAAGTGTCTTTTCAGAGCTACAGTAAAATATATGAGAATTTCGACTACAGCAAAATATATGAGAAGTTCGACTACAACAAAATATATGAGAATACATTCATTGAAAGATACTTCTTCTAGTATTCCTAGAGTCAAAATCTTTAATCAAATGTTTAAAATTCTATATATAAAAAAAAAAAATTGGAGCCCTTTTGATCGGGGGACCAGGGCGGTCGACCCTCCCTTTAGGGATGGATGCCAAAAGGCCTGAGGCTCTGACACTGGCTGGGCAGCTACTGGTCAGCTTCTGGCACAGTCGAGGCCTGGTCGAGTCGAACTCGACTGGAAGGCTTGAAAAAGACCAGCTTTTTTTAGACAAAAATCTAGCTGGCTTTGGCACAGTGCAGCATGAGAGCATGACACGGCTGAGACCTTACATGATATTTTATCCAATTATTTATAATTTTTGAACTTTAAATTTATAATTATTCATCAATAAAGTATAAATTTTTACTTATTCATTATTATAATTTATAAATTATAATACATTAGTTTTAATTAATACATCAATAAAATTTAAAATTTTAATTATTCATTCTTGATTTCTTGTTGATACATTTAATTAATATACATCTTGATAAATATAACTAGTTAGTATATTTAATATTAATAATAAGTTAGTTACTTAGTTGATTAAATATTAATAATAATGTTAATTTATTTTAAATACTAAATTACTAATATTTAACAATAAAATTTTATTAATATTCTTTGTTACTTTAATGTTAAATATTAACATTAATTAATACATCAATAAACTAATTTTAATATTAAATATTAATAATAAGGTAGTTTCTTATAAATACTCAAGTTCTTCATTAATTTGGATATGCTAAATTTTTAGAGGGATTTATGATTTTGGTTATTTTTTAGGTATTCTGTTGTACCAATTTAAATAAAATTTCATAAAGTAATTAGAAAACTAACTGGAATTAATACTTGAGATATAACTATGTAAGAGTTTAATGATCATAAATGATAAGATATATGTGTATTTAAACTTTACAAAATATATGTCCAACCGATCCTAGTACGTCTATAAGAAAATAGAATCGAAACTAACTTTATATTCAAAAAATAAAAGTGTAATCTACAGTATTTAAGTAATCTAGCCAGGCCACAACCCAGCGACCAAGGCACGGCACGGAGGCTAAAAGTCAACTTTGGCTCGGTCAAAGCCTAAGGCTGGCAGGCGAGGCCCAGCCAGGCCAGAGACAGAGCCGGCGTGTTGTGCATGTACACTTCTCTCCTTGCCTGCTCAAGAACGGCTCTGTGTGTCATTAAATATATATTTGATTGCTTTCACAAGTATGGCTGACAAAATAAAGTTTGTTGCAAATAATTGTCTCGTAAAAAGTGTTGTTAAAAGTAATATTTGTGTTGCTAGATGTATATTAAAAAAAATTGAAGGACATGTATAATGGAGGGAAATGAGCTCGAGCTCGTGAAAAAGTTTAAACAAGTCAAGTTCCTAAATGGACTTAAATTTGGTGTTCAAACTCGACTCATTTAATGTACGAGTTTTCGCGATTTTTATTTAATCAAGTCAAGTCGAGCTCGAGATTTTCATTTATGGTAAAAAAATTATTACTTTAATCATTATAACTTTATAATAGAGATATTGAAATACATTATTAAGCAGGCTGAGTCATGCCTAAATGAGCCGAACTCGAGTCAAACCATAACTCGAGCTTGACTCCTATATGTTCACGAAAAAAAAACTTGTTTGAGCTCGACTCTTTAAATGAATTTGAGTCGAGCGGTTCTTTTAATTACAACCCTAACAACATTATTTTTGCTCAACCTATTTAAATTGTCTGTATTTTGGTTGCTACGGTTGCCATAGCGTTTGTTGTCAGAGAAATAAATTTAACTGAAAATGCACAAGCAAGTGTAAAAGTATCACTAATACATATTTACTTTGGTAGTTTCTTGTAAGCCCTAACATTATGAGCCGTATTTATTTTTTGTAAAAAAAATAAATAATAATCTAACAATCTGTGTATGTTTGTGCAGATATGTAGCAGTTGGAAATGAGCCTTTCCTAGAAGCCTACAATGGCACACTTGTGAATGTAACCTTTCCAGCCCTAAAGAACATACAAACTGCCCTCAATGAAGCAGGGGTAGGAAAAAACATAAAGGCAGTTGTTCCCTTAAATGCAGATGTCTACAATTCACCCGATAGCAACCCTGTCCCCTCCGCCGGAAAATTTAGGCCCGACGTCTCTAAACAAATGACACAAATAGTCAAATTCCTAAATGACAACGACGCGCCCTTCATGGTAAACATTTACCCTTTCTTAAGTCTCTATTTCAATTTTCCCGAGTTCCCCCTAGACTACTGTTTCTTTGATGGTGTACAAAATCCCGTTAACGATAATGGGATTTTGTACACCAATGTTTTTGATGCAAACTATGACACTTGCGCATCGGCCTTGAAAGATTTAGGGTACGAAAATATGACCATTTTAATAGGGGAAATGGGGTGGCCAAGTGATGGAGATTTGAATGCCAATACCAAGTTGGCTTATAGATTTTATAAAGGACTTTTACCTAGGCTTGTATTCAATAAAGGTACCCCACTTCGCCCTAACTCGTCCATCGAAGTTTACTTATTTTCCCTCCTTGATGAGGATGCTAAGAGCATCCTTCCCGGTAATTTTGAGCGTCATTGGGGCATTTTTACATTCGATGGGCAACCAAAATACTCCATTGATTTTTCGGGCAAGGGAAAAAATGTGAGCCTTGTGGGTGCCAAAAATGTGCATTATCAAGACAAAAAATGGTGCCAAATGAATCCAAATGCTAAGGATTTGAGCAAACTTAATGAAACATTTGAATTTGCTTGTCAAAATTCGGATTGTACATCGCTTGGTTATGGTTGTTCTTGTAATGGATTGGATGCTAATGGAAATGCATCTTATGCATTTAACATGTATTATCAAGTGAACAATCAAGTGGAAAATAGTTGTGATTTTGGTGGTTTGGGCATGGTTACTAGTAAGAATATATCACAAGGGGATTGTAATTTTCCAATTTTGTTGTATGCACGGCCACCATCGCCGCCACCGGCTCCATCTCCTGCACCGGTTCCGTCGCTAAGGGGTGCACCGCGTGCATTTGTTGCACCAGGTCCATCATCGGGGGTTGCTTCTTCAGGGTTTTCAGTGATTGTTTATGCTTACATATTATTACTTGTAATTCTGTTTTAATTTATTATTTCTTTCGTCGATTGGTACAAGTGATTTTATTTATTTATTTATATTTGTTTCGTAATTTGAAACTTTGCATTTTTAATTAACGAGGGGAGAAAATTGTGTATAATTTTTGTTAAAACACAAGAGATGACATGACAATTTTACCCATACTTTTTTAATAAATCATAAAAAATTCAGTCATTCTATATATCGCGACAAAAATATATGGATTCTTGTTACGAGTAGATGTAATGTCATAATTTATAAATTAATACAAATATAAGGGTAATTAATTTCCGATTCGCAACAAAAATATATATTTAGTCACAGCAAAAAGTTTATTGGTCCCATTCATGTTCTTTGGGTTTTAGATTTGTCATCCAAGTAGCATTTCTTTGGTCCCAAAATAGGTTATAGAAATTTTATTAAAACTTATTTGATTCAAGGGGCATAATGAGGAATAAATCTCTTAGTAGCATGTATATATCAATGTGCATTAGACTATTTTACCCTTTATTATTTAAAACTGAGTAAACCCATTATTACTTTTTCATTTAAAACTTATTTGATTCGAGGGGCATAATGAAGAATAAATCTTTAATTTGGATACACTATTCTCCTTTAAACTATGTGTCAAGTCAATCTAACTACTACTCAATACTAATGCAAATTTGATACTCCATTCCATATCACTACAATCTTTTTTAGCTTGAAAGAAAAACTCAAAAGTGAGGCATTTTAAATGGACAGCTCATCTCATCTTAGATTTGAGATCTTTGGCCCATTTTCTTTTATAGCTTAAATTTAAATTATTTTAGTGGGAGCTTCAAAAGACTAAATTCCATTTTGAACCCTAAACTTTAATTCTAGAATTAATTTACATCTTAAATTTTGAGTTTCAAAATAATTTGCACCCTTTCGTACCCTCTACGACAAAACAATTTATAAGTGTACAAATTATTTTGAAACTCAAAATTTAGAGTGAATTTAATTCAAAATAAAATTTATAGTGCATATTAATTTTAGGATTAAAGTTTTGTGGGCAAAATGGATTTTTTGGTCGAACTTTTCAAATTGAGATTGCTTATTGATCTACTAACAAATTGGACTAACAATCATGATTATATCTCTAAACAGCTTTACATTTAATTCGGGTAAAATTATTTGTTAAAATTTTATTTGTCTCTTATCGTCTCTTAAAGAGAAGATATAAATATAAATCATTAAGAGTTGTCTTTTTATAAAAAATTTAAATCTATAGAGTGTCAACAAAATATTGTACTTCCTCCATTCTAAATTTAAGATTATTATTGATTTTTAAATTTAAAATATTTTTAAATTTAAATTTAAAAGCGCTAAACGTTGTATGTAATTATATAAAAAAATAAGAGTGGTTAGGAATTTAGGACGAAATAATGAAGATTAAACACTATAGGCCTATAATATATGTAGGGGTGAGCATTGTGCAGTTTGGTGCGGTTTGAACCGAAATCGCTTAGGTGCGGTTTGACAAATTTAGAATCGCACACGAAACCGTTTGTGATTGGTGCGGTGCGGTTTTAAACTGTGTGGTGCGATTTCAATTGGTGTGATTTCAGTTCCAAAATCAATTGAAATAACAAAAAAGTCTAAGCCTTCATTATAATTTAACATAGCTCACATCGAGCAATTAACTTAGTGACAGAGTTGGCAATGGGAATTATATCAAGCATAGAACCAAAGCTTCTTTTGTCAAACATTTCAAATTCATCAATAAACTGTGACGCCCCCAAAATAGGTTTACAACACCCATTCTGAGTAGTCAATAACATGGTACAGAAACAACTACAACTTTATTAATATAACATAAAAATTTTGAGTTTAAATACAAATATTATCTTCTAGACAATATCAACACTCAAATAAGTCCTCATTATAATTATTGATATATTATCTTACAAAAATGGTGAGGACTACTAAAACAACTCTTTAAGACCTTCATTCCATACCTGCACTCAAGACTCGCTACATTCTCGCCTCCTAAGAAGAAAAATGGAACAAAAAAGAAAAGGGTGAGCTCAACTAGCCCAGTAAAAAATATTATGACTAAGATAATATAGAACAAATTATCGTTAGTCTTCAACAGGAAAAAATCTAATAAAATACAATAGACAACAAGTTTCAGATCAATATTTGCAACGAAAATAATAATTCATAGATGAGTTACGTAGAGAATGAAATCTACTATAATCTATGAATTTAAAAGTCCATTATCAATATTTTATCCATGTAACATCAATCAATATTCATCTTGAATCAAATATTCATCTTTGCACTACTGCACGAAAGATATTCATCGATTAGTCATGTTCATCTCAACACTGCTCATCTTTTGCTCTACTGGACCAAAGATATTCATAAGAAAATCATTAATCTTTTTTACTACTGGCCAAAGATATTCGATAATATCATCATTTAGGGTGAGGATGATGAAAAATATTTTAGAGAAAACGAATTCAGTGAAATAAAAGAACAAATATTAAGGATTCGTACTTTAAACAATCCGAGTTTAAAAATACTTCATAAATAATCATAGTGGAGCAAAATTCAAGAATGATCAAAACATGGATACAATCAAAGCTAGTATCCATAATAGATATTTTGAAGAAAAAAACGAAAAATTTAATTTTTCTGTGAATAGTGTCGTATTCGTGAATAGTATCGTATACGTGAATAGTGTCGTATACGTGAATAGTAACCCCGACACTAAAAGATAAGAATTTCACAAGAAAAATCTTACCAATATTTCGTCATAATGATATTAAAAGAAATAATATCATTTTAAAAAAATAATATCCCTTACCTCGAAAAGACGGTACTTACATTAGAATCTTTGGATATAGTCTTTGAAGGAACTTGCACCGTATAACAATACTCAAAGTATCAAAATACTCACAAGAATACGCTCGATAATATAGAGAGAGATAGAGAGAGAAAACTTCAGTTTCTGGTGTGATTTTCAATTCTAACCTAAGCACCCTATTTATAGGAAATTACTTAGAACACCAAAGCAGAAAATTTAATATAATATTAATATAATTTTTTCAAATTTTCTACGCCCACTTACCAGCCCACAACATCAGCCACACATGTGCCAAAACATTAAAAACATTTTTCTTAATTAAAATATTTTAAACTTCAAAAATTAATTATTTCAGAACTTCAATAATTCATAATAAATAGCCCTTTTATCAAAAAAATTCGAACCTCATGTCCTTTCTATAGGAAATTTCATTCTCTACAACTTTACAGAAGAAAGTTTTTCCAAATTCTAAACAGAAATTGACCGAAATTCACAAACGGGCGATTTTACAGGCTATAATCAAATTTCTGTCAAGAAATGGGGTCCACAAACATGAAAAACATGTTTTATAGTAACAAAAATACTCCTCCTCCTCATATACTCATATATCCTACATTCATTATAAAAATATCACCATTATTATATTATTAAAATATAATAATATATTTAAATAAATTATTTTATCAAAAAAGATAAAATATCAATTTTCAACAATTGTCCCATTAAAAATTTTCTTCATCTATATCCACATAAAATGAATATTTTCCTTATCATATAAATCAATAATTAATTATTCACAAATAATATTACAGAATCACAATAGTGGCAACCAGGATGTTCCCAAGAAAGAGGGGGCTTTCTAATAAGGATTTCTCCTTACTGGCGTGCAATTAGGTGACCAAACCTCTCCTTAGACAGAAATTTTTAGACATTGCCAATAATGTTATCTACTAATATTATTCAAATAATATGAATTATTGATCCGATAATAAAAAATACTGTGTAATGACAATTATTGAAACAACAATAATATAAAATATCAACGTAGCAATTATTGAATCAATAAAATAAAATATTAAACAGTAATTACTGTAATAATTATTGAGTAATGTCTTCTTATGTAAGAATCAATAAAGGGTGTAATACCGTGTGCTACTGTGTTTTAACCACTGGGTATTCCAACAACAATTAATTGATAATAACTACTGTAGTTATTTATAAAGAACTTATACTTGTCGTTTTCTTCATCCAATCGCTTTCCGTTATGGGGCCCACAATAAATTTCTGCCAGTAAATAATATACCACGACCAAACAAATATTCTCCGACAATAATGAATATTTTATAACCACTTGCTTATTTTAAATATTCGCGCATTTTACCCATAACTAACCACATTAATCAAATCAACTCTTACTATTTCAAAATAATAAATAAAAGAAATTTAATTTCATTTATAATAAGTTGGAGTCTTACATAAATTGTGACGCCCCCAAAATAGGTATACACAACACCCATTCTGAGTCGCCAAATACATGGTACAAGAAACAAACTACAACTTCATAATACTGAATGTCGGTGTGAAATACGACAATATATCTTGTGAGTTTAAATATAATATTGTCTTCTGACAATATCCACACGCAAATAAATCCCCATCATAATTATTGATACATTATTTTACAAAATGGTGAGGACTACTAAACAACTCTATCTAGAACCTTCATTCCATACCCCGATTAGTAGTACTGCTACATTCTCGCCTCCCGAGAAGAAAATGGAACAACAAGGAAAAGGGTGAGCTCAACTAGCCCAATAAAGAATACTATGACTAAGATAATATACAACAAATTATCGTTAGTCTCCAACAGGAAAAATCGATAGAATCTGATAGACAACAAGTTTGAGATCAATATTCATAACGAAAAATAATAATTCATAGAAGAGTTACATAGAGAATGAAATCTACTATAATCTATGAATTTAACGATCCATCATCAATATTTTATCCTGTAACATCAATCAATATTCATCTCAAATCAAATATTCATCTTTGCACTACGGGCCAAAGATATTCATCAATCGGTCATGTTCATCTCAACACACTGCTCATCTTTGCACTAAAGGCCAAAGATATTCATCGATCGGTCATGTTCATTTAAACACTGTTCATCTTTGCACTACGGGCCAAAGATATTCTTGAAATCATTCATCTTTTGCACTACAGGGCCAAAGATATTCAATAATATCATCATTTAAGACCGAGTATGATGAAAAATATTTTTAAAGAACGAATCCAAAGGAAACAAAATGACAAGGATTAAGGATTAAGGATTAGTACTTTGTTTTTATCCATGTCCAACAATACCTCAAAAATAATCATAGTGGTGTAAAATTCAGAATGATCAAAACATGGATACAATCAAAGCTAGTATCCGAATAGATATTTTGAACGAAAAGAAGAAATTTTATTTTTGGTGAATAGTGCTTGATATCGTGAATAGTCTTAGATATCGTGAATAGTCTTGATATCGTGAATAATAACTCAGACACCAAAAGATAGAAATTCCACAAAAACATCTTCACGCGCTTAATGAATAGTACTCGTGAATAGTAACTTCGTGAATAGTAACTCATGAATAGTAACTTCGTGAATAGTAACTCATGAATAAGTAACCCCGAGCATGAAAAAAGTTCCAAATTTGATAAAACTTGGATCAACATTTCAAAGTAATGATATTGAAGAAATAATATCATTCTGAAAAAAATAGTATCCCTTACCTCAAAGAATCGATTACTTGAAGGAAAGGTCGGAAGTGATCTTTGAATGAAACTTATCTTGAACAACAACTCTCAAAGTATCTAAATACTCACAAAATACGCTCAATAATATAGAGAGAAAGAGAGAAACTTTTGTTTACGGTGTGATTTTCAATTCTAACTTAGCCCTCTATTTATAGGAAAATGTTAAATTACAACAAAGTAGACTTGACTCAAGCTACTACGATCTTTACTGCTACTATTGCCACCGCCACATTTGAAATAAAATTCAGCACATTTTTTCACCAACCACAAGTGGGGCCCACCAATTCTAGAATTTTCCACCAAAATCATTTATAACCTAATTTACGAATCAACACCTCTTAAAATTCATAATAAATTATACGCTCATCTTTAACGGTTCAAAATTTGTGGACATATACTCAACTTATATATGTATAACATATCCAAAAATTACAACGATCCAACGGTCGGATTAAATATTATAACTCACACAATAAAGCTGTAATAACACCGATTTGATTTTTTTTTAATACCTCCAATCCGACAAAATACAAATAAAACATCTCAGCATTAATTCATTCATTAATAATGTAAGACCCCGAAATTTTTTTAAATAAAAAGGAATTTCCTTTATTTATTATTTTGAAATAGTAAGGGTTGATTTGATTAATGTGGATAGTTAAGGGTTAAATACGCAAATATTTCAAAATAAGCAAGTGGTTATAAAATATTCATTTTGTCGGAGAATATTCGTTTGGTCGTGGAATATTCGTACTGTCGGGAATATATTACGGCGCAGCCATGTGTGGGCCCCATAACTGGAAAGCGATTGGATGAAGAAAGCGACAAATATAAGTTGGTTAAAAATAACGGCGTAGTTATTCTGAGATTAAGATCGTTGGAATACCCGGTGGTTAAAATACGATGTCTGGCGTGGTTGCACATAGCAAGACACCAGATTACATGTATTGTTGAATTATTGATCCTTACGTAAGAAGGCACTACTCAATAATTTTCACAATGAGTTCTTCGCTCAATATTTTATTTTATTGATTCAATAATTCTTTGCATTGATATTTTATATTATTGTTGTTCAATAATTGTCACACGCATTATCTCCATTATCGGATCAATAATTCATATTATTTAAATAATATTATTAGATAGCATTATTGGCAATGTCTAGAAAGTTCATCGAGGAGAGGTTTGGTCACCTAATTGCGCCAAAGAAGAGAGAAATCCTTATCTGAAAGCCCCTCTTTCCTGGAGGAGCTACTGGTTGTCATAATTGTGATTCGTAATATTATTTGTGAATAATTAATTATTGATTCATATGATAAAGAAATATTTATTTTATGTGGATATAAATGATGGATTTATTTATGTGGTTATAAATGAAGAAATTATTGTTGAGGTGTTTTATCGATATTTTATCGGATTGGAGGTATTAAAAATCAAATCGGGGTTTTGAGATATATTATGGGGTTATAATTTTTAATCCGACCGTTGGATTGTGGTAATTTTTGGGTATGTTATACCTACATAAGTTGAGTATATGTCCACAAATTTTGAACCGTTAAAATGCACGAATGATTTGTTATGAATTTTAAGAGGTGTCTCGATTCTTAAATTAGGTTTATAATTGATTTTGGTGGAAAATTCTAGAATTGAGTGGGCCCCACTTGTGGTTGGTGAAGAAATGTGTCTGAATTTTATTTCAAATGTGGTGGGTGGCAATAGTAGCGAGTAAAAGCCATCGGTGGTGGCAGTCAAGTCTGCTTCATGGCTAACATTTTCCTATAAATAGAAATTTAAGTTAGAATTGAAAATCACACCGTAAACAAAGTTTTCTCTTTCTCTCTCTATATTATTGAGCGTATTTTGTGAGTATTTAGATACTTTGAGAGTCATTGTTCAAGATAAGTTTCATTCAAAGATCACTTGACCTTTCCTTCCAATCTTGATTCTTTGAGGTAAGGGATATTATTTTTTCAGTAATGATATTATTTCTTCATATCATTATGTTGAAATGTTGATCTGAAGTTTTTATCAAATTTGGAACTTTTTCATGTCGGGTTACTATTCATGAGTTACTATTCACGGTTTCTTATTCATGAGTTACTTATTCACGAGTTCTTATTCACGAGTACTATTCATGAAGCGTGAAGATGTTTTTGTGGAATTTCTATCTTTTGGTGTCGGATTTACTATTCATGTATATGGTACTATTCACGTATACTTTGACTATTCACGATATCGACACTATTCACGATATCTGGACTATTCAATAGAAAAATAAAATTTCTTCTTTTGTCCAAAACATCTATTTTGGATACTAGCTTTGATTGTATCCATGTTTTGATCATTCTTGAATTTTACACCACCGTGATTAGTTTTGGGGTATTGTTGGACATGGATAAAACAAAGTACTGAATCCTTAATCCTTAATCCTTGTCATTTTGTTTCAATCGATTCGTTCTTTAAAAATATTTTCATCATCCTCGGTCTTAAATGATGATATTATTGAATATCTTTGGCTCAGTAGTGCAAAGATGAATGATTTCTGAATAATATCTTTTGGCTGTAGTGCAAAGATGAAAGTGTTGAGATGAACATACGATCGATCGATTAATATCTTTGGCACCGTAGTAGTGCAAAGATGAACAGTGTTTAAATGAACACGACCAATCGATGAATATCTTTGGCCTGTAAGTGCAAAGATGAATATTTGATTCCGTATGTATATTGATTGTTGTTACGAGGGATAAAAGATGAGCGATGAACTTTTAAATTCATACATAGAAGATAGTAGTTTGCATTCTCTACTTAACTCTTCTAATGAATTATTATTTCATTGCGAATATTGATTTAAAATTTGTTGTCTATCAGTATTCTATTAAATTTTTCCTGTTGAAGACTAACGATAATTTGTTGTATATTATCTTAGTCATAATATTCTTTACTTGAGCTAGTTGAGCTCACCCTTTTCCTTTTTGTTCCATTCTTCTCGGGAGGCGAGAATATAAGCGAAAGACGCAGCCTCGGGTATGGAATGAAGGTTTTAGAAAGGATTGTTTAGTAGTCCTCACCATTTTGTAAAATAATGTATCAATAAATGTGATGAGGATTTATTTGAGTATAAATATTGTCAGAAGATAATATTTGTATTTAAACTCACGCTTTTTACTTGTTGTAATAATAAAGTTGTAGTTGTTTTTGCATACTATGTATCGACAACTCGAATGGGTGATGTATACCTATTTTGGGGGCGTCACAAATAACCACATAAATAAATCCATCATTTATATTCATATAAAATAAATATTTCCTTATCATATGAATCAATAATTAATTATTCACAAATAATATTACGTAATCACATTTATGACAACCAGAACATTCTCCTCGTGAAAGAGGGGCTTTCGATAAGGATCTCTCCCTTCTTGGCGCCAAGCAATTAGGTGACCAAACCTCTCCTTAGATGTAACTTTCTAGACATTGCCAATAATGTTATCTAATAATATTATTCAAATAATATGAATTATTGATCCGATAATGGAAAATCTTGTGCGTTGACAATTATTGAAAGCAATGAATAATATAAAATACCAACGCAGCGAATTATTGAATCAATAAAATAAACTATTGAACAAGAATTACTGTAACAATTATTGAGTAAGGCCTTCTTACGTAAGAATCAATAATTGATGCAATACCGCAAAGCTATCTTCTCAACAACGCGTATTAGTGTGTTTTAACCACCGGGTATTCCAACAATGATTAATCTGGTATGAATTACGCCTTATTTTTAAACAACTTATATTTGTCATTTTCCTCATCCAATCGCTTTTCAGTTATGGGCCCACACATTGGTCATGCTATTTCGCATATTAATATTCCCCGACAAAGCATTTAATATTCCACGACCAAACGAATATTCCCCAAAAATGAATATTTTATAACCACTTGCTTATTTTGAAATATTTAACGTATTTAACCCTTAACTATCCACATTAATCAAATCAACCCTTACTATTTCAAAATAATAAATAAAGGAAATTCCTTTTTATTTAAAAAAAATTTGAGGGTCTTACATAAATCATAGAAACAATGAAACATATATAAAATAGTTTTAGTTTATAATAAAGGAATGATTCTTTAAAACTAAAACATATGTTATATAAAATAACGGAAACCATATATTCTATAACAAGTAATCAGATTTATCTAGTTCTCCAAAAATTAAAAATATATACTGGAGATAGAATGAAATTCTATCTTATATATTGCAGGGATGACTTATAGAATATAATGCTAACTGTACCTAATTTAAAAAATAATCTATTAGACTATTACTACTATAACATAGACCTTAACCAATGCATCAAGTGCTCGAACCAACGAATTTGGTCACTCAGCTATAAGCCCCCTCTAGTAACGTATCAAATAAATCTGAAATTCCAAAATCCAAATACTTAATTTTTGACTATATAACCTCTAACCATCTTCTTTCAATTGGTAAAAAAATGACAATGCAAGACTGTGATTTTCTCTGAGCATATTTAAGTGAAAAGTAACTTTAGAATTTACTAGAGATAATATATACATACACACACATAGTGCAGTTTCGGTTTTATGCGTGCGGTTTTGACTAATAACCAAATTGAAACCGTAAATTTGATTATTCAACCCACCTAAAATCGCTTACATACGCGTCGGAACAGATTGAATGCGGTTAAATGCGGTTTTAGTGCGGTTTTGCCCAATTTAATTACTTGCTCAAATTTCTAAGTATATGTCAAAATTTAATTTCTACCGCAAATTTTATTTCCAATGAAAATACCCTAAGGCTGCATAGTAGTAGTAGGGGCATTAAGACTAAAACTTGTAGGACAACGGTCTAGTTAGGGGGTATTTAATAAAAATTAAATAAATATGAATCTGCATGAGCTGAATCTGAATTTGAATAACAAATTTTTATTATTTTACCAATCTGAAAAATTAAAAATTATTGTAAATTTATTTAATATCAAATAATATAATAGTTAATATTGTAAAAAAATAATTTTTTTTCTAAAACAAACGCATTGAATGATTTAATCCATTGACCATTCAAATCTTAAATCAACAAAATTTCTTAGTCCCTACTCAACTTTAATACTTCATTCGTCCCTTAATATAAGACGTTTTAGAGTTATACATAAGTATTAAAGAAATGATTGTATAACATTAAATATAATATCAATTGTTCATATTGCCTTTGTATTGAAAAAAGAGTGTTATTTGGAGGATAACAAATAGTGAGAGAACCAAAATTATATTTAATATTTGGGATAATATTGAAAATTAAGTAATTAATGTTTATTTAAAATTATAAAACGTCTTATATTAAAGGATAAAAATATTTATCCAAAACGTCTTATATTAAGACGGAGGGAGTAATTTACACTCAGTACCCTCAACATCAAAATGATTTGCATCCTAAATTTTAGTGTAAATGTGCGAATTATTTTGACATTCCCAAGTATAGGATTTAGGGTAAAAATGATATTAAACCTAAATCATAGGGTATAATTTGTGATTTATGTAGTTTAATTTTCAAGTTTTTGTTGGAAGAAAGGGACCCATGAGTAAGTGTGGGTGGGCACAAGACTTGGGACACATAGGGCCATACTTATTGGCAACCACCCCACCTGTAGCTGCATCAAAATTCAAAAAGGCCTTGTCGGCTCCTCAAATCAATTCCTCTGGATTTTAATGGAATTCAAATTTCAAAAGGTTGGAATTTTGAAAAAAAAAAACCTTTCTAAAGGAGGGAAATTGGATGGTAACATTTTCCACCCTGCTTATTAATTTCCAAAAAAATAAAATAAAATAAAATAAAATAATGCACATCAATTTTCAAGTTTCTACAATGATGCACCAACAACCTCCATTCTTTATTTGTAATATTTATTATTATAATTTAATTTTAAAAATATTTCAATCATAGCACCTTGAGGAAATATTTTTTTTTTTGAAACTGGTTTTGAAGTACTACACACTTCATATATATATATATAAACTCACATAAGTTAGAATCAAACACCTAAATGTCACAATACTTTAGTTTTAACCATTAAGCCAAGACCTCAGTGATGACATAAGATAACCTTAGAAAGGAGTCCCTAAAGAAATACTAGTATACAATAAGTCTATAACGATCCGCGGGTTCCGACAGAGGTAGTGATCGGTTGAAATTTTATTTTTTTATTTTTTTTTGTTTTTGACTATCAAATAATTAATATAATTTATTAGAACTGAAATTTTTATAAAATACAGTAATTTATGTGTTATTTGGATACATGTAAAAAATAGAGTTGTACAGTATGTGCAATTCTGTTTTTTACATATATTCAAATGATACCTAAATCACTGAATTTTGGAAAAAAATTAATTCTAATAAATCACATTAATTCAAAAGCAAAAAAAATAAAATTTCGGCCGATCACTACTCCGGTTAAAACCCCCTGTCGCCCTAGAAGGATTCAGAAATATAAGGACAATTTATTTTCAACATAATGTCAGCTGATTCTAATTTTGAAGACGAATATACTCAAAATTGTGACTTTATGCAGTAAAAAAAAAAGGTCTTACCTCTATGTCTTGACAATGACACTTTAATTTACATGGAAAAACTTCTTTTATCTACATTATAGTTGCCAATTTCGCTTTTAGTAAAATTTAAGATACTTCATATTTTACCTAGCATTATCTAAAAGTTAAAAACCATGATTTTTCAAAACATATTTGGCCAACATAACTAAAAAGTTTATGATTTTGCTAATTTTATACATGAATGGGAGGATTGACCGAGAGCCTTTGGTTCGGATGGCATTATACGTTTCTTGCTAAACAAAAGGTCTTACGTTCAACCCCCTTTCCTAAATTAACGAAAAGAAAAGAACGGGAGGATTGTAATTTCGAATTTGCGAATTACGATGAATTTGATACCGACAAATGGCTTCCGTCATAGTTTTGATTAATCAAATGACAAAACTTATACTAACAACGGTGCTTCTACACAGATCCTGTTTTTGTATATGTATCCAAATTACACTTAAAACACTCTATTTTATAAATATTCTCATTGAAATAAATACTATACATTTTTTTAGAATCACAATAAAAAAAAGTGAAAATATCCAATTTTTCGGTCCCATTAACCGGTCTGCCAAGACTTATTCAACTAACAAAGTGTATATTTATAAAACAACATCAATGTAAACAGAAACAAATATTTGCAAGCTTGAATATAAAAACTAAAAAGCCATAAGCCATCCAAATTCCATTAGTTTTGAAGCCAAAAAAGATAATACAAATTCCATTAGTAACATTTAGAGGGTATTGTAGGTAAAGAAAGAGGGAATTCTGGGGTATATAAAATAAAAAATGCAGGAAAAAATACAAGGGGAAAAAGGAGGACAGTGGAATCATGTAAAAAGAAGAAATAGAGAGAGAGAATCTAAAAACAGTTTTCCATTTTCATGAGAATCATCATTTTTTTTTTCTATTAAATAAAGTGACATTTGTTACAAGTCACGTGCCTAACTTCTGTGGACACATCACCTTGTCTCCTTATCTCCTATGAGAATGTGCCACTTTAAAATAAGCCAACAAATAAATAAAAAGAAAAAAAAATGGCAAAAGTAAAAGAAAGACGATTTTTTTTTGGCTTGAATGGTATTTTAGGCCTCTTGTAAAAAAAAAAAAATCCAAAAATCCATTTTCCCCTTTGTTTTTCCTTCTTCCCATCTCTTTTACCTCTTGGATTGAGCCAAGTTAAACCCTTTAGAGTTTAGACACCTAAGAATTGACTAATATGTAAAAATTGGAAATGACGGTGGTATAGTGACGGTGGTTTTTATCGTGGCTATACATTTTTTTTTGTGTAAATATTAAAAAATATTGTAGAAATATTAATTTTAGAGACTTACGTAATAAATGTTGTCTTCCTATAATTCCTATCAATCCTATATAAATTTGATAAACTTCACAATTGTAATTCTACGATAAATAATATATAACAAAACTCTATGCAAATTTACACCCAAAGTTTATTACACATTACTTCACTTTACAATATAGAAAAGAAAACTGATATTTCCACGACTTTTTGATATTTTCAAATGAAAACCGTCGCTATAGATCTTATCGCTACGGTTTTTATCATCGCTATACATTTATAGGGACATTTTTCATGTGAAAATATCAAAAAATTATGTGTCAATTTTCTTTAGCAAATCGTTACCTCGTAGTACAATTAATAATTAATAGTGTAAAATTATATCTTTTTAGTCAATTTTACACTAATATTAGTGCTTTAAAAGAAGGATTCGATAATGAATCAAACTCAAATACGAGAATATCACACGAACACATAGAGTATTGCATTTTAGTGGTTAAGGATTGTTAAAAAAACTTGTAACTAGGGAAAAACTAAAGACTTATCATTACATGGGAGTCTTTCTTAGCTATATATATTATCACTAGTCCTCAACAAAGAAGTGATCTACTACAATACAACATGCTAAAAAGTAAGAACTACTAATACTATTGCTTAATAGATAAACTCTATATTTTCCATCTCCCTAAACTTTGATTTACATGCATAATAATTGAGATTGATTAAATATTTAAAGATGGAAAAACCCTAACATAATCAAGACTAGGAGGAATAAGAGGAATCTGAGGAGAGAAGGGACATAGTTCTCATCTCCAAGACTTTCTTGTGAGAATTAGAGTGCTTATAACTCACAAAAGTTGGACTCTTTGCTGGCCTATACTCGGGCAGCAGCCTGCCCGACTTGTACCTCACCCCACATGCATTACAGAGTGTTTTTGGACCTAATGGTCCTGCCCTCCATTGTGGGGTCCTCTGTGCTAAACAATGGGTGCATCTCCTTGGCTGCTGCTGCTGTAACTTCCCCTGCCCCTCATTGCTACCCTCCAAGCTGCCCAAGCTGTCCTCTTCTTTATCCTCCTTTTCCAAAACCATATCCTCTTGCTTAATTTCTTCTTTTTTGGGTAAAATGAGTTCACTGTCAGCTAGCCAATAGGCTTGTTGAAGCAAAGCGGGGTCTGAGCTTGTTGTCATTTGGAGATTGTGAGACCAGCTTGTGAGTTGAGTGTTGTGGCTCCTTCTGGCTTTGCTGCCAATTGGGTTGCGGTTTCTTTTGCTTCTTGCCTTGCCTGGAATCACAAACTTGTGCAGCAGAATATTTGATGATGATTTGGGGTTTTTTTGGGGTTTTACTAATTGCAAGGGCTTTGAGTTTGCTGCTGATGCTGCTTCTGTATTGTTTTTCTCAACATTTTGGGGTAATATTGGAACAGGAGCAGGAGGAGGAGGGGGTATGCAATTTCCAGAGCTGGATAAACAGTCTTCAACAAATATTGACAGCCATTCCAAGTTCATATTCCCTTCCTGCATTATTTGTGAAACAAAAATTAAAATAAGTAAAATTGAAGCCGGGATGACTAGAAATAGTAAAGATTGGTTTTTTATTTATGGAATGTAATGAGAATACAGAAAATTTTATATTAAAGTAAACAAATAAACAATCAAAGAAAAGAAGAATAGAAGCCAAGTCCAAAAATGTATAAACTAAACAGGTAACATTTGAACAAGAAAAAAGAAACAGGTTCATACCGTATTGTTGCCGGAAAAAAGGTCATCCAGGCTGCCAAGATTAGAACCGGAGGGAGAAAACAGCTGGTGTTCCGGTTCAAATTCAACCGGAACACCGCCGGAGACTGAAATGTTCCGGCACAAGTCCATATCCTGAAGAAAAGTTGAGACTTTTTGGTACCCAATGAATTGAACAGAGAGAGAGAAGGGGAGAGGTCTTAAGCCCTCTGCTTAAGACCTCCTTTTCTGTCGGCAGATAAAAGCAAGAAAACAAAACACCATCAAAATTCATCAATAAAAGAGAAACCCCACATTCCCATGCCTCTCTTTTCTCTCAGGACTCTGTAGCTATAAAATGACCTCTTTACTCTTTACCACACCCTAAATTTATAACAAGAACTAAACTTTAACATATATATATATATATATATATATATATATATATATATTCAATGTACCTACACTCTGTCTTGGTTTCAGCAAAATGAGGTTATTTACCTCGCTTTATGATTTCTAAATACTCAAGGTAAATCAAGAAGTATATTGGAGAGTAATAAATGTGTTTTATCATTAATTCTCCATTCACAACAAAATAATTGACACACACACACGTATATATATATATCATATCTATGTAAAAATATTAATTTTTACTATATATATATATTTATATACATGTATCTATATATATAATATATATTTATATATAATTTCTTGTGCAAAATGAAAATTTTAGAGAGAGTAACGTCACTATCAAAGCTATATGACGGAGTATGCCACTCTAACCACACACAAGTGTTGCGATTGTTTTCTTCCGTAAAAGTGGTAGCTAATTTTTGAATGAAGGAGAGTAATTGCCAGGCCCACTGGTATAGTGGCTTCTCTTACGGCCTTGTGCAAAGCACACAAACCCAAACATATACATACTAGTAAAAGAAAAGAAAGAAAAAACAGAAGAAGCATAGTATACATTTGAAGTTTAATTATCTGATGTGCCCGTTAACGTGAATATCCGTCTGCTCTCCCGATCACCGGAAAGAAAGTCAAATCCTGCACAGAAAAATGGCAAACACACTGAGGAGGTTGACGGTTGGGACCGTCGGGGGATCGCTGAAAAATGTCAACAATGGAGACGCGTTAATGCTTTAGTGCTTTTGTTTGACAAAACGTCTCCGAGTAGGAATTGGACTCTTTATTAGGTCAGTTACCATACTTGGATGAAATTTAATCTCTTTAGGAAAGTCGAAATTAATCCAGACTGTCCAACCTCCATAATTGAATTAAATTTGGTCTCGCTAAAGATAAGAAGTCAAATTGAAAAAGAGAATCATAAGTCAACCAAGACTATAGATTCCTTAAAATATCAAATCTCTTGACCAGAATATTCTGTCACGTGGCACAGATCCCACCGAACCTTCCGGTTCCAGAAAACCATGCCCCAACAGTGCCAGGTTTTCAAATTTCTGAAGTGAAGATATATTGACAATGGCAATGTGCATTTAGGACACTGGAGAGTGAGATGAACAGGAATCCCAGACGAAAAAGAATAAGTAAAAAAGAAAAATAACAGGAAAAATATCTCTAGTCTTTCTACAGCAGAGCAATACATCAACTGGGTGCCCAGTTTAATTTTTCTTAGAAGGCTAACAGGTAATATATAATCAAATATGCCAGCATTTTGGCTCTAAGTCTCTAACTAACCTATCTGCAGGTTTAGTTCCATTTATACAACCAAATTATGTCAGTTAACAGTGCAATCTTCTGAATTGCCCACAAATTATCTTCTTCAACTTCTCAGGATGCATTTTAATTCAATTCTTGCTCAACTCGAAAAACAACGGGGGCACAGGAAGAAATCCCTAAAAAAATAGCAAAGATGCAACTTTTTCTATATAAAGAAAACTGCTGACAGATATTCAAGAGAACCACTTGACTTGGACTGGTCACCACATTATCAAGAGAACCACTTGACTTGGGTACGTATATGCTCTCCGATAAATAAGTACTGGTCTCCAATTATGTTAAATCATGTCTATTTGAATGCCTTGACAGTAATACATGAGGTGATAGTCTCATTATGTTCGTCTACTAGCTTATATAGGGCCCGTTTGGAGATCTAAACTTTCATTTAGAAAAAGTTTATTCTAAACATAACTTATTTAACTCACAAACGCCGCCGCCACTAGTGCAAGCCGTACATAAAAGTTGTACATGCAAGTGGCTATGCATGATTGGGACTTTGTATTGTATATATATGGCAAGGCCACCCAAGTCAAGTTTCGAGCACATAACATGGTTAAGTCAAAAAATAATTATTCCTTCCGTCCCTTAATATAAGTCATTTTAGAGTTGTGCATAAGTATTAAAAAAATAATTTTATAGCATTAAATATAATATCAATTGTCTATATTGTCTTTGTATTAAAAAAAGTGTGTTATTTATTGGGTAAAAAATAGTAAGAGAATCAAAGTTATATTTAATATTTGGGGTAATATTGGAAACTAAGTAATTAATGGTTACTTGAAATTCTCAAACGACTTATATTAAGGGACAAAAACACTTCTTTAAAACGACTTATATTAAGAGAATGAGGGAGTATCAAACAAGAAAGAAATTGAAAACACTGTGATATTGTGATCAAACTTGGCTCAAATCAAACGGATTGGGTGAGTTATAATTTCCTCAAAATTATGGCAGTGGGACAGATCAACCCCAACTGTCTAAGCAATTATTGTTACAGATGATGAGGTCTCCATAGAAGGTGACATTAATAAGTAAAACACTGCTCCTGGTTTGATTCCGTCAATCTGCATGTCCAATAGCAGGTTCCCAAGACCAGAAAGATAAGAAATTAAATAATCATTAAATACAGAAGGCAAAGGCAGAATTGAAAGTGCTTTGAATTGTATAAACTTAATTATCTACATGTTAATTGACACATTTGATTTTTACAGATAAAATGATATAGCCACTTTAAGATCTTGCAAGATTCAGCTTAACTTGATACTTAAAGGACTAATAAAAGTATCAAGAATGTTTTGGTGCACTCTAAAGGAAGGCCAAAACGGAAACTAAAGAGGTGAAAACTAATGTTACATGGATTCTTCAATTTGTCTAGTGTGATCCGTGGTCTGATTCTCATCACTTGGACGAGGATACGGGTACTAGACATTTTATTTTAATGTAAAAAATTGACAAAATTAAGGAGTACTCGTATCATACTGTTAATAGTATTAACTTGTCTTTAATTGATTTTGGTTGGTAATAGTTAGGGGATGACATTCATAATGATCATTAGTTGTTAGTGGTTTGGGGACGACATTCAAGACATTTTCTCCTATAAAAGGGAGCTTTGGCTTCTCATTTCTACACACCAACATTAGAGAGCAAGAGAGGTAGAGAGATAAATTAAGCTCAAGTTTGTGCATTAGTAAGGTAGAGAGAGAAATTAAACAATGAGTTTATTTTCTCAGTTAGTAAGACTTATATTCTTAAATATTTTCATAGTGAATTTCTGATATCTCTCTCCCGTGATTTTTTCTTAATTGGGCTCCCACGTAAAATTTGTGTGTCATTATTTTATCTCATACAGAAAATGTGTGTTTATCTTAGTATTTTGTGTGCTTGATTTTTCAACAATTGGTATCAGAACTTTTGGTTCACGTCGTTGGTGCCCAGGAAAGTGGTTCAAAAGGCAATGCATTTAAGAAAGGTGATTATTTAATTAGTCACCGTTTCAAAAGCACGGAAAGACTTACCACCCGACTTGCACTTACCTGGCCAACTGGTACAATCCGTTTATTGAGAAAACTCGTAGGTCACAAATACAAATATGACAAACACAAGTATGAGGTACGATGTTGAACCATTTGATGAAAAGTCAAATTTAAGTATTTGGCAAAATACGGTCAAAGATGTATTGGTTCAACAGGGATTAACAAAGGCAACGGAAAGGAATGAGAAGAAACTATCGAATATAATAGAAGAAAAATGGACAAAACTTAAAGCAAAGGTCGTGTTAACAATCAGATTAAGTTTGGCCCCACAGATCAAATATCAGGTCTTGATAGAAACCTCTCCAAAGAAGAGAAACTTTAGAAAGTTTACAAGTCGAAGTCTCTGTCCAATCGATTATATTTGAAGAAGGAATTGTACTGGTTTCAGATGGAAGAAGGTTCAGATTTGACCAATCATATTAATGAGTTTAATAAATTGGTGATCCAGCTGCCACTATAGCTAATTCTATAGGTTGTAGTATCTCAGTCAGATATGGTGCCATGAAAATTACCAAAGGTACGATGGTAATTATGAAGGGCCAGAAAAAGGGCACCCTTTACAAGTTGATAGGGAATACAGTTGTTGGTAGAGAAGCAATTTCTGTGCAGGATAATTTCAACAGTGATAGCACTGAATTATGGCACATGTGACTTGGTCATTTGAGTGAAGGTGGAATGAAAGAAGTTCACAAAAGGCAGTTGTTGAAAGCTGTCAAAGCATGCAGTTTGGAATTTAACAAGTTTTGCGTGTACGAAAAACAACAGAGGGTAAGATTCAAGGCAGAAGCACATACCAGTATAAATGTACATGATTATGTACATTCAGATGTTTGGGGCCCGATCAAGCATACGTCAATATGTGGAACCCATTATTTACTCTAGAAGGGTGTGGGTGTATTTTATGAAGTAAAAGTTTGAGGTTTTCAGAATCTTTAAGCAGTGAAAAGTTAAAGTAGAAAAAACAGACCGAAAAGAAGCTGAAATATTTAAGATCAAATAATGGCACGGAATACAAGGGCATATTATTCCTACAATTGTGCCAGGATGAAAGTATCACCAGGTACTTCTCAGTTAAAAAGCCTCTAGAGCAAAATGGGGTTGCAGAGAGGATGAATAGAACTCTATTGGAACGCACCAGATGTATGAGATTGAATGCAGGTTTGCACAAGAGTTTCTGGGCTGAGGCACTCAACACAGCCTGTTATCTGATAAATCGATCTCCTTCAACTGAAATTGGTTACAAAATCCCCAAGGAAGTAAGTACTGGGAAACCTGTTGATTTTTCTGTGATGAAAATCTTTGGTTGTCCAACTTATGTTCATCTCTCGGCCGAGGAGCGACAATCCAAACTTGATCTAAGGTCAAAAGAATGTATTTTCTTTGGATATGAAGATGGAGTCAAGGGATACAAGTTATGGGATCTAGTATATAAGAAGAAGGTTGTCGACAGAGATGTGGTGTTCAATGAGAACCACATGTTGAACAAGTCCGAGAATGTAGAATATACAACAAGTGAGTTGCAGAAACACCCAGTTGAGGTGGAGTTTCCTGAAAAGACAAAAGAAGCTAAAAAGATTGAATATGGTCATCCTTCAAATTCCTAGGAGAGGTCCTATAATCTTGTTAGAGATCGGGAAAGGCGAGTTAGCAAACTAGTGTAGAGATATGGGTTTGAAGACATGGTTGCATTTGTCTTGATTGCTGATAGTGGAGATCCAACTAGTTATCAGGATGTTATTCAGTCCGAGGATAATGATAAATGGGCGATAGAGATGGTAAAAGAGGTGAAGTCTTTATAGAAGAACCAGACTTGTGAGTTAGTTCAACTACTAAAAGGATCGAAGGCTATAGGATGTAAATGGGTGTTTAGGAAAAAAGAAGCTCAGTCTGATAAAAAAGGTGAAAAATTCAGGTCAGGTTAGTGGCAAAGGGATTCTCTCAGAGAGAGGGAATCGACTACAATGAGATCTTCTCAGCAGTTGTGAAACACACGTCGATTCGATTGATCTTATCTATCGTAGCATCACAGGATATGGAGTTAGAGTAGCTTGATGTGAAAATAACTTTTCTCTATGGTGATTTAGAAGAAAAAATCTATATGAAGCAACTAGAGGGGTTTATTGAACCAAAGAAAAAGGGCTTAATTTGTAGTTTGAAAAAGTCTCTCTATGGTTTGAAGCAGTCCCCGAGATAGTGATACATACGGTTTAATAGCTTCATGTTGGCTCATGGTTACTCTCGTTCTGAATATGATCCATGTGTATATTTCAGATTGCTTGATGATGACTATCTAGTATTGCTAACGTTATATGTCGATGACATGTTGATAGCAGCAAAGAGGAAGTTAGATATTCTTCAGTTGAAAAATTTGTTGAGCAGTGAATTTGATACGAAGGATCTTGGATCAGCCAAGAAGATCCTAGGTATGGAAATTCAGAGGGATCGTCAGGAAGGAAAGTTATAGCTAACTTAAAAAAGATATATACAGAAGGTCTTGGAGAGGTTTAACATGCACAATGCTAAACAAGTTAGCACTCTGTTGGCATTACATTTCAGGTTATCTACACAGTTGAGCCCATAAACAAACAGATGATGAGGTGGAGTATATATCCAAAGTACCATATGCAAATTGGGTCGTCTCATGTACGTCATGGTATGCACAAGGCCAGATATCTCAAATGCAGTCAGTGTGGTTAGCAGGTATATGGAAAATCCAGGGAAAGAGCATTAAAATGCTGTCAAATGGATTTTTCGTTATCTAGCAGGTACAACCAATTACGGTCTTATGTTTGATTGTGATACCACAAGAAGTGGAGTTACAGGATTTGTTGATTCGGATTGTACTGGAGACCTAGATTCAAGAAGATATACGATTTTTATACACCTTTTGTGGAGGATGTATGTATATGTTGGAGGTCGGTGTTGCAGTTTACAGTAGCATTATATATCAACAACATGTAAGACCCCGAAATTTTTTTAAATAAAAAGGAATTTCCTTTATTTATTATTTTGAAATAGTAAGGGTTGATTTGATTAATGTGGATAGTTAAGGGTTAAATATGCAAATATTTCAAAATAAGCAAGTGGTTATAAAATATTCATTGTTGTCGGGGAATATTCGTTTGGTCGAGGAATATTCGTGATCGCTTGAATATTCGTATGCGACGCCAACGACCATGTGTGGGCTCCATAACTGGAAGCGATTGGATGAAGAAAACGACAAATATAAGTTGTTTTTAAATAACTGCGTAGTTATTACCAAGTATTATCTTGTTGGAATACCCTTGGTTAAAACACACTAATACGCCGTTGTTGAACAAGAAGATACCACAGTATTGCACCAATTATTGATTCTTACGTAAGAAGGCACTACTCAATAATGGTTACGATAATTACTGCTCGATATTTTATTGAGTTAATAATTGTTGCGTTGATATTTTATATTCTTTGTTGTTTCAATAATTGTCATTACACAAGTATTTTTCTTTATCGAAGCAATAATTCATATTATCCTCAATAATATTATTAGATAACATTATTGGCAATGTCTAGAAAGTTACATCTAAGGAGAGGTTTGGTCACCTAATTGCGGCCGCCAAGAAGAAGAAATTCTTATTGAAAGCCCCTCTTCCTGAACCGCCTGCACTGTTTTCAATATTGTGATTACGTAATATTATTTGTGAATAATTAATTATTGATTTATATGATGAGGAAAATATTGATTTTATGTGGATATAGATGGAGAAAATTTTTAAAATGACAATTGTTGAAAATTAATATTTTATCTTTTTCGATAAAATAATTCATTTAAATATATTATTTTAATAATATATTAACTGGTGATATTTTTACAACGAATGTGGGATATATGAGTATACGAGGAGGAAGAGTATTTTTGTTGCAATAAATGTTTAAAACATGTTAAACATGTCGGTGGACCCCATTTATTGATGAAATTTGATTATAACACGTAAAATTGCCCGTTTGTGGATTTCGGTCAATTTCTGATTGGAATTTGGAAAACTTTCTTCTGCAAAGTTGTAGAGAATTGAATTTCCTATAAAACTCATGAGATTTGAATTTTCTGATGAAAGGGCTATTTATTATGAATTATTGAAGTTCAAGTTCAAATAATTGATTTTGAAAGTTTAAAATATTTAAAATTAGAAAAACGTTTTTTCTTATTTTTTCTAGAAGGTGGCATGTGTTTGATGGCTGAAATCAGATTCTAGACATGTGTAGAAAATAATATAATTATATTATTAATTTATTAAATTTTCTGCTTTGGTGTTTCTAAGCAATTTCCTATAAATAGGGTCTTAGGTTAGAATTGAAAATCACACCGAAAAGCGAAGTTTTCTCTCTATATTATCGAAAGCGTATTCTTGTGAGTATTTTGAGTATACTTTGAGTATTGCTATATACGGTCTGAGTCCAAGTCATAGCTTTATATCCTGTGTTTAAATTTAGAAGTCTTGATCTTTCGGTAAGGAATATTATTTTTTTCAGTAATGATATTATTTCTTCAATATCATTATCTTTGAAATGTTGATCTGAAGTTTTATCAAATTTGGAACTTTTTCATGTCGGGGTTTACTATTCATGGGTTACTATTCATGAGTTACTATTCATGAAGTTCTTATTCACGAGTACTATTAAATGAAGCGTGAAGATGTTTTTGTGGAATTTCTATCTTTTGGTGTCCGAGTTACTTATTCACGATATCTGAGACTATTCACGATATCTGATTACTATTCACGATATCTGACACTATTCAATAGAAAAATAAAATTTCTTCTTTTCGTCCAAATATCTATTACGGATACTAGTTTTGATTGTATCCATGTTTTGATCATTCTTGAATTTTACACCACTATGATTATTTTTGAGGTATTGTTGGACATGGATAAAACCAAGTACTAATCCTTAATCCTTAATCCTTGTCATTTTGTTTCAATTGGATTCGTTTCTTTAAAAACATTTTTCATCATCCTCCTCTTAAATGATAATATTATTGAATATCTTTGGCACCGTAGTGCAAAAGATGAATGATTTCTGAAGAATATCTTTGGCACATAGTGCAAAAGATGAACAGTGTTGAGATGAACATGACCGATTGATTAATATCTTTGGCACAGGTGCAAAGATGAACAGTGTTTAAATGAATACGACCAATCGATGAATATCTTTGGCTCAGTAGTGCAAAGATGAATATTTGATTCCGATGCATATTGATTGATGTTACTGAGGGATAAAATATTGATGATGGATATTAAATTCATAGATTATAGTAGATTTCATTCTCTACGTAACTCTTCTATGAATTATTATTTCACATTGTGAATATTGATCCAAAACTTGTTGTCTATCAGATTCTATCGATTTTTCCTGTTGAAGACTAACGATAATTTGTTGTATATTATCTTAGTCATAATATTCTTCTTCGGGCTAGTTGAGCTCACCCTTTTCCTTGTTGTTCCATTTTTCTTCTCGTGGAGGCGAGAATGTAATGGAAATACTAGTCGGGGTATGGAATGAAGGTTCTAGAGAGAGTTGTTTAGTAGTCCTCACCATTTTTGTAAAATAATGAATCAATAATTATGATGGGGATTTATTTGCGTGTGGATATTGTCTGAAGACAATATTATATTTAAACTCATGAAGATATATTGTCGTATTTCACACGACACATTTGTATTATTGAAGTTGTAGTTTGCTTCTTGTACCATGTATTTGGCGACTTCGAAATGGGTGTTGTGTATACCTATTTTGGGGGCGTCACACATTATATCGAGCTTAGGGATATGATCTCTGGCGAGATCGGGGAATAAAACTAGGAGGGAGAGACGAGTAAATCCTTACGCTAGTGTGTCCTACCTAAGCTTATTTGTTAGTTGGTTAAGTATATAGGGATATTATGTGATATATTGATTTCCTTAATTAACCCTTATTTTATGACGATGATTTGAGAATGTCGATTGAGAATATTAACAAATGGAGCAAATGAGACCGTGGAGATGCCCAGATGTACTCACCAACGAGGAGAACGTCTGTGCACAGTCGGGTAATGTTCCTCCCGTGAACAACACCAATCGAGCGAGATGATGAACGAGGGGATGTTTAGAAGCTTTTGCGATTCATGCAAAATCGACGAGGAGACTCGTGTTCAAAATACGGAGAAATGATAGCAATTCATGGGTGGTCACAAACAAGCAGTTCAAAGAGTTGGGACCACGAATTTAAGGGAAAGCGGATCCGATCATGGCGGAAACATGGGTCAAACAAATTACCAAGATATTCGATGTCTTGGGATGCACGGAGGAACAGGTAGTTCCATTCGCGCGCCTTTATGTTCCGTGGGCGAAGCGATTCATCGGTGGGAATCACGTGAAGCGTACCCATCCAAATTGCACTCAAAGATGTCGTGGAGACGTTTGAAGCAGCAGTTCAATGACAAGTACTTCCACGAAAGTATTCGGTCGTATACGAAGGAAGTGGAGTTTATTAGACTAGAAGCGAGAATAATATGATTTGTCCCAAAGACGAGGCGAAGTTCGCGGAGTTATCGAGTTTGCACCTCATTTGGTGGAGAATGAGGAACGTATGATGCGGATGTTTCGAGAGGTTTGAAACCCGACATACGTCGATATCTCATTTCTCATAAATTTTCTCTCTATTCGAGATGTTGTCAATGAGGCTCGGTTGTTAGAAGCGAGATAACGAGATACGTTCAACCGAGGGACCATAACCGTGGATCATATCAAGATAGCGATCATCGAATAACGATAACCACGGAGAAAGAAGAATACGGACAAAGGCGGTTACCACTCTGGTGGTAATCGTGGCCATGAAAATAAGAAGCGCGAGTCGGGAGGAGATTTTAAAAGAGGAGATTCAACAACGACCATGTGAAGACGTCGGCGCCAATGAAGAATCGGTTCCAAGGAGGAGGAAAAGACCATCGGTCGTATATTACAAATCTTGAAAGAGGGACATATCACCAAACCGCCCTAACAGTTTTAGGTATGCTATAATTGTGGAAAAAGGACATATCGCCGAGATTATGCGATATCGAAACCCATCCAATGGAATGGTGACTCAAAAGACCGTCCTAGAAAAGTCAAAGTCAACGATTCCGGAAGAAAGTTTTGTTGTGATTGGGTCAAAATACGAGGAACCCGAACGAAGTTAGCACTTGGGTTAGTTAATTATAAATTCTTGCGAAGTTTATACCTTACTGAATCTGGGTTCTACCCATTCTTTTATCTCTCTTGCTTACCAACGTTTGAACTTGACTACGGAGAAATTAGACTTTGACCTATTTATGGAGAATCCATTAGGAGAAACTTTCATTACATCCGTTGTTTAAAAATCTTGCTTGATTCAAGTTGGCACTATCACATTACCTCGTTAACCTTATTTCTATAGAGATATTTGCTTTTGATGTGATTTTAAGGTTAACTACTCATCATGCCAAATTGATTGCTTTTGTAAGGTTGTTAGTTTTCATATTCCTAAGCAACTTTGTTATTCAATTCAAGCAATCAAACCATTGTAGTCAAACATTTTCATATCAAGCCATGAAGTCATTCGTTTATTACGGATGTCAAGTTTTCTTAGTCCATGTTATGGATTTGAATAAAGACACGCCGATTTGAATAATATTCCATTTGTTATTGATTTTTTCCGACGTATTTCTGAAGAATTTCTTGCTTACTCCCCCAAGCTCGATATTAAATTTTGTATCGACTTTGAACCCTAAGACAAAACTCATTTCTAAAATCTCATATCGAATGGCTCTATTGAACTTCGAGGAGTTAAAATTCGACTATAAATTTGGTACTGAGCCTTTATCTTGTGACTTCCTTTGTGGAATTCACCTAAGCCGAGACTCTCTGTAGGGGGGACGCCATATTAGATGCGATAGTAAAGCGATAGGTGTCATTGTGACGTCTTATCCAAGATTGGGATATGAGTCACGATTGAGAGCAACCTAAGTCGATGTCGAAATACGTAGCTTTCTAGGCTTAGTTGGTTATTATCGGAGATTCGTTGAAGGATATTCTCGAATCGCTATTCCATTAACGCAAATGACTCGTAGAGATACAAAATTCGAATGGAGCAAGGAATGTGGGAAGAGCTTCAAGAACTCAAGAGAGACTAATTTCAAAGACATGTTCGATCATGCCATCCTGGAAAGCTGAACGTGGTAGCCGACGCGATGAGTAGAAGATCATATCACGGAACGAGTGCGATGATGTCAAGTATAATGACAGAGCCAACTTTAATAGAAAAAGTTAAGATTGCTCAAGCCACCAATCTTGGTGATGCGTATGAAGAAGAAAGTACAAGAAGGAGCTATTAAGGGCGAGAATTGATGAAGAAGGAATACTTGAGTCCACTCTAGACTTTGTGTTCCTAACGAATCGATTTTAAGTACAAGATTATGATGGAGGCACACAATACGCCATTTGCAATCCATCTTGGAAGTACTAAAATGTATCGTGATCTTCGACATACATTTTGGTGGAACAATATGAAGAGAGAGATTGCAAAGTTTATCTCGATGTGTTTAACTTGCCAACGTGTAAAGGCGAAGCATCTTGTACCTAAGGGTCCGTTGCAACCACTTGAGATTCCGGAATGGAAGTGGGAACACATTACTATGGATTTCGTTACGGGTCTTCCTACGGTTTCTCAAGGCATCAATGCTATTTGGGTTATTGTTGATAGATTAACCAAGTCTGCTCATTTCTTGCCGATACGGGAGACTTATTCCCTTGAACGTCTTGCTAGTATATGCGTGAATGAGATTGTGAGGTTGCATGGCATGCCTGTATCCATAGTTTGGATCGTGACCCAAGATTCACTTCAAGATTTTGGGTTAGCTTGCAAAAAGCTATGGAGCGCAGTTCTGATTCTGATTTGGCATACCATCCTCAAAACGGATGGGCAATCGAAAAGGACTACTCAAACTCTTGAAGATATATTAAAACTCTGTGTCCTAGATTTCAAAGGAAGTTGGGATAAGTACTTGCCATTGGTAGAATTCTCATACAACAATAGTTATTAAACAAATATAGGCATGGTTCCATTCGAAGCATTATATGTGAAAGTAGTATGCACACAAGCCAATCATGTTTGATGATAAAGCATATACTTTGTAACAATCTTATTCATTTATTAATAAAAAGTATTAATTTATTAAAGGCTTTTAATTATCTACATGATGCTGTTTTATAATATGTGATAAACCCATAGTTTTAAGCAATGCTTTTAGAATAATGATGATGATCATTCTAATGAGATCTAAATTCTTAAAAAGCTTAAAACTAAAATAGTTCCCAATCGTTGGATTACTAAATTGGGGATTAGTGAATCCGGATAGATTGGTACATACATTGCTTGCTCATTGGATGAGGATGATTGATCTCACGATCATTTGTGTGGAGACACTAAAGCAAGTATGTAGGTGCTTATTAGAGAATAAGTTCATTTGAACGTTGGCTCGCTAAGAATACCTAATGGAGTTTTATTTGCTGTCAATAGGAATTCTCAGTAGTGATAGTAAGACAAGTGATCCTTGGACTTGAGATCATCATAGTACTCGTGTGTATGATGAGTTATACTTTGACTTATTCCTTAAGACCCTTAGGGTATATCAAAGGGTATGCTTGGGTATAATAAGTTATACATGGAGATAATGTATGATCAATAAAGAATCTACCACTTCTAATAAAAGAAGAGAAATGTCCTATGTGATTCGATAAATGACAACCCAAGTAGTCCTTGGCGGCGAGAATGAAATTAGAAAGGAGTTTCTAATTTGCATTATTTGAGTTGTGCATTTAAGGATCGAAATACATATAATTAAATAAAATAAGACTTGACAAAATTCCATGTCTTATATTTAATTGGGACATTGTATGGTGGAAGGATTGAATTGTGCATTTGCAACTATTTACTCAAAGGTTCTTTAATGATTAATGTTGAAATCTATATTATCTGGAAAGTCGTTGATCGCTAGGGAGAACTTATCCCTATTGTAGAATAAATATTATTTAAATAAATTAATTGTTTAATTTATTTATTTAAATAAGATTAGAATTGTTACAATTGATTTATTCACAACCTGGTTTAATATGGAGAACCTAAAGGGTCACACCATAAAAGGAAGAATAATTATTTAAGAAGTAAATGGCATAATCGTAATAATATGTTATGTATATTTAATTTAATCTATGGTGATAGAATAAATTAAATAGCTTAATATTTATTATTTAATATTTTAGAAATATTAAATATAAATTAATAAGAGAGTCTTATTAATATTATTACAATTATTATTATTTTAATTTCTAAAAGAGTTTAGGAATTAATTTAATATAAGTACTCTCATTTATTCCTAATTGGATTAGGAAGGAAAATTAGTTAAAGGAGTTTAATTAATTATCCCTAATAAGATTAGGGAGCTTAAT
This sequence comes from Panax quinquefolius, assembly GCA_020205615.1. Classification (NCBI taxonomy): domain Eukaryota; kingdom Viridiplantae; phylum Streptophyta; class Magnoliopsida; order Apiales; family Araliaceae; genus Panax; species Panax quinquefolius. The sequence goes on along the minus strand of CM035161.1, from coordinate 36,155,113 downwards.
TAATTAAAAGAATTAATTAATTAAAACCCAATTCCTTAATTGTTAAGGTGGGTTGCCCACATCTATAAATAAGAGGAGTCTTATTATGGGTGGTATGGGTTGTTGACTTTAACAAAGTACGTAATAATTCCAAGTTGTTGGGAGTACACTTTTTCTATAGAGATAGAAAAACTAGGGTTTAGCCAACCACCCTTCTTCTTGAATTTTCTTCTTCCTTGGTGGATCACCTCTAGAGGCCAAACATTTGGGTGGCTAACGTTGATCAAAGGAAGGAACCAAACCCGGTGGATTCAAGATTGAACGCGAAAGGATTTGGAGGTGAACTTGTACCTGAGGAAACTCGATCTTCAAGGGTATGATTTTATTCTTTATCTTTTCGTTAAATTAATAATTGCGCATAAAGGATGATCCGGGTTTATGGTTTGTAAATTTTTAAACTCTGATTTTTCCACGCTTTCGCATTATTTTTGCAATTTGATTGCTTTCATGAATATTACAAACCTAACAGTGGCATCAGAGCCAAACCTTTATGCGAATTATTAATTGTTTTAATTTGATATGTATATTGATATGTGTTTAGAACAATTTAATTGGGCATAATTTAATTGTATAAAATTTTTTAAAAAAATAAATAAAATAAAATAAATTTATAAACTTTATGCGTTTTTTTAAAATTCGTGTGTAGTATTTTTTCCCGAAATCGAAATGTTACATACGATCCACTAAATCATCCTTACCACGTGAATTACATGCAAGGCACGTTTTTCAATTAAATAAAGAACCGGACTTGCCAAAGATATTGTAAATTAGGACTTTTGAATTTATATTATCAGAACATATCAGATCAAAGATATTGTAAAAATCATTGCTTTTTTTAATTCATTTTGCATAGCAGTGCACGAAAAATTTGAAGCAGCACATTTTTTTTTTTATGCATGGCACGGAAATCGAGAACGGTTATATATATATATATATATATATATTACGAATATATATATATATATATATATATATTCTTAATTATTATATAATTAAAATAAAAGTTTATTTTAATTTTAAAATAAAAGGTTTATTTTAATATTAAAATATAAAGTTTTATTTTAATTTTAATAATTTTATAATTAAAATAAAAAGGTTTATTTTAATCTTAAAATAAAAGGTTTATTTTAATATTAAAATAAAAGATTTATTTTAATTAGAATTTCATGCTAACTAATTAGAGTTGGAATTGGATTCCATGCTAACTAATTGGAGTTGAAATTGGATTCTATTTTTTCCTTAAATAAAGGAGTTTATTTAGATATGAAATAAGATTTCATATTATTCAAAATAAAGGAGTTTATTTGTGAATAAGAAAGAAAATCCATGTTTTCTTAAATAAAAGAGTTTATTTAAATATGGAATAAGATTTCATATTATTCAAAATAAAGGAGTTTATTTGTGAATAGGAAAGATAATCCGTGTTTCCTTTAATAAAAGTTTTTTTTTTTACATGGAATTGGATTCCATAATTAATTAAAATAAAAGAGTTTATTTTAATTAAAGATTTTTTATTACATGGAATTGGATTCCATAATTAATTAAAATAAAAGAGTTTATTTTAATTAAAGATTTTTTTATATATATATATATGGAATTGGATTCCATAATTAATTAAAATAAAGGAGTTTATTTTGATTAAAATTTTGATTAAAATAAAATAGTTTATTTTATTCAAAATAGGATAAATTAAAATAAAATAGTTTTATTTTGATTTAAATTTGGATTTAAATAAAGGAGTTTATTTTTATTCAAAAATAGATTTTATACTAACTAAATTTTGTCCATTAAATGATATCAATATATATATTCAATGTTTATTATTCATGAGATGAATGTTATTTATTGATGCGTATGGTGATGTGTATGATAATAAATGGGATTGATTATGGACTATGACGATGCGATTGGATTTTATTTTAGTTGGATGCATGAATGTATGGGTTTTATTAAATGGGTCTGCGTATTAAATCTTCTTCTAATTTTTCTTAATGTAAATTCTATCTCCTCCTATGTACTTCCCTCGATCACGATCAAGGTTTCTATTTATGTTAAATAGTTTTGTAATAGGAATATTTAGAATTATTTTAAAAATTAGAGATCAAGGGACAAGAAGCGCTTGAAGACCCGTTTTGTAATGGAGCCCCAAGTTTAAATGTAATAGTTATATTTAAATATTATTTCTTGCACCCAGGGTTTGACCTTTTTGGTTCACTTGGTGGCTCTAGTGAACCAAACTAGAATAAAAGTCCATAATCAATCCGGGTAGAATATAGTATTCTATATGTGCATGCTTATACTATATATATTATATATTATGCAAACATGCTCAGCATGTTCATTAATATAACGCGTATTTTATATATATATATAATGTGCACTATTAAACAAGATGAGACAAATTAATAACAAACCCTTCAATTTTTATATTAAGTCCTAAGCGTTCAAAGATATTTGGAATATCGAACGTAGCCTTACAGCATGATAAAATTAATAGAGTATTAAATATTTAATATGAGTTTGTTGTGTCACCACAAGGCAAGTATTAAGTATTTAAGATGTTAATTTATCACATTTGATGCTTATAAAGAAAATTGAACAATATTGTTTTGTTGTGTCACCACAAGGATGATATTTTTCTTTTTGAATATATGGAGTGCTAGGTCGGACTTAACTTGGATAATTTTGATTCTGGATGTGCCACCACTTGATCAAAATAATCTAAGAGGCAAAATACAAGGAGTTGCATAGTTGATGTAATTGACAAAAGTTGTCTACCTATTTATTTATATATAGTTTGTTGTGTCACCACAAGGCTATATACATTTGAAATGGGATCCTTATTCTCACTAGCAAATCTTTAATTAGATTTTGCCGAACTATATAAGTGAGGTAATATAGTTTGAAGAAAATAGTGGGAGATACCAATTTAAAACAAGACCTAATTTATTTTGGTAATTAATAAAAGAATGTATGTTAAAATGTTGTTAATTACAAATTCATTTACGTAATTTTACAATGTCTAAAATTACTATCATCTGCGAAGCATATTAGATGCTAAATTAGCGGGCCAAATTAAATGGATTGGTTAAGGAATTTGAGAATAGTTCTCATAGTCGAAAAGCTATCTTATGTCCTTAATACGCTTATCCTCGCAATGGTTGCGATAATGCCTCCGAGGAAGAGATTGCTACTTTTAGAAAGTGGCGAAGATGATGCACATTGGTAGCTCGATGCATCATGCTCGCATCCACGAAAGTAACAAGCTTGTCGACTGAAACTATGGATGCTTCTACTATATTCCTACACATCAAGTAGTTGATGGTGAGAAAAGTAGGACTAATAGATATCAGATATCTAAGGAGCTCTTCCGATCTAGAATGGCCAATGGCACTATAAAATGCATATAAAAAGTCCTAAACATAATCAATTTGATTGATCAATTAGACAACCGGTTTTGTCATGGATGGAGAGTTGAGCCAAGATTTGATCTTGCACTCACTCCGGGACTCCTTTCACAATTGTTGTAAATTTTCATATGAACAAGCTAGATATCGACTTCGATTTGCTTAACATATTGAAAAATATTGAGAGTCACTTTCAACCAAGAAAGACCATGTCTTCTTGGTAGGGGCCAAAGGATCTTCCGAAAAGAAGAACGATTTAAAGAAGGTAAATAGAAAGGCATAAACAAAGGATAATAAGAACAAAAGCGATACGGATAGAAAGGAGTTTGCTTCAACCGCAATAAGCTTTGGACATTTGGAAAGAAACTGAAAGAAGCATCTTGCGCAGAGGCTAACCAAAGAAGCTTAGTGAAGTTTCTGTTACAATACAATTTTGTTCATGATTTAAATAAATTTTTCTTTAAGTCAAGGTTCTACTTGGGTATTGGATACCGACTTTGGTTATCATAAATATAGATTTATGAAGGGACCAAACAGAAGTAGAAAGCTAAACAAATATAAGTAATCCTATATGCGAAAAATGAAGCAAAGGTTGCTGCATTAGCTATAGAAACTTATAGTTTAGCAATGCCTATGGGAAAATCTATTAAGTCAATAAGTTGTTATTGTATTCCAGTTCTTGTTAAAAATTATTATTTCCATTTTATTGTTGGACAATGAAATCTTTGGTATTATAATTAAGAACAATTGTTGTTCTATTTATAATAATAATGTTTTGTATAGAACTGGAATATTACTTAATAAATTTTGTATACTTGACTTACGTGAAAAATATATTTTGCAAATTGAACAAACTAGTATAAGAAAAGGAGATGATCATTCAAAGAGTTGAATGTGTGTATTTGCTGAAAAAACAGGGGGAATTATTTAAAAGGTTCAAAGAATTCAGAAGTGAAACAAATTGACAAAGTATTAAGATTCTTTGATTAGATCAAGGAATAAATACTTGTGAAATAAGTTTCTAGATCATCTTAAATGGTTTTCTCATAATGGACGCCTCCTGATACACAATAATTGATTGATGTATCTAAAAGGAAAAATCATACCTTGTTGGACATGGTGTGGTCTATAATGATTTTACCGACATTCCAGTATCCTTCTGGGATAATGTCCTAGAAATGGCTGCATATATACAAAAGGTAACCTCAAAATCCGGCCCCAAGACTCTATAAAAGTTATGGACAGGGAGGATTCCTAATCTTAAGTATGTTAAGATAAGGGGTTCCAACTTATGTGAAAAGGTTTCAAAAGGATAAGCTTGGGACAAGATTTGACATGTGTCATAGATTTGTGGGACATCCTAAAGTAAGTTTAGGGTATATGTTCTATAATTCTACTTAGCAAAAGGTGTTTGTTACGAAACACGCCGCTTCTAAGATAAAGGTGTTTATCATTGAAGGGGGCTAGTGGGAGGATAATAGATCTTGAAGAGTTCAAGAACCACAAAACACTATAAGTCAAATAAGAGGAACCTATAGATAGACCTATTGTACCACAACCGAATCGTAAATGCGGAATAGTCTCAAGATACCTAGGAGGTATGGATTCATCATGGATGATGATGATGAGGTACACATCATAGAAGATGATGATCCGAGTTACATTCGATGAGGTAAGACTTCTAGTGTGTACAAAAGGGTCGATTAGAACATCGTGACATTCCTAGTACTATATGTTGATATACTACGGATAAGGAATGACATACCAATGCTACAATCAGTAAAGATAAAGTTGTCTAAACATTCCTCCATGAATGATTGGGAAGAGTATCTTAATTGGGGATAAAATCTATATAGATAGATTTAAAAGGATGCTCAACTTAACCCAAGAATGTATATTCATTTGATGCTAAAGTCGTTTAGCATGGCAAACTCCAAGAGATGTCTCATGTTGATGAGCCATGGAGTGTATCTCTCTTAATAGTCCCCATAGACTCCAAAGAAGAGAGATCGCATGAGTGACAATCATGTATGCAACGAAATATACGAGACCTGATGTTGATCGGTCATATTCTGGAGAAGATCACTGTAAGACAGTGAAAAACATCTTAAAGTTCTTAATCGGCACTAAGGATGTGAGCAAACATGGTGGGTCTGAATTAAAACTAGAGGGCTTTACAGACTCAAGTTTTTCAGACAGACCAAGACGACCGAAAATCCACTTTAAGGTAAAGCGTTATCTTGAATAGTGGTGCAGTGAATTGGAAAGGTTCCAAACAGCAAAGAGTTGCTGGTTTAGTGATAAAGACAAAGTATATAGCTATAAATGAAGCTACAAGTTGATTGTTTGGATGAAAAGTTCATTACAGAACTAGGAATAGTTCCCAAGTCTCATCTTGGATCTAAACATGTGTTGTGGCACTTTCATTTGATTATTAGAATCATTGAAAGATGGAAAATCACTATAGAGATAGTGGACTCTCATGAACAACATTACATATCCATTAACTAAAGCTTATCCAACAGCAGGATAATCGTCACTTAGAGAAGAAGAGTATAAGATACCATGGCGATTGGCTTTAGTGCAAGTGGGAGATTGAAAGTAGTATGCACACAAGCCAATCATGTTTGATGATAAAGCATATACTTTGTAACAATCTTATTCATTTATTAATAAAAAGTATTAATTTATTAAAGGCTTTTAATTATCTACATGATCTTTGTTTTATAATATGTGATAAACCCATAGTTTTAAGCAATGCTTTTAGAATAATGATGATGATCATTCTAATGAGATCTAAATTCTTAGAAAGCTTAAAACTAAAATAGTTCCCAATCGTTGGATTACTAAATTGGGGATTAGTGAATCCGGATAGATTGGTACATACATACATTGCTTGCTTTCGTTGGATGAGGATGATTGATCTCATGATCATTTGTGTGGAGACACTAAAGCAAGTATGTAGGTGCTTATTAGAGAATAAGTTCACCGAACGTTGGCTCGCTAAGGAATACCTAATGGAGTTTTATTTGCTGTCGATAGGAATTCACTGTAGTGATAGTAGTCTGAGTGATCCTTGGACTTGAGATCATCATAGTATCTTGTGTATGATGAGTTATACTTTGACTTATTCCTTAAGACCCTTAGGGTATATCAAAGGGTATGCTTGGGTATAATAAGTTGTATACGTGGAGATAATGTATGATCAATAAAGAATCTACCACTTCTAATAAAAGAAGAGAAATGTCTATGTGATTCGATAAATGACAACCCAAGATAGTCCTTGGCGGCGAATGAAATTAGAAAGGAGTTTCTAATTTGCATTATTTGAGTTGTGCATTTAAGGATCGAAATACATATAATTAAATAAAATAAGACTTGTGATAATTCCATGTCTTATATTTAATTGGGACATTGCATGGTGGAAGGATTGAATTATGCGGTAACTATTTACTCAAAGGTTCTTTAATGATTAATGTTGAAATCTATATTATCCGGAAAGTCGTTGATCGCTAGGAGAGGCTTATCCTATTGTAGAATAAATATTATTTAAATAAATTAATTGTTTAATTTATTTATTTAAATAAGATTAGAATTGTTCTAATTGATTTATTCACAACCTAGGTTTAATATGGAGAACCTAAAGGGTCACACCATAAAAGGAAGAATAATTATTTAAAAGTAAATGGCATAATCGTAATAATATGTTATGTATATTTAATTTAATCTATGGTGATAGAATAAATTAAATAGCTTAATATTATTATTTAATATTTTAGAAATATTAAATATAAATTAATAAGAGGAGTCTTATTAATATTATTACAATTATTATTATTTTAATTTCTAAAAGAGTTTAGGAATTAATTTAATATAAGTACTCTCATTTATTCCTAATTGGATTAGGAAAGAAAATTAGTTAAAGGAGTTTAATTAATTATCCCTAATAAGATTAGGGAGCTTAATTAATTAAAAGAATTAATTAATTAAAACCCAATTCCTTAATTGTTAAGGTGGGTTGCCCACATCTATAAATAAGAGGAGTCTTATTATGGGTGGTATGGGTTGTTGACTTTAACAAAAATGCGTAATAATTCCAAGTTGTTGGGAACACACTTTTTCTATAGAGATAGAAAAACTAGGGTTTAGCCAACCACCACCCTTCTTGAATTTTCTTCTTCCTTGGTGGATCACCTCTGAGAGCCAAACATTTGGGTGGCTAACGTTGATCGAAGGAAGGAACCAAACCCGGTGGATTCAAGATTGAGCGAAAAGGATTTGGAGGTGAACTTGTACGAGGAAGCTCGATCTTCAGGGTATGATTTTATTCTTTATCTTTTCGTTAAATTAATAATTGCGCATAAAGGATGATCCGGGTTTATGGTTTGTAAATTTTTAAACTCTGATTTTTCCACGCTTTCGCATTATTTTTGCAATTTGATTGCTTTCATGAATAATACAAACCTAACAATATGGACAAAAATGTCGTTCTCCAATATGTTGGGATGAGGTGGGTGAAGCAACATTGTTGGGACCCGAGTTAGTACGTATGACTAATGATTCGACAACGTATACAAACGGCACAAGATCGACAAAAGAGTTATGTGGATCTTCATTGAAAGGACGTGGAATTTAATGTAGGGGATCATGTATTGTTGCGAGTTGCTCCATGGAAGGGTGTTACAAGATTTGGGAAGAGAGGAAAGCTCAATCCATGATTTATTGGTCCATTTCAAATTCTTGACCGAGTAGGAAATGTAGCCTATAGACTTGCGTTACCTCAGGTATGTCTCGTGTTCATAATGTGTTTCATATATCATGTACTTAGTAAATATGTGAAAGACCCGAACCACGTTATTGAGTTAGAAGCTGGGCGAGATAGCCAAGACTTAACGTATGAGGAGGAGGTACACATCAAGATTTTAGATAGGAAGGAGCATGTCCTACGCTATGAAAGGTCATACCACAAGTTAAAGTTTTGTGGAGGAATCATGCTATAGAGGAAATGACACAGGAATTGGAAAGCGGAAATGAAAGCGAGGTATCCTCACCTTTTGAAACACTGTGTCACGTCGTCGATTTCGAGGACGAAATTTCATAAGGAGGGAGGTTGTAAGACCCCAAAATTTTTTTAAATAAAAGGAATTTCCTTTATTTATTATTTTGAAATAGTAAGGGTTGATTTGATTAATGTGGATAGTTAAGGGTTAAATATGCAAATATTTCAAAATAAGCAGTGGTTATAAAATATTCATTGTTGTCGGGGGAATATTCGTTTGGTGAGGAATATTAAATGCTTCGGGGAATATTAAATGCGACCCAGTAGCCCATGTGTGGGCTCCATAACTGAAGCGATTGGATGAAGAAAACGACAAATATAAGTTGTTTTTAAATAACAGGCGTAGTTATTCACAGATTATCTTGTTGGAATACCGGTGGTTAAAACACACTAATACGCGTTGTTGAGCGATAGCTACCAGTATTGCACCAATTATTGATTCTTACGTGAAGAAGCACTACTCGATAATGGTTACACGTAATTCTTGTTCGATATTTTATTGAGTTAATAATTGTTGCGTTGATATTTTATATTCTTTGTTGTTTGATAATTGTCATTACACGCGATTATTTTTCTTTATCGAAGCAATAATTCATATTATCTGAATAATATTATTAGATAACATTATTGGCAATGTCTAGAAAGTTACATCTAAGGAGAGGTTTGGTCACCTAATTGCGGCGCCATGAAGAAGAAATTCTTATTGGAAAGCCCTCTTTCTGGGAGCTGCACGGTTTTCAATATTGTGATTACATAATATTATTTGTGAATAATTAATTATTGATTTATATGATGAGGAAAATATTGATTTTATGTGGATATAGATGGAGAAAATTTTTAAAATGACAATTGTTGAAAATTAATATTTTATCTTTTTACGATAAAATAATTCATTTAAATATATTATTTTAATAATATATTAACGGTGATATTTTTACAACGAATGTGGGATATATGAGTATCTGAGGAGGAAGAGTATTTTTGTTGCAATAAATGTTTAAAACATGTTAAACATGTCGGTGGACCCCATTTATTATTGAAATTTGATTATAACACGTAAAATTGCCCGTTTGTGGATTTCGGTCAATTTCTGATTGGAATTTGGAAAAACTTTCTTCTGCAAAGTTGTAGAGAATTGAATTTCCTATAAAAACTCATGAGATTTGAATTTTCTGATGAAAGGGCTATTTATTATGAATTATTGAAGTTCGAAGCTCAAAATAATTGATTTTGAAAGTTTAAAATATTTAAAATTAGAAAAACGTTTTTCTTATTTTTTTCTAGAAGGTGGCATGTGTTTGATGGCTGAAATCAGATTCTAGACATGTGTAGAAAATAATATAATTATATTATTAATTTATTAAATTTTACTGCTTTTGGTGTTCTAGCGATTTCTATAAATAGGGTCTTTAGGTTAGAATTGAAAATCACACCGAAAATCTGAAGTTTTCTCTCTATATTATCGGCGTATTCTTGTGAGTATTTTGAGTATACTTTGAGTATTGCTATACTGTCTGCAAGTCCAAGTCATACTTTATATCAGGTGTTTCAAATTAGAAGTCTTGATCTTTCGAGGTAAGGAATATTATTTTTTCAGAATGATATTATTTCTTCAATATCATTATCTTTGAAATGTTGATCTGAAGTTTTATCAAATTTGGAACTTTTTCATATCGGGGTTACTATTCATGGGTTACTTATTCATGAGTTCTTATTCATGAGTTCTTATTCACGAGTTCTTATTCACGAGTACTATTCATTAAGCGTGAAGATGTTTTTGTGGAATTTCTATCTTTTGGTGTCGGAGTTACTATTCACGTATATTGGCACTATTCACGTATCTGGTACTATTCACGTATCTGACTATTCAATAGAAAAATAAAATTTCTTCTTTTCGTCCAAAATATCTATTCTGGATACTAGTTTTGATTGTATCCATGTTTTGATCATTCTTGAATTTTACACCACTATGATTATTTTTGAGGTATTGTTGGACATGGATAAAACCAAGTACGAATCCTTAATCCTTAATCCTTGTCATTTTGTTTCACTGGATTCGTTTCTTTAAAAACATTTTTCATCATCCTCAGTCTTAAATGATGATATTATTGAATATCTTTGGCCCATAGTGCAAGATGAATGATTTCAAGAATATCTTTGGCTGTAGTGCAAAGATGAGCAGTGTTGAGATGAACATGACCGATTGATTAATATCTTTGGCTTTGTGAGTGCAAAGATGAGCAGTGTTTAAATGAACATGACCAATCGATGAATATCTTTGGCACAGGAGTGCAAAAGATGAATATTTGATTCGGATGCATATTGATTGATGTTACGAGGATAAAATATTGATGATGGATTTATTAAATTCATAGATTATAGTAGATTTCATTCTCTACGTAACTCTTCTATGAATTATTATTTCATTCTGCGAATATTGATCTGAAACTTGTTGTCTATTGTATTCTATCGAGATTTTCCTGTTGAAGACTAACGATAATTTGTTGTATATTATCTTAGTCATAATATTCTTCTTGGGGCTAGTTGAGCTCACCCTTTTCCTTGTTGTTCCATTTTTCTTCTCGGGGAGGCGAGAATGTAGGCGAGTCTTAGTCGGGGTATGGAATGAAGGTTCTAGAGAGAGTTGTTTAGTAGTCCTCACCATTTTGTAAAATAATGAATCAATAATTATGATGGGGATTTATTTGCGTGTGGATATTGTCTGAAGACAATATTATATTTAAACTCACAATATATATTGTCAGTATTTCACACGACATTTGTATTATTGAAGTTGTAGTTTGCTTCTTGTACCATGTATTTGGCGACTCAGAATGGGTGTTGTGTATACCTATTTTGGGGGCGTCACACAACATATATAGGCTGAGTATATGGCGTTGACAGAGGCAGACAAGGAACCTTTGTGGCTAAAGGGACTAGTTGAAAACTAGGTTTCAAGCAGAGCAGCATCCATATGTAGTGTGATAGTTAAAATGCTATTCATTTAGCGAAGAACCAGATGTTCCACGCCATGACCAAACATATAGATGTTTGGTATCACAAGATTCATGAATGGCTAAATAGTGTTATCATTATAGTTCGCAAAGTTCATACAAAGGAGAAGCAGATATGCTCACAAAGTCTGTTTCAGCAGAAAAGTTCATGCATTACTTGGACTTAATTCATTTCATCGAATGTTGAGTTCGTGGTGGAGTATCTAGGGAGAGGGATACATTCACAATCACAATAAAGTTCACAATATTTGGATAATACAAGTCAAGGTGGAGATTGTTGAAAGTATTGACTTGTCTTTAATTGATTTTGGTTGGTAGTAGTTGGGGGATGACATTCATAATGACCATTAGTTGTTAGTGGTTTAGGGATGACATTCAAGGCTATTTTTCTCTTATAAAAGGGAGTTTTGGCTTCTCATTTCTACACACCAATATTTGAGAGCAAAAGAGGTAGAGAGAGAAATTAAACAATGAGTTTATTTTCTCAGTTAGTAAGGCTTGTATTCTTAAATATTTTCATAGTGGATTATAGTGGATTTCTGAGATCTCTTCCCGTGATTTTTTTCCAGTTGGGTTTCCACGTAAAATTCGTGTGTCATTATTTTATCTCATACAAAAAGTGTGTTTATCTTGGTGTTTAGTGTTTTGTGTGCTTGATTTCTCAACACAACTCTTCAAAAAAAAAAAAAAAAAAGGTGTCAAACTAAGCACTCCATCCGAATCTGTGTAACATTGTTGAAAAAACAAGTTCAACAACTACAGATGTACTGTAAACAGCCTTCAGTAAAGACAATATTCACAAAATGGAAATAGCTGGACAGAATAGCATATAATATTACAAAATGAAGATGACAGCAAATTTTAATACATGTACTGATTAATATGTTCTACAAAGATTGTGCTTTGTAGAACATAGATAGTTGAAGATAGTCCAACAAAGCATAAGCATAAGTTTCTATGCCAGATTCCATTACCATGCCTGTCAGTGAATCGGCTTTTCAAGATAGGATGCAAATCCTAAAACAATCATAAGAAAGAATCTTCCACTCTAGCTCGTCTGTAAACTGATACAGCCTTTTCTTTAGGGTTAGTCTCACCAGGGTTTTGAACTTTGTTTTGGCGCCCATGACAGATTAAAATAGGTTAGAATGCTAGTGTTAGAAAATAAATTAGAAAAATAAAAATCATAACAATGAAAAAAAAACTCAAAGAAAAAATCATATGCAGACAATAATGTGCAATGGATTGTCTATGTTATATACAGGATCAATGCAAAAAAGAATGGTATAGAAAGATGTCCACTACAGATGGACAAAAGAAAGTCCTTGTTTAGTAGTTATCAGCTGTTGGACAGTAAAGCCAATATGCCAGTAGAAATGATAAAGCAAAGCCTAAAGATGTTCCCAGGATATCACTTGAAGATGTGGGGTATCACTTGAAGATGTTCCCAGGATGAGAGAGAGAGAAGCCCTAAAAATAAGAGGATCGAAGAATGGACCTAAGAACACCAAATAAAGGGACTTTTGCTAGTAGTTTCAGCTAGTTCAATATAAGAAGTCCCAAAAACAAGAAAGATTAGTCCTCCAACAAACATACTTAAGAGCACAGGTCAGATTTTCAAGTACTCATAAAATTGAAGACATATTAATACATTTATTATTAACAAGCAAAGATTATATACATGTCTAAACCTTAGAAATGATACAGCAAAGCCTAAAGAGATTATATACCATCATGCGACGATAACTATACATGATATTCTATCAACACAAGGGAGAGAATGTGGGATAAGGTAGACTGAGGCGCTTACATCGGCAGTGCAATAGAGAATCAAGTTTATGCCGTTTAGTGGGAGTTCACAGATTAATACATTGATAACGAAATCATTTTGTATGAAGTTGTGGAATGTACAAAGTTAACCGCCATCAATACACAGTCATGAGGATGGCTATGCTAGGTACTCCTGCCACTCTTCTGGTGTTCCCTTTCTCTTTCTCAGCTTCTGTATCGCTGTGTTCGTCAGGGGGATGGCAACTATGTCGTAGTCTTTAGGAGCCTGCAAGATCAAGGCAGACTCACTTATGGTTAGTGAATATAAATGAATGTGGTTCGTTGTTAAGGCTTAGTTATTTTATTCACCCTTTCTTTTTACTTTTCTTGCTTTATCTTATGTATTCTTCTTGTTGCTGACTAAATCATTAAACTACAATAAAATATAGTATATCTGAAGTCTCAAACTTCTAATCTTCTGATTACTTCTTACTATTGATATTGGCAAAATTAGATGACCTACCCAGGTATGATGTTTTGTACTATTGGGATGAATTATGGTTCTTATCCTGCACTGTATTATGTGCAATATTCTGTGAGACAAATTTTCCGTTTATTATAAGAGCATAAAAGTAAAACAATGAACCAACTAAATTTTATAAATAGTAAGTAGCTGTGGAGTATCCCAAAATGGAAAATCAAATTTATGGGACGAACCACGATATTATGATTTTGTGTCTTGTGTGTGATTGTTATTTTTTTTGTGATTTCTCTTTTCTCTATTGTTTTTTGCTGCGTTGTTATTCTCTAACATATGACTTTTGTTAACAAAGGATACTGGGAGGAATCGATGGGTACATACTACAGATCTAACCTTCAGGATTATTGCCACAAAGTGGCTGCACTCAGTTCAAAACCCACTATCATTAAACCTCTGCTAGTAAACTTGGATGGGAAATTATATTTCTTTATTTTTGAAAAAATAATATCAAGTAGATAAATGAAGTATTTAAGTTTTTTTTTTTGATAAGGGAACTCGGTCAAAGGATATCAGAAGCTACCTTAGGGACCTTGTTCAGCTTCATGTTTGCTTCCTCCAAAGTTTTTTGACCTTTTCTGGAGTTGCAACGTGAACATGCAGTAACCTGTTACACAGAAGATGATGGAATGCATTGCGAATATGGCAAATGGGATTAGAATTTTTTTTAGTTAAAGTTGACAAATACTACTTATTTGAAACTGTATTTTGCTATATATAATAAAATACTAGCTTCCATGTGAGACCCCAGATTTTATCAATAAAGATTTAAATTTTGTCGAAATAATTTTTTATATTATGGTGTGAATTTAAGATAATATTATAGTTGTGGGTAGTATTTATAAATTTTGTAAAGTATGCAAGTGGTTATATTATATTCGATTGGTCGGGAATATTCGGTTTAGCGAGGGAATATTCGTATAACGGCTCAATCATTGGTGGACCCTAGCAAGAATTATTATTGTCGGATTGAAAAAAGCGACAAAAATATTTTATTAAAATAACGGCGGAAGTTTTACCGTTGATCTTGTTGAACTACTTTCGGTAGTAAAAAATGCGATGTCGTGTGGTTGTATAGTAGCACCTGGTATTGATTATTGATGCCTATGTGAGAAGTCACTCGGTTTGATTCCATTATTGTCGATTAATAATATGAATTATTATAGCGATAATGACGTTTTGTTTTATTAAGTATTATTAACGTAATAAAAGCGAAAACATCTTTTTATATAAAATAGAATACTTTATTAAAGTTATTCTATAAATAGAATATATTATATTTTATTATGCATAGTGTTGCATAGTATTTTGCATAGTGTTTTGCATAGTATTGCATAGTGTTTGCATAGTAAAATGTTTTATATAAATAGAATATATTATATTTTATTTAAAAGATTTTTCTTTAAATATGGACCGTCAGATTAAAGTAAATCAATACTGACCGTTCATGGATTAATTACTATGCATTCCATTTTCCTATAAATAGAAGCTCATTCCTTCATTATTTTCTTACAAATTCATTGAAACTGTAGAGAGAATTATAGAGAGAGCTATAGAGAAAAATTATAGAAAGAAGAAGAGTATTCGCTACTTCACTACTTCTATATTCGGGTTCTTTTACGGTAATGGGTGTTATTCTTTCTTCTTGAAGAGAACTTCATTATTCCATTCATTATTATTACATTGGAATAACTTTGTAAAAGTGGCATACCCTACATACATAACTGTATCAGATGTGTACCCTATACTTGGTGAAATCCTTATGTTATTCCATTGCTTATTATTACATTGGAATAACTTTGTATACGCAGTTTACCTATACCGGTGACATTCTTCTATTATTACATTGGAATATCCCATGCATGTGTTTTTTACACCCACTGGTTCCGCTTTTTATTATTACATTGGAACATCCTGTGCATGTATTTTACACCGGACCTAGTTCCGCTCTTTATCATTCTCGTTGGAATATCCTATCTCGTGTGTTTTTTACAGGATCCGGTTCCATCTTTATTATTCTCATTGGAACATCCTGTCGATTGTGAATTTCACGACACAGTTCCATTATTATTATTCATTGGAATAACTTTGCTCATACGTCTTAATCTGCATGCGTGGTGATTTCTTTTGTTATTCCATTCTTTATTATACCCATTGGTTAAAACTTTGACTTCTATACTCCATGAAATTAGTAGAATATCCTTGATATTTGCGTTTCATCCAAAGATCTTTCACGGAAATATTCTTCCGATCATTCTTGAATTTTACTCTATGTAAACGATATTATGTTGACAATTTGACGTTAATAATTCATGGATTAAATAATTCTTGAACTTGTTTTATTGAATTATTATGTCATTGTCATCATCCTCGTGTTATATTATGTTATCTTTGGCTTACGTGCGTAGATGAACTTAGTATGATTATGACCGAGGGGATCATTCGGTATAATCATGACTTGATATAAATGATGTGACAAAAAGTCCTCGGTGGCACTGTAATGCGATGATGGATAGTTTTTGGTATGATTATGACGAGGTGATTCGGTATAGTCGTGACCATTGATAACTTGATGAAAATCCTTGGCCAGTGATACGGGGATGATTAGATGTGGTGGTTTATTTATTAAAATTTGAGTCTCAATGATAAAAATTGATGAAAACCTTTAAAACCTAAAAGGTAGTAGACTTTATTCTCTACTTGACTACGTTAATGGATTGCTTATTCCACGCAGATTAAACTTGTTGTCTATTGTATTTTATCGGTTTAACATTTGTTGAAGGTTAATGATAATTTATTACGCATTATCTTAGTCATAATATTTCTTCTTTGGGCTAGTTGAGCTCACCCTTTCTTTCACCGTTCTCTTCGGAAATGAGAACATAAATGAGACGAGTCGGGAGCGAAGTAATGGTCCGAAGAGATAGCATTAGTAGTCCTCACTATTACGTGAAATAGTGTGATAATAGTTGTAATGAGGACTCCTTTTGAGTTTGTATAATATCTAGTAGACAATATTTGTATTCAAACTCACGGTTTATGTCGTATTATACTGACGAGTTATATTAGTAAGTTGTATTTGAATTTATGTACCATGTAAGTGGCGACCCAAGATGGGTGACGTATACCTAATTTTGGGGGCGTCACATTCCAATTTCCAAGTCATCCAAAACTGAGAGCTTTCAATTTCAAGAGAATCAAGATTATTATTCGTGCCTACCCAAAAAAAAAAATTTATTGTTTGCCACATTATTGACACAATTTACAGAAATCTTTCATCACAAGACCTTGCAAATCTTGCAAAACTGTTTAAAGATGTTTTTTTGATGAATATCACACTGTCATCTTCCATAGATATTACAAAATACATTTGTTTCCTAATATGTCAGAAGGTGGGTGAACATGAAATTTTGCTTGGTGCATCTGGGAGAACAAGGATAATAGACACTCAATTGTATTTCGTCAACAAAAACAATCATGGGCCACAGAAACATAATAAAAACGGTGCAATGTAATGTAAAGGTCAGTTACACACACTTCTAGGTTGTCATACCAGATTTTCCCATGTCCATTCCCCGCCTCGTGCAATTGGAAACATGTGGTCAATTGTTAAGTTTTCAGTAGAAGAACAGTACCTGTTGCCAAAACGAATTACTTGTTAATTAGAGATAATAAATGATCTAGAATAGCTGGATATATATACAAAAAGAATTTCATTGAAATAGGGAATGCTACAAAATGTGGGGAGATGAAGAAGAAAAAGTGGTAAAAAGAGAAGTAAAGCTACCCACCAAATAAAAAATTGTCAATACCTCAGCCAAGCAATGAACGGAAAAAACTGATATTAAAGCATACAAATTATGCTAAGGTAGCAGTTTTTTGCAAGATTATTCACTCAACAGGGAAAACAGGAAAACATGTGAGGTTGTTTGTCAGAACTATAAACTGTAAATGAGAAGAGTTTATTCAAGCGAGAGGCTAAGGCCCCGTTTCTCACAATTGGGGATCATCATAAAAAAATTATGACAATCAAGTCGGTGCAGGAAATCCTAGTTACATGACTGAGAAGGTTTCTAAGTGCCATAGAACAGATAGTTTGTCAAGTTATCTACAAAGCCAAGATATTTAGGTTCACTACAAAGTTATCCCTAATATTAATTAGGATTTTCTCTGACAGAATAGAAACTGTTTCTTAAAGAATATAGGTCAAGTACGTTGATATGAACTTGATAATTTCTTATAAACATGACTATTTTCAAGGCTACTTTGGGAACTAGGAAATGGAAAGGGAAAGGGAAAGGAAAAGGAATTAAAGTCTAAATATATATACAAGCTTTATCAACTGTACATTATATATCAATGTTAGTCTTGATACAAACTTCCAGGAAGTAAATATAATTGGATATGTTCATTAAAAAGGTTTTTCCTATTTACAATCTATTTTCATTTGTCCTTTCCCTTGGGTTTTCCGAGAGGCAAGCACTACACAAAAATAAATTTATCTCTATCACCAACTCTCAATTTACACAGAAGTAATCATCTTCAATTAAAAGGGTAGCAGATATCAGCATACTACTTACTGACAAGTGAAACTGTCCCGAGCAAGTATATTTTTACGACTAAGGGCACTTTTGATTCTTCTTCTCTTGACAACTTGCAGTAAATATGGAACCTGGAAGAATGGACAAGCCAATATCATTTGATATTCATTATCAAGATAAGAAACATATAAAGTATTAACCAAAAGAGGAGGTAAGAGCGAACGAGAAAGTATCAAAATAATGAAAAGAAGGAAACAATACATTAACTTACCCCCTCACCCACCCTATCCCAACTCACTTCCAAAAGATTGAGAATTGATATTTAAATACTTAAGGGCATACCCTCAAAACGGCAGGTATGTAGAAGGATCCACTAGGAGAATTTACAGTTTGATCATAATACTCCAGAACATCAGCCTGTACAAAAACAAAATTTAGACTTCAATCCAAACTAATGGCATTCTTCTAAATACACTTCTTTCTATACAAAAATACCGGAGTATATAATATCAATTGTTGGGGCATGATTATTTGGGCCATGGGTTCGGTGGGCCATAGTCCACGTGGAGGAAGTCTCCCCATGTAGGAGGCCAGTTTGTGCAGTTGGAGAACTTTAAGGAATCTGAGATTCCTAACTATATTTAATTTCCAACTTCTAAGGAAAGTTCATGATATAATCTGACTTCCTTTCTTTAAGGAAATTCAGTTTAATTCCATTAAGGAATCTGACCTAATGAGGAGTTCTACTTCCATACGGGAAAGGACATGTAGGAGGAGATGTGATCACTAAAATACAAGGTTATATCCTGGTTCTCAGGTACACATGTAGTATCTCATTATTTTTCAGCACTAAAATAATTCTATTGTTAAACCTTGTTATTCTCGATGACATCATCAAGTTTTCTCCTCGACGACTTGACGGCCCAAGCTGTCAAGTTTTTCTATCTGTGTGATTTCTTTTATGTTCAGGATTGAACGCGCTTTTGGTGGTTGAGGCGCATGGACGAATCTTGGCGTTAACATCAATAAAGTATCATTTAATAACAAGGTAATTGGTCAGAACTGAAGACTAAATGCATCAGAACTAGGAATGGAAAGTAATCTAGATTAAGCTCTTGAATATCACAGAGACCGCAGTCTAATAAAAGACAATCTACATACTACCTCTGTCCAAATCAAAGTTACTCATGGGTTTTTTACCTAAAACAATTGCCACTTGCGGGTTCTATTTATGAGGTGCAAATGATGCCAATATACCAATAATTTGACAGACAAAATACAATCATTTGGTCAAAAATCCAATTCGTTAGTTACTTTTGCCATCATTTTTAAAAAATAAAACCCAAAAGTGATATTAGTATTTGGGACGGGGCAAAAAAAATACTCTACACAAAATGAACAACAGAAATAACTGAAAGTGATCTATGAGTAAATAATAATAATAAAAATAATAATAATAAATCCATCTAAACAACAATTAGTCTAACCTTCTCCATGAACTCCAAGCAAATAGCACGTTTCCAGCATACAACATTAATTGGCCTAAAACAAGGGAATCCCAAGTAAATGTAAAATATAAGAGTAAAAAATAAATATATCCATAATTTTTTTAGAAAAAAGATAAACTATAAATTATTTAACAAAATACAGACCTGTAAGATATATCCAAGACTAAACCCCTGAAACAAGATAAATCATCACTCTCATACTCGGAATCCTCTAAAAACTCATCATACCCAACACCGAAGCTCTCATCCCCATTAATAACATGCTTGAACTTAAAATTTCCAGATGATGATACTGATGATGAAGAAGAAGAAGCAAATAGCCTAGTACAAGTACTACTACCATTAAACCTGATTTTGCGTTTGTGAATTTGCATTGGAGCAGATGGGTCTCTGGGTTCGAACCCAATTAACATTCCATCGCCATTAAAGAGCGGCTTGGGTCGTCCCTGAGCTCGAATGAATTGCGCCATTACTGATCAACTGGAGAGAAATTTGATTTCAGCAAAATCCCTTTCTTTATTCTGTCAGCCAATCATCCAAATATGATTTGCACGAAACAAATTTGAATGGAAAATGTGAGTATTTTGATCACGTTTTCGTATTTTTGAATTTCTTGTGGAAAGTTGAAAGGTAGTTAGTAATAAGAACAAAAAATAGTTTTCTTTTCTGATTGTTATACGGAAAATTGCATTACCACATGTTTTCCTTCGAATATCTCCTCATATTCTTCTAGAAAATGACATGTTTGCCCTAATAAATATCTTTCTTTCATTTCAGTCCTCAAATATTAATGTAGTACGCTACTTTTGCTAGGTTATGATATGAAAATTGGAGTGGAAAATATTACTATAAAATTAAAGAAATAGTTGGGTTCGATTAATTCTACTTACTTAATTAAAAATTTGATTCGATAAATGATTCAAATATATAAATGGCTCAAATTTCGATAAATTTTAAAATTCGATAATCCTTAAATTTTTAATTTTTTATCGATATTCTGATTATGTTCGAAAAAGCTCAAATTGTTTTAAAAATTCAATTTGAGATCGTCTTTCATTTCGATAATTAAACAAACCTTGATCAAACTTTATTTTATACTCGATAAATTTTGTAAACCAAATCTGAGCAACTCAATACTCAATTCGACTCAGTTCATTTATACTCTTACTTTAGTTTATCGGGGTTTGTTATAAAGTGTTAAACACTTTAATTCCTAAAGCTAAAGGTACAAGTATAAAGGGTAAGACCCAATGTTATTAAACTCAAATCGGCCTGCCGGTCTAATCGATAAAAATCGAAATCGGTCGGCTCTCCGATCCAGTTCAATCCGATTTTATTGATTTGGTCAAAAATCAGTTGACCCAGTTGACCAATGGTCCAATCAGTGGATCAACCGGTAAAACCGAATAATTGACCCAGTGAACTGGTTTTTAATATATTTTTTATACCAAAAAAGTTTTAATATTAAAATTAATCATTTTTAGTAATATTGTAACTCAATTTTATTATGTTTTAGTTCATAAAAAACGAGATTTTTAAAAATTTTATTAATTACTAATAATATATATTTTTATATATTAATGATGTCACTGGGTCAATAACGGTTCGATCATTGGTTGGACTAGTGACCCATCCATCCGATATTTTTTTCAATTCGATAACCGGTCCTGGTATAAGAACCATGGTAAGACCACTATTTTTGATATTCAAGTTCTTGCTCAATGGGCTTTACCTAGAGCCAGTACACCTACTACTGAATTATGTGTGAATAGGAATTTAGGAATCAATCATCTTTTAAGATAAGTAAGTTAATCGATTAATTAATACGGTCTTGACACGCAGAGAGATTATATCTCTCTCTGTGTATCAACATCAGATAATCAATTAACCAAAGTTAACGTCAATCTAACCACTTCCGGGATTTAGATAGTATTGTAGAAATACCGGAAGGAGATGTGATAGTAAATTTTAATCAAACTAATAGAATAGCTAGGTTTAAGTTAACTAAATTTGAGTCACCTGACTTAATTAGAAGTAGAGTAGACTTGATATTCAGAGTAAATGAGCTAAGTGCTTTTTGGTGGTGTGAACTGAACCTTACACAAGAACAATTTCTGGTTTCGAGTTTTAATGGAGTTTAATCTTGACCAACACTTGGCTTAGCAAGAATTAATGGAGTAAATGAGTATAGAAGGAAGCTAGGCTAACAAATGACCAAATCAGTATTTACTAAGTACTAACAGTGTGCTAATACTTGGTTAAAACTAAAACTAAGCAAAAACTGTTTGTTGGAATGTTTGTAAAGAATTTAGATAATCTGTGATGAGTAACTATGATGAAATCAGACAACAACAATGAAAAACTTGCAGACCCATTAAGAAAAATGCAAAGAATAGAAACTTATGTTGAAACAATAAATTTTTTGGGATTTTGGATAATAAACTAAGAGAAGATGCTAATTTAGTGTTGTAAATGTTTGGGTTATGTGATTTATTTATACTTGAACGAGTCATGGGTAATAGAACCCTCAAATAATCACCATGAAGTGATTATAATTCTCAGTTGCAGGTGTTATCGCGAAAACTGAGCATTGACAACTCGATCTTTTGATCCATGTTTAGCTAGATCCTTGGTTGTTTTGATTAATTATTTGAGTTGGGTTGTAGATGATGGGATTTGAGTAATCAATGGAGTTTTAGGGGTTTTATTAAGATTTTTTGGTGTTTGTATAAAATAGAGTATCAAATCTGAGCTTTGTAATTTCTGCAAAAAGAGGAGTTACAAAGAGGTTGAGATGAAGGAAAATGAGAGGAAGAAGAAGATGGAGCCAGGGGCTAGAATACCAAATTAAATTTATCAGGTTCCACTTCGTCCTGACCTTGAATCAAAGAATTAGGAGCAGAGAGAGACAGGTAGAGTTCAATTTAGGAGGTGAAATATATTTTTCATATATTTCAATACTTTAATATGTAAAAACTATTACAACTATTTATAAATAGAAAGAAATTACTTGCAAAGAAATGAAAATAAAAATAACCAACTGCATCATGTGCTTATAGAATCTACTTTTTATTTTATATTCTCTAAAATAACATTAGCTTGACGGTCTACATTACATGAACACAAGCCTCATATGCCAAGATTTTTATTAAACTCAATTTTTTATTAATCAAAGTCAACCAACAAGGGTTTTACCTCCTCTACCGGATAAACCAAATGATTGACAGGACACTAAGCAATAACACACTTCACAGTTCACCCCATCATAACCCTACAAAATACAGTTTTTGTACTACACGGGGAAATATAATCCTTGAAAACCCAAGAACTTAATCAGATAAAACAGCTCAAATTCAGCTACTGAAGTCCCGGTTCTCATATTTAGCGAAATGTGTCATCAATTGCATGACAGCAAGAGAATGCTATACTTGCAATTGAACTTTTTGCCATAAAGTTAATGCATCCTCGAGGTCATTTCTGTCGACAAAAATATACAAACAACTAATTAGCATGTCATACTTCTTAATTTCATAGAAATAGGAGAGAAAGATAGCCATACCACTGCTGGTTCTTCCTAAACTCAGTAAGAACAGGGTATATGTTCTCAAATGCGGTATATGTTTCCTCTCTCACCTAAATTATCATAAAACAGATGGCAGTTAGCAAGACTTAAGAGGAATAGAAGATAATATGTTAAACAAATGACAAATTTTAGCCTGCCTCACCTTGGCTCCTGTTAGTACAATTTTTCCCGACACGAAAATGAGAAGGACTATCTTCGGTTGCTTCATACGATATATTAGACCAGGAAATAGTTCCGGTTCATACTGTGCTCATACAGCATAGATAAGCCATGATTAACACCGCAAAAAAAGGATCAGTGTGTTTCTTGCTTGTGAGTAACAATCATTACAGTGGTAACTTACACTTGAAAAGGCACCATGGGAATACGCTAGACCTTCAAGTCTGATGGGAAATTTCACATCACAGGAACCAACAATATTCTGAATCTTAAAATCCTGTCATCAGGCATAACATAGTTTAATAAGTTTTAACAACTTTAAAAAAAATTACAGATTGACCATATGCACAAGGAAAATGCAAAATATTAACCATAAACAGGCAAGTGTGTTTGTGTGCATGTATCTGAGAAAAAGGATATATTATACACACACACACACACAGAGAGAGAGAGAGAGAGAGAATACCTTGAATTTTGCAGGAAATCCAAGCTTTTGAATAATTCGCGCATACTGGAAAGTAAATACACAAGTACTGTTAAAGATTCTCAAAAAAAACCACTTTAAAAATTTTGAACAAATAAAATCACATAACAAGGATTCTCATAATTGGTTTTTCAACCGGGGTTTACAACGTAGATTCTCTATCACGTTCACGTATATTTCAAAATTTTAAACCATTGTAATGAGCACAAGACAAACTTAATGAGTTTCAAAATCACCGCCAACCTTCCTTGCAGCCAATTTTGATTGTTGTTCGCTCTTCGCTCCAGTACAAACCTAAAATCAACAGTGAAACTTTATCATAAATTTTTTCCCAACGATTAAACATTGAACAAGAACAGGGAGTCAAGTCAACCGTATAGCCTAAAAAATCTAGCCAAAGTTGAAACTACCCAACTTTAAAATTGCCATCAGACGCAACAGCCATATCTTATGCATAATTAAGCCAAACAAATGGATATAACTTGGCAGTTTCATTTGAATAACTTAATATGACAACTTGAAATGTCATTCTGATGGGTTATATAAACTAACGAAGCGGTCGAAAAACGGCATCTTGAGTTGTATTAACAAAACTCACCATCTTCCCTGAAGCAAATATCAAGGCTGTTGTCTTCGGATCTCTGATCCTCATAATAACAGCAGCAAAACGCTGTGGAATCATTACAAAACACATGGTCAACGAGGCCTAAATATATTTTAAAAGCACCTATTGGTGCTCTTAAAGACTAGCTCTATTTGAGCATGTTAAATGTCTTAAGGAAAGAGACCACCGAAATTCAAAAAAACGAAATCCAAAACACTAGTTGACATAAATTAGGGAAATTGTATTGACAAATTCCACCAGTGCCTCATCATATAGATAACCAAAAACATAAACCTCCTACAAAGGATTTTAAAATGACATAATGATCTTTCTTTTTCCTTCAGCCTTTGCTAATAAAAATGAAAACTGAAGCCAAACTTCCATGAAGATGCATACCTTAGGGTTATATTCAGCATTTCTTGCTTGCAATGCAATGGCTTTCAGGTCCAACTTGCAATCCAAGTTGACAGTGGAGACAATATTCCTAATAGTAATACATGACAATTGACGATTAAATTCTATAATTTAGCAGAAATTTTCGCAAGACCATTCACCCGCTCGATAGAAGAACTGAAATACAGATACTCCATATGACAATCACATGACCACATTTTAACAACATTGTTCACCAAGTAGCACCTTAACACACGATACATATCTTCATTTTTTTTCTTTTTGATAAGTCAAAAAATCCACATCTAACAATAACTAATGAGAACCCACAGGAGTACAATATACATACGGATACTTTAAAGATATCGTACACCTAGAATGGTTTTCTATAATTTATATCTTTCTCGTTTTTTTCTAAGGCGTGTGGACGACACCAACTCCACAGCAAGTCATCAGTTGCTTACATTAGGCAAATGAAAATACAATTACAGTCTGCAACCATTACCATTACCATGCTCTATGATTCAGTGTCAGACTAGAGAAAAGCCAGAAGCTAGCAGCACAAAAGCCTTAAACATCAGATAATCTAGTTCTCAAATAACTCAATTATGGTCCCTAACACCTTCAGAATCTGATGTATGGCATGTGAGAGTAGTTCGGGCAAATGCTAGGGCGTAATTACTATTAAGATACTAGTTGCTTACATGAAAATATAGAGTAACAATAACATCTGACAAGAAGAAACATTCACATGGGCAATATAAGAATTATTAGTCATAAACTATGATAGAATAATGTTTCCATGTAACAATTTCAGGAAATTAGAAGCCAAAAATGGTACCGAGGAAAGTGCATCGAATGCAAAACTTGAACATAGAGACCTGTCAACATAACACCTTTGTGATTCTTCAGAAAAGCAAACTCAAGGCACATGGAGTCCAATCTCAAAGGTTACTTATATTGTTTCAGGCAGTTTGTAAAGTATAGGTCCCAAATAGAGAAGCATCTCCAATGCGCAAAATTTTTGTAAGATAAAGAGGTAATTCACTGTCCTGGACTACAAATTCAGCTCAGCCTAAGAAAACATGTGCAATTCAGTTATTATCAATTAACCATATTCACATCTTCCAAAGCATGACCACAATATACATAACGACTAACAAGACAGAGAGGTAAGGAAACAAAGCTTCTCAAGAACCACTATGATATTAAAACAACCTTATTACCACTTCAAAGGCAAAAAACTTAATTTCACCGCATAAATATAAATTTTTATAGGTACAAACAATCCTCTAGATTTTATTAACCTTTATCATAGGTGTATTAAAAACAATAACAATAAAGGTTTTTATCATGTCTCGTTGCAACAGAACCTTGATTTAGTTCAGTGATCTTTCAATATAATACAAAATACAAAATTAGCATAACAACCCAACATAATTACAATGAGGCAGTGACTTGTGAGGTTCCCTTTTCTTTTTGTTATTTCCTTGTGATAAGGTGACTGTTTTTAATCACATCCAAATAGGTAAAACCAATCTATTAACAAAAAAATGGAACCCCAAGTAAGCAATACCCTGATTAACATCGAGCTAAATTATTTATTATTTATGGAAATTACCATTTTTTGTTAATTTCCAACGAAAATTACATCAAAAGAGACTTACTGAAGAGTAGGAACAATCCCAGACGGGTGCTTGGAAAGATCCACAGGTTGGCTACCTTCCAAGCCTTGTTCCGCCATTTATATATTGTAAACCTACTCTTCTCTTTCAATACAATCAATGCCCCAAACAGATACCAAGCAAGCAAGCAAGCAAACAAACAAACAAACCAACCCACAAAATTCTAGCTTTCCCCCTTTCAATCTGCTATAGATTTAGACAACAATCAAGAAACTTGAGTCAAATTTAGAGTTCTTTATCAATTGTTAATCGAATAGCTGATCCTCAATCAGAATAAAACGAATTCCGATCAAAAAACGATGGCGACTTCAAAATATATAGATCCGATTCAAATCGATATTCTAGGGTTTGAAGAAAATCAAAAATCCCAGAATTTATTTTGGAGATTGGGCAAGAAAAGACTGGATTACAGCGCCAAATTTTGAAAAAATATCGGGTTTTATATGTCCAGGTATATATATATATATATATATATATGAGTAAAAGGATTGATTAGAACTTTGAACGGAAAGATCTATATATATAGAACAAGAAAAGATATATAGAGAGACAAAGAAGCGGATGTGAAAGGGGAAGCGTTTGGTCGGCTTTATCTAGTAGGTGGTTTCGTATTTATAGTCGCTTACCGGCTAGGGTATTTTGAGCCGGTTAGGCCCATTTGCTGACCGGCTGTTGCCCGTTACTTGTAGGTTTCCTTTTCCTATTTGGATCACGCCTGCTTGATATATATAAGCTATATATGTAACAAAGGCCCATTTTAAAATGAATTGGGCCAGTAGGCTATATTGATACCCGAAAGAGGAACACATAGTGCCTATAGGCCTAATAGCATGACAAATTAACAATAGGAACAATTACATTTCATATTACATTTTAAAAAGTAATTACAACAATAACGGACTCTTTATATATTTACAATTTTAATGTATATAAATTTTTATTTTCATTATTAGTGAAAAATAATTATTCCTTTAATTATGGTGTGTTATTTAATGTGCTAATGACTTGGAAATTCAGTTTTTTTTTAAAAAAAAAACGTTCACGCTTTATGTGGGATAGTGGGCTTTTGTCTCAATTCAAATTTCGTTATTATCTTTGTTTGTCTTTTTTTTTTCCTTTGGAAACCCTTATTATTTGTTTTGGGAACTTTGTAAGCAAAACCCTACATAACTAAGCAATCGGCGGTCGTTCTTTTCCGGTAGAGATTTGTTGTCGGTGTTTTGATTTTTTAGTTCGTTGTTTTCGTATACTTCTTTTACTAGTTAGTATTTGTAAGTTGTTCGATTTGTTATCATTCGGTGGTTCTACATTTTTTGATTTATTTGGTTTTTGTTTGTGATGGTGTCTACGAGGAAGAAAATGGTGGGAATGGAGGAAAAAAAGAGCGATAGGAAGGGTAAACGAGTTAGGGATGATGATTATATGAAGGATTTGGATACATTTGTAGAGTCGAAGGATACGAAGTCAAAGTCTTCAAAACAGGGGAAGTTGTTACTGGTGAAATCAGATGTTGAAGATAAGAAAATGGGGAGGCATACGAATAAGAAGGCTAAATCATTGGTATATATCGAGTCTGATTTTGAAGGTTCTCCAAAAAAAGTTGGGAAAGAAGATGAAGCTGAGGCTCACAACCGAAAAATTGTTCCTCGGCAAAAACAATTGAAGGTTTTTTTTTTAAGAATATATATTTTTTTGGTTGTTTTTGGTTACCTATGTTGTTGTTTTTTTGTATGGTGATGTTTTGGTTCCCAGTGTTGTTTATTTTGTTTATGATTATTGTCATTATTGTTGAGGTTGTTGTTTGATAAATTTTTTGTTTCCATTCCGTGTGTAGTTTCAGAGACTAGTTTTGTCTGTTTTGGTAACTAGATTACTTTATTGTGATTATGCATGTTGATTATCAGTTATGATGGTAACTTACGAATTGTGTTTTGGTTACCAACATTTGTATGTTTGGAAACTGTTGATTACATAATATTCGGCAATGTATTATATTACATTAGAGTTGGATTTTTTTTAATAATTGTTCAAATTGTATTTGTTAACATTATTATTTGATTTTCCTAGTTGTGTGTATGCTATTTGTAAGACCCCAACTTTTATGAATAAAGATGAATTTTCTATAATTATCATTTTTTGAATATTATGGAATGAATTTGATATAATGTTATAGTTGTGACGCCCCCAAAATAGGTATACATCACCCATCTTGAGTTGCCAAATACATGGTACAAAATACAATAAAAAACTTAATTATACAACTGTCGTATAAAATACGACAAACATATGCTATGAGTTTCAATACAAATATTGTCATCTAGACAATATCCACACTCAAAATAAGTCCTCATTAATTATCACACTATTTAACAAAATAGTGAGGACTACTAATGCTATTATCTGGACCGTCACTCCGTTCCCCGACTAGTCCCTGCTACGTTCTCATTTCCTGAAGAGAACAATGAAAGTAAAAGGTGAGCTCAACTAGCCCGATGAGAAATATTATGACTAAGATAATACATAATAAATTATCGTTAACCTTGAACAATGTTAAACCGATGATATAACAAACATCAAGTTTAAGCTGCAGTGAACAAGCAATCCATTAAAAGAGTCGAGTAGAGAATAAAATCTACTATCTTTTATGATTTAAAGGTTTTCATCACTTTTATCGGCGAGACTCGACAATAAATAATCCACATCTTCCACTGCTTTTCTACGACGACCAAGATATTCATTAGTATCACAACCATAAATTATCCATGCACTACGGGCCAGGATATTCGTGTATTCATCGATGGTCAAGATCATGCCAACAACTGTCCATCAATGCACTCGAGCGATGAGGACTTTTACCACATTATTTGTAACATTACGGTAAATGATTACACCGAATAATCCACAGTCATAATCATACCAAGTCCATCATACGCTTCTGAGCCACGTAGATGACTTTCAACAAAATATAAACATGAGGATGATGACAATGATATAAGAATTCAATAAAACAAGTTCAAGAATTAATTTATCCGGGAACTAATAACGTCCAAATTGTCGACATGATACTTCTTTGTAGAATAAAATTCAAGAATGCTCGGAAGAATATTTTCATGAAAAGATCTTTGGATGAAGCGCAAATATCAAGGATATTCCACTAATTTCATGGAGTATAGAAGTCAAAGCTTAAACCAACTAAGTATAAGAGAATATATGAAGCTATGAATGGATTTTCACCATGATGCGGTAATCCACGTGAGATGATCATTTCCACAATTAAATAAGGAATGAATACGAAGGATCATTCACCATGCATGTGATAATCCACATAGACACATTATTCCAACAGAATAATAAATAATGGAACCGGTCGGTAATACATGCGCAAGCGGGATATTCAATGAGAATAATAAAGAATGGAATAACAATGAAATCACCATGCATGCGATGAATCCGCGTAGGCGAGTTATTCCAATGAATAATAAATAATGGAACCGGTCGGTAATAATACGCAGACGAGGATATTCAACGAGAATAATAAAAAGGAACAGGTCGGCGTAAAAGCCTTGAGAGAGATGTTCCAACGGAATAATAAAGAATGAAATAACGAAAGAATTTCACCAAGTATAGGGTAGCAGCGTATCTGAGTTATTCAATGAGAATAATAAAGAATGGAATAACATAAGTTCTCTTCATGAATACAAAAGAAATAATACCCTTACCTTAGAAGAAACCGAATATAGGAAAAGAAAGGTAGCGAGACTTCTCTTCTTCTTTCTCTCTATAATTTTCTCTCTACTAGAGTTTCAATTGAATTAAGTAAGAAATAATGAAGGAATGAGCTTCTATTTATAGGAGAATGGAAAGGATACTATTTGAGAAATAATTCACGGACGCAACAGAAATATTATCACGGGCTGAATTTTGTTGAATCATCAGACGCCTATTTTCAAATGCTAACATACTTAGTCAAACAAAACAAAAAAAATATAATATTATATATATATATAACACATGATTTTAACAAAACCACCCACCTATCACTATCATCAGAACACTTTCTCACTACCACCATTATTTCAACTAACACACACGGTACACACACACACATTTTCAAATTCTACCCACACAACTCCCTTTCTTACACACACACACACACATATATATATATATATATATATATATATATATATACTCTATCAACTATTTAAAAAAAATGGGTAACTGGGGGTCCAATAAATACTTCATAAAAACACCTCAATATTTTTAACAACATTTATCATCATTATTATAATTCATAATATTAATCGACCATGTCGTTCCCAGGAAAGAGGAGGCTTCCAATAAGGATTTTTTCCTATTTGCGCATAATTAGGTGACCAAACCTCTCTTTGACAGAACTTCTAGACATCGTTAATATTGCAAATAATAATATTAATAACTTTGTCGTCTCAATTATTGATTTAATAATATATAAAATATTGACAATAATTGAATCAAATAACGTGAGATCTTATATAGTAATTCTTTGTAGCAATAATTGAACAAAACTAAGTGACTTCTCACGTAAGCATCAATAATCAATCTTTAGGTGTCTACTACGCTGACCACGCCAGACATCGTATTTCTTTAACAAGGTGTTTCAACAGATTAAGCGGTAAAACTTACTGCCGTTATTTTCATAAAAAGATATTTTTATCGTTTTCTCAATCCGCCAATAATTACATTTGTGGGGTCCACTAATGATTGTCTTGGTTATATGAATATTCCCAAGACCAATCGAATATTATATAACAACTTGCGTACTTTTGCAAAATTTATAAATATTACCCACAACTATAACATTATATCAAATTCATTCCATGATATTCAAAAATGATATTTATAGAAAAATTCATTTTTATTCTTAAAAGTTGGGGTCTTACAATCTCCCCTTCTTATGAAATTTCGCCCTCGAAATTAGAATGTACATACCGGTATGACGAAGAGGTGAGGATACCTTGATTTCATTTCGATTCTAACTCCCGTCGTCATTTCTTTAACATCGTGGTTCCTCCACAAACTTTGACTTGAGGTATAACCTTGGAGCGTAGAATATGTTCCTTCTTATCCAAGATTTGAGCAGGGAACCTCTTCATACGTTAAATCTTCCGCTATTTAAATCCGGTTCTAACTTCAATAATGTGGTTCGAGTCTTTCACATATTTACGTAACATGGATATGTGAAAACGTTATGAACACGAGACATACTTAAGCGATGGCGAGTCTATAGACCCACAGTTCCTACTCGATCGAGGATTAAAAATGGGCCAATGAATCGAGAATTGAGCTTTCCTCTCTTTTCAAATCTCGTAACTCCTTTCCATGGAGCAACACGTAACAACACATGATCTCCAATATCGAATTCCACGCCCTTTCGATGAAGATCAGCATAACTCTTTTGTCGGTCTTGTGAGGTTTTTATACGTTGTCGGATTGTTTGAATCTTTTCCGTAGTCATACGTACCAACTCCGGTCCCAGCAACGTTGCTTCACCCACCTCATCCCAGAATATTGGAGAATGACACTTTCTTTCATACAACGTTTCGAATGGAGCCATGCCAATACTTGTTTGATAACTGTTGTTGTAGGAAAACTCCACCAATGGTAAGAACTTGTCCCAACTTCCCTTGAAGTCAAGGACACAAAGTCTTAATAAATCTTCAAGAGTTTGAATAGTCCTCTCTGATTGCCTGTCCGTCTGAGGATGATATGCCGAACTAAATCGTAAATCTGTGCCCATAGCTTTTTGTAAACTAACCCAAAATCGTGAAGTGAATCTTGGGTCTCGATCAAAAACTATGGATACTGGCATACCATGCAGTCTTACAATCTCGTTTATATACATATGAGCAAGACGTTCAAGTGTATAAGTTTCTCGTATTGGTAAGAAATGAGCAGACTTGGTCAATCTATCAACAATAACCCAAATTGCATCTATGCCTTGAGAAACCTTGGGAAAACCAATAACGAAATCCATGGTAATGTGCTCCCACTTCCATTTTGGAATTTCAAGTGGTTGTAATGGACCTTTTGGTACTTGATGCTCCGCCTTGACTCGTTGACAAGTTAGACACCTTGAGATAAACAGCAATATCTCTCTCTTCATATTATTCCACCAAAATGTATGACGAAGATCATGATACATTTTGGTACTCCTAAGATGAATTGCAAACGGTGTGTTGTGCGCCTCCATCATGATTTTATATTTTAACTCAGGATCGTTAGGAACACAAAGTCTGGAGTTGACTCGAAGTATTCCTTCTTCGTCGATTCTTGCTTCTAGAATAACGCCCTCTTGAACCTTCTTCTTCACATTCATCAACTCTGAATCTGTAGCTTGAGCGACTTTAACTTTATCGATTAAGTCAATTCTAATCGTATATTCATTATCTTCACGTAGGTTCGTATATTCGCATTCGTAAATGCATACGATCTTCTACTTAACGCATCAGCTACCACGTTCTCTTTTCCCACAATGGTCTTGAATAGTATGATCATAATCTTCAACAGCTCAAGTTAACGTCTTTGGCACATTATACGATCATTTTAGGTAAAGAAATATTTGAGGGTTTTAGAAATGGGTTTTGTACTGGGGTCAATACAAAATTCGATTTCACGCTCTAGGGGTAGGCTAAGAAATCTTCAGGAATACGTCAAGAAATTTATTAACAATAGAAATATCATTCAAAATTGTGACTCCCATCCCAAGACTTGGATAGCACGTCACATTGATAACTATCAACTTGCCATCGTCACTCACGGTGTTGCCTACGGAAAGTCTGGCTTCGATGCATTCCACACAAGAAAGTCAACAACGAAAGGCTTGGGGCTCTTTACTTATGGCTTGATATAACAGTGATTGACTTTAGTGGTTTGGTTGCTTGAATTCGCATAATAGACTGGTTAGGAATATGAAAGCTAACAACCTTACAAAAACAATTGATTTTAACATGATGAGTAGTTAACCAATCAATCCCTAGAATCACATTAAATGCAAATATTTTCAAAGAAATAAGATCGACAGGTACGTGCGGTTGCCGATTTGAACTAAACAAGACTAATAAATAGTGGATGTAATGAAGGTTTCTCCCAACGGAGTTTCAACAGATAAGTCGAAGTCTAATTTCTCCGGAGTCAAATTTAAATATTGAGCGCAAGTAGGAGAAATAAAAGAATGGGTAGAACCGGTATCAAATAAGGTATAGACTTCGCTAGAGTTTATGATAAACTTACTCATGATAACTTCATTTGGGTTCCTCACTTGTTGGGAAGTCATGACAACCGCTCTCCTTTGAACTACCCGTTTTTGACTTATCTGGGGTAGCATTTGGTATCATCACTATCGTTGGAATTGACTTTTCTATAGGGCATATTCCACCCTCAACTGCTTCATCGTACTCCTGTTTCATGATCTGAATCATCAATCTTCGATCCATATCGAATTGCGATTGACCGCTCTGTACAGGATAATTCAAAACTCGATGTTGGGCTCTCCCAATTGCTGTCCAAAAAAAGAAATGTATATCATCTATTTTAGCCTTTTTGGATCGGACGTCTCTTTCTACAATATCAACACGTCGTCTTGTTTTATTACCACGCGCATCCTTCATTCTCACTCGTTCAGTTGTTTCTTCTTTCAGCTGATCCTTGATATTTGAATTCTCAGATTCCAACTTTAATATCTTACACTCTGCCAAAGAGTGATTTTGTTCGAGCATTACATATCGGGTAACACAATTTTGAATTGTTGCATCCCTTTGTTCCACAACCGCTTGCCGTTATTCAACCTGTTCTTCTAACTCACGAATACGATCTTGCAGTTCTAAATTTTGATCAAAAATTTCTTCTAATAAATTCTCCTCAGGTTCCTCTTCTTCCTCACTCTCAGCTGCTACCTCTGCGACTAGCTCTGGAGCAACTATTAATTCTTCCCTCACCACATGGATATCTCTAATTCCTTCTTCGCCTGATATTACATTATCCTGGTTGGTGATTAGAGGTGTCTCCACGGTCTCATTCACTCCATTGTTGAAATTTTTAGTTGCCATTTTCAAATACTGCCACAAAATAAGGGTTAATTCACCTGTCACATATTATCAATATACTCTGACCAACCAATTAAATAACAAATAAACTTAGGTAGGTCATACTAGCGAAAGAATTCTCCGTCTCTCCCTTCCTAGTTCTTGTCTCACATCTTAGCCAGGGATCATATCCCTAAGCTTTGATACCAACTGTGACGCCCCCAAAATAGGTATACATCACCCATCTTGAGTCGCCAAATACATGGTACAAAATGCAATAAAAAACTTAATTATACAATTGTCGTGTAAAATACGACAAACATATGCTATGAGTTTCAATACAAATATTGTCATCTAGAATAATGAAGGAATGAGCTTCTATTTATAGGAGAATGGAAATGATACTATTTGAGAAATAATTCACAGACGCAATAGAAATATTATCACGGGCTGAATTTTGTTGAATCATCAGACGCCTATTTTCAAATGCTAATATACTTAGTCAAACAAAACAAAAAAATATAATATATTATATATATATATAACACATGGTTTTAACAAAACCACCCACCTATCACTATCATCAGAACACTTTCCCACTACCACCATTATTTCAACTAACACACACTCCTACACACACGGTACACACACACACACATTTTCAAATTCTACCCACACAAGTCCCTTTCATATATATATATATATATATATATATATATATATATATATATATACTCTATCGACTATTTAAAAAAAATGGGTAACTGGGGGGTCTAATAAACTTCATAAAAATACCTCAATATTTTTAACAACATTTATCATCATTATTATAATTCACAATATTAATCGACCGTATAGTTCCCGAGAAAAGAGGGGTTTTCAATAAGGATTTTTCCACTATTGGTAGCAATTAGGTGATCGAACCTCTCCTTGTGAGAACTTCGAGACATCGTTAATATTGCAAATAATAATATTAATAACTTTATCGTCTCAATTATTGATTTAATAATATAAAAATATTGACAATAATTGAATCGAATAACGTGAGATCTTATCACGATAATTCTTGTAGCAATAATTGAAGAAAACTAAGTGACTTCTCCGTAAGCATCGATAATCAATCACAGGTGTTGCTCTTTATGCAACCATATTCTTTCTTTACTTTAACCTTTGGATGTTTCAACGATTAGTAGTAAAACTTAATGTCGATATTACACAATCATTGGTGGACCCCTAGCGAAATTATTATTATTGAGAAAATAACAAAAATATTTTATGAAAATAGCAGTAAGTTTTATGGCTAGCTATTTGAAACGCCATTGAAATTTGCAATCTAATTGCTATTAAAGAGAAAATTTATCGAAAGCCCTCTTTCAGTATAATGAACGACTGGTTATTAACGAAAGTCGATGAATTATAATAATGATGATGAAGTTTTGTTTTATTAGTATTATTAATGTAATAAAAGCAGAAAAACTTTTTATATAAAACATAATACTTTTATAAAGTTATTCATTTTATTAGTATAAATAGAATATATTATATTTTATTATACATAGTGTTTGCATAATTATGCATAGTATTTTGCATAGTAAAATCTTTTATATAAAATAGAATACTTTATAAAGTTATTCATTTTATTAGATTATAAATAGAATATATTATATTTTATTTAAAAGATTTTGTTTTATTAGAATATTTTATAGTAAACCAATCTTGAACGTCCGTTTAAAAGTAAATCAATCTGGACCGTTCAGGAATTAGCTACTATTCAGTCCATTCTCCCATAAATAGAAGCTCATTCCTTCATTATTTCTTACGAATTCATTGAAACTCTAGAGAGAGAAACTATAGAGAGAAAGAAGAAAATTGTTTCTGCTACTTCACTACTCCTATATCCAGTTTGTTCTAAGGTAAGGGGTATTATTTCTTTCGTATTCATGAAGAGAACTTCTATTATTCCATTTTTTATTCTGTTGGAATAACCTATATACGCGGTCTACCCTATACTTGGTGAAATTTTTCTGTTATTCCATTCTTTATCATTATGTTGGAATAACTTTGTACATCAAAGTATCGCATACATGGTAAAAATTCTTACATTATTCCATTCTTTATTATTACATTGGAATATCACGTAAATGCGTTTATGCATGACTGGTTACATTATTTATTATTACATTGGAACATCACATCTTGTGCGAATTTCGCTTGACTGGTTTCGTTATTTATTATTACATTGGAATATCACATGCGTGCGTTCTGGCATGACTGAATTCCGTTATTTATTATTACATTGGAATAACTTTTATGCATGCGCGATCTATTGCATGCTTGATGATTTCTTTTGTTATTCCATTCTTTATTATACTCGGTTTGGTTAAAGTTTTGACTTCTATACTCCATGAAATTAGTGGAATATCCTTGATATTTGCGCTTCATCGATATCTTTTCATGGAAATATTCTTACGAGCATTCTTGAATTTTACTCTACAAAGAAGTGTCATGTTGACAATTTGGGCGTTATTAGTTCTGGATAAATTAATTCTTGAACTTGTTTTATTGAATTCTTATATCATTGTCATCATCCTCATGTTTATATTATGTTGAAAGTCATACATGGCTTTGTAGTGCATAGATGGACTTGGTATGATTATGACCGAGGATTAATCGGTATAATCATGGCCGTAATGTTACAAATGATGTTGTAAAAGTCCTCATTGGCCCGTAGTGCATTGATGGACGATTGTTGGCATGATCATGACCATTGATGAATACGAATATCTTTGGCCCTTGATGCATGGATAATTTGTGGTTGTGATACTAATGAATATCATTGGTAGTAGTCACGGGGATGATGTGGATTATTTATTAAAATTTGAGTCCCAATGATAAAAGTGATGAAAAACCTTTTAAATCATAAAATATAGTATATTTTATTCTCTACTTGACTCTTTTTAATGGATTGCTTGTTACTGCTGCGATTAAACTTGATGTTTGTTATATTGTATCGGTTTAACACTTTATTGAAGGTTAACGATAATTTATTATGTATTATCTTAGTCATAATATTTCTTCTTTGGGCTAGTTGAGCTCACCTTTTACTTTCATTATTCTCTTGAGAAATGAGAAGGCGTAGCGAGGGGACTAGTCGGAGGAGCGGAGTGGCGGTCGAGATAATAGCATTAGTAGTCCTCACTATTTTGTTAAATAGTGTGATAATAAATGTAATTAGGACTCAATTGAGTGTGGATATTGTCTAGATGACAATATTTGTATTAAAACTCACAGCATATGTTTTGTCGTATTTTACACGATTTGTTGTATAATTAAGTTGTATTTAAATTTTGTACCATGTATTTGGCGACTCAAGATGGGTGATGTATACCTATTTTGGGGCGTCTCGGTTAGTATCAAAGCTTAGGGATATGATCCACAGCTAAGATGTGAGACAAGAACTAGGAGGCGAGAGGCGGAGAATTCCTTCACTAGTATGACCTACCTAAGTTTATTTGGTATTTAATTGGTCGGTCGAGTATATAGGGATAATATGTGATATGTTAATTAACCCTTGTTTTGTGGCAGTATTTGAAAATAACATCCGAGAATGTTGAGAACATCAATGGAGAACAGGAGACCATTGAGTCTCCATAGATCAATAATCAGGATAATGTGCATCAGGAAGGCGACAATCCTCAGGCAAACAACAACACTGACCAAATAATGAACGATGGAATATTCAGAGGCTTTATACAATTCATGCAATATCAGGCAAGAGCGGCTCCTTTCCAAAATGCAAGTGGAAACACGGATAACTCTCGGACGGTCACCGCTAAGCAGTTCAAGGAGCTAGGACCATCAGAGTTTTTTGGAGAGCCAAAACCACTTAAGGCAGAGACGTGGATAAAGCAGATCAACAAGATATTTGATGTCTTGGGATGCTCGGAGGAGCAAAGGTTCCCTTTTCCACCTTCATGTATTGCGACGAGGCGATTCTTGGTGGGAATCTATAAAGCGTACTCACCTGCCTTGCCGAAGATGTCTTGGAGAAGTTCGAAGCTGTTCAACGACAAGTACTTTCCCAAAAGTATTCGTCACATGAAAGAGGTAGAGTTCATCAAGTGGAGCAAAACAACATGGCCGTGTCGCGATGCGAAGCCAAGTTTGCCGAGTTATCCGGTTTAACGTCTCATTTGGTTGATAATGAGGAGAGAATGACGCGAATGTTTCTAAGAGGTTTGAAACCCGAGATACGTCAATATCTTATATCTCATAAACTGTGTTTGTATTCCGATGTTGTTAATAGGGCTCAGTTATTGGAGCGCGATAATGAGTCAACAGACAAAATGATAATACCAGTGATAATAGTCATCGAAGCGGTGACAATAAGCGTGGAGGGAATCAACATGCCAGAAATAGTAACCACTTCGGTGGTAATCATGGCCAAAATAATAAGAATGAATATTTTAAGAAGAGGAGATTCAACAATGATAGAAAGACGTTAGCATCAGCACCTGTCGTTAAGGAAGGAGATCGACCACCTATCATATGCTTTAAATATAGAGGAGAGGGATACATCAGTCCAAACTGCGCGATGCCATCCAAAACATGTTATAATTATGGAAGAAAAGGTCACCTGGCCCAATTTTGTAGTGCACCGAAGACAAGTCCAGCTGGGATGGAGGCATCAAAGGTAGTCCCGGATAAGACAAAACCCAGATTATTTCAAGGAGGCGTTTTTGTGACCTCCCAGAAAGCAAGGAACCCGAACGAGGTCATCACGAGTAAGCTTATCATAAACTCTAGCGAAGCATATACCTTATTTGATACCGGTTCTACCCATTCTTTTATTTCTCCTACTTATGCTCAACGTTTAAATTTGACTCCGGAGAAATTGGACTTTGACTTATCTGTTGAAACTCCATTGGGAGAAACCTTCATTACATCCACTGTTTATAAGTCTTGTTTGGTTCAAATCGGTACCCTCACATTACCTGTCGATCTTATTTCTTTGAAAATACTTGCATTTGATGTGATTCTAGGAATTGATTGGTTAACTACTCATCATGTAAAAATTGATTGTTTCCGTAAGGTTGTTAGCTTTCATATTCCTAACCAACCTATTATGCGAATTCAAGCAACCAAACCATTAAAATCAAACACTATCATCTCAATCCATAAAGCTATTCGTTTATTGAAAAACGGATGTCAAGCTTTCTTAGCTCATGTCACGGATTTAAACAAAAATACGTCAGTTTTGAATGATATCTCTATTGTTAATAAATTTCCTGACGTATTCCCTGAAGAACTTCCCTTTACCCCGAGGCGTGAAATTGAATTTTGTATCGACCTTGAACCCGTACAAAACCCATTTCAAAGCCCCATATCGAATAGCTCTATTGAACTTGGGAGTTAAAGACCCAATGCGAGAATTGTTAGACATCGGTTTCATTCATCCTAAATCGTCTCCTTGGGGTGCTCTGTTACTCTATTCGTGAAGAAGAAAGATGGGAGTATCACGACTTTGTATTGATTATCGGGAGTTGAACTATGTCACTATCAAAATAGATATCCATTGCCTCGCATTGATGACTGTTTTGACCCGATTCTGGCGCCAATTTTTTCAAAGATTGATCTTCATTCCTGATATCACCAATTGAAGATTAGAACCGATGACATTCAAAAGACGGGCTTTTCGGAACTAAGATGCGGGCATTATGAATTCTAGTCATGTCTTTTAGATTAACTAATGCTCCTGCTTTGCCTTCATGGATATGATGAACCGAGTATTCAAGGAATATTTGGATCTTTGTGGTTATCTTTATTGATGACAACCTTATTTATTCCAAAAGCCGTGAAGATCATGAGCAACACTTAAGGCTGATACTCCAAAAGCTTCGTGAATATAAGCTTTATGCCAAGTTGAAGAAATACGAGTTCTGGCTTGGAAGTAGCATTCCTTGGGCACGTAGTATCAAGTCATGGAATATCTGTTGACCAAAGAAAGATTGGAGCTATTCAAAGTAGGGAGCAACTAAATCGATGGATAAAGTCGTAGCTTTCTCGGCTTATTGGTTATTATCGGAGATTCGTAGAAGGGTTTTCTCGAATCGCTACTCCATTAACTCGGTGACTCGGAAGATACAAAATTCGGTTGGAGCGAGGAATGTGAGAAGAGTTTTCAAGAACTCGAGAGAGACTCATTTATTTTGTTACGTGATACCATCCGGCTCGGAGGGATTTGTCATCTCTGATCCTCTGAAGAAAAATGCCTATCTATGACCAACAATATCAGCGACCGCCTTATCCGGTCGCTGATAACAATCATCTGATGATTATATCTGCGGCCATTGTGGATTCTAGTCATTATCTAATTTCGGCTGACCGTATCTTGATCATGGATCGGCTCATTGGTATAAATTTCCCCTCAAAAAATTAGTGCGAAACCCTGGCGCGGTTTCTTTTACGACTAATCTCTCTCAGCGACCGCCAACCGATCGCTAACACGTCCACGTCATTATAAATTAGCGGCCATGATGATTGTGATGCTCTTAAACATTCTGAGACTCGAGCGTTGATTAATTCGATTCGATGAGAACAAAAACAAAGAGGGCGACAGAGAAGAGGGAGAAGGGGGAGAAGAGAAGAGGGAGGCCGGTTGGTTCTGTTTATGTTCATTCTTCTTCAAATTAGAGACTAATTTTAGAGGTAAGAGCTACCTTTTAAATTCTTCTTCTTTAATTTTTTTGGTTGTTTGTTATGTTTGTTCGTTATTCTCCAAATCAGTATGTTTGATACGAATTTGTGTTTTAAGAGTTAATTTATTGCAAAGAGTTAAATGAATGAATATGGCTAGCATGCTTAAATCAGTATGTTATTATTTGCTACGAATTTGTTCGATTTATTGAAGAAAATTTGCAAACTGGGTCTGATAATAATGGAGGCAAATTTTTTTTTTTTGGGTGTGTGATAATTGTTGGAAGAAATTGCTTGAGTTTAGTCTGTTGGAATAAAGACCTATTCTTTAGGGTTGTTAGGATTTATAGCTATTTGAATTATTCACATTATCTGAACCACTAAGCAGAGTATGTGCTATGTGGGCTGTTGTATTTTCTCTTTCTTGTTAGATGTAAGGCTTATAAAGCCAGAGTTGTTGTGATAATAAAACAGAGCATTTTACACCAATTGTTTGAGTACTTGATTTGTTCTATAATACATAACATTGAATGTAACTTCTCTGAAATAGATAGTAGTTTTCCTTGTTCGATCAAGTTTTTGAGTTTACTAGCCTGGGCATGGACAAATAATTCTTTACAGAGTTACCGGAGGACTTGAACCAGTGTGATGTAAGATTGTTCCTCTAGTTAAAAAAATTATACTTATGTTGTGTGTATTCCAGTGTGATGTAAGATTGTTCCTCTGGACTTGAACCAGTAAGATGTAAGTTTGGATTGATTTAGACATGAAGTAATATAGGGATAAAAATTAAAAAGAAAAAGAAGAGGGGGCTATTAATTTTCCTCCATTTCTCTTACTTTTTTGGCTGTCAAGTATACTTGGATTTTGGGCAGGTTGGGTAGAATGCATTCTTGTAACAAACTGGGCCTTGCACAGAAATCAAATGAACATAAAACTAATGGCCATATTTATCGTTCTAAAAAAAAAGAAAAAAAGAGCCCATATTTATACACACAAAATTATGCGAAAGTTGTTTGGAAACTAGGACACTTATATTTATAAAGCTAGATTTCATTTTCTTTTTTCATGTTTTATTACAACTTCTTCATAGGTCTTATCTCTAACCACAATAAGGATTACTGACTTTAGACTTCTTCAGAAGTTCAATCCAACACAAGTTTGCCATTAAGTAAAAATACATAAAACTAAAAACTCATAATTGCTATAACATGAGTTCAAATACATAAAACTTAAATAGGTACTTTAAGTTTGCCATTACAAATGGGGGAAATATATATTTTGTGATTTTGGCTTCATTCCAGATTTATATGGGCGTAATAGGATTAAGGGAAATATATATTTTGGTATTTTGTATATTTCTCTTGGTTTGTGTCTTGGGTGCTTAGAAATGACCATATATGCATGCCGTCGTGCATGTGGTTAGTCCATATTGTAGGGGAGACTATGGCAAAAAAATTTTATTTATCGGGTAGTTGCGAACATTTATAATATTAACGAGCTCTTTATGTTGTGGGAAATTAACGAGCTCTTTATGTTGTGGGAAATTAACGAGCTCTTTAAAGTACTTGTATGCTCAAGTCATATGGTTACAAGTATGCTCAACTCATATGCTTACAATTATGCTCAACTCATATGATATGCATGCTTACAAGTATGCTCAAGTCATATGCTTTCAAGTATGCTCAAGTCATATGGTTACAAGTATGCTCAACTCATATGATTAATAAGCTCATGTTGTTTGTAGTAGGTACCGTGAAATCATGGACCTCTATTCAGACCGTAGTTGGATGGCACGACTAAAGTCAAGTGCCCAAATAGGTGCTACAGCTGAATTTAGAGCTGGTTGCCAAGTATATTTGGAGTATGTGTATAGTCACCCGGAATGTATGAATGGTAAGTCACACAAAGGCATATGGGCGTGGTAAAAGAACAACGATGTGACACCCCCAAAATAGGTCCATTCCATCCAACCCATTCTGAGTTGCCAAATACATGGTACAGAAATAACTACAACTTTATTATTACAACATATAAACTGTGAGTTTAAATACAGATATTGCCATCTAGACAATATCCACACGCAAATAAATTCCCATCATAATTATTGATACATTATTTTACAAAAATGGTGAGGACTACTAAACAACTCTCTAGAACCTTCATTCCATACCCCACTTAGTACTTCGCTACATTCTCACCTCCACGAGAAGAAAAATGGAACAACAAGGAAAATGGTGAGCTCAACTAGCACGATAAAGAATATTATGACTAAGATAATATACAACAAATTATCGTTAGTCTCCAACGGGAAAAATCTAATAGAATACAATAGACAACCGATTTTAAATCAATCTTAGCAATGGAAATAATAATTCATTAGAAGAGTTAAGTAGAGAATACAAACTACTATCTTCTATATATATGAATTTAAAAGTTCATCGTCGATATTTTATCCTGTAACATCAATCAATATATATCGGAATCAAATATTCATCTTTGCACTCTGAGCCAAAGATATTCATCGATTAGTCATGTTCATCTAAACACTGTTTCAATTTTGCACTATGGGCGAAAGATATTAATCGATCGATCGTGTTCATCTCGACACTGTTCATCTTTGCACTACGGGCCAAAGATATTCATCAAGAAATCATTCATCTTTGCACTACTGAGGCCAAAGATATTCATAAATATCATCATTTAGGATTTGAGGATGATGAAAAATATTTTAAAAGAAAGAATCCGATGAAACAAAAGAACAAATATTAAGGATTAAGATTTTAAACAATCCAAGTTCAAAATACTTCATAAGTAATCGGTGGAGTAAAATTCAAGAATGATCAAAATATGGATACAATCAAAGCTAGTATCCGAATAGATATTTTGGACAAAAAGAAGAAATTTCATTTTTAGGTGAATAGTCTTAGTATTAAGTGAATAATTATGA
The DNA here is from genome assembly GCA_020205615.1 of Panax quinquefolius. Taxonomy (NCBI): domain Eukaryota; kingdom Viridiplantae; phylum Streptophyta; class Magnoliopsida; order Apiales; family Araliaceae; genus Panax; species Panax quinquefolius. The sequence goes on along the minus strand of CM035161.1, from coordinate 36,110,620 downwards.
TATCGTGAATAATGTAATATATCGTGAATAGTAATTCGACACCAAAAGATAGAAATTTCACAAAAAAACATCTTCACGCTTAAGTGAATAGTACTAAATGAATAAGTAACTCGTGAATAGTAACTCATGAATAGTAACTTCGTGAATAGTAACTCATGAATAATAACTCATGAATAATAACAGCAAATCGTGAAAAAGTTCCAAATTTGATAAAAATTTCCAACCAATATTTCGACATAATGATATTGAAGAAATAATATCATTTTCGAATAAAATAACATCCACTACCTCGAAAAGCAAGTATTTCTAGTTGAAACAGGATATAGGCTATGACTTGAACTTGCCGTATAGCAATACTCAAAGTATACTCAAAATACTCACACGAATACGCTCGATAATATAGAGAGAAAACTTGATTTACGGTGTGATTTTCAATTCTAACCTAAGCACCTATTTATAGGAAAATCTTTAGAACACCAAAGTAGAAAATTTAATAAATTAATATTATAATTTTCCCACAACTTCATCACACACTAACAATCTGAATTCAGCCTCCTAATCACATATTAAATGAGTTTCAAAAATGAAAAAATGTTTTTGTAATTAAAATATTTTAAACTTCCAAAATCAATTATTTGAACTTGAACTTCATAATTCACAATAAATAGCCCTTTTATCGGAAAATTCGAATCTCATGTCTTTTATAGGAAATTCAATTCTCTACAACTTTGCGGAAGAAAGTTTTTCCAAATTCAAAGCGAAATTGACCAAATTCATAAGCAGACGATTTCTGGCTATAATCAAATTTGATTGATAAATTGTGTCCACCACACACAAAATATGTGTTAAACATTTAATGCCACAAAAATACTCTTCCTTCTCATATACTCATATATCCCACATTCATTAAAAATATCACCGATTAATATATTATTAAAATAATATATTTAAATGAATTATTTTATCGGAAAAAGATAAAATATTAATTTTCAACAATTGTCATTTAAAAATTTTCTCCATCTATATCCACATAAAATCAATATTTTCCTCATCATATAAATCAATAATTAATTATTCACAAATAATATTACGAGAATCACAATCTTTGTGACCCGGTAGTTTCCTGGAAAGAGGGGCTTTCAATAAAGATTTCTCCTTCTTGGCGCGCATGATTAGGTGACCAAACCTCTCCTTAGAGCGAACTTTCTAGACATTGCCAATAATGTTATCCAATAATATTATTAGGATAATATGAATTATTGCTCAGATAATGGAAAATCTTGTGTAATGACAATTTATTGAAACAACGGTAATATAACATATTAATCGTGATTATTGAATCAATAAAATAAAATCTTGAGCGATAATTCTTTGTAACAATTATTTAGTAGTGCCTTCTTTACGTAAGAATCAATAATTGGTGCAATACTGGTGTCTATCTTCTTCAACAACGCGGCGTATTAGTGTGTTTTAACCAATAGGGTATTCCAAAGTATTAATCTGTAACAACTACTGCCATTATTTATAAACAACTTATATTTGTCGTTTTCTTCATCCAATAAACTTTTTGTTATGGGGCCCACAAAAGGCGCAGAAATCGTGCGAATATTCCTCGACAATCTGAATATTCCACGACCAAACGAATATTCTCCGACAATAATGAATATTTTATAACCACTTGCTTATTGAAAATATTTAGCATTTTACCCATAACTAACCACATTAATCAAATCAACCCTTACTATTTCAAAATAATAAATAGAGGAAATTCCATTTTATTAAAAACAAATTCTGGGTCTTACAAACGAACTCTGGAGTGTGTGTCCAAGGAGATTGTTACAAATAGCTTGGTCGTGCCTTTTATGGGGAGTTGGAGGAAATCGTAGAGTTGTCGTACAAGGGCACGTACGTGGGTCATTTTCACTTGTTCAAGTGCTATTGGTTTGATTTAGAAAAAGGGATACGTGTTGACAGACATGGAATCGTCTATATTGACCTCCATAGGTCTGTGTACTCCAACGAACCGTTTGTTTTACCAACTCAAGCAATACAAGTATACTACACTCCTAGTCTGTTAGGAAAAGGGATAGACCGCTTTATAGATTGGCAAGTTGTAATTCATACTCCCGCGGCGTGTAGTGTAGAATTAGTTGATGGGGAGATTTACCAAGAAGCGGATGCTTCATAGTCAAACTATAATAAATGTGGAGAACGACAATGAAGTAATCCAGTTAGATGGTGGAGATGAACCACATGAATTAGATCCTGAGTCAATACTTGTGTCAGATGACATTGATACTAAGGAGGAAGAGTTATTGGTGAATCGACCTTTGAATCAAGCAAATGATGGTTATGAATCTACAACACGTATCTGAAGATGATTCTGAATCAATCATTGACCCTTGAACAAATGAAATGTATGTTTAGCATTACATGTTTTTTATATCATTGTCATGTTTATATGTACTAAACTATTTTAATGCAATTTTTGTTTATTGTCATTTTATATTCATATATATACATGTTTATATCAACATCATGTTTATGTACTAAACTATTTAAATCTGACTTTTGTTTATTGTCATTTTATATTCATATATATACATGTTTATATCATTTATGTTTATTATTGTCATATATACATGTAATTAAATATGACTTCATAATAACATCTTGAAATTTGTAATATCTGAGATGGCTTCAAGCGGTAGCGAAAAAAGCGCCATTGGGTAGTGAAACTAATCATGTGCCCAAGGCCCCTACTAATCCGGATGATCGGATTCTTATTCAGATTCGTCCTTCTCCGAATAGCACGTACATCCCGCATATATCATTTATATATAAGCATTTAAGATTCCATTTATTGTATATTGGTAATGTTTTGATTGATATTATATTGATAATGTATATGGGTCTGAATTTTTACTGCTTTAATTTACATTCAATCGTTATTGTTTTGGTCTTATTGTATTGAAAATTTGTATATTTCTCTTAGTTTGTGTCTTGGGTGCCTAGAAATGTCCATATATGCATGCCGTTGTGCATGTGGCTAGTCTATATTGTAGGGGAGACTTTGGCGAATTTTTTTTAAGTATTATAAGTACAAGTTTGAAAAATGTTCATAAGTATTATAACTTAGATGTAAATTACTTTAATATATGCTAATTGATGTTGTATATTATAGTGATTTTTCAAATAATAAGATCGTCAAGTGCATATCACAACTGTGTTTACAGAATTGGCCTACACCTGTGATTACGTGGGAGAGCACACCTATCGCCCACAAGGATGATGTTTGGGCAGAATTTCAGGCATGTTTTTTTTTTAATTATGATAGATAATATTAATATAATATTCAAAGGATAATTATTTAATCTTTATTATTATTGTTGTTTTATTTGCGAAGCGGTATAGATGGGAGGGCCTTGTGAGCTTCTTGATGATACAAACATTATTACATGCGAGAGTCTGCAGGTTCGCACAAAGATAATTTGAACAAAGAAAGACAAAAAGCCCTTCAAAATGCTTGAGATCGACTATCCGGGCCGGGAGAAGATTACATGCACGAAGCATAGCCTGGTGGTTCACCCATCCATATAAATTTGAGATGTGTGCCCAATGGAGAGTGAGAGTGGGTGAAAAAGCGAAAATGCCGCCACTAACGGATCCTCGGGTGTGCAGATGGCGAAAAGGCTAAAAAGGACATCAAGGCGATAGTATTTCACATTGCAACATATCACTTTGCCGATGCGTATTTACAAGTTTTAATATGTTTACAATCATGAATTGTAGAAAATATATCACATTTACTTAGTAATATTATCTTTATTTTTGAATAGAGTCTCAGGTCTCAAGGTCGACTATCTATTGGTTTGGATGTATGCGATCCACCCGTGATGGTTGCACTTTGAGGCTATCTAGATAAGCGGTAATAAATTTTAAAACTTGATCTTGTTTATCAATGCTTACAAATTAATTTATTTTAACTATTTAATTGTTAACATGATGACGGGATACTTATAAGCGTTTATTGAATAAGCGCTATCTGAAGGCACTCCGTCCCTTTATTTATCAAGAGTTGTGGGAGAGGGCGTCTGTTGTGAAGAAGAACTACATTAAAGGTCAAGGACAACGACGACGCCCATCCTTCAGTGGCTCATGATGCTCTTCTACCCAGTCTACACAGTCATCGAGCCATCCAGCTGTTCATACTCCAGCTGACTGTGTGAGAGCTATATGTCGAGATCGTGATCTTCTGAAGATAGTGGGCAGGCATCTGGGGGCTCTGAGTGCTGAGGAATTAGCTAAAGTAGTAGCGGCAGTAGCAACATCACAACATGGAGATGGCGACAAGGTATAAAATCAATTTATTGTATATATTGTCGTAATATACTAATATTAACATAGTTAGTATATATTTGTAACTTGTTTTATTATTTTGTTAATTATAGGGTGATTAAGGAGGCGATGATGCTTGACGTACCTACTTTAGATCTGTTTTGTAGTTATAGTATAAGCTTGTACTTTTATATTCATTCTTTTGGATGTCTGTATGTTACTTAAACAAGTTTTGAAATGTTCATAAGTATTTATTCAAATCATATTGGTTTTTAAAGGTTTATATACTAGTTTGGTGTATGTGTTGGTGGACGATGGATGTTTATATTGTTGTGTATGCTGTTTATCTTGTTGTGTATGTGTGTTGGGATAAAGTGTGACAACCGTAATTTTGTAATTTAATTTTAATATTTATTAGATTGAATAAATATTTTTCGATGAATTAATTATTAGATTAATTAATTAATTAATTGATGAAGTTGTGATAGATTAATTTAATTATATGTGTTATATTTATTAAATTAATGTGGAGAATTTTATTATTCAAGTATGTGATTATGTGAGCTTATTGAATTAAAAGAAATATATTTAATAAGCTTTATGTTATTTCAATTAATTAAATTATTAATTAGAGATTTAATAATTTAATATTATTATTAAATGAGAAATTTAATTATGTGACTATGTGAATTAATGAGAATTTACTATATTAAATAAGATATTAGATTTATTTTATAATGGGTGTGACATTATTTAAAACTATATTATAAGGCTTTATTAAATTAAATGGTTTTAAAACCCATTTTTGTTAAGCCAAATGTGGCCTTAGTGGGAGTTGAGGGCAGTTACCCATGATTGGGTAACTGACCACAAAGCGTCAGTCGCTTTTATTTATTGAATACATCTTCCTTCTTCATTAATTTCCTAAGTTTGACATTAAGCAGAGAGGGAAAAGAGAAAGAGAGTTGAGAAATTGTTAGAGTAAAGTGTGAGTTGAGTGATTGAAGAGTTTGAGAAGGGTTTCAATTCATCTCCTACTATTTCACTATACGCTTGGGTAATTTTCTTCAACCCAATTTATAATTTACGTCTTTTAAGTTTCATGAATATGGCTTAAGTTTTCTGTGATTCTCTGTAATTGGGAATTATGGTGTTATGTGAATATATGTAATAATTCGAGTTGTAAAGCATGTTTTATATATATATATATATATATATATATTGTGCTTCCATATCATTGGTTTCATAAGATTATAACGTATGATTTTGGCTTGTTATTCCTTCCAAAAATTTACAGAGTACATGATATGGCCATATGGCCCTTACGCACAAATTTAATGCCTTGATCATATATTATCCCTAAATTTTACACTTATATATGATTATAGATGCTAAAACAAACAAAATGAAACTTGAGTGGTTGGATTTGACCTTATAACGAATCCATAGTAGTAAATTCTATGTTTTATTCAAAACCTTGAAGAACATCAAAAACGATTATAATTTACATATTTTAATTACAGAACTATGTGTTTTAATGGGTTTAAATTACTCTATAAATGTTGGGTAATGATTATGTATAAATTCTAGTATTTGGGTATGCTTAAACTAATATATGGACAAGGAAATTGGAAGTAATGGCCATATTCATGTATAATTTTACGTGTGATTGATTTTTGGCCAAATTTGGCCTTGTTATGTTCATGACTATGAGAACTACAGAATGCGAGAAATTGCGGAAAATGAGCACAGGTAACCACACTTTACGTAGTACGTTACCAAACTACATTACCATTTTACGTGATCGAAAAAAAATAAAAAAAAAATATTCGATGAAAATTATTATTAAAATATTTATAAAAAATAAATCAAATATTTTAATTGAGATATTTATGGAATAAAATAAATATTCGATGAAAATTATTATTAAAATATTTGAAAAAAAAAATTAAATATTTTAATTGAGATATTTATGGAATAAAATAAATATTCGATGAAAATTATTATTAAAATATTTATAAAATAAATTAAATATTTTAATTGAGATATTATGGAATAAAATAAATATTTGATGAAAATTATTATTAAAATATTTATAAAATAAATTAAATATTTTAATTGAGATATTTATGGAATAAAATAAATATTCGATGAAAATTATTATTAAAATATTTATAAAATAAAGTAAATATTTTAATTGAGATGTTTATGGAATAAAATAAATATTCGATGGAAATTATTATGAAATAATTTATTTGAGTGTAATAATAGTAAGAGAATAAAAATATTATAATTTAATTAAGTAATTAAATTAGAAGGGTAATGATTTGTTAAATAAAGTAGAGTTTATATTAAATAATTAAGAGAAATGTAACTAATGAATTTCGTGAATATATATGGTATGTGTGTAGGACTTGTGGTGAGCGGAGTAGTAATAATCGTTTAGCCTACTGCATGAGGCATGTTCTAAACCTTAATTCTTTACATAAAGCAAATTCATTATTCTATCTTGTTTATTATTGTTCATGTCAAGATTTCATATTAGATCTTACCATTCTTTAAAAACATAATTCCTATTATACAATACTTATTCGATTGTATACATCTTGAATTTTATTATTCAAATTGAATATCAATTATTGTTGAACCTTGTAAGACTAGTGAAACCTTATTGATTTAACTAGTCCATAGTTGATAAGCGTTATAATTTCTAGAACTTTTATTGAGCTTACCAATCCAAACTTCCTTTGGTGCGGACTCCGATGTCAAACTGAGATGAACAACCCTTTAATGAGGGATTATTTACGCTTTAGCGTTAAGATATTAATGCGCATGATGGTACTAAAGGGCGATCCCCCAAATGCGAGAAGAAGAGTCGATAGTCTTATGGTATTAAAGGTTTCAAGAATAAACACTTGACAACCTAGGACATAGTTCAAGGTCTTGTGACCCTCGAATTTCTTTTGATTCTTGTTATTCATTCTTGATTCAAAAGTTGAGCTTTTATATTCAAAGTTATTAATTCATTCGCATGTTATTATTATTCATTTATTATATTGTTATACTTGTGGGCAATCGTGCTCATTCTTGCGTAATAATAACATTGCAGTTAAGAACGAGAGAACAGACGAGCCTTCCACTAGTAAAGGCAAGGGCAAGATTAGCAAGTAATGAAGACTATTTGTTTATAGGGTTGTGTAATGACATTTAAAATTGATGTTACTTAAGACTTAATTGTTATGTTTCCGCACATATATTTTAAGGTTAGATCAACCTGGGATTTATTTAGTTATGCAGTTGATGTAACCCCATAAGGGAGAGAGTTATTATTTATTCTATCTATTGTATGGTTGTATTTTATTTATGGGTAGATAGATAGATGATGTTTATACAGATGAACACCAAATCTGTGGAAATGGAAGTCTGCGGATTTGGGGGTGTCACTGAGTTAGTATCAAAGTCGTAAGGTTATGAACCTTAGGTGGGGGAACAACCTTAGGTAGTAGCCTTGTAGGAGATCGAGAACATAGTAGTGGTAAACTCTTATCGAGTTCTAAGAAATGAATTCCTAAATTCATTAAAGATAATAAAAGACTTTATGTGCTTATGTGTTAATCTATGTGTTCGCTAGCATGGATTAGTAACTAAAACCTAAAATTTTGTTGTCAGGATGTCGGATATTGGAGGAGCTAGTCGAAATGGGGAGGAGGAACCCCGATTACCTCTGAGAGGAGGAGCCGAGACATTCATGTCATCGAGGAACAGCTTGTCTGAGAGAGAGTCATATCTCGATGATCACCGCCGTTGGTCGTCGAGCATGAGCCGGAGGCCGATCCGGAGGAGGATCTGAGGAAGAGGAAGAAGAAGAGGAAGAAGAGGAGTTCCCACCGAACTCCATTGATGCAGAGATGTATGACACATTCTATGATCGTAACGTAGAGTTGCAGGATCTTGTTCGGGATTTGACCGAAAGGTGGTTAGTCGCCAGATTCTTGAAAGCGAAGGATAGAGAGATTGTGACTCTTCACACGTTTAGGAAGCGTGGAGTGGGATCTGGTTCACGAGAAGGGTCGGACCAGGGATAAGTCGGTGATATAGAGTTAAAGAAGGATCTGAAGGAGACCTCGGAGAGGCTTGCCATAGCAGAGGAGGGCTGGGTACGAGAGTCACGCCGTGATGATCGTGCAGAAGATGATCGCCATGCGAAGAAGGCTAAACTTGAGGAGACATACTCTACACTACAAAATGCAATGAATGTGGTCCAAGATCGAGTTAGGAAGTATCCAATCCAGTTTGAGGATCTACCATCATATATGCTAGATTATAGAACGATGTGCCGCATCATGGAGGAGGAACGTAACAAGGCTATTCAGCGCCTTGACAGACAGTGATAGAATTTGTTTAATTACGTGAAAGACTTAATTAGTTTTTATATGTAAATTCTGACGTGTTTATGAACGAAAGAATATTTGAATGTTTTAAATCCTGTGGATTCTTTATTCCAAGATAGTTGATGTAAATAGCAGTTATGCTATCGTTTAATGTTAAAACTTTGATTTGAATGCAAATATATCAAGTTGTTTGAGATGATGTGTTAAGTGATATGTTAAATTATTTAGTAATGCCTTAACTATTTAGAGAAATAAATAAAGTTCTAATAAAGCATTTATTTAATAGAAAATGCCGCCAAGAAGATTTCACCAAATCGTCGACCCGACCCGTGAAGGGTCAACGAATAATAATAACAACACCACCAATGCTTGACCTGTTCGGCTGAGTTGGTGAATTCTTAATTTGGAGCAATTAACAATCAACCACAAGCCCCACCAAACACCACGTTCAAGGATTTCAAAGGCGGTGGGACCGCTAGAGTTTAAAGGTTCTATGAACCCAATCGAAGCTCAAACATGGGTTATGGAGATGGAGAAGGTGTTTGGCGTCGCGAGTAAGGGGAAGACGAAAGACCGCATATGCAACATTCATCTTTGAAGTCTGAAGCCGACTATTGGTGGCGAAAAAACAAAATGCAGGGAGGAGAAGATGTAATAACACAGGAGAGATTTAAGGAGATGTTTTTCGAGATGTATTTTCGACTAGTTCACAAAACCAAATGGAAGTTCGGTTTTTGGAGTTGAAATAGGGGAATATGTCCGTAGCAGATTATCTGGCAAGGTTTCAACGAATTGGCTAGGTTAAGCCACATATCAAGTGCATCTTGATGAGAGAAAAGGCAAGACGTTTGACGGGGGATCAAGCCACGTTTGTATAGCAAAGGTGTCAATGTTCCAATTGAACACTTTTGCTTTGGAGTGTTAGAGAAGGCCATACTCATTTGAAGGTGGAAGCGATCGGTATCTAAATATAATTAGGATCGAGAAGAAGAAAAAGAGTGAAAATGAAGGAATTAACAAGACTAGTGGAAGTAGCACGGGAGGGAATAATAATCGAAGAGAAGTGGTCCGATAACTTTCGTCACCGGAAGTCAACAAGGAGGCAAAAGAAAAAGATTGAAGCGTGCTCAACTGCGGAAAAAGCTCATCTGGGAGTTTGCATGAAGGAAAAGCGAGTATGCTATAATTGTGGTCGGAAGGCCACATAGCACCTAACTTATTCTAAACGAAAGAAGGTGCTGTTTCACTTGTGGCTCAAAGGATCATCTTGCAAGGGATTGTCTAAGAAGGATCTGGCGGAGCGAGGATCGGGGAGGAATAGAGGAAACAACGGTGGAAGCACTCATTTGTCACAGTCCAATCGCAACCAACCGAATAAATAGCTTAGAACATTCAATATGACGATTCAGATGATGCGATGCGATCTCGCGATGTGGTGTCGGTATCATTCCGATCAATAAAGTTAATGCTTATGTATTATTTGATTCGGGTGCTACTTGTTCATTTATATCCGATGACTTTGCCAAGAACTTAAAATTGCCTAAGGATGAGTTAGAATACCCCATGAACATAGAAATTGCGAATAGAGAAATTATTCCTGTTAAGTACGTGCACAAGAACTGTAGAGTGGATATTAAGGGTAACATTATGAACGTAGATCTTATCCCTATTCGACTTGGAGAATTCGATATTATCTTGGGTATGGACTGGTTATCCAATTATGGGGCGGTAATTGATTGCCAAAAGAAATGTATTAACCTTATGACTCCGTCAAAGGTTGTGTTTTATGGTAGTAAGTCGCCTAGACAAGCGAGTTGTCTGACGATGATGCAGGCCAGGAAGTTGTTAAGACAAGGCTGTGTAGGATATCTAGCTTACATAGTCGATATTCATAAAGAAAATCCGAAAATAGAGGAGATACCAGTAGTGAGGGATTTTGCAGACGTATTTCCGGATGATTTGCCAGGACTTCCACCAGATAGAGTGGTTGAATTCGTGATCGATTTGGCTCCAGGAACGGTTCCAATATCGAAGGCACCATACCGAATGGCACCGGTAAAGATGAAAGAGCTGATGGTTCAACTACAAGAATTACTAGACAAGAAGTATATCCAACCAAGCGTATCACCGAGGGGAGCACCGATTTTATTCGTAAAGAAGAAAGATGGGTCAATGCGGCTCTGCATCGACTATAGAGAACTGAATAAGGTCACGATCAAGAATAGATATCCATTACCGCAAATTGACGACTTGTTCGATCAGTTAAAGGGAGCGAGATACTTTTCAAAGATAGATTTGAGGAGTGGTTATCATCAACTGAAGGTGAGACCAGAAGATGTCTGCAAAGGCGACATTGAGAACCGATACGGTCACTACGAATTTTTGGTCATGTCATTTGGTCTAACAAATGCTCATGCAGCATTTATGGGCTTAATGAATGGAGTGTTCAAGCCGTTTTTGGACAAATTCGTAGTGGTATTTATAGATGACATTTTGGTATATTCGAAAACCAAGGAAGAACATAAAGAACATTTGAGGGTGACATTAGAGACATGGAGAAGAGAGAAGTTGTACGCTAAATTTTTGAAATGTGAATTCTGGATTGAAAGGGTACAATTTCTTGGACATGTGATCGATAGGGACGAATTTTGGTGGATCCTCCATAGTCGGTCAGCGTGATTAATCGGGATCGATCGAAGACGCCGTCGAAAGTAAGAAGTTTTCTTGGATTGGCAGGTTATTACAGAAGATTCATTCGGGATTTTTCCAAGATCGCAACCCCGTTGACGAATCTGACTAGGCTAAATTTTCGAAATGTGAATTCTGGATTGAAAGGGTATAATTTCTTGGACATGTGATCGATAGGGACGGAATTTTGATGGATCCCTCCAAAGTCGGTTTGATTAATCGGGATCTGAGACGCCAGTCGGAAGTAAGAAGTTTTCTTGGATTGGCGGTTTATTACGGAAAGATTACTTGAGATTTTTCCAAGATCGCAACCCAGCTGATTTAAATCACTAGAAAATCGATGAAATTTGTTTGACGGAGAAGTGTGAGGAAAGCTTTCAAGAATTAAAGAAGAGGTTAAGTTCATTTTGTGTTATCTCTTCCGGATGACACGAAATTTTTATAGTATATAGTGATCGTTGCCTGAAAGGACTTGGTGTGTGCTCATGCAAAATGGCATAGCGAGTCATTGCGTCACAGCGTCACAATTGAAAAGATTATGAGAAGGGTATCCACCCATGACTTGGAGTTAAATTGTAGTAGTTTTTGCTTTGAAAATCTGGAGGCACTATTTCTATGGGGAGAAGTGTGAAATATATACGCACCACAAGAGTCTAAAATATATTTTTACACGAAAGACTTGAATATCTTGAAAGAAGGTGGTTGGAGTTAATTAAGGACTACGATCGTGAGATTCTATACCATCTGGGTAAGGCAAATGTGGTGGCTGACGCCTTAAGTAGAAAGGGTCGGGAGAAACGGATGTTGTTAATCGTACAGGAGGAGTTAATTTCAGCGATGGAGAAGCTTTGGAATTGGAAGTGAAGTATCCTATGGAGATTGATGAGAAAATATTTGGATGCAATCTGGTATAACCCTCTTGGATAAAGTTAAGGAGGCTCAAACCAGGAATGAAGAATGTAAAATGTGACAAAGAAGATATCTGAAGGAACCAGAACCAAGATTTAAGATGGATAAGGAAGGAATCTTTGAGATTTGATAATAGAATTTGGGTACCGCTTGATTCAAGAGATTAAGGAAGATATTTTAAGCGAGGCTCATAGTTCACGATATTCGATTCACCCCGTAGTACCAAGATGTACCAAGATCTTAGACAACATTTACGGTGGCCGAATTTGAGCGTGATGTTGCGAGAATGTGTTACCAAGTGTCCGACACATCGAAAGTGAAAGCGGAACATCGAGACCGAGTGGATTACTACAACCGTTAGAGATCCCAGTGGAAATGGGAACATATTACAATGGACTTCGTGGTTTGCCTTGAAACGACTCGACTCGGAAAGGCTACGACGCAAATATGGGTTATCGTTAATGGACCGACGAAATCGCACACTTCCTTCCGATCAAAATAAGATTCAACTTAGATCGGTTAAGCGAGGCTATACTTAAAGAGATTGTTTGAGAGTACGGAGTTCCGGTATCAATTGTTTGAGATAGGGATCCGCGCTTCACATCAAATTTCCGAAACGTCTTGAGAATGCATGGGTACGCAATTGCGAATGAGTCTGACTTACCACCCTCAAACAGAATGGACGAGTGAGAGAACAATTCGGACATTAGAAGATATGCTAAGAGCACGTGTGATGGACTTTAAAAGAAATTGGGATGATCACCTACCATTAGTAGAGTTCGATTCTGACAACAATTACCACGCTAGTATTGGAATGCCACCCTATGAAGGCGTTATACTGGCGAAAAGTGCGAGAACTCCACTATATTGGGATGAAGTTGGCGAAAGACAACTACTAGGCCCAAATTGGTACAACAAACAATGACATAGTCGAGGTGATTGAGCAAGATTGATGAAGCAGACTTCAAGATGAAGCGTAAGAAATACTGTGCGATCCACACCGTAAGAATGTTGAGTTCGAACCAGGTAGTTATGTGTTCTTAAAGGTCTCTCCTTGGAAAGGAAAGATCAGATTCGGAAAAAGGGAAAATTGAGCCCAAGATTCATCGGACCTTTTGAAGTTCTGAGAAGGGTCGGAGAAGTTGCTTATGAGGTAGCCTTACCTCCATCACTAGAGAATGTCCACAATGTTTTCCATATCTCAGTCTTACGACCCTACAAATCCGATTACAAGCATGTGATTGAATATGAACCCCTACATTTCGACAAAGACTTGTCTTACGAAGAAATTCCTGTTCAAATTATCGACCGAAAAGAACAAGTTCTAAGAAATAAAGTAATACCTTCTGTTAAGGTAATTTGGAGGAACCACAACGCTGAAGAAGCTACGTGAGAACTCGAAGAGAATATGATGAAGAATTATCCTCATTTATTTACTTAGATTGTTATATGCGATTACGGGGACGAGAATCTTTGTAGGGGGAGAATGTAACAGACAAATTTTGAGTTGTGATTACGGGGATGAGAATCCTTTTAAGAGGGGAAAGATGTGACAACCGTAATTTTGTAATTTAATTTTAATATTTATTAGATTGAATAAATATTTTTCGATGAATTAATTATTAGATTAATTAATTAATTGATGAAGTTGTGATAGATTAATTTAAATAAATAAAAAATAAATATTCGATAAAAATTATTATTAAAATATTTATAAAAAATAAATCAAATATTTTAATTGAGATATTTATGGAATAAAATAAATATTCGATGAAAATTATTATTAAAATATTTGAAAAAATAAATTAAATATTTTAATTGAGATATTTATGGAATAAAATATATATTCGATGAAAATTATTATTAAAATATTTATAAAATAAATTAAATATTTTAATTGAGATATTATGGAATAAAATAAATATTTGATGAAAATTATTATTAAAATATTTATAAAATAAATTAAATATTTTAATTGAGATATTCATGGAATAAAATAAATATTCGATGAAAATTATTATTAAAATATTTATAAAATAAAGTAAATATTTTAATTGAGATGTTTATGGAATAAAATAAATATTCGATGGAAATTATTATGAAATAATTTATTAAAGTGTAATAATAGTAAGAGAATGAAAATATTCTAATTTAATTAAGTAATTAAATTAGAAGGGTAATGATTTGTTAAATAAAGTAGAGTTTATATTAAATAATTAAGAGAAAATGTAACTAATGAATTTCGTGAATATATATGGTATGTGTGTAGGACTTGTGGTAAACGGAAGTAGTAATCGTTTAGCCTACACACACGAGGCAAGTTCTAAACCTTAATTCTTTACATAAAAGCAAATTCATTATTTTATCTTGTTTATTATTGTTCAAGTCAAGATTTCATATTAGATCTTACCATTCTTTAAAAACATAATTCCTATTATACAATACTTATTCGATTGTATACATCTTGAATTTTATTATTCAAATTGAATATCAATTATTGTTGAACCTTGTAAGACTAATGAACCCTTATTGATTCAACTAGTCCATAGTTGATAAGCGTTATAATTTCTAGAACTTTTATTGAGCTTACCAATCCAAACTTCCTTTGGTGCGGACTCCGATGTCAAACTGAGATGAACAACCCTTTAATAGGGGATTATTTATGCTTTAGCGTTAAGATATTGTGCACAGTATGGTACTAAGGGCTGATCCCCCTAAGTACGAGAAGAAGAGTCCATAGTCTTATAACTGTTAAAGGTTTCAAGAATAAACACTTGACAACCTAGGACATAGTTCAAGGTCTTGTGGCCCTAAGAATTTCTTTTAATTCTTGTTATTCATTCTTGATTCAAAAGTTGAGCTTTTATATTCAAAGTTATTAATTCATTCGCATGTTATTATTATTCATTTATTATATTGTTATACTTGTGGGCAATCGTGCTCACTCATGCGTAATAATAATATTGCGATTAAGAAGGAGAAAGAGCCGAGCCTTCCACTAGTAAAGGCAAGGCAAGATTAGCAAGTAATGAAGACTATTTGTTTATGGGGTTGTGTAATGACATTTAGAATTGATGTTACTTAAGACTTAATTGTTATGTTTACGCACGAGATATTTTAAGGTTAGATCAACTCAGGATTTATTTAGTTATCTACGGTTGATGTAACCCCATAAGGAGAGAGAGAGTTATTATTTATTCTATCTATTGTATGGTTGTATTTTATTTATGGGTAGATGGATAGATGATGTTTATGCGATGAACACCAAATCTCGTGGAAATAGAAGTCTACCGGATTTGGGGTGTCACATCATGCAGTACAAAACAGTCTGAGTTTTTTGGAATTCTGCAAAACAGCAAAAATTTGGTTTTCATTTTTTATATCGATGCATGATTTGAGGGTATCGATGACGACATGCGCGATCGATGATAGCGATCCCCCGCCACGATCACATCGACTTTGTCCCTCGACCATGTCGACTCGACTTCATGAATCCAATTTGTCATTTCGATTATTTCATATCGGTCGTAGATAAGGTGGTCGCTAATAGTGGTCGCTTATGGGCATCCCAAAGGACTAGGATTTTTACTGGCGACTATCGTATCGTGTGCGGTCATTGATGGATATCTACTGACCTATTGCTTGATCGGTGATATAAAGCGCTTCTAATGCAACATGGGAAATTCATAGCCTATGCCTCTCGACAACACAAAGAATATGAGAGGAATTATCCTACTCATGATCTAGAGTTGGCAGCTGTTGTTTTCGCACTTAAAATTTGGAGGCATTACTTATATAGGGAGAAAGTGGAGATCTTTACGGATCATAAAAGCCTCAAATATTTCTTCACTCAAAAGGAACTCAACATGCGACAGCGATGTTGGCTTGAACTGTTGAAAGATTATGATCATACCATCCAATACCATCCTGGAAAAGTAAATGTGGTAGCTAACACATTGAGTAGAAGATCATATGCGGGTACGAGTGCGATATTGTCAACGCAGAGGCCCATTTTGTATGACTTACAAAGGATAGAGATAGAGATAAAGACTCTAGGGACCCATGTGATGATGGCGAATATACGAGTAGAACCGACTTTAATTGATAAAGTTAAAGCTGCTCAAGTTACAGATCTAAAGCTGATGCGTATGAGGAAGAAAGTGCAAGAAGGTGCTATGCCGGAAGCAAGAATCGATGAAGAAGGAATACTTCGAGTCAACTCCAGACTTTGTGTTCTTAATGACCCTGATTTAAAGTATAAAATCATGATAGAGGCGCACAACACACCGTTTGCAATCCATCCTGGGAGTACCAAAATGTATCGTGATCTTCGTCATACATTTTGGTGGAGCAATATGAAGAGAAAGATAGCGCTGTTTATCTCAAGGTGTCTAACTTGTCAACGAGTCAAGGTGGAGCATCAAGTACCAAAAGGTCCATTGCAACCACTTGAAATTCCAGAATGGAAGTGGGAGCACATTACCATGGATTTCGTTATGGGTTTTCCCAAGGTTTCTCAAGGCATAGATGCAATTTGGGTCATTGTTGATAGATTGACCAAGTCTGCTCATTTCTTACCAATACGAGAAACTTATACACTTGAACTTCTTGCTCGTATGTACATAAACGAGATTGTAAGACTACATGGTATGCCAGTATCCATAGTTTCTGATCAAGACCCAAGATTCACTTCACGATTTTGGGTTAGTTTACAAAAAGCTATGGGCACAGATTTATGATTTAGTTCGACATATCATCATCAGACGGACGGACAATCAGAGAGGACTATTCAAACTCTTGAAGATTTATTAAGACTATGTGTCCATGACTTCAAGGGAAGTTGGGACAAGTTCTTACCATTGGTAGAGTTTTCTTACAACAATAGCTACCAAGCAAGTATTGGCATGGCTCCATTCGAAGCGTTGTATGGAAGAAAGTGTCGTTCTCCAGTATGCTGGGATGAGGTGGGTGAAGCAACGTTGTTGGGACTGGAGTTGGTACGTATGACTACGGAAAAGATTCAAGTGATACGACAACGTATAAAAACCTCACAAGATCGACAAAAGAGTTATGCTGATCTTCATCGAAAGGATATGGAATTCGACATTGGAGATTATGTGTTGTTACGTGTTGCTCCATGGAAAGGAGTTACGAGATTTGGAAAGAGAGGAAATCTCAATTCTCAATTCATTGGCCCATTTTTAATCCTCGATCGAGTAGGAACTGTGGCGTATAGACTCGCGTTACCGCCAAGTATGTCTCGTGTTCATAACGTTTTTTATATATCTATGTTATGTAAATATATGGAAGACCCGAACCACATTATTGAGTTAAAATCGGACGAAATAGCAGAAGATTTGACGTATGAAGAGGTTGATGTTCAAATCTTGGATAAGAAAGAACATATTCTACGCTCCAAGGTTATACCTCAAGTCAAAGTTTTATGGAGGAACCACGATGTTGAGGAAATGACCTGGGAGTTAGAATCTGAAATGAAATCAAGGTATCCTTACCTCTTCGACATACCAGGTACGTACCCTAATTTTGAGGGCAAAATTTCATAAGAAGGGGAGATTGTAAGACCCCAACTTTTATGAATAAAGATGAATTTTCTATAATTATCATTTTTTGAATATTATGGAATGAATTTGATATAATGTTATAGTTGTGGGTAATATTTATAAATTTTGGAAAGTACGCAAGTTGTTATATAATATTCGATTGGTCGGGGAATATTCATTTTAACAGGGAATATTCGTATGATGGCACAATCATTGGTGGATTCCACAACGGAATTATTGTCAGATTGAGAAAATGACAAAAATATTTTATGAAAATAACGGCGGAAGTTTTATCGTTAACTGTTGAAACACCTAGGTGTTAAAAAATGCGAGAATACGGCGTGATTGCATAAGTAGCACACGGTATTGATTATTGATGCTTACGTGAGAAGTCACTCGCTTTTGTTCAATTATTGCTTGATAAATTGTTGCATAGTATCTCACGTTAATTGATTCAATTATTGTCGATATTTTATATATTATTAAATCAATAATTGAGACGACGAAGTTATTAATATTATTATTTGTAATATTAACGATGTTCAGAAGTTACGCCAGGAGAGGTTTGGTCACCTAATCATGCGCCCCAATAGGAGAAATCCTTATTGGAAAGCCTCCTCTTTCACAGGAACGACTGACACGTCGATTAATAGTGTGAATTATAATAATGATGATGAAGTTTTGTTTTATTAGTATTATTAATGTAATAAAATAGAAAAACTTTTTATATAAAATGTAATACTTTTATAAAGTTATTCATTTTATTAGACTATAAATAGAATATATTATATTTTATTATGCATAGTGTTTGCATATTGCTTGCATAGTGTTTTGCATAGTAAAATCTTTTTATATAAAACAAAATCTGTATGCTTTTTACGCATGACACGTTCCTTTATTTATTATTACATTGGAATAACTCATCTGCATGCGGATCTATCGCATTCTCGATGATTTCTTTTGTTATTCCATTCTTTATTATACTCGATTGGTTAAAGTTTTAACTTCTATACTCCATGAAATTAGTGGAATATCCTTGATATTTAAGGCTTCATCCAAAGATCTTTTCATGGAAATATTCTTACGAGCATTCTTGAATTTTACTCTGAAAAAGTATCATGTTGACAATTTGGGCGTTATTAGTTCCTGGATATATTAATTCTTGAACTTGTTTTATTAAATTCTTATATCATTGTCATCATCCTCATGTTTATATTATGTTGAAAGTCATCTCGTGGCTTTTGTAGTGCATAGATGGACTTGGTATGATTATGACGAGGATTAATCCAGTATAATCATGCCAATAGTAATGTTACAAATGATGTGGTAAAAGTCCTCATTGGCCCGTAGTGCATTGATGGACAATTGTTGGCATGATCATGACCATTGATGAATACACGAATATCCTTGGCCCGTAGTGCATGGATAATTTGTGGTTGTGATACTAATGAATATCCTTGGTCGCATCTTTACGATGATGTGGATTATTTATTAAGTAGTCCCAATGATAAAAGTGATGAAAAACCTTTTAAATCATAAAAGATAGTAGATTTTATTCTCTATTTGACTCTTTTAATGGATTACTTGTTCCAATCGCAGCTTAAACTTGATGTTTGTTATATTGTATCAGTTTAACACTGTTGAAGGCTAACGATAATTTATTATGTATTATCTTTGTCATAATATTTCTTCTTGGTCTAGTTGAGCTCACCCTTTTACTTTCATTGTTCTCTTCTGAAATGAGCGTAGCGAGGGACTAGTCGGGGACGGGTGACGGTCCGTATAATAGCATTAGTAGTCCTTATTATTCTGTTAAATAGTGTGATAATAAATGTAATGAGGATTCAATTGAGTGTGGATATTGTCTAGATGACAATATTTGTATTAAAACTCACAGCATATGTTTTGTCGTATTTTACACGACTGTTGTATAATTAAGTTGTATTTGAATTTTGTACCATGTATTTGGCGAATCAAGATGGGTGATGTATACCTATTTTGGGGGATTCACACTATTAGTATTCTTTTTTTGGTAACTAGATTACATTATTGTGATTATGCATGTTAATTATCAGTTATGATGGTTTATTGCTAATTGTGTTTTGGTTACCAACATTTATATATTTGGAAACTGTTGATTACATAGTTTTCAAGATGTATTATATTACATTAGAGTTGGAGTTTTTTAAGAATTGTTCAAATTGTATTTGTTAACATTATTATTTTCATTTCTAGTTGTGTGTATGCTATTAGTATTCTCTGTTTTGGTAAGTGATTACATTATTGTGATTATGCATGTTGATTATCAGTTATGATGGTTTCTTGCTAATTGTGTTTTGGTTACCAATATTTGTATATTGTACATTTAATAGTTTTGGTTTTAAAGTTTTACAGATGTTATATTTTGATTTTGTTAATGTGTTTGTAATGTAATTTTTTGCATTTTCAGATTTGGGAGCTATTCTATGAGGATCATCATCGTAACTTTTCTGCAAAAGTTATTTATTGGTGTGATATGGAGGTGCCATATATTATTAAGAATAAATTGTCTGTAGTTCAATTGGAAAAGTTTAAGTTGACTTATTTTGGAAGATTTTTAGATATTGGGCAACCCCAGATGTTTTCACAAATAATACATCATGCTTTGATTAGGGAAGTTTATCAGAGGGATAGCGGGGAAATGTGGTTTATATTTGGTGAGAGAAGGGTAAGGTTTGGATTGCCTGAATT
This sequence comes from Panax quinquefolius, assembly GCA_020205615.1. Taxonomy (NCBI): domain Eukaryota; kingdom Viridiplantae; phylum Streptophyta; class Magnoliopsida; order Apiales; family Araliaceae; genus Panax; species Panax quinquefolius. The sequence goes on along the minus strand of CM035161.1, from coordinate 36,090,003 downwards.
TTGTTTAATTTCTGGTTTAAATTTACAAGGAGATGAAAACATTGATAGTTTCAAGGGGATTAAAAATTTGTTAGTGGAGAAATTTTTTGGAAATGAGGTTCTAACTCGTTCTAGTATAGGGAGGATATATAGGAGTGCTTGTTTTGACGATGATGATGAGGCGGTTAGGATGTCTATCATTTTCTTGGTTTTTAATTTCATACTAGCTACTTTTTCTGACAATTATGTGGATGAAGCTTTGTTTAACTTTTTGTCTTACGGGGATATTGCAAGTTATCTGTGGGGAAAAGTTGCTTTTGAACAAACAAAGAATTCTCTATCCCTTGCTGTAAAGGGGCATGTAAAGAAGGATAAGTATGGTGGGGTGGTATACAATTTTTATAGGGATAATTATTGTAAATCTTACAAGCTTAGTGGTTTACCTTATGTGTTTCAAGTTTTTTTGTTTGAAACAATTCCTACATTGAAAGTTAGGGGCTTCTGTATTGATGATCATGATTCTGAATTTAGATTATTCATATGGAGGGAGTTAGGAAAGGTTCCTAAGAATGAAAAGTTGAATGACCTTGTTTTTGGTTCTGGTCAGGTATGTTGGTTACCATTTACATTATATTCGGTTACCTTTACATATGTTATTGGTTACTGATTTTTTTTGTGTGTATTGTCTTATTTATGTTTTATGTTTTATGTTTCTGACATGGTATTCAAAATCTTGTTCCTACGGAGGATGAGAAGGTGCGGTTGGAGTTGGGTGGTTTTTATTTTTTCAGTGGAAGCGATAGTGGAGCCAAAAGTTATGATATTAAATTTGAATCATCAAGGAAGGTTAAAGATCTTATGTTTTCTCTTTCTGATGTGAAATCAATTATTGATGAACGGGTGAAGCTTTTGGAAGGGAAGGTGATGGAAGTGAAGAAGGAAATTTAGAATTTGGGTGTTGAACTTAAAGATCATTTGGAAGTGTTTCATATTCATATTTGTAGGGACATAAAAAAGATGTTTAGAAAGCATTTAGATGGTCAGTCTAGTTATAGCAAACGTAGAAATGTAAATGTTTTTGAAGATGATGATGATGATGATGACGATGATGATGATGATGTTGAGTTGGATGAGAATGTTGATGATGGCAATATTAATGTTGTAGTTGATGATGTTATGACCATTGAGGATGATGTCGTAATTGAAGTTGCTGACAATTCAAAACAGTTTAGTGGAAGTGTTGATGCTGATGTTGGTGGGGTTGGTGTGTTTCAGTTTGAAGAAGTCGATGCAAAGGTTTATACATATGTTATATTTTCAATTGGATTTCATGTTTATAAAGTATATGCTGATATTTTTTTCTTTTTTTTTTGTACAGATTGAGAACAAGAATGACAATCTAAATTCTAATGGTAAAGAGATTGTTGTTTTTACTCCTAGACGGGTCTTTATTGATGTTGAAGATGAAAAGGTTTTATTTTTTTGTTTTGTTTATGTTATATTTTTACGTCTTATATTGACCAATATTATGTTTTTTTTATTAACAGGTTGAAAAGATTAATGACATTCAAAGATTTGATATTTTAAGTCAGTCTAGTGGTCAAGAAATTGTTGTTTTTACCCCGATTGAGGTTTGTAATTTTTTTCAACCGTAGATACCTTTACATGTTGTATTAGTTATTTAGATATGTTGTTTATGTTAATATTGATTCTTTTTTGGATTTTAAATTTGATATTGTAATTATTTTTTGTGTCATGTCTAAAAATACATTAAAGGGTAGTAAAAGTGAAGCTCCAGATAGATCGATGCTCGATGATATGGTTTTGACAACACAGGATTTACTCCATTATGTTGAAATTGAAAAATCTGCTACTAACCCAATTGGTAGGCCTGTCCATACGTATGCGAAGAGTGCGACTTTGAAGAGTCCTTATACGTCGAAGTTCGGTTCAGCTGAATCATCTTCGCCTGTTATGGTTAATAGAACATTACGTAGAGGAATGTATGCATTTCCAGATGTTTGTATGGGTATGCCTTTGAAGTCTGAAGATGTTATGTTTGAGAAGTGGTTTATGTGACGCCCCCAAAATAGGTCCACAAGACCCATTCTGAGTCGTCAGATATCACACTATAAAAATCAAATACAAACTTCATTTATACAACCGTTGAACTGTCGTATAGAATACGAAAACAGTTAACTGTGAGTTTTAATACAAATGTATGTAACTCTCATGGTGCCTCAACCACAAAATATAGTCAAAAACTATTTTAAAAATTAAAATCTTTGGGAAGTGCTCAAGGAAACCTTCGTACATGGGAGGTCATGCGTCTAGGTTATGATAGATATCATATGTCCACAGAATTATCCTTGGTTGACCAAATAGACCCCAAAGAAAAATGAGAAGATTACTATCATCTTCTTTCCAATGGTGAGTCTTTTCTTGACATATAACTATCTCCACTGTCTCCAAGTGAAAATTATATTTCAAATAAACTCCAAGATCATATAGGTAGTGCTCGTAGATATACTCAGCAAGTGGATGTGTACAACCCTGTCTTATGATAACACGAGGTTGTATGTCATTAGACATCTTGTATGATAGTGGCAAAACACCCTTCCAAAGTTGGGTTCAACTCACCCTACTCGGTTCACCAAAATTAAATATCAAATGACGTATACAATACGACACACTTATCTAAAGTTCTCAACAATATTTTATCCCGGTAACATCAATCAATAGTTCTTGTCCACAATCATATGAATAACTCATAATCATATTTGTGGTTCTAAATTCCTTTTCTCATCTAGGACGAAGATAATTTTCATCACCTGTCTTTACCTGAAACATCAAAGATCATTGTTATACCAAATCACAGTTCCTGTTCATAATCATACTAATAAATTCATCTTTGCACTACGTCTAAAGATATTCATTAACAATTCATATTTGCACTACAGGACAAAGACATACAACTGTATTTTAGAAGAGTCAAGTAGAGCATGATATCTACTATCTTTTACGAATTAAAAATTTATTATCAATATTTTATCGCCGAGACTCAAACAATAAATAATCCACATCATCGAATCACCCCTGCACTACGGTCAAGGATATTCGTTAATATCACATCCATGAATTAATATTTCATTCTTTGAGACTCATTCGATAATTAATCCACATCATCGAATCATCCCTGCACTACAGGCCAAGGATATTCGTTAATATCACGACCACGAATTATCTATGCACTATGGGCCAAAGATAATCGTGTTTTCATCAATGGTCCTGATCATGCCATAAAACAATTCATCTTTGCACCCTTGGACAAAGAGAATCCATAGCCATAATCATACCAAAAACTGTCCATCAATGCACTACGGACCAATGAGGACTTTTACCACATCACTTGTAACATTACGGTCATGATTATACCGAATAATCCCTTGTCATAATCATACCAAGTCCATCCATGCACTACAGGCCACAGATGACTTTCATCATAATATAAGCATGAGGATAATGACAATGATATAAAGAATCAATCAAATGAGATAAAGGATAAATATTAAACATTTATAATACAATTTATCCAACGTTCAATAATAACCAAATGTTATTAATCACTTAATAATCTCATAATCTAATATTATTAATATTATAACAATATTTTAATCATTTCTTAAACTTATAAACAACTTATTTCAATTGTTTACATTTTATCAAATAATGCATTTAATCATTCAAAAATGCCATACTCTTAAGATTTTATCACCAATAATCAAATCCCTCATCAAAAATCTGCATATACCTTATATAGGATTTTCAAGCCATAAAATCCTATTTTAAAATTTTATTACTTCACATAATATATTTAATTCATTTACTCATAACTAGTTCATTTTCATGAAAAATATCAAATCATTCCCAAAAATATTTCTTTTCTGGTATTTAGCAGAATATAGTCCCATATTGAACATATATTTTTCTCAGAATTTTTAAAATTCATTTACTATTTTTCATATGACTAAAACTGCCGAATATTTAGACATTTATCATAAATTGTAATTTTGTCCAAAAATTTCAAAATTTATAGGATATACTCCTGTTATATACATGTACTCCCAATAAAAATTTCACCAATTTTGGAGTTAACCACAAGGAGTTATAAAGGTTTACTTTTAAAATAGTCTTTTCCTATAAAATTCATAACTTCTAATCTATACATTCAAAAATTGTCATTTTTGGACACAATCTAGAAAACTTATCAAACTATCATTTCAAATTTTTCCAAAATTTTTGAGGGTCAAAGAATTATGAAACTGCCCCTGGTAGAAACCCCTTTTGAATGAAAATGTAAGACCCCAAATTTTATGAAATAAATTATTCAATTTTTCTTATAATTATTATTTAGTAAATGGTTAAATTGAAAAAAAAAGAAGTTAAAGTTAAAGATGATATATATAAAATTTTCAAAATACGCAAGTGGTTATAAAATACTCATTTCTATTGGGGAATATTCGTTTGGTCGTGGAATATTCTTGTTGTCGGGGAATATTCGTACGATGACGCAACCATTTATGGGCCCCATAACAGAATAACTGTCGGATGAAAAAAACGACAAGTTTGAGTTTTTATAAATAACGGCGTAATTGTTACCGTTAACACTGTTGGAATAACTGGTGGTTAAAATACGATGTCTGGCGTGGTTCTTGCGATTAGAACACGGTATTGCACAATATTTTTGAATTATTGATTCTTACATAAGAAGGCACTACTCAATAATTGTTACAGTAATTACTGTTCAATATTTTATTTTATTGGTTCAATAATTGCTGCGTTGATATTTTATATTATTGTTGTTTCAATAATGGTCATTTCACAGCATTCCCATTATCAGATCAATAATTTATATTATTTGGATAATATTATTAGATAACATTATTGACAATGTCTAGAAAGTTCAGTCAAGGAGAGGTTTGGTCACCTAATTGCGCGCCAGTAAGGAGAAATCCTTATTGGAAAGCCCCTTCTTTCCTGGGAACTGCCTGGTTGTCATAATTATGATTCTGTAATATTATTTGTGAATAATTAATTATTAATTTATATGATAAGGAAATATTTATTTGATGTGGATATAAATGATGGATTTATTTATGTGGTTATAAATGAAGGAATTAATGTTGAGGTGTTTTATCAGCATTTTATCGGATTGAGGGTATTAAAAACTCAAATCGGTGTTCTTAAAGCTTTATTGCGTGAGTTGTAATTTTAATCCGACCATTGGATCGTTATGATTTTTGGATATGTTATACATATATGAGTTGAGTATATGTCCACAAATTTTGAACCGTTGAAAATTAAGGTATGATTGGTTATGAATTTTAAAAGGTGTTGAAAATCGTCCGTTTATGGATTTCGGATATTTTTGGTTTGAAATTTGGAAAAACTAAAAGCTACAATGTTGTAGAGAATTCGATTTCGTGTGGAATGGATATAAAATTCATATTTTTCTGATAAATGGACTATTTTCTATGAATTATTGAAGTTTTAGAAAATAAAATAATTTTTATTAAAATTGGGTGGGACCCACTTTTTGGTTGGTGTAGTAAACATGTGCTAGAATTAATTTTCAAGTGTGGTGGCTGCTGATTTCTCAAATATGGCTGCGTAGGAGAAAGGAGAAAATAATAATATATTTTATTAATTTAGTCTCCTTTGGCGTTCTAGCATTTTCCTATAAATAAGCGCTTAAGTTAGAATTGAAAATCACACCAGAAACAAATTTTCTTTTTCTCTATATTGTCGAGCATATTTTTGTGAGTATTTAGATACTTTGAGAGTTGCTATTCAGTGCAAGTTTTCTTCGGCTTTTCATCCGATATTCCAGTCAGAAATACTGCTCTTTCGAGGTAAAGGATTTTAAGGATTATTATGTTTATCATGTTTCATAATTTTTTTGACCTTCAAAAATTCTGGAAAAATTGGAAATGATAACTTGATGAGTTTCCTTGATTGTGTCCAAAAATGGCGATTTTTGGATGTATAGATTAGGAGTTATGGATTTTATGAGAAAAGACTATTTTAAAAGTAAACCCTTATAACTCCTTGTGGTTAACTCCAAAATTGGTGAAATTTTTATTGGGACTATATCTATATAACATCAAGATATTACAGTAAATTTGAATTTTTGGACAAAAGTACAATTTATGATAAATATCTAAATATTCGGCAGTTTTGACCATATGTAAAATAGTAAATGAATTTTAAAAATTCCGAGAAAAATATATGTTCAATATGGGACTATATTATGCTAAATCCCAGAAAAGAAATATTTTTGGAACTGATTTGATATTTTTTATGAAAATGGACTATTTATGAATAAATAAATTAAATATGTTATATGAAGTAACAAAATTAAAAAATAGGATTTTATGGCTTGAGAATCCTATATATGGTATATGCTGATTTTTGATGAGGTTGTTGGTTATTGGTGATGAAATCTTATGAGTTTAGCATTTTAGTATGATTAAATGCATTAATTAGTAAAGTGTAAACAATTAAAATAAATTATTTATAAGTTTAAAAAATGATTAAAATATTGTGGTAGTATTAATAATATTAGATTATGAGATTATTAAGTGATTTATAACATTTGGATTAAGGTGTTATGAAATCATTGATTTATGAATCTTACTCTTGAAATTAAATGTAGTTGTTGATCGTATTGTTTTTATTATCATATATAACATTTTTATAATCCCGGTGATGAAATTTCTCTTTGACTTAAGTGTAAAGATGAGTAGATTATTGGTATGATCGTGACTATGGGTTCTCTTTGGCTAGTAGTGCAAAGATGAATTGTTGACTGGTATGATTATGACCATTGAATTTACAATTGAATATTTTTAGCTTAAGTGCAAAGGTGAATTGATCAACATGGTTATAATTATTATTTATATAAATTCTGAAATGATTATATATTTCTTTGAGATATGAATATCTTTGGCCTATAGTGCAAAAATGAATTGTTGATGAATATCTTTGGCGTGTAGTACAAAGATGACCTGTTGTTGAATATCTTTGGCCCATAGTGCAAAGATAACCTATTGTTGAATATCTTTGGCATGTAGTGCAAAGATGAACTGTTAATGAATATCTTTGGCCCGTAGTGCAAAGATGAACTTATTAGTATGATTATGAACAGGAACTGTGATTTGGTATAACCATGATCTTTGATGTTTCAGGTAAAGACATGTGATGAAAAATATCTTCGTCTTGGATGAAAAGAAAATTAGAACTACAATTATGATTATGAGTTATTCACATGATCGTGAGCAGGATCTGCTGATTAATGTTACGAGGTTAAAGCATTGTTGGTGGACTTTTAACATGAAGAAGATAATAGACTTTATGGTCTATTTGACTCTTCTAATGGATTGCTTTCGTTCAACGCAAACTATGGTTGAAAAGTTTTATCATCTACCATATGTTCTAAATCTACGATTTATTATCGATGAAGGCTATTGATAATTTAATTATCTTTAGTCATGATATTTTTCTTCGATTAGTTGTGCTCACCCCTTTTGCTTCACAATTCCTTTCGTGTAATAAAAGTGTATTTGAATTGACGGGGATAACAGGGAATAGTGTGGTGGTTCGAGAGACTATCAAAGTTTCTCAACACATTATAAAACGGCATGACATACAATATATAATTGTATTGAGGACCTAAGATGTGTGTGTCGTATATTATACGTCACTTAATAATTGATTTTGGTGAACAACAATAGGGTGAGGTGAACCCAACTTTAGAAGGGTGTTTTTCCACTATCATACAAGATATCTAATGACATACAATCTCGTGTTATCATAAGAAAGGGTTGTGCACATCCACTTGCTGAGTATATCTACGAGCACTACCTATATGATCTTGGAGTTGGGTTGAAACATAATGTTCAATCGCAGACGGTGGAGATAGTTATATGTCAAGAGAAGACTCACCATTGGAAGGAACATGATAGTAATCTTTTCATTTTTCTTTGGGGTCTATTGGATCAATCAAGGATAATTCTCTGGACATATGATATCTATCATAACTTAGATTCATGGCCTCCTATGTACGAAGGTTTCCTTGAGCACTTCCCAAAGATTTTAATTTCTAAAACAGCTTCGGATTGTACCTTTATGTAAGGTATCAACGTGAGGTCTTGTCCATAGTTGGGACATGAGTCAGGTTGGTATTAAAACTCACAAGATATATGTTGTTGTATTTTGCACGACAATTGTAGTAATAAAGTTGTAGTTATTTTCTACATACCATGTATTTGGCGACTCGAGAATAGGTTGGATGGATTGGACCTATTTTGGGGCGTCCACGAAAAATACTATTCATATGAATACTGAAGGATCATTCACCATGCATGCGGTAATCCACATGATGAGTTATTCCAACGTAATAATAAAGAATGGAATAACGAAGAATTCACCATAAATGCGATAAACCGTATGCAGAATGAGTTATTCCCAACGAGAATAATAAAGAATGGAATAACAACGGAATTCACCATGCATGCGATAGGCGTATGCAGAAAGTTATTCCAATGAATAATAAAGAATGGAACCAGTCATGCGTAAATCGAATGCATGAGGATATTCGGCTGTAATAATAAAGAATAGAATAACAGAGAATTTCATCATGTATACTAGTGAGTCCTACATTATCTGAGTTATTCCAATGTAATAATAAAGAATGGAATAATGTAAGAATTTCACCAAGTATAGAGTAGTCCATGTATACAAAGTTTATTCCAACGTAATAATAATAAAGAATGGAATAATGAAGTTCTCTTCATGAATACAAAAAAAATAATACCCTTACCTTAGAAAAGCGGATATAGGAGTAGTGAAGTAGCGAGAATACTTTCATTCTTTCTCTCTATAGTTTCTCCTCTGTAGGTTCAAATGAATTAAGTAAGAAATAATGAAGGAATGAGCTTCTATTTATAGGAGAATGGATCTGAATAGTAACTAATTCATGAACGGTCCAGATTGATTTACTTTTAAATAGACGGTCCATATTAATTTACTATGCAATATTAATAAAATATTTTAATAAAACAAATTTTTTTAAATAAAATATAATATATTCTATTTATAATCTAATAAAACAAATAATTTTATAAAAGTATTCTATTTTATATAAAAGATTTTTTACTATCTGAAACACTATCGCAGAATCGTGTCTTAAACACTATGTGTAAGACCCCAACTTATTATAAATGAAATTAAATTTCCTCTATTTATTAATTTGAAATAGTAAGGGTTGATTTGATTAATGTGGTTAGTTATGGGTAAAATGCATAAATATTTCAAATAAGCAAGTGGTTATAAAATATTCATTGTTGTTTCAGAAATATTCGTTTGGTTGTGGAATATTCTTCACTGCTTAAAAATATTAAATGCATTTACTGCGATCTTGTGTGGGCCCCATAACTGAAAGCGATTGGATGAAGAAAACGACAAGTATAAGTTGTTTATAAATAACAGGCGTGGTTGTTACTCAGTTAATATTGTTGAAATACTAAATTGGTTAAAACACAAGAAGACGTGATATTGCACGAATTATTGATTCTTACGTAAAAGAAGGCACTACTCGATAATTGTTCACGAAATTCTTGTTCAATATTTTATTTTATTGATTCAATAATTATTACGTTGATATTTTATATTATTATTGTGACTCCCCCAAAATAGGTATACATCACCTATCCTGAGTCGCCAAATACATGGTACAGAATACAAATACAATCTTTAATATACAACAAGAGAGCTGTGAGTTTTAATACAAATATTGTCTTCAGACAATATCCACTCTCGAAATAAGTCCTCATTACATTTATTGTCATACTATTTAATGAATAGTGAGGACTACTAATACTATCATCTGGACCGAATCACTCCGCTTTCCTCGATTAGTCCCGGTATGTTCTCATTTCACGAAGAGAACGAAGAAAGAAAGGTGAGCTCAACTAGCCCAATAAGAAATATTATGACTAAGATAATGCGAATAAATTATCATTAGTTTTCAACAATGTTAAACTGATAAAATATAATAGACATCAAGTTTAACTGCAGCGGAATAAGCAATCCATTAAAAGAGTCAAGTAAAGAATAAAATCTACTATCTTTTATGATTTAAAACGATTTTTCATCACTTTTTTCACTGAGACTCAGCCTAATAAATAATCCAAATCATCCACACTTTCTACCAAGGATATTCATTAGGGTCACGACCACAAATTATCCATGCACTACTGGGCGAGGATATTCGTGTATTCATCAATGGTCATGATCATGCCAACAACAACGTCCATCAATGCACTACAAGCCAATGAGGACTTTTACCACATCATTTATAACATTACTGGTCATGATTATACCGAAAACAATCCTCGGTCATAATCATACCAAGTCCATCTATGCACTATGAAAGCCACGTATGACTTTCAAAATATAAACATGAGGATGATGACAATGATATATGAATTCAATAAAACAAGTTCAAGAATTAATTTATCCAGAACTAATAATGTCCAAATTGTCAACATGATACTTCTTTGTAGAGTAAAATTCAAGAATGCTCGTAAGAATATTTTCATGAAAAGATCTTTGGATGAAGCGCAAATATCAAGGATATTCCACTAATTTCATGGAGTATAGAAGTCAAAACTTTAACCAACCGAGTATAATAAAGAATGGAATAACAAAAGAAATCACCATGCATACGGTTGCAGATAGATTATTCCAATGAATAATAAATAACGGAACCAGTGTCCAAGGCGTAAAGCGCATGATGTGATATATCTAACGAGAATATTAAATACTGAACCAGTCCATCGTAAAAGCATGCATGAGTTATTCCAATGAATAATAAAGAATGAAATAATGTAAGAATTTCACAAAGTATAGGGTAGCCCGCACAGATATCTGAGTTATTCCAATGTAATAATAAAAATGGAATAATGAAGTTCTCTTCATGAATACAAAAAAAATAATACCCCTTACCGTAAAAGAAACTTGATATCGGAGTAGTGAAGTAGCAGAATACTTTTCTTCTTTCTTTCTATAGTTTCTCTCTCTAGAGTTTTAGTGAATTCGTAAGAAATAATGAAGGAATGAGCTTCTATTTATAGAAGAATGGACTGCATAGTAATTAATTCATGAACGGTCCAGATTGATTTATTTTTAATCGGACGATCCATATTGATTTAATAAAATATTCTAATAAAATAAAATCTTTTAAATAAAATATATTATATTATATATATATATAGCATGTGTTACAAATTTCACGGGATACACTCCCGTGATCCGTATCTCCTTCTTGCCCCAATTGTCAACAAAGTTTGCATACATATATAATATATCATATAATATATAAAGATATATATATATATATATATATATATATAATAACACTAATAATGCTAACTCCCTCCTGACCATTTTCTCCCACCATCCGTGACATCCCACTTGAAAAACAACCTCCCAGCAAATCAATTTTCCACATAGGGGCCCCACATGTGGGCCCACTTTTATAATATTTAAATAATTTTCTACCGATTATTTTGAAAATGGGTAAATGGAGGTCCATAAAATAAGCAACATTTACAGCAAATACTTCATAAAAATAACCCCTCAATATTTTTAACAACATATATTATCATTATTATAATTCACAATATTAATTGACCAGGTCGTTCCCAGGAAAAAGGGGGCTTTCCAATAAGGATTTCTCCCTATTGGCGCGCAATTAGGTGACCAAACCTCTCCTTGGCAGAACTTCTAGAAATCGTTAATATTGCAAATAATAATATTAATAACTTTGTTATCTCAATTATTGATTTAATAATATATAAAAATATCGATAATAATTGAATCAAAACTGAGTGACTTCTCACGTAAGCATCAATAATCAATACCGTGTGCTACTATGCAACCATGCGTATTAATGTACTTTTACTACCGAGTAGTTCAACAGTATTAACGGTAAAACTTCCGCCGTTATTTTCAATAAAATATTTTTGTCGTTTTCTCAATCCGACAATAATTCCGTTGTGGGGTCCACAAATGATTGCGCCATTGTACGAATATTCCCTGCTAAAATGAATATTCCCCGACCAATCGAATATAATATACAACTTGCATACTTTGCAGAATTTATAAATACAACCCACAACTATAACATTATATCAAATTTATTCCATAATATTCAAAAATGATAATTATAGAAAATTCATCTTTATTCATAAAAGTTGGGGTCTTACAATCTCCTCTTCTTATGAAATTTCGCCCTCAAAATTAGGGTATGTACCTGGTATGTCGAAGAGGTAAGGATACCTTGATTTCATTTTAGATTCTAACTCCCAGGTCATTTCCTCAACATCGTGGTTTCTCCACAAAACTTTGACTTGAGGTATAACCTTGGAGCGTAGAATATGTTCCTTCTTATCCAAGATTTGAACAGGAACCTCTTCATACGTTAAATCTTCCGCTATTTCGTAACATGGATACGTGAAAAACGTTATGAACACGAGACATACTTGGCGGTAAAGTGGGTCTATAGGCTACAGTCCCTACTCGATCAAGGATTAAAAATGGGCCAATGAATCGAGGATTGAGCTTTCCTCTCTTTCCAAATCTCGTAACTTCTTTCCATGGAGCAACACGTAACAACACATGATCTCCTATATCGAATTCCACGTCCTTTCGATGAAGATCATCATAACTCTTTTATCGATCTTGTGAGGTTTTTATACGTTGTCGGATCGTTTGAATCTTTTCCGTAGTCATGAGTACCAACTCTGGTCCCAACAACGTTACTTCACCCACCTCATCCCACCATACTGGAGAACGACACTTTCTTCCATACAACGCCTCGAATGGAGTCATGCCAATACTTGCTTGATAACTGTTGTTGTAGAAAAACTCCACCAATGGTAGGAACTTATCCCAACTTCCCTTGAAGTCTAGGACACAGAGTCATAATAAATCTTCCAAAGTTTGAATAGTCCTCTCTGATTGTCCGTCCGTCTGAGGATGATATGATGAACTAAATCGTAAATTCGTGCCCATAGCTTTTTACAAACTAACCCAAAATCGTGAAGTAAATCTTGGGTCTCAGTCAGAAACTATGGATATTGGCATACCATGCAGTTTTACAATCTCGTTTATATACATACGAGCAAGACGTTCAAGTGTATAAGTTTCTCGTATTGGTAAAAAATGAGCAGACTTGGTCAATCTATCAACAATGACCCAAATTGCATCTATGCCTTGAGAAACCATGGGAAGATCAGTAACGAAATCTATGGTAATATGCTCCCACTTCCATTCTGGAATTTCAAGTGGTTACAATGGACCTTTTCGTACTTGATGCTCTGCATTGACTCGTTGACAAGTTAAACACCTTGAGATAAACAACGTTATCTCTCTCTTCATATTGCCCCACCAAAATGTATGTCGAAGATCATGATACATTTTGGTACTCCTAGGATGGATTGCAAACGGTGTGTTGTGCCCCTCCATCATGATTTTATACTTTAAATCAGGGTCGTTAGGAACACAAAGTCTGGAGTTGACTCGAAGTATTCCTTCTTCATCGATTCTTGCTTCCGGCATAGCACCTTCTTGTACTTTCTTCCTCATATGCATCAGCTCCAGGTCTGTAGCTTGAGCAACTTTAACTTTATCGATTAAAGTCGGTTCTACTCGTATATTCGCCATCATCACGTGGGTCCCTGGAGTCTTTATCTCTATCTCCATCCTTTGCAAGTTATACAAAATGGGCCTTTGCGTTGACAATATCGCACTCGTACCCGCATATGATCTTCTACTCAATGCATCAGCTACCACGTTTGCTTTTCAAGGATTATATTGGATAGTATGATCATAATCTTTCAACAGTTCAAGCCAACGTCGTTGTCGCATGTTGAGTTCCTTCTGAGTGAAGAAATATTTGAGGCTTTTATGATCCGTAAAGATCTCCACTTTCTCCCCATACAAGTAATGCCTCCAAATTTTAATTGCAAAAACGACTGCTGCCAACTTTAGATCATGAGTGGAATAATTCTTCTCATATTCTTTGAGTTGTCGAGAGGCATAGGCTATGACTTTCCCATGTTGCATGAGAATACATCCTAACCCTTTGCCCGAAGCATCATCAGAGATGACAAATCCTCCGAGCGGATGGTATTGTCGAACAGTCTTTGAAATGAGTCTCCACTTGAGTTCTTGAAAACTCTTCTCACATTCCTCGTTCCAACCAAATTTTGTATCTTTTAGAGTCAGCTGAGCTAATGGAGTATCGATTTGAGAAAATCCTTCTACGAATCTTCGATAATAACCAGCTAAGCCGAGAAAGCTACGTACTTCGGTCACTGATTTAGGTTTCTCCCAGCTTTAAATAGCTTCAATCTTTGCTGGGTCAATAGATATTCCATGAATTGATACCACGTGCCCAAGGAATGCTACTTCTCAAGCCAGAACTCGCATTTCTTCAATTTGGCATAAAGCTTATATTCACGAAGCTTTTGGAGTATCAGCCTCAAGTGTTGCTCATGATCTTAATGGCTTTTGGAATAAATAAGGATGTCATCAATAAAGACGACCACAAAATGATCCAAATATTCCTTGAATACTCGGTTCATCATAACCATGAAGGCAGCAGGAGCATTAGTCAATCCAAAAGACATGACTAGGAATTTATAATGCCCGTACCGAGTTCTGAAAGCCGTCTTTGGAATGTCATCGGTTCTAATCTTCAATTGGTGATATCCGGAATGAAGATTAATCTTTGAAAAGAATTTGGCGCCTTACAACTGGTCAAACAAGTCATCAATACGTGGCAATGGGTACCTATTTTTGATGGTGACATGATTCAACTCCCAATAATCAATACAAAGTTGCATACTCCCATCTTTCTTCTTTATGAATAGAACAGGAGCACCCCAAGGAGAAGTACTAGGACGAATAAAGCCATTGTCTAACAATTCCTGCAATTGGGTCTTTAACTCCTGAAGTTCAATAGGAGCCATTCGATATAGGGCTTTGGAAATAGGTTTTGTACCAGGTTCAAGGTCGATACAAAATTCAATTTCACGCTCTGGGGGTAGGCCAGGAAGTTCTTCAGGAAATACGTCAGGAAATTCATTAATAATAGAAATATCATTCAAAACTGACGTATTTTTGTTTAGATCTGTGACATGAGCTAAGAAAGCTTGACATCCGTTTTTCAATAAACGAATAGCTTTATGGCTTGAGATGACAGTGATTGATTTTCATGATTTGGTTTCTTGAATTCGTATAATAGGTTGGTTAGGAATATGAAAGCTAATAACCTTACGAAAATAATCAATTTTTGCATGATGAGTAGTTAACCAATCAATCCCTAGAATTACGTCAAATGCAAGTATTTTCAATGAAATAAGATCGACAGGTAATGTGAGAGTACCGATTTGAACCAAACAAGACTTATAAACAGTGGATGTAATGAAGGTTTCTCCCAACGAAGTTTCAACAGATAAGTCAAAGTCCAATTTCTCCGGAGTCAAATTTAAACGTTGAGCGCAAGTAGGAGAAATAAAAGAATGGGTAGAACCGGTATCAAATAAGGAATATACTTCGCTAGAGTTTACGATAAGCTTACCCGTGATGAACTCGTTCGGGTTCTTTGCTTTCTGGGAGGTCACAACAAACACTCTCCCTTGCACTACTGGCTTTGACTTTTCTAGGACGTCCTTTGGTGCCTCCATCCTAGATGAACTTGTCTTCGGTGAATGATAAAATCAGGCCAGGTGACCTTCTCTTCCACAATTGTAACATGCTTTGGAGGGCATCGCGCAGTTTGGACTTATGTGTCCCTCCCCTCCACATTTGAAGCATATGATAGGTGGTCGTTCTCCTTCCTTAACGACGTGTGCTGATGTTGACGTTTTTCCATCATTATTGAATCTCCTCTTCTTGAAATGTCCATTCTTATTATTTTGGCCATGATTACCACCGAAGTGGTTACCATTTCTGGCATGTTGATTCCTTCCACGTTTATTGACATCGCTTCGATGACTGTTATCACTGGTATTATCATTTTGCCGGCTTCTCTCTTTAGGTTGGGTTGAGTCATTATCGCGCTCCAATAACTGAGCCCTATTAACAATATCTGAATACAAACACAGTTTATGAGAGATAAGGTATTGACGTATCTCAGGTTTCTAACCTCTTAGAAACATTCACGTCATTCTCTCCTCATTATCAATCAAATGGGACGCAAACCGAGACAACTCGACAAACTTGGCTTCATACTGCGACACGGTCATGTTGTTTTGCTCCAGCTTGATGAACTCTACCGCTTTCATGTGACGAATACTTTCAGGAAAGTACTTGTCCTTGAACAATTCTTGAAACTTCTCCCAAGTCATCTTAAGTGCGGCAAGTTGAGTACATTTTACAGATTCCCACCAGTAATCTGCCTCTACACGCAACATGAAGGTGGCAAAGGGAACCTTTTGCTCCTTGGAGAATCCCAATACATCAAATATCTTGCAGATCTGCTTTATCCACGTCTTCGCCTTAAGTGGTTTTGGCTCTCCGAAAAACTCAGGTGGTCCCAGTTCCTTGAACTACTTAGCGGTGACCGTCCGAGAGTTGCAAGTGTTTCCACCTGTATTTTGTACAGGAGCCGCTCTTTCCTGATGTTGCATAAATTGCATAAAGCCTCTAAACATTCCATCGTTCATCATTTGGCTAGTGTTGTTGTTTGCTTGAGGATTGTCGCCTTCCTGATGCACATTATCCTGAATATTGATCTGTGGAGACTCAACGGTCTCCTGTGCTCCATTGCTAATCTCAACATTCTCGGATGCTATTTTTAAATACTGCCACAAAACAAGGGTTAATTAATATATCACATATTATCCCTATATTCTGACCGACCAATTAAATACCAAATAAACTTAGGTAGGTCATACTAGCGAAGGAATTCCCCGTCTCTCCCCTCCTAGTTCTTGTCTCACATCTTAGCCAGGGATCATATCCCTAAGCTTTGATACCAACTGTGACGCCCCCAAAATAGGTATACATCACCTATTCTGAGTCGCCAAATATATGGTACAGAATACAAATATAATCTTTAATATACAACAAGAGAGCAGTGAGTTTTAATACAAATATTGTCTTCTGACAATATCCACTCTCGAAATAAGTCCTCATTACATTTATTGTCACACTATTTAACAAAATAGTGAGGACTACTAATACTATCATCCGACCGTCACTCGCTCCCCGACTAGTCCCAAATTTCGCTCTCATTTCACAAGAAAATAAAGTGAAAGAAAGGGTGAGCTCAACTAGCCCAATAAGAAATATTATGACTATGATAATGCAGAATAAATTATCATTAGTCTTCAACAATGTTAAACTGATAAAATATAATAGACATCAAGTTTAACTGCAGCGGAATAAGCAATCCATTAAAAGAGTCAAGTAGAGAATAAAATATACTATATTTTATGATTTAAAACGGTTTTTCATCACTTTTTTCGCTGAGACTCATCTTAATAAATAATCCATATCATCCCTGCACTACGACCAAGGATATTCATTAGGGTTACGACCATAAATTATCCATGCACTACGGGCCAAGGATATTCGTGTATTCATCAATGGTCATGATCATGCCAACAACTGTCCATCAATGCACTACAGGCCAATGAGGACTTTTACCACATCATTTGTAACATTAAGGTCATGATTATACCGAACAATCCCTGGTCATAATCATACCAAGTCCATCTATGCACTACAAGCCATAGATGACTTTCAAAAATATAAACATGAGGATGATGACAATGATATATGAATTCAATAAAACAAGTTCAAGAATTAATTTATCCAGGAACTAATAACGTCCAAATTGTCAACATGATACTTCTTTGTAGAGTAAAATTCAAGAATGTTCAGAAGAATATTTCCATGAAAAGATACTGGTGCAAATATCAAGGATATTCCACTAATTTCATGGAGTATAGAAGTCAAAACTTTAACCAACTGAGTATAATAAAGAATGGAATAACAAAAGAAATCACCATGCATATGGTACTTGATGTATGACGAAAGTTATTCCAATGTAATAATAAATAACGGAACGAATCGTGCAAAAATTCACCGGCGGTGATGTTCCAAGAATAATAAAGATTTTAACTAGGTCCTACAGAAAAAGCATGAGCGGGATATTCCAACATAATATTAAAGATGAAACCAGTCCCACAGAAATGCATGACATGTGATATTCTAATAGAATAATAAAGAATGGAATAATGTAAGAATTTCACCAAGTATAGGGTAGCACAGCGTATCTGAGTTATTCCAATGAATAATAAAGAATGGAATAATGAAGTTCTCTTCATGAATACAAAAGAAATAATACCCCTTACCGTAAAAAAAAACTTGATATCGGAGTAGTGAAGTAGCAAAATACTTTTCTTCTTTCTTTCTGTAGTTTCTCTCTCTAGAGTTTCAGTGAATTCGTAAGAAATAATGAAGGAATGAGCTTCTATTTATAGAAGAATGGACTGCATAGTAATTAATTCATGAATAGTCCAGATTGATTTACTTTTAATCGGACGATCCATATTGATTTAATAAAATATTCTTATAAAACAAATTTTTTTAAATAAAATATATTATATATATATATTAAATATATATATATAGCATGTGTTACAAATTTCACGGGATACACTCCCGTGATCCGTATCTCCTTCTTGCCCCAATTGTCAACAAAGTTTGCATACATATATAATATATCATATAATATATAAAGATATATATATATATATATATATAATAACACTAATAATGCTAACTCCCTCCTGACCATTTTCTCCCACCATCCGTGACATCCCACTTGAAAAACAACCTCCCAGCAAATCAATTTTCCACATAGGGGCCCCACATGTGGGCCCACTTTTATAATATTTAAATAATTTTCTACCGATTATTTTGAAAATGGGTAAATGGAGGTCCATAAAATAAGCAACATTTACAGCAAATACTTCATAAAAATAACCCCTCAATATTTTTAACAACATATATTATCATTATTATAATTCACAATATTAATCGACCAATGTCGTTCCTGTGAAAAGGGGCTTTCCAATAAGGATTTCTCCCTATTGGCGCGTAATTAGGTGACCAAACCTCTCCTTGGCAGAACTTCTAGAAATCGTTAATATTACAAATAATAATATTAATAACTTTGTTATCTCAATTATTGATTTAATAATATATAAAAATATCGATAATAATTGAATCAAAACTGAGTGACTTCTCACGTAAGCATCAATAATCAATACCGTGCTACTTACTTGTAACCACGCGTATTAATGTACTTTTACCACCGAGTAGTTCAACAAGATTATTCGAAAACTTCCGCCGTTATTTTCAATAAAATATTTTTGTCGCTTTCTCGATCCGACATAATTCCGTTAATAAGTCCACAAATGATTGCGCCATTGCATTTAATATTCCCTTCTAAAACGTAATATTCCCACCACCAATCGAATATAATATAACAACTTGCATACTTTGCGAAATTTATAAATACTACCCACAACTATAACATTATATCAAATTTATTCCATAATATTCAAAAATGATAATTATAGAAAATTCATCTTTATTCATAAAAGTTGGGGTCTTACAATTGTTGTTTCAATAATTGTCACTGCATAGTATTTTCCTTTATCAAACCAATAATTCATATTATTTGAATAATATTATTAGATAGCATTATTGGCAATGTCTAGAAAGTTACATCTAAGGAGAGGTTTGGTCACCTAATTGTATGCGCCAAAAGAGAGAAATCCTTATTGGAAAGCCCCCCTCTTTCTTGGGAACGGCCTGGTTGTCAGTATTGTGATTCTGTAATATTATTTATGAATAATTAATTATTTATTATTATGATAAGGAAAATATTTATTTTATGTGGATATAGATGGAGAAAATTTTAAAGTGACAATTGTTGAAAAATTGATATTTTATCTTTTTTGATAAAATAATTCATTTAAATATATTATTATATTTTAATAATATAATAACGGTGATATTTTTACAATGAATGTGGGATATATGAATATATGAGGAGGAAGAGTATTTTTGTTACAAAAATTGTTTAAAACATGTTAAACATGTTTGTGGGCCCATTTCTTCACTGAAATTTGATTATAGCCTGTAAAATCGTCCGTTTGTGGATTTCGGTCAACTTTTGTTTGGAATTTGAAAAAACTTAAACTTACAAAGTTGTAGAGAATTGAATTTCCTATGGAATGGACATAAGATTCGAATTTTTCTGATAAAAGGGCTATTTATTGTGAATTATTGAAGTTCCAGTATATCGGGTCTAAATTGATTTTTGGAGTTTTAAATACTTTTGTTTAGAAAAACATTTTTGGTGAGTCCCACAAGTGTTGTAAACATGCTAAAATCAGATTCTTTTGTGGTGGTCTTGAAAATTTAATAAATAATATTATTTTATTAAATTTTCTGCTTTGGTGTTCTAAGCATTTTTCTATAAATAGGGTGCTTAGGTTAGAATTGAAAATCACACCAGAAACTGAAATCTTCTCTCTCTAAATATATTATCGAGCATATTCTTATGAGTATTTTGATACTTTGAGTGTTGCTATACGGTGCAAGTTCTTTCAGCACTATATCCAATATTCCAGTCAGAAGTACTGTCTTTATGAAGTTAAAGGATGTTATTTTTTTAAAATGATATTATTTCTTCCAATATCATTATGCCAGAATATTGATAAGATTTTTCTTGTGAAATTCTTGTCTTTTACTGTCGGGGTTACTATTCACGTATACGACACTATTCACATATACGGTACTATTCACAAATACGGCACTATTCACAGAAAAAATTAAATTTTTCATTTTTTGTCCAAAATATCTATTATGGATACTAGCTTTGATTGTATCCATGTTTTGATCATTCTTGAATTTTACTCCACTAAGGTTATTTACGAAGTATTTTTGAACTTGGACTGTTTAAAGTACGAATCCTTAATATTTGTTATTTTGTTTCACTTGATTCGTTTTCTTTAAAATATTTTTTTTCATCATCCTCAGTCCTAAATGATGATATTACTGAATATCTTTGGCTTGTAGTGTAAAGATGGTTGATTTTCTTATGAATATCTTTGGCCCGTAGTGCAAAGATGTACAGGTGTTGAGATGAACATGACCAACTGATGAATATCTTTGGCCTGTAGTGCAAAGATTAATATTTGATTCAAGATGAATATTGATTGGTGTTACAGGAATAAAATATTGATGATGGACTTTTAAATTCATAGATTATAGTAGATTTCATTCTCTACGTATCTTTTCTATGAATTGTTATTTCCGCCGCGAATATTGATCTGAAACTTGTTGTCTATTATATTCTATCAGATTTTTCACTGTTGAGGACTAACGATAATTTGTTCTATATTATCTTCGTCATAATGTTCTTTACTGGGCAAGTTGAGCTCACCCTTTTCCTTTTTGTTCCATTTTTCTTCTCAGGAGGCAAGAATGTAGCGAGTAATAGTCGGGGTATGGAATGATGGTTCTAGAAGTTGTCTTAGTAGCCCTTGCTATTTTGTAAAATAGTGTATCAATAATTGTAATGATGACTTATTTGAGTGTGGATATTGTCTAGATGACAATATTTGTATTTAAACTCACAGTTTATGTGTTGTAGTATTTTGTACGATAATTGTATTAATAAAGTTGTAGTTGTTTCTGTACCATGCATTTGGCGACTCAGAATGGGTGTTGTATAACTATTTTGGGGGCATCATAGTTGGTATCAGAGCTTAGGGATATGATCTCTGGTGGAGATCGGGGAATAGAACTAGGAGGGGAGAGACGAGTAAATCCTTCGCTAGTGTGTCCTACCTAAGCTTATTTGTTGGTTAGTCAAAATATAGAGATATTATGTGATATGTTAATTTCTTTAATTAACCCTTGTTTTATGGCGATGTTGAGAATGGCAATCGAGAATGTTAACATGGAGTAAATGAGACTGTGGAGACACCTTTACTCACCAATGAAGAGAACATGCAACAGGTCGGCAATGTTCCTCCTGTGAACAACACCACTGAGCAGACGATGAACGACGGGATGTTTAGAAGCTTTTTGCAGTTCATGTAAAATCAGAATAGGGAGACTCGTGTACAAAATACAGGTGGAAATGATAGCAACGTATGGTTTGTCACAACCAAGCAGTTCAAAGAGTTGGGACCACCTGAATTCTGGGGAAAGCCGGATCCGATTAAGGCGGAGACATGGGTCAAGCAAATTACCAAGATATTCGATGTCTTGGGATGCACGGAGGAATAGAAGGTTCCATTCGCTGCTTTTATGTTCCGTAATAAGGCAGATTACTGGTGAGAATCTGTGAAGCGTACCCATCTAGCCAAGACTCAAGATGTCTTGGGAAACATTTCGAAACCTGTTCAATGACAAGTAATTTTACGAAAGTATTAAATCATATGAAGGAGGTAGAGTTTATTAGATCGAGCCGAAAAAATATGGCGGTCCCGATCTGAGGCAAAGTTCATGGAGTTATCCAGTTTGCACTTCATTTGGTGGAGAATGAGGAACGTGATGGCGGATGTTTTGAGAGGTTTGAAACCCGACATACGTCGCGATATCTCATTTCTCATAAATTTTCTCTATATTCAGATGTTGTCAACAGGGCTCAATTATTAGAGCGAGATAACGAGTACGTTCAACCGAGGGACCACAACCATGGTCATACCGGTGACAGCAGTCATCGGAGCAACGATAATCAACGGGGAAAGAAAAATACGAACAAGAACGGCAACCACTCTGGAGGTAATCATGGCCATGAAAATAGAAGAAGTGAATCGGGAGGAGATTTTAAAAAGAGAAGGTATAATAATGACAATGCGAAGACATCAGCACCATCAACAACTGGTTCTAAGGGAGGAGAACGACCACTGGTCGTATGTTATAAATGCGGAAAGGAGGGACATATTAGCCCAAACTGTCCACAATAGTTCAAGGTATGCTATAATTGTGGAAATGAAGGACATATCGCTCGAGATTGTACAGTAGCGAAACCAAGTCCAGTGGGGATGATGACTCAAAAGGCTATCCCAGAAAAGTCAAAGTCAACGGCTCTTGGAAGAGTATTTATCGTGACTAGTCAAAATGCGAGGAACCCAAATGAGGTGATCACGGGTAAGCTAATCATAAATTCTTGCGAAGATTATACCTTACTAGATACCGGTGCTACCCATTCATTTATTTCTCCTACTTGTGCTCAACGTTAAAACTTAACTCCGGAGAAATTAGACTTTGACCTATCTGTGGAGACTCCGTTAGGAGACACTTTTATGACATCCACTATTTATAAATCTTGTTTGATCTAAATTGGCACCATTACATTACCCGTTGACCTTATCTCTTTAAAGATACTTGCATTTGATGTGATTTTAGGGATTGATTGGTTAACTACTCATCATGCCAAAATTGATTATTTTCGTAAGGTTGTTAGATTTCATATTCCTAACCAACCTGTTATGCGAATTCAAGCAACTAAACCACTAAAATCAATCACTGTCATATCAAGTCATAAAGCTATTCGTTTATTGAAAAACGGATGTCAAGCTTTCTTAGCCCATGTTATGGATTTGAATAAAGACACATCAGATTTGAATAATATTCCTGTTGTTAGTAAATTTCCTTACGTATTTCCTGAAGAACTTCTCGGTCTACCCCCAGAACGTGAAGTTGAATTCTTTATTGACCTTGAACCTGGTACAAAGCCTATTTCTAAAACCCCATATCGAATAGCTCCTATTAAAATTCAGGAGTTAAAGGTCCAACTACAGGAGTTGTTGGGCATCGGTTTCATTCATCCTAGTACATCTCCTTGGGGTGCTCATGTTTTATTTGTAAAGAAGAAAGATAGGAGTATGCGACTTTGTATTGATTACCGGAAATTGAACCATGTCACCATCAAGAATAGGTACCCGCTACCTCGCATTGATGACCTGTTTGACCCGATTCTGAGGAGCACAATTCTTTTCAAAGATCGATCTTCATTCGGATATCATCACCAAAGATTAGAATCGAGGATATTCCAAAGACCCTTTCGTAACTTCGATGACGGCATTATGAATTCTTAGTCATGTCTTTTGGATTGACTAATGCTCCTGCGGACTTTCATGGATATGATGAACCGAGTATTCAAGGATTATTTGGATCAGTTCGTTGTTGTCTTTATTGATGACATCCTCATATATTCCAAAAGCTGTGAAGATCATGAGCACCATTTGAAGCTGGTACTCCAAAGTCTACGTGAAAACAAGCTATATGCTAAGTTGAAGAAATGCGAGTTCTGGCTTGAGAAAGTAGCATTCCTTGGTCACATGGTGTCAAAACATGGAGTATCTGTTGACTCGGCGAAGATTGAAGCAATACAAAGTTGGGAGCAACCGAAGACGGTGACTGAAGTACGTAGCTTTCTGGGCTTAGCTTGTTATTATCGGAGATTCGTGGAAGGGTTTTCTCGAATCGTTACTCCGTTAAATCAGTTGACTCGGAAAGATACAAAATTCGTATGGAGCGAGGAATGCGAGAAGAGTTTTCAAGAGCTTAAGAGGAGACTTATTTCGGCACCTGTTCTGCAATACCATCTGGTTCGGATGGATTTGTTATCTACAGCGATGCTTCAGGCAAAGGGTTAGGAAGTGTTCTCATGCAACGTGGGAAAGTCATAGCCTATGCCTCGCGACAACTTAAAGAATATAAGAGGAGTTATCCTACTCATGATCTAGAATTGGCAGCAGTCGTTTTTGCGCTAAAGATCTGGAGGCACTATCTATATTGGGAGAAAGTGGAGATATATTCAGATCATAAAAGCCTCAAATATTTCTTCACCCAAAAGGAACTCAACATGCGGCAACGACGTTGGCTCGAGCTTTTGAAAGATTACGACCACACTATTCAATACCATCCTGGAAAAGCGAACGTGGTAGCTGACACATTGAGTAGAAGATCATATACGGGAACGAGTGCGATGTTGTCAACACAAAGGCCCATTTTGTGTGATTTACAAAAGATGAAGATGGAATTCAAGACTTCGGGGACCCATGCAATAATGTCAAGTATACGAATAGAACCAACTTTAATTGATAAAGTTAAAGTTGCTCAAGCCACAGACCCAGAGCTGATGCGTATGAAGAAGAAAGTACAAGAAGGTGTTATTCCAGAAATAAGATCGATGAAGAAGGAATACTTTGAGTCCACTCCAGACTTTGTGTTCCTAACGATTCTGATTTGAAGAACAAGATCATGATGGAGGCACACAATACACCATTTGTAATCCAACCTAGAAGTACCAAAATGTATCGTGATCTTCAACATATATTTTGGTGGAATAATATGAAGAGAGAGATTGCAAAGTTTATCTCGAGGTGTTTAACTTGTCAACGTGTAAAGGCGGAGCATCAAGTGCCTAAGGGTCCATTGCAACCACTTGAGATTCCAAAATGGAAGTGGGAACACATTACCATGGATTTCGTTACGGGTCTTCCCACGGTTTCTCAAGGCATATATGTGATTTGGGTTATTATTGATAGATTAACTAAGTCTGCTCATTTCTTGCCAATACGGGAGACTTATTCCCTTGAATGTCTTGCTCGTATGTACGTGGATAAGATTATGAGATTGCATGGCATGCCAGTATCCATAGTTTCGGATCGTGACCCAAGATTCACTTCACGATTTGGGTTAGCTAGCAAAAAGCTATGGGCACAGATTTACGATTCAGTTCGGCATACCATCCTCAAACGGACAGACAATCAGAGAGGACTATTCAAACTCTTGAAGATCTATTAAGACTCTGTGTCCTAGACTTCAAAGAGAGTTGGGATAAGTATTTATCATTGGTGGAATTCTCATACAACAACAGTTATCAGATAAGTATAGGTGTGGCTCCATTTGAAGCATTATATGGACGAAAGTGTCACTCTCCAGTATGTTGGGACGAGATGGGTGAAACAACATTGTTGGGACCAGAATTGGTACGTATGACTACAGAAAAGATCCAAATGATTCGACAACGTATACAAACGGCACAGGATCGACAAAAGAGTCATGCAGATCTTCATCGAAAGGACGTGGAATTTAGTATTGGGGATCATGTATTGTTGCGTGTTACCCCATGGAAGGGAGTTACAAGATTCGGGAAGAGAGGAAAGCCCAATCCACGATTTATTGGTCCATTTCAGATTCTTGACCGAGTAAGAAATGTGGCCTATAGACTCGCGTTACCTCTAAGTATGTCTCGTGTTCATAATATTTTTCAATATCTATGCTACGTAAATATGTGAAAGACCCGAACCACGTTATTGAGTTAGAACCAGACGAGATAGTCGAAGACTTAACGTACGAAGAGGTACCTGTCAAGATCTTGGATAGGAAGGAGCATGTCCTACGCACAAAGGTCATACCACAAGTCAAAGTTTTATGGAAGAACCATGCTATAGAGGAAATGACCTGGGAGTTGGAAACCAAAATGAAAGCGAGGTATCCTCACCTTTTGAAACACTGAGTACGTCGTCAATTTCGAGGACGAAATTTCATAAGGAGGGGAGGTTGTAAGACCCCAACTTATTATAAATGAAATTAAATTTCCTCTATTTATTAAATTGAAATAGTAAGGGTTGATTTGATTAATGTGGTTAGTTATGGGTAAAATGCGCAAATATTTTCAAATAAGCAAGTGGTTATAAAATATTCATTGTTGTCGGGGAATATTCGTTTGGTCGTGGAATATTCTTACTGTCGGGGAATATTCGTATGACGGCGCAGCCTTGTGTGGGCCCCATAACGGAAAGCGATTGAATGAAGAAAACGACAAGTATAAGTTGTTTATAAATAACGTTGTGTATTATTCTGATTATCTTTGTTGAAATACTCGGTGGTTAAAACACAAAGATGCTTTGCGGTATTGTAACAATTATTGATTATTACGTAAAAAGACACTACTCAATAATTGTTACAGTAATTACTGTCCAATATTTTATTTTATTGATTCAATAATTGCTACGTTAATATTTTATATTATTGTTGTTTCAATAATTGTCACTGCACAGTATTTTCCTTTATCAAACCAATAATTCATATTATTTGAATAATATTATTAGATAGCATTATTGGCAATGTCTAGAAAGTTCTGTCTAAGGAGAGGTTTGGTCACCTAATTGCGCACCAGTAAGGAGAAATCCTTATTGGAAAGCCCCCTCTTTCCTGGGAATGGTCTGGTTGTTAGTATTGTGATTCTATAATATTATTTATGAATAATTAATTATTGATTATTATGATAAGGAAAATATTTATTTTATGTGGATATAGATGAAAAAAATTTTAAAGTGACAATTGTTGAAAAATTGATATTTTATCTTTTTTGATAAAATAATTCATTTAAATATATTATTATATTTTAATAATATAATAATAGTGATATTTTTACAATGAATGTGGGATATATGAATATATGAGGAGGAAGAGTATTTTTGTTACAAAAATTGTTTAAAACATGTTAAACACGTTTGTGGGTCCATTTCTTGACTGAAATTTGATTATAGCATGTAAAATCACCCGTTTGTGGATTTCGGTTTTGGCCAACTTCATTTGAATTTGAAAAAACTTAAACTTACAAAGTTGTAGAGAATTGAATTTCTTATGGAATGGACATAAGATTTGAATTTTTCTGATAAAGGACTATTTATTGTGAATTATTGAAGTTCCGGTATATCGGGTCTGAATTGATTTTTGGAGTTTTAAATACTTTTGTTTAGAAAAACGTTTTTGGTGAGTCCCACAAGTGTTGTAAACATGCTAAAATCAGATTCTTTTGTGGTGGGCTTGAAAATTTAATAAATAATATTATTTTATTAAATTTTCTACTTTGGTGTTCTAAGCATTTTTCTATAAATAGGGTGCTTAGGTTAGAATTGAAAATCATACCAGAAACTAAAATCTTCTCCCTATATACATATTATCGAGCGTATTCTTGTGAGTATTTTGATACTTTGAGTGTTGCTATACGATGCAAGTTCCTTCAACACTATATCCAGTATTCCAGTCAGAAGTACTGTCTTTTTGGAGTTAAGGGATGTTATTTTTTTTTTAAATGATATTATTTCTTCCAATATCATTATACCGGAATATTGGTAAGATTTTTCTTGTGAAATTCTTGTCTTTTAGTGTCGGGGTTACTATTTACGTATACGGCACTATTCACGATATCTGATCTTATTCACGAATCTGATCTTATTCACGAAAAATTAATTTTTTGTTTTTTGTCCAAAATATCTATTATGGATACTAGCTTTGATTGTATCCATGTTTTGATCATTCTTGAATTTTACTCCACTATGGTTATTTATGAAGTATTTGTGAACTTGGACTGTTTAAAGTACGAATCCTTAATATTTGTTTCTTTTGTTTCACTGGATTTGTTTTCTTTAAAATATTTTTTTTCATCATCCCCAGTTCTAAATGATGATATTACTGAATATCTTTGGCATGTAGTGCAAAGATGGTTGATTTTCTTATGAATATATTCGGCCCGTAGTGCAAAGATGTACAGGTGTTGAGATGAACATGACCAACTGATGAATATCTTTGGCTTGTAGTGCAAAGATTAATATTTGATTCAAGATGAATATTGATTGGTGTTACAGGAATAAAATATTGATGATGGACTTTTAAATTCATAGATTATAGTAGATTTCATTCTCTACGTAACTCTTCTATGAATTGTTATTTCAGCTACGAATATTGATCTGAAACTTGTTGTTTATTATATTCTATCAGATTTTTCACTGTTGAGGACTAACGATAATTTGTTCTATATTATCTTGGTCATAATGTTCTTTACTGGGCTAGTTGAGCTCACCCTTTTCCTTTTTGTTCCATTTTTCTTTTAAGGAGGCGAGAATATAGCGAGTACTAGTCGGGGTATGGAATGATGGTTCTAGAAGTTGTCTTAGTAGTCCTCACTATTTTATAAAATAGTGTATCAATAATTGTAATGAGGACTTATTTGAGTGTGGATATTGTATGGATGACAATATTTGTATTTAAACTCACAGTTTATGTGTTGTCGTATTTTGCACGACAATTGTATTAATAAAGTTGTAGTTGTTTCTGTACCATGTATTTGGCGACTCAGAATGGGTGTTGTATACCTATTTTGGGGACGTCACACTATGCATAATAGAATATTATATATTCTATTTATAGTCTAATAAAACGAATAACTTTATAAAGGTATTCTGTTTTATACAAAAAGTTTTCTGTTTTATTACATTTATAATAATAATAATAAAACAAAACTTATCACCTTTATTATAATTCACAATATTAATCGAGCAGGTTGTTTTCAGGAAAGAAGGGACTTTCCAATAAGGATTTCTCTCTATTGGCGCGCAATTAGGTGACCAAACCACTCATTGGCAGAACTTCTAGACATCGTTAATATTGCAAATAATAATATTAATAACTTTGTTATCTCAATTATTGATTTAATAATATATAAAATATCGACATAAATCTGAATCAAATAACGTGAGATCTTATCAACACAATTCTTTGTAGTAATAATTGAACAAAATTGAGTGACTTCTCACGTAAGCATCGATAATCAATCTGAGTGTTGCTACTATGCAACCACGCCAGATTCTTTTACTTTACTAAGTAGTTCAAAAGTTTTAACGGTAAAAATTTTCGCCGTTATTTTCATAAAAATATTTTGTCATTTTCTCAATCAGATAATAATTCCGTTGTGGGGTCCACTTAATGATTGTCTGGTCGTCTGAATATTCCCGACAAAAAGAATATTCCCCATTAATCGAATATTTCGACACAAATGAATATTTTATATCAACTTGCCTACTTTGTAAAAAATTTCATATATTACCATTAACTTTAAACTTTTATCAATTTAACTATTTACCAAAATAGAAAAAAATTGAATACTTTTATTTCATAAAATTTGGGGTCTCAAAATCTCCCCTCCTTATGAAATTTTGCCCTCGAAATTCGTCGTCGCATTTGATATTCGAAGAGATGAGAATACCTTGCTTTCTTTTCAGATTTTACCTTCCCGGTAATTTCCTCGTTATCATAATTTTCCCATTTCTCATCTCCTACATTTCAGATATCATTCTAGAATATAGCTTCAAAACAAAGGTTAATTGACATATCACAATTTGTCAACTTATCAAGTAAACAATTTCAGCTTAGGTAAGTCACACACTAGCGAAGTATATAACTCGTCTCTCCCCTCCAAGTTCTAGACTCTTATCTCCGCCAGCAACCATATCCATAAGCTCTGATACCATTTGTGATGCCCCCAAAATAGGTCCACACGACCCATTCTGAGTCTCCAGATATCACACTATAAAAATTAATTACAAACTTCATTTATACAACTGTTGAACTGTCGTATAGAATACGACCACAGTTAACTGTGAGTTTTAATACAAATATATGTAACTCTCATGGTGCCTCTACCACAACCTTACAATGATACTTTACATAAAAGTATAGTCAAAAACTATTTTAGAAATTAAAATTTTTGGGAAGTGCTCAAGGAAACCTTCGTACATGGGAGGAAATGCGTCTAGGTTATAATAGATATCATATGTCCACAGAATTATCCTTGGTTGACCCAATAGACCCCAAAGAAAAACGAGAAGATTACTATCATCTTCTTTCCAATGGTGAGTCTTCTCTTGACATATAACTATCTCCATTGTCTCCAAGTGAAAATTATATTTCAAATAAGCTCCAAGATCATATAGGTAGTGCTCGTAGATATACTCAACAAGTGGATGTGCACAACCCTGTCTTATGATAACACGAGGTAGTATGTTATTAGACATCTTGTATGATAGTGGCAAAACACCCTTCCAAAGTTGGGTTCACCTCACCCTATTCAGTTCACCAAAATTAAATATCAAAATGACGATACAATACGACACACTTATCTAAAGTTCTCAACAATATTTTATCCTCAGAACATCAAACAACAGTTCCTGTCCACAATCATATGAATAACTCATAATCATATTTGTGGTTCCAAATTCCTTTTCTCATCTAGGAGGAAAATAATTTTCATCACCTGTCTTTACCTGAAACATCAAAGATCATGGTTTTACCAAATCATAGTTCCTATTCATAATCATACTAATAAATTCATCTTTGCACTACGACCAAAGATATTCATTAACAATTCATCTTTGCACTACAGGCCAAAGACATACAACTGTATTTTAGAAGAGTCAAGTAGAGCATGATATCTACTGTCTTTTACGAATTAAAAATTTATTATCAATATTTTATCGTTGAGACTCAGCTTAATAAATAATCCACATTATCGAATCACCCCTGCACTACGATCAAGGATATTCGTTAATATCACATCCATGAATTAATATTTCATTGCTGAGATTCAGCTCAATAATTAATCCACATCATCGAATCATCCCTGCACTACAGGCCAAGGATATTCGTTAATATCACGACCACGAATTATCTATGCACTACGGGCCAAAGATAATCGTGTTTTCATCAACGGTCATGATCATGCCATAAAATAATTCATCTTTGCACCCTTGGACGAAGAGAATCCATAGTCATAATCATACCAAAAACTGTCCATCAATGCACTACGGGCCAATGAGGACTTTTACCACATCACTTGTAACGTTACGATTAATGATTATCTACAAATAATCCCTCGGTCATAATCATACCAAGTTCATCTACGCACCTTCTGAGGCCACGAGATGACTTTCATCATAATATAAACATGATGATATTGACAATGATATAAAGAATCAATCAAATAAGATAAAGGATAAATATTAAACATTTATAATATAATTTATCCAAAGTTCAATAATAACCAAATGTTATTAATCACTTAGTGATCTCATAATCTAATATAATTAATATTATAACAATATTTTAATCATTTCTTAAACTTATAAACAATTTATTTTAATTGTTTACATTTTATCAAATAATGCATTTAATCATTCAAAAATGTCATACTCATAAGATTTCATCACCAATAATCAAATCCCTCATCAAAAATCTGCATATACCTTATATAGGATTTTCAAGCCATAAAATCCTATTTTCAAATTTTATTACTTCACATAACATATTTAATTCATTTACTCATAACTAGTTCATTTTCATGAAAAATATCAAATCAGTCCCAAAAATATTTCTTTTCTGGGATTTAACAGAATATAGTCCCAAATTGAACATATATTTTTCTCAAAAATTTTAAAATTTATTTAATATTTTTCATATGGCTAAAACTGCCAAATATTTAGACATTTATCATAAATTATACTTTTGTCCAAAAATTCTGAAATTTACAGGATATACTCCTGTTATATACATGTACTTTCAATAGAAATTTCACCAATTTTGGAGGTAACCACAAGGAGTTATAATGGTTTACTTTTAAAATAGTCTTTTCCTATAAAATTCTTAACTCCTAATCTATACATCCAAAAATCGCCATTTTTGGACACAATCTAAAAAACTCATCAAACTATCATTGCAAATTTTTCCAGAATTTTTGAGGGTCAAAAGAATTACGAAACTGCCCCTGGCAGAAACCCATTTTGAATGAAAATGCTATTCATATGAATACGAAGGATCATTCACCATGCATGCGGTAATCCACATAGACTGGTTATTCCAACAGAATAATAAAGAAAGAAATAACAAAAGAATTCACCATGCATGCGATAGACCGCACAGACAGGTTATTCCCAACAGAATAATAAAGAATGGAATAACAACGGAATTCACCATGCATGCGATAGACAGCACAGACAAGTTATTCCAACAGAATAATAAAGAATGGAACCAGGTCATGCGTAAACGCACAGACAGGATATTCCGATAGAATAATAAAGAATGGAACCAGGTCATGCGTAAACGCACAGACATGATATTCCGACAGAATAATAAAGAATAGAATAGCAAAAGAATTTCATCATGTATACGGTGATCGCATTATCAAAGTTATTCAACGAATAATAAAGAATGGTATAACAGAAGAATTTCACCAAGTATAGGGTAGTCCGCGTATACAGGTTATTCCAACAGAATAATAATAAAGAATGGAATAACAGAAGTTCTCTTCATGAATACAAAAGAAATAATACCCTTTACCTTAGAAGAAACTGGATATAGGAGTAGTGAAGTAGCAGGATACTTTCTTTTTTTTCTCTCAATAGTTTCCTCTCTACAGAGTTTCAAAGAATTAAGTAAGAAATAATGAAGGAATGAGCTTATTTATAGGATAATGGATTTGAATAGTAACTAATTCATGAACGGTCCAGATTGATTTACTTTTAAATGGAAGGTCCATATTAATTTACTATGCATATTAATAAAATATTTTAATAAAACAAAATTTTTTAAATAAAATATAATATATTCTATTTATAATCTAATAAAACAAATAACTTTATAAAAGTATTACATTTTATATAAAAAAGATTTTTTACTATCACGAGCACTTTATGTAAACACTTATGCATAATAGAATATTATATATTCTATTTATAGTCTAATAAAATGAATAACTTTATAAAGGTATTACATTTTTATATAAAAAAGTTTTACATTTTATTACATTTATAATAATAATAAAACAAAACTTATCACCTTTATTATAATTCACAATATTAATCGACCAGGTTGTTCCCAGGAAATAGGGGGCTTTTCAATAAGGATTTCTCCCTATTGGCGCACAATTAGGTGACCAAACCTCTCCTTGGCAAAACTTCTAGACATCGTTAATACTGCAAATAATAATATTAATAACTTTGTTATCTTAATTATTGATTTAATAATATATATAAAATATCGACAATAATCGAATCAAATAGCATTGAGATCTTGTCGTGAATTCTTTGTGCAATAATTGAACAAAAGCGAGTGACTTCTCACGTAAGCATCAATAATCAATCTGGTGCTACTACTTGCTTATGCGACCATGGCGTATTCTTTGTACTTTACTAAAGTCGTTCAACAGTTTTAACGGTAAAACTTCTGCCGTTATTTTCATAAAAATATTTTTGTCATTTTCTCAATCCGACAATAATTCCGTTGTGGGGTCCACCAATGATTGTACCGCGTACGGATATTTCCTGACAAAAGAATATTCCCCGACTAATCGAATATTCCCCGACACAACGAATATTTTATATCAACTTGCTTACTTTGCAAAAAAATTCACATATTACCCTTAACTTTAAACTTTTATCAATTTAACTATTTACCAAAATAGAAAAAAAAATTGAATACTTTTATTTCGTAAAATTCGGGGTCTCACAGTTTAAAATTGGATTAAATAACAGAAAAATGTATGTTTATTGGAGTTTAATATATTTATATTATGTTTTTTTAGGAGATATAATCATTTATCATCTCTTGTCAATATGTTTTTGTTTTGAAGGATTGAAAAATTTGTGGGTACCAATGACAAAATAGAGCCTTCTTTTAGATTTGGGTCTATGTCAATATCCTTAAAAATGTGGTTTTACAAGCTGAAGACCCCTGGTCAGTGGCTTGATGATGATGTGAGTATTTTTCCTCTTTTTTAATTATGTTTGCTAGTTTCAGTTACCTTATATTATTATTTCGGTTACTTTAGGTGTATTTATTGGATACTATTTTTTTAAAGTTTTTTTTTGTTAATATCTGATTGTTATTATGGTTTTATTTTTGGTTCAGCACATCAACATCTGTTTGTATTATATGCGTAAACTGGCTAGATACTCGAACAATATTCAAATAAGGGTTACGACAACAGATTGTTGGTTTCATGTGAAGTTGACCAACTTATATGGGGAATATTGTAATAAAAATTGTGATAAGAATCTGTTGTTGGGCAACGGTGATGTGGCTGAGTATATTCACGGATTTTTAATGGATGTAAACACACCGTGGGTTGAGGTTGATTTTGTCATGTTTCCCGTTCACATGACAGTTCCTGGACATTGGTTTTTACTGGTTTATGATGTGCATCGTAGAGTGTTAGTAGTTTATAATTCTCTACAACAAAATAGGAACATCATGTGAACAAATATTATGGATGTGTGTGAGCCATATATTTTTATTCTACCGATAATATTGTCTGGATGCGATTTTTGGAAGAAAAGATCTGATATTGATTTCAATAGTGAACCATATCGCACCAAAGGAGAACATGATATTATTGATCTTGAATTTGCTGAGGGTTTACCTGAGCAAATTGAAGGGTAAGTTTACATTATTTCTTTTTTTTAGTTTTCCATATATTATGACGTTTGTTTTGATTTGCTTTTTATCTTGATTGTTTTTTCAGTGATTGTGGTATGTTTACTATTTCTTTTGCGGAACATATTCTCCACAAGCTATTTATTTCATTTTCGTGCTAAAGATCTGGAGGCACTATCTATATTGGGAGAAAGTGGAGATATATTCAGATCATAAAAGCCTCAAATATTTCTTCACCCAAAAGGAACTCAACATGCGGCAACGACGTTGGCTCGAGCTTTTGAAAGATTACGACCACACTATTCAATACCATCCTGGAAAAGCGAACGTGGTAGCTGATACATTGAGTAGAAGATCATATGCGGGAACGAGTGCGATGTTGTCAACACAAAGGCCCATTTTGTGTGATTTACAAAAGATGAAGATGGAATTCAAGACTTCGGGGACCCATGCAATAATGTCAAGTATACGCATAGAACCAACTTTAATTGATAAAGTTAAAGTTGCTCGAACGCACCCAGAGACCAGGCGATCGTATGAAGAAGAAAGTACAAGAAGGTGTTATTCCAGAAATAAAGATCGATGAAGAAGGAATACTTTGAGTCCACTCCAGACTTTGTGTTCCTAACGATTTTGATTTGAAGAACAAGATCATGATGGAGGCACACAATACACCATTTGTAATCCAACCTAGAAGTACCAAAATGTATCGTGATCTTCGACATACATTTTGGTGGAACAATATGAAGAGAGAGATTGCAAAGTTTATCTCGAGGTGTTTAACTTGTCAACGTGTAAAGGCGGAGCATCAAGTGCCTAAGGGTCCATTGCAACCACTTGAGATTCCAAAATGGAAGTGGGAACACATTACCATGGATTTCGTTACGGGTCTTCCCACGGTTTCTCAAGGCATATATGTGATTTGGGTTATTATTGATAGATTAACTAAGTCTGCTCATTTCTAGCCAATACGGGAGACTTATTCCCTTGAATGTCTTGCTCGTATGTTCGTGGATAAGATTATGAGATTGCATGGCATGCCAGTATCCATAGTTTCGGATCGTGACCCAAGATTCACTTCACAATTTGGGTTAGCTTGCAAAAAGCTATGGGCACAGATTTACGATTCAGTTCGGCATACCATCCTCAAACGGACGGACAATCAGAGAGGACTATTCAAACTCTTGAAGATCTATTAAGACTCTGTGTCCTAGACTTCAAAGAGAGTTGGGATAAGTATTTACCATTGGTGGAATTTTCATACAACAACAGTTATCAGATAAGTATAGGTGTGGCTCCATTTGAAGCATTATATGGACGAAAGTGTCGCTCTCCAGTATGTTGGGACAAGATGGGTGAAGCAACATTGTTGGGACCAGAATTGGTACGTATGACTACAGAAAAGATCCAAATGATTCGACAAGCGTATACAAAGCGGCGCAGGATCGACAAAAAGAGTCAATGCGAGATCTTCATCGAAAGGACGTGGAATTTAGTATTGGGGATCATGTATTGTTGCGTGTTACCCCATGGAAGGGAGTTACAAGATTCGGGAAGAGAGGAAAGCCCGATCCACGATTTATTGGTCCATTTGATTCTTGACCGAGTAAGAAATGTAGCCTATAGACTCGCGTTACTCTCTAAGTATGTCTCGTGTTCATAATGTTTTTCAATATCTATCTACGTAAATATGTGAAAGACCCGAACCACGTTATTGAGTTAGAACGAGACGAGATAGTGAAGACTTAACGTCTGAAAGAGGTACTGTCAAGATCTTGGATAGGAAGGAGCATGTCCTACGCACAAAGGTCATACCACGAGTCAAAGTTTTATGGAAGAACCATGCTATAGAGGAAATGACCTGGGAGTTGGAAACCGAAATGAAAGCGAGGTATCCTCACCTTTTCGAAACACCAGTGCGTCGTCGTCAATTTAGAGGACGAAATTTCATAAGGAGGGGAGGTTGTAAGACCCCAACTTATTATAAATGAAATTAAATTTCCTCTATTTATTAATTTGAAATAGTAAGGGTTGATTTGATTAATGTGGTTAGTTATGGGTAAAATGCGCAAATATTTTCAAATAAGCAAGTGGTTATAAAATATTCATTGTTGTCGGGGAATATTCGTTTGGTCGTGGAATATTCTTACTGTCGGGGAATATTTGTATGACAGCGCAGCCTTGTGTGGGCCCCATAACGGAAAGCGATTGAATGAAGAAAACGACAAGTATAAGTTGTTTATAAATAACGTCGTAGTTACCGTTAATACTGTTGAAATACTCGGTGGTTAAAACACAGTAGCACAGGGTATTGTAACAATTATTGATTATTACGTAAAAAGGCACTACTCAATAATTGTTACAGTAATTACTGTCCAATATTTTATTTTATTGATTCAATAATTGCTACGTTAATATTTTATATTATTGTTGTTTGATAATTGTCAACTTTGCCGATATTTTTTCCTTTATCAAACCAATAATTCATATTATTTGAATAATATTATTAGATAGCATTATTGGCAATGTCTAGAAAG
This sequence comes from Panax quinquefolius, assembly GCA_020205615.1. Lineage (NCBI taxonomy): Eukaryota > Viridiplantae > Streptophyta > Magnoliopsida > Apiales > Araliaceae > Panax > Panax quinquefolius. Next base: position 36,052,039 of record CM035161.1, on the reverse strand, counting down.
TTCTGTCTAAGGAGAGGTTTGGTCACCTAATTACGCCAGAGAAGGAGAAATCCTTATTGGAAAGCCCTCTTTCACAGGAATGAATGCGGTTGTTAGTATTGTGATTCTATAATATTATTTATGAATAATTAATTATTGATTATTATGATAAGGAAAATATTTATTTTATGTGGATATAGATGAAAAAAATTTTAAAGTGACAATTGTTGAAAAATTGATATTTTATCTTTTTTGATAAAATAATTTATTTAAATATATTATTATATTTTAATAATATAATAATGGTGATATTTTTACAATGAATGTGGGATATATGAATATATGAGGAGGAAGAGTATTTTTGTTACAAAAATTGTTTAAAACATGTTAAACACGTTTGTGGGCCCATTTCTTGACTGAAATTTGATTATAGCATGTAAAATCACCCGTTTGTGGATTTCGGTCAACTTCTGTTTGGAATTTGAAAAAACTTAAACTTACAAAGTTGTAGAGAATTGAATTTCCTATGGAATGGACATAAGATTTGAATTTTTCTGATAAAGGACTATTTATTGTGAATTATTGAAGTTCCGGTATATCGGGTCTGAATTGATTTTTGGAGTTTTAAATACTTTTGTTTAGAAAAACGTTTTTGGTGAGTCCCACAAGTGTTGTAAACATGCTAAAATCAGATTCTTTAGTGATGGGCTTGAAAATTTAATAAATAATATTATTTTATTAAATTTTCTACTTTGGTGTTCTAAGCATTTTTCTATAAATAGGGTACTTAGGTTAGAATTGAAAATCATACCAGAAACTAAAATCTTCTCTCTCTATATATATTATCGAGCTTATTCTTGTGAGTATTTTGATACTTTGAGTGTTCTTATCGATGCAAGTTCCTTCAACACTATATCCAGATTCCAAATGTCAATCTTTATCTTTTTGGAGTTAAGGGATGTTATTTTTTTTTAAAATGATATTATTTCTTCCAATATCATTATACCGGAATATTGGTAAGATTTTTCTTGTGAAATTCTTGTCTTTTAGTGTCGGGGTTACTATTTACGATATCTGGCACTATTCACGATATCTGATCTTATTCACGAATACTTGTCTTATTCACGTAAAAATTAATTTTTTGTTTTTGTCCAAAATATCTATTATGGATACTAGCTTTGATTGTATCCATGTTTTGATCATTCTTGAATTTTACTCCACTATGGTTATTTATGAAGTATTTGTGAACTTGGGTTGTTTTAAAGTCACGAATCCTTAATATTTGTTTCTTTTGTTTCACCGGATTCGTTTTCTTTAAAATATTTTTTTTCATCATCCCGATTCTAAATGATGATATTCTTGAATATCTTTGGCACATAGTGCAAAAGATGGTTGATTTTCTTATGAATATCTTGACCAGTAGTGCAAAGATGTATGCAGGTGTTGAGATGAACATGACCAACTGATGAATATCTTTGGCCTGTAGTGCAAAGATTAATATTTGATTCAAGATGAATATTGATTGGTGTTATAGGAATAAAATATTGATGATGGACTTTTAAATTCATAGATTATAGTAGATTTCATTCTCTATGTAACTCTTCTATGAATTGTTATTTCAGCTATGAATATTGATCTGAAACTTGTTGTCTATTATATTCTATCAGATTTTTCACTGTTGAGGACTAACGATAATTTGTTCTATATTATCTTGGTCATAATGTTCTTTACTGGGCTAGTTGAGCTCACCATTTTCCTTTTTGTTCCATTTTTCTTTTAAGGAGACGAGAATATAGCGAGTACTAGTCGGGGTATGGAATGATGGTTCTAGAAGTTGTCTTAGTAGTCCTCACTATTTTATAAAATAGTGTATCAATAATTGTAATGAGGACTTATTTGAGGGTGGATATTGTCTGGATGACAATATTTGTATTTAAACTCACAGTTTATGTGTTGTCGTATTTTGCACAACAATTGTATTAATAAAGTTGTAGTTGTTTCTGTACCATGTATTTGGCGACTCAGAATGGGTGTTGTATACCTATTTTGGGGGCGTCACACTATGCATAATAGAATATTATATATTTTATTTATAGTCTAATAAAACGAATAACTTTATAAAGGTATTCAGTTTTATACAAAAAGTTTTCTGTTTTATTACATTTATAATAATAATAATAAAACAAAACTTATCACCTTTATTATAATTCACAATATTAATCGAGCAGGTTGTTTTCAGGAAAGAGTGGGCTTTCCAATAAGGATTTCTCTCTATTGGCGCGCAATTAGGTGACCAAACCTCTCATTGGAAGAACTTCTAGACATCGTTAATATTGCAAATAATAATATTAATAACTTTGTTATCTCAATTATTGATTTAATAATATATAAAATATCGACAATAAGCTCGAATCAAATAACGTGAGATACTTGCAACAATTCTTTGTAGTAATAATTGAACAAAATTGAATGACTTCTCACGTAAGTATCGATAATCAATACCGCAGCTACTACTCTTAACGACCCAGACATCGTATTTTTTACTACGAAAGTAGTTCAACGGTTTTAACGGTAAAACTTCCGCCGTTATTTTTATAAAAATATTTTTGTCGTTTTCTCAATTCGACAATAATTCTGTTGTGGGGTCCACCAATGATTGTACCGTCGTACGGATATTCCCCGACTAATCGAATATTTCCCGACACAACGAATATTTTATATCAACTTGCCTACTTTGTAAAAAATTTCATATATTACCATTAACTTTAAACTTTTATCAATTTAACTATTTACCAAAATAGAAAAAAAATTGAATACTTTTATTTCATAAAATTTGGGGTCTCAAAATCTCCCCTCCTTATGAAATTTTGCCCTCGAAATTTACGTACGTACCTGATATTTGAAGAGATGAGAATACCTTGCTTTCTTTTCAGATTGTACCTTCCCGGTAATTTCCTCGTTATCATGATTTTCCCATTTCTCATCTCCTACATTTCAGATATCATTCTAGAATATAGCTTCAAAACAAAGGTTAATTGACATATCACAATTTGTCAACTTATCAAATAAACAATTTTAGCTTAGGTAAGTCACACACTAGCGAAGTATATAACTCGTCTCTCCCCTCATAGTTCTAGACTCTTATCTCCGCCAGCAACCATATCCATAAGCTCTGATACCATTTGTGACGCCCCCAAAATAGGTCCACATGACCCATTCTGAGTCTCCAGATATCACACTATAAAAATCAATTACAAACTTCATTTATACAACTGTTGAACTGTCGTATAGAATACGACCACAGTTAACTGTGAGTTTTAATACAAATGTATGTAACTCTCATGGTGCCTCTACCACAACCTTACAATGATACTTTACATAAAAGTATAGTCAAAAACTATTTTAGAAATTAAAATTTTTGGGAAGTGCTCAAGAAAATATTCGTACATGGGAGGCCATGCGTCTAGGTTATTATAGATATCATATGTCCACGTAATTATCCTTGGTTGATTGAATAGACCCCCAAAAAAAAAAGCGAGAAGATTACTATCATCTTCTTTCCAATCTGAGTCTTCTCTTGACATATAACTATCTCCAATGTCTCCAAGTGAAAATTATATTTCAAATAAGCTCCAAGATCATATAGGTAGTGCTCGTAGATATACTCAACAAGTGGATGTGCACAACCCTGTCTTATGATAACACGAGGTAGTATGTTATTAGACATCTTGTATGATAGTGGCAAAACACCCTTCCAAAGTTGGGTTCACCTCACCCTATTCAGTTCACCAAAATTAAATATCAAATGACGTATACAATACGACACACTTATCTAAAGTTCTCAACAATATTTTATCCCTGTAACATCAAACAACAGTTCCTGTCCACAATCATATGAATAACTCATAATCATATTTGTGGTTCCGAATTCCTTTTCTCATCCAGGAGGAAAATAATTTTCATCACCTGTCTTTACCTGAAACATCAAAGATCATGGTTTTACCAAATCATAGTTCCTGTTCATAATCATACTAATAAATTCATCTTTGCACTACGACCAAAGATATTCATTAACAATTCATCTTTGCACTACGGGCCCAAAGACATACAATCAGATTTTAGAAGAGTCAAGTAGAGCATGATATCTACTGTCTTTTACGAATTAAAATTTATTATCAATATTTTATCGTTGAGACTCAGCTTAATAAATAATCCACATCATCGAATCACCCCTGCACTACGGTCAAGGATATTCGTTAATATCACATCCATGAATTAATATTTCATTCTTTGAGATTCAAATTTCAATAATTAATCCACATCATCGAATCATCCCTGCACTACAGGCCAAGGATATTCGTTAATATCATGACCACGAATTATCTATCCACTACGGGCCAAAGATAATCGTGTTTTCATCAACGGTCATGATCATGCCATAAAATAATTCATCTTTGCACCCTTGGACGAAGAGAATCCATAGTCATAATCATACCAAAAACTGTCCATCAATGCACTACGGGCCAATGAGGACTTTTACCACATCACTTGTAACGTTACGGTCATGATTATACCGAATAATCCCTGGTCATAATCATACCAAGTTCATCTATGCACTACAGGCCACAGATGACTTTCATCATAATATAAGCATGATGATAATGACAATGATATAAAGAATCAATCAAATGAGATAAAGGATAAATATTAAAAATTTATAATACAATTTATCCAGTGTTCAATAATAACCAAATGTTATTAATCACTTAGTAATCTCATAATCTAATATAATTAATATTATAACAATATTTTAATCATTTTTTAAACTTATAAACAATTTATTTTAATTGTTTACATTTTATCAAATAATGCATTTAATCATTCAAAAATGCCATACTCATAAGATTTCATCACCAATAATCAAATCCCTCATCAAAAATCTGCATATACCTTATATAGGATTTTCAAGCCATAAAATCCTATTTTCAAATTTTATTACTTCACATAACATATTTAATTCATTTACTCATAACTAGTTTATTTTCATGAAAAATATCAAATCAGTCCCAAAAATATTTCTTTTCTGGGATTTAACAGAATATAGTCCCATATTGAACATATATTTTTTCTCAAAAATTTTAAAATTTATTTAATATTTTTCATATGGCTAAAACTGCCAAATATTTAGACATTTATCATAAATTATACTTTTGTCCAAAAATTCTGAAATTTACAGGATATACTCCTGTTATATACATGTACTTTCAATAGAAATTTCACCAATTTTGGAGGTAACCACAAGGAGTTATAATGGTTTACTTTTAAAATAGTCTTTTCCTATAAAATTCTTAACTCCTAATCTATACATCCAAAAATCGCCATTTTTGGACACAATCTAAAAAACTCATCAAACTATCATTTCAAATTTTTCCGAAATTTTTGAGGTCAAAAGAATTACGAAAATCGCCTCACAGGCGTAAACCCATTTGAATGAAAATGCTATTCATATGAATCTGAAGGATCATTCACCATGCATGCGGTAATCCACATAGACTGGTTATTCCAACAGAATAATAAAGAAGGAAATAACAAAAGAATTCACCATGCATGCGATAGACCGCACGCATGACGAAGTTATTCCCAATGAATAATAAAGAATGGAATAACAACTAATTCACCATAAATGCGATAGACAAAGACGTACAAGTTATTCCAACAGAATAATAAAGAATAGAACCAGGTCATGCGTAAACGCACAGACAGGATATTCCGACAGAATAATAAAGAATGGAACCAGGTCATGCGTAAACGCACAGACAGGATATTCCGACAGAATAATAAAGAATAAAATAACAGAAGAATTTCATCATGTATACGGTAGTCCGCGTATACAGGTTATTCCAACAGAATAATAAAGAATGGTATAACAGAAGAATTTCACCAAGTATAGGGTAGTCCGCGTATACAGGTTATTCCAACAGAATAATAATAAAGAATGGAATAACAGAAGTTCTCTTCATGAATACAAAAGAAATAATACCCTTTACCTTAGAAGAAACTGGATATAGGAGTAGTGAAGTAGCAGGATACTTTCCTTTTTTCTCTCAATAGTTTCCCTCTCTAGAGTTTCAGTGAATTCGTAAGAAATAATGAAGGAATGAGCTTCTATTTATAGGATAATGGACTGAATAGTAACTAATTCATGAACGGTCCAGATTGATTTACTTTTAAATGGAAGGTCCATATTAATTTACTATGCAATATTAATAAAATATTTTAATAAAACAAAATTTTTTAAATAAAATATAATATATTCTATTTATAATCTAATAAAACAAATAACTTTATAAAAGTATTACATTTTTTATATAAATGTATTTTACTATCAGTACTATCTGAAACATTTATGCATAATAGAATATTATATATTCTATTTATAGTCTAATAAAATGAATAACTTTATAAAGGTATTACATTTTTATATAAAAAGTTTTCATTTTTATTACATTTATAATAATAATAAAATAAAACTTATCACCTTTATTATAATTCACAATATTAATCGACCAAAGTTGTTCCCGTGAAATAGGGGCTTTTCAATAAGGATTTCTCCTATTGGCATACACAATTAGTGACCAAACCTCTCCTTGGCGTAACTTCTAGACATCGTTAATATTGCAAATAATAATATTAATAACTTTGTTATCTCAATTATTGATTTAATAATATATATATAAATATCGACAATAATCTAATCAAATAACGTGAGATACTACGCACGTGAATTATCAGTAGATAATTGAACAAAATGAGTGACTTCTCACGTAAGCATCAATAATCAATATCGTGTCTTCTTACTATGCAACCACGCGTATTCATCGTACTTTTACTACAAGAGTAGTTCAACAGCTTTAACGGTAAAAACTTCCGCCGTTATTTTCATAAAAATATTTTTGTCATTTTCTCAATCCGGATAATAATTTCGTTGTGGGGTCCACTAATGATTGTCTGCGCGTCGGATATTTCCCGACAAAAGAATATTCCCCACTAATCGAATATTCCCTAAACACAATCGAATATTTTATATCAACTTGCTTACTTTGCAAAAAATTTCACATATTACCCTTAACTTTAAACTTTTATCAATTTAACTATTTACCAAAATAGAAAAAAAATTGAATACTTTTATTTCAGTAAAATTAGGGGTCTCACAGGTTTAAAATTGGATTAAATAACGTAAAATGTATGTTTATTGGAGTTTAATATTTTTATATTATGTTTTTTTAGGAGATATAATCATTTATCATCTCTTGTCAATATGTTTTTGTTTTGAAGGATTGAAAAATTTGCGGGTACCAATGACAAAATAGAGCCTTCCTTTAGATTTGGGTCTATGTCAATATCCTTAAAATAGTGGTTTTACAAGCTGAAGACACCTGGTCAGTGGCTTGATGATGATGTGAGTATTTTTCCTCTTTTTTAATTATGTTTGCTAGTTTCAGTTACCTTATATTATTATTTCGGTTACTTTAGGTGTATTTATTGGATACTATTTTTTAAAGTTTTTTTTTGTTAATATCTCGATTGTTATTATGGTTTTATTTTTGGTTCAAAGACATCAACATCTCTGTTTGTATTATATCGTAAACCGGCTAGATACTCGAAACAATATTCAAATAAGGGTTACGACAATGATTGTTGGTTTCATGTGAAGTTGACCAACTTATATGGGGAATATTGTAATAAAAATTGTGATAAGAATCTGTTGTTGGGCAACGGTGATGTGGCTGAGTATATTCACGGATTTTTAATGGATGTAAACACACCGTGGGTTGAGGTTGATTTTGTCATGTTTCCCGTTCACATGACAGTTCCTGGACATTGGTTTTTATGGTTTTATGATGTGCATCGTAGAGTGTTAGTAGTTTATAATTCTCTACAACAAAATAGGAACATCATGTGAACAAATATTATGGATGTGTGTGAGCCGTATATTTTTATTCTACCGATAATATTGTCTGGATGCGGTTTTTGGAAGAAAAGATCTGATATTGATTTCAATAGTGAACCATATCGCACCAAAGGAGAATATGATATTATTGATCTTGAATTTGCTGAGGGTTTACCTGAGCAAATTGAAGGGTAAGTTTACATTATTTCTTTTTTTTTAGTTTTCCATATATTATGACGTTTGTTTTGATTTGATTTATATCTTGATTATTTTTTCAATGATTGTGGTATGTTTACTATTTCTTTTGCGGAACATATTCTCCACAAGCAAATTTCTGAAATGCCAAATCCATTTTCAATCATTCAATATCGCAAGAAACTATGCGTCAACTTGTTCATTCATGCGAGGAACAAGCAAGTAGGCGGATATGAGTCTGATTCAGAACACCTAGGCAGATTTGTTAGTGAAGAATAATCTGCTTTTGCATCATTTTTTTTTCTGTTTGGACATTTGATACCATTTGATATGGTTATTGGCTGTGTAATGTTTTTGTAAATATTCTGATGATGGAATGATATAGTAATTTTTACTGTTTCTAATATGATATTATTTTGTTGGTTCACATTGTTGTCATTATTGTCTTGTATTTTAATTTTTTAAATAATATTGTAAATTAATTTTTTTATTGGTACAGTTGGTTACCAATCTTTCATATAAAGGTAACAATTTTAATTGTCTTTGGTAACCAATCATTCCTAACAGTTAATTATTAAAGCAGTTAACAATTTTGTATCATTTATTTGTTTTCTATGGTTCAGTTGGTTGCCAAATTTGGCTAAAAAGGTAACACTTGTTTATTGCTGTTGGTAACCAATTAGTCCTAACAGTAAATTCTAGAAATAGTTAATAATTTGTATCATGTATTTGTTTTTTATGTTTAGGTTGGTTGGAAACAGTTATACCAAAGTTACCAAATAATGTTGGTTACTGTTATGGTCATCAGTATTTGTGGGTGGCCATATAGTTCCAACAATAAATTTTAGAAATTGTTAATAAGTTATTTCATGTATTTGTTCCTTGTTTTTTTACTACACATTGGTTGCAATCAGTCATACAAAGGTTATCAAATAATGATGTTAACTGTTACAATCATTATTATTTGTGGGTAACCAACTAGGTCTATTAATTTATAAATCAATTAATCAATTATTGATTCTATGTGTTTTTTAAGGTTTAGAGTTAAAGGTAAAAAGTTTAATTATTTTTGGTAACCAAACAGTACTAAAAGTAAATTGTCAAAACAGTTAACAATTTGTTTCATGTATTTGTTATTTAAGGTTTAGTTGGGTTCTAAATTTGCCTTCAAAGGTATCTATTTTTAATTGTTTTTGGTAACTTATTAGTGCAAAATGTACATTCTAGACTAAGTTATCAATTTTTATTATGTAATTGTTTTTTATGGTTCGGTAGGTTGGATACAGTTATTCAAAGGTTGCTTAATAATGTTTGTGTCTGTTATGATCATCAGAATTTGTTGGTTTTATTTTTTTATGCTTAAAAAATAGTAATAAAAATAAAGTATAAAATAATTATCAAGTTTAAAAACATCTGTTTTTTTTATGTTACAGTTGGTTCCCAAATTTGAATATAAAGGTAACTATGCTAGTTGATGTTGGTAAATAAACAGTGCTAACAATAAATTTTAGGACACTTAACAATTTCTTTCATGTATTTGTCTTTCTGCTTCAGATGGTTTGCAAACAGTCATATAAAGGTTTCCAAATAATGTTGGTTACTGTTTCAATCAATAATATGTGTGGGTAACCAAATAGTTCTAGTAATTTAAAAATCAGTTAAACAAATTATGTAATTTTTAAGGTTTAGAGTGTAGCCAAGCATACAAAGAAATGTATACATTTTATTTCTATGCACTAAATATAATAATTTTAAAAAATTCAAAAAACAATTATGAAGTTTAAAACTTTCTGTTTTTAACATGGTTTAGTTGGTTGCCAAATATGAATTCAAAGGTAACCAATTAAATGTTATTATGTAACCAGAAAGTTATAAAGAAGAATTACAAAATAGTTAACCAATTATAACATGTTTGTCTTAATAATTTACATTGTTATGAAGATAAAATTACTTTATGTTAAAAGTAAATTAATGAAAATAATTCATCTTTCAGTATTGTGCAATTGAAATTTGTTTTTATTACACAAGTAAAATGCTTACAATATGTATGGCTATTGAGCAACCATAGTAAACTTCAAACAGTTTGTTACATTTGTTTTGATGTTGTATTATCACAAACCTTTCGTGGTCTCATAAGTGGTGGATTATTGTATGTTTTCATGTTGTGTCCTTTTTTTTGGCATATGATGCATTTATTCTAAAATTTATTTTCAGATACGTGCTTGTATCTACCTTTCTTTGGTCTTCCAGCTGGTCTTCTTGTATTTGGTGGTCTGATACATATGTTTTTAATCTCTTCTGGAACATCCCAATTATCTTTGTCATCTAACGGCATGATGGAAGTTGAATACGTGTCTACCAAAGTTTTACTTGAATAGTATTTTGAGCAAAAATCATAACAACTCAAATTTCTTTTGCTAATAACAAAGAAAGACGATGTGAGCAAGCATCTCGTATGGTCTTGAAATTTACGGCATGTGCATGTCTTTTGTTCCATGTCCACGATAAATTGTTTGGCGATATCGTAAACAGTGAAAATCATTAGGTTTGATGTCTCAACCTACAATATCATTTAATACTGTAGTTAGTATGTATAATATTTGTTTTGTATATGTAATTTGGAATAATGAAAGTCATATGTACTGCTGGTAGCTTTTTCAGTTTATACTGGTAACCAAAACCTCATAATTTTGTTTCCTCTAATTTCAGATGCAATTTTTGGTAGGTATTCAGCTAACAATTTAAAAGTTATATGACTAACCTTAAGTTTCTTTAACTCAGTGATATTAGATTGCAATCTTCTCTCAGCTGTTGTGGAAAGGGTAGTGAAAGATGACATTGCTGATTGTTTGTTTTTGAAATACCATCTTTGAACCATACAACGTAGGCATTCAATCATTGACGCAACTGGAAGATTTCTGATTCCCTTGATTGCATTGTTAATAGATTCGACGGTGTTTGAAGTCATAGTTGAGTATCTGCTTACAGTTCCATGGAGTCTCATGCACTTTTCTAGATGAACTTCTTCCTCCAAATATTTCCTTATTCGAGCATCAATTGCATCAAGTTGAGCCATGTGTATGTTGAATTCTTCAATGGTGTAAGCTCTGCAAACCGCGTTGTATGCTATTTTGATTTCTTCTCCTTTCTTCTTGAATCTGTTTTTATATTTTCCAAAATATGGTATGTGCATGAACCGTGCATGACATCAGGGAACACACAGTTAAGTCCCTTTATAATTGCTTCATGTCTATCTGAGATAATGCATTGCCCTTCTCTAACTCCACAAGCATCTCTCAAATTAATGAAAAACCATGTCCAGGATAATTCATTTTCACTGTCTACCACTCCAAAAGTAATTGGTATAATGTTTCTGTTTGCATCTTGTGTGCTTGCTATGAGAAGTGTACCTCCGTAGGTTGATTGTATGAAGGTGCCATCAATTACAATGATTGGGAAACAATGGTGCCATGCTTTAATGGATGCTCCTATTAAAAAGAAGAGATATTTGAAGCGACCATTTTTCTCCAACTGCAAGGATGTGATGGATCCTGAAATGAATTTTCAGTCTTGTTAATGTAAATATATGTAATAAATATTTTCCATATTTGTAGTTAAGGATGCTCCAAGTGTAGTACTACTGGTATCCAATTAATCAGTATGTAATATTTTTCATAGTTTTTAGATGATGTCTCAAATTCTTTTAATTAGTTACATTACATGTAAATACTGGTTGCATGTAAAAACCATGTTTTATTTATATTTCATTATCACAGTTAGTAGTCAAACCTTCATTATTAGGTAACTAAATCCTTTAATTTGGGTAACTACAATATTTTAAAATGTAAATGAACAGTTTCTAATTGATACCTGGATTTGTTTTTCTCAGCATGTGCAACCACGAAGGAATCAGAGTGTAGTCGTGTGGATTCCCTCTTACTTTTTCCATTGCTTTTTCTTTCGCTCTCCATGCTTTTTGGTAGGAGATGGACACATTATACTCCGTCATCATGTCTTCCACAATATCGGTTGGTGTGTAAATTTTCTTGAAGTTTGTTAATCTATGCATTATGCATTCACTAACCATCTGACTATATGCTTGTCTGTGATCTCCAAGTAGTATGTTTGATGAACAAGTGTGAAAATCATTAAATTCTCTCACCTTGAACATATTTGTTTTCCGAAATTTTGATGCTCTTAGTTTTCATTTGCAATTTTCACTGTCGATGCATATCAGAACAAAATCTCTTCCACTTGTTCTTTCAACCTTGTGTTGTCTGTTTTGCCTAATTGAATGTAGTCTTATCGTTTGTGTTAAGATTCTTTTGTCTTTGTAAGTTTAATGGATCTTGACTTCAAACTTATTCGGATCTGATATGACCTCATCACATTGTTCTCCAGTTTTTGATACATTTTTTTGTCTATCTTGTTCTGTATCAATGGCTTCAATGGCAAGATGCTCTACAAAATGTGTTCCAATTTGGTCTTCTTGTGTTGCCAACAATTCAAGATCAGAATTCCTTTGTGTCAATCTCATATGTGTCAATCTCATATGTGTTTTAGCTTGCAATATATTTTCTTCTTCAATTATCACATTTTGTAGGATTGTAGTGCCTCCAGTGTTGTATTCAGTATCTATAATCAGTGGAAACTTGCAATGTTCAACTGAGTTTCTTCTGACTTCCATATAGAATCTTAAGGTTGCTTCATTTGTCACCTTGATTGGAGGGATGTTGCTGCTAATATGGAATTTGATTGACAACTCTGTTGTGTTGCATTCTAGGCTTAATGCGCTGCATATCAAATTGTGCATTTCTGTGAATGAACAAGTTGAAGGGACTAGTAGGCCGGTAACTTCGAAATTTTGATATTGGTTACTGTCACTCCACGTTCCGTTGAAGTAAATTACAACTGGAATCATATCCATGTTACGGCAACTGAAACATTAAAATTAATACAATTATGTACATTCTCAGCATATGAACATCACATAGTAATCACTTTTCACTTTTTTAGTAATCATAAATTTTAAACACTTTGTTTGTATTGTCAAATTTAAGAAAGAATAGATAGACGAATGTAAACAATCTATTTTATGAATGATGCCAGAATATGAATGTTTAACAAATACGTTTTTGATAAATTAAAAAATTATTATTATTTTCCAGGTCACCTATTCAACAATTTTCAGTAACCAAAATAGATGTACTTAGTATATATGCTTTTGTAACATAATGTTTTCATTCAACTTTATAAACAAAACACAAATTATATTTTTGTGAAGGTTAAATACAAAGAATGAACATTTAAATTCGAAACAAAATTGTATTGGATTATGCATTCATTTAAAGTATCCAAACCTAAATATGAATGTAGCCAGTATATTATATCCATTCAAATTTAAGAAAGAATAGATAGACGAATGTAAACAATTTGTTTTATGAATGATGCCAGAATATGAATGTTTTACAAATATGTTTTGGTAAATTAAAATATTATTATTATTTTCAAGGTTTCCAAATTAACAATTTTCAGTAACCAAAATAGACGTATTTAGTATTTATGCTAACATACTATTTTCATTCAACTTTATAAACAAAACACAAATTATGTTTCTGCGAAGGTTAAATACTAAAGAATGACCATTTAAATTCGAAATAAAATTGTATTGGATTATGCATTCGTTTAAAGTAACCAAACCTATATATGAATGTAGCCAATATATTAATTCCATTCTTCCAAATTATGAATGTGCAAAACAATTCACTTTCGAAGCTGAAATTAATACTATTACTTTATTGGTTTCCAAATCAACATTTTATAGTTACCAAAATATTCCTTATTAGTAACAATGCTTTTGGAAACAACTGTTTTCAAACCTTTTATTAAATTTTTACAAGTTATGCTTTTGTAAAGGTGAATTGCTAAATATTGTACACTTAAATCAAGGTAACCAAACCTTTATATGAATGTTACCAAAGTTTAATTTTGTTTTGAATACGTAACTACCGTGTATAATCTGTAAATTCTAGTTGCTTCAATATATAGACTAATTGCTTCGTACCTTTGTAGTTTCTTTGCAGATTCAGTTTGATGTCTTAGAATCAATTTTTTTATTCTGTTTCGGAAATCCTTTGATAGATTATATGAATGTGGTCTTCGGATGCTCTGTTTTTTCTTATTGTTGCTTTCGATTTCGATTTCTTCTTTATTACTAATTTTGCTTCTTCTCGATTGCTCCTTTGTTACAGATTTCAATGATCTATGATGTTTCCTTTTTGTTCTTCGTTGGATTCGTAAATTGGCGACGTGATTTTTGTGTATTTGGGTTAGTTAGTAACTGCCAAACTTAGTGGAGTAGTTTTCTCCTTGAATTAAGAGATTTCTTTTTTTGTTGTACTGGATATAATGACGTGTTTTGCACTATTGTTGATATTATTATATAGTATTTCACTGTTAATACAATTATTTGGTTGGTGTACTATTGTTGTAATTACTTTTTATTAGTTGTATACTTATGTAAAGAACCCTAAATAATACTCCCCTGTTTCATAATATCATATTACTATTGTGTGATTCCTGTATACTCCGGGTGAAACTTTCTCATTCATCGGATAGAGAAAACCATCAAGATTTAGGGGGAATATATTTTTTCTTTGAATGATTGGTGATTCAAATATTCAATACATTTATTTTGAAAAAATTATGCGAATAAATTTGAATCCATTGACCATTCAGATGATTTGAGTTGAATGGTTTAGTCCCATTTTTTGGCTGAATGATTTTTATTTTTACAATATTAACTATTAAATTATGTAATATTAAATAAATTTACAATAATTTTTAAAAAAATTTTAGAAGTGTAAAATAATAAAAAACTGTTATTCAAATGTTTCAGACATATCAATTATCAAACAACTTTTTTCATTCAGATTCAGATTTAGATTCATTCAGTTTTTATCAAACACCCCCTTAATGATCCAGCTCCCATTCAATCAACATTCTCAATATTATCAATATTATGCTTTAAAGAGGACTCAAGAAATTTCGAGTCTCGCGAGTCTATCATTTCACAACCACCAAGGCATCTTGAATCTTTTTGAAAGTTAAATTTTTTTTAAAAAAATCACATTTAAAATTTAGTATACTTTCTATTAAATAATAATATTAGTAGAAACGTTGTTAAAAATAATATATTTATCGTTAAATGTATATTTGAGAATATTGACTAAAAGATACGAGTGATGCTATGTATTGCAAAATTTATTTATTAAAATATGATTATACATATACTATTAAGGCTTAAATATATTTTACTACCTTAAACTATATACCATATTTCACTTCGGTGATCCACCTTTCAATTTTGTCAATTAGATGATCGAACTATTAATTTTTTTTAATTTCATTCAATTGGGTCTGCCACGTCAGAAATTGCTGACGTGGCTCTCAGAATGGGCCATTTACGGCTGATGTGTCTTAAAAAATAATTTCTTTCACCCATTTGTTAAATTAAAATGTTTAACCAGAGGTAAATTTGACAAATAATTTTTATTCTCCATTAAAACAAAATAAAATAAATTTTAGACAAACCCAGCTGAAGAAAAGCAAAAAAACTTACTTATTCGGAGCTTAATTGGACCTAACCTCAGTTGAAAACAGAGTCCATGTAAATCTGAGCATCCAAAAGCAGAAAAAGAAAAAGAAAAATAAATTCTTCAGTCATTTAATATATCAGATCAACAAATTAGATGAAGAAGACTCATAAATCACAAGCTGAAAAACCCATTTGAGTTCTAAACAGGTAGTTACAGACTTTACAGTGTATTAGCATCCATGGTTGTGTATCATCTTCTTCACCGGATCTTCACTGGAAAAAAAAATCTAATGGGAAACAAAAAGACACTTGGGGGATATTTAATGCCCAGAAAATGAGGAAAATGCAGGAAGATCAAAGAGGAACCGTTTCGTTTTGCATTCATGAGGTTAGGAGAGAGAAAATATTTCAGACAACTTCTGTGGGTCGGTGCTTTCCGACGAGATCTGAGGATGCATCTCTCAGATTTTGAACTTTCATGTGAAAATGGGCTCCCCATTCCTCATCAACGCTTATGTGTTCTTCACATACAAAGGAAATCTCAAACGAGTCCCCCTCGATTACGTTCTATTCCAGCCTAAAGCATACACAGAAGATTCTTCCTTATTATTGTTGAGAAAATTTGATTTTCTGAGATTTGGGATTTTATCGAACGAAAGAGTGGGGGAGATTAAAATAGAGAGAGAGGGGGGGCCAGAACAACTGCATATGCCTGGTCTTTCTTTTCAAAAGTTTTGAAAATCATTTATTTTCTTCATAATCTCCATTACGTCTTTCCCTCTTTCTCTCTCTCTCTAATCTGCTCAAGCCAGTCCACCCAATCTCTCTCTCTAGAAAAGAACCCCCTTTTGTTTGATTTTTCAGTTTTCTTCACAAAGATTTCTGAGATAGATTGAGAAATTTTGATTTTCTGAGATTTGGGGTTTTATCGATCGAAAGAGTGGGGGAGATTTGTCTGAGATTTGTTTTAATGGAAAATAAAAATTATTTGTCAAATTTACCCCTAGTTAAACATTTTAATTTAACAAATGGGTGAAAGAAATTATTTTTTAAGATACATCAGTCGTAAATGACCCACTCTGAGAGCCACGTCAGAAGCAAACCCAATTGAATGAAATTGAAAAAAACTAATATTTCGATCATTTAATTGACAAAATTGAAAAGTGAATCACCGAAGTGAAATATGGTATGTGGAATATGGTATATAATTTAAGGTAGCGAAATATATTTAAGCCTACTATTAATAATAAGATTGATAGAATTATAAAATTGACCCATAATATTTAATATATAGTTAAAATATGATGAACTATCGTTATACACAGTAACTACTCCTAACAAAAAATGGCAACTGTAAATCTAATAGGGGTTTGATATGGATACAGTTAGTATAAAATTTAATTTTTGGTAACTTAAGTCAATTGACCAATAAAATATTGACACACATAAAACTTCGTCTGCGTGTCAGCAATCTATTGACTTGACCAACTTACCTAAAAATAAACTTAATGCTAACCGCCTCCGTTTGATATCATATCACTATCCCTTCGTAAAGCCTGCATATATACATTATCTCAAATTTCTCACTCAAGTCAGCTCCTATATTTTCCCATGGCGGAAGGAACCAGCACAACCCAGATTCCTCCTCCTCAATCGCTCCAAGACCGAGTCGCAATCGTTACCGGCGGCTCACGAGGAATCGGCCGAGCAATTGCTCTGCATCTCGCCTCACTCGGAGCCAAACTCGTCATTAACTACACCACAAACTCAGCGCAAGCCGATCTCGTCGCCACCCAGATCAACTCATCCGCCGCCGGATCTCACCGCGCCGTCACCGTCCAAGCCGACATCTCGGACCCGACACAAGTCAAGCGCCTGTTTGACGCCGCCGAGTCAGCCTTCAACTCGCCGCTCCACATCTTGGTCAACTCAGCGGGCGTACTCGACGCCAAGTACCCATCAATACCTGACACTTCAATCGAGGATTTTGACAAGACGTTCGGGGTTAACACGAGAGGGGCGTTTTTGTGTTGTAGAGAGGCGGCGACCCGGCTGAAGCGCGGCGGCGGAGGGAGGATTATATGCCTGACGACGTCGCAGGTGGTGGCGCTGAGGCCGGGGTTTGGGATCTACGCGGCGTCGAAGGCGGCGGTGGAGGCGATGGTGAAGGTACTGGCGAAGGATCTGAAGGGGACGGGGATAACGGCGAATTGTGTGGCGCCGGGGCCGATAGCGACGGAGATGTTTTTCGACGGGAAGACGGAGGAGATGGTGAAGAAGATAGTGGGGGAGAGTCCGATGGGACGGCTGGGTCAGACGGAGGATGTGGCTCCGGTGGTTGGGTTTTTAGCGAGTGATGATGGGGGGTGGGTTAATGGGCAGGTCATTCGGGTCAATGGTGGCTATGTGTGAGTGTGATGGGGAGTGGGCCGAATCGAGCATGCTGATGCTTAAGAAATTTGTTTCCTATCATCCGAGCATGAATAGGTTGAACCTGAAAGAACTGCCCGGTAAATAGGTTTGTTACTAATCGACGTTGAACTATAGAAATGATAGACAAGAAGATGTAATCACCACCATCTTTCAGTGGTTATCCTGTTGCTTGTACTCATTCTCTTTCTAATAACTGGTTTTTCTGTGGTCTGTCAGCTGTCATCTTCACTGCTTCTCGTCGATACCGCTAGAAGATAAATAGGCTTGTAATAAGTCCTTAAACATTAGTATCTGAAATCCAATATGATAATTTCTAATTTTAAGACAAACGCAACACAACTACCACAGATGTTTATTACATATCATGACCATTATAAGAAAACAGCATTACGAAATGGGAAAGAGACTTTGTTTGTAAAAATGATATTTGGGATATGATTATTTAATTTTACTCCCTCTGATCCCATAGTTATAGGCTACCAATATATAGGTTATTTATTATTTATAAAATTTAGTTAGTTCATTATTTTATTTTTATGCCTTTATAATAAATATTCAACCATTATTCTTTTATTAAAGAAACAATCTTCAATGTTATTATTTTTATCACCACATTTAATGTTGTTGTATTCTTAATAAAAGAATTCAACTTTTTAGGTTTTACTAGTTTAACATATTTTGTGTATAAAAGACAATTGTACCAACAATCAATGAAGTTAAGAGTTTCAATGTGATAAGTAAGGAGTAATTAATTTATTCATTAATTTTATATTAAGGGATATATGTGGAAAATTTATATTAAAAATTGTCACTTAAACTGATTTTCTTAAACTATGTGCATTTTCTTAAACTATGTGCCAAAAAAAATCAGCCTATAACTATGAGACGGAGGGAGTATTAATTTTATTAGTCTATTATTTAATTCCATGGATTCTGTTTTATTGTTTTTAAGACTATTTGATAATAGATTATAAGTTCAAGCGGAAAGGTGGTATATTATGATTTACAAAACATTAATTTATTACTCTGTATTATTTTATTTCATAATTAGTTCGTTATTTAATCAGGTTTTTTCACGAAATTCATTTTGACAGTTGAGTATTTTAAGGAATGTAAAATTTTTAATTGTATTTAAATTTCAACTTCTAAGTGGGATAATGAAAGTGAGAGGATATGATTCCTTTTTTTTAAAGAAGATTTGTTTTTTAAAGAAGATTGGTATCAATCTCATTAAGGTATTCTATATGAGGAAGGATTTGGAGAATATAGTTGAATCACTATAAATACAAGATTATATATTTGTTCTCAGGTACACGCAAATTTATTTATAACATAAAATATGCATTGTTAAACCTTCAAACTGTACTTATTCTCATACCGGAATTATCTTCCGGCGGTTCAAGCCGTCAAACGTCGTATATGAATGCGCTTTTGATGATTGTGACGTGTGAACGAATCTTGGCGTTAAGTGTTAAGTGTTAACAGTCGTATTATATAATTTACAAATAATATTATCCAACCCATTATTTTTGCAAACTTTTGAAGTTGTGCCAAGAGTAATAATATCGATCTCCTCATGCAAGCTCAATTTGGTCTTCCTTCCCAATGTCTACTCCCAGAATGAGCATGGTGGATTGCCCGGGAATTCGATAGTGTTCCATTTAAGCGACCCATGTCGATCAATTCCCATTTCAAATTCTGCAACCCCTTTGACATCCAAAAATAGAAAAGAATTATTTCACCATATCAAGCAGTGTAGCTTTCAAGAATTTTGCATTCAAATAATCAAATTCCAGTTTATCAACGTATGCTTTACAGAAACATCAGAATCCCTCACTAAAAATTAAGTTATAGTACTATGATATATGACATTTTGTGGTAAGTGTTTAAAGAAACATGATTAAAATTTTATTTTGAGGTAATATGAAATTATGGTTAATAAATAGAATCGCACTAGTATTAGATAAAATGAAAAAATTCTTAAATTGTGATGCAGAAAATGGGAGCACATAAATAGATGAAAATAGGTCATATGCCAAAGTAATGAACCTAAAGAAATAATCCCTCCAAATGCAGTAGAACCAATAATGAGTAAATGAGTAATCAAAAAGCACCCATACGGCAAATGAGTAATCAAATAGTTATTATAGAAAAACACGATAGATTAATAGTTTAAGAGACTCAAAATTACCTTCCTTATTGAAGATGCATTTCCGAGCCTCCAGCTCCAAATCAACCCCTGATCACATTCTTGAGAGTTGTTACCAGTAATCTTTACATGAGCAGATACCATCCTCGAAATGATGGAAGCGATACGAATCTCGAACTATAATAGACCGCCTTGAGACCTTCGACACACTTAATCCAACTATGGCAATCATTACAAACACGAAGATTCTTATGTGAAATCTTGGACCAGTGCTACGGCGAGAATTGGAAAATCTTGATAAGGATGCTGATAGTAGAAAATCAGCTATGAAAGCGTTGAAGTCCTATGTGAAAGACTTGGATTCAAAGGCGATTCCGCTCTTTCTTGCTCAGGTTTCTGAGAGCAAAGAAAGTAGCTCATCAGCTGGGGAATACACAATTTCCCTCTATGAAGTTCTTGCACGAGTTCACGGTCCGAAAATTGTCCCTCAGATTGATAACATCATGACCACCATTATAAAGACCTTAACTTCAAGTGCAGGGTCATTTGCTCTTCATCAGGCTTGCTCAAAGGTAGTTCCGGTAATTGCAAGATATGGGATTGATCCAACAACTCCAGAAGATAAGAAAAGACGTATAATTCACTCTCTTTGTAACCCTCTTTCGGATTCCCTTTTGGTTAGTCAAGAGAATTTATCTTCTGGATCTGCCCTTTGCCTTAAGGCACTTGTGGATTCTGATAATTGGCAATTTGCGTCTGGTGAAATTGTGAATGAGGTTTGTCAAAGAGTTGCTGGTGCTTTGGAGAAGCCAATGCAAACGAATTCACACATGGGACTAGTCATGGCTCTGGCTAAAAATAATAGTCTTGTTGTTGAAGCATATGCAAGACTGTTGATTCAATCTGGATTATGGATTTTGAATGCTGGCGTTGCAGAGGGGAATTCTCAGAAAAGGTTTTCGGCCATTCAAATGGTGAATTTTTTGATGAAGAGTTTGGATCCTAAGAGCATTTTCTCGGAGCTCGGTTTGATAATGGAGGAGATGGAGAAATGTCGGTCTGATCAGATGGCATATGTCAAAGGGGCTGCTTTTGAAGCGCTACAAACAGCCAAAAAAATCACTGCTGAGAAAGGATCAAAATTTGACAAGGATAATGGACCAAGTTATTATAAAAGCCCGAGGAGAAATTTGTGGGGTGCTGGAGATCTATCATCACCTCTATCTACATCACCAGAATCACAGACGGTTAATTCATTTGTGGGGTATGATTCTTTCCTCGAATCGCCATTCTCAAACAGCCCTGCCTCGGGGGGTTTGGATTATGACCAAAGGAGAGTAAACCAGAGACTTTGGAGAAGATTTGAGAATTGTGGTCTTGATGTATCTCTCAAGGATGGGCTTTTTCCAGAGGCAACCACAAGAACTGTTATTGAAAATTCTGAAAGTGGCGAATTTTCTGAAAACCAGGGAGAGTAGACGAACGGATTTGCAGGGTTTTTGCAGGTTAGGCCAAGAAATGCAAGTGTGAGAAGTACAACTCCTAGTCCTCAGGTACATTCTTGTAACACTATTATTTATCTGAATACTTTTGTATGATTACAAATTGAAAATTGAGGGGTTCAACTTAGGAAAGTTGCATGCTAGTTTTGAAATTAACAAAGTAGGGAAATTCTGCTAGCAGAGTGTTGTTAATGAAAAGGAAAAGTAAAGATATTAAGCAGTTTCCAGCAGAAACATCTTTCTTGCTATGGCTGGATAAAATGGGGACTTATTTTACCCTCTCTCTTCAACTTTTTTTTCTTCTTAAAAGTGCATGAAAAATGTACTTCAAATATCTTTTTATGGGACCGAGGAGGGTGGGTAGTTTTTTAATTAAGAAATATAACAATTTGATTGACCGAATGCTCAAGAATGATGAAAGTGTCTGATTATTCACATTTTTGTACTCATAATCAAACGAAATTTACTTAACTTTGTTATTGTCGCTCCCTTTTGTGCCTCAGAGATCACGATCTCACATCAACGTTGACAATGTCAAAATCTTTACAACGCCAAGAAAGCTGATCGCCTCTCTTCAAGATCCAAACAGCGAGAACTCAGAAGTCTCCGAGAAGCACAGCAGAAGGTTTAGAAGCCCCTGTGTGAGCAAATTTGACTCAAGTCCTGCATCAAAGTACGGCAAATATATTAACAGTTCTTTCAGTTCTTTCATTTGTCTTGGTTAATCAGTTTAGCATCCTCGGTTCCATTATCAGTTCTGTTCAACCAGTTCAACCAATACCACTTCAGCAAGCATAATTTGTGAAATACTTGTCCAAACATCCTGATTTATAGTATTTCCACTTTCATTTCCATGCTTGATGTCATTCTTTATGAACAATAATGTTTCAACAATATTCAAGTCTTCTTTCACAGCATATCCACGATTGTTCACATATCAGTTTCCTAATTGCTCAATGAATACGTAAACTTCAGACAATATATGTTAGTTGTCCTTTCCAAAAAAACATACGCCAACCCATCGTTTCTGATTTCCTGAAATTATATTCAACTTTTAAAAAGTTTAAACGATTTATTTAGTTTATTTGAAAAATTATTGCAATCTGATATAAACAACATATTTTTGAAGAACATGAGTTAAGATAACCTACTATTTCGCTGGTTCCTTGATACTGTGTGATTTTTAAAAGATCCTAACCAAGATTTAGAAATATTTTACTTTGCAAACTGAATCTCAGAAACCTTAGCTGCAACTATATTGGCCGACTTAAATATAATTCATATTTTGAGGACATTATCAGCAATAGGATCATCTTTGCTAAACAAAATACATAATTGGATTAAAAACATGTTACTTCTTCCACTAATTGGACTAAGAATTCCATACAACTATCAGGATAAAATGGGAGACTGTATGAGGAATTTTTGAAGTAAGGTACCTGGTCTACCCGTAGGACAGTGCAGACAGCATCAGCAGCATACTTGAGTGCAAAAACCTGTAAAAATTCAGGAGCACATGTCAAAGTACTGAAAACCTGACAAATTGATTCTCATTTTACACCACAAGGGTTTCTACATTATAGAAAGATAGAACAATAATTATGAAAACTAGCAACTAGTGGTCTAATTAAAACCCTACTCAATCTCCGAAGATTGGAAAAATGTTACCACAGCCTAAGCCGATGTCAAGCTCAAGCATAAATTAGATCATATGTGGGATACCTAAACAGAAAAATCACATTTTGTGTGGATCCTGCAACCTTTCTCATTTCGAAATTGTAATATTGAGAAAGTCTATCAAACTTTGATGAAAAAAATAGCAAGAACAAATTGATTAACAAAATTTTGACCTGCTCCTCAGGAATTCGAAGACCACAAAACTTCAGAATTGAACATCTCAAGTAAATTTCCAAAAGGATAAAATCATTGTGCAGATAACAAATATAATCTTTTTAATAAGTAAAACTAGGGGTAACAAATTTGGATACTCAAAATGGGGTACTAAATGAATATTTTAATATTACTTTACTACCTGGCCAATCACAAGTGATGCAGTATGCTTGTGATCAACCAAAATAAATACCTACGCATGATAAAGTAATTTGAAATCTAAAGAAAATACAATCGGCCTAGCCTTTCCGCAGTACCTTTTTCTTTTAGGTCCTTCCATCAGAATTTTAAATTGACCACAAAACTAAAGCCAAGCAAGACAAAGCCAATTTTTAAGTTTACAAAACAAAAATAAAATCTGAAGCCAAGCAAGTCAAAGCCAATTTTTAAGTTTACAAAACAAAAATAAAATCTTACTTGGTGATGTATAGATCCCAAATATTCATGGTAGAGACATCCTTACAGGCACCTTCCTCCAAATCAATACCCACTTTGGTGTTTCCAGACGCATGCTCAGCATACAAAGTAGATATGATCTCCATAGCATTAAGCCCTGCATTCTCAGCCAGGGTTTTAGGTACCATCTCAAAGCTTTCTGCAAATTTTGCAATAGCATACTGGTCCAATCTGCAAAACAAAATATAAGTTGAATCCTGATAAGCTCTTACAGCCGCCATATACCAACCAAATGAATAAGAAAACAATGGAAAATGGAAAACTGGAGAGAGGGAATAAACTACACAATTCACGCATCCAACATTTAGTTAGTTAATGAAAAATTATCCATGCCGAAGAGAAATGGAGTTGGAAGAATGACATATTAAATCAGTCAACTTGAGTGCACCAAATTATTATCAAGTACATAGGTTGCATTTCTGATATATGAAAACTTCAGAAATGTGTGAAAAGGGCTTATGACGCATACAGAATATTGAGATATGAGATAACAAGCCAGCAGTCAGAACATTTGACACAATAATAAGAAAGTACATCAACCACTTAATTAAGGAAATACTGTTCTAATTTCACATTGAAGATATTATTCGTAGGCTGTTGATACATGAACATTTTAATTCACAATAATCCTCATAAACTAATTTTATCTATAGGATGCTACATAGCCTACATAGAAATTTTAAACCAAGACATAACATCGCATATGGTACATAAGAATTGTTTGGTGAAGGATGCATGTAGGAAGGTATTCAAAAATTTATAAGCCTCATGTGTCTTATGGTACTTCCAAGGATAGACAGCTAGTTACACACTTAGAATGAACTAAATTTTTGCATATAACAAAATACTATATATATATATATATAATTGATGAACAAAATGAAAAACCTATGTAGGATAGAAGTGTGGAGACGTTTAATAGAATGAAAAAGGGGTTTGAATTTCAAGAATGACTACAGTGCCATAAAGCCACAACTAGTACATGAAAATAAATTTAAAGAAAAAATACCCAGTTTCTTTAAAAGAAAATTCCTTCAGTCTTCTTGCTAACTCAATTTCTGTGGCTGCAGCTCCAGGTAATATCTGACTGTCTCTGCACATTGCCTGATACAAAATTAAACCAAGACAGAAAAGTTAGCACCATAATGCCAAATTAAAGACGTGAAAGAAATCTCCTTCAGGTGGTCAGTAAAAATCACCTTGTAGGTATTCACACCATCATCAACTGCCCTTTCAAGGTCATCCAATATACTATCAGTGCTACCTCTTAGAAGTATAGTGGATACCGAATTCCCACCTTCTTCATTTCTCACGACGGTAACCTATATAAATTAGAAAATGAGGATAGGTAATAGCAGGAAAGAAAAAACAGAAGAGAAACAAAGCTAAACTAAAACACAGGGTACACTTATTTTTCCTACCCTAGCACCACCAATTTCCTCCAGTGAAACAGAATCGGCATATCCAAGATCATCTAGGCTGGCCAAGCTTCAACTGTTGTTAGAGAGAACAATGTTAGAATGACTAAATGATATACAGTATATACAATGCACTAATATGCTTACCATAGCAACAGCACCAGTAGTTCGACAAAAGCGTCTGAGTTCAAACTTTGAGTTGATTTTTAACACCATGAGTCTACAAACATATTGAAATAAGTTTTAAAAGTAAGTTTCTGAAGGAGAATCCGGTGTACTCTTTAAAAGCATACTAAGAAGTGAGAACTAATAATCATTATCACATAACACTACAATGTTTCAATACAGCTTCAGTCTCATATTCGGAGAGAAGTCAACCATTTAACATGAATGCAAGCAGCATATCTTAACACCTGAAAATTCATTCAGCATATAATGTTTTGCATAAAAGCACTCAAAAACATGATTCGTACAAGGGATCTTGCTATCACTTGCTCAAGAATCCAAACCAGATAGTCATACTCATATATAGGTGCGTACCCGCCTGGGGGCTACAACACTAGATACAGACGGGTTGTACAATAGTAATTAAAGCTTCTAAAGCACTTGTACACAAATTTAAACTGTACCATTCTACTTTCATCATCAGGTTAGAAGGCAAGCAAAAAATATGTAATTCGTTTATAGCAATTTGTGTGAACTGACAGATTAAAAGGGGCCAGCCAAAGGTTACTCCCCCCCTCCCAGTCTTCTGCAGCCAGCCAAGATGAAGGTAAAATACAATAAAGAACAATATATATCCCTTTGAATTTTACATACAAATTTACTAATGTATGCATTTTCTATGTAAGGCTTTTCTGAGTGCAATTTCAATGGTGGAACAAAGTAGACTGACATATCATCTGAAATGTAAAATCCATGTTTAATGCAAAGACAAAAACATTAAGAGAAATATAACACAGGAAGGCTAAGAAAAGGGATGTCATACTTGTAGCGCTCGCAAAAATGCAGTGCCATCTCTCCAACAGCCACACCACTAACTATAACCTTGGCACCTGATTCTGCAACGGATTTGATGAGCTCCTCAACCTTCGCTTCTTCTGTTTTTGCATAATTCTCAAGCTGCACGATTTACAACGACCAAGATTGACCAGAATATTTAGCTCGTGTAATAGAAAGAGAAAGTTACAAGTAGCTCCTAAAATCAACTGGAATTCGTTGAATTACCTGCTCAGCACTATGAATAAGGACAGTTCCTTTTGTTTCAGTTGCAGATGTATCGACGCCACCAGCAAACACAGCTACCTACAAAAATAACATGTTAAATCTCAGTAAGTCGGCCTGTTTTAAAATGAGCATCCACAGCATGGTGCATCATAAAATAATCAAAAGATCAATATAAATCACTGTTAAAAACAAAAATAATAAATAATGACAACTCAGGTTAAATGATAAAATATACCTATGCATACGCAGTAACATGCAAGGAATTAATTTTAAAGGCTAACTTTCTAAGTATCTCCTAAACGCCATGGAAAAAGTCATCAGCTGTAATGTAAAGCACAATCTGACCGCTCTTCTTACAATTTTCTTGGAACTCATTTGTACCTTATAATAGTCAAAAGTAATATGCATTCACAAATAACTCTACAGGCAGATCTTACAAAAATTCTATTGCAGAATAGAAATTTTACATTCAATGATTTCTGTTCATCCAATGACTGGACTTATTCAAATATATACAAAGACATTTTGTTTATTAAGGAGATTTTTTTTTGCGTTATCTAAATATCAAATTATACATTGTTCAGAAATTTAGGAGTTCTCCAGGCAAAAAGCTACAGGTTCAAGTTTCCTCAGGTTGTCTATTACAAATGTGTAGTGCACAAACCAAATATATACATTCAGTCCTACTCCACAAGTCTTCAGATAAAGAGTTAAATCAAAAGAAATATATAATTTTTTATTTTTTTTAGGTTGAGGTGGGGGGAGTCAACAAACCAGAAGATACCTAAAAGGATGCAAAGTTCTAGATTAGATTCATTACAACAGATATATAAAACATGAAAACTAAAACAGTAGTCACCTTTGCCTTCTCCATTTACTTTATGCTCCCAACGGCATCATTTTTCAAAACCATACCTCTGACAATGGTACAATTATGCAGACCTCCACCCAAAATCTTTGCAACTCGAACATTTTCAACATTGAAGTTTGCTGGGTTCTTTGGGCAAACTTGAATGCACGCCTACAGTACAATATTATCCCAACAATCAGAAACTTCAAAATAGATGATGGGATTCTTAATAACATTTAATAGTAAAGTAATAATTACATCAGCGATAAGAGGACATAAAATATCCTCCAGTCCAAATTGTTTGCTAGCAACGGCAGATTTCATCCGTAAAATAACTTCATCCTTATTCCTGACATCCATCTTATCAGAACCCTCCTCAATTAATTCATTCAATATTTCAATTGTCTGCAACCATGGGTGAAAAAGAATTATTAGAACAGGATGTTTTACTTCTTTTTTCTTTTAGTGAATAAACAAATGCTACTCACTCCAACCACTAGGCATAACAGTGACAAACCTTATTAATTGCTTTAATGTATCCAATAATGATCTCACTTGGGTGAAACCTCATCCTTATAAGTTCCTCTGCATTTTGGAGGAGCTCTCCAGCAAAAGAAATAGTCAAATTAGCTCCATCTCCAATTTCCTCCTGTTGTGCCTTCGCTGCCAACACCAAAAGCTTTGCTGCAGGATGCTGAACCTCAAGCTCATTAACTATCGTGGCAGCATCATTTGTGACAAAAAGCTTGTCCAGATGATTAATAACCATCTTATTCATACCTAAAAACAATAAAATACGATCACAAATCATAAATCATTAGGTTGCTTAAGATAGCTAAAAGTCTAAAACAGTCAAAGTGACTCACTACCTACTTATATTTACTGAAAAAATTGACAGAAGTATATTATTTCAACTTTGTGTAAATCCCTTCAATTTTGTCCAAGCCTCAAATTCATTTCATACATTTAATGTGAGTTGAGTATTGTTTTGGAGGGGAGGGGAGGGGAGGGGAAGGGAGAGGAGGGAAAGTTTTTCCTTCCAACTTTTTTGGAAATAACTTTCCCTTCCCTTCCCCCCAAAATAAAACTCACAGACAGGGGTTAAGGTCCAGCTTTACATAAATGCAATTCCTATGCACAACATCAAACTCAAACGTCCAATAGGGCCAAAAAGATGGAAGTTGAACCATGACAATTAGGTGCTCATGTAAAATGCCCAGATCCCAAAAATTATCTCTCTACCTCCAAACTCCATTTTTGACCAATATTGAGATTTAAAATTTTCCAAGATTCATAGCAGCACTCAATTTGCTCAAGTGAACACTGATTTCAGAGATTCTCACATTCAAACTCGAGTAATTAAACAACAATCCATAAAATCAGGAATGAAGTGAGATCTAAGAGAAAAACTAATACAAGTAAAGATTAAAACCATTGGGGCCGAGTGAAGTTCTGGTAATAGTGGATAGCTGTTTGCAAGCTTCAATGTTCTTGACAAAAGCTTCGTTGAGTCCAGAAAGATGTTTATGGCCTTCTTTGAGCATGCTTTGAATCTCATACGATTGCAATTGGAACCCCATTATTTTTGCAAACAAATGTAGCCTTACAGATATCTTTGAAGTTGTGCCAAGAGTAATAATATCGATCTCCACATGCAAGCTCAATTGGGTCTTCCTTCCCAATGTCTACTCCCAGAATGAGCATGGTGGATTTCCCGGGAATTCGATAGTGTTCCATTTAAGCGACCCATGTCGATCAATTCCCTTTTCAAATTCTGCAACCCCTTTGCCATCCAAAAATAGAAAAGAATTATTTCACCATATCAAGCAATAATGTAGCTTTCAAGAATTTTGCATTCAAATAATCAAATTCCAGTTTATCAACGCATGCTTTACAGAAACATCAGAATCCCTCACTAAAAATTAAGTTATAGTACTATGATATATGACATTTTGTGGAAAGTGTTTAAAGAAACATGATTAAAATTTTATTTTGAGGTAATATTAAATTATGGTCAATAAATAGAATCGCACTAGTATTAGCTAAAAGGAAAAAATTCTTAAATTGTGATGTAGAAAATGGGAGCACATAAATAGATGAAAATAGGTCATATGCCAAAGTAATGAGCCTAAAGAAATAATCCCTCCAAATGCAGTAGAACCAATAATGAAGAGCACCTATACGGTAAATGAGTAATCAAAGAGTTATTATAGAAAAGCACGATAGATTAATAGTTTAAGAGACTCAAAATTACCATCCTTGTTGAAGATGCATTTCCGAGCCTCCAGCTCCAAATCAACCCCTGATCACATTCTTAAGAGTTGTTACCAGTAATCTTTACATGAGCAGATACCATCCTCGAAATGATGGAAGCGATGCGAATCTAGAACTATAATAGACCGCCTTGAGACCTTCGACACACACTTAATCCAACTATGGCAATCATTACAAACACGAAGATTCTTAATCACACGTAGGGGGATACTATTCGACAAGCTTATAAGTCCAAAAACAATAGCCAGCTTTTCACTGTGAATGTACGTTGTTGGGTCCTTCTGTCCCTGCTCTGTATCATTCCATAGGTTATAACGGTCTTGTACATAGCCAATTGCAGCAGCTCGTTCATTCAGATCCTCTAAATATTCATATATCTTCTCAGCTAGTGGATGGAGTCGGTCACCAACAAAAAATGCATGAACTGAATTCTTCACCTCAATCCAGCTACGACCAGGCTCCTTCTTTACTCCTCTGTCTTTCATCAACTGTCTCGTATGGTCCCTGTAATCCCATTTCCCAGAAACTGCATACATATTTGAAAGTAGAACATAAGTTGCAGAGTCTTTAGGTTCTACTTCTAAAAGATGACGAGCAACAAATTCTCCAATTTCCATGTTCTTATGAACCCTGCAAGCACTTAGAAGAGTCCTCCAGGCCATAGCATCTGGTTCAATTGGCATTGTCTCTATAAATTTCTTTGCGCGCCCCAGTTAGCCAGATCGTCCAAGAATATCTATAACACAAACATAATGTTCCGGTTTTGGCTCTAGGTTATGCTCTTCAGTCATGGATTTGAAGTAGTTGAGCCCCTCATCTACCAAACCCACATGGCTACAGGCTGATAACACACTCACAAAGGTAACATAGTTTGGCATAAAGCCAAGCCATTTCATTTCCTCAAAGAGTTTTAATGCTTCAGTACCACATCCATGTTGAGAATAGCCTGTGATCATGGCATTCCATGAAATCTCATTTTTCTCCGGCAATTCGAGAAACTCTCTCTTGGCATCATCAAGGCTGCCACACTTTGCATACAATGTAATCAAAA
Source organism: Panax quinquefolius (assembly GCA_020205615.1). NCBI lineage: Eukaryota > Viridiplantae > Streptophyta > Magnoliopsida > Apiales > Araliaceae > Panax > Panax quinquefolius. The sequence goes on along the minus strand of CM035161.1, from coordinate 36,021,067 downwards.
CATTGGAAGCCTCAGTTTCTGTGCTGTGCCCCGTTTTTATCATCCTAGCATGAATCTGCTTCCCTTGTGTTATATTTGCTATGTTGGCTGCAGCACTAACTGAAGACCCATATGTAAACATATTAACTTCCAACCCAACTTGATTCATTCGAGAGAAGACCTGTAATGCTTCCTCACAGTGACCACTCTGCGAAAATCCTGATATTAATCAGTTCCAAGTGACATTATCTTTCGCATCAATTTTATTAAATGCCAAGTAGGCATCCTTTATTCTACCACACCTTGCATACAGACTAACAAGTGTGTTGCCAATTGAAAGATCCAGCGAGTAGCCTAAGACAATTGACTGACCATGAATTTGTCGTCCTTGATTAATTACTTGAATTCCAGCACATGCTCTAATTGCACTTGAAAATCCTATGTTATCTGATTGGATTCCACGGTCTAGCATTTCTTCAAAAAGTTTTAAGAGCTTCAAAAAACATATCATGCTGAGTGTATCCAGCAATCATAGCTGTCCAAGAAACAACATCTTCCTCATTGAGTCGTCTGAGAATTTTCATAGCTTTTTCCAATCTTCCATGCTTGGCATACATATCTATAAGCACGCTACAAACATAGACGTTTGGCTGGAAACCAGTCTTTATTACTTGTGTATGTATCTGCTCTCCAAGATCCAGAGCTCCCACAGAAGTACAGGTTCTCAATATACTAGGATACGTGAATTGATTAGGAATCATGCCTTCAATCTGCATCTGGGAGAATATTCGAAACGACTCACTGAAATCACCCATCTGCCCATAAGCCATTAGCATCACATTCCACAGAACCACATTTTTTGTTTGAGTCATAAGGAAGAACTCATTGGCAGTTTTGATATCAGAACATTTCATATAAAGGTCAAGCAGAGAACCTTCTATAATGATATCTGAACACATTCCGGCCTTTATTGCATAGGAATGCAGTTGTCTTCCCTTACAAAGAGCCCCAACTGATGCCACACGCTCAAGAGGCTTGCAATAGTAACGCAGTTAGGTTTCAAGGAATCAAGCTGCATTTTCTCAAATAACTGGAGAGATCTCTGGTTGAATCCACGCTGAGCAAGCCCTGAGATGAGCGTGTTAAACGAAACCCCATCCCTCTGCATTTTGCTGAAAATTTGTTCAGCCAATAGCAGGTTCCCAAAGCGGGAATACAAAGTGATAAGAGAATTACACACAAAAGTTTCAGATGAAAATCCCCATTTATGGACGAGCATGAAGCTGTTCTCCGAGCTTAAATAACTCTATCTTGGTGCAGGCACTTATGACACTAGAGAAAACATAAGGAGTAGGCATAATTCCTGATTTATGCATCTTGCAAAATAAGAGAATGCCTTCTTTTTCTTGTCCACTTTGAGTTAAAACCAGATATCATAGCAACCCAAGAGACATTGTCTCTAAAACATAGACTTTCAAAGACTTGTTTAGCAGTATCTACAAACCCATTCTTCGCATACAAGTCCATTAATGGATTACAAACTATCATACTCGTACCAAAACCATATTGAATAATCTTAGTATGAATCTCTTTCACATATCAAAAACCAACTTTACCTCGTAGAATATATGCAAATGTACTCTCATCCGGATCAATATTCTTGGCCAGCATTTGTGTAAAAAGACCCAATGCTCGAGTCATCAGCTCCTTTCAGGTAAAACCAAAAATTAATTTATTCCATGATGAGACACTTCTGCAAGGCATTTCATCAAAAACCTGGAGTGCACCTTCAAAATCACCACATGCAATATAAGCATCAATAAGCCGGTTACATATATCATGATCCCCATCATAACCAGATTTCAATATTTTCCCATGGAGCTTCTTAGAATCAATCAAAGACCCAGAATTTAAATACCCATCTAAGAGCCAGAGATAAGTCTGATGATTTGCAGAAATTTTGCACTTTTTATTCAAATTGAATAATTCAAGTCCCTTTGTACTGCCCATGATAACTGAATTTGCTCGGTTTTCTTCATCTTCTTCTTCTGATGATTCTTCAAAAATTGGGGAAGTTGCAGAACAGCTAAAAGCAGCTACATTTAATCCCAATGTACTCTACAACACTCCCACGATATTAATTTTTACAAAAAAAAGATTATTAAAACAAGAACTTCTATATGTAAATCAAAATAACACACATTAAAGAAGGAATTAGAGCCACACCTTGTGAAAATTGGGAGTAGATTTACGCGGGAAGTGATGAAATAGAGTATTTGAGAGGGACCCACGAAGTCTAACTGATTTTGGAACCATGAATCCTTGAATTTGGGTCAGCATTAAAGCTTAATTATAAATATTCATATGATGTACCAGAGGTTTAAAAATGGTCAAGCTTCATCCAGTGGGTTGCATCTTTTGCAGGAGCTCGTTCATATTTTATAATTAAATAGAGGGGTGGTAATAAGAATGCACAAATGGCTTACGACCTGACCTTGGTCCGGTTTGGTCAGAGCTTGGTCTTGTCAGACCTAATCTGATAGGCAGTAAAGAGGCCACATTTGTTTACTTAGAGTTTGGCATGGTCCGCCCCGGCATAAATTAAGCTTGGCGTTCGACTTATGGCCTGGTCTGTCAACCCGCATCCTACTGCACTACCCCACTTGACATTTTCATGAGTCCATAGTCCAACATAGCTTCAAACTAATTAATTATTATATAGGAGTCTAGGCTTTTCTCAATCCAAGTAAGAAAAATAAAATAAGCAGCGAAGCCATTAGTTTTCATTTGTAAGGTGCAATACATTAATGTTAAATTAATACATTAATAAAATTTAAAGTTTTAATTATTTATTCTTAATTTCATCTAAATACATTTAATTAATATACTAGCTAGCTTATTTAATATTTAAGAGTAGAAGTTAGTTTATTAAATATTAATAATAAGTTAGTTTCTTCTAAATACTAATATTTATAACATTAAAATTTAATTAATATTATTTTTTATTTTAATGTTAAATAATAACATTAATTAATATTAATAAACTGACTTTTAACATTAAAACATTAATAATAAGTTAATTTTTTGGAAATACTCTAGTTTTTCGTTAAAAAATTTATTTTTACAAAAAAAATTAGTTTATATTTTATAATTTATATTTTTAATATTTAATATTAAAAAAGGAAGGGCCCGGATCATAACCTAACCCTGGCCTGGTCCGAACTACACGCCTAACCAGACTTGACTTTAGAGATCAAGGGTCTGGCCTAGCCTCGCAAATTTAAGCCAATGACTTGGCCTGACCGGGTCAAAGAAGGTCTGACAGATTCAGACTAGGGCACCCTGTTGTGCACAACATGTGGATCTGCTCTGGCCTAACATGGGCATGTCAGACCAGGTCAAGATAGGTCGACTTAGGTTAGGCCTAGGCCGGTCTGTTTCGCATTTTTTTAATATTAAATATTAAAAATAAAAATTATAAAAGAGAAAATAACTTTTTTATAAAAATGATGCAAGATTTTTTAGATTTATTGTATTTTAACATTCTGCTGCATACCAATACAAGTTGGATGATCATAACAAAAATAAATAAATTCTTCTCAAATTAAAGGAAAATGTAATTTAGGTGAAAATAGAATATAAAACAAATTGATTTCCCAAATGTATATCAATATGCACAGCTTTATCTTCATAAAAATATAATTTGAATACATCATCATGCGATACATGTGATTATAGATGTAAAATAAAATTAACTTACTATAAATTACACTTTTAAATTTTGAACGTAAATTTAGTTTCTATATTTTATTTTTAGTAATAGGATCATTGAACATATATTTTGTAAAGTTTAAATACACATATATATTTGTCTTTATGATCATTAAATACTTATACATTTATATCTCAAGTATTATTTTAATTAGTTTTATAATTGCTTCATGGAGTTATTCTTTAAATTATTACAATATAATACCTAAAAATAACAAAAATCATAAATCACCGTAAGAATATAACAAATCCAAATTAATGAAAAACTTGAATATTTATAAGAAACTAACTTATTATTAACATTTAATATTAAAGGTTATTTTATTAATATATTAATTAATGTTAATACTTAACATTTGAAGTAGTAAGATATATTACTATTTTTTTAATATTAAAATTAGTATTTATAATAAACTTGTGGACGCCCCCAAATAGGTATACATCACCTATTTTGAGTCGCCAAATACATGGTATGTAATACAAATACAATCTTAAATATATAACATGAAATGTGAGTTTTAATACAAATATTGTCTTCAGGCATGTGATTCAAACTCAAAATAAGTCCTCAATACATTTATTATCACACTATTTCATAGAATAGTGAGGACTACTAATGCTATCATCTCTGACCGTCACATCCGCTCCACGACTAGTCCCCGCGCTACGCTCTCATTTCAAAGAGAACAATGAAAGCAAAAGGGTGAGCTCAACTAGCCCAAGAAGAAATATTATGGCTAAGATAATGTAAAATAAATTATCGTTAGCCTTCATAAAGTGTTAAACCGATACAATATAACAAACATCAAGTTTAACTGCGTGAAACAAGCAATCCATTAGAAGAGTCAAGTAGAGAATAAAATCTACTATCTTCTATGATTTAAAAGGTTTTCATCACTTTTATCATTTGAGACTCACTTATTAAATAAACCACGTTATTCTCGCACTACGACCGGGATGTTCATTAGTATCACGACCACAAAATTATCCATGTACTACGGGCCAAGGATATTCGTGTTTTCATCAATGGTCATGATCATGCCAATAACTATCCATCAATGCACTACGGGCCAATGAGGACTTTTACCACATCATTTGTAATATTACGATCCATGACTATACCGAATAATCCTCATCATAATCATACCAAGTCCATCTACGCACTACAAAATACGTATGACTTTCAACATAATATAAACATGAGGATGATGACAATGACATAATAATTCAATAAAACAAGTTCAAGAATTAAATTTTAAAGATTTATAAGTTAATTTATCCCGAACTCAAAACGTCCAAATTGTCAACACGATCTTCGCTTTGTGGAGTAAAATTCAAGAATGCTCGGAAGAATATTTTCATGAAAAGATATTGGATGAAGCGCAAATATCCGTGATATTCTACTAATTTCATGGAGTATAGAAGCCAAAACTTTAACCAACCGAGTATAATAGAATATATGAACCTCTGAAATGGATTTTCGCGCCCGTGCGGAATCCACGTAGACATATCGTTTTCACAATTTAATAAGGAATGAATACAAAGGATCATTCTCCATGCATGTGGTAATCCACATAGATAGGTTATTTCAACAGAATAATAAAGAATGGAATAACAGAAGAATTCACCATGCATGCGATAGGCCGAATCGCATAAAACAAAGTTATTCCCAACAAAATAATAAAGAATGGAATAACAACAGAATTCACTGTGCATGCGATAAATCAAGACAGCAGCGAGTTATTCCAACGAGAATAATAAATAATGGAACTGTGTCAATGTAATACGCATGCATGTGATATTCCAATGTAATAATAAAGAATGGAATAACGTAAGAATTTCACCATGTATGCGGTACTTCACATGATGCAGTTATCCCAATGTAATAATAAATAAGGAACCAAGTCATGCGTAATACGCGAGCATAGGATATTCCAAATGTAATAATAAAGAATGGAATAACGAAGAATTTCACCATTTATGCGGTGATTGATAAACAAAGTTATTCCAACATAATAATAAAGAATGGAATAACAATAGCTCTCTTCATGAAAATGAAAGAAATAATACCCCTTACCTTAGAATAAAGCTGGATACTGGAATAGAGAGGTAGCAGACTTCTCTTCTTCTTTCTCTCTATAATTTCTCCCTATAATAATTGCTTTATAGCTTTAGTGAATTAGTGAGAAATGAAGGAAGAATGATCTTCTATTTATAGAAAAATATAGTTTCGATAATTGCACGTTTTGGGGCTAAAAAAATTACAGTACCATACCTCCAACTTTTCTTTTATTTTTAATTTAGTCCTGCAAGTATTATCAAACTTGCACCACCTCCCCTAATAGTAAATAATGTGAATCAATAGTTCAATCATGTGATTCAATAGTTATAATCATGTGAAAATACGAATAACAGTATAGTACCTCCATCTATACCTCCATCTTTAACTTAGTCATGCAAGTATTATCAATCTTGTACTAACTCCCCTAATAGTACATGAATGTGAATCAATAGTACACACATGTGAACAAATAGTTATAATCATGTTAATTAATAGCAATTAATTTCTTATTTATCCGATTAATAACCCGATAACTTCCAGACATCAATTATTATCGAAATAAATGTCGATTTTCACTAACACTAATAATTCCAACACAATGGAACTATCAATTTCATCTTTAATCAACACGAACTTATTCATCATTAATATTATAACTCATAATATTTAACAACCAGATTGATCCCAGGAAAGAGGGGGCTTTCCGATAAGGATTTCTCCTTGTTGGCGCGCAATTAGATGACCAAACCTCTCCTTGACAGAACTTCTAGACATTATAAATATTACAATTTAATAATATGAATAATTTTGTCGTCTCAATTATTGATTTAATAATATAACATATTATGTAGATGATACTGTGACAATAATTGAATAAATAATATGAGAGATATTATCACGTGATTATCAGTAGCAATAATTGAGTATAACTGAGTGACTTCTCACGTAAGCATCAATAATCAATACCGTGTGCTACTATGCAACCACGCGTATTATTGTATTTTTACTACCGGGTAGTTCAACAGTTTAACGGTAAAACTTCCACCGTTATTTTTATAAAAAGATAATTCTGTCATTTTCTAACTACGACAATACTTCCGTTGTGGGGTCCACCAATGATTGTGCCGTCGTACGAATATTCTCTGTTAAAACGAATATTACCCGACCAATCGAATATTATATAATCACTTGCTTACTTTGCAAAATTTGTAAATATTACCTATAACTATAATATTATATTATATCCACACCATAATATTAAAAAATATATTTTGAGAGAAATTAATCTTTATTCATAAAAGTTGGGGTCTTACAACCTCCCCTTCTTATGAAATTTCGTCCTCGAAATTAGGGTGCGTACCTGGTATGTCGAAGAAGTGAGGATACCTTGATTTTATTTTAGATTCTAACTCCCAGGTCATTTCCTCAACATCATGGTTTCTTCACAAAACTTTGACTTGAGGTAAAACTTTAGATCGTAGAATATATATGATCCTTCTTATCCAAGATTTTAACAGGTACCTCTTCATACGTTAAATCTTCCGCTATCTCGTCCGGTTCTAATTCAATAATGTGGTTCGGGTCTTTCACATATTTACGTAACATAGATATGTGAAAAATATTATGAACACGAGACATACTTGGCGGTAAGGCGAGTTTATAGGCCACAGTTCCTACTCGATTGAGGATTAAAAATGGGCCAATGAATCGAGGATTGAGTTTTTCTCTCTTTCCAAATCTTGTAACTCCTTTCCATGGAGCAACACGTAACAACATATGATCTCCAATATCGAATTCCACGTCCTTTCGATGAAGATCATCATAACTCTTTTGTCGATCTTGTGAGGTTTTTATACGTTGTCGGATCATTTAAATTTTTTTTGTAGTCATACGTACCAAATCCGGTCCCAACAACGTTGCTTCACCCACCTCATCCCAACATACTGGAGAACGACACTTTCTTCCATACAACGCCTCAAATGGAGCCATGCCAATACTTGCTTGATAACTATTTTGTTGGAAAACTCCACCAATGGTAAGAACTTGTCCCAACTTCCCTTGAAGTTAAGGACACAAAGTCTTAATAAATCCTCAACAGTTTGAATAGTCCTCTCTGATTGTCCGTCTGTTTGAGGATGATATGCCGAACTAAATCGTAAATTCGTGCCCATAGCTTTTTGCAAACTAACCCAAAATCTTGAAGTGAATCTTAGGTCTCGATCAGAAACTATGGATACTGGCATACCATGCATCTTACAATCTTGTTTATGTACATACTAACAAGACGTTCAAGTGTATAAGTTTCTCGTATCGGTAAGAAATGAGCAAACTTGGTCAATCTATCAACAATGAGCCAAATCGCATTTATGCCTTGAGAAACCTTGGGAAGACCAGTAACGAAATCTATGGTAATGTGCTCCCACTTCCATTCTGGAATTTCAAGTGGTTGCAATGGACCTTTTGGCACTTGATGCTCCGCCTTGACTCGTTGACAAGTTAGACACCTTGAGATAAACCCTGCTATCTCTCTCTTCATATTGCTCCACCAAAATGTATGTCGAAGATCACGATACATTTTAGTACTCCCATGATGGATTGCAAACGGTGTGTTGTGCGCCTCCATCATGATTTTATACTTCAAGTCAGAATCGTTAGGAACACAAAGTCTGGAGTTGACTCGAAGTATTCATTCTTCATCGATTCTTGCTTCCGGAATATCACCTTCTTGCACTTTCTTCCTCATACGATCGACCTTCGTGTCCAGTAGCTTGAGCGACTTTTAACTTTATCGATTAAAGTCGGTTCCACTCGTATATTCTCCATCATCACATGGGTCCCTGGAGTCTTTAACTCTATTTTCATCCTTTCCAAGTCATACACAATGGGCCTTTGCGTTGACAATAATGCACTCGTGCCCGCATATGATCTTCTACTCAATGCGTCAGCTACTACGTTCATTTTTCCAAGATGGTATGATCATAATCTTTCAACAACTCAAGCCATCTTCGTTGCCGCATGTTGAGTTCCTTTTGAGTGAAGAAATATTTGAGACTTTTATGATCCGTATAGATCTTCACCTTCTCTCCATACAGGTAATGCCTCCAAATCTTAAGCGCAAAAACGACTGCGGCCAACTTTAGATCATGAGTAGGATAATTTCTCTCATATTCTTTGAGTTATCGTGAGGCATAGGCTATGACTTTTCCATGTTGCATGAGAACATATCCTAACCCTTTGCCTGAAGCATCACTATAGATGACAAATCCCTCCGAGCCAGATGGTATTGTCAGAACAGGTGCTGAAATGAAGTCTTCTCTTGAGTTCTTGAAAACTCTTCTCACATTCCTCGCTCCAACCGAACTTTGTATCTTTTCGAGACAGCTGAGTTAATGGAGTAGCGATTTGAGAAAATCCTTCCACGAATCTTCGATAATAACCAGCTAAGCCGAGAAAGCTATGTACTTCGGTCACTGATTTTGGTTGCTCCCAGCTTTGAATTTCTTCAATCTTTGTTGTGTCAACAGATATTCTATAATTTGATACCACGTGCCCAAGGAATGCAACTTCCTCAAGCCAGAACTCACATTTCTTCAACTTGGCATATAGCTTGTTTTCACGAAGCTTTTGGAGAATCAGCCTCAAGTGTTGCTCATGGTCTTCATGTAGGGATTTCGGCACAAAAACGCAGCGGAAATAAAATAATCAAAGCAATATCCGAAACCCAACACAGGATCCATGCGAAAAATCAATTAATTCAGAGGTTTAGATATTATACCGAAAATGAAAGTGTTTCTGAAACGGCTTCGAATCCTTAACACAATTCCTCACGAAACTACGTCTCTATGGTATCCACACGAACGCCGCACGAACCGTCGAATGATTCTGCAATAAGAGGGACTTGCGGTACTAGCCACCAAAGGAACCTTTATGAAATCAGACGCTTTCTCTCTAGTCTCTCTCTAAGAGCTGGCTAGGTTTTCAAGTTATGATCTAACTCTAAGTAGTAGTCATTATATATCCTATATATAGTTGTTAAATAGAATTAATCAAAACCTAATTTCATAAAATCCGAATTTATATATATATAACTTAATTAAGTCTTACTTAATTAATATACATATATACAAACTTTCCTTTTAATTTAAATTCATGATTTAAATACTATTAATCATATTAATATATTTAAATCCTTAAAATTTAAATTTATTCCCTTTTAAATTACATTCTATGTGTGTGACTTATAGGTTATTATCACATTGGCAATAATTTTAAAATTATATTATAAAATTATAAGCGTTGGCGCAAGCATCTAGTAATGCATCACTGCTACCCAAGTAATAATAAGATCGATGATTCGATGCAACCTTTTAGTGACCAATGTTTCAATGTAATTTAATCCTTTTAACCTTAATATCCTAGATTAAACTTGAGTCATGGAATGTGTCATATTCTTCATAATTTAATCTGAGTTTTCTTGATCAATGAGTAGACTATATGAAACAAATCACTATTTGAGCATGGCCATGCATTTCATAGTCCTACTCAATCAAGAGGCCTATGGATATCACCCCTAATAAATAGGAGGGTTAAATTCCATCTAGATCACTCATATTCCTCACACGATTCATGATGTACCCAATAATCACCTTTATAGTCCACCCTATTAAAGGTGACATTTGATGATATCAAAGTACATAAATTCCCGTGTAGTAATATAGTTATTTCAGGTCAGAGGACCATTACATCATTATCACTATGAGAATTGCTAATGACACTTCGCATAATGCTCCACATAGAATTCTCATGATGGGTCTGTCCAGTACACCGTTTTCTAACATGTACCTATGCATTGACTTAATATCTCATATATTTATGACCAATGAGATTTGGTCATCAGTCAATCCACATACTAGTCTCAATGCATCATTGTTGTCCCATCAACAATGATACTCAACTAGGGACATTTAAGAATAATGATACTAATTATAATTATATAATCTCATGTTCAAGTCACATACTTGAAACTATATAATTGTATCAACGTTTCAAGGATTTTATTATGTTAACATTTATATAACACAGTAAATAAAACTATAATAAAATCATTCATTTATTCAATTAAATATAATATCAAAACGTTAAGCAATTATATCAAATAATTGGCCTCTAGGGCATAAACTCTAACACTTCATGGCTTTTGGAGTATATGAGGATGTCATCAATAAAGACGACCACAAAGTGATCCAAATATTCCTTGAATACTCGGTTCATCATGTCCATGAAGGCAGCAGGAGCATTAGTCAATCTAAAAGACATAACTAGGAATTCATAATGCTCGTACCGAGTTCTAAAAGCCGTCTTTGGAATGTCATCGGTTCTAATCTTCAATTGGTGATATCCAGAACGAAGATCAATCTTTGAAAAGAATTTGGCTCCTTGCAAGTGGTCAAACAGGTCATCAATGCGAGGCAATGGGTACCTATTTTTTATGGTGACATGATTTAACTCCCGATAATCAATACAAAGTCGCATACTTCCATCTTTCTTCTTCACGAATAGAACAGGAGCACCCTAAGGAGACGTACTAGGACGAATGAAACCGATGTCTAACAATTCCTGCAATTGAGTCTTTAACTCCTGAAGTTCAATAAGAGCCATTCGATATGGGGCTTTGGAAATGGGTTTTGTACCAGGTTCAAGGTCGATACAAAATTCAATTTCACGCTCTGGGGGTAGGCTAGGAAGTTCTTCAGGGAATACGTCAGGAAATTTATTAACAATAGAAATATCATTCAAAACTGACGTATTTTTGTTTAAATCCGTGACATAAGCTAAGAAAGCTTGACATCCATTTTTTTAAAAATGAATAGCTTTATGGCTTGAGATGACAGTGATTGATTTTAATGGTTTGGTTGCTTGGATTCGCATAATAGGTTGGTTATGAATATGAAAGCTAACAACCTTACGAAAATAATCAATTTTTGCATGATGAGTAATTAACCAATCAATCCCTAAAATCACATCAAATGCAAGTATTTTCAAAGAAATAAGATTAACAGGTAACGCGCGGTTGCCGATTTGAACTAAACAAGACTTATAAACAGTGGATGTAATGAAGGTTTCTCCCAACGGAGTTTCAACAGATAAGTCAAAGTCCAATTTCTCTGGAGTCAAATTTAAACGTTGAGCGCAAGTAGGAGAAATAAAAGATTGGGTAGAACCGATATCAAATAAGGTATAGACTTCGCTAGAGTTTATGATAAGCTTACCAGTGATGACCTCGTTCGGTTTTCTTGCTTTCTGGGAGGTCATAACAAACGTTCTCCCTTGAACTACCGGCTTTGACTTTTCTGGGACGGTCTTTGGTGCCTCCATCCCAGCTGAACTTGACTTACCTGAATGACAAAATCGAGCTAGGTGACCTTCTCTTCCACAATTGTAACAAAGTTATGGATCGCTATGCATGCTTTGGACTGATATGTCCCTCCCCTCCGCATTTAAAGCATATGATAGGTGGTCGTTCTCCTTCCTTAACAACGGGTGCTGATGTTGACGTCTTTCCATCATTGTTAAATCTCCTCTTCTTGAAATGTCCATTTTTATTGTTTTGGCCACGATTACCACCGAAGTAGTTACCATTTCTGGCATGTTGATTCTCTCCACGCTTATTGTCACCGCTTCAGTAAAAAACATCTTAAAGTGCTTAACCGGCACTAAGGATGTGATCATATTCATGGTGGGTCTTAACTAAAACTAGAGGGCTTAACAAACTCAAGTTTTTCGAGACGCACTCAAGATGACGTAAAATCCACTTTAAGGTAAAAGCGTTATCTTGAATAAAGGTGCGTTGAATTGAAAGGTTCCAAACAAAGAAAGAGTTCTTTGGTTTAGTGATAAAGACAAAGTATATAGCTATAAATGAAGTCGCAAGTTGATTGTTTGGATTAAAGTTCATTACGTAACTAGGAATAGTTCTTAAGTCTCATCTTGGATCTAAACATGTGTTGTGGCACTTTCATTTGATTATTAGAATCATTGAAAGATGGGAAATCACTATAGAGATAGTGGACTCTCATGAACAACATTACATATCCATTAACTAAAGTTTATCCAACAACAGGATAATCGCCACTTAGAGAAGAAGAGTATGAGATACCATGACGATTGACTTTAGTGCAAGTGGGAGATTGAAAGTAGTATGCACTCAAGCCAATCATGTTTGATGATAAAGCATATACTTTGTAATAATCTTATTCATTTATTAATAAAAAGTATTAATTTATTAAAGGTTTTAATTATCTACACGATCTTTGTTTTTATAATATGTGATAAACCCATAGTTTTAAGCAATGCTTTTAGAATAATGATGATGATCATTCTAATGAGATCTAAATTCTTAAAGCTTAAAACTAAAATAGTTCCCAATCATTGGATTACTAAATTGGGGATTAGTGAATCCGGATAGATCGGTACATACGTTGCTTGCTTTCATTGGATGAGGATGATTGATCTCATGATCATTTGTGTGGAGACACTAAAGTAAGTATGTAGGTGCTTATTAGAGAATAAGTTCAATCGAACGTGGCTCGCCAAGGAATACCTAATGGAGTTTTACTTGCTGTCAATAGAATTCCTCGTAGTGATAGTAAGTACAAGTGATCCTTGGACTTGAGATCATCATAGTATCTTGTGTATGATGAGTTATACTTTGACTTATTCCTTAAGACCCTTAGGGTATATCAAAGGGTATGCTTGGGTATAATAAGTTGTACATGGAGATAATGTATGATCAATAAAGAATCTACCACTTCTAATAAAAGAAGAGAATGTCCTATATGATTCGATAAATGACAACCCAAAGAGTCCTTGGCAAAGCGCGTAATGAAATTATAAAGGAGTTTCTAATTTGCATTAATTTGATGTTGTGCATTTAAGAGTCGAAATACATATAATTAAATAAAATAAGACTTGACAAAGATTTCCATGCCTTATATTTAATTGGGACATTGTATGGTGGAAGGATTGAATTGATTTTAACTATTTACTCAAAGGTTCTTTTATGATTAATGTTGAAATCTATATTATCCGGAAAGTCGTTGATCGCTAGGGAGGCTTATCCCTATCAGTAGAATAAATATTATTTATTTAAATAAATTAATTGTTTAATTTATTTATTTAAATAAGATTAGAATTATTCTAATTGATTTATTCACAACCGGTTTAATATGGAGAACCTAAAGGGTCACACCATAAAAAGGAAGAATAATGATTTAAGAAGTTAATGGCATAATCGTAATAATATGTTATGTATATTTAATTTAATCTATGGTGATAGAATAAATTAAATAGCTTAATATTTATTATTTAATATTTTAGAAATATTAAATATAAATTAATAAGAGGAGTCTTATTAATATTATTACAATTATTATTATTTTAATTTCTAAAAGAGTTTAGAAATTAATTTAATATAAAGTACTTTCATTAATTCCTAATAGGATTAGGAGGAAAAATTAGTTAAATGAGTTTAATTAATTATCCCTAATAAGATTAGGGAGCCCATTTAATTAAAAGAGTTTAATTAAATAATACCTTATTTTTAATAGGGTTACTTGATATCTTTATAAGAGGAGTCTTATATCAGATATTATATATACGACATAATTCCAATTTGTTGGAGAGTACGTTCTTTTCTATAGAGATAGAAAACTAGGGTTTGAGCCAAATACCCATCTTCTTAAATCCTTGTTCTTCCTTGGTGGATCACCTCTAGAGGCCAAACACTTGGGTGGCTAACGTTGATCAAAGGAAGGAACCAAACCCGGTGGATTCAAGTTGAACGCGAAAAGGATTGGAGGTGAACTTGTACCTGAGGAAGCTCGTATCTTCAAGGGTATGTTTGTTCTTCATATCTTTTCGTTTAATTAATAATTGTGCATAAAGGGTGATCCGGTTATATGGTTTGTAAAAAATTTTAAACTCTGATTTTCCACGTTTCCGCTCTAATTTGCAATTTGATTGCGTTCATGAATATTACAAACCTAACAGTTTTGGCTCTCCAAAAAACTCCGGTGGTCCCAGCTTCTTGAACTGTTTAGTAGTAACCGTCCAAGAGTTACCAGTGTTTCTACCTGTATTTTGGACAGGAGCCGCTCTCGCCTGATGTTGCATGAATTAGATAAAGCCTCTGAACATTCCATCGTTCATCATTTTGTCAGTGTTGTCGTTTGCATGAGGATTGTTGCCTTCCTGATGCACATTATCCTGATTATTGATCTGTGGAGACTCAACGGTCTCCTATGCTCCATTGCTATTTTCAACATTCTCGAATGTCATTTTCAAATACTACCACAAAACAAGGGTTAATTAACATATCACATAGTATCCCTATACTCTGACCGACCAAATAAATATCAAATAAACTTAGGTAGGTTATACTAGCGAAGGAATTCTTCGTCTCTCCCCTCCTAGTTCTTGTCTCACATCTCACCAGGATCATATCCTTAAGCTTTGATACTAATCAGGACGCCTCAAAATAGGTATACATCACCTATTTTGAGTTGCCAAATACATGGTACAAATACAAATACAATCTTAAATATCTGACATGAAATGTGAGTTTTAATACAAATATTGTCTTCTGCATAAAGATTCAAACTCAAAATAAGTCCTCAATACATTTATTATCACATTATTTCATAGAATAGTGAGGACTACTAATGCTATCATCTGGACTGTCACTCCATTCCCCGACTAGTCCCTTCTACGTTCTCATTTTCTGAAGAGAACAATGAAAGCTAAAGGGTGAGCTCAACTAGCCCAGTAAGAAATATTATGGCTAAGATAATGCAAAATAAATTATCGTTAGCCTTCAACAGTATTAAACTGATACAATATAACAAACATCAAGTTTAACTGCAGCGGAACAAACAATCCATTAGAAGAGTCGAGTAGAGAATAAAATCTATTATCTTCTATGATTTAAAAGGTTTTTCATCACTTTTATCGCTGAGACTCAGCTTATTAAATAAACCACATCATCCCTGCACTACGGCCAGGATATTCATTAGTATCACGACCACAAATTATCCATGCACTACGGGCCAAGGATATTCGTTTTTTCATCAATGATCATGATTATGCTAATAACTGTCCATCAATACACTACCGGCCAATGAGGACTTTTACCACATCATTTGTAACATTACGGTCATGACTATACCGAATAATCCCTGGTCATAATCATACCAAGTCCATCTATGCAATACAGGCCACAGATGACTTTCAACATAATATAAACACGAGGATGATGACAATGACATAATAATTTAATAAAATAAGTTCAAGAATTAAATTTTAAAGATTTATAAGTTAATTTATCCTGAACTCAAAAACATCCAAATTGTCGACGATGATCTTTGCTTTGGAGTAAAATTCAAGAATGTTCAGAAGAATATTTCCATGAAAAGATACTGGATGAAGCGCAAATATCAAAGATATTCTACTAATTTCATGGAGTATAGAAGCCAAAACTTTAACCAACTGAGTATAATAGAATATATGAACCTGCAAATGGATTTTCGCCCACTATGCGGTAATCCACGTAGACAGATCATTTCCATAATTTAATAAGAAATGAATACAAAGGATCATTCTCCATGCATGTGGTAATCCACATAGATATGTTATTCCAACAGAATAATAAAGAATGGAATAACAAAAGAATTCACCATGCATGTGATAGACCGTACAGACAGGTTATTCCCAATAAAATAATAAAGAATGGAATAACAATGTAATTCACCGTGCATGCGATAGATCAAGCAGCAAAGAGTTATTCCAATGAATAATAAATAATGGAACTGTGTCATGCGTAATACGCATGGCATGTGATATTCCAATGTAATAATAAAGAATGAAATAACAGAAGAATTTCACCATGTATGCGGTACTTCGCATAGACAGGTTATCCCAACAGAATAATAAATAGTGGAACCAGGTCATGCGTAATACACACAAACAGGATATTCCAATAGAATAATAAAGAATGGAATAACATAAAAATTTCACCATTTATACGGTACTTCGCATAAACAGGTTATTCCAACATAATAATAAGGAATGGAATAACAATAGCTCTCTTCATGAAAATGAAAAAAATAATACCCCTTACCTTAGAATAAAGCTGGATACTGGAATAGAGAGGTAGCAGACTTCTCTTCATCTTTCTCTCTATAATAATTACTCTATAGCTTTAGTGAATTGGTTAGAAATGAAGGAAGAATGAGCTTCTATTTATAGAAAAATATAATTTCGATAATTGCACGTTTTGGGGCTCAAAAAATTACAGTACAATACCTTTAACTTTTCTTTTATTTTTAATTTAGTCCTGCAAGTATTATCAAACTTGCACCACCTCCCCTAATAGTAAATAATGTGAATCAATAGTTCAATCATGTGATTCAATAGTTATAATCATGTGAAAATACGAATAACAGTATAGTACCTCCATCTATACCTCCATCTTTAACTTAGTAATGCAAGTATTATCAATCTTGCACCAACTCCCCTAATAGTACATGAATGTGAATCAATAGTACATACATGTGAACAAATAGTTATAATCATGTGAATTAATAGCAATTAATTCTTTATTTATCCGATTAATTACCCGATAACTTCCAGACATCAATTATTATCAAAATAAATGTCAATTTTCACTAACACTAATAATTCCAATACAATGGAACTATTAATTTCATCTTTAATCAACACGAACTTATTCATCATTAATATTATAACTCACAATATTTAACAACCAGGTCGTTCCGAGAAAAGAGGGGGCTTTCCGATAAGGATTTCTCCTTATTAGCAGCAATTAGATTAGATGACCAAACCTCTCATCGACGTAACTTCTGACATTATAAATATTGCAATTTAATAATATGAATAACTTTGTCGTCTCAATTATTGATTTAATAATATAACATATTATGCAGATGATACTTTGACAATAATTGAATCAATAATATGAGAGATATTATGCGTGAATTATCAGAGAATAATTGAGTATAACTGAGTGACTTCTCACGTAAGCATCAATAATCAATACCGCAGTGTCTACTATGCAACCACGCGTAGACATCGTACTTTTTATTACCGGGTAGTTCAACAGCGGTTTAACTAAAAACTTTCATTTATTATTTTTATAAAAAGATATTTCTTTTATTTTCTAACTCCGACAATACTTTTGTTGTGGGGTCCACCAATGATTGTGCACAACATGTGGACTCCGCCTCGCCTAATACGGGCATGCTGCACTGTGTCAAGACAGTGCCACTTAGGTTAGGCCTAGCCTTCTATTCTGCTTCAGATTTTTTTAAATTTTAAATATAAAAAATAAAAATTATAAAATAGAAAATAATTTTTTTGTAAAAATGATGCAAGATTTTTTAGATTTATTGTATTTTAATATTCTACTGCATACCAATACAAGTTGGATGATTATAACAAAAATAAATAAATTCTTCTCAAATTAAAGGAAAATGTAATTTAGGTGAAAATGGAATATAAAACAAATTGATTTCCCAAATGTATGTCAATATGCACAGTTTATCTTCGTAAAAAATATAATTTGAATAATCGCTCTATCATGATACATGTGATTATAGATGTAAAATAAAATTAACTTACTATAAATTACACTTTTAAATTTTGAACGTAAATTTAGTTTCTATATTTTCTTTTTAGTAATAGGATCAGTTGAACATATTTTTGTAAAGTTTAAATACACATATATATTTGTCTTTATGATCATTAAATACTTATACATTTATATCTCAAGTATTATTTTCAATTAGTTTTATAATTACTTCATGGAGTTATTCTTTAAATTATTACAATATAATACCTAAAAATAACAAAATCATAAATCACCTTAAGAATATAAAAATTCAAATTAATGAAAAACATGAATATTTATAAGAAACTAACTTATTATTAATATTTAACATTAAAAGTTATTTTTATTAATATATTAATTATTGTTAATACTTAACATTTAAAGTAGCAAAATATATTACTAATTTTTAATATTAAAATTAGTATTTGTAATAAACTAACTTATTATTAATATTTAATCAACTAACTTATTATTAATATTAAATATATTAACTAGTTCTATTCATTGAAGATATATATTAATTAAATGTATTTATAAAAAATCAAAAATTAATAATTAAAACTTTAAACTTTATTGATGTATTGGTTAAAATTAATGTATTACAATTTACAATAATGAAATTTATACTTCATTGATAAATAAATATAAGTTTAAAGTTTAAAAATTACAAATAACTAGATAAAGAATCAGGTTAGATTCCAGGTCGGATCAAGCCAGACGAGGTCCAAGGTCAAGTTCGACTTTTTCGTAAGTCAAGCCATACCAGATTTTTAGATTTTCAAGTCTTCCAGGCCGAAATTGACCGGTCCAAACCTTAACCAGACCAAATTTTTTTCATACCGAGCCTAAGTCAGATCAAAACTGTAGGTGGCGGGCCTTTTGTGCACCCCCTAGGTGGTAATAGTGACAATTTTTATACTTCATTTGTCCCTTGATATATGTCATTTTAGTGTTCTATACAAGTATTAAATAAATGGTTGTATAATATTAAATATAATATCAATTACCTATATTATCCTTTTATTGGAAAAATATGTTATTATTTATTGGATAGAATGTGAGATATCCAAAATTATATTTAATACGTAGGATAATATTGCAAAACTAAAAAAATTAATGCTTAATTAAAAATTTCAAACGATAAATAATAAGAGATAAAAACACTTTTCTAAATTCACGTTTAAAAAAGGAGTATATGGGGAGGGTGGTTAGCCTGGAATTAGTTTTGATCTATTTGCTATCACGATTAATAAATAGCGCAGTCGGGAGGTAATTTTTCTTTTCACAGACAAGATCAGATTGATCAATTGACTAATTTATCATAAAATTAATTTCATGATAACCGGATCCGTATACGGGTAATTAACTGACTGGGCGCTGTCTGAAGGTGGAAATGGAAGCTTGATTCTCGAGTCGAGGGTCGACTACTCGTGTTGTGCAGTTCGGCCATAACATTTGACTTTTCCTCAAAAGAACATCCTCTGTGCCTTTGGAGGATGAAAATCGAGCGGGAAACTTGAATTTTCATTTTAAATGACAAACCTAACCTCAGCCCACCATCGAATTACATGATCAACTTTGTCTGGACCCACAAAATCAAGTGCTAAGCAAAAAATTCATTGGGAAAATCATGTTATAACAATTTTCTTTTCCATATTAGCATAAATGCATAATACTCATTTTGTTCTAAATTTATAAATTATTTTATTTTTTTGAAGTGGACTTAAAAAAATTTGAAATTAAATAACAATACGAATTATTTGATTTCTATATAAATAATAACTATAGAAAAATAATAAAATACAATATTTTTCAGTTCCAAAATTTATTTCAATTTAAAATTTTATAAATTAATTTAAAATAATTAAATAATATCTTTTATTTTGAAACAGAGATTAGTTTCACAACTGGGCAAAAGAAGTCTAAAACAAAAGGGCTACAAATATTTTCTCAAGTAAGTTACAATTTTTACCTCATTCTCAAAAAGAATTATAATAAAGAAGTTTATGGACATAATTAATGGGAAGTAAGTTGCTGATTTATTTCTCAGTTTGTGAGGAGATTTCATTAATATCTTTTGGGAGATTTTGTGTTTTTTGTTTGAGAGCTTTTTTTCCGTTTGTGTGACCTTTTTCAGTGTATGAATAATTGAAGATAGACTGTTCAGATTTGAATGAGGCATTATAATGGCGATTTGTTCTTTCGTCGCTCGTGTTGATGAACAAACTAGATCTATATATTCTATAATTATTGATGTGATAAAAATATGTAACTGTAAGTGCACAGTATAAAATTGAAGAACTAACAAGTACACATCGAAACCAAAGAGACTAGATTAATTTTAATGTATCTTTAATATCTATTTTAGGCAAATTATAAATAAAGATAGAGATTTGATTAACTAAAATATGAAAACTAATAATGAGGAAGCAATCTAGGAATCTGAATCCATTAAATAAAAAACATGACATATAATTTAATCTTTTCTATTTTTATAACTCAACTATGATTTTGATCTCCCTTCCCTTTAATTTAGTAAATTTTACAATTAACGTGGGCAATCATAAACTAAGAAAATTTAATGATTAACTATAACCTATCAAAACTTTTTCGAGTAAGCATGCATTATGAAAAAATCATATATTAAATCTATCAAAACCTCTTAATTAATTTAAAATCACATAAGAACTATAAAACGAAGGTATTTCAATAAAAAAACAAGAAGACGAAATCAATTAAACATAAAAGCATAAATAATAGAATAGATGAAAATTATTAAAATGAATAATTATTTAATTTCATCTTCATCCTATATATAAAAAAATTAGTTAGACATAAAAAATAAATTAATTAACTAAAATAAAGAGAAGAAATAAAATAAGAAAACTGATCCCTTTATTGATGATTCTCCAACGAACGTACAATGAAAAAGTAATTTAATCTACTC
Source organism: Panax quinquefolius (assembly GCA_020205615.1). Taxonomy (NCBI): domain Eukaryota; kingdom Viridiplantae; phylum Streptophyta; class Magnoliopsida; order Apiales; family Araliaceae; genus Panax; species Panax quinquefolius. The sequence goes on along the minus strand of CM035161.1, from coordinate 35,999,626 downwards.
TTACTCCTAACCTATACTAATACAATCTATTCCTCCCTCTCTAAAACAAGAGACCTATTTATAGATAAAATAATTTTGTGCCCTCATTTAGATACATTGAACTTAGTCTCTTTTGTTCCCTTTCTATATAGGTTTCAATTTTCTAGTGACAATCAACTTCTCAAAGAGATTTTCTAGATAGATTTTTCTTGCTGGATTTGACTTGCACACCAAGATTGTTCCACCTTTTTCCTTCTCGTTATAGGATTCTTCTTGGATATTTCCTTATACGAACACGAGCATTAAATATCGTTTAATCATCAAGATTTTGACTTTATTGAAACAAAATATTAAATCTTACAAAACAAAATAAAGCATATTAATTTAATAAACTAATATAATTAAAAGGATAAAATTAAGGATAATAAAATGTATGAATTATGTGTCTATCAATTATTTTTGGGATATAACTATAGAAAATTGATATTTCCATATGTTCCACATAATTCTCTCTCATATGAGAGGAAAATGGGTCCCACCTTTACGTGAGAGGGGACTATATAGAAATATCAAAAACTCATGTAGAAATAGTGATCCTCTAACTATATTTTAGGAGTATACTAAATACAAACCCGCGCATTGCCGCGGAATTATTCAGTTTTTTATAAAAATGTGTACGTACAATTAATAAATTAAATTATAGTAAGAAGATGGTAGATTGTTGTGTGATGATCAAATTTTACACAGAAAAACAAATGAATATACATTGTAGGGGGTAGTGTTGAGATTTTACCGGTTTGTGCATTACAATCTAAGTATGTGACTATTGCTTTTATGCTAATAGCAAAGTAAGTGACCTCAACTTGTGGACAAATTATTTTTTATACTCTTCCCTTTTTCTATTTAAGACATTATGTAAGTGAACCGTATCAAGTTTTTGAAAAAAAACATTTATTACAGTTACTTGTCAATAATTGGTACAGATCGATAATTTAAATTTTGATATCTTATATGCATCCACACTTCTCTCAAATGTAACTTGAATCTATGTATTGATCACAATAGTTAACCGTGTACTATATTTACTCTTTTTCCATATATACATCAGTTTCGGAGGTTATACAATCGATTTCTTTTCAGACGTTGCAAACACTGAGCGAGAATGGTAAGAGTAGAGTAAAACGAGTTTTGAAAATTGAATGATGAACACATGATTGACCTCAAGTAGTTGGGAGCGAAGCTAAAGTTTTGTTCATTAATTCATTTGAGTTGAGGAAAAATCCAAGCCTAATTTCTATGAACATCAAAAAAAATTCAACCGTTACATTTATCAAGCAGACTCCATTTGTCGTTAAAAGTTGAAGAACTTGATTACTGCAAAGGTCACTTTTTGAATTTTGAAGTTGAAAACTCCATCCATATCACGTAAAATGTTGGCAATTAAAGTTCAACCCCAAATCACCAAGGGTGTTGCCAATTTGGCAGGTATAAGTTGTGAGACCCCAGATTTTATCAATAAAGATTTAAATTTTGTCGAAATAATTTTTAATATTATGGTGTGAATTTGAGATAATATTATAGTTGTGGGTAGTATTTATAAATTTTGCAAAGTATGCAAGTGGTTATATTATATTCGATTGGTCTGGGAATATTCTTGGTTTAGCGAGGAATATTCGTATAACTACCAATCATTGGTGGACCCCATAATGTAATTATTGTTTGATTGAGAAAACGACAAAATATTTTATTGAAATAACGGCGGAAGTTTTACCGCTGATACATGTTGAACTACTTTCAGTAGTAAAAGTGCAAGAATACGTAATGGTTGCATAAGAAGCTTACCAGTATTGATTATCGATGCTTATGTGAGAAGTCACTCAGTTTGATTCCATTATCATCGATTAATAATATGAATTATTATAATGATAATGACGTTTTGTTTTATTCAGATTATTAACGTAATAAAATGTAAACATCTTTTATATAAAAATGTATACTTTATTAAAGTTATTCTATAAATATAATATATTATATTTTATTATGCATAAATAGTTTGCATAGTGTTTTGCATAGTGTTGCATAGTAAAATATTTTTATATAAATAGAATATATTATATTTTATTTAAAAGATTTTGCTTTAAATATGGACCGTCGATTAAAGTAAATCAATCTGGACCGCTCATGGATTAATTACTATGCATTCTATTTTCCTATAAATAAAGCTCATTCCTTCATTATTTTCTTACTTAATTCACCGAAATTCTAGAGAGAGAAAATTATAGAGAGAAGCTATAGAGAGAAAATCTATAGAGAAAAAGAAGAGTATTCTGGTACTTCACTACTTTGATATCCAAAGTGTCTTTTACGGTAGGGATATTATTTGTTGTACTAGTAAGGGGTGTTATTCTTTCTTATTCATGAAGAGAACTTCATTATTCCATTCATTATTATTCGCTGGAATAACTCGTAAAAAAGTGGCATACCCTATACATAACCTTTGTATACGCCGACATACCCTATACTTAGTGAAATCCTTATATTATTCCATTCTTATTTATTCTCATTGAATAACTCAGTATACGCTGAATCCCCTATACTTGGTGATCTTCTTCATCATTATTCCATTCTTTATTATTCATTTGGAATATCCTCGTCATGTGTTTTTACACCTGACCGGTTCCATTGTTTATTATTCCGCATTTATTATTCTCATTGGAATATCCTCGTCTGCATGTGTTTTACACCTAACACGGTTCCATTGTTTATTATTATTCAAATTTATTATTCTGTTGGATCATCCTGCTTGCAGAATTTCACCGACCGGTTCCGTTATTATTATTCTGTTGGAATAACCTGTCTATGCGAAGTACCGCATGCATGGTGATTTCTTTTGTTGTTCCATTCTTTATTATACCCAGTTGGTTAAAACTTTGACTTCTATACTCCATGAAATTAGTAGAATATCTTTGATATTTGCGTTTCATCCAGTATCTTTTCATGGAAATATTCTTCTGATTATTCTTGAATTTTACTCTACAAAACAGTATCATGTTGACAATTTGGATGTTAATAATTCCTGGATTAAATAATTCTTGAACTTGTTTTATTGAATTATTATGTCATTGTCATCATCCTCATGTTATATTATGTTATCTTTGGCTTACGTGCATAGATGAACTTAGTATGATTATGACCAGGGATCATTCGGTATAATCATGGCTTGATATAAATGATGTGATAAAAGTCCTCGGTGGCACAGAATGCACGTTGATGGATAGTTTTTGATATGATTATGACCGGGGGTGATTCTTAAGATAGTCATGACCATTGATAATTTGATGAAAATCCTCGACCGTGTAATACGAGGATGATTAGATGTGGTGGTTTATTTATTAAAATTTGAGTCTCAATGATATAAAATTGATAAAACCTTTTAAAACCTAAAAGATAGTAGATTTTATTCTCTACTGACTCTTTTAATGGATTGCATATTCATTGCAGCTTAAACCGATTGTCTATTGTATTTTATCGCTTTAACATCGTTGAAGGCTAATGATAATTTATTCTCGCATTATCTTAGTCATAATATTTCTTCTTTGGGCTAGTTGAGTGACCCTTTCTTTCACCGTTCTCTTGAGAAATGAGAACATAGTCGGGACGAGCCGGGAAACGGAGTAATGGTCTAGAGGATATCATTAGTAGTCCTCACTATTCGTGAAATAGTGTGATAATAGTTGTAATGAGGACTCCTTTTGAGTTTGTATAATATCTAGTAGACAATATTTGTATTCAAACTCACGCTTTATGTCGTATTGTACACCTACGCTTATATTAGTAAGTTGTATTTGAATTTATGTACCATGTAAGTGGCGACCCAAGATGGGTGACGATACCTAATTTTGGGGGCGCCACGGTTGGTATCGTAGCTTAGGATATGATCCTGGTGAGATGTGAGATAAGAACTAGGAGGGAGAGACGGGAATTTCCTTCATTAGTATGACCTACCTAAATTTATTTGTATTTAATTGGTTGGTCGTAGTATAGGGATAATATGTGGTATGTTAATTAACCCTTGTTTTGTGGACAAAGTGTTTGAGAATGACATCCTAAAATGCCGAGATAAGCAATGAAGCACATGAGAGTGTTGATTTAGCTCAAAGAAAAGGTAACGACCAACAACACGATAATAATCATACTGGTGGCAACGGCTATCAGAACAATGATAACCATCGTGGGGGAAATTATCATGCTAAGAATGGTAACCACTTCGGTGGTAATCATGGCAAAGATAATAGAAGTGGAAATTGCAAGAAGAGAAGGTCATTTAGCCCAATTTTGTTGTGCACCAAAGTCAAGTCTAGTGCGGGAAGGTGGCACCAAAGGTGGATATGGACAAAACAAAGTCGTTGGTTTTAGGAAGTGCATTTTTCATGACTTCTCAAAAAGCGAGTAAACCGAACGAAGTTAGCACGGGTTAGTTAATTATAAATTACGAAGTCTATACCTTATAAGATACCGGTTCTACCCATTATTTTATCTCTCTTGCTTGCGTTCAACATTTAAATTTGACTCCGGAGAAGTTAGACTTTGACTTATTGGTTGAAACTTCGTTAGTAGGAGCCTTCGTTACCGCTACTATTTTTAAATCTTGTTTGATTCAAATAAACACTTTCACGTTACCTGTCGATCTTATCTTTTTGAAAATACTTGCCTTTGATGTGATTTTAGGAATCAATTGGTTAACTACTCATCATGCTTTTCGTAAGGTTGTTAGCTTTTATATTCATAACCAACTTGTTGTGCGAATTCAAGTAACCAAACCACTAAAGTCAATTATTGTCATATCAAGCCATAAGTAAAGAGCCCGAACCTTTCGTTGTTGACTTCCTTGTGTGGAATGCACCGAAGCTAGGCTTTCTGTAGGCGACATCGTGAATGAAGATAGCAAGTTGATAGGTATCATTGTGAGGTGCTATCCAGGTTAAGGGATAGAAGTCACAGTTGGTATTAATGTGATTTACTATCCAAGTCTTGGACGAGAGTAACAGTTTTGAATGATATTTCTATTATTAATAAATTTCCTGGTGTATTCTTGAAGACTTCTTAGCCTACTTAGAGCGTGAAATCGAATTTCGTATTGACCCCAGTACAAAACCCATTTCTTAAACCCTCAAATATTTCTTCAACTAAAAGGATCTGTTTACGTGGATTATGATGAAAGTCATAATAAAAGTATAGAACTAATGAAAATCATGGGTATACGTGGTATTAGTAAGTGTTATGATGAGTTATGTTGGTTAGTATGTGAAAACATGAAAGTTTCTTAAAAATCACAAGGAGTTAAAAATCAGATTTTGGTGAAAAACGTAACATGAAATTCAATTGACCAAATCTCCTATTATATTTTGAATTTTTGAGTGTGGTTAAGTCCTAGAGTTAGATCTATGAGTTACCTAACTAATCCAAGTGGAATCAATGAAAAAGGTGTTGTAGATTTTCGTGTGGATTGATTTTAGCAAAGGAGTGCAAAGCTGCAAAAACCGAAAAAGCTGCTGCCATGATTTTAGAGGGGCTGTTTCGGCCACTTAAATTATGAGAAAAATTCTGGCCTTTTGGGACATGAAAGTATATGGTATAAAGTACCTCCTGTCCAAAAATGAGCTCATTCTGACTTAAAATGAGCAAGTTATGACTATTTCAATATTTAGGTTTTTCCGATTTAAAACGCTATAACCGAGTTTCTATAACTCCGATGACCATGAAATTTAAACTGAAGCTCACGTTAACATGTGTAAGGTCCTGCCAATATTTGGGAATTTTTGGAGTTAAACTTGAGGTAGCTAATTTCTTAAGGAATTAATTAGAAATTAATTTTGAAAAATAGTAAATGAATTTTAAAAATTTCGAGAAAATATATTTTCATTATGGGACTATATTATGCTAAATCCCAGAAAAGAAATATTTTTGGGACTGATTTGGTATTTTCATGAAAATAGTTTAGTTACTAACATATGAGTTAAATATGTTATGTGAAGTAACAAAGTTGAAAATAGGATTTTATGGCTAGAAAAATCCTATATAGAGTATATGCATATTTTTTTTGATGAGGATTTGATAATTGGTGATGATATCTTATGAGTATGGCATTTTGAATGATTAAATGCATTATATGGTAAAGCTTAAACAATTGAGATAAATTGTTTATAAATTTAAGAAGTGATTAAAATATTGTTATAATATTAATGATATTAGATTATGAGATTATTAAGTGATTGATAACATGGGGATATTCTTGAATCTGGATAAATTATATTATAAATGTTTAATATTTATCCTTTATCTCATTTGATTGATTCTTTATATCATTATCCTCATGTTTATATTATGTTGAAAGTCATATGTGGCTCAGAAGTGCATAGATGGACTTGGTATGATTATGACCGAGAATTGTTTCTAGATATAATCATAACCGTAATTGAAAACATGATTATCTTTGGTAGTAGTGCATGGATAATTTGTGGTCGTGATACTAATGAATACACGATTATCTTTGGTAGTAGTAACGGATAATTTGTGGTTGTGATACTAATGAATACACGATTATCTTTGGTCAGTAGTGCATGGATAATTTGTGATCGTGATACTAATGAATACACGATTATCTTTGGCACGTAGTGCATGGATAATTTGTGGTCGTGATACTAATGAATACACGATTATCTTTGCACGTAGGTGCATGGATAATTTGTGGTCGTGATACTAATGAATACACGATTATCTTTGGTAGTAGTGCATGGATAATTTGTGGTCGTGATACTAATGAATACACGATTATCTTTGCCGTAGTAGTGCATGGATAATTTGTGGTCGTGATACTAATGAATACACGATTATCTTTGGTAGTAGTGCATGGATAATTTGTGGTCGTGATACTAATGAATACACGATTATCTTTGGTAGTAGTGCATGGATAATTCGTGGTCGTGATACTAATGAATATCCTCGGCACAGAGTGCGGGATGATTCGATGATATGGATTAATTATTGAAATGAGTCTCAAAGAATGAAATATTAATTCATGGATGTGGTAAAAGTCATCTTTGGTCAGTAGTGCATTGATAGACTTGGTATGATTATGACCAAGGATTATTCGGTATAATCATGATCAGTAATTGAAAACACGAATATCCTTGGCTAGTAGTGCATGGATAATTCATGGTCGTGATACTATTAAGTTTGAGTCTCAAAGATTATTGGTTTTATGATTTGTATATCTTTGGCCCAGAGTGCAAAGATGAATTGTTAATGAATATCTTTGGCGGATTGCAAAGATGAATTTAATGTTTTCAACGATAAAGGTATTCAAGGTATCCTCACCACTTTATCATACCAGTATCGCACTTAATTTTCGAGGGCTAAAATTCCATAAGGAGGGGAGATTGTGAGACCCCAGATTTTATCAATAAAGATTTAAATTTTGTCGAAATAATTTTTAATATTATGGTGTGAATTTGAGATAATATTATAGTTGTGGGTAGTATTTATAAATTTTGCAAAGTATGCAAGTGGTTATATTATATTCGATTGGCTCAGGGAATATTCGGTTTAGCGAGAGAATATTCGCATAACTACCAATCAATCATTGGTGGACCCCATAAAAGAATTATTGTCGGATTGAGAAAACGATAAAAATATTTTATTGAAATAACTACGGAAGTTTTACCATTGATCTTTGTTGAACTACTTCCTAGTAGTAAAAGTATAAGAATACGTGTGGTTGCATAGTAGCACCGGTATTGATTATTGATGATTATGTGAGAAGTCACTCAGTTTGATTCCATTATTGTCGATTAATAATATGAATTATTATAATGCGATAATGACGTTTTGTTTTATTCAGATTATTAACGTAATAAAATGTAAAACATCTTTTATATAAAATGTAATACTTTATTAAAGTTATTCTATAAATATAATATATTATATTTTATTATGCATAGTATTGCATAGTGTTTTGTAGTGTTGCATAGTGTTTGCATAGTAAAATGTTTTTATATAAATAGAATATATTATATTTTATTTAAAAGATTTTGCTTTAAATATGGACCGTCGATTAAAGTAAATCAATCGGACCGCTCATGGATTAATTACTATGCATTCTATTTTCCTATAAATAGAAGCTCATTCCTTCATTATTTTCTTACGAATTCAATTTGAAACTCTAGAGAGAAATTATAGAGAGAAGCTATAGAGAAAATCTATAGAGAGAAAGAAGAAGAGTATCCGGTACTTCACTACTTTGATATCCAATTGTTTTTACTTGGTAAGGGATATTATTTGTTGTACCTGTAGTAAGTGTTATTCTTTCTTATTCATGAAGAGAACTTCATTATTCCATTCATTATTATTCTCGTTGAATAACCTATAAAAGTGGCATACCCTATACATAACCTCAGTATATGCTATGATACCCTATACTTAGTGAAATCCTTATATTATTCCATTCTTATTTATTCTGTTGGAATAACTTTGTATACGCTGAATCCCCTATACTTGGTGATCTTCTTCATTATTCCATTCTTTATTATTCTCATTGGAATATCCTCGTCATGTGTTTTACACCTTGACCGGTCCCATTGTTTATTATTCTCGCATTTATTATTCTCGCTGGAATATCACATGCATGTGTTTTACACCTACCGGTTCCATTGTTTATTATTATTCAAAGATTTATTATTCTCGTTGATCATCCCATGCTTGCAGGAATTTCACCCGACTGGGTTCCGTTATTATTATTCTGTTGGAATAACTCGTCTACATCTGCAATCGCATGCATGATGATTTCTTTTGTTGTTCCATTCTTTATTATACCCAGTTGGTTAAAACTTTGACTTCTATACTCCATGAAATTAGTAGAATATCTTTGATATTTGCGTTTCATCCAAAGATCTTTTCATGGAAATATTCTTCTCGATTATTCTTGAATTTTACTCTACAAAACAAAGATCATGTTGACAATTTGGATGTTAATAATTCTGGATTAAATAATTCTTGAACTTGTTTTATTGAATTATTATGTCATTGTCATCATCCTCATGTTATATTATGTTATCTTTGGCTTACGTGCATAGATGAACTTAGTATGATTATGACCGGGGATCATTCGGTATAATCATCACGGCTTGATATAAATGATGTGATAAAAGTCCTCGGTGGCACATAATGCAAATTGATGGATAATTTTTGGTATGATTATGAACGGGGGTGATTCTAGATAGTCATGACCATTGATAATTTGATGAAAATCCTTGGCCGTAGTGCGTGGATGATTAGATGTGGTGGTTTATTTATTAAAATTTAGTCTCAAATGATAAAAATTGATGAAAACCTTTTAAAACCTAAAAGATAGTAGATTTTATTCTCTACTCTCTTTTAATGGATTGCATATTCATTCAGCAGTTAAACCGGTTGTCTATTGTATTTTATCGGTTTAACATCGGTTGAAGGCTAATGATAATTTATTCTCGCATTATCTTAGTCATAATATTTCTTCTTGGGCTAGTTGAGTGACCCTTTCTTTCACTTTTTCTTCTTGAAATGAGAACATAGCCGGGACGAAGTCGGGGAACGAGTAATGGTCCGAGGATAGCATTAGTAGTCCTCACTATTCTCGTGAAATAATGTGATAATAGTTGTAATGAGGACTCCTTTTGAGTTTGTATAATATCTAGTAGACAATATTTGTATTCAAACTCACGCTTTATGTCGTATTTACACGATAGTTATATTAGTAAGTTGTATTTGAATTTATGTACCATGTAAGTGGCGACCCAAGATGGGTGACGTATACCTAATTTTGGGGGCGTCACATAAGTACCCATGCAGTACTGAGTGCAGACATCTCGATTACCATAGACACCCCTTATTTATCTGTACCCCAACTTTACCGTTTTAAATAAAATTCTAAGTTATAAATTTGTGCAATTGATAAACAGAATGGACCTTAAAAAGCCAAAAGAAACAATGAAGGAAATATAAAAGGCAAAAGTAAAAGACTAACTGAAGTGCTCAAAGATTTATCTTTGTATCATATTATTTTGTTTTAGAGCCTATACTCAAGAAAGTACCAATATGACCTCATAAGAAGACAAATTGAAGGTACTACATAGCTAACTAAATAAATATATGGCCTTGTAAGAAGATAAGTAGATACCCTAAGCACTAACTGGAAAAAAAATTCAAAAAAAGAAGCAATCAACGTCCAACATATTTTTAGATTATAGAGATTTCTCAGTACATGAAAAATGAAACAAACTATAAATGAATAAAGCAATCACCAAAGCATCACATACTCAATAGCTCCACCGTGGACACCAATTGAATAAAGTTTGTGACGCCCCCAAAATAGGTATACATCACCCATTCTGAGTTGTCAATACATGGTACAGAAACAACTACAACTTTATTATTACAACATATAAACTGTGAGTTTAAATACGAGATATTGCCATCTAGACAATATTTCACACTATGAAATAAATCCCCATCATAATTATTGATACATTATTTTACAAAAATGGTGAGGACTACTAAACAACTCTCTAGAACCTTCATTCCATACCCGACTAATACTACATTACATTCTCGCCTCCCGAGAAAAAAAATGGAACAACAAGGAAAAGGGTGAGCTCAACTAGCCCGATAAAGAATATTATGACTAAGATAATATACAACAAATTATCGTTAGTCTTGAACGAGAAAAAATCTAATAGAATACAATAGACAACAAGTTTTAAATCAATATTCGCAGTGAAATAATAATTCATTAGAAGAGTTAAGTAGAGAATGCAAACTACTATCTTCTATGTATGAATTTAAAAGTTCATCGTCTATCTTTTATCCTGTAACATCAATCAATATACATCTGAATCAAATATTCATCTTTTGCACTACTGAAGCCGAAGATATTCATCGATTAATTTATGTTCATCTAAACACTGTTCATCTTTGCACTACGGGCCAAAGATATTCATCGAAATCATTCATCTTTTTTACTGAGGCCAAAGATATTCAATAATATCATCATTTAAGGCGAGGATGATGAAAATATTTTTTAAAGAAACGAATCCGGTGAAACAAAATGCGAAGGATTAAGGATTAAGGATTAGTACTTTGTTTTATCCATGTCCAAAAATACCTCAAAAATAATCATAGTGGTGTAAAATTCAAGAATGATCAAAACATGGATACAATCAAAGCTAGTATCCGAATAGATATTTTTGAATGAAAGGAAAATTTTCATTTTTCGATGAATAGTGTCGTATTAAGTGAATAGTCTGCAGTATATCGTGAATAATTAATAGTATCGTGAATAGTAACTCCCCAGACACTAAAAGTTCCAAATTTGATTAAAAGTTCAGATCAATACTTGACATCATGATATTAGAATAAATAATATCATTAAAAAAAATAATATCCTTTACCTCGAAAGATCGGTACTTACAATTTGAAACAGAATATAAGCTATGACTTGAACTTGCCATAGTATAGCAATACTCAAAGTATACTCAAAATACTCACAAGAATACGCTCGATAATATAGAGAGAAAACTTGAGTTTACGGTGTGATTTTCAATTCTAACCTAAGCACCCTATTTATAGGAAAATGCTTAGAACACCAAAGTAGAAAATTTAATATAATAATAATATATATATAAAATTTGTCTACGCACCTAGAACCATCTGAATTCAGAAACTTGCATGTGTTTAATGAGGCTAACCAAACACAAAAAAACGTTTTTGTTAATTAAAACAATTAAAACTTCCAAAATCAATTATTTGAGCTTTGAACTTAAATAATTCATAATAAATAGCTATTTTATCAGAAAAATTTGAAACTCACGACTTTTCATAGAAAATTCCATTATCTACAACTTTGTAGAAGGAAGTTTTTCCAAATTCCAAATGTAAATTGGCCAAAAATCCACAAGCAGGCGATTTTACATTTATAATCAAATTTCGATCGATAAATGGGGTCCATGAGCATGTTTAACATGTTTTAAACATTTATTGCAACAAAAATACTCTTCCTCTTCAGTATACTCATATATCCCACATTCGTTGTAAAAATATCACCATTATTATATTATTAAAATATAATAATATATTTAAATGAATTATTTTATCGAGAAAAAGATAAAATTTCAATTTTCAACAATTGTCACATTAAAATTTTCTCCATCTATATCCACATAAAATCAATATTTTCCTCATCATATGAATCAATAATTAATTATTCACAAATAATATTACGAGAATCACAATATTTACAACGAGGGCGGTTCAGAAAGAGGGGCTTTCGATAAAATTTCTCCTTCTTGGCCTTGATTAGGTGACCAAACCTCTCCTTAGAGCGAGAACTTTCTAGACATTGCCAATAATGTTATCTAATAATATTATTCGGATAATATGAATTATTGCTTCGATAATGAAAAAATCTTGTGTAATGACAATTATTGAAACAACAATGAATATAAAATATCAACGCAAAGACAATTATTAAATCAATAAAATCTTTGAGCGATAATTACGTAACCATTATTGAGTAGTGCCTTCTTACGTAAGAATCAATAATTGGTGCAATCTGGTGTCTTCTTGTGTTTTAACCACCGAGTATTTTAACGATATTAATGGTAACAACTACGTAGATTATTTTTAAACAACTTATATTTGTCGTTTTCTTCATCCAATCGCTTTCAGTTATGGGGCCCACAAAAGGCTATGCTGCAGCGTCGTCGCGAATATTCCCAAACAATTCGAATATTCCACGACCAAATGAATATTCCCAAATAATAATGAATATTTTATAACCACTTGCTTATTCGAAATATTTGCGTATTTTACCCATAACTATCCACATTAATCAAATCAACCCTTACTATTTCAAAATAATAAATAGAGGAAAATAAATTTTATTTATTAATAATTTGAGGTCTTCTGACCTCCCTCCTTATGAAATTTAGTCCTCGAAATTGGCGTGCGTACACAGTGTTTGAAAAGGTGAGGATACCTCGCTTTCATTTCCGTTTCCAATTCCCGTGTCATTTCCTCTATAGCATGATTCCTCCACAAAACTTTAACTTGTGGTATGACCTTTCTTGGCGTAGGACATGCTCCATCCTATCCAAGATCTTGGCGGTACCTCCTCATACGTTAAGTCTTGGCTATCTCGTCCGGTTCTAACTTTCTATAACGTGATTCGGGTCTTTCACATATTTACGAAATACGAGATATGTGAAACACATTATGAACACGAGACATACTCGGAGGTAACAGCGAGTCTATAGGCTACATTTCCTACTTTCGGTCAAGAATTTGAAATGGACCAATAAATCGTGGATTGAGCTTTCCTCTCTTCCCAAATCTTGTAACTCCCTTCCATGGAGCAACTCGCAACAATACATGATCCCCTATACTAAATTCCACGTCCTTTCGATGAAGATCCGCATAACTCTTTTGTCGATCTTGTCTTGGTTTGTATCGTTGTCGAATCATTTGGATCTTTTCCGTGAGTCATACGTACCAACTCGGGTCCCAACAATGTTGCTTCACCCACCTCGTCCCAACATCTTTGGAGAGCGACATTTTCGTCCATATAATGCTTGAATGGAGCCACACCTATACTTGCACGATAAGCTTGTTGTTGTAGGAGAATTCCACCAATGGTAAATACTTATCCCAACCGCCCTTGAAGTCTAGGACACGAGAGTCTTAATAGATCTTCAAGAGTTTGAATAGTCCTCTCGATTGTCAAATCATTTGAGGATGGTATGCTTAGAATTGAATCGTAAATCCGTGCCCATAGCTTTTTGCAAGCTAACCCAAAATCTTGAAGTGAATCTTGGGTCACGATCCAAACTATGGATACTGGCATGCCATGCAACCTCACAATCTCATTCACGTACATACTAAGAAGGCGTTCAAGGAATAAGTCTCCGTGTCGGCAAGAAATGAAAGCGGAGACTTGGTTAATCTATCAACAATAACCCAAATAGCATTGATGCCTTGAGAAACCGTAGGAAGACCCAATGTGAAATCCATGGTAATGTGTTCCCACTTCCATTTCGAATCTCAAGTGGTTGCAGCGGACCCTTAGGTACTAGATGCTCACGCCTTTACACGTTGACAAGTTAAACACATTGAGATAAACTTTGCAATCTTTCTCTTCATATTGTTCCACCAAAATGTATGTCGAAGATCACGATACATTTTGGTACTTCCAGGATGGATTGCAAATGGTGTATTGTGTGCCTCCATCATAATCTTGTACTTCAAATCGAGTCGTTAGGGACACAAAGTCTGGAGTGGACTCAAGTATTCCTTCTTCATCAATTCTAAACTTACGGAATAGCACCTTCTTGTACTTTCTTCTTCATACGCATCGACTCAAGATTGGTGGCTTGAAAACCTTAACTTTTTCTATTAAAGTTGGCTCTATGCATATACTTGACATCATCGCACTCATTCCTGCATATGATCTTCTACTCAACGCGTCAGCTACCACGTTCGCTTTTCGAGGATGGTATTGAATAGTGTGGTCGTAATCTTTCAACAACTCGAGCCAGCGTCGTTCTTGCGTGTTGAGTTCCTTTTTGCGTGAAGAAATATTTGAGGCTTTTATGGTGCGAATATATCTCCACTTTCTCCCCATATAGATAGTGCCTCCATATCTTTAAGCGCAAACGCATTGCTTTGCCAACTCTAGATCATGAGTAGGATAATTCCTCTCATACTCTTTAAGTTGTCATGAGGCATAGGCTATGACTTTCCCACGTTGCATGAGACACATCCTAACCCTTTGCACGAAGCATCGGCATGTAGATAACAAATCCATCCGTACGGATGGTATTGTTAGAACAGTCTTAGAAATGAGTCTCCTCTTGAGCTCTTGAAAACTCTTCTCGCATTCCTCGCTCCATACAATTTTGTATCCTTAGGAGTTAGGCGGGTTAATGGAGTAGCGATTAGAAAAAACCCTTCCACGAATCTCAGATAATAACCGGCTAAGCCCAAAAAGCTACGTACTTGATCATTTGACTTGGTTGCTCCCAACTTTGTATTGCTTCAATCTTGGCGGGATCAACGGATACTCCATGTTTCGACACCACGTGCCCAAGGAATGCTACTTCCTCAAGCGAACTCGCATTTCTTCAATTTGGCATATAGTTGGTTTTCACGAAGCCTTTGGAGTACCGACTTCAAATGGTGCTCATGATCTTCACGACTTTTGGAATATATGAGGATGTCATCAATAAAGACAACAACGAATTGATCCAAATATTCCTTGAATACTCGATTCATCATATCCATGAAAGCATGAGCATTAGTCAATCCGAAAGACATGACTAAAATTCATAATGCCGTCACCCAGTTCTAAAGGCGGTCTTTGGAATATCCTCGATTCTAATCTTGGTGATGATATCCGAGCGAAGATCGATCTTTGAAAAAATTGTGCCCTTGCAATTTGGTCAAACAAGTCATCAATACGAGGTAGAGGATACCTATTCTTGATGGTGACATGGTTCAATTCCGATTGTCGATACAAAGTCGCATACTCCCATCTTTCTTCTTCTGAATAAAACAGGAGCACCCCAAGGAGATGTCTTAAGGCGAATGAAACCGATGTCCAACAATTCACGTAGTTGGACCTTTAACTCCACGAAGTTCAATAGGAGCCATTCGATATGGGGTTTTAGAAATGGGCTTTGTGCGGGTTCAAGATCAATAAAGAATTCAACTTCACGTTACGGGGTAGGCCAGGAAGTTCTTGAAAAATCGTCGGAAAAGTCGATAACAACGAGAATATTATTCAAATTTGGCGTGTCTTTATTCAAATCCATAACATGGGCTAAGAAAGCTTGACATCCGTTTTTCAATAAGCGAATAGCTTTATGATTAGATATGACGATGATTGATTTTAATGGTTTAGTTGCTTGAATTAAATACAACGGGTTGGTTAGGAATATGAAAACTAACAACCTTACGAAAACAATCAATTTTGGCATGATGAGTAGTTAACCAATCAATCCCTAAAATCACATCAAAAGCAAGTATCTTTAAAGAGATAAGGTCAACGGTAAGGTGATGGTGCCAACTTGAATCAAACAAGATTTATAAGCGAGTGGATGTGATGAAAGTTTCTCTAATGGGAGTTTCCACGAGATAGGTCAAAGTCTAATTTCTCCGGTCAAGTTTAAGCGTTGAGCACAAGCGGAGAGAGATAAATGAATGGGTAGCCAAAGGTATCAAGTAAGGTATAAACTTAGCAAGAATTTATAAATAGCTTACCGTGATCACCTCGTTTGGGTTCCTCGCATTTTGACCGATCACAACAAACGCTCTTCCGAGGCCGTTGACTTTGACTTTTACGGGACGATCTTTTGAGTCACCGTCCCCATTGAACTAGGTTTCGCTCTGCGTCTGATCTCGGCGATATGTCCTTCCTTTCCACAATTATAGCATACCTTGAACTGTTGTGGGCGGTTTGGTGATATGTCCCTCTTTCCGCATTTATAGCATATAATGGGTGGTCGTTCTCCTCCCTTAGAACCGATTCTTGCTTGGACCTTTATAAATCTTCACATGGTCGTTGTTAAATCTCCTCTTTTAAAATCTCCTCCCGACTTCGCTTCTTTTTTCATGGCCATGATTACCACCGAGTGGTTACCATTTTTGTCATCTTTTTCTTTCTCCGCCGGTTATCGTTGTTTTGTTGGCTTGCTATCTCGGTATGATCCACGATTGTGGTCCCTCGGTTGGCCGTACTTTCGTTATCTCGCTCTAATAATTGAGCCACATTTTTACAACATCTGAATAGAGAGAAAATTTATGAGAAATGAGATCTTGGCGTATCGTATCTTAGGTTTCAAACCTCTAAGAAACATCCGCGTCATCGTTCCTCATTCTCCACCAAATGAGGTGCAAACTGGATAACTCTGCAAACTTTGCCTCGTCTTTGAGACACGTCGTGTTTGTTTTGTTCTAATCGATGAACTCCACTTCCTTCATATGATGAACACTTTCGGAAAGTATTTGTCATTAAATAGTTTTAAAAATCTCCCAAGACAGACATGATGAGTGCGGTGGATGGAGTGCGCTTCACGGACTCCCACCGATGATCCTTTCGCCACGGAACATAAAGGTGGCGAATGGAACCTTCTGTTCCTCCGTGCATCCCAGACATCGAATATCTTGGTAATTTGCTTGACCCATGTTTCCGCCGTGATCGGATCGGCTTTCCCTTAAATTACGGTGGTCCCAACTCTTTGAAGCTGCTTGTTGTGTGACAACGTGAATTGCTATCATTTCCTCCTGTATTTTGAACACGAGTCTCCTACTCGTCGATTTTGCATGAGCTGCAAAAAGCTTCTAAACATCCCTCGTTCATCATCTGCTTTCGGTTGGTGTTGTTCACGGGAGGAACATTGCCCGACTGTTGCACGTTCTCCTCGTTGGTGAGTCTGAGCGTCTCCACGGTCTCATTTCCATTGTTAATATTCTCGATCGACATTCTCAAATCTTTGTCATAAAACAAGGGTTAATTAAGGAAATCCATATATCACATAATATCCTATATCTTGACCAACTAACAAATAAGCTTAGGTAGGACACACTTAGCGAAGGATTTACTCGTCTCTCCCCTCTAGTTCTATTCCCGATCTCATGGAGATCATATCTCTAAGCTCTAATAACAACTGTGACCTCATAAGAAGCCTAATTGAAGGTACTACATAGCTAACTAAATAAATATATGGCCTTGTAAGAAGATAAGTAGATACCCTAAGCACTAACTAGAAAAAAAATTCAAAAAAAAGAAGCAATCAACGTCCAACATATTTTTAGATTGTAGAGATTTCTCAGTACATGAAAAATGAAACAAACTATAAATGAATAAAGCAATCACCAAAGCATCACATACTCAATAACTCCACACACTTGAATAAAGTTATTAATAGGTATACATCATCCATTACGAGTTGTCGAGTTTAAATAACTATAACTTTATTATTACAACATATAAACTGTGAGTTTAAATACGAGATATTGCCATCTAGACAATATTCACCTGCATAAATAAATCCCCATCATAATTATTGATACATTATTTTACAAAAATGGTGAGGACTACTAAACAACTCTCTACAGAACCTTCATTCCATTACCCCAGCTAGTACTAAATTTCATTCTAGCCTCACGAGAAGAAAAATTGGAACAACAAGGAAAAGGGTGAGCTCAACTAGCCCGATAAAGAATATTATGACTAAGATAATATACAACAAATTATCGTTAGTCTTCAACGAGAAAAAATCTAATAGAATCTGATAGGCAACAAGTTTTAAATCAATATTCATGGCGAAATAATAATTCATTAGAAGAGTTAAGTAGAGAATGCAAACTACTATCTTACATGTATGAATTTAAAAGTTCATCGTCTATCTTTTATCCTGTAACATCAATCGATATACATACGGAATCAAATATTCATCTTTGCACTCTGAGGGCCAAGATATTCATCGATTAGTCATGTTCATCTAAACACTGTTTCATCTTTGCACTTTCTGGGCCAAAGATATTCATCGAAATCAATCATCTTTTGCTTTCTGAAGCCAAGATATTCAATAATATCATCATTTAAGGTAGAGGATGATGAAAATATTTTTAAAAAGCGAATCCGATTGAAAAAGAAAATGTCGAGGATTAAGGATTAAGGATTAGAGTACTTTGTTTTATCCATGTCCAAAATACCTCAAAAATAATCATAGTGGTGTAAAATTCAAGAATGATCAAAACATGGATCTGATCAAAGCTAGTATCCGAAATAGATATTTTTGAACGAAAAGGAAAATTTTCATTTTTGATGAATAGTCTAAATATTAAATGAATAATCATGCAGTATCGTGAATAATTAATATTATCGTGAATAGTAACCAGACACACTAAAAGTTCCAAATTTGATTAAAAATTCGAGATCAATACTTGACATCATGATATTAGAATAAATAATATCATTAAAAAAAATAATATCCTTTACCTCGAAAGATCGGTCTTACAAATTTGAAACAGGAGATATAGGCTATGACTTGAACTTGCATTGAGTATAGCAATACTCAAAGTATACTCAAAATACTCACAAGAATAAACTCGATAATATAGAGAGAAAACTTGAGTTTACGGTGTGATTTTCAATTCTAACCTAAGCACCTATTTATAGGAAAATGCTTAGAACACCAAAGTAGAAAATTTAATATAATAATAATATATATATATAAATTTGTTACGCACACACTAGAGAACCATCTGAATTCAGCAACTTGCATGTGTTTAATGAGGCTAACCAAACACAAAAACGATTTTGTTAATTAAAACAATTAAAACTTCCAAAAATCAATTATTTCGGAGCTTCGGAACTTAAATAATTCATAATAAATAGCTCTTTTATCAGAAAAATTCGAAACTCACGACTTTCCATAGGAAATTCCATTATCTACAACTTTGCAGAAGGAAGTTTTTCCAAATTCCAAGCGAAATTGGATAGAAATCCACAAGCGGGTGATTTTACAAGTTATAATCAAATTTCGATCGATAAATGGGGTCCACAGACATGTTTAACATGTTTTAAACATTTATTGCAACAAAAATACTCTTCCTCCTCATATACTCATATATCCCACATTAGTTGTAAAAATATCACCATTATTATATTATTAAAATATAATAATATATTTAAATGAATTATTTTATCGGAGAAAAAGATAAAATTTCAATTTTCAACAATTGTCACATTAAAAATTTTCTCCATCTATATCCACATAAAATCAATATTTTCCTCATCATATGAATCAATAATTAATTATTCACAAATAATATTATAGAATCCTGATATTGTGACCAGGCGGTTCCTCAGAAAGAAGCGGCTTTCGATAAAATTTCTCTCTTCTTGGCGCTTGATTAGGTGACCAAACCTCTCCTTGAAGGCGAACTTTCTAGACATTGCCAATAATGTTATCTAATAATATTATTCGGATAATATGAATTATTGCTTCGATAATGAAAAATATCTTGTGTAATGACAATTATTGAAACAACAACAATATAAAATATCAACGCAAATTATTAAATCAATAAAATCTTTGAGCGATAATTACGTAACCATTATTGAGTAGTGCCTTCTTACGTAAGAATCAATAATTGGTGCAATACCGTGTCTTCTTGTGTTTTACCACATAGAGTATTTTAACGGTATTACTTGGTAACAACTTCTGTAGTTATTTTTAAACAACTTATATTTGTCGTTTTCTTCATCCAATCGCTTTTTCGTTATGGGGCCCACAAAAATTGGCTGTCGTCAATGCTTCGAATATTCCCAAACAATCTGAATATTCCACGACCAAACGAATATTCCCAAACAATAATGAATATTTTATAACCACTTGTTTATTCGAAATATTTGCGTATTTTACCCATAACTATCCACATTAATCAAATCAACCCTTACTATTTCAAAATAATAAATAGAAGAAAATAAATTTCATTTATTAATAATTTGGGGTCTTACAAAGTTCCTCTAGTACTCTCCCATCTAGTGAGTTATCATTCAGTAGCCTGATATATGACTTCAACCAAAGAACACTGTAAGGGCATTCAGAACATTAATCATTCAAGAATATTGTATGTTCCAACTTATATTTTATTATCAAAACCATAAATACAGAGGAAACTGCAGAAGCTGGACAACCAAAGAAAACCAATTTCATATTGCAGTGAACCAATAATATGCCAAAATTAAGGTAGATGAAGTATAATACTTGTTGGACTTGCGCCCGTAATGTGTCAAATTACTTCTTGGTATAACATACATTCCTAGTAATTGTTGGACACAAAATTTGGATCTTTGAAGAAAATAGATCATTTGGTTACAACCCATAACATTGAGTACACAACAGCTTATACTAAAACCCTCAGGAGAAATTAAATGTTTAATTATTTTTCAAGTAACAGGATAAATCAATTGATGGCATGAATACTGATAGACACGTAATTCATACATTTTATTATCCCTAATTTTGTCCTTTTAATTATATTAATTTATTAAATTAATATGTTTTATTTTATTTTGTAGGATTTAATATTTGTGCAATAAAGTCAAAATCTTGGTGATCAAGAGATATTTAATGCTCTTATTCATATAAGGAATGTCCAAGAAGAATCCTACAAGGAGAAGGAAAGAGGTGGAACAATCTTAGTATGCAAGTCAAATCTAACAAGAGAAAGGAAAGTCTATCTAGAAGATCTTTTTGAGAAGTTGATTGACACTAGAAAATTAAAACCTACATGGAAAGGGAACCAAAGTGTCCAAGTTCAATGAATCTAAATTATGGTTCAAAGTTATTTTCCATATAAATAGGTCTTTTGTTTTAGAGAGAAAGGTATTAGATATTGTATTACTTTAGGATCGTGAATAAAAGGAGTTTTCTTATTTATTTTCAATCTTCTACTTCTTCTTTATTTTAGTTAATTTATTTATTTTCATGTCTAGTTAATTTCTTTAATCTAGGATGAAGATGAAATTAAATAATTATTCGTAATAATATTTTTTATCTCTTCTATTATTTATGCTTTTATGTTTAATTGATTTTGCTTTCATGTTTCGTTATTGAAATACCTTCGTTTTATAGTTCTTATGTGATTTTAAATTAATTAAGAGGTTTTGATAGATTATTGTTAAGATATGAGTTTTTCATAATCCATGCTTGCTCAAAGAAGTTTTGATGGGTTATAGTTAATCCTTAAATTTTTATAGTCTATGCTTGCCCACGTTAATTGTAAATTACTAAATTAAAGGGAAGGGAGATCAAAATCATAATTTAGTTATAAAAATAGAAGAGATTGAATTATATGTTATGTTTATTATTTAATAGATTCGGATTCCTAGATTATTTTCTCATTAATTGTTTTTGTTAGTTCCCGAGGCACAATAGTTATCTAGAAGGGGGGGGGGGTGAATAGATATTAAAAACTTTTCTTTGTATTAAGACCGTTTTTAATAAAGATCTTAAGCACAACGGAATTATGGTTTCTTTGAAATCCCCTTTAGATAGTGAGTTAATGAGAGTGAGGCAGTTATGACAGTTATAGCAGTTATGGCAAGAATAAAATAGACACAGTTGTTTTTAAGTGGTTCAGAGCACTTAAGGCTCCTAGTCCACTCTTTTACTCCTCAAGTAGGAAATCCACTAAAGATGTCTTTTACACTTTCTGAATCTCACAGATTCCTTCTAGACTAGCAGTCTAGGCACTTCTTAGTTCACTCTTGAACTCTTCAATTCCAGCAGACTTGGTTCTTCACAGTTCACTTAGAACTCTTCAAGTCCTTCAGACTTGGAACTCTTACTTCAGTTGTTGTTGAGATCGTGATTGAGGCTACTCAGTTGCAGTTAAGCACTTGTTCGAAAGAACTGAGTAGCTGAGCAAGCTTCCTCTTTTTCTCTGATCGTAGAGTTGAGCGTTGAGTGTTCTTGTGCGTTTTGTTCAATGCTTGCTTGTTTCACTCATCTGTCTGTGTTCTGTATATATGTGATCTTTTTTAAATCTATCCGTTGAAGTCATATGATGAGGCATTAAATGCGTTTGACATTTTTGAGCTTTGATGGAGACTTTTCTGCACATCTCCTGAATTGTAATCTGGCCCACTGACACAGCAGACTGCTTTTGTAAGACCCCAAATTATTAATAAATGAAATTTATTTTCCTCTATTTATTATTTTGAAATAGTAAGGGTTGATTTGATTAATGTGGATAGTTATGGGTAAAATACGCAAATATTTCGAATAAACAAGTGGTTATAAAATATTCATTATTGTTTGGAATATTCGTTTGGTCGTGGAATATTCAGTATTGTTTGGGAATATTCGCATTGACGGTAGCGATCTTTTTTGGGCCCCATAACGAAAAGCGATTGGATGAAGAAAACGACAAATATAAGTTGTTTAAAAATAACTACAGTAGTTATTACTGAATTATCTTGTTAAAATACTCGGTGGTTAAAAACACATGCTTACACCTGTATTGCACCAATTATTGATTCTTACGTAAAAAGGCACTACTCAATAATGGTTACAGATAATTACCGCTCAATATTTTATTGATTTAATAATTCTTTGCGTTGATATTTTATATTCATTGTTTTTGATAATTGTCATTTACCTGATATTTTTTCATTATCGAAGCAATAATTCATATTATCTGAATAATATTATTAGATAACATTATTGGCAATGTCTAGAAAGTTACATCTAAGGAGAGGTTTGGTCACCTAATTGCGCGCCAAAGAAGGAGAAATTCTTATTGAAAGCCCCATCTTCCCGGAACTACACGGTTGTCAATATTGTGATTACGTAATATTATTTGTGAATAATTAATTATTGATTCATATGATGAGGAAAATATTTATTTTATGTGGATATAGATGGAGAAAATTTTTAATGTGACAATTGTTGAAAATTGAAATTTTATCTTTTTCTGATAAAATAATTCATTTAAATATATTATTATATTTTAATAATATAATAATGGTGATATTTTTACAACGAATGTAGGATATATGAGTATCTGAGGAGGAAGAGTATTTTTGTTGCAATAAATGTTTAAAACATGTTAAACATGTCGGTGGACCCCATTTATTGATGAAATTTGATTATAAACGTAAAATCGCCTTCGTTTGTAGATTTCAACCAATTTCTGTTTGGAATTTGGAAAAACTTCCTTCTGCAAAGTTGTAGATAATGGAATTTCCTATGGAAAGTCGTGAGTTTCGAATTTTTCTGATAAAAGAGCTATTTATTATGAATTATTTAAGTTCAAGTTCAAAATAATTGATTTTTGGAAGTTTTAATTGTTTTAATTAACAAAACGTTTTTGTGTTTGGTTAGCCTCATTAAACACATCCAAGTTGCTGAATTCAGATGGTTCTTGGTGCGTAGACAAATTTGTATATATATATTATTATTATATTAAATTTTCTACTTTGTGTTCTAAGCATTTTCCTATAAATAGGTGCTTAGGTTAGAATTGAAAATCACACCGTAAATCAAATTTTCTCTCTCTATATTATCGAGCGTTTCTTGTGAGTATTTTGAGTATACTTTGAGTATTGCTATACTGCAAGTTCAAGTCATAGCCTTATATTCTAAGTTTCAAATTAAAATCGATCTTTCGAGGTAAAGGATATTATTTTTTAATGATATTATTTATTCTAATATCATGATGTCAAGTATTGATCTGAACTTTTTAATCAAATTTGGAACTTTTAGTGTTCTGGGTTACTATTCACGATACTCACACTTATTCACGATATACTCTGATTATTCACGAATACGACACTATTCATCGAAAAATGAAAATTTTCCTTTTCGTCCAAAATATCTATTCTGGATACTAGCTTTGATTGTATCCATGTTTTGATCATTCTTGAATTTTACACCACTATGATTATTTTTTAGGTATTTTTGGATATGTAAAACAAAGTACGAATCCATAATCCTTAATCCTTGTCATTTTGTTTCACCGGATTCGCTTTTTTTAAAAATATTTTCATTATCCTCGGTCTTAAATGATGATATTATTGAATATCTTTGGCCCCAGTAGTCAAAGATGAATGATTTCTCGATGAATATCTTTGGCCGTAGTGCAAAAGATGAACAGTGTTTAGATGAACATGACTAACTGATGGAATATCTTTAAATTTGTAGTGCAAAAGATGAATATTTGATTCCGTATGTATATTGATTGATGTTACAGGATAAAAGATAGATTTATGAACTTTTAAATTCATACATAGAAGATAGTAGTTTGCATTCTCTACTTAACTCTTCTAATGAATTATTATTTCAGCTGCGAATATTGATTTAAAACTTGTTGTCTATTGTATTCTATTAGATTTTTCTCTGTTGAAGACTAACGATAATTTTTTGCATATTATCTTAGTCATAATATTCTTTATCGGGCTAGTTGAGCTCACCCTTTTCCTTGTTGTTCCATTTTTCTTCTCGTGGAGGCGAGAATGTAAATGAGTACTAGCTTCTAAATGGAATGAAGGTTCTAGAGAGAGTTGTTTAGTAGTCCTCACCATTTTTGTAAAATAATGTATCAATAATTATGATGGGGATTTATTTGCGTTTGAATATTGTCTAGATGGAAATATCTGTATTTAAACTCACAGTTTATATGTTGTAATAATAAAGTTGTAGTTGTTTCTATACCATGTATTGACAACTCAGAATGGGTGATGTATACCTATTTTGGGGGCGTCACAGCTTTCTCACCTAACACCTGAAAAGGTGTTTTCCTCTGCCCAATGGTCCTTTTCATAGCTTCTTGAATACGTTCCTTTTGATCAATACTAAGGATATCTTTTGTACCGTTGGGACTGGTGAGTGCTTCAACGTTCAAAACCCATTCCACATTTGTTGGAATTCGTTTCCAAATAAAAGATAGGGCTCGATGCTTCTGACACAAGACAAATGATACTCTACGATGCATGTTAATGTGTCTTGTCATATTTGTGCTTGGTCTGAATAGAACACTACGATTTCTTTCAAGGGTTTGCAAGCTACAATCTTTGCACACTACGATCTTTACTTGCTCGTCTTGCAGACTCTACGTTTCCGAGAGCACACTACGATCTCTGAGTTAGCTTCGGCAAACGTCTAGACCACTCTACGATCTTCTAAGCTCTACGATCCTGCCTTGGCTTTTGCAATCTGTTGATCAGCTTGGTAGACTACGATTCTTGTTAAAGCCTATCTATTTCTTAAGTCATAGATCAACCTAACATCTTTGATCTCTTTATCTATACATTTGTTTATAGAATGATGAACATTAAAAGTTAAGATCAACCTAACAATTTTGATCTATCACTAAGTCCTTGTACATATATTCCTTAAAGGACTTTACATATAATCATGAGCATTTACTTTAAACATCAAATCAAAACATGCATTCTTCCAACAATCTCCCCCTATTTGATGTTGACATAACCAAGGAGATTTGTTGTCATGATTATCAATTTCTATATGCAGATTCTTGAAGAAAGTAAATATGACTTAATATTTCAGTGAGCAACTGAAATTTCTAGAGAATAAGCATGAATTTATTGATGTATGAAGACAGATATTACATTTAAGTTTGACTACATTAATACGAATTAAAATCCAACTTATCTCTATTTCTTCGGTCTTTTGCTTCTTGGAGGATTTGCATATTCCTCAGCTCTCTTTTTTCTGCTTACTTCGTCTCTCCTAGCTAGATCTTCTAGCTCACTTGGGCTTAGTCTTGGATTATGATCGTGCCTATTCATGAATGCAGGATCTCCAATTGCCATTCTTAGACCTGTTGTTGTTACCTCATGAGAGCTGGTAGTTGGCCCTAGACTCCTTAATGGTTGAGCCATTAAAACTTTTTGCTGATCAAATCTTTGGGTCTGATGGCTAGATCGTGGAGTCTGCTAGTGGATTTGCCTTGCAGGAGGATTCCTTGATTGAGATTGGAATTGACCTCTATCTTTTCCCTTGCCTCCCTGATCTCATTTCCCTTTATTCTCCCCTTTTATGTCAGCATCAAGGGTTTGAATGTCTTCGGAGAGACGAGTTACTCCTTGGACAAGCTCGTTGAGTTGACTTTGAGTTTGAGCAATATCCTCACAATTTTTTTGGATTAAAGCATCAGATCGAGTTTCATGTCGTTGAAGGATGTTTAGGATAGTTTCAGTCTGCTACATTTGACCCATGGAGAAGTCTTAAAATTCCTTGACTGTAATTTGGAGACTTGTGATACTCTTTATCATTAGTTCGTTCTGAGATTCTTAAGTCTTTTATAAGATCAAGACAACATCCCTATGTCTTTTAGTTTCAAGAAAGTGGATGTCATCCCTGTCTTTTATGCTTTGAAGCATTTCTTTAATGATCTTTTTAAGCGTTTTAGAGAGCTCAGAGCTTAGGGAACTTGGGAGATTATTTGCAGCAGTGATCATTGATGTTAATCTCAGCTGAATAAGTGCAGTGTGATCTTCAAGACTCTCATCGAGTTCCTTTATCACTTTCGCAGACATTGCTGACAAATCAGCCTTTGTGGACAACTCTGAAAGAATTTCATTCAGTTGGGGAATTTGTGAAGGAGGCGGTGTGCTGTTGAATTGATCTTGCAATGAGTAGAGAGCAAGATCAAGATTGAAGTATTCATTGCTAGATGAGGAGGGAATATTTGATGGAGGGGCCTGGGTTTGGATGTTTAAGTTTGGTGGCTCTACGATTTTAGGTTGAGACTCTACAATGGGGCTAGAGTCAGTGATCGTAGAGATGATGGGAGGTGGGAACATTATGAAGTTGATCACATTTGGTTCCTCGGTTACATAATTTTGGGATTCTGCAACTGGAAATTAATTTAGTGGATGTAGAATTACTTCCAACCATCGTGGGAATTCATAAAATTGACTAAATGAGGATGATGGCAAGTGATTAACTCTGAAGAGGGTTGGGATAGACAGTACCTTAGGTTTATTCTTTGAGGAAGAGCTGTTTATGAGTAATTTCTTGGCAAAGTTGAATCTTCCTTGGAATCCACTAGCTAGCACTGAGATGGCCGGATACTCTTTGAAGCTCCAAAATATGTGACTCCAAGAGTTTAGAATTTGAGCTTGATGAAAAGGCATCATGGGTAGATATGAAAACAGTTCCTCATAGTTGGCTCATCTGTACCCATCAATGCCCACATCTATGATCTCGACCTCGTCACCTTCATCCTCTTCTCTGTTTTTGTTGGAGGATTCCATTATATCAATGGCCTCATTATGTTCTTGCACTGGTTCTTCTTTATTTCCTACAGGGACCTCTTCTTCTACCATGGAGATGTTATTAGCCTCCCCCTCAACTTGATCATCTTCTTGTAAGATCAATAGCTCCCCCTCAACTGGAGCACCTTCTAGGATGGGAGCTTCAGGCATCTCCCCCTCAGCAGGTGTATTCTCTATCATTAGGGCTTCAGGTGTCTACCCCTCAGTTTGAGCTTTGACTTTTTGGCTTTCATTGGCTGGTTCCTTTTCAGCGGCCAATTCTTTGTCTTCCATTTTTAGTACTTCTTCATTGACAAGAATATATTTCTTGACCAGTTTTCTTCTTGGTTTTCTAAGCCGAGCCACAGCCTTAGGACTTTCTTGAACTTCAGTTTTGTCCTGCTAATCAGCCATAATGTTTGATTCAGCTACTTCCTTGCTTGATGTATTTGGTCTGGTCTCTACGATCGGTAGAGACTCTACGATCGAAGAGATGGATGGCCTTTTTGATTTGTGGCTGATTTTATTCTTCTTCAGCAGCTGAGAGATGGTAGCTCTATCTTCTTCTGCCTCAGCCTGTTGTTCCTTCCTTCTTAGGATCCTTAGAGTCTCAATGTCTGAGGACTCTACAGGCTTATCGGTAGTGGATCCCTAAGGCTCTTCTACAGTTCTGGCTTTCACCTTTCTTTTCCCCTTATTTTTTTTGACCAAAGCAATGTCTTCTTCTTTGTTAGCTTCTTCTTCTTCTTCTTCTTCTTCTTCTTCTGCTTCTCTGACAACTGACATATTTCCTAGCACTCCTGATTCCTTTATTTCACCAGTTCTACCACTAGATTCAGACATCATCTGCACATTTTTAGCTGGATTCCTTTTCTAGTTCTCGAATAGTTACTAGGTCATTCGACGGTTTGGATTAATGGCTTCTCCTTCATCGTCCACAAATAAGTCACCCAGAGCAGCCTGTAATGTGAGACCCCGAATTTTATGATATGAAAGTATTCAATTTTCTTATAATTATTCTATTTAGTAAATGGTGAAATTGATAAAAGGTTAAAGTTAAGGGTGATATGTGAAATTTTTTCAAAGTATGCAAGTTGTTATAAAATATTCGTTTGGTCAGAAAATATTCTTTTTGTCGGGGAATATCCGTAGGATGGCACAATTATTGGTGGACCCCACAACGGAAGTATTATCGTAGTAAGAAAATGACATAATTATCTTTTTATAAAAATAACAACGAAAGTGTTACCGTTAAAACTGTTGAACTACTCGGTAGTAAAAGTATAGTAATACGCGTGGTTGCATAGTAACACACGATATTGATTATTGATGCTTACGTGAGAAGTCACTCAGTTATACTCAATTATTGCTACAGTAATTGCTGCATCATATCTCTTATATTATTGATTCAATTATTTTCACAGTATCATCTGCATAATATGTTATATTATTAAATCAATAATTGAGACGGTAAAGTTATTCATATTATTATTTGCAATATTGACAATGTCTAGAAGTTCTGTTAAAGAGAAGTTTGGTCACCTAATTGTGCGCCAATAAGGAGAAATCCTTATCGAAAGCCCTCTCTTTCCTGGGAACGACCTGGTTGTTAAATATTGTGAGTTATAATATTAATGATGATAAGTTCGTGTTGATTAAAGATGAAATTGATAGTTCCATTGTGTTGGAATTATTAGTGTTAGTGGAAATCGACATTTATTCTGATATTAATTGATGTCTGGAAGTTTTACTGACCAGACGGGTAATTAATCGGATAAATGAGCAATTAATTGCTATTAATTCACATGATTATAACTATTTATTCATATGTGTGTACTATTGATTTACATTCTTGTACTATTAGGGGAGTTGGTGCAAGATTGATAATACTTGCACGACTAAGTTAAAAATGGAGGTATAGATGGAGGTACTATACTGTAATTTGTATTTTCACATGATTATAACTATTGATTCACATGATTGACTATTAGGGGAGGTGGTGAAAGTTTGATAATACTTGCAGGACTAAACTAAAAATGAAAGAAAAGTGGAAGGTATTATATTGTAATATTTCGAGCCCCAAAACGTGCAATTATCGAAACTATATTTTCCTATAAATAGAAGCTCATTCTTCCTTCATTTCTCACCAATTCACTAAAGCTATAGAGCAATTATTATAGAGAGAAATTATAGAGAGAAAGAAGAAGAGAAGTCTGCCTACTTACTATTTCCATATCCAGTTTTTTCTAAGGTAAGGGGTATTATTCTTTCGTATTCATGAAGAGAGTTATTTTCTTTCAATACTCGTAAGGGTTGTTATTCCATTCTTTATTATTATGTTGGAATAACCTGTCTATGCGAAGTACCGCATACATGGTGAAATTCTTCTGTTATTTCATTCTTTATAATTCTGTTGGAATAAATTGTCTGTGTGGTCTATCGCATGCCTGGTGAATTCTGTTGTTATTCCATTCTTTATTATTCTGTTGGAATATCCTGTCTGTACTGATTAGGCATGACCTGGTTCCATTCTTTATTATTTTGTTAGAATATCCTATCTGTGCGGATTACGCATGACCTGGTTCCATTCTTTATTATTCAGTTGGAATATCCTGTCTGTGCGGATTATGAATGACCTGGTTCCATTCTTTATTATTCTGTTGGAATAACCTGTCTGTGCGGTCTATCGCATGCTTGGTGAATTCTTTTGTTATTCTATTTTTTATTATTCTGCTGGAATATCCTGTCTGTGCGGATTACGCATGACCTGGTTCCATTCTTTATTATTCTGTTGGAATATCCTATCTGTGCAGATTACTCATGACTTGGTTCCATTCTTTATTATTCTGTTGGGAATAACCTGTCTGTATGGTCTATCGCATGCATGGTGAATTCTTCTGTTATTCCATTCTTTATTATTCTGTTTGAATAACCTGTCTATGTGGATTACCGCATGCATGGTGAATGATCCCTTGTATTCATTCCTTATTAAATTGTAGAAATGATCTGTCTACGTGGATTACCGCATGGCGGACGAAAATCCATTTGCAGTTTCGTAATTTTTCTGACCCTCAAAAATTCTGAAAATATTTGAAATGATAGTTTGTTAAGTTTTCTAGATTGTGTCCAAAAATGGAGATTTTTGGATGTATAGATTAGGAGTTACGAATTTTAAGGGAAAAGACTATTTTAAAAGTAAACCCTTATAACTCCTTATGGTTAACTCCAAAATTGGTGAAATTTTTATTGGGAGTACATGTATATAACAGGAGTATACCCTGTAAATTTCGGAATTTTTGGACAAAAGTACAATTTATGATAAATGTCTAAATATTCGGTAGTTTTGTCCATATGAAAAATAGTAAATGAATTTTAAAAATTTTGAGAAAAATATATGTTCAATATGGGACTATATTCTGCTAAATTCCAGGAAAAAATATTTTTGGAACTATTTTGGTATTTTTCATGAAAATGAACTAGTTATGAGTAAATGAATTAAATATGTTATGTAAAGTAACAAAATTGGAAAATAGGATTTTATGGCTTGGGAATCGTATATAAGGTATATACAGATTTTTGATGAGGGATTTGATCATTGGTGATGAAATCTTATGAGTATGACATTTTTGAATGATTAAATGCATTATTTGGTAAAGTGTAAACAATTAAAATAAATTATTTATAAATTTAAGAAGTGATTAAAATATTGTTATAATATTAATAATATTAGATTATGAGTTTATTAAGTGATTGATAATATTTGGATAAATTTAAAGTCTTTAATATTTATCCTTGTTTTCGTTTGATTAATGCTTATATCATTGTCATCATCCTCATGCTTATATTGTGATGAAAGTCATCTTTGGCTTACGTGCAAAGATGGACTATTGATTATTGATTTTACAATTGTATATCTTTGGCTTACGTGCAAAGATGGACTGTTGATTATTGGTTTTACAGTTGTATATCTTTGGCTTACGTGCAAGGATGGACTGTTGATTATTGATTTTACAGTTGTATATCTTTGGCTTACGTGCAAAGATGAACTATTGATTGATGAGTATCTTTGGCTTATATGCATAGATGAACTGTTTATTGGTATGATTATGACCAGGGATCATTCGGTATAATCATGACCCGTAATGTTATAGATGATGTGGTAAAAGTCCTCATTGGCCTGTAGTGCATTGATGGACAGTAATTGGTATGATTATAACCAGGGATTATTCGGTATAATCATGACCATTGTTGATTACATGAATATCCTTGGCTATAGTGCAGGGATGATTCGATGTTGTGGATTATTTATTGTCGAGTCTCAAAGAATAAAATATTGATTATACACTTTTAATTCGTAAAAGATAGTAGATATCATGCTCTACTTGACTCTTCTAAAATACAGTTGTATATCTTTGGCCTGTAGTGCAAAGATGAATTTATTAGTATGATTATGAGCAGGAATTTTGATTTGGTATAACCATGATTTTTGATGTTTCAAGTGAAGATAAGTGATGAAAATTATCTTCGTCCTGGGTGCGAAGAGGAAGTTAGAATCAAAATTATGATTATGAGTTATTCATATGATTGTGGACAGGAATTGTTAATTGATGTTACAGGGATAAAAC
This sequence comes from Panax quinquefolius, assembly GCA_020205615.1. Lineage (NCBI taxonomy): Eukaryota > Viridiplantae > Streptophyta > Magnoliopsida > Apiales > Araliaceae > Panax > Panax quinquefolius. Next base: position 35,967,139 of record CM035161.1, on the reverse strand, counting down.
ATTATTGGTGGACTTTTAACATGGAGAAGATAATAGATCCGATGGTCTATTTGACTCTTCTAATGGATTGCTTCGCTCCAATCGCAACTATGGTTGAAAAGTTTTATCATCTACCATATGTTCTAAATCTCGATTTATTACCGATGAAGGCTATTGATGATGTAAATTATCTTTAGTCATGATATTCTTTATCGGGCTAGTTATGCTTTCACCCTTTTTTGCTTCACAATTCCTTTCGGTAATAAGAGTGTAGTTTGGTCGAGCGAGGTAATCGGAGAATAGAACGTTGGTCTATAGTCGCTTTGAGATTCTCCCTAAATAGTATGGAAATAATTTTATTGAGAACTTTAGATAAGTGTGTCGTATTGTATACGCCATTTGATATTTAATTTTGGTGAACCGAATAGGGTGAGGTGAACCCAACTTTGGAAGGGTGTTTTGCCACTATCATACAAGATGTCTAATGACATACAACCTTGTGTTATCATAAGATGTGGTTGTGCACATCCACTTCTTGAGAGTATATCTATGAAAGCACTACCTATATAATCTTGGAGTTTGTTTGAAATATGATTCTCAATTGGAGACAATGGAGATAATTATAAGTCAAGAGAAGACTCACCATTGGAAAGAAGATGATAACAATCTTCTTGTTTTTCTTTGGGGACTATTGGGTCAACCAAGGATAATTACGTGTGGACATATGATATCTATCATAACCTGGGCGCATGGCCTCCCATGTATACGAAGGTTTCTTGAGTATTTTCCAAAGATTTTAATTTCTAAAACAGCTTATTGAATCGTAGTTTTATATAAAGTACCATTGTAAGGTTGTGGTCGATGCACCACTTAGAGAGTTACATACATTTGTATTAAAACTCACAGCTTTAATCTGTGGTCGTGTTCTCGCATTTACGCCAACAAATTGTATAAATGAAGTTTGTAAATGATTTTTATAGTGTGATATCTGGCGACTCAGAATGGGTCGCGTGGACCTATTTTGGGGGCGTCACATGTAAGATGATGCTTATAAATCGCCCATAGAGCATTTTTTGAGAGCTCTTGTCTTCCTGGAGCTGATTAACTAATTCCCAATCCATTCAAGCAATAGAACCCCATAGTTAAGTTGTATTTCATAACGTATGGCAGTCATAAGCTTGAGTTGCACCTCATTCACAGAGTCATGACCAGAGCTCTTGCAACATATGCATTTTCCAATAATATCAGCTAGAAATTCATACCTATGTGAAAACTCCTTCTTCTTGTATCCTTTGACAGAGGGGGATTTCTTGTGATGCATTTTTTTGAGTCCTTTATGGAAGTCTATGCCATCTATGGACGGATACCCTTCAGGTTTGAGACCTAGGGCTAGATTGATGTCTTCAGCCTTAAGTTTGATTTCTACGTTTCTAACTTTCGCAGTGATGGTGTTGTTTTCAAATACACCATTACTGTAGAATTCTTTCACCAGCTTCGGGTAGATCAATGTGTCTGTGCCCAGAGCTTCTTCGAGTCCAACCTTCCTTAATAATGCCAGAGTCTTATGAAATTTTGGCTCAACTGTTTTGAACTCATCAAAAAAAAGTCTGTAGCCAAAGATGACGTTGGAAGCCGCCATTGATTTTCTTGCAGGAAGTGTGACTGACTGAGCTTTCTTCTGGTTTAGGGTTTCTGCTTGAGAGATGAAGAGAGAGATAATCTTTTGAACTTCAGATTTCACAAAGACGATTTTAATTTGTACTTGTAACTTCCCTATCTCTATTTTGCTTAGTGGGATAAGTGTCAAGTTTTGCTTGGCTCTACGAATTTTGACTTAGGAGGATTGTACTGATTTTCCCCTTCTGAGCTAATGTCCTTAGCAAGGACTACGATCGTTGAGATGGTCCTTGTCATCGTTGAGTCTGTTCTGCATTCATTGAGTCTGGTAAGCTATCGTCTAGTCTGTTTAACATTCGTTGAGACTGCTCAACTATCGTTGAGTATATTCTCCAATTCGTCGAGTCGGCACTACGATCGTCGAGTCTGACTTATTCTTTGTGATGAACCTTTTTGACTTTGCACTCTTCTTGGTTCAAGGTAACTCAGGAAGGGCCAACCTCATAGAGTGAATCAAGGGTTAGGTTTGTTCCTGAGGTGCTCTTTAGAGAGATTGCTTAGTTTTGATCTTCATCATCACAGGATGCTCCTTTGTTTTGTTGATGGAACTCTGCTATCGTTGAGTCTGCACCACAATCATGGAGTTTGCACTACGATCGTTGTCTTTTATGACACTTTGCCTCTACGATCATAGACTTCCTTTGATCATGTCTTTATTTTTGAACATAGCCTTTAAATCTATATGGTTAACACAAACTAGAGCATATTTTTCATGGTTGCAAGTTAAGCATGTCTAGCTCACTTATCAGTTTGTTAAATCTGGATTCATCTAGAGGCTTTGTAAAAACATCAGCAAGTTGATTTTCAATAGGAATATATTGTAATGATATAGTTCCATTTTGCATATGATCCCTGATGAAGTGATACCTTATTTCTATATGCTTAGTCCTAGAATGCATGACAGGATTATGAGTTATTGCAATAGCACTTGTGTTATCACAGTGAATGGGTATAGATTTGAATTCAAACCCATAATCTGCTAACTGGTTTTTCATCCATAGGATCTGAGTATAGCAGCTGCCTGCAGCAATGTATTCAGCTTCTGCAGTTGAAGTAGATACTGAATTTTACTTCTTGCTAAACCAAGACACAAGTCAATTACCTAGCAATTGACAAAAGCATCGGTACTCTTTTCTATCTAGTTTGCGACTTGCAAAATCAAAGATCTGTGTATCCTGTTAGTTTAAATGAGGACTCCTTGGGATACCAAAGTCCCAAGTGAGGTGTACCCTTGAGATGCCTGAAAATCCGCTTGATAGCAGTTAAATGTGATTCTTTAGGACTAGCTTGAAATCTGGCACAAATGCATGTTCAGAAACATTATATCCGGTCTATCTTGGCGTTAAGATATAAAAGAGAGCCTATCATACCTCTATATTGAGTTATATCAATACTTTTACCTTTTTCATCTTTGTCAAGCTTGGTTGCAGGAACAATTGTGGTTTTCATGGGAGAGGCTGATTCCATGCCATACTTCTTAAGTAAGTCTTTAATGTACTTGGCTTGGTTTATGAAGATTCCTTCATCAGTATGCTTTACTTGCAGTCCAAGGAAGAAGTTCAGCTCACCCATCATGCTCATTTCAAACTTGCTCTGCATAAGCTTGGAGAATCTCTTACATAACTTTTCATCAGTAGATCCAAAGATAATATCATCAACATATATTTGAACTAGTAGGACTTTATCTTTATGCTTTCTAAGAAATAGTATGGTATCTACTCTACCTCTAGTGAACCCATTTTCAATAAGAAAGTTAGTTAGTGTTTCATACCATGCTCTAGGTGCTTGTTTAAGACCATATAAGGCTTTGTCTAATCTAAAGACATAATTAGAAAGAGATGGATTAATGAAACCTGGAAGTTGTTCTACATAGACTTCTTCTTGAAGTTCACCATTCAGGAATGCACTTTTGACATCCATCTGAAAGACCTTGAATTTCATGTGAGTAGCAAAGGCAAGGAATATTCTGATGGCTTCTAGTCTGGCAACAGGTACAAATGTCTCATCGTAGTTAATGCCTTCTTCCTGAGATTAGCCCTTGGCCACTAGTCTTGCCTTATTCCTGGTGATGACTCCATCTTCATCCATCTTGTTTCTGAAGACCCACTTGTTTCCAATAACAGGATGATTCTTTGGTCTTTGAACCAGTCTCCATACTTTGCTTCTTTCGAACTGATTAAGTTCTTCTTGCATGGCCTCTATCTAGCTGGAGTCTTCCATAGCATCCTCTTTCTTCTTCGATTCTGTGACACCCCCAAATTCGGGTACTTCCATTTCCGCAGGATTTGGTGTTCACTGTATAAATATCATCTATTGTAAGACCCCAACTTTTATGAATAAAGATGAATTTTCTATAATTATCATTTTTAAATATTATGGAATGAATTTGATATAATGTTATAGTTGTGGGTAATATTTAGAAATTTTGTAAAGTACGCAAGTTGTTTATAATATTCTATTGGTCGGGGAATATTCATTTTAACAGGGAATATTTTTACGACTTTGCACAATCATTAGGTGGACCTACAATTAATTATTGCTTGATTGAGAAAACGACAAAAAAATATATTTTATGAAAATAACGACGGAAGTTTTACCGTTAACTGTCAAACATGCGATGTTAAAGAAATGCGAGGAATACGCGTGGTCGCATAAGAGCACACTGTATTGATTATTGATGCTTACGGTGAGAAGTCACTCTGCTTTGTTCAATTATTGCTTCAAAGAATTCTTTGCATAAGTATCTCACGTTATTTGATTCAATTATTGTCAATATTTTATATATTATTAAATTAATAATTGAGATAACAAAGTTGTTAATATTATTATTTGCATTATTAATGATGTCTAGAAGTTTTGCCAGGAGAGGTTCGTCACCTAATCAAGCGCCAATAGGAGAAATCCTTATTGAAAGCCCTCTTTCTCGGGAACGACCTGGTTGATTAATAGTGTGAATTATGATAATAATGATGAAGAAGTTTTGTTTTATTAGTATTATTAATGTAATAAAACAGAGAAGCTTTTTATATAAAACAAAATACTTTTATAAAGTTATTCGCTTTTATTAGGCTAATAGTAAAATCTTTTTATATAAAATGTAATACTTTTATAAAGTTATCTATTTTATTAGACAATAATTAGAATATATTATATTTTATTATGCATAGTATTTGCATAGTGCTCGCATAGTGTTTGCAGATAGTAAAATCTTTTTATATAAAACATAATACTTTTATAAAGTTATTCGTTTTATTAGATTATAAATAGAATATATTATATTTTATTGTAAACCAATCTGACCGTCTCGCTTAAAAGTAAATCAATCTGAACTGCTCATGGATTGGTTACTATTCGATTCATTATTTTATAAATGAAGCTCATTCCTTCATTATTTCTTACGAATTCACTTTGAAACTCTGAGAGAGAAACGTAGAGAGAATTCTTCTTCTATAATCTTGAGCGTATTTCTTTAGGGTTTAAGAAAGCTTTGAAGCGTGGTGCAAGTTTCTTCAAGTATATCCCCGCCTCACCGCTTTCGAGTACTTTTCTTTATAAGGTAAGGGGTATTTTTTTCATATTCATGAAGAGAACTTCATTATTCTATTCTTTATTATTCTGTTGGAATAACTCAGATACGCTGGCCTACCCTATACTTGGTGAAATTCTTACATTATTCCATTATTTATTATTCTCATTGAATAACTTTGTCATGCTAAGTACCGCATACATGGTAAAATTCTCGTTGTTATTCCATTCTTTATTATTCTCATTGGAATATCCTCGTGCATGCATTTTACGCCGGACCGGTTCCGCTCTTTATTATTCTTTGAATATCCTCATGCAAGGCGCTTTTACTGCCGGACCGGTTCCGTTATTTATTATTATATTGAATAACTGTCTACATGCCAAGTACCGCATGCATGGTGATTTCTGTTGTTATTCCATTCTTTATTATTCTATTGAATATCCTGCGTCATGACACGCCTTTGACGGTTCCGTTATTTATTATTCTATTGGAATAACTCCGCCTATCTGAAGTACCGCATGCATGGTGATTTCTTTTGTTATTCCATTCTTTATTATACTTCAGTTGGTTAAAGTTTTGACTTCTATACTCCATGAAATTTGTGGAATATCCTTGATATTTGCACTTCATCCAAAGATCTTTTATGGAAATATTCTTCTGAGCATTCTTAAATTTTACTCTACAAAAAAGTATCATGTTGACAATTTGGATGTTATTAGTTCCTGAATAAATTAATTCTTGAACTTGTTTTATTGAACTCTTATATTATTGACATCATCCTCATGTTTATATTTTTTTTGAAAGTCATCTGTGGCCTGTAGTGCATAGATGGACTTGGTATGATTATGACTGTGGATTATTCTTTATGTAATCACGACCGTAATGTTACAATGATGTGGTAAAAGTCCTCATTGGCCCATTGTGCATTGATGGACAGTTGTTGGCATGATCATGACCATTGATGAATACACGAATATCCTTGGCCCGTAGTGCATGGATAATTTGTGGTTGTGATACTAATGAATATCCTTGGCCGTAGTGCATTGATGATGTGGTTTATTTATTAAGCTGAGTCCCAACGATAAAAGTGATGAAAAACCTTTTCAATCATAAAAGATAGTAGATTTTATTCTCTACTTGACTCTTTTAATGGATCAGATGTTACTGCTTTGTGCTTAAACTTGATGTCTATTGTATTTTATCGCTTTAACATTTTTGAAGACTAATGATAATTTATTCTCGCATTATCTTAGTCATAATATTTCTTCTCGGGCTAGTTGAGCTCACCCTTTCTTTCACTGCTTCTCTTCGTGAAATGAGAACGTAGCCGTAACTAGTCGGGAAACAGCAGTGACGGTCCGATGATAGTATTAGTAGTCCTCACTATTCATTAAATAAAGTGTGACAATAAATGTAATGAGGACTTATTCTGAGAGTGGATATTGTCTAAAAGACAATATTTGTATTAAAACTCACAACTCTCTTGTTGTATATTAAAGATTGTATTTGTATTCTGTACCATGTATTTGGCAACTCAGAATAGGTGATGTATACCTATTTTGGGGGCGTCAGATCTATCTATCTACCCATAAATAAAAGCAAACTATGCAATAGATAGAATTAAATAAATAAATCTCCCCTTATGGGGTTACTTCATCTGCATAAAATACAATCCAGGTCACTCTAACCTTAAAAATCTGTGCGGAATCATAAACAATAACAAGTCTTACATAACATCAAGTCTATAAATAAATACACATCAAGTCTAAAATAACAACAAGTATTCCTCATTTGTTTACCTTGCCCTTGCCTTTACGAGTGGAAGGCTCATCTGATCTTTCGTTCTTAACTGCAATGTTCTGCCCTCCTTGTTGACTTCCAGCTGACTAGTTATCAGACCACTTCCTCTTCTGATTATTACTACCTCCCATGCTACCTCCACCAGTCTTGTTAGTTCCTTCATTTTCACTCTTTTTCTTCTTCTGATCCTGATTATATTTAGTTACCGCATCGCTTCCACCTTCAGCGAGTATAGCCTTCTCTAACACTCCAGCAAAAGTGTTCAATTGGAACATTGACACCTTGGTATACAACCAGGGCTTCAGTCCCTGCTCGAAACATCTTGCCTTCCTCTCATCAGTATGCACTTGGTATGTGGCGAACCTAGCCAACTCGTTGAACCTTGTCGCATAATCTGCTACGGATATACTCCCCTATTTTAATTCCAAAAACTGAACTTCCATTTGGTTTTGTGAACTAGTCGGAAAATACATCTCGAAAAACATTTCCTTGAATCTCTCCCAGGTTATTACACCTTCTCCTCCTCGTACTTTGTTTGCCTGCCACCAATAACTGGCTTCAGACTTCAGCATGAATGTTGCGTATGCAGTTTTTTGGTCTTCTCTTACTTTAGCGACATTAAACACCTTCTCCATCTCCATAACCCAGGTTTGAGCCTCGATCGGGTTTATGGAACCCTTAAACTCTGGCGGTCCCACCGCCTTGAAATCCTTAAACGATGTGTTTAGTGGAGCTTGTGGTTGATTATTAATTGCTCCTATAATAGGTTCATTAATCTTTGAATGTAGTTAGCATTGGCGTCGTTGTTGTTATTCATCTGCTTCTCCTTGAGCTTGTTGATTTGCGCTTTTGTCTTCTTCTAGCGGCATATTTATGTTAAGAATATACGCTTTATTAAGTCTTTATTCAATCCCTTAAACATTTAAGGCTTAACTAAAACATTTAATCATAATTCACTTAACACATTATTTTAAATAAACTCTGACATTTTATTCAATTCAAAAGTTTTAACATCATACGATAACATCACTGCTATTTACATCAACTATCCCTAGATAAAGAATCTACAGGATTTAAAGCATTAAAATATTCCTTTGTTTATAAACACATCAGAATTTACATCTTTAACTACCAGATAGGTTTTCACATAATTAAACTAATTCTATCACTGCATTTTAAGGCGCTGAATAGCCTTGCCACGTTCCTCTTCCATGATGCGGGACATCGTCCTGCGATCTAGCATATATGATAGTAGACCTTCAAACTGGATTGGATACCTCATAACTCGATCCTGGGCCTCATCCATTGCATTTTGAAGTGTAGAGTACGTCTCCCCAAGCTAAGGCTTCTTCGCACGACAATCCTCTTCTGCAAGATCAGCACGGCGTGACTCTCTTACCCAGCCCTCCTCTGCTATGGCCAGCCTTTCTGAGCTCTCTTTCAGCTCCTTCTTCAACTTTTTTATTTCTTCGGACTTCTCCTCGATTTGACCCTTCTCGTGAACCAAATCCCACTCCACGTTTCCTAAACGTGTGTGAAGAGTCACAATTTTCCCATCCTTCTGCTCGATGGTAATCTGCTGAATAATAGCCCTCTCCTTCAGCTCCTGAATAGTGTCTTGCAACTCTATGTTATGATCATAAAGCGCATCATACATCTCACCATCGATGGAGTTCGGTGGGAACTCCTCTTCCTCCTCTTCTTCATCAAAATCCTCTTCCGAATCAGTCTCAGGCTCATGCTCCTGACCAACAACAGTGATCAAAGGAGATGGCTCTCTCTGTGCCAACTGTTCCCTGATGACATAAATGTCTCGAGGCTCATCCTCTGTAGGTACTCGGGGTTCTTCCTCCCCAGCTCGACTAGCTCCTCCAACATCCGACATCCTGACAACAAAATTTTAAGTTTTAGTTACTAATCCGTGCTAGCGAACACATAATTTAACACATAAGCACATAAAGTCTTTTATTATCTTCAATGAATTTAGAAATTCATTTCTTATAACTCGATAAGAGTTTACCACCACTATGTTCTCGATCTCCTATAAGGCTACTACCTAAGGTTGTTCCCCACCTAAGGTTCATAACCTCATGACTTTGATACTAACTCAGCGTGACACCCCCAAATCTGGGTACTTCCATTTTCGCAGGATTTGGTGTTCACTGTACAAATATCATCTATCTATCTACCCATAAATAAAAGCAAACCATGCAATAGATAGAATTAAATAAATAAATCTCCCCTTATGGGGTTACATCATCTGCATAAAATATAATCCCAGGTCACTCTAACCTTAAACATCTGTGCGAAATCATAAACAATAACAAGTCTTAAATAACATCAAGTCTGTAAATAAATACACATCAAGTCTTAAATTACAACAAGTCTTCCTCATTTGTTAACCTTGTCCTTGCCTTTACTAGTGGAAGGCTCGTCTGATCTTTTGTTCTTAACTGCAATGTTATTATTACGCAAGAGTGAGCACGATTGCCCACAAGTATAACAATATAACAAAGAAATAATAACATGTGAATAACTCAAAGGCTTCTGAAACATGAAAACTCAGCTTTTGAATCAAGAATGAATAACAAGAAACAAAAGAACTTCTGAGGGTCATAAGACCTTGAACTATGTCCTAGGTTGTCAAGTGTTTATACTTGATGTAAAATCCCAAATTTTATGAATAATGATTTAATTTTCTCGAAATATTTTTTTGAAATTATGGTGTGAATTTGAGATAATATTATAGTTGTGGGTAGTATTTATAAATTTTGCAAAGTATGCAAGTTGTTGTATTATATTCGATTGGTGGGGAATATTCTTTGTGTCAAGAATATTCGTGCGACACGGTACAATCATTGGTGGACCTCACAATGGAATTATTGTCGGATTGAGAAAATGATAAAAATATTTTATAAATAACTACGGAGGTGTTATTGTTAAAACCGCTTGAACTACCCTAAGTAGTAAAGTACAAAGAATACTGCTGTGGTTGCATAGTAGCACACCAGATTGATTATTGATGTTTACGTGAGAAATCACTTAGTTATACTCAATTATTGCTACAGTAATTGCTGCATCATATCTCTCATATTATTGATTCGATTATTGTCACAGTATCATCTGCATTATATGTTATATTGTTAAATTAATAATTGAGATGACAAAGTTATTCATATTATTAAATCACAATATTTACAATGTCTAGAAGTTCTGTCAAGGAGAGGTTTGGTCACCTAATTGCACGCCAATAGGGAGAAATCCTTATTGGAAAGTCCCCTCTTTCCTGGGAACATCCTGGTTGTTAAATATTGTGAATTATAATATTAATGATGAATAAGTTTGTGTTAATTAAAGATGAATTTGATAGTTTCATTATGTTGGGATTATTTGTGTTAGTAAAAATCGACATCTATTCCGATGATAATTGATGTCTGGAGGTTATATTGTTCAATCGGGTTTTCGGGACACTTTTTTTGTCGGAGTTACTATTCACGAGTTACTATTCACGAGTTACTATTCACGAGTTACTATTCATGAGTTACTATTCACGAGTTACTATTCACGAGTTACTATTCATGAGTTACTATTCACGAGTTACTATTCACCGGGTTACTATTCACTCTAGTATTGTGCATTCGGGTATTTGGGTACAATATTATTCCATGAGGATCGTGCTAATTTTTCAGACCGTTGGTTGAAGTTATATTAGTGAATCAATATGGACCGCTGGTGGAAAGTTATAATAGTGAATCAATATGGATCATTGGTTTAAAGTTTTAATAGTAAATCAAGATGGACTGCTTCCTTTAAGTTTTAATAGTAAATCAATCAACCGTCCGCTTTAAAAGTAAATCAATCTGGACCATTCGTGAATTAGTTACTATTCAATCCATTCTTCTATAAATAAGCTCATTCCTTCATTATTTCTTACGAATTCAATTGAAACTCTAGAGAGAAATTATAGAGAGAAAGAAGAAGAGTATTCTTTACTTCACTACTTCGATATCCAAAGGTCTTTTTTACTAGTGGGGTGTTATTCTTTTGTATTCATGAAGAGAACTTCATTATTCCATTCTTTATTATTATATTGAATAACTCAGATACGCGGACTCCCTATACTTGGTGAAATCCTTTTGTTATTCCATTCTTTATTATTCATTGGAATAACTCAGTATCGCTATTTACCCTATACTTGGTGGAATAACTCAGATATGCGGTTTTACCTATACTTGGTGAAATTCTTCTCATTATTCCATTCTTTATTATTCTGTTGGAATAACTCAGATACGCTTAATCCCCTATACTTGGTGAAATCCTTTTGTTATCCCATTCTTTATTATTCTGTTGGAATAATCTGCATACGCGGTTTACCCTATACTTGGTGGAATAACCTGTATATGCGGTTTATCCTATACTTGGTAAAATTCTGTTGTTATTCCATTATTTATTATTCCGCATTTAATATTCTGTTAGAATATCCTGTCAGTGTGAATTTCACCTGACCTGGTTCCATTATTTATTATTCCGCATTTAATATTCTGTCGGAATATCCCGTTGGTGTGAATTTCACTTGACCTGGTTCCATTATTTATTATTCCGTTATTTATTATTCTGTTGGAATAACCTGTCTATGCGAAGTACCGCATGCATGGTAATTTCTGTTGTTATTCCATTCTTTATTATACTCAGTTGGTTAAAGTTTTGATTTCTATACTCTATGAAATTAGTGGAATATCCTTGATATTTAAGGCTTTCATCCAAAGATCTTTTTCATGGAAATATTCTTACGAGCATTCTTGAATTTTACTCTACAAAAGAAGTATCATGTTGACAACTTGGATATTATTAGTTCTTGGTTAAATTAATTCTTGAACTTGTTTTTATTGAATTCTTATATTATTGTCATCATCCTCATGTTTATATTTTTTTGAAAAGTCATCTCGTGGCTCTGTGTAGTATAGATGGACTTGGTATGATTATGACCGTGGATTATTCAAAGGTAATCATGACCGTAATAATGTTACAATGATGTGGTAAAAGTCCTCATTGGCCGTGAGTGCATTGATGGGCCGCTTGTTGTCATGATCATGACCATTGATGAATACACGAATATCCTTGGCGATGAGTGCATGGATAATTTGTGGTCGTGACCTAATGAATATCCTTGGTAGTAAGTGCGGAGATGATGTGGATTATTTATTAAGTCGAGTCTCGGCCGATAAAAGTGATGAAAAACTTTTTAAATCATAAAAGATAGTAGATTTTATTCTCTACTGACTCTTTTAATGGATTGCTTATTCATCACGCAGCTTAAACTTGTTGTACATTGTATTTTATCGGTTTAACATTGTTGAAGGCTAATGATAATTTATCCTGCATTATCTTAGTCATAATATTTCTTCTTTGGGCTAGTTGAGCTCACCTTTCTTTCACCGCTTTCTCTTGAAATGAGAACTTAGCGAGGACTAGTGGGAACAAAGTGATGGTCCGGATGATAGTATTAGTAGTCCTCACTATTCTGTTAAATAGTGTGACAATAAATGTAATGAGGACTGAATTTGAGTTTGTATACTGTCTATGAGGACTCCATTGAGAGTGGATATTGTCTAGAAGGCAATATTTGTATTAAAACTCACAGCTTTTGTTGTATATTGAAGATTGTATTTGTATTCTGTACCATGTATCTGGCGACCCAAGATGGGTGATGTATACCTATTTTGGGGGCGTCACACTTGAAACCTTTAACAGTCATAAGACTATAGACTCTTCTTCGCATACTTAGGGGGATTGTTGATTGGATAACCGATCACTAAACACGAGCAAGTATACGCGGTCTAACAAGTAATACAGTGATAAGTAGAGTGTCGTACCCACGAGGAACTATCACTAATATTTACCAAATACCGACTTTATATCGCTAAAGTCTTATTCGAACAACAATAAATGAAAGAGTGATTAATCTAAGCATAACTAATTATCAAAGTAAGTAAATAGATAACGAATGGTAATCTAAGGAATAACAAGCTAAGGTTACAACTTCACCCCACTCAGGCATTCTGTCGAACACCTGGCATGCTATGCTTCATCAAACTAGCTACCCTTCTCTCTATAGCCTAAATGGTCACGAAAATTTGTCGATCGAGAACACACAAGTGCTCATACACCTCTGTCGAGTTATGTACGAACATATCCTTTCCAGATCCACCCGATAGGGAATAGAACAGAAAAGAACGCCCAAGCTAGATACAATCCTACATATGTCTATGCGAATTGATAAGAACAAGGATTTAAGCATTAGCTCTCAATTAGGTCGCACGTGGTGCACAGATATATGTCTATTCTACGCACAACTTATGCAGTCGAAACCCATAATCATATGCCAATATATTCAGGTGTAAATCTATAATTCTTCTGTTGATATCATGTAAATTACCAAAATCAACGCTAATGTCTTAGCGAGAATCATTAAGCATAAATATATCAAATCAAATCATATGGTGCCAACCAAAGAGATAAGACAGTTAATTTAAATAACAAATGGTTCCATTATAACCTTAGAGTAAATATTCAGTTCATAGCTATTGAATAAAATACAAGTAGCAATAAAGATAATATTTATGGATTACAAAATCAGAGAAAATAAATAGATAAGAAGAAACTCTGTCAAGGCCCTTCAATCTCTAACTATTCTGCTCGAATCAAGCTCTCCAGTCCGTGTAGCTCAATGCTCTTGATGCTCCAAAGAAACCCAAACTTCTCCCTAAACTATCTAATCTATATTTACAAACATTTATCAAGAAGAAAGGAGGAGAAAATTACAACATAAAGCTAAGCTAAAAAACTAATCTAGATACTCTCTCTAAATGATATATCCATTATGCAGCCTCCCTTTCCTTATATATCTTCTGCTCCTTTTCTAGGTCAAAAAGTAGCCTTTCTCCGCTTGAGGAACTTGGAGGTGGCGCTGCCATGCGTGGCCAATGAAGCTTTAAATGGTATTTGCTTTGCACCATATTAGTAATAACATGGACACCGAGCTCACGCCGCAACAGAGCTCATGGAGAACGATGGCAGCCGCAGGCCACCACGACAATGAGGGTCGGGAGGTGGCCAGCTGCCAGGCAGACTGAGAAAGAAGCTTCCATTCCCTTTTAAAGCTGGAAAAGTACTGTAGAGCCCTGCAATTCATCAGCTAATCACAATAACACTATATTTATATAAAACTACATAAAAACTACGAATTCAGGCAATTATTTAAGTCATAAAGTATCCGATTTGCGGGTATAAATCCCACTCATCAAATACCCCCAAACTTAAGTCTTTGCTTGTCCTCGAGCAAATTATTTAAAACACATTAACAAAAGTAAAACACACGCAAAGGAAAAATGAACCTATAATAAATTATCATGGCTTCAAATCAGAAAGCTACTCTCAGAGAATAGGACAAACACAGATATGAATAAGGGCTCATTCAATTCTAGGCATAAGACTGTATTCGATCCATTCTATGTGTGTGGAGACCAACCGTCCTGACTAATCATAGCTTCTAAATAAGTTCGCACAGTCGATTGTTAATACAAATATGCACACTCCACAACTTAAACATTCAACAAGCATTAAGAATAAGACACAAGTGCGAATGCATCAAAAGACTCTAGCATGAAGACTGTAAAACCTAACTCTCAGATGGACCTTAATTACCTTAGGCTAATCAGAACTACCCATTAATGAGCTTTTGATCAGTGACTCCCAAACCAGATGGCTTTAAGGCACTAGGTGTAGAACACCCCTAAGAATTTAGTAACTCGAGTAGCAAAGGCCACGTAATCAATATAAGCCAACTTAGACTTTACGAGCAATCAAGATTATTAAAGCGAGTGCATTTTATGCTCCATCTCAATATCTCGATCCTGCGTTTATGGGCGAGTGCGTTTTACGCTCCATCTCGACCCACCGCAAGACTTTCGATATTCAATCTTCAATAACAATTTTTTTATTTTTTATTTTTTTATTATTTTTTTTATATCTAATCATGCACGAATCCAAGATCCACAACTGTAAAAACGTCTAAGCCTTTTATTACCTTGGAAAAATTAAAATTTATAAGAGTGAACAAATGCTCAAAGCAATAAACACGCGAACTCAATTTTGAAAAAAAAATTACTAGTTAACATAGTTGGTCGGTGCTTGCTAAAAGGACGGATCAATAACAGTCTAAACTTATCAATTGAAAAACCCCTAACTCATACATGCATGACACAACTCTAAGAGATAGACCATAAAACTTGGTGCTTGTCATCAGCCATAATAAAAAAAAATAATGATAACTATAACACCCTTGCTAAATAGCATGTCAAAATAGGGTGAAAAAGGCCATTCATATGGCACAAACATCTAATCTGTATAAGCCCCAAAAAGATGGCTATAAACCACAATCATGCTAAAAATAATCAAAGCATAAATAAATAAAACCAAAAACAGTTCATGGCATCCATAATGATAAAAATTCAAACATAATCCCGCAGTTCAAAAGACTGCACCACAATACTGATAAATAAAAACATAATAAAGTACTAAAGTCTGGAAATCCTAACATGGCAGTACGGAAATAAATAGATAAAAGCCAAAAAAACACCCCTAAACTTGAGGTGAGCAATGCCCTCATTGCTAAACATAAAGTAATTATATACAAGAGGGATTCCCTGGAGATTGCTCACTCAGCAGCGGCATCGGCTTCATCCTCATCAATTGATCCCGATCGGCACGTGGTGATGGATGGGAGGTAAGGTGGGAAGACGGGAGGCTCGAAACCGGTATGGCGTGAACTCAATTGCTCTCGCCACAATAGTCTCGCAATAGATGCTCTCGCATAGTGTTCACTAGCTTAGCTTGGTATCTTGCGCGCTTCTCTCCGCCTCTCCGAGCCACAAATTGCCATGTGGCTCACATGCTTTACTGCCTCGGCGTCCTGTTTTTGATCTGAAAGAGGTGAAGGATGCCATGATGTCTGCCAAAAGACCCTGACTAGCTGGGCCTGCCTCAGGTGCTTAAGAAGGCTCTGGGTTTGCTGAAGGAGGTAGCACTCTAGGTGGACCGTATCCCTCGCCTCTGGCATGAGACTCTGCCTCATCCCACTTTCATAGTAGCATTTGACACGGTCAGTGGTCAATGATCATCATCGAGGCAAAGCTATCTCTTGAACCCCACTGGATACCTTCCTGCTTATACAATGTAGTGATCAATGATGGATGAGGAAGTCCAGCAGCAATGGTACTTTTTATTGCCTTCCGAATGGAGTCATGAATGAGCACACCAATATCCACATGTAGGCTCGTGACAATGGCGAAAAGCAGGATCGCCCTATCCTTAGTCACGTCGCTCAAATGACGGGTGGGGATCATGTTGGCACAAATGAAGCCAAACCACGCCTTCCCGTAGCGACTGAGTGCCGAAGACGGGAAATTGGTCTTTTCCCCCGTGTAATCATTTTTCTTCCACTCAGTCCCGGGTTTGCAAAGCCGCCTAATGATATCATCAAGATCATAACTGTGGAGTCCCAACTGCATGTAATCATTGCCCGTATAGTTGACCGTTTCAAAAAAAGCATTGATGGCCTGACTACTGTACGCCACTTGCTTCCCCCGAACTTGAACAACAGCCGGGCCTTTAGGACTGGCGTTTGTATAGAACTCTCGAACCACAGATACAACTGCTGAGATGGGTGGTTTTGTGAAGTTGATCCAATGCCGCTCCAATATCATGGTGTTTAGCTCACCATCTTTCCTATCCGGCCTGAACCCCCGCTCAGGAATCAGATTGCATGAGCCGAAAGAACTTTTGTACCATTTCAAGGCCTCCTCATTGATAAATTTGGCTCTTTCCCAACCCATGGGTGGTGGTGCGGCGGACGATGAAGACCCTCCTACGCTCAAGTGTTGCCTTTTTGGTGACATGACAAAATTCACAGTAATAGGCTTGCACACAATCCGAAGACCCGATTCAAAACTCCCCCAAACTTCGGCTAGAACAACCCAACAGTTATCTATGCCAAAATAGCACAAATCAGCTAACCTTTTGGTTCAGACAATTTATCAAACACCTTGTGTGTGTTCTTTAAAACAAATTTGGATAGCCTTTGCTTGTGATTACTCTATCCAGATTTCTATCAGTGGAAATCGCACCAATATGCAGCAAGAAGAAGAACACAGCAAATCGACATAGTTTATATCAACTTGCATAAAAATCTCAAAAGTACCTTCAGTGGGCAAACCCTAGGTTGACTGATCTCTTCTGGATGTGCGAACTTAGCCTAGAGTCTTGAGGGATCAAGGTGTGTGGTTTGATTAAGGTTTAGGAGTTTGAGAATGTAGGGCAAATTTTTGGCTTTGGGATTCGCTTGTGTGCTGCCAAATTGTGCCGAGAGATGTCGAGAGGAATGCTGCCGAGACTGTTGAGAGATTAGACTTGGATAGGTACAACTTGCAGGCCAAAAGTAGCATTTAAAAATCAAATTCTCATCGCTTGTAAGAAGTATGCGAGATCTCTTTGTTAATCAAGCGTCACGACCACGAGTTAACAGTAGGTGGGCTTCATTTGGAGGTCTTGCATGATGCGAGATTCCTTTGTTGGATGGTCTTTGCGCTGAAGTTAACGTATGTAAGTGCTCATGGTGCTTGGCGACATGAGGTGCAACACTATGGTTGGCTCCGCGGCGCGAGGTGCAATTTCTGAGATTTCTTGATTGTTATCTGCACATGTCAAGGCAAAAATAAAAACAACACTATAAAGGTTATAATCCGTTACTAAAAACCTCCGAAACACTATTGTAATATACACTACATCATACTAAACATGCCGCATGCTGATGATAGACACAAGACATTAACACTTAATCTGGCAGCCATATTAACAACTAAAGTGAATAGACACAAGGTAAACTAGACATAAAGTAAAGAAAAACAGATAAATTTATACCGAGATGGGGGTGCCTCCCCGCCAAGCGCTTGTTTTAAAGTCGTCGGCTTGACTATATTGATGCCGTTTAATCCGGCTCATAAGCAAAAATAACCTTTGCATGCCGCCTATTCGTTAATTCCTTTAAAGTATTGGCCGACATTGAAGATTGGCCATTCTTCTACCCGTCATCCATCCAGTCATCTTTCGACACAAAGAATCGCTCGCCACTGGAATTATCCACTAATTCACCTACTTTATTAAATTGAAAGCGTTCTTCATGCTCAATTGGGCCCTCGAGGGTTTTCACGATCGGGGCGTGGTTTCAATTGTGAGACCAAAGAAATGACAATACAACCACTATTGCTCCGTTTGTCTTCAACTTCAGACTCCATCGATTGGTTAGTTTGCACTATGATATCTCCCTCAACATCTGTGCGAGACTCATCGCATTTTCCTTGCGTATCCACCGTGCAATACTCTATTGCTTCGTCGTTGAGATCAATTAAGACCGGAAGATTTCCTTGCGGTGGATTAGTGATGGCATTGACGAGTTGCCCCAATTGATTATCAAGGCTGTGCAATGCGGCTTCTTGGCTTGCCATCCGAATCTCATTTCTTTCGATAAAGATGGCAAGAAGCTCTTCAAGTCGATTCTCTTCTTCACGTGTTGAGGACTCAAAAAAGTTCTCGTTCGGTTGAGATGTCCACTCATAGGGCGGCGGAGACTGATATTCAAACTGAGAGGCATGATTCGGATCATGATATTGCTCTTGACTGTAGTCCCAAGAGTTTGGATAACCCTGACAGTTTGGATGATAGGAGATCAGTTCAAAGTCATTTCGTTCTCGATAGTTGGCATTACGGTGGTGACACTCAAGATTGTCAGAAAACCTCAAGGCATTGGCAATTTGAACTTGCAATTTCTCGAGTCCTTCTTTCGAGCTTGGTGGCGTCGTCCACTCATAAGGACATTGATAACATTTGTGGCGCCCCCAAAATAGGTATACATCACCTATTTTGAGTCGCCAAATACATGGTGCTGAGTAATACAAATACAATCTTAAATATACAACAAGAGTCGTGAGTTTTAATACAAATATTGTCTTCAGACAATATCTACTCTCGTAATAAGTCCTCATTACATTTATTATTACACTATTTTATAGAATAGTGAGGACTACTAAGACACCATCTCTGACCAGTCACTCCGCTTCCCGACTAGTCCCGCCACGCTCTCATTTCAAGAGAAAAAAATAGAAAGGGTGAGCTCAACTAGCCCAAGATGAAATATTATGACTAAGATAATGCGAGAATAAATTATCATTAGTCTTCAACAATGTTAAACGATAAAATATAATAGACATCAAGTTTAACTGCGATTGGAACAAACAATCCATTAAAAGAGTCAAGTAGAGAATAAAATCTACTATCTTTTATGATTTAAAAGGTTTTTCATTACTTTTATCACTGGGATTCAACTTAATAAATAATCCACATAATCCCTGCACTACGGCCAAGGATATTCATTAGTATCACGACCACAAATTATCCATGCACTACGGGCCAAAGATATTTGTGTATTCATCAATGGTCATGATCATGCCAACAACTTTCCATCAATGCACTACGGGCCAATGAGGACTTTTACCACATCATTTGTAACATTACGGTCATAATTACACCGAATAATCCCTGGTCATAATCATACCAAGTCCATCTATGCACTACAGGCCACAGATGACTTTAAAAATAAAAATAAAAATATAAACATGAGGATGATGACAATGATATAAGAATTCAATAAAACAAGTTCAAGAATTAATTTATTCAGGAACTAATAACGTCCAAATTGTCAACATGATACTTCTTTGTAGAGTAAAATTCAAGAATGCTCAGAAGAATATTTCCATGAAAAGATACTGGATGAAGCACAAATAATAAGGATATTCCACTAATTTCATGGAGTATAGAAGTCAAAACTTTAACCAACTGAGTATAATAAAGAATGGAATACCAAAAGAAATCACCAGCCTGCAATAGACCGCATGCATACGGTTATTCCAATGAATAATAAATAACGGAACCGGTCCGTCGTAGAAACGCATGCATGTGATATTCAACAGAATAATAAAGACGGAACTAGGTCCTATATAAAACGCATGCATACAATATATTCCAACGTAATAATAAAGAGCGAAACCCGTGTCCCAACGAAAAGCCTTGCATGAGATAGGATATTCGAAAGAATAATAAAGAATGGAATAACGTAAGAATTTCACCAAGTATAGGGTAGCCTCATGTATGTAGGTTATTCCAATGAATAATAAAGAATGGAATAATGTAAGTTCTCTTTATGAATACAAAAGAAATAATACTCCTTACCTTAAAAAGAAGAGTATTCCGACTGGTAGGGCGAGGATATTCTTGAAGAAATCTTGCACTATTTTCTACACTCAAAGCTTTCTTAAACTCTAAAAAAATACGCTCAAGATTATTGAAGAAAATTTCTTTGAATTTCTGGTGTGTTTTTCAATTCTAACTAAGCATCCTATTTATAGGAGAATAGAAAGGGTACTGTTTGAAATTCTCACAGACGCATAGTTTTTAAAAATTCACGGGCGTCTAACAGGGATTGATTTCAATGCAATAATTCATTACAAACAAAAATATTATATATATATATATATATATAAAACACATGTTATTATGGAATCAAACAAAACAAATCAACTCCCTCCGACAAAACTTTAGAATTTTCCTCCCCCCTATTTTTCCTTCTTCAATTATGGGCCCCGCATGTTCCCTCCACCAAAAAATCACCATCACAGGTGGATCCCACCATAATATATATACTGAATAACTTTCTACCGATTATTAAAAAAATAGGTAAATGAGGGTCCAAAATTTACATCAAATACTTCATAATTTAAAAAAATCATTTCAATATTTTTAACAACATTTATCATCATTATTATAATTCATAATATTAATCGACTGTGTCGTTCCCGTGAAAGAGGGGCATTCCAATAATGATTTCTCCTATATCATGCCGCTAATTAGGTGACAAAACCTCTCATCAAGCGAACTTTTAGACATCGTTAATATTGCAAATAATAATATTAATAACTCTGTCATCTCAATTATTGATTTAATAATATATAAAAAATATCGACAATAATTGAATCAAATAACGTGAGATACTATGCAACAATTATCAGAGCAATAATTGAACAAAACCGAGTGACTTCTCACGTAAGCATCAATAATCAATACCGCAATACTACTTATGCAACCATCGCCAGATTCATCGTACTTTTTACTACCGAGTAGTTCAACAAAGATTAATTCAAAAACTTTCGCCGTTATTTTCATAAAATATTTTGTCGTTTTCTCAATCCAACAATAATTCCGTTGTGGGGTCTACCAATGATTGTGGTCGTAAATTTAATATTCCCTCGTTAAAATGAATATTCCCACCAATCGAATATTATATAACAACTTCATGTACTTTACAAAATTTATAAGTAATACCCACAACTATAATATTATATCAAATTCATTTCATATTATTCAAAAATGATAATTATAGAAAATTCATTTTTATTCATAAAAGTTGGGGTCTTACAATATTGATCGTCTATAATCTGTAAACTTAAAAACAAAAGAAAGGAAGATCAAACAAATAAAAGAAATAAATATATACACGTTCAAAGTAAGACTAAATTGATTGAAATAAATATTGGACAATATTAGAATAACAGTTCCCTGGCAACGGCGCCAAAAACTTGTTGGTCGGATAACCGATCACTAAACACGCGCAAGTATACGCGGTCTAACAAGTAATACAAATGATAAGTAGAATTATGTCGTACTACGAGGAACTATCACTAATATTTACCAAATACCGACTTTATATCGCTAAAGTCTTATTCGAACAACAATAAATGAAAGAGTGATTAATCTAAGCATAACTAATTATCAAAGCAAGTAAATGGAAAACGAATGGTAATCTAAGGAATAACAAGCTAAGGTTACAACTTCACCCCACTAAGGCATTCTCATGTCAACACCCCTGGCGTAAGCTTATGCTTCATCAACTAGCTACCCTTCTCTCTATGGCCTAAATGGTCACGACAATTTGTCGAATCGAGAACACACAAGTGCTCATACACCTCTGCCGAGGTAATGTATTTAACATATCCTTTCCGGATCCACCCGATAGGAATAGAATGAAAAAATGCCCAAGCTAGATACAATCCTACATATGTCTATGCGAATTGATAAGAACAAGGATTTAAGCTTAAGCTCTCAATTAGGTCGCACGTGGTGCACATATATATGTCTATTCTACGCATAACTTTTGCAGTCGAAACCCATAATCATATGCCAATATATTCAGGTGTAAATCTACAATTCTTCTGTCGATATCATGTAAATTACCAAAATTATCGCTAATATCTTAGGGAGAATCATTAAGCATAAATATATCAAATCAAATCATATGGTGCCAACCAAAGAGATAAGACAGTCAATTTAAATAACAAATGGTTCCATTATAACCTTAGAGCAAATATTCAGTTCATAGCTATTGAATTTAATACAAGTAGCAATAAAGACAACATTTATGGATTACAAAATCAGAGAAAATAAATAGATAAGAAGAAACTCTGTCATGGCCCTTCAATCTCTAACTATTCTGCTCGAATCAAGCTCTCCAGTCCATGTAGCTCAATTCTCTTGATGCTCCAAAGAAACTCAAACTTCTCCCTAAACTAGCTAATCTATATTTAAAAACATTTATCAAGAAGAAAGGAGGAGAAAATTACAACATAAAGCTAAGATAAAAATCTAATCTAGATACTCTCTCTATTCTCTCTCTAAATGATATATCCATTATGCAGCCTCCCTTTCCTTATATATCTTCTACTCCTTTTCTAGGTCAAAAGCAAGCCTTCTCTGCTTGGGAACCGGAGGTAGCCAGCAGCCATGGCCCCAATTAAGTTTTTAGATGAAATACAAATACCACATTAGTAACATGGACACGGAGCTCACGCCGCAATGAGAGCTTATAGAAAACAATGGCGCGCCAGCGACTTTACGCCGTCAGAGGGGTCGAGGAGAGGTGGCTGGCACATGCAGTGTGAGAATAATGACCATTTTGCCCTTTTAAAAGTCGGAAAAATCTTTGTAGAGCCTCACTGCATTCATCATTTAAGCATAATAACACTATATTTATATAAAACTACATAAAAACTATGAATTCAGGCAATTATTTAAGTCATAAAGTATCCGATTCGCAGGTATAAATCCCACTCATCAAAGATCAACCCTTAGTACCATACTGTGCACAATATCTTAACGCTAACGCATAAGTAATCCCTTATACAGGGTTGTTCATCTCAGTTTGACATTAGAGTCAGCACCAAAGGAAGTTTGGTTTGGATAATTCATCAAGGGTTCTGAAATTTAGAACGTTCATCAACTATGGACTAATCGAATCATTAAGGGTTCACTAGTCTAACAAAGTTCAACAGTAACTGATAATTTAAAATTGAATAGCAATCTCAAAAGGTATACAATAGAATAATTATTGTATAACAGAATCATACTTTGAAAGATTAATACATTAAAATATAATAAAATGTACTTGATCAATAATAACGATAATTTGCTCGATGTAAAGAGACCACTTATAAGCTCATATAAAGATAACGAGTAGGGTTAGGAAACTTGCCTCGTGCGTAGATTACACGTTAATTAAACTCGTTCCTTGATTTAAATCCTACATATCATTTACGTTCACAATACCAGTCGATTATAACGTACTAGTCATCACAAGTTTATTCTCTTTGTCTAACTCGAATTATGACTATACTTAGTCAAACTACTATACTCATTGTCACATAATTTATACTTCATGAATAATAAGCTAACTATGCGTTCAATCATTCAATTTACACATAAGTGTGTTATTGACATATTAAGAATTTATTTTAACGTCTCATTATACGTCTAACATATTTTTATGATCATTAGATTAAGTTACTAACACATTGCTAGACTTAAGCATTTAAAAACTCATATCTGGACCATTCTGCTAAGTGGCTACGCTATACCATTCGTTAGGGCTAATTCTTGGCGTTCTTGGCGTGGTCTTTGGTATTGCTGAATTTTGAGTCTTAAGGCATGGAGTTGGCGTCGCGGCGCGAGACTTCAGTTTCAGTTTTCCAATTCGCGAAAATTGCAGAACATGGCCAAAAAACTCCAATTAACTTATTTTTACACGAATTTAGACATACCCAAACATTGTAATACACAGATAACTAATACTCCACCCTTCAAGCATAATTTTAACAAGTTAAAACACATAATTACAGAATTAAAACATGCAAATTTCACTGTTCTTGATGTTCTTGAAGGATTTGAACATAAAACATGAAAATTAAAACTACGAATTCATTATAACACCAAATCCATCCATTCAAGTTTTGTTTTCTTCGTTTTAGCATGAATAATCATATACAAGTGTGAATTTTACAAAATAATTTATGTTTGACATATTAATTTTACGTATAAGGGCCATATGGCCATATTCTATACTCTATAATTTTTGAAACAATAACATAGGTTATAATATTATGAAATTGATGATATGGAACCATCTAATACATAAGAAAATATATTAAAACAACATCTTAACACATATATGCACATAATCTTTACTCTTTCCAATTTACAGAGACTTTACAGAAAACTTGAAAGCCATATTTATAAAAACTTTAATAACGTAAATAAACTGGGTTGAAGAAATTACCCAAAGCGTAGATGAGTAGAATTGAAACCCTTCTCAATTAATTCTTCAATCACACAACTCACAATCTCCCTCAACAATTATCAATTTTCTCTCTGAATTCTCAAACTCTCTCTCTGCTTTTACTTTTCCAGACTTAGCAAATAAAAGATTAACAAATAAAAAGAAGGAAGCGTATATAATAAAAGTGAACTGACGCTTTGTGGAGGTCAGTTACCCATCATGGGTTAACTGCTCCCAACCTCCACTAATGTCATGTTTGGCTAGCCTAAGGCTTATACCCAATTAATTTAATTAAACTTTTATAATATAGTTTAAATCATGTCACATCCAATTAGATAATAATTCAAACATCTAGTTTAATTTAACTTAAATAAAATAAAATAATTCCTCATTAATTCACATAGTCTCATAATTAAATTTCTCATTTATTAATAATGTCAAATTATTAAATATCTAATTAATTATTAAATTAATTAAAATAATATTAGGCTTATTAAATATTTCTTTTTAATACAATAAAAACATAATTACATACTTCAAAATAATAAAATTCTCCACATTAATTTAATAAATATAACACATATAATTAAATTAATCTACCACAATTTCATCAATTAATTATTTAATCTAATAATTAATTCATCGAAAAATATTTATTAAATCCAATAAATATTAAATTAAATTACAAAGTCTCGGTTGTCACATCTTTCCCCCTTTATAAGGATTTTTTCCTCAGAATCACAACTCAAACAATTCATCCCGTTACATTCTCCCCCCTTACAAAGATTCTGTCCCCAGAATCACTTATAATATTCTAAGTAAATAAATGAGGATAATTCTTCATCATATTCTCTTCGAGTTCCCACGTTGCTTTTTCAGCATTGTGGTTCCTCCAAATTACCTTAACAGAAGGTATTACTTTATTTCTTAGAACTTGTTCTTTTCGGTCGACAATCTGAACAAGAATTTCTTCATAAGATAAGTCTTTGTCAAAATGTAGGGGTTGTGGACATTTTCTAGAACTGAAACATGGAAAACGTTGTGGACATTTTCTAGAGCTGGAGGTAAGGCTACCTCATATACAACCTCTCCGACCCTTCGTAGAACTTCAAAGGGTCCAATGAATCTTGGGCTTAATTTCCCTTTCTTTTTGAACCTGATCTTTCCCTTCTAGGGAGAGACCTTTAAGAACACATAACTACCCGGTTCAAACTCAACATTCTTACGGTGTGGATCGGCGTATTTCTTCTGTCTATCTTGGGCTATTATAGATCTTGTTCGGATCACTTTGACTATTTCTGCTGTTTGTTGTACCAATTTCGGGCCTAGTAATTGTCTTTCACCAAATTCATCCCAGTATAGCGGAGTTCTGCACTTTCTGCCGTATAACGCTTCATAAGGCGGCATGCCAATACTAGCGTGGTAACTGTTGTTGTAGCTGAACTCTACAAGCGGTAGATGGTCATCCCAATTTCCTTTAAAGTCCATTATACAAGCTCTTAACATATCTTCTAATATCTGAATTTTTCTTTCACTCTGTCCATCTGTCTGAGGGTGATATGTCATGCTCATTCATAACTATGTACCCATGCATTCTTGTATACGTTTCCAGAAGTTTGACGTAAAGCACGGATCTCTATCTGAAACAATTGACACTGGAACTCCGTGCCTTGAAATAATGTCTTTCACATATAACCTTGCCTACTAATCTAAGCTGAATCTGATTTTGATCGGAAGGAAGTGTGCAGATTTTGTCAATCGGTCAACAATAACCCATACTGCGTCGTAGCCTTTTTGAGTTGTTGGTAGGCCAACCACGAAATCTATCGTAATATGTTCTCATTTCCATTCTGGAATCTCTAAAGGTTGTAACAACCCACTCGGCCTCTAATGTTCTGCTTTCACTTTCTGACATGTCAGACACTTGGCAACACATTCTGCAACCTCTCATTTCATGTTTGGCCACCAGAAATATTGTCGAAGATCTTGGTACATCTTAGTACTACCAAGGTGAATCGAATACCGTGAGTTATGAGCCTCGCTCAAAATTTCTTCCTTAATCTCTGGTACTGGTGGTACCCAAATTCTGCTCTCAAATCTCAGTATTCTTTCCTTATCCATCTAGAATCTTGATTCAGTTCCTTCAGATATCTTCTTTTTAACTGTTTTACATTCGTCATCCTGAAGTTGAGCCTCTTTAACTTTATCCAGTAGAGTTGTACCAGATTGCATCTGAAACAACTTCTCATCAATCTCCATAGGATACTTTACTTCCAATTCCAAACTTTTCCATCAATTGAAATTAACTCCCCTGATCGGTCAAGATCATCGGCCCTCCATTCTTTCTATTTAAGGCATCTAAGAACCACATTTGCCTTACCCGGATGGTATAAAATCTCACAATCGTAGTCCTTAATTAACTTCAACCACCTTCTTTGGCGTGATGTTCAAGTCTTTCGTGTAAAATATATTTGAGACTCTTGTGGTCTCAGATATATTTCACATTTCTCCCATGAGATAGTGCCTCCATATTTTCAAAGCGAAAACCACTGCAGCTAACTCCAAGTCGTGGGTCAGATACCCCTTCTCATACTCCTTCAATTATCGTGACGCATACGTAATGACTTTACCATTCTGCATAAGCATACAGCCCAGTCCTTTATGCGATGCATCACTATAAACCACAAAATTTCATGTATCATCCGGAAGAGATAATACAGGTGCTGAACTCAACCTATTCTTTAATTCTTGAAAGCTTTCCTCACACTTCTCCGTCCAAACAAATTTCACCAATTTTCTAGTCAAATTCATCAACGGAGTCGCAATCTTGGAAAAGTCCTGAATGAATCTTCTGTAATAACCTGCCAATCCAAGAAAACTTCTTACCTCTGACGGCGTCTTCGGCTGATCCTAGTTAATCACTGCTTCGACTTTGGAAGGATCCACCGAAATTCTGTCCCTATCGATCACATGTCCAAGAAATTGTACTATTTTAATCTAGAATTCACATTTCAAAAACTTGGCATACAACTTCTCCCTCCTCAATGTCTCTAACATCACCGTCAAATGCTCTTCATGTTCTTCCTTGGTTTTCGAATATACCAAAATGTCATATATAAATACCACTACGAATTTGTCCAAAAACGGCTTAAACACTCTATTCATTAAGCCCATAAATGCTGCAGGAGCATTTGTTAGACCAAATGACATTACCAAAAATTCGTAGTGACCGTATCGTGTTCTGAACGATGTCTTCAGTACATCCTCTTGTATCACCTTTAGTTGATGATAACCACTCCTCAAGTCTATCTTTGAAAAGTATCTTGCTCCCTTTAACTGATCGAACAGATCGTCGATTCACGGTAATGGATATCTATTCTTTATCGTGACCTTATTCAATTCTCTATAGTTGATGCAGAGACGCATTGTCCCATCCTTCTTCTTCATGAATAAAACCGGCGCTCCCCACGGTGATACGCTTGGTTGAATATACTTCTTGTCTAGTAATTCTTGTAATTGAACCATCAGCTCTTTCATCTCTACCGGTGCCATTTGGTACGGTACCTTCGATATTGGAGCCGTTCCTGGAGCCAAATCCATCACAAATTCAACTGCTCTATCTGGAGGAAGTCCTGGCAAATCGTCTGCAAAATCCCTTACTACTGGTATCTCATCTATTTTCGGATTCTCTTTTCGACTATCGACTATGTAAACTAGATATCCTACACAGCCTTGCCTTAACAACCTCCTGGCCTGCATCATCGTCATACAACTCGCTTGGCTAGGTGACTTGCTACCATAAAACACAACCTTTGACGGAGTCATAAGACTAATACGCTTCTTTTGGCAGTCAATTATCGCCCCATAATTAGATAACCAATCCATACGCAAAATAACATCGAATTCTCCAAGTCGAATAGGGATAAGATCTACGTTTATGATATTACCCTTAATATCCACTCTACAATTCTTATGCACGTACTTAACAGGGATTATTTCTCTATTTGCAATTTCTATGCTCATGGGGTATTCTAACTCGTCCTTAAGCAATTCTAAGTTCTTAGCAAAGTTATCAGATATAAATGAACAAGTAGCCCCCGAATCAAATAATACATAAGCATTAACTTTATTGATCGGAATGATACCTAACACCACATCACGAGACTGCACTGCATCTTGTACTGTCATGTTGAATGTTCTGGCGGTCGGTCAGTTGGTTGCAGTTGGTCCTGTGATAGTTAGAATGCTTCCACCGCCTTGCTTTCTCTATTCCTCCTCGATCCTGGCCCTCCGGATCCCTTCTTAGGACAATCCTTTCAAGATGATCCTTTGAGCCACAAGTGAAGCAGGCACCCTTCTTTGGATTAGGACAGTTAGGTGCTATGTGGCCTTCTTGACCACAATTGTAGCACACTCATTTTCCCTTCATGCAAACTCCTAGATGAGCTTTTCTGCAGGTTGGGCATGCTTCGATCTTCTTCTTCTGCCCTCCTTGTTGACTTCCAGCTGACGAGTTATCAGACTACTTCCTCTTCTGATTATTACTACCTCCCGTGCTACCTCCACCAGTCTTGTTAGTTCCTTCATTTTCACTCTTTTTCTTCTTCTGATCCTGATTATATTTAGTTACCGCATCGCTTCCACTTTCAGCGAGTATGGTCTTCTTTAACACTCCAGCAAAAGTGTTCAATTGGAACATTGACACCTTGGTATACAACCAGGGCTTCAGTCCCTGCTCGAAACATCTTGCCTTCCTCTCATCAGTATGCACTTGGTATGTGGCGAACCTAGCCAACTCGTTGAACCTTGCCGTATAATCTGCTATGGACATACTCCCTTGTTTCAATTCCAGAAACTGAACTTCCATTTGGTTTTGTGAACTAGTCGAAAAATACATCTCGAAAAAACATTTCCTTGAATCTCTCCCAGGTTATTACACCTTCTCCTCCTCGTACTTTGTTTGCATGCCACCAATAACTGGCTTTAGACTTCAGCACGAATGTTGCGTATGCGGTTTTTTGGTCTTCTCTTACTTTAGCGACATCAAACACCTTCTCCATCTCCATAACCCAGGTTTGAGCCTCGATCGGGTTTATGGAACACTTAAACTCTGGCGGTCCCACCGCCTTGAAATCCTTAAACGATGTGTTTGGTGGAGCTTGTGGTTGATTATTAATTGCTCCGGCTAATAGGTTCGTCAACTGCTGAACAGGGTTAGCATTGGCGTCATTGTTGTTATTCATCGGTTCTCCTTGAGCTTGTTGACGGTTTTGTCTTCTTCTAGGCGGCATATTTATGTTAAGAATATACGCTTATTAAGTCTTTATTCAATCCCTTAAACATTTAAGGCTTAACTAAAACATTTAATCATAATTCACTTAACACATTATTTCAAATAAACTCTGACATTTTATTCAACTCAAAAGTTTCAACATCATACGATAACATCACTGTTATTTACATCAACTATCCCTAGATAAAGAATCTACAGGATTTAAAGCATTAAAATATTCCTTTGTTTATAAACACATCATAATTTACATCTTTAACTACCAAATAGGTTTTCACATAATTAAACTAATTCTATCACTGCATGTTAAGGCGCTGAATAGCCTTGCCACGTTCCTCTTCCATGATGCGAGACATCGTCCTGCGATCTAGCATATATGATTGTAGACCTTCAAACTGGATTGGATACCTCATAACTCGATCCTGGGCCTCATCCATTGCATTTTGAAGTGTAGAGTACGTCTTCCCAAGCTTAGCCTTCTTCGCACGACAATCCTCTTCTTCGCAAAGATCAAGACGGCGTGACTCTCTTACCAAACCCCTCCTCTCTATGGCCACCTTTTTCCGAGCTCTCTTCACCTCCTTCTTTAACTTTTCTATTTCTTCTGACTTCTCCTCGGTTTGACCTTTCTCGTGAACTAAATCCCACTCCACGCTTCCTAAACGTGTGAAGAGTCACAATTTCCCCATCCTTCGCTTTCGATGGTAATCAATGAATAATAGCCCTCTCCTTTAGCTCCTGAATGCGATGTCTTGCAACTCTATGTTACGATCATAAAGCGCATCATACATCTCAGCATCGATGGAGTTCGGTGGGAACTCCTCTTCCTCCTCTTCTTCATCAAAATCCTCTTCCGGATCAGTCTCAGGCTCATGCTCCCGACCAACAACAATGATCAAAGGAGATGGCTCTCTCTCAGGCTAACTGCTCCTCGATGACATGAATTTCTGGCTCCTCCTCCTCAGAGGGTACTCGGGGTTCCTCCTCCCCACTCGACTAGCTCCTCCAACATCCGACATCCTGACAACAAAATTTTAAGTTTTAGTTACTAATCCATGCTAGCGAACACATAATTTAACACATAAGCACATAAAGTCTTTTATTATCTTCAATGAATTTAGAAATTCATTTCATATAACTCGATAAGAGTTTACCACCACTATGTTCTTGATCTCCTACAAGGCTACTACCTAAGGTTGTTCCCCCACCTAAGGTTCATAACCTACAGCTTTGATACCAACCTGTGACACCCCCAAATCTAGGTACTTCCATTTTCGCAGGATTTGGTGTTCACTGTACAAATATCATCTATTTATCTACCCATAAATAAAAGCAAACCATGTAATAGATAGAATTAAATAAATAAATCTCCCCTTATGGGGTTACATCATCTGCATAAAATATAATCCCAGGTCACTCTAACCTTAAACATCTGTGCGAAATCATAAACAATAACAAGTCTTAAATAACATCAAGTCTGTAATTAAATACACATCAAGTCTTAAATAACAACAAGTCTTCCTCATTTGTTAACCTTGTCCTTGCCTTTACAGTGGAAGGCTCGTCTGATCTTTTGTTCTAACTGCAATGTTAGTATTACGCAAGAGTGAGCACGATTGCCCACAAGTATAACAATATAAAAAAGAAATAATAACATGCGAATAACTCAAAGGCTTCTGAAACATGAAAACTCAGCTTTTGAATCAAGAATGAATAACAAGAAACAAAAGAACTTCTGAGGGTCATAAGACCTTGAACTATGTCCAAGGTTGTCAAGTGTTTATACTTGAAAACTTTAACAGTCATAAGACTATGGACTCTTCTTCTCGTACTTAAGGGGATCAGCCCTTAGTACCATACTGTGCACAATATGTTAACGCTAACACATAAGTAATCCCCTATACAGGGTTGTTCATCTCAGTTTGACATTAGAGTCTGCACCAAAGGAAGTTTAGAACGTTCATCAAGGGTTCTGAAATTTAGAACGTTCATCAACTATGGACTAGTCGAATCATTAAGGGTTCACTAGTCTAACAAAGTTCAACAATGAATCGATAATTTAAAATTGAATAGCAATCTCAAAAGGTATACAATAGAATAATTATTGTATAGCGTAATCATACTTTGAAATATTAATACATTTTAATATAATAAAATGTACTTGATCAATAATAACGAGAATTTGCTCGATGTATAGAGACCACTTACAAGCTCATATAAAGATAATGGTAGGGTTAGAAAAAACTTGCCTCGTATGTAGATTACACGTTAATTATAATCGTTCCTTGATTTAAATCCTACATATCATTTTACGCTCACACAATACTATCCAATTATAACGTCTTAGTCATCACAAGTTTATTCTCTTTGTCTAACTCGAATTATGACTATACTTAGTCAAACTACTATACTCATTGTCACATAATTTACACTTCATGAACAATAAGCTAACTATGCGTTCAATCATTCAATTTACACATAAGTGTGTTATTGACATATTAAGAATTTATTTTAACATCTCAGTATACGTTTAACATATTTTTATGATCATTAGATTAAGTTACTAACACATTGCTAGACTTAAGCATTTAAAAACTCATATCTGGAACATTTTGCTAAGTGGTATATGCACGCACCGTTAGTTTATTCTTGGCGTTGCGGCGTGGTCTTTTAGTAACTGCGGCTTTGAGTCTTAAGGCATGGAGTTGGCGTCACATGACTTCGATTTCAGCTTCCTAATCTTCAAAAATTGCGTAATATGGCCAAAAACTCAATTACCTTATTTTTACACGAATTTAGACATACCCAAACATTGTAATACACAAATAACTAATACTCAACCCTTCAAGCATGATTTTAACAAGTTAAAACACATAATTACTGAAATTAAAACATGCAAATTTCAACGTTTTGATGTTCTTGAAGGTTTTGAACATAAAACATGAAAATTAACACTACTGATTCATTATAACACCAAATCCAGCCATTCAAGTTTTGTTTTCTTCGTTTTAGCATGCATAATCATATATAAGTGTGAATTTTACAAAACAATTTATGTTTGACATATTAATTTTACGTATAAGGGCCATATGACCATATTCTACACTCTGTAATTTTTAAAACAATAACATACGTTATAATATTATGAAATTGATGATATGGAACCATCTAATACATAGGAAAAATATTAAAATAACATCTTAATTAAAATATTAATTAAAATAAACATTAGGCTTATTAAATATTTCTTTTAATACAATAAAAACATAATTTCATACTTCAAAAATAAAATTCTCCACATTAATTTAATAAATATAACACATATAATTAAATTAATCTACCACAATTTCATCAATTAATTATTTAATCTATTAATTAATTCATCAAAAAATATTTATTAAATCCAATAAATATTAAATTAAATTACAAAGTCTCGGTTGTCACAGGTTCCATTTGTGATAGGAAGCTTAGATAAAAGAATTCATTTTGGGTAGCAACTCTTGTTTTGACTCTTGCACTCAGATCTCCAATGATTAGATCTTGAGTATGATCTCTTGCCCATCTGCTTCCTATTGGGACATCAGTTCTTATGCCTTCTTGTCTTAGATCTTCAAGATCTATTTCTTCTTCTTGGTGTGGAGGCTCATTGTCTGGCATAGGCCTCTCTACGATCTCATTTCCTTGCTCAATGATTTCACTGTCTGGTACTACGATCGTAGTATTGAGCTCGACGACATCGTTCGTAGTGTCTGAACTGTTGGTCGTAGTGTCTTGAGGCATTGTTTTGTCTAAGTCTGTCTCATCAAAGATGATGTGAATCGAGACTTCAACACTCAGTGTCTTCTTGTTGAACACTCTGTAGGCCTTACTATCTGTGGCATATCCAAGAAAGATTCCTTCCTCGATTTTGGTTGAAACTTTGTCAAGCATCGCTTCCATTGTTGAGAATGTAGCATGCACAACCGAAAAACATGAAAATAATCGACACTTGGCTTTCTTCCTTTCCACAGCTCATAAGGAGTCTTCTTAATCGTAGAGTGTATGAAAGTGATCTGCTCGAGTATAGCATGCAGTTGTTGATAGCCTTCTCGCCTGTAAGTACTCAAAGTATGGGTCATTGCTAGTAGAGTCCTTCCAAATCTATTAATGTCCTCGTTTTTTCTCTCAAAGAACTCCATTTTGTTGAGGAGTTCGTGGAGTCGAGAAGTTGTGACTAATGCCATCATTCTGCATGTAATCGGGTCCATTTCGAGAAGTCTAATTCTCTGCCATGATCACTCCTTATAGCCTTGATTTTCTCCTTTCTTCGCTCATCACCAAATTGAACATCTTGATCACCGGGAACTTGTCTTATCTTTTGAGGTTAGAAAGAACACCCATGTAAATCGGTGAAGTCATCGACTACGACTCAGTGAGAATATCTCTTTCCTCTAAGGCTCGTCGCCGAATTGGCCCAAAAGATCCATGTAGCAACCGCAGAGGCTTGTCAATTGAATTTGCGCTTTGCTCTTGAATGTGCTTCGTCCTGCTTCCCCAAGTTGACGTGCATCGCACGGCCTTTTTTTAACGGTTGAACTTAGTAGGCCTGCAATTAGATCTTTTTGAAGCTAAGTTGACATGCTTTTGAAGTTGAGATGAGATAATCTTCGATGTCATAGCCAGCTCATTTCTTTAGATGCTTTAGCCAGAAAGCATATTGTCTCGTCTGAGCTCAGTTGTCCAAGATTTATTGTGTATACATTTCCTTTTCTTGTTCTAGTTAGCTTCACATCGGATGTCTTCAGGTCTTAGACTTAACATTGATTGTTGAGGAATGTTACTTGATGACCCTTGTCGCAGAGTTGGCTAATGCTTAGAAGATTGTGCTGTAGTCCTTCCACATAGGCCACTCTACTGAAGGATACTACACCATTTTCAGTTGACCCATATCCTCTTGTTTTGCCAGAGCTGTTGTCTCCAAAGATGACCGAAGGACCCTCCTTCTCTATGTAGTAAGTTAGAAGGGCTTTGTTTCCAGTCATGTGCCTTGAACATCCATTGTCCAGATACCAGGTTGTGTTTGTGGAGCTCTTTTCCTGAGGTAATATTAAACCTTCATTTTGGTACCCATACTTGCATGGGTCCTATTATGTTAAGACTTTGGGGACCCAAATCATTTGATTTTAGGTCTCACTTGCATGGAATTATAATGACATTTTGTAGCCTTGTGGCCAACTCTGTAGCACACAAAATATTTGATATGATGCATGTTTGTGTGTGTGTGAAAGTTCTTCCTCTATTTGGACTTTTGTGGGTTATTGGTCATCCTCTTGCTAGGCTGATATTCCCTCTTCCATGTGTTCTCTTGTTATGATTTATGAGGAGTATATCTTACTTCTACTGTACCTTCCTGGTTGGTTCGTAGAGTTGATTTTATTGGACTATACGATCCTTCGAGGTTAATGAGTAGTAGCTAGATTACTCTTCTCTTTTTTGAAACCTAGACCGGCATGAGATCCCTTATTCTTGGGAATATGAATTGAATCAGCTGAGTAGGGTTTGACAGGCTTATCCTTCTGTGAGGATTTCATAAATATAATGCCTATACTTAAACCTGAGACATTACCAGTGCTAATTTCTTTTGCTTTTTCCACACATGACTCTGAGGTAGATTCCCCAAAACCTAACCCTGTTCTATCAGAGACACTTCTCTGGTTAGAGATTAAGGAGTCCATGGATGAAGAGGATTTATTCCATGTAGAGACCGTCTTTTCTAGATCCTCAATCTTGGAGGTTAGACTAGATTCTCCTTGTGCACTTAGCTTATTTGCTTGTCTCAAGAGCTTATTCTCAGCTTCAAACTTGGAGAGAGAATTAGTATTGAGAAAGGCTATTTCCAGTTCTTCTTGAACTTTTTCTTTCTCCTTTTGAAGAAGTGAATAATCTTTAGACAGAACTCTAAACCACTTCATGTATTGGCAGCGATCGATGTTATGCCATGTAATGCGCCTAAGGTCATCAATATCTACATCAGGAGAGTTAAAGTCAAATACCTCATCGATACTTACTTCATGTATGTTGGAGTCATGTTTGTCCCTTGCATTTTTGGCCATCAGGCAGAGATTTTCCATTTGAGGATCTTCATCATCTCCAGATTCCGGAGTTGAGTCATTGTCTGAGTCATTCCACGATCCTCCAGCTACAAGGCCTTTGTCTTTCTTCAGTGGCCTTTTGTTGCCTTTGTATTCCTTCTTTGCATGTGATTTCTTCTTGAGTTCTTCTCTGAGAGGTTTGTTGCAGTTGGCAATGAAGTGGCCAGGTTTCTTGCAATTGTAGCATAGGTCATTCATTTCCTCTTGGTCATTGAGTTCTTTGACTTTCTTTGCTTACTTGGTTTTGCCTTGTCGCATTTAACCTTCTTAGTCTTTTCACCAGCATTGCAAAGTCCTCATCATCATCTTCATCGTAGTCAGAATCAACTTCAGTGTTGACTTTGGAGGTGATTTCAGTTACTTTGAGAATAACACCTTTGTCCTTCTTTTATCCTTCGGACAACGTTTTTGCTCGTTGTGTCGGGCCCAGTCAGATGTAAGGAGGTTGCCATATAGTCATTGAATACCATTTCATGTAGATTCTTTGACTCTCTAATGGCAGTAGTTTTGGCATCCCACTTGCTTGGCAAAGCTCTCATGAATTTTATGATTAGATCTTTGTTTGGATAGATCTTTCCATAGGCTCGTAGAGAGTTGAGCAGAATATTAAATCTCTCGTATGTAGCAGTGACGTTCTCTCCTTGAACGTGAGCAAACATCTCATATTGCTGAGTGAAGAGCGATTGTTTGTTTTCTCTGACTTCTTTTTTTCCTTCATGCATGATAAGTAATGCTTCCCAAACCTCCTTTGTTGTTTTGCAGTTAACCACGTTTTCAAATAGATCATCTTCTAGGGATTGAAATAAAATGTTCTTGGCCTTTTTATCAAGCTGGACAACTCTCTTCTCGTTTTCTGTCCATTCTTCTTTGACCTTGATCTGTATTCTATTTGGGTCATCTGTAGTTGGTGTAAGCTTTATAGGAATGTAGGGCCCATTTTGAACAGTTTCAAATAGATCTTCATCTATTGAATCCATATAAGCTTGCATCCTAACCTTCCAGATAGCGAATTTGTCTTTGTTGCACATAGGTGGCTTGCTGCCTCCTCCAGTCTTTGATTCTCTTGGTAAGTGTGACGCCCCCAAAATAGGTATACATCATCCATCTTGAGTCACCAAATACATGGTACAAAATTCAAATACAACTTAATTATACAACAATGTAGTGTAAAATACTTACAAAAACATAATCTAAGAGTTTTAATAAGAATATTGTCATCTGTATAATATCCACACTCAATGGAGTCCTCATTTCATTTATTGTCACACTATTTAATGTAATAGTGAGGACTACTAATGCTATCATCCGGACCGTCACTACTGCTCCCCTGGCTTAGTCCCGCCACGCCGCTCATTTCCTCAAGAGAATAAAGGTGAAGAATAAATTATCATTAGTCTTCAACAATGTTAAACCGATAAAATGCAATAAACATCAAGTTTAAGTGCAATGAATAAGCAATCCATTAAAGAGTCAAGTAGAGCATGATATCTACTATCTTCTATGATTTAAAATGTTTCCATCAATTTTATCGATGAGACTCAACAATAATAAATAAACCACATCATCGAGTCATCCCCAGCACTACTAGCAAAGGATATTCATTAAATCATTAATGGTCATGACTATACCGAATAATCCTCGGTTATAATCATACCAAAATTGTCCATCAATGCACTACATGTGCTATCGAGGACTTTTACCACATCATTTATAACATTACAGTCATGATTATACCGAATAATCCTCTCGTCATAATCATACCAAGTCCATCTACGCACGTAAGCCAAAAGATGACTTTCATCACAAAGATAAGCATGAGGATGATGACAATGACATAATAATTCAATAAAACAAGTTCAAGAATAAATTTTAAAGATTTATAAGTTAATTTATCTTGAAATCAATTACGCCCAAATCGTCCAACATGATATCGCTTTGGAGTAAAATTCAAGATTTCTCAGAAGAATATTTCCATGAAAAGATACCGGATGAAGCGCAAATATCCAGGAAATTCTACTAATTTCATATAGTATAGAAGCCAAAACTTTAATCAAATGAGTATCATAGAATATATGAAACTCGCAAATGGATTTTCACTCGCCATGCGGTAATCCACGAGATGCATCATTTACACAATTTAATAAGGAATGAATAAGAAGGATCCTTCACCATGCATGTGATAATCCACATAGAAAGGTTATTCCAATGTAATAATAAAGAATGGAACCAGTCATGTGTAATCCGCATGCATGTGATATTCCAACAGAATAATAAAGAATGGAATAATGTAAGAATTCACCATGCATGCGATAGATCCGCATGCATGTGTTATTCCAATGTAATAATAAAGAAAGGAATAACAAAGAATTCACCATGCATGCGATAGATCAGCATGCATAAAAGTTATTCCAATGTAATAATAAAGAATGGAACCAGTGTCTAGCGTAATATGCATGCATGTGATATTCCAAATGTAATAATAAAGAATGGAATAATGTAATAATTTCACCATGTATACTGATGATTGCGATGACAAAGTTATTCCAACATAATAATAAATAATGGAATAACTAAGCTCTCTTCATGAATACGAAGAAATAATACCCTTACCTTAGAAAGAAATTGATATCGGTAGTAGAGGTGTGACGCCCCTAAAATAGGTATACATCACCTATTCCGAGTCACCATATACATGGTATGTAATACAAATACAACTTAATTATGCAATACCATGTAAAATACGATAAAACATAAATCGAGAGTTTTAATAAGAATATTGTCATCTGTATAATATCCACACTC
This sequence comes from Panax quinquefolius, assembly GCA_020205615.1. Lineage (NCBI taxonomy): Eukaryota > Viridiplantae > Streptophyta > Magnoliopsida > Apiales > Araliaceae > Panax > Panax quinquefolius. The sequence continues at coordinate 35,928,161 of CM035161.1, read as the reverse complement.
AAAGGAGTCCTCATTACATATATTGTCACACTATTTAACGTAATAATGAGGACTACTAATGCTATCATCTCGACCGGCTACCCGCTTCCCGACTAGTCCCGCCACGCTCTCATTTCAAGAGAACAAAGGAAAGAAAGGGTGAGCTCAACTAGCCCAAGAAGAAATATTATTACTAAGATAATGCATAATAAATTATCGTTAGCCTTCAACAAATGTTAAAACCGATACAAAATAGCAAACATCAAGTTTAACTGCAGCGGAACAAGCAATCCATTAAAAGAGTCAAGTAGAGAATAAAATCTACTATCTTTTATGATTTAAAAGGTTTTTCATCACTTTTATCGCTGGGACTCAGCTTAATAAATAATCCACATCATCCATGCACTACGGACCAAGGATATTCATTAGTATCACAACCACAAATTATCCATGCACTACGGGCCAAGGATATTCGTGTATTCATCAATGGTCATGATCATGCCAACAATCGTCCCATCAATGCACTACGTGCCAACGAGAACTTTTACCACATCATTTGTAACATTACTGGCCATGATTACAATCGAATAATCCTCAGTCATAATCATACCAAGTTCATCTACGCACAACAACAGCCACGATGACTTTCAACATAATATAATCATGAGGATGATGACAATGATATAAGAATCCAATAAAACAAGTTCAAGAATTAATTTATCCGTAATTTAATAACGCCCAAATTGTCAACACGATACTACTTTGTAGAGTAAAATTCAAGAATGCTCGTAAGAATATTTCCATGAAAAGATACTAGATGAAGCGCAAATATCAAGGATATTCCACTAATTTCATGGATTATAGAAGTCAAAACTTTAATCAACTGAGTATAATAGAATATATGAAACTGCAAATGGATTTTCGCCCGCCATGCGGTAATCCACGTATACAGATCATTTCTACAATTTAATAAGGAATGAATACAAAAGATCATTCATCGTGTATGTGGTAACCCACATAGACAGGTTATTCTAACAAAATAATAAAGAATGGAATAATAGAAGGATTCACCATGCGTACGATAGACTCCCAATAGAATAATAAAGAATGGAACCAGGTCATGCATAAATGCACAAACAGGATATTCCGACAGAATAATAAAGTATGGAACCAGGTCAGGCGAAATTCGCATCAACAGGATATTTCAATAGAATAATAAAGAATGGAATAACAACAGAAATCACCATGCATGCGATAGACCGCACAGACATGTTATTCCAACAGAATAATAATTAATGGAACCAGGTCAGGCGTAATACGCACCGACATGATATTCTAACAGATTAATAAAGAATGGAATAACAAAAGAATTTCACCATGTATGCGGTACTTCGCATATACAAGTTATTCCAACATAATAATAAAGAATGGAATAACGAAAGAATTTCACCAAGTATAGAGTAGTCTACATATATCAAAGTTATTCCAATGTAATAATAAAAAAATGGAATAATGTAAGTTCTCTTCATAAATACGAAAAGAAATAATACCCTTACCTTAGAACAAACCGGATATAGGAGTAGTAAGTAGCGATAATCACTTTTCTTCTTTCTCTCTATAGTTTCTCTCTAGAGTTTCATGAATTCGTAAGAAATAATGAAGGAATGAGCTTTATATATATGAGAATGGACCTAATAAGAATTAATTTCCTAATCGGTCAGTATTGATTTAATAAAATATTATAATAAAATAAAAATCTTTTAAATAAAATATAATATATTCTATTTATTGTCTAATAAAACAAATAACTTTATAAAAGTATTCTATTTTATATAAAAAGATTTTACTATGAAAACACTATATGCACTATGCAACACTACGCATAATAAAATATAATATATTCTAATTATTGTCTAATAAAACAAATAACTTTATAAAAGTATTCTGCTTTATATAAAAAGATTTTACTATACAAAACACAATGATCATAATAGAATATAATATATTCTAATTATTGCCTAATAAAACAAATAACTTTATAAAAGTATTCTGCTTTATATAAAAAAAGCTTTTCCGCTTTTATTACACTAATAATACTAATAAAACAAAACTTATATATATAATATAACAATCGATAATAATTGAATCAAATAACGTGAGATACTATGCAAAGAACTCATCGTGAGCAATAATTGAACAAAACCGAGTGAATTCTCACGTAAGCATCAATAATCAATATCGTAGTGCTACGCAACCACATTACATCGCATTTTTACTACCGAGTAGTTCAACAAGATAATCTAGAAAACTTCCGCCAAGCTATTTTCATAAAACTATTTTTGTTGTTTTTCAATCCGACAATAATTCCATCAGGGGGTCCACTTAATGATTGTCTTGCCGCCGCATTTAATATTCCTTGTTAAAACGAATATTCCCCACCAATCGAATATTATATAACAACTTGCATACTTTGCAAAATTTATAAATACTACCCACAACTATAACAGTATCTCAAATTCACACCATAATATTCAAAAAAAAATTGAGAAAAATAAATCTTTATTCGTAAAATTTGAGATTTTACAATCTCCCCTCCTTATGAAATTTCGCCGAATTTTCGTACGCATTCAGACGCCAATGTATGAGGACACTTCATCAGATTATAATTCTTGAGGTATAACCTTTAAGCGTAGAATATATTCCAGGATTTTAATAGGTACATCTTCATACGTTAAATTATCTGCTATCTCGTCCGGTTCTAAATCAATAATGTTGGTCGGGTCGTCCACATATTTACGTAACATCGATACGTAAAAAACGTTATGAACACGTGACATACTTGGCGGTAAAATGAGTCTATAGGCCACAGTTCCTACTCAATCAACGATTTCAAATGAGCCAATAAAATTGAGGGTTGAGATTTCCTCTCTTCATCGATTCTTGCTTCTAGAATAACACCCTCTTGCACCTTCTTCTTCACATTCATCAGCTCTGAGTATTTAGCTTGAGCGGCTTTAACTTTATCGATTAAAGTCGATTCTACTCAGATATTCAAGTATCTTTACGTGGTTTGTATATTCGCACTCGTAAACGCATACGATCTTCTACTCAACGCGTCAGCTACCACGTTCGCTTTTCCACGATGGTATTGAATGGTACTATCATAATCTTCAACGTCTTTGACGCATGTTACGTTCGTTTTAGTTGAAGAAATATTTAAGGGTTTTAGAAATGGGGTTTTGTCTTCAATTGATACAAAATTCGATTTCACGCTTTGAGGTAGGCCAAAGTCTTCGTAATACACCAGAAATTTATTAACGATAGAAATATCATTCAAAATCGCGACCCTCATCCAAGACTTGGATAGCACGTCACATTGATACCTATTAACTTGCCACCGTTATTCACGACGTCCCCTATGGATAGTCTGGCTTCTGTGCATTCCACATAAAGAAGTCAACAACGAAAGGATCGGGGCTCTTTACTTATGGCTTGATATAACAGTGATTAACTTTAGTGGTTTGGTTGCTTGAATTCGTATGATAGGTTGGTTAAGAATATAAAAGCTAACAACCTTACGAAAAGCATGATGAGTAGTTAATCAATCGATTCCTAAAAATCACATCAAGGGCAAGTATTTTCAAAGAGATAAGATCGACAAGTAACGTGAAAGTGTCGATTTGAATCAAATAAGATTTATAAATAGTGGATGTAATGAAGGTTTCTCCCAACGGAGTTTTAACAGATAAGTCAAAGTCTAATTTCTCTGGAGTCAAATTTAAACGTTGAACGCAAGCAAGAGAGATAAAAGAATAGGTAGAACCAGTGTTGAATAAGGTATAGACTTCGTAAGTTTTTTTGATTAACTTACCCGTGACAACTTTGTTCGGGTTCCTCGACAAACACTCTCACTTAAACTACCAGCTTTGACTTGTCTGGGACATCCTTTGGCGTCACCATCCCAGCTAGACTTGACTTAACTACATGATAAAATCGAGCTAGGTGACCTTCTCCTCCGTAATTAAAACACGCTTTGATTGTCACAGTATGCTTGACTTTTTGATGTGTCCTCCCCGTCTCATTTGAAACATACGACCAAAGGGTCGCTTCTTCTTCCTTTGAAACGGGTGTTGATGTCATTGCCTTTCCATCATTATTGAACCTTCTCTTCTTGAAATTTCCACTTCTATTATCTTTGCCATGATTACCACCGAAGTGGTTACCATTCTTGGCATAATAATTTCCCCCATGATGGTTATCATTGTTCTGATGGTCGTTGCCACCGGTACAATTATTATCATGTTGTTGGTTGTTGCCTTTTGGTTGGGCTGACTCATTATCGCGCTCCAATAACTGAGCCCTATTCACAACATCTGAATACAAACAAAGTTTGTGAGAAATGAGGTATTGACGTATATCGGGTTTCAAACCTCGCAGAAACATTCACGTCATTCGCTCCTCATTATCGACCAAATGGGATGCAAACCGAGATAATTCCGCAAACTTAGCCTCGTACTGCGACACGATCATATTGTTTTGCTCCAGCTTGATGAACTCTATCTCTTTCATGTGACGAATACTTTCGGGAAAGTACTTGTCGTTGAACAATTCTTGAAACTTCTCCCAAGACATCTTGAGTACGTCAGGCTGGGTATGTTTTACAGATTCCCACCAGTAATCTGCCTCTTCACGCAACATAAAGGTGGCAAATGGAACTTTTTGCTCCTCTGAGCATTCCAAGACATCAAATATCTTAGTGATCTGCTTAATCCACGTCTCTGCCTTAAGTGGGTCTGGCTTTCCTAAAAACTCCGATGGTCCCATCTCCTCGAATCGCTAATGCGGTGACCAACCGCAAGTTGCCATTATTTCCACCGCATTATGAACAAGAGTCTCTCTCGCTTGGTGTCGCATGAATTCTAAAAGCTCCTAAACATACCATCAATCATTTGATCGTTGTTGTTGTTTGGAGGATTATCACCTTCCCGCTGCACATTATCCTCGACATTGATCTGTGGAGACTCAACGGTCTCCTCGTGCTCCATTGCTATTCTCAAAGATTATCTGGATGTCATTTTCAAATACTGCCACAAAACAAGGGTTAATTAACATATCACATATTATCCCTATACTCTGACCGACCAATTAAATACCAAATAAACTTAGGTAGGTCATACTAGCGAAGGAATTCCCCGGCTCTCCCCTCCTAGTTCTTGTCTCATATCTCAGCCAGGGATCATATCCCTAAGCTTTGATACAAACTATGACGCCCCCAAAAATAGGTATACATCACCTATTCTGAGTCGCCATATACATGGTACAGAATACAAATACAACTTAATTATTCAACAGTCGTGTAAAATACGACAAAACATAAACTAAGAGTTTTAATAAGAATATTGTCATCTAGACAATATCCACACTCAAAGGAGTCCTCATTACATATATTGTCACACTATTTAACAGGATAGTGAGGACTACTAAAGCTATCATCTGGACCGTCACTCCATTCCCCGACTAGTCCCGGCTACGTTCTCATTTCCTGAAGAGAACAGTGATAGAAAGGGGTGAGCTCAACTAGCCCAGTAAGAAATATTATTACTAAGATAATGCAGAATAAATTATCGTTAGCTTTCAACAGTGTTAAACTGATACAAAATAGCAAATATCAAGTTTAACTGCAGGGAACAAGTAATCCATTAAAAGAGTCAAGTAGAGAATAAAATATACTATCTTTTATGATTTAAAAGGTTTTTCATCACTTTTATCACCGGGACTCAAATTTTAATAAATAATCCACATCATCCCCGCACTACTACCAAGGATATTCATTAAGTATCACAACCACAATTATCCATGCACCACGTGCAAGGATATTCGTGTATTCATCAATGGTCATGATCATGCCAACAATTGTCCATCAATGCACTACACGCCAATGAGGACTTTTACCACGCCATTTGTAATATTACTACCATGATCATACCAAATAATCCTCGGTCATAATCATACCAAGTCCATCTATGCACAACAAAACCCACGTATGACTTTCAACATAATATAAGCATGAGGATGATGACAATGATATAAGAATCCAATAAAACAAGTTCAAGAATTAATTTATCCAAAATTTAATAACGTCCAATTTGTCAACATGATACTGCTTTGTAGAGTAAAATTCAAGAATACTCAGAAGAATATTTCTATGAAAAGATACTAGATGAAGCGCAAATATCAAGGATATTCCACTAATTTCATGGAGTATAGAAGTCAAAACTTTAATCAACTAAGTATAATAGAATATATGAAACTGCAAATGGATTTTCTCCCGCCATGCGATAATCCATGTATACAGATCATTTCCACAATTTAATAAGGAATGAATACAAAGGATCATTCACCATGCATGTGGTAATCCACATGTATGTGTTATTCCAATGTAATAATAAAGAATGGAATAATGTAAAGATTCACCACGCGCAATGCGATAGATCAAGATGATAGGTTATTCCTAACGTATAATAAAGAATGGAACTGTGTCACGCGAACGCACGTATAGGATATTCCGACGTAATAATAAAGAACGAAAACTAAAGCGAGCAAAAATTCACATCGATGAGATATTCCAATGTAATAATAAAGAATGGAATAACAATAGAAATCACCATGCATACGATAGATCGCACATGCAAGTTATTCCAATGTAATAATAATTAATGGAACCGGTCGTCAGCGTAATACACACCCGACAAGATATTCCAATGTAATAATAAAGAATGGCATAACCAAGAATTTCACCATGTATGCCAGATTGCATATACTGAGTTATTCCAACATAATAATAAAGAATGGAATAATGTAAGAATTTCACCAAGTATAGGGTAGCTCACGATACAAAAAGTTATTCCAATGTAATTATAAAAATGGAATAATGTAAGTTCTCTTCATGAATACAAAAGAAATAATACCCTTACCTTAGAACAAACTGGATATAGGAGTAGTGAAGTAGCATAATACTTTTCTTCTTTCTCTCTATAGTTTCTCTCTCTAGAGTTTCAAAGAATTCGTAAGAAATAATGAAGGAATGAGCTTCTATTTATAGGAGAATGGACCTAATAAGAATTAATTCTAATGTATCCAGATTGATTTACTTTTAAACCATTTTTATCCAGATTGATTTAATAAAATATTCTAATAAAATAAAAATCTTTTAAATAAAATATAATATATTCTATTTATTGTCTAATAAAACAAATAACTTATAAAAGTATTCTGTTTTATATAAAAAGATTTTATTATGCAAAACACTATATCTGTGCACTATGCAACACTATGCATAATAAAATATAATATATTCTATATATTGTCTAATAAACAAATAACTTTATAAAAGTATCCTGCTTTTATATAAAAAGATTTTACTATGCAAAACACTATGCATAATAGAATATAATATATTCTAATTATTGCCTAATAAAATGAATAACTTTATAAAAGTATTCTGTTTTATATAAAAAGCTTTTCTATTTTATTACACTAATAATACTAATAAAAAAAACTTATATATATAATATAACAATAGACAATAATTGAATCAAATAACGTGAGATACTATGTAAAATTCATCAGTAGCAATAATTGAACAAAATCGAGTATTTTCTCACGTAAGCATCAATAATCAATACCACGCTTCTTGTACGCAACCACGCCAGACATCGTACTTTTACTACCGATTAGTTCAACAAATATTAATTCAGAAACTTTCGTCGTTATTTTCATAAAACTATTTTTGTCATTTTCTCAATCCGACAATAATTTCGTTGTGGGGTCCACCAATGATTGTACCGTCGTACGAATATTCCCTGTTAAAATGAATATTCCCCGACCAATCGAATATTATATAATAACTTGCATACTTTGTAAAATTTATAAATACTATCCACAACTATAACATTATCTCAAATTCACACCATAATATTCAAAAAAAAAATCGAGAAAAATAAATCTATATTCGTAAAATTTGGGATTTTACAAGAGGTAGCAGACTTCTCTTCTTCTTTCTCTCTATAATTTCTCTCTATAATAATTGCTCTATAGTTTTAGTGAATTGGTGAGAAATGAAGGAAGAGTGAGCTTCTATTTATAGAAAAATATAGTTTCGATAATTGCACATTTTGGGGCTCGAAATATTACAGTACAATACCTTCAACTTTTCTTTCATTTTTTATTTAGTCCTGCAAGTATTATCAAACTTGAACCACCTCCCCTAATGGTAAATAATGTGAATCAATAGTTCAATCATGTGAATCAATAGTTATAATCATGTGAAAATATAAATTACAATATAGTACCTCCATCTATACCTCCATTTTTAACTTAGTCATGCAAGTATTATCAATCTTGCACCAACTCCCCTAATAATACAAGAATGTGATTCAATAGTACACACATGTGAACAAATATTTATAATCATGTCATTTTCTAAACATCATGGTTTCTCCACAAAACTTTGACTTAAGGTAAAACTTTAGATCGTAGAATATATATATGATCCTTCTTATCCAAGATTTTAATAGGTACCTCTTCATACGTTAAATCTTCCGCTATCTCGTCCGGTTCTAATTCAATAATGTGGTTCGAGTCTTTGACATATTTACGTAACATAGATATGTGAAAAATGTTATGAACACGAGACATACTTGGCGGTAAGGCGAGTCTATAGGCCACAGTTCCTACTCGATCGAGGATTAAAAATGGGCCAATGAATCGAGGATTGAGCTTTCCTCTCTTTCCAAATCTTATAAGTCCTCCTTTCCATGGAGCAGCACGTAATAACACATGATCTCCAATATTGAATTCCACGTCTTTTCGATGAAGATCAGCATAACTCTTTTGTCGATCTTGTGAGGTTTTTATACGTTGTCGGATCATTTGAATATTTTTCGTAGTCATACGTACCAAATCCTATCCTAACAACGTTGCTTCACCCACCTCTTCCCAGCATACTGGAGAACGACACTTTCTTCCACACAACGCCTCAAATAGAGTCATGTCAATACTTGCTTGATAACTATTGTTGTAGGAAAACTCCACCAATGGTAAGAACTTGTCCCAACTTCCCTTGAAGTCAAGGACACAGAGTCTTAATAAATCTTCAAGAGTTTGAATAGTCCTTTCCAATTGCCCATCCGTTTTGAGGATGATATATTTAACTAAATCAGAATCGCGCTCATAGCTTTTTGCAAACTAACCCAAAATCTTGAAGTAAATCTTGGGTCTCGATCAAAAACTATGGATATTGGCATACCATGCAATCTTACGATCTCATTAATGTACATACTATCAAGACGTTCAAGTGTAAAAGTTTCTCGTATTGGTAAGAAATGATCAGACTTGGCCAATCTATCAAAAATGACCCAAATCGCATCTATGCCTTGAGAAACCTTGGGAAGACCAGTAACGAAATCCATGGTAATGTGCTCCCACTTCCATTCTGAAATTTCAAGTGGTTGCAATGGACCTTTTGGCACTTGATGTCTCACTGACGACTCGTTGACAAGTTAGACACCTTGAGATAAATCCCGTTATCTCTCTCTTCATATTGCTACACCAAAATGTATATCGAAGATCACGATACATTTTGGTACTCCCAGGATGGATTGCAAATGGTGTGTTGTGCGCCTCCATCATGATTTTATACTTCAAGTCAGAATTGTTAGGAACATAAAGTTTGGAGTTGACTCAAAGTATTCCTTCTTCATCGATTCTTACTTCCGGAATAGCACCTTCTTTCACTTTCTTCTTCATACGCATCAGCTCCAGGTCTGTAGTTTGAGCAACTTTAACTTTATCGATTAAAGTTGGTTCCACTCGTATATTCGCCATCATCACATGGGTACCTGAAGTCTTTAACTCTATTTCCATCCTTTCCAAGTCATACAAAATAGGTCTTTGCGTTGACAATATTGCACTCGTACCCGCATATGATCTTCTACTCAATATGTCAGCTACTACGTTCGCTTTTCCAGGATGGTATTGGATGGTATGATCATAATCTTTCAACAGCTCAAGCCATCGTCGTTGCCGCATGTTGATTTTCTTTTGAGTAAAGAAATATTTGAGGCTTTTATGATCCGTATAGATCTCCACTTTCTCTTCATACAGGTAATGCCTCCAAATCTTAAGCGCAAAAATGATTGCTGCCAACTCTAGATCATGAGTAGGATAATTCCTCTCATATTCTTTGAGTTGTCGCGAGGCTTAGGATATGACTTTCCCATGTTGCATGAGAACACATCCTAACCCTTTGCCTGAAGCATCACTATAGATGACAAATCCCTCTGAGCTAGATGGTATTGTCAGAATAAGTGCTGAAATGAGTCTCCTCTTGAGTTCTTGAAAACTCTTTTCACATTCCTCGCTCCAACCAAATTTGTATCTTTTCGAGTCAGCTGAGTTAATGGAGTAGCGATTCGAGAAAACCTTCTACTTAATCTTCGATAATAACCAAATTAAGCCGAGAAAGCTACGTCTTCTATTCAACGACTTAGGTTGCACCCAACTTTGAATTGCTTCAACCTTTGCCGGGTCAACAGATATCCCATGATTTGATATCACGTGCCCAAGAAATGCAACTTCCTCAAACCAGAACTCATATTTCTTTAACTTGGCATAAAGCTTGTTTTCATGAAGCTTTTGAAGTATCAGTGTATGATCCCAACTTTTATGAATAAAGATTAATTTCTCTCAAAATATATTTTTGAATATTATGGTGTGGATATAATATAATGTTATAGTTGTGGGTAATATTTACAAATTTTACAAAGTAAGCAAGTGGTTATATAATATTCGATTGGTCGGGGAATATTCATTTTAACAGGGAATATTCGTACGATGACACAATCATTGGTGGACCCCACAACGGAAGTATTGTTGTAGTTAGAAAACGACATAATTATCTTTTTATAAAAATAACTATGGAAGTTTCTACTTAAAAACCGCTGAACTACTTTCGGTAGTAAAAATACGATGTCTGGCGTGGTTGCATAAGAGTAGCCCAGATTGATTATTAATGCTTATGTGAGAAGTCAATCGGTTATACTCAATTATTACTTTCGATTATTCTTGCATCATATCTCTCATATTATTGATTCGATTATTGTCACAGTATCATATGCATAATATGAAATATTATTAAATCAATAATTAAGACGACAAAGTTATTCATATTATTAAATTGAAATATTTACAATGTCTAGAAGTTCTGTCAAGAAAAGGTTTGGTCATTTAATTGCGCACCAATAAGGAGAAATCCTTATCGGAAAGCCCCCTCTTTCCTGGGAATGACCTGGTTGTTAAATATTATGAGTTATAATATTAATGATGAATAAGTTCGTGTTGATTAAAGATGAATTTGATAGTTCCATTGTGTTGGGATTATTAGTGTTAGTGGAAATCGACATCTATCCCGATGATAATTGATGTCTGGGGGTTATATTGATAAATCGAGTAATTAATCGGATAAATGAGCAATTAATTGCTACTAATTCACATGCTTATATAACTATTTCTTCACATGTGTGTACTTATGAATCTCATCCATGTACTATTACGGGAGTTGGTGCAAGATTGATAATACTTGCATGACTAAGTTAAAAATGGAGGTATAGATGGAGGTACTTGTCTTGTAATTAAGTATTTTCACATGATTATAACTATCGAGTCACATGATTGAACTATTGATTCACATTATTTACTATTAGGGAGGTGGTGCAAGTTTGATAATACTTGCAGACTAAATTAAAATGAAAAAAAAGTTGGAGGTATTGTCTTCAGAATATTTCGAGAGCTCCAAAACGTGCAATTATTGAAACTATATTTTCCTATAAATAGAAGCTCATTCTTCCTTCATTTCTAACCAATTCACAAAAGCTATAGAGTAATTATTATAGAGAGAAATTATAGAGAGAAAAGAAAAGAGAAGTTTGTTACGTCTCTACTCCAAAGATCCGCTTTCTTTCTAAGGTAAGGGTATTATTTCTTTTGTATTCATGAAGAGAGCTTCATTATTCCATTCTTTATTATTATGTTGAATAACTTTGCCTATGCACAAGTACCGCATACATGGTGAAATTCTTACATTATTCGATTCTTTATTATTATTATGTTGGAATAACTCGCCATGTCAAGCATGCGCATACACGGTGAAATTCTTCATTCGTTATTCCATTCTTTATTATTCTCATTGGAATATCCTGTCATGCGGATTACGCTAGACCTGGTTCCATTCTTTATTATTACATTGGAATAACTCGTCTGCGTGCGGTCTATCGCATGCATGGTGAATTCTTTGTTATTCCATTATTTATTATTTTGTTGGAATATCCTGTCTATGCGGATTACGCTAGACATGGTTCCATTCTTTATTATTCTGTTGGAATAACCTGTCTGTGAGGTCTATCGCATGTATGGTGAATTCTTCTATTATTTCATTCTTTATTATTCAGTTGGAATATCCTCATGCACATGCGGATTACGCATTTACACGTTCCATTCTTTATTATCCCGTTGGAATACCACATGCATGTGGATTATCACATGCATGGTGAATGATCCTTCATATTCATTCCTTATTAAATTATGGAAATGATCTGTCTACGTGGATTACCGCATAGCGGGTGAAAATCCATTTGCAGTTTCATATATTCTATGATACTCATTTGGTTAAAGTTTTGGTTTCTATACTCCATGAAATAAGTAGAATATCCTGGATATTTGCGCTTCATCCGGTATCTTTTTATGGAAATAGTCTTCTGACCATTCTTGAATTTTACTCCACAAAGCAGTATCATGTTGACAATTTGGACGTAATTAATTTCAAGATAAATTAACTTATAAATCTTAAACGTTGAGCGCAAGTAGGAGAAATGAAAGAATGGGTAGAACCGGTATCAAATAAAGTATAAACTTCGCTAGAGTTTATGATTAGCTTACCCATGATCAACTCGTTTGAATTCCTCGCTTTTTTGGAGGTTACGACAAATGCTCTCCCTTGAACTACCGGTTTTGTCTTATCTGGGACACCCTTTGATGCCTCCATCCCAGCTGAACTTGACTTTGGTGCACGACAAAATCGGGCTAAGTGACCTTCTTTTCCACAATTATAACACACTTTGGACTGCATCGTGCAGTTTGGACTTATGTGTCCTTCCCCTCCACATTTGTAACATACGACCGATGGTCGTTCTCCTTCCTTAACAACAAAGTTGGTCAGGCGACGCCTTTCCATCCTTGTTGAATCTCCTCTTCTTGAAATGTCCACTCTTATTGTCATGGCCATGATTACCACCGAAGTTATTATCATTTCTGGCATGTTGATTCCCTCCACGTTTGTTGTTACCGCTTCAATGACTGCTATCACTGGTATTATCGACTTGTCGGTTGCTCTCTCTTGGTTGGGTTGACTCATTATCGCGCTCCAATAACTGAGCCCTATTAACAACATCTGAATACAAACATAGTTTGTGAGAAATTAGGTATTGACGTATCTAGGGTTTCAAACCTCTTAGAAACATCCGCGTCATTCTCTCCTCATTATCAACCAAGTGGGACGCAAACCGAGATAACTCGGCAAACTTAGCTTCGTACTGCACCACGGTCATATTATTTTGCTCAAGCTTGATGAACTCTACCTCCTTCATGTGATGAATACTTTCAAGAAAGTACTTGTCATTGAACAGCTCTTGGAACTTCTCCCAAGACATTTTGAGTGCGGAAAGTTGAGTACGCTTACAGATTCCCACCAATAATCTACCTCTGCTCGCAATATGAAGGTGGCAAAGGGAACCTTTTGCTCCTCAGAGCATCCCAAGACATCAAATATCTTGTTGATCTGCTTTATCCACATCTCCGCCTTAAGTGGTTTTGGCTCTCCAAAAAACTTCGGTGGTCCCAGCTCCTTGAACTGCTTAGCGGTGACCGTCCGAGAGTTGTCAGTGTTTCCACCTGCATTTTGGACAAGAGCCGCTTTCGCCTGATGTTGCATGAATTGCATAAAGCCTCTAAACATCCCATCGTTCACCATTTCATCGGTGTTATTGTTTACATGAGGATTATTGTCTTCTTGTTGCACATTATCCTGAGCATTAATCTGTGGTGACTCAACGGTCTCATGTGCTTCATTGTTTATCTCAACATTTTTGGTTGCCATTTTCAAATACTACAACAAAACAAGGGTTAATTAACATATCACATATTATCCCTATACTCTGACCGACCAAATAAATACCAAATAAACTTTGGTAGGTCATACTAGCGAAGGAATTCCCCGTCTCTCCCCTCCTAGTTCTTGTCTCACATCTCAGCTAGGGATCATATCCCTAAGATTTGATACCAATTGTGACGCCCCCAAAATAGGTATACATCACCCATCTTGAGTCGCCAAATACATGGTACAAAATTCAAATACAACTTAATTATACAACAGTCGTAAAATATGACAAAACACAATCTAAGAGTTTTAATAAGAATATTATCATCTAGACAATATCCACACTCAATAGAGTCCTCATTACATTTATTGTCACACTATTTAACAGAATAGTGAAGACTACTAATGCTATCATCTGGACCGTCACTCCGCTTCCCGACTAGTCCCGCCACGTTCTCATTTCCTAAAGAGAATTAAAGAAGAAAGAGTGAGCTCAACTAGCCCAAGAAGAAATATTATGACTAAGATAATGCGTAATAAATTATCATTAGTCTTCAACAATGTTAAACCGATAAAATACAATAGACATCCAGGTTTAAGCGCAATCGAATAAGCAATCCATTAGAAGAGTCAAGTAGAGCATGATATCTACTATCTTCTATGATTTAAAATGTTTTCATCAATTTTTATCGAGACTCGACAATAAATAAACCACATCATCGAGTCATCCCTGCACTACGGGCCAAGGATATTCATTAAATCATCAATGGTCATGACTATACCGAATAATCCCTGGTTATAATCATACCAAAAATTGTCCATCAATGCACTACAGGCTACTGAGGACTTTTACCACATCATTTATAACATTACAGGTCATGATTATACCGAATAATCCATGGCCGTAATCATACCAAGTCCATCTATGCACGTAAGCCAAAGATGACTTTCATCACAATATAAGCATGAGGATGATGACAATGACATAATAATTTAATAAAACAAGTTCAAGAATAAATTTTAAAGATTTATAAGTTAATTTATCTTGAAATCAATTACGTCCAAATTGTCAACATGATACTGCTTTGTGGAGTAAAATTCAAGAATGCTTAGAAGACTATTTCCAAGAAAAGATACCGGATGAAGCACAAATAACCAGGATATTCTACTAATTTCATGGAGTATAGAAGCCAAAACTTTAACCAAATGGGTATCATAGAATATATGAAACTGCAAATGGATTAAGAATGAAACCAGGTCATGCGTAATCCGCATGCATGTGATATTCCAAATGAATAATAAAGAATGGAATAATGTAAGAATTCACCATGCATGCGATAATCCATGCTTGACGAAAGTTATTCCAACGAGTAATAATAAAGAATGGAACCAGTCTAGCAGCGTAATCCGCATGCACATGATATTCCAACGTAATAATAAAGAATGGAATAACAAAGAATTCACCATGCATGTGATGAGATAGCATGATGTAAGTTATTCCAACGTAATAATAAAGAATGGAACCAGTGTCTAGCGTAAATCCGCATGTATGTGATATTCCAACAAAATAATAAAGAATGGAATAATGTAAGAATTTCACCATGTATGCGCGGTGCCAGTATGCAGCGGAGTTATTCCAACATAATAATAATAAAGAATCGAATAATAGAAGCTCTCTTCATGAATACGAAAGAAATAATAACTCTTACCTTAGAAAGAAACTGGATACTGGAGTAGAGAGGTAGAAGACTTCTCTTCTTCTTTCTCTCTATAATTTCTCTCTATAATAATTGCTCTAAAGCTTTAGTGAATTGGTGAGAAATGAAGGAAGAATGAGATTCTATTTATAGGAAAATAAAGTTCTGATAATTGCACATTTTGGGGCTCGAAATATTACAGTACAATACCTTCAACTTTTCTTTCATTTTTAATTTAGTCCTGCAAGTATTATCAAACTTGCACCACCTCCCCTAATAGTAAATAATGTGAATCAATAGTTCAATCATGTGAATCAATAGATATAATCATGTGAAAATACGAATTACAATATAGTACCTCCATCTATACCACTATTTTTAACTTAGTCATGTAAGTATTATCAATCTTGCACCAACTCCCCAAATAGTACAAGAATGTGAATCAATAGTACACACATGTGAACAAATAGTTATAATCATGTGAATTAATAGCAATTAATTGCTCATTTATCCAGTTAATTACTCCACTGGTCAGTATAACTTCCAGACTTCAATTAATATCGAAATAAATTTTAATTTCCACTAACACTAATAATTCCAACACAATGGAACTATCAATTTCATCTTTAATCAACACGAACTTATTCATCATTAATATTATAACTCACAATATTTAACAACCAGGTCGTTCCCAGGAAAGAGGGGGCTTTCCGATAAGGATGTCTCCTTATTGGCGCGCAATTAGATGACCAAACCTCTCCTTGACAGAACTTCTAGACATTATAAATATTACAATTTAATAATATGTATAACTTTGTTGTCTCAATTATTGATTTAGTAATATATCATATAACGCAGATGATACTGTGACAATAATCGAATCAATAATATGAGAGATGTGATGCAGTAATTACTGTAGCAATAATTGAGTATAACTAAGTGACTTCTCACGTAAGCATCAATAATCAATACCGTGTTCTACTATGCAACCACGCGTATTATTGTACTTTTACTACCGGGTAGTTCAACAGTTTAACGGTAAAACTTCCGCCGTTATTTTTATAAAAAGATAATTATGTCATTTTCTAACTACGACAATACTTCCGTTGTGGTGTCCACCAATGATTGTGCTATCATACGAATATTCCCTGTTAAAACGAATATTCCCCGACCAATTGAATATTATATAACCACTTGCTTACTTTGCAAAATTTGTAAATATTACCCACAACTATAACATTATATCAAATCCACACCATAATATTCAAAAATATATTTCGAGAAAATTATTCTTTATTCATAAAAGTTGGGGTCTTCTAGTAAGTGTGCCATTGGATCTACTCAAGCTTTGTAGGCTATATAATAGAGCCTGTTTTGATACCAATTGTTAGTTCCCGGAGGCACAATAGTTATTTAGAAGGGGGGTTGAATAGATATTAAAAACTTTTCTTTGTATTAAGACCGTTTTTAATAAAGATCTTAAGCACAACGGAATTATGGTTTCTTTGAAATCCCCTTTAGATAGTGAGTTAATGAGAGTGAGGCAGTTATGATAGTTATAGCAGTTATGGCAAAAATAAAATAGACACAGTTGTTTTTACGTTGTTAAGAGCACTTAAGGCTCCTAGTCCACTCTTCTACTCATCGAGTAGGAAATCCACTAAGGATGTCTTTTACACTTTCTGAATCTCACAGATTCCTTCTTGACCAGCAGTCTAGGCACTTCTTAGTTCACTCTTGAACTCTTCAAGTCCAGCAGACTTGGTTCTTCACAGTTCACTTAGAACTCTTCAAGTCCTTCAGACTTGGAACTCTTACTTCAGTTGTTGTTGAGATCGTGATTGAGGCTACTTAGTTGCAGTTAAGCACTTGTTCGAAAGAACTGTGTAGCTGAGCAAGCTTCCTCTTTTTCTCTGATCGTAGAGTTGAGCGTTGAGTGTTCTTGTGCGTTTTGTTCAATGCTTGCTTGTTTCACTTATTTGTCTGTGTTCTGTATATATGTGATCTTTTTTTAATCTATCCATTGACGTCATCTGATGAGGCATTAAATGCGTTTGACATTTCTGAGCTTTGATGGAGACTTTTCTGCACATCTCCTGAATTGCAATCTGGCCCACTGACACAGCAGAATGCTTTTTCACCTAACACCTGAAAAGGTGTTTTCCTCTGCCCAATGTTCCTTTTCTTAGCTTCTTGAATACGTTCCTTTTGATCAATACTAAGGATATCTTTTGTACCGTTGGGACTGGTGAGTTCTTCAACGTTCAAAACCCATTCCACATTTGTTGGAATTCGTTTCCAAACAAAAGATAGGGCTCGATGCTTCTGACACAAGACAGATGATACTCTACGATGCATGTCAAGGTGTCTTGTCATATTTGTGCTTGGTCTGAATAGAACACTACGATTTCTTTCAAGGGTTTGCAAGCTACGATCTTTGCACACTACAATCTTTACTTGCTCGTCTTGCAGACTCTACGTTTCCGAGAGCACACTACGATCTCTGAGTTAGCTTCGGCAAACATCTGGACCACTCTACGATCTTCTAAGCTCTACGATCCTGCCTTGGATTCTGCAATCTGTTGATCAGCTTGGTAGACTATGATTCTTGTTGAAGCCTATCTATTTCTTAAGTCATAGATCAACCTAACATCTTTGATCTCTTTATCTATACATTTGTTTATAGAATGATGAACATTAAAAGTTAAGATCAACCTAAATATTTTTATTTATCACTAAGTCCTTGTACATATATTCCTTGAAGGACTTTACATATAATCATGAGCATTTACTTTAAACATCAAATCAAAACATACATTCTTCCAACAGTTTTCATATTCTAGTAAATTAATTCTCAATCTTTATTTCTAATTCTCCTAAAATTAATATTAAGGAAACATTAAAATTAATATAGTCTCTGTGGGTTCGACCTGTACTTGCTAGTTCTTCAATTCGACACTGTGCACTTGCAGTACATATTTTTAACACATCAAGTTTTTGGCGCCGTTGCTGGGGACTAGAATTAATTTTTATTTATTCGAATTAGTTTTAACTCTAATTTTTTTTTTCTTCAGGATTATTGAAGCGAATCGAAAGAGCGAAAAGATAAAAAATTTGTTGTCGCGCTTTATTCGGTACTTCGTATCTCCAATTTTTTTTAAAAAAATAAAATAAAATAAAAAAATAGTAGTTTAGTTTTTTTTGTTTTTTTTATTTGTCGCATTCATGCATTCACTCACGTAGAGCATATCCTGTTAGGTTTTTATTTTTTATTTTTTGTCAAATATAAACTGTGGTGATTGCTGAAGGATTGAGGTACGTCAAAATTTCTTATTCTTTCATAATTCACATAGTTTTAGGACACTTTATTTGTTTATATTATTTTTTATTTGTGGATTTTCATCTTTAATCTAACATTAAGGGCACAACCTGTAACAAGATAAGGTGGGGATTTCATCACCCTTCCTTGGCCCACAAATAACTCAATTTTCATTTTACATAACCATGACCTAATAAAATCAAGTAGACGTTGCACAAGTCAAGAATCAAAAAAGAATCAAAAAAAAGAAAAAAAAAGAAAAAAAAAGAAAAAAAAGAAAAAAAATTAGACATTGCACAAGTCAAGAATCAAAAAAGAAAAAAAAAGAAAAAAAAAGAAAAAAAAGAAAAAAAATTAGCTTGCTTGATTTTCATGGTAAAAATCTCTACTAAGAGTTACATCATATACACATGCATGCATCACATGGAATTGATTTAATGAAGGATGGTGTCTAAAATGAAGATCGAGTATTTTTGATAAAGTGAAAGTGTGATTTTGAATTTAATCTTGCTTATGTATAATACCCATAAATATTTAAAAGCTTTCCTTCAATTTCATAATTTGTTGAATCCAAAAATATTTTTAAATTTTGTGGGTATATTCACTGCAAACCCTCACGAGACACAACTTGTCCACTTGGGTTTAAAAGGCTTGTTGCACATGCTAAGTGCAATTGTGTTTTCTACGAAAATGGGATAATGTAATTTTTGTTTTATTTTTGATTTATTTTATTTTTATTTTACTCGAGGACAAGCAAAAGCTAGGTATGGGGGTATTTGATAGACACGTAATTCATACATTTTATTATCCCTAATTTTGTCCTTTTAATTATATTAATTTATTAAATTAATATGTTTATTTTATTTTGTAGGATTTAATATTTGTTGCAATAAAGTCAAAATCTTGGTGATCAAGCGATATTTAATGCTCTTATTCGTATAAGGAATGTCCAAGAAGAATCCTACAAGGAGAAGGAAAGAGGTGGAACAATCTTAGTGTGCAAGTCAAATCCAACAAGAGAAAGTAAAGTCTATCTAGAAGATCTTTTTGAGAAGTTGTTTGACACTAGAAAATTGAAATCTACATGGAAAGGGAACCAAAGTGTCCAAGTTCAATGAATCTAAATTAGGGTTCAAAGTTATTTTCCCTATAAATAGGTCTCTTATTTTAGAGAGAAAGGTATTAGGTATTATATTACTTTAGGATCGTGAATAAAGGGAGTTTTCTTATTTATTTTCAATCTTCTACTTCTTCTTTATTTTAGTTAATTTATTTATTTTCATGTCTAGTTAATTTCTTTAATCCAGGATGAAGATGAAATTAAATAATTATTCGTAATAATATTTTTTACCTCTTCTATTATTTATGCGTTTATGTTTAATTGATTTCGCTTTCATGTTTCGCTTATTGAAATACCTTCGCTTTTATAGTTCTTATGTGATTTTAAATTAATTAAGAGGTTTTGATAGATTATTGTTAAGATATGAGTTTTTCATAATCCATGCTTGCTTTCAAAGAAGTTTTGATGGGTTATAGTTAATCCTTAAATTTTCATAGTTTATGCTTTTACTTATGTTAATTATAAATTACTAAATTAAAGGGAAGGGAGATCAAAATCATAATTTAGTTATAAAAATAGAAGAGATTAAATTATATGTTATGTTTATTATTTAATAGATACGGATTCCTAGATTGTTTTCTCATTAATTGTTTTCATATTCTAGTTAATTAATTCTCAATCTTTATTTCTAATTCGCCTAAAATTAATATTAAGGAAACATTAAAATTAATCTAGTCTCTGTGGGTTTGACCTGTACTTGTCAGTTCTTGATTCGACAATCGTAGACTTGCAAAGACATATTTTAACACATCAAATACACCCACGAAATAAAAGTAAAAAGAGTACA
This sequence comes from Panax quinquefolius, assembly GCA_020205615.1. Lineage (NCBI taxonomy): Eukaryota > Viridiplantae > Streptophyta > Magnoliopsida > Apiales > Araliaceae > Panax > Panax quinquefolius. Next base: position 35,907,050 of record CM035161.1, on the reverse strand, counting down.
ACATCACCTTCACAAATTAGGGGAACCAAAAGGGCGATTCAAGTGGTTTTCCATCATCAACGCGCGCTCCACAAATATCATACATTGCACAATAATCTACAGAGTGTTTTTGCCTACAACATTAAGTTAACATTATAAGAGAGATCAGAATTTCCTGTCCTAGGAGATTGTCCACACAACAAAATTGGGAATCAATTTCTTCAAAGCCATAACCTGATAAATAATAGTTACTTATCAGAAGGGGTGAGTGGGCAAGGGGAGATGTATATTTGGTATTGAATCAATACGACTACCAGCAACTTCATCGAAAGCTGGATTGAGATTTGTACAAACTACATAAAAAATTCATATGATATTAGGATAAGTAATTATTTTAAAGGTAAAATAAATACAAAGATTTATTGAAATAATTACCATTTGAAATGTCACTTAGATGCATTCTAGATGTTCTGCTTGCTCTCATAGATGTAGTACTTGTGCTCATTTTATTAGTGAATTCCAACATGAAATAGGAAACACAATCAATATGCATAGGATAATTTAGCAGATGTGCAAAATATTTTTATACACTTAATTAATGAATAAATAATTAGAAAGTATACGTTGCAGTTTTTTTTCTTTTTTTTCCAGTATAATCATCCTTCTACGCATTCTTAACTGAGTTTTGTCGCACTGGTTGACAATAAATTTATGTTTTTCCTTGTTTTCTGACATGTATGGCTTATGGTTGATTTTCCCAATTTTTGGATTTTTTATTCGAAATTGGTTTTCAATCTTGTAAACTACCTGCAGGAATATAGGATCCAAAGATGTAATTATTGCACAAAATATTTTAAAAAATTAAATCTAATATTAAAAATTAAATACTAATGGATATTATCTAAAATATTAAGACACGGGTCTGATGATTCCGAATTTATTTTGACTCAAAATCATAGTTAGTTTAACGGAAAATGAACGGATCGCAGGATCGCACAAACACCACAACTAATTCATATTTGCTTTGTTTTAATTTATATTGATAGAATTCTCAACTATCGTACGGAATAGGAAGCAATTACATATTAAGATTAATACATAGTTTTGAATATTTAAGGATCAAGATAATTTTTGCAAGCAAAGTCTTCATGAATCCACATGATTTATTGTAAAAGATAATGAAATAGAGTAAAAACGATAAATGATTTTAGTAATATAATTGTGCTAATATTCAAAACGTCAGAAAATAAGAAATAAAATGATACCTTTTTGTTTCAAAATATCAAAGCTTAGATTCTGTGTCAGTACAATCCCTTGGAGTATGAAAAAACTCCTTTAACCCAGAGCTTGGAACCGATCCTGTGATGCAATTCTCGATAATTCCCCCAAATCAACTAACCCAATTACACACAAAACATTAAAAGCGTAACATTTGATTATATTCGAACTTGGCATCACAAGATTGATGTATGATTCAGATTCCTAAGTGGATCGTTCAACAGTTTACTGCAAAATATTATAACAAATTTTTGAGAGACAGTAATTCACCAAATTTTGTAAAATTAAAATTCATACTGTATTAAACAATGAAAGAAAAACATAGTCTTGTTGGCATCATTACAGCTTCATATGTTGATGCAGTACAACCGATGTCAAAAACTTAAATAAACGATGAATATGGTATCACTTAGAGCAACAACAAAAATACACAAACTCAAAAAATCTCATTATAGAAGCATTCACCTAAGACCTTAAAACTAAACTCTATGCTAAAATTTAGAAAGATAACAATAACTGAACTGAAATAGCAGTAATGCACAAATTCATCCAATCAATTTCACAATACATGTTCATTACACATTGTACGGATTGAATTCATTATTTTAGTCATAAAATCTCAAAATGTGATATTTGGCCATTATTACTAATTTGTTTTACCACAAAAAATAAAATTAAATGTATGACTTATTACAGCTTGTTCTTTACATATAAATAAAAATTAACCAAGTAATGCAAAAACCACATTTGTGTACATGTGCATTACTTTTAAAAAAGCACAAGTAATGGTTTTTCCTTGGAATGGGCACAACACCCATGTTCGGAAGCTTCATAATAAATTCTAAAACAAATACCAAACATAAATTTTCAACAAATACAATGCATTAAAGGTTAAAATTTTCCAATGAATTCATCTAATATGCTTTACTTTACAAATTTTGAAACTAACTAACAATGGTGCGAATGAATTGGCCGGGAAAAAAATTTGGAAGAAAATGTAGATGGAAAAAATTGGAGCTTACTTCTCAACCCGATTTGTTCGAGGGAGACTCCAACAGTATCATCGATTTCCACTCTTTATGTATGTGAATTTCCACTTTTTACTGTGGGAGAGAACTAAGAAAATAAAAGGTATCCAGGTGTCGTCTCGTTCTAGTAGTCTATTCTATTCAATCTGCTATTACAGCTTGCCTCTTCACCTCTACAACTAATTAATTTCATATAATTCATGTATAGCTTATTTTTGATTTCCCCAATATTTGGAATCACAATCCTTGCATATAGACAAACATAAAATAAACACAAACATATTGATGTTCAGGTAAGTACATATATCAAGGTAAAATCAAAATTTAAAAATTGAAGCAGTGAAAATATCAAAATTTGTGCAAAATTATTTTTTCGAGCGGGTTATGGAGTTCCTCGAGTTCAATAAAATCTCTCCAATTCCACTCTTTGAATTGAAAATATGATTCCAGATGTTATTTTAGATGATATGAATTCATCATTTAGGTTTTTTAGAACCTGAGTTATTATTTTAGAGGGGCTTTTTTGTTAAGGGTATTTTTGTAAAGGGTAATTTGGAGCATTAATTAGGATGGACATATGTTAATTTTTTTGAATAAAAGATGTCAATTTATTGTTACATGTACTGTGATTTATTATATATAATAGATAATAGATATGAAGTCCACTAACAGTGTTACTAGTTACTACGATTAACCATTTTTTTATCTGTTATTTTGTTTAAAAAATAATATTTCAATCTTTTATTGTAATTCTTTCATCTTTTGTAACAAATTACAATTTCAATATATTTTAGTCTTTTATACTGTTTGATTAAAAAATATTAATAAGAATAAACTTTAGTGGTAAAAAAAATAAAATTGTTAGAATAAATCGTTAAAATAACTACAAAAATGTCATATATGTAATGTACATATAATTTTATCATCATCTTTTTTATGTACTCTCCCGATCTTCAATAAGGTTAAATACATTTTTTTCACTCTTCTCGACCCCAGTTTACAAATACATCATTGCAATGAATTTTTTTCATTCGACTCACTAAATTATAATTTTTTTACAAACCGTTACAAATTATATTAAATAGTTTGACTTTGGACGAAAAAATTACATAAACTGCCACGTGAGAGAGAGAAAACTTACATGTCAGACATTTTTCTTTGTTGCATGCAAAGATGGAAACTTGTATAAATTTAATGCTAAATTAATCAAAATCAAATAAATAAAATAAAATAATTCATTCAAAATAAAAAAATAATTAAAATATTTTTTTAATCACTAATATTTGTTTGGTATGTTAAAATTTTGGTAGCATACAAAAAAAATAGTATATTAATATCTTTTTTTCAATATGGTACAATTTTAAACAAATTATATAAATTACACATAAATATGTAATTTTCTTTGTTTTTAAATAACCCGTTAAATTAAACAAAACTACTAAAGTAATTAAACATTTTTTTTGGGGGGGGGGGGGGAAGTAATTAAAATGTTAAACTCCTAAAACAACCAAATCAATTAAAAATTAAACAAATAAACAAAGCAGTAGGAAAAAAACACCAAACCCAGCATCAAAAAGTGCAAATTTTTTCGACAGATCTTCTTCGTCTTGTTTATATTTTCTTTTTTTTATTTTCCTTTTCTCAACTTCCCACATATATCTCTCATTTTTCTTTCAACTTCAAAAATTACAAATTTCATTCTTCCATATTTCTCTATATATATATATATATATGTATATATATATTCTGAAAGGGTATTTACATTCACGATTACAGACATTAAATGAATCCATTACTTGCAAATTTTGCATATCTAAAAATAATGAAAGAAAAACCTTCTTCACTCTAGATCTAGCATTGATTTGTAATTAATCTCCCTTATGAAGGCGAGTTGTTTGAATTTCTTTCTTATTTCCCTACTTTAGTAGATGTTGTGGTGTAGAATTTTGGGTTATTGACAGTGGTGGTTACAGATGATGACGGTGGTTATGGTTAATGGTCGAGTTTCTGTTGTGGTTATGAAAGTTGGAATCGATCAATTTTCGCATCAATCGGATCGAATCGTAAAGGCAGTAATCTATTTTCGATTTATTTGCTTATTTTAAGCATCTGAAAATTAAAGATTTTAGTTTAACAATTAGCACATGTTTGGTCTGATTAGAAATAATTTTGGACAAAATTAAAGATGATGGGTGGGGCATTGGCAACAACGGTGGATGTTGAGTCGGAGATGAAGGAAGGGAGAAAGTTTAAAATATAAGTATGAAAAAATTGTTATTATTATTATTATTATTATTATTATTTCTATCTAAGATGGTCTTATATTCCATGTAAGCGTGTCTGTAAGACCCCAACTTTTATGAATAAAGATGAATTTTCAATAAGTATTATTTTTGAATATTATGGAGTAAATTTGATATAATGTTATAGTTGTGGGTAATATTTAGAAATTTTGAAAAGTATGCAAGTTGTTATATAATATTAGATTGGTCGGGAAATATTCATTTTAACAGGGAATATTCGTACGACGGCACAATCATTTGTGGACCCCACAACGGAATTATTTTCGGATTGAGAAAACGACAAAAATATTTTTAGGAAAATAACGACGGAAGTTTTACCATTAACTGTTGAAACACCCGGTGTTAAAAGTATAGTAATACGCGTGGTTGCATAGTAGCACACAGTATTGATTATTGATGCTTACGTGAGAAGTCACCCAATTTTGTTCAATTATTGCTACAGTAATTGTTGCATAGTATCTCACGTTATTTGATTCAATTATTGTCGATATTTTATATATTATTAAATCAATAATTAAAATAACAAAGTTATTAATATTATTATTTGCAATATTAACGATGTCTAGTAAGTTCGCCAACGAGAGGTTTGGTCACCTAATCAAGGCTACCAATAGGAGAAATCTTTATTGAAAGCCCCACTTTCCCGGAAATCGACACGGTCTTATTAATATTGTGAATTATAATAATGATGATAAATGTTGTTAAATATATTGAGGTATCTTTTTATGAAGTCACTAAGTTTATATATATATATATATATTTTGTTTTATTAGTATTATTAATGTAATAAAATGTAAAAACTTTTTATATAAAATTGAATACTTTTATAAAGTTATTTGTTTTATTAGACAATAATTAGAATATATTATATTTTATTATGCATAGTGTTTGCATAAAGGTGCAGATAATGTTTTCAGCATAGTAAAATCTTTTTATATAAAAATGTAATACTTTTATAAAGTTATTTATTTTATTAGATAATAATTATAATATAATATATTTTATTACGCATAGTATTTGCATAAAGTGCTCGTAGTGTTTGCATAGTAAAATCTTTTTATATAAAATGTAATACTTTTATAAAGTTCATTATTTTATTAGATTTTAAATAAAATATATATATATATATATATTTTTTATCGCATAGTAGCCTTTCTATTTTCCTATAAATAGGATGCTTAGTTAGAATTGAAATCACACCGTAAATTTAGAAATTCTCTTCTATAATCTTGAAAAAGATTTCATTAGAGTTTTAAGAGGCTTTGAGCGTAGTGCAAGTTTTCTTCAAGTATATCCTCGCCCTACCCCTCGGAGTACTCTTCTTTATAAGGTAAGGGGTATTATTTCTTTCGTCTTCATGAAGAGAACTTCTGTTATTCCATTCCTTATTATTCTGTTGGAATAACCTGTATATGCGAAGTAACGCATACATGGTGAAATTCTTCTGTTATTCCATTCCTTATTATTCTGTTGGAATTACATGTATATGCGAAGTACCGCATACATGGTAAAATTCTTTTGTTATTTTATTCTATATTATTCTGTTAGAATATCCTATCTGTGCGTTTACGTATGACCTGGTTCCATTATTTATTATTCTGTTGGAATAACCTATATGTGCGGTCTATCGCATGCCTGGTGAAGTCTTTTGTTATTCCATTCTTTATTATTCGCTGAATATCCATCGCGTGCGCTTCTGCATGACCGGTTCCATTCTCATTAGAATATCCTATCTATGCGTTCGCATTTACATTCGATTCCATTATTTATTATTCTACATTGGAATAACATGTCATGCGGCTACATCGCATGCATAGTGAATCCTTCCGTTATTTCATTCTTTATTATTCTATTGAATAACTCGCCTACATGGGATTACCACATGCACGGTGAATAACCCTTCAGATTAATTTCTTATTAAATTGCGGAAATGATCTGTTTACGTGGATTACCGCATGGCGGGTGAAAATTCATTGCAGTTTCATATATTCTGTGATACTCATTTGGTTAAAATTTTAGCTTCTATACTCCATGAAATTAGTGGAATATCCTTGATATTTGCATTTCATCCAGTATCTTTTCATGGAAATATTCTTCTGAGCATTCTTAAATTTTACTCCACTAAACAGTATCATGTTTATAATTTGGACATTATTGAGTTCAGGATAAATTAACTTATAAATCTTTAAAATTTATTCTTGAACTTGTTTTATCAATTATTATGTCATCATGTCATCATCCTCATGCTTATATTGTGATGAAAGTCATCTTTGCTTACGTAAGTAGATGGACTTGGTATGATTATGACCGTGTATTATTCTAAGATAATCATGACCTGTAATGTTATAAATGATGTGGTAAAATTGTGAGACCCCAAATTTTATGAATAAAGATTTAAATTTCTCGAAATATTTTTTTTGAATATTATGGTGTGGATTTGATATAATGTTATAGTTGTGGGTAGTATTTATAAATTTTACAAAGTATGCAAGTTGTTATATAATATTCGATTGGTCGGGAATATTGTATTTACGACAAAACAATCATTGTGGACCCCACAATGTAAGTATTGTCGTAGTAAGAAAACGCGTAATTATCTTGTTATAAAAATAACGACGGAAGTGTTACCGTTAAAACGGTTGAACTACCTGGTAGTAAAAGTACAGTAATATGCGTGGTTGCATAGTAGCACACGGTATTGGTTATTGATGCTTACGTGAGAAGTTACTTAGTTATACTCAATTATTGTTACAGTAATTATTGTATCATATCTCTCATATTATTGATTCGATTATTGTCATAGTATCGTCTGCATTATATGATATATAATTAAATCAATAATTGAGACGACAAAGTTATTCATATTATTAAACTACAATATTTACAATGTCTAGAAGTTCTGCCAAGGAGAGGTTTGGTCACCTAATCAAGCTACGCAATAGGAGAAATCCTTATTGAAAGCCCCCTCTTTCCTGGGAACGACCTGGTTGTTAAATATTATGAGTTATAATATTAATGAAGAATAAGTTCGTGTTGATTAAAGATGAATTTGATATTTCCATTGTGTTGGGATTATTAGTGTTAGTGGAAATCGACATCTATTCTGATGATAATTGATGTATGGGGGTTATATTGATAAATCGGGGAATTTATCAGATAAATGAGCAATTAATTGCTACTAATTCACATGCTTATATAACTATTTGTTCACATGTGTATACTATTGAATCACATTCTTATACTATTAGGGGAGTTGGTGCAAGATTGATAATACTTGCATGATTAAATTAAAGATGGAGGTATAGATGGAGGTACTATACCGTAATTCGTATTTTTACATGATTATAACTATTGAATCACATGATTGAACTATTGATTCACATTATTTACTATTAGGGGAGGTGGTGCAAGTTTGATAATACTTGCAGGACTAAATTAAAAATGAAAGAAAAGTTGGAGGTATTGTACTATAATATTTTGAGCCCAAAACGTGCAATTATCGAAACTATATTTTTCTATAAATAGAAGCTCATTCTTCCTTCATTTATCACCAATTCACTAAAGCTATAGAGCAATTATTATAGAGAGAAATTATAGAGAGAAGCTATAGAGAGAAAATCTATAGAGAGAAAGAAGAAAAGAAGCCTGCTACGTCACTATTCCAGTATCCAGTTTCTTCTGAGGTAAGGGATATTATTTGTTTTACTCGTAAGGGGTATTATTCTTTCGTATTCATGAAGAGAATTATTTTCTTTCAATACTCGTAAGAGTTGTTATCCCATTCTTTATTATTCTGTTGGAATAACCTGTATATGCGAAGTACCGCATACATGGTGAAATTCTTCTGTTCTTCCATTCTTCATTATTATGTTGAATAACTCCGCTTATATCGAAGTATCGCATACACGGTGAAATTCTTCTATTATTCTCGCTTCTTTATTATTCTCGTTTTAATATCCCGTCTCGTGCGCTTACGCCGGACCGGTTCCATCATTTATTATTCTATCGAAATATCCAATCTCAGCAAGCGCTTACGCCGGACCTCGGTTTCATTATTTATTATTCGTTTAATATCCTATCGCTGCGCTTACGCATTTACGACCGTTCCATTATTTATTATTCTTGTTGGAATAACTTTTGTCATGCAATCTATCGCACGCATGGTGAATCCTTCATTATTCCATTCTTTATTATTCTGCTGGAATAACTCATGCATGTGGATTACCACACGCATGGTGAATGATCCTTTGTATTCATTCCTTATTAAATTATGGAAATGATCTCAGATATATGTGGATTACTACATGTATGAAAATCCATTTGCGATATTGTATATTTTATTATACTCAATGGTTAAAATTTTGACTTCTATACTCTATGAAATTAGTAGAATATCCTCGGATATTTAAGCGCTTCATCCAAAGATCTTTTCATGGAAATATTCTTCTGAGCTTTCTTGAATTTTACTCTACAAAGCAGTATCATATTGACAATTTGGACGTTATTGAGTTCAGGATAAATTAACTTATAAATCTTTAAAAATTATTCTTGAACTTGTTTTATTGAATTATTATGTCATTGTCATGATGAGTTATGTTGGTTATTATGTGAAAACATGAAAGTTTCTTAGAAATCACAAAGGTTTAAAAATTAGATTTTGGTGAAAATGGAACATGAAATTCAATTGACCATATCTCTTCTTATATTTTGAATTATTGAGTGTGGTCAAGTTCTAGAGTTAGATCTATGAGTTTTCTAACTTATCCAAGTGGAATCACTGGAAAAGGTATTGTAAATTTTCGTGTGGACTGATTTTAGCGAAGGAGTCAAAAATTGTCAATTTCGAAAAAGCTACTGCCTAGATTTTGAAAAGGGCATTTTTGGCCACTTAATTTGTGAGAAAAAATTCGGCCTTTTGGGACATAAAAATATATGGTATAAAGTATCTCCTGTCCAAAAATGAGCTCATTCCGACTTAAAATGAGCAAGTTATGACCATTTCAATATTTAGGTTTTTTCGACGAAAAATGCTATAACCAGAGTTCTATAACTCCGATGACCATAAAATTTAAACTGAAGCTCACGTTAATATGTGTAAGATCCTACCAAGATTTGGGAATTTTTGGAGTTAACCTTGAGGTAGCTAATTTCTTAAGGAATTAATTAGAAATTAATTTTTGAAAAATAGTAAATGAATTTTAAAAATTCGAAGAAAAATATATGTTCAATATGGGACTATATTCTGCTAAATCCCAGAAAAGAAATATTTTTGGGACTGATTTGGTATTTTTCATGAAAATAATCTAGTTATGAGTAAATGAGTTAAATATGTTATGTGAAGTAACAAAATTGAAAAATAAGATTTTATGGCTTGGGAATCCTATATAGGGTATATGCAAATTTTTGATAAAGGATTTGATCACTGGTGATGAAATCTTATGAGTATGGCATTTTGAATGATTAAATGCATTATGTGGTAAAGTATAAATAATTGAAATAAATTGTTTATAAGTTTGAGAAGTGATTAAAATATTGTTATAATATTAATAATATCGATTATGAGTTTATTAAGTGGTTGATAATATTTGGATAAATTTAAAGTCTTTAATATTTATCCTTGTTTTCGCTTGATTAATGCTTATATCATCACATCATCCTCAGCTTATATGGTGATGAAAGTTATCTTTGCTTACGTGCAAAGATGAACTTTTGATTATCGAATTGTATATCTTTGCTTACGTGCAAAGATGGATTGTTGATTATTGGTTTTATTGTTGTATATCTTCGCTTACGTGCGAGATGGATTTGGTATAATTATGACCGAGGATTATTAGGTATAGTCGTGACTATTGATGATTTAATGAATATCCTCGGCCAGTAGTAGTGCGAGGATGATTCGATGATGAGGTTTATTTATTAAGCTGAGTTTCAACGATAAAAATTGATGAAAACATTTTAAATCATAGAAGATAGTAGATATCATGTTCTATTTGACTCTTCTAATGGATTGCTTATTCCGCTGCAGTTAAACTTGATGTTTATTATATTTTATCAGTTTAACATTGTTGAAGACTAATGATAATTTATTCTGCATTATCTTAGCCATAATATTTCTTCTTTGGGCTAGTTGAGCTCACCCTTTCTTTCACTTATTTCTCTTGAAATGAGAATATAGCCGGGACGAGTCGGGGAAACGGAGTGATGGTCCGTGATGATAGCATTAGTAGTCCTCACTATTCTGTTAAATAGTGTGACAATAAATATAATGAGGACTCCATTGAGTGTGGATATTGTCTAGATGACAATATTCTTATTAAAACTCTCAGTTTATGTTTTGTCGTATATTACACGACAGTTGTATTATTAAGTTGTATTTGTATTTTTATACCATGTATTTGGCGACTCAAGATGGGTGATGTATACCTATTTTGGGGGTATCACAAAAAGTCCTCAATGGCCTGTAATGTATTGACAGACAGTTTTTGGTATGATTATGACCAGGGATTATTCGGTATAGTCATGACCATTGATAATTTAATGAATATCCTTGGCCCGTAAAGCAGGGATGACTCAATGATGTGGTTTATTTATTAAGCTGAGTCTCAGTGATAAAAATTGATGAAAACATTTTAAATCATAGAAGATAGTAGATATCATGCTCTACTTGACTTTTCTAATGGATTGTTTATCCCGCTGCAGTTAAACTTGATGTCTATTGTATTTTATCAGTTTAACATTGTTGAAGACTAATGATAATTTATTCTGCATTATCTTAGTCATAATATTTCTTACTGGGCTAGTTGAACTCACCCTTTTCTTTTACTGTTCTCTTCAGGAAATGAGAACGTAGCCGAGAGTAGTCGGGGAATGGAGTGACGGTCCAGATGATAGTATTAGTAGTCCTCACTATTCTATTAAATATTATGACAATAAATGTATTGAGGACTCCTTTGAGTGTGGATATTATCTAGATGACAATATTCTTATTAAAACTCTCAATTTATGTTGTCGTATTTTACACGACTGTTGTATAATTAGTTTGTATTTGTATTCAATTACCTTGATCCGGCGACCCAAGATGGGTGATGTATACCTATTTTGTGGGCGTCACAGTTGGTATCAAAGCTTAGGGATATGATCCCTGGCTGAGATGTGAGACAAAAACTAGGAGGAGAGAGACGGGGAATTCCTTCGCTAGTATGACCTACCTAAGTTTATTTGGTATTTAATTGGTCGATCAGAGTATAGAGATAATATGTGATATGTTAATTAACCCTTGTTTTGTGGCAGTATTTGAAAATGGCATCCAAAAATGTTGAGATAAGCAATGAAGCACATGAGATAGTTGAGTCACCAACGAGCAACGCCCAGGGTAATGTGCAGCAGGAAGACAATAATCCTCATGAAAATAGTAACACCGATGAAATAGTGAACGATGGAATGTTCAGAGGCTTTATGCAATTCATGCAACATCAGGCGAGAACGACTCCTATCCAAAATGCAGGTGGAAACACTGACAACTCTCGGACGGTCACCGCTAAGCAGTTCAAGGAGCTGGGACCACCGGAGTTTTTTGGTGTGCCAAAACCACTTAAGGCGAAGACGTGGATAAAGCAGATCAACAAGATATTTGATGTCTTAGGATGCTCCGAAGAACAAAAGGTTCCCTTTGCCACCTTCATGTTGCGTGCAGAGGCAGATTACTGGTGGGAATCTGTAAAGCGTACTCAACCTGCCGCACTGAAGATGTCTTGGGAGAAGTTCCAAGAATTGTTCAACGACAAGTACTTTCCTGAAAGTATTCGTCATATGAAGGAGGTGGAGTTCATCAAGCTTGAGAAAAACAATATGACCGTGGCGCAGTACGAAGCTAAGTTTACCGAGTTGTCTCGGTTTGCGTCCCACTTGGATGATAATGAGGAGAGAATGACGCGGATGTTTCTAAGCGGTTTGAAACCCGAGATATGTCAATACCTTAATCTCTCATAAACTGTGATTGTATTCAGATGTTGTGAATATGGCTTAGTTATTGGAACGCGATAATGAGTCAACCCAACCAAGAGAGAGCAGCCGACAAGTCGATAATACCAGTGGTAGCAGTCATCAAAGCGGTGATAACAAACGTGGAGGGAATCAACATGTCAGAAATGATAACCACTTCGGTGGTAATCATGGCCAAGACAATAGGAGTGAAAAGTTCAAGAAGAGAAGGTTCAGCAAAGATAGAAAGACGTCAGCACCAGCACCCACTGTTAAGGAAGGAGAACGAGTGTTGGTCGTATGTTACAAATGTGGAGGGGAAGGACACATAAGTCCAAACTGCACGATGCAGTCCAAAGCATGTTACAATTGTGGAAAAGAAGGTCACCTAGCCCGATTTTGTCATGCACTAAAGTCAAGTCCAAATTGGGATGGAGGCATCCAAGGTGTCCTGACAAAGATAAAACCTAGTAGTTCAAGGGAGAGAGTTTGTCGTAACCTCCCAAAAAGCGAGGAATCCGAACGAGGTGATCACGGGTAAGCTAATCATAAACTCTAGCAAAGTTATACTTTATTTGATACTGGTTCTACCCATTCCTTTATTTCTCCTACTTGCGCTCAACATTTAAATTTGACTCCGGAGAAATTAGACTTTAATTTATCTGTTAAAACTCCATTGGGAGAAACCTTCATTACATCCACGGTTTATAAGTCTTGTTTGATTCAAATCGGTAACCGCAAGTTACCTGTCGATCTTATTTCTTTGAAAATACTTGAATTTGACGTAATTCTAGGGATTGATTGGTTAACCACTCATCATGCAAAAATTGATTATTTTCATAAGGTTGTTAGTTTTCATATTCCTAACCAACCTATTATGCGAATTCAAGCAACCAAACCATTAAAATCAATCACCGCTATCTCAAGCCATAAAGCTATTCGCTTTATTGAAAAAGCGGATGTCGAGCTTTCTTAGCTCATGTCACGGATCTAAACAAAAATACGTCGATTTTGAATGATATTTCTATTGTTAATGAATTTCCTAACGTATTCCCTCAAGAACTTCCTGGCCTATCCCAGGCGTGAAATTGAATTTTGTATCGACCTTGAACCCGCATAAAACCCATTTCCAAAGCCCCGTGTCGAATGGCTCTATTGAACTTCGTGAGTTAAAGACCCAACCGCAGAATTGTTAGACATCGGTTTCATTCGGCCCTAGTACTTCTCCTTGGGGTGCTCCTGTTCTATTCGTGAAGAAGAAAGATGGGAGTATGCGACTTTGTATTGATTATCGGAGTTGAATCATGTCACCATCAAAAATAGGTACCCATTGCCACGTATTGATGACTGTTTGACCAACTTCAGGCGCCAAATTCTTTTCAAAGATTGATCTTCGTTCCGGATATCACCAATTGAAGATTAGAACCGATGACATTCCAAAGACGACTTTCAGAACTCAGTACGGGCATTATGAATTCCTAGTCATGTCTTTTGGATTGACTAATGCTCTTGCTGCCTTCATGGATATGATGAACCGAGTATTCAAGGAATATTTGGATCACTTTGTGGTCGTCTTTATTGATGACATCCTTATTTATTCCAAAAGCCGTGAAGATCATAAGCAACACTTGAGGCTGATACTTCAAAAGCTTCGTGAATATAAGCTTTATGCTAAATTGAAGAAATGTGAGTTCTACCTTGAGGAAGTAGCATTCCTTGGGCACGTGGTATCAATTCATGGAATATCTGTTGACCCAGCAAAGATTGGGGCTATTCAAAGCTGGGAGCAACCTAAATCAGTGACCGAAGTACGTAGCTTTCTCGGGTTAGCTGGTTATTATCGGAGATTCGTGGAAGGATTTTCTCGAATCGCTACTCCATTAACTTAGCTGACTCGGAAAGATACAAAGTTTGGTTTGAGCGAAGAATGTGAGAAGAGTTTTCAAGAACTCAAGAGAAGACTCATTTCAGCACCTGTTCTAACAATACCATCTGGCTTGGAGGGATTTGTCATCTACAATGATGCTTCGGGCAAAGGGTTAGGATGTGTTCTCATGCAACATGGAAAAGTCATAGCCTATGCCTCTCGGCAACTCAAAGAATATGAGAGGAATTGTCCTACTCATGATCTAGAGTTGGCAGCTGTTGTCTTCACACTTAAAATTTAGAGGCATTCCTTGTATGGGGAGAAAGTGGAGATCTTTATGGATCATAAAAAGCCTCAAATACTTCTTCACTCAAAAGGAACTCAACATGCGACAACGACGTTGGCTTGAACTGTTGAAAGATTATGATCATACCATCCAATACCACCCTGGAAAAGCGAACGTGGTAGCTAACGCATTGAGTAGAAGATCATATGCGGGTACGAGTTCAATATTGTCAACGCAAAGGCCCATTTTGTATGACTTACAAAGGATGGAGATAGAGTTAAAGACTCCAGGGACCCATGTGATGATGGCGAATATACGAGTAGAACTGACTTTAATTGATAAAGTTAAAGCGGCTTTCGAGCTACGCTGACACTGGGTGATGATGCGTGAGGAAGAAAGTGCAAGAAGGTGTTATCTTAGAAGCAAGAATCGATGAAGAAGGAATACTTGAGTCAACTCCGGACTTTGTGTTCCTAACGACCCCTGATTTAAAGTATAAAATCATGATGGAGGCGCACAACACACCATTTGCAATCCATCACAGGAGTACCAAAATGTATCGTGATCTTCGCCATACATTTTGGTGGAGCAATATGAATAGAGAGATAATGTTTGTTTATCTCAAGGTGTCTAACTTGTCAACGAAGTCAAGGCGAGCATCAAGTGCTAAAGGTTCATTGCAACCACTTAAAATTCCGAATGGAAGTGGGAGCACATTACCATGGATTTCACATCTTGGTCTTCCCAAGGTTTCTCAAGGCATAGATGCAATTTGGGTCATTGTTGATAGATTGACCAAGTCTTCTCATTTCTTACCAATAAGAGAAACTTATACACTTGAACGTCTTGCTCGTATATACATAAACGAGATTATAAGACTGCATGGTATGCCAGTATCCATAGTTTCTGATCGAGACCCAAGATTCACTTCACAATTTTGGGTTAGTTTGCAAAAAAGCTATGGGCACGGATTTACGATTTAGTTTGGCATATCATCCTCAAACGGACGGACAATCAGAGAGGACTATTCAAACTCTTGAAGATTTATTAAGACTCTATGTCCTTGACTTCAAGGGAAGTTGGAACAAGTTCTTACCGTTGGTGGAGTTTTCCTATAACAACAGCTATCAAGCAAGTATTGGCATGGCTCCATTCGAAGCGTTGTATGGAAGAAAGTGTCGCTTCTCCAAAGATATCTTTGGGGTGAGGTGGGTGAAGCAACGTTGTTGGGACCAAAGTTAGTACGTATGACTACAGAAAAGATTCAAACGATCCGACAACGTATAAAAATCTCACAAGATCGACAAAAGAGTTATGCTGGTCTTCATCGAAAGGACGTGGAATTCGATATTGGAGATCATGTGTTGTTACGTGTTGCTCCATGGAAAGGAGTTACGAGATTTGGAAAGAGAGGAAACCTCAATCCTCGATTCATTGGCCCATTTTTAATCCTCGATCGAGTAGGAACTGTGGCTTATAGACTCGTTTTACCGCCAAGTATGTCTCGTATTCATAACGTTTTTCATATATCCATGTTACGTAAATATGTAAAAGACCCGAACCACATTATTGAGTTAGAACTGGACGAAATAGTGGAAGATTTAACGTATGAAGAGATTCCTGTTCAAATCTTGGATAAGAATGAACATATTCTACGCTCCAAGGTTATACCTCAAGTGAAGGTTTTGTGGAGAAACCACGATGTTGAGGAAATGACCTGGGAGTTAGAATCTGAAATAAAATCAAGGTATCCTTACCTCTTCGACATACCAGGTATGTACCCTAATTTCGAGG
The DNA here is from genome assembly GCA_020205615.1 of Panax quinquefolius. Taxonomy (NCBI): domain Eukaryota; kingdom Viridiplantae; phylum Streptophyta; class Magnoliopsida; order Apiales; family Araliaceae; genus Panax; species Panax quinquefolius. Next base: position 35,890,535 of record CM035161.1, on the reverse strand, counting down.
GCGAAATTTCATAAGAATGGGAGGTTGTAAGACCCCAACTTTTATGAATAAAGATTAATTTTCAATAAGTATCATTTTTGAATATTATGGAGTAAATTTGATATAATGTTATAGTTGTGGGTAATATTTAGAAATTTTGAAAAGTATGCAAGTTGTTATATAATATTCGATTGGTCGGAGAATATTCGTTTTAACAGGGAATATTCGTACGACGGCACAATCATTGGTGGACCCCACAACGGAATTATTTTCGGATTGAGAAAATGACAAAAATATTTTTAGGAAAATAACGACGGAAGTTTTACCATTAACTGTTGAAACACCCGGTGTTAAAAGTACAGTAATATACGTGGTTGCATAGTAGCACACGGTATTGATTATTGATGCTTACGTGAGAAGTCACCCAGTTTTGTTCAATTATTGCTACAGTAATTGTTGTATAGTATCTCACGTTATTTGATTCAATTATTATCGATATTTTATATATTATTAAATCAATAATTGAGATAACAAATTTATTAATATTATTGTTTGCAAAATTAACGATGTCAAGTTACACCAAAGAGAGGTTTGGTCACCTAATTGCGCCATGATAGGAGGAGAAATCCTTTATTGGAAAGCCCCATCTTTCACAGGAACGACACGTCGATTAATTAATATTGTGAATTATAATAATGATGATAAATGTTGTTAAATATATTGAGGTGTCTTTTATGAAGTCACTAAGTTTATAAATATATTATATATATATATATATAAATTTTGTTTTATTAGTATTATTAATGTAATAAAATGAAAAAACCTTTTTATATAAAATAAAATACTTTTATAAAGTTATTTATTTTATTAGACAATAATTAGAATATATTATATTTTATTATGCATAGTGTTTTGCATAGTGCTCGTATAGTGTTTTTAGATAGTAAAATCTTTTTATATAAAAATGTAATACTTTTATAAAGTTATTTGTTTTATTAGACAATAATTAGAATATAATATATTTTATTATACATAGTGCTGACTGCATAGTGTTTGCATAGTAAATTTTTTTATATAAAAAATGAATACTTTTATAAAGTTAATTGTTTTATTAGATTTTAAATAAAATATATATATATATATATATATTTTATTGCATAGTATACTTTTCTATTTTCCTATAAATAGGATGCTTAGTTAGAATTGAAATCACATCGAAATTGGGAGAATTATCTTCATAATCTTGGCGTATTTCTTTAGAGTTTTAAGAAGCTTTGGCGTGGTGCAAGTTTTCTTCAAGTATATCCATACCTCTACCCATCGAGTACTCTTCTTTATAAGGTAAGGGGTATTATTTCTTTTTCGTCTTCATGAAGAGAACTTTTGTTATTCCATTCCTTATTATTACATTGGAATAACTTTTGTATATATGGCACTGCATACATGGTAAAATTCTTACATTATTCCATTCCTTATTATTTTGTTGGAATAACTCAGAGTATGCATAATCGCATACATGGTGAAATTCTTTTGTTATTCCATTCTTTATTATTCATTGCTGAATATCCTATCTCGTGCGCTTACGCATTACAGTTCCATTATTTATTATTCTCGCTGGAATAACCTGTCTGTATGGCCTATCATCGCATGCCCGTGAAGTCTTTTGTTATTCCATTCTTTATTATTACATTGGAATATCCTATGCGTAAGGCTTTCGCACGACTGGTTCCATTATTTATTATTCTCGTTAGAATATCCCGCATGCGTGCGTTTTACGCATTACCGGTTCCATTATTTATTATTACATTGGAATAACTTTTATGCGTGGTGGTCTATCGCATGCGTGGTGAATTCTTCCATTATTCCATTCTTTATTATTACATTGGAATAACCTGCCATATGGATTACCACATGCATAGTGAATGACCCTTCAGATTCATTTTTATTAAATTGTGGAAATGATGCATCTGCGTGGATTACTGCGCATGGCGGTGTGAAAATCCATTGCATTAGCTTCATATATTCTATGATACTCATTTGGTTAAAATTTTGGCTTCTATACTCCATAAAATTAGTGGAATATCCTTGATATTTGCGGCTTCATCCAAAGTATCTTTTCATGAAAATATTCTTCTGAGCATTCTTAAATTTTACTCCACTAAACAGTATCATGTTGACAATTTGGACATTATTGAGTTCTGGATAAATTAACTTATAAATCTTTAAAATTTATTCTTGAACTTGTTTTATTGAATTATTATGTCATTGTCATCATTCTCATGCTTATATTGTGATGAAAGTCATCTTTGGCTTATGTGCATAGATGGACTTGGTATGATTATGAGACTAGGGATTATTCGGTATAATCATGACCTGTAATATTATAAATGATGTGGTAAAAGTCCTCGATGGCTCGTAGTGTATTGACGGGACGCTTTTGGTTTGATTATGACCAGAGGATTATTTAGAGATAGTCGTGACCATTGATAATTTAATGAATATCCTTGGCCCGTAGTAAAGCGAGGGATGACTCGATGATGATGGGTTTATTTATTAAAATTTGAGTCTCAAATGATAAAAATTGATGAAAACATTTTAAATTATAGAAGATAGTAGATATCACGCTCTACTTGACTCTTCTAATGGATTGTTTATTCCGCTGCAGTTAAACTTGATGTCTATTGTATTTTATCAGTTTAACATTGTTAAAGGCTAATGATAATTTATTCTACATTATTTTAGTCATAATATTTCTTACTGGGCTAGTTGAGCTCACCCCTTTCTTTCACTATTCTCTTCAAGAAATGAGAACGTAGCCGGGACTAGTCGAGGAACGGAGTGACGGTCCAGATGATAGTATTAGTAGTCCTCACTATTCTGTTAAATAGTATGACAATAAATGTATTGAGGACTCCTTTGAGTGTGGATATTGTCTAGATGACAATATTCTTATTAAAACTCTCAATTTATGTTTTATCGTATTTTACACGACTGTTGTATAATTAGTTTGTATTTGTATTCAATACCTTGTATCTGACGACCCAAGATGGGTGATGTATACCTATTTTGGGGGCGTCACAGTGTCCATCTGGTGTCATGTAGATTTTCTGTCAAGTTTTTAATGGAATAGACGATTTTTCACATTTTTGTAAAAAAAATCTAGTTTAATGAGTTGATCGTAAAAAAATTATAGTTTAATTATAGACGGTTTTTCACATTTTTGTAAAAAAATTATAGATTAAGCGTGTCCATTAGTTGACTGTAATATTATTTTGTAATGGAGTGTTGGCCATGTGGATTAATTAACAAGTACAAATGAATCTAACAATATTTATATTATAAATATTACAAAATATTATAATATTATTACAAAATATTAATACTTGTAATATTAAGTATTAATAATATTACAAAACATTATAATATTATTACAAAATATTAATACTTATAATATAATATTATTATAAAATATTAATTTTTACATTGTAGTTTTGGTTAAAAACAAAAACAAGAATGAAGTAGAGGAAATTGTCCAATATTCTTATATATAGTCTTACTTATCTTGTCTATTGGTTATAGGACTACAAGAATCTCAAGAAATCTTAGCATATTAACATTCCAGCCACTAAGTGATAGACCTTCTAAGTGGTAGACATTCCAAACATTACTGAAATTGAATGTAATTTGAGATATTCAAATTATAACAATCGATTCTTTATGAATGAACGCATATATATATATATATATATATATATATATATATATATATTTTATGGGAGTGAGAGAGTTACTTATGAATTATGACTTTTTGGTAATAATCGAGGGGCAGAACTGTGCAAGAAAGAAGAGTGAAAAGTAAGAAGGGATAGCGGTGGCATTAAAGACAAAGATTTGAAAAGGAATCAACCTTCCAAATTTAGCCACCCAAATAAATAAGAGTAAGAAACTAATCAGACAGCTCAGCAGCTCACTTCCTCAATGCAGAGCACAAAAAAAAAAATATATTCAGGAAAAATTTGAATCTTGAAAATTCCCTAATTGGTTCATTTCCAATTCTTGACAATTGAATTTCCTATTTTCTCAAAGAGCCCAAATCTCCGGCTTTCAATTTCATGTATAACAAGAAGAAAGATTAAGAACCAGAAACAGAACAGAGGCTTGATTTTGACAAAGGTACACTTTATTAATTTTTTTTTTTGAAGTTAGATTTTTCTTTTTTGAATTTTTCCCTAATAAAATGCAGAAATCTTGAAAACCCTTATTGAATTTACCTTTTTACCTGTTAAGTTCTTGTTCTCCGATTGTGCTTGCATATGTATCCATCCATCTTTCAATCTTTCACTATTTTTCTTTGAGCAACCCATCTTGATAAATTTGCCTATTTTCATGAGTAAAAGAATAAATCTTTTTTATCTTTTGTACTAGAATAGCTAAAACCCTAAAGACCCAAGAAGGTAAAATTCTCAAATTTTGAATTTTCATGTGATTTTGTTTATCTGTATCTTGAAATCTGAGAGACCCAGTTTTGGATCTACTTGCATGTTTTTGGATAAACCCTAGTGAATGAATGTATTGTTCCAAAGTTAGATATACATTTTGATATTTCGAAGTCAATTTGCAAAATCTTAATACTCTAAATTTATTATGATTTTGTTTCAGTTTTGGAAGTAACAAGTACTATAATTAGTGGTAATCTTTTGCTCAAAGGTACACACTACTTGTATATGTTTATTCTAAAATAAGAAATGTCTGTTGATTTTGAATTTTTGAATTTTGCAAATTGACCTCAAAAATCGAATATAGAGACCTGTCTAGTCAATTATTGGAATTACCCTTTGATTTATACTGGTTTAATTTCCATTATTAGTATAACAAAATGGGGAGAAATCTTGGACCAGTGCTACGGCAAGAATTGGAAAATCTTGATAAGGATGCTGATAGTAGAAAATCAGCTATGAAAGCATTGAAGTCCTATGTGAAAGACTTGGATTCAAAGGCGATTCCGCTCTTTCTTGCTCAGGTTTCTGAGAGCAAAGAAAGTAGCTCATCAGCTGGGGAATACACAATTTCCCTCTATGAAGTTCTTGCACGAGTTCACGGTCCGAAAATTGTCCCTCAGATTGATAACATCATGACCACCATTTTAAAGACCTTAACTTCAAGTGCAGGGTCATTTGCTCTCCATCAGGCTTGCTCAAAGGTAGTTCCGGCAATTGCAAGATATGGGATTGACCCAACAACTCCAGAAGATAAGAAAAGACGTATAATTCACTCTCTTTGTAACCCTCTTTCGGATTCCCTTTTGGTTAGTCAAGAGAATTTATCTTCTGGATCTGCCCTTTGCCTTAAAGCACTTGTGGATTCTGATAATTGGCGATTTGCGTCTGGTGAAATGGTGAATGAGGTTTGTCAAAGAGTTGCTGGTGCTTTGGAGAAGCCAATGCAAACAAATTCACACATGGGACTAGTCATGGCTCTGGCTAAAAATAATAGTCTTGTTGTTGAAGCATATGCAAGACTATTGATTCAATCTGGATTACGGATTTTGAATGCTGGCATTGCAGAGGGGAATTCTCAGAAAAGGCTTTCGGCCATTCAAATGGTGAATTTTTTGATGAAGAGTTTGGATCCTAAGAGCATTTTCTCGGAGCTTGGTTTGATAATGGAGGAGATGGAGAAATGTCAGTCTGATCAGATGGCATATGTCAAAGGGGCTGCTTTTGAAGCGCTACAAACAGCCAAAAAAATCACTGCTGAGAAAGGATCAAAATTTGACAAGGATAATGGACCAAGTTATTATAAAAGCCCGAGGAGAAATTTGTGGGGTGCTGGAGATCTATCATCACCAGAATCACAGACGGTTAATTCATTTGTGGGGTATGATTCTTTCATCGAATCGCCATTCTCAAACAGCCCTGCCTCGGGGGACTTGGATTATGACCAAAGGAGTGTAAACCGGAGACTTTGGAGAAGATTTGAGAATTGTGGTCTTGATGTATCTCTCAAGGATGGGCTTTTTCCAGAGGCAACCACAAGAACTGTTATTGAAAATTCTGAAAGTGGCGAATTTTCTGAAAACCAGGGAGAGTATACGAACGGATTTGCAGGGTTTTTGCAGGTTAGGCCAAGAAATGCAAGCGTAAGAAGTAGTACTCCTAGTCCTCAGGTACATTCTTGTAACAACTATTATTTATCTGAATACTTATGTATGATTACAAATTGAAAATTGAGGGGTTCAACTTAGGAAAGTTGCATGCTAGTTTTGAAATTAACAAAGTAGGGAAATTCTGCTAGCAGAGTGTTGTTAATGAAAAGGAAAAGTAAAGATATTAAGCAGTTTCCAGCAGAAACATCTTTCTTGCTATAGCTGGATAAAATGGGAACTTATTTTACCCTCTTTCTTCAACTTTTCTTTTTCTTAAAAGTGCATGAAAAATGTACTTCAAATATCTTTTTATGGGACGGAGGGTGGGTAGTTTTTTAATTAAGAAATATAACAATTTGATTGACCGAATGCTCAAGAATGATGAAAGTGTCTGATTATTCACATTTTTGTACTCGTAATCAAACGAAATTTACTTAACTTTGTTATTGCAATATTGCATACTACTTCTAGTAATTACACAAATTTCACTCATCGCTCCCTTTTGTGCCTCAGAGATCACGATCTCACATCAACGTTGACAATGTCAAAATCTTTTCAACGCCAAGAAAGCTGATCTCCTCTCTTCAAGATCCAAACAGCGAGAACTCAGAAGTTTCCGAGAAGCACAGCAGAAGGTTTAGAAGCCCCTGTGCGAGCAAATTTGACTCAAGTCCTGCATCAAAGTACGGCGATAATGGCTTTTCACACCATCCTGCATCAATGTATGATCAATATGGCTTCTTGCATAGTGTGAATCAGAATCACGATACAAAAAGTAAGGAAAACATGGGTGAAAATCATGGTAGCTCGGAATCAGTGTCTTCATCAGAATACGTTCATGCTGTAGCTGATGTGCAGCAGGTGTCTCAAAAGTTGGTTCCCGGATCACTAACAATCAATGCTCAGAAAGACTATCCAATGTCAGTTCGCAGCATGGTTTGTGGCCTCTTTACTGTACTATTTTCAGCTTTTGTTTGCTTGCTGTGGATTGGTAGTGATCAGGATGAAGGATATAATCTTCTCCCTACTTGATGTATTATAATCAAAGTTGTATTTTGATTACTATTAGAAACCTTGAAATTTTTTAGTTGTCACACTAGGAAGTTGGAGTGTATTATGTTTCTCATATGTTAACAGTAGAGATGTCTATGTTCTTTTCTTGATGAAGGGATGGCATTGTATTGATCCATGTTGGACCTTTTACTTTCATTTTCAGTGGTACAAATCTTTTAGAAAATTACTGTTCTTGGACTATTTTTGAAGTTCTTTTTACTTTGCCTTTCAAGTTGAACTCACAGTGGGGATGAATTCAAATATTTTCAGTGGCTGAAAATTATGTATGTGAATACAAATAATCTCAGAATTCAGTATGTTCCTGAGGCTGCTTTTACCCAAACAAATATCAAATTGATAATCATCACTCCTTTTTCTAACTCAATTCTTTACAACATCAAAACACAATTTGGCATGGAAAAATGATATATATTGTGAAAGTTTATGTTTTGCAATGATAATTTATCACAATAAATAACAAGACTCTTTGGCATATATAGAAAATAGAAACAGAATCTACATCCGTGACAATCATTCAGAAATATCAACAGGTGATGGGCTTCTGGAATTAGGCTCAAACATATTATTCAATATTCATGACCAACTAAATCCAACCTCTTGCATTATCACATGAACCTGAAGTCTTGGGTATAATTATAAAGAACCTCCTCAAAGCCCTCTAATCAATTTTGTAATTTCATAAACTAGGATAAAAAGTGCATAGCCAAATAAGTAATGATTTCAGAGGTCAACACAAGAATTTTGTCAAAAGCAAACAAAGAGTATCATTATAGATACAAAAACAATTTTTATGGATAAAACATGCTTCAGAACTGGAAAGAGACATTTTATGCATTGGCTGTCCAGAAGATAATCGAATTTCTAAACTTCAACCACCATGACAGTCACGAGAAGCGCTTTCTTATCAGGAAAGCATCTACAAGAATTTAAGTTTACAGACGAAAATTTGGGATTGATTTCCACTGATTTTAAAGACTTAATCATCCCACATTACCCAGTGACAAAGTTAGAATTCGAACAATAAAACTAGATAACAAAAGACACTATGCCATCATGAAGTACAACTATCAAGTGACATACAATCAACTGTATCATTTCATAGTAAATCAAAAATTTCTTTAGCCTAACTCGTAGCATTTGAGGAAAGAAAAACAGTTGCTCAAACAAGGAGAAGACCTAACAAACACAACAGCTCAAAACAATCAGTTACTTTGAACCTAGTCCTCGTCCATAGCCCCCGCAGGTTGTTGATCTCTTCTCGGGCCACCTGCTGGTTTTGCCATTATAATCTGCAGAAAAAACAAAAGACACCACGGAATTAGTTTATAAACCAATCTATTTTCTATTACCCAAGCTGTGCGTATTCAATTAAAAAAGACTAACACATTGAATGTGTACATAAATGTTTCTGTTTTTCTATTTGTTTTTCATATCCATACAAGATACACCTGAAAAAATTTATTGTTCAAACAAACAGACGACCTTAAAGGAGTAACGTTTGGGAAAAGTTAAGCTCCTTAAATGATGTATTGATGTTTAGTACTAGTATTTAAGAAAGTTCAACAAATATAAAACGTCATAGAATATCTGACTAAATTTGTGTCAAATCAAGTGTAGGGTTTAAACATTATTTTTTTGCTGGAGCAATTCAACATTTTGCTTAATAGTATAGGACAATTTTACCATATCTGCATCACTAGTACTTTAACAGTTAACACTGTACCCATCTTTCAAAAACAACAATCAACTGCAAAACCAAAAATTCTTCAAAAGCAAATTAAACTTTTTCCAACACATCTGACATGGGACTAGAGAGGTAAGTCACTATCGCGGTGTTGCTAGTCTATCTGTAACATGGAGGATTTAAGGGCCTATAAGAAATAAGACAATATTGAATAACAAATCACGAGTAAATCCTTCCTCAAAAGCAACCATAATCTTACTTCCCAATTATTCCCATCTGTCGTTGCTTGTTTTTAGTTTAGCAAATATATTAACAGTTCTTTCATTTCTATGATCAATTCCCTCATAGTAATTTGTCTTAGTTAATCAGTTTAGCATCCTCGGTTCCATTATCAGTTCTGTTCAACCAATACCACTTCAGCAAGCATAATTTGTGAAATACTTGTCCAAACATCCTGATTTATAGTATTTCCACTTTCATTTCCATGTTTGATGTCATTCTTTATTAACAATAATGTTTCAACAATATTCAAGTCTTCTTTCACAGCATATCCACGATTGTTCACATATCATTTTCCTAATTGCTCAATGAATACGTAAACTTCAGACAATGTATGTTAGTTTTCCTTTCCAAAAAAACATACGCCAACCCATCGTTTCTGATTTCCTGAAATTATATTCAACTTTTAAAAAGTGTAAACGATTTATTTAGTTTATTTGAAAAATTATTGCAATCTGATATAAACAACATATTTTTTTGAGAACATGAGTTGAGATAAACTACTATTTCGCTGGTTCCTTGATACTGTGTGATTTTTAAAAGATCCTAACCAAGATTTAGAAATATTTTACTTTGCAAACTGAATCTCAGAAACCTTAGCTGCAACTATATTGGCCGACTTAAATATAATTCATATTTTGAGGACATTATCAGCAATAGGATCATCTTTGCTACACAAAATACATAATTGGATTAAAAACATGTTACTTCTTCAACTAATTGGACTAAAAATTCCATGCAACTATCAGGATAAAATGGGAGACTGTATGAGGAATTTTTGAAGTAAGGTACCTGGTCTACCCGTAGGACAGTGCAGACAGCATCAGCAGCATACTTGAGTGCAAAAAACCTGTAAAAATTCAGGAGCACATGTAAAAGTACTGAAAACCTGACAAATTGATTCTCATTTTACACCACAAGGGTTTCTACATTATAGAAAGCTACTAGAACAATAATTAGTAAAACTAGCAACTAGTGGTCTAATTTAAACCCTACTCAATCTCCAAAGATTGGATAAATGTTACCACAGCCTAAGCCGATGTCAAGCTCAAGCTCAAGCATAAATTAGATCATATGTGGGATACCTAAACAGAATAATCACATTTTGTGTGGATCCTGCAAACTTTCTCATTTCGAAATTGTAATTGAGAAAGTCTATCAAACTGATGAAAAAAAATAGCAAGAACAAATTGATTAAAAAATATTAGACCTGCTCCTCATGAATTCGAAGACCACAAAACTTCAGAATTGAACATCTCAAGTAAATTTCCAAAAGGATAAAATCATTGTGCAGATAACAAATATTATCTTTTTAATAAGTAAAACTAGGGGTAACAAATTTGGATACTCAAAATGGGGTACTAAATGAATATTTTAATATTACTTTACTACCTGGCCAATCACAAGTGATGTAGTATGCTTGTGATCAACCAAAATAAATACCTACGCATGATAAAGTAATTTGAAATCTAAAGAAAATACAATCGGCCTAGCCTTTCCATGAGTACCTTTTTCTTTTAGGTCCTTCCATCAGAATTTTAAATTGACCACAAAACTGAAGCCAAGCAAGTCAAAGCCAATTTTAAGTTTACAAAACAAAAATAAAATCTTACTTGGTGATGTATAGATCCCAAATATTCATGGTAGAGACATCCTTACAGGCACCTTCCTCCAAATCAATACCCACTTTGGTGTTTCCAGACGCATGCTCAGCATACAAAGTAGATATGATCTCCATAGCATTAAGCCCTGCATTCTCAGCCAGGGTTTTAGGTACCATCTCAAAGCTTTCTGCAAATTTTGCAATAGCATACTGGTCCAATCTGCAAAACAAAATATAAGTTGAATCCCGATAAGCTCTTACAGCCACCATATACCAACCAAATGAATAAGAAAACAATGGAAAATGGAAAACTGGAGGGAGGGAATAAACTACACAATTCACGCATCCAACATTTAGTTAGTTAATGAAAAATTATCCATGCCAGAAGAGAAATGGAGTTGGAAGAATGAAATATTAAATCAGTCAACTTGAGTGCACCAAATTATTATCAAATACCTGATATATGAAAACTTCAGAAATGTGTGAGAAGGGCTTATGACGCATACAGAATATTGAGATATGAGATAACAAGCCAGCAGTCAGAACATTGGACAATAATAAGAAAGTACATCAACCACTTAATTAAGGAAATACTGTTCTAATTTCACATTGAAGATATTATTCGTAGGCTGTTGTTGATACATGGAAATTTTAATTCACAATAATCCTCATAAACTAATTTTATCTATAGGATGCTACATAGCCTACATAGAAATTTTAAACCAAGACATAACATCCCATATGGTACATAAGAATTGTTTGGTGAAGGATGCATGTAGGAAGGTATTCAAAAATTTATAAGCCTCATGTGTCTTATGGTACTTCCAAGGATAGACAGCTAGTTACACACTTAGAATGGACTAAATTTTTGTAAATAACAAAATACTATATATATATATATATAATTGATGAACAAAATGAAAAAACTATGTAGGATAGAAGAGTGGAGACATTTAATAGAATGAAAAAGGGGTTTGAATTTCAAGAATGACTACAGTGCCATAAAGCCACAACTAGTACATGAAAATAAATTTAAAGAAAAAATACCCAGTCTCTTTAAAAGAAAATTCCTTCAGTCTTCTTGCTAACTCAATTTCTGTGGCTGCAGCTCCAGGTAATATCTGACTGTCTCTACACATTGCCTGATACAAAATTAAACCAAGACAGAAAAGTTAGCACCATAATGCCAAATTAAAGACGTGAAAGAAATATCCTTCAAGTGGTCAGTAAAAATCACCTTGTAGGTATTCACACCATCATCAACTGCCCTTTCAAGGTCATCCAATATACTATCAGTGCTACCTCTTAGAAGTATAGTGGATACCGAATTCCCACCTTCTTCATTTCTCACGACGGTAACCTATATAAATTAGAAAATTAGGATAGGTAATAGCAGGAAAGAAAAAACAGAAGAGAAACAAAGCTAAACTAAAACATAGGGCACACTTATTTTTCCTACCCTAGCACCACCAATTTCCTCCACTGAAACAGAATCGGCATATCCAAGATCATCTAGGTTAGGCTGGCCAAGCTTCAACTGTTGTCAGAGAGAACAATGTTAGAATGACTAAATGATATACAGTATATACAATGCACTAATATGCTTACCATAGCAACAGCACCAGTAGTGCGACAAAAGCGTCTGAGTTCAAACTTTGAGTTGATTTTTAACACCATGAGTCTACAAACAGATTGAAATAAGTTTTAAAAGTAAGTTTCTGAAGGAGAATCCGGTGTACTCTATAAAAGCATACTAAGAAGTAAGAACTAATAATCAGTATCACATAACACTACAATGTTTCAATACAGCTTCAGTCTCATATTCGGAGAGAAGTCAACCATTTAACATGAATGCAAGCAGCATATCTTAACACCTGAAAATTCATTCAGCGTATAATGTTTTTGCATAAAAGCACTCAAAAACATGATTCGTACAAGGGATCTTGCTATCACTTGCTCAAGAATCCAAACCAGATAGTCATACTCATATATAGGTGTGTACCCGCCTGGAGGCTACAACACTAGATACAGGCGGGTTGTACAATAGTAATTAAAGCTTCTAAAGCACTTGTACACAAATTTAAACTGTACCATTCTACTTTCATCATCAGGTTAGAAGGCAAGCAAAAAATATGTAATTCGTTTATAGCAATTTGTGTGAACTAACAGATTAAAAGGGACCAGCCAAAGGTTACCCCCTCCCCCTCCAGTCTTCTGCAGCCACCCAAGATGAAGGTAAAATACAATAAAGAACAATATATATCCCTTTGAATTTTACATACAAATTTACTAATGTATGCATTGTCTATGTAAGGCTTTTCTGAGTGCAATTTCAATGGTGGAACAAAGTAGACTGACATATCATCTGAAATGTAAAATCCATGTTTAATGCAAAGACAAAAACATTAAGAGAAATATAACATAGGAAGGCTAAGAAAAGGGATGTCATACTTGTAGCGCTCGCAAAAATGCAGTGCCATCTCTCCAACAGCCGCACCACTAACTATAACCTTGGCACCTGATTCTGCAACGGATTTGATGAGCTCCTCAACCTCCGCTTCTTCTGTTTTTGCATAATTCTCAAGCTGCACGATTTACAACGACCAAGATTGACCAGAATATTTAGCTCATGTAGTAGAAAGAGAAAGTTACAAGTAGCTCCTAAAATCAACTGGAATTCGTTGAATTACCTGCTCAGCACTATGAATAAGGACAGTTCCTTTTGTTTCAGTTGCAGATGTATCGACGCCACCAACAAACACAGCTACCTACAAAAATAACATGTTAAATCTCAGTAAGTCGATCTGTTTTAAAATGAGCATCCACAGCATGGTGCATCATAAAATAATCAAAAGATCAATATAAATCACTGTTAAAAACAAAAATAATAAATAATGACAACTCAGGTTAACTGATAAAATATACCTATGCATACGCAGTAACATGCAAGGAATTAATTTTAAAGGCCAACTTTCTAAGTATCTCCTAAACGCCATGGAAAAAGTCATCAGGTGTAATGTAAAGCACAATCTGACCGCTCTTCTTACCATTTTCTTGGAACTCATTTGTACCTTATAATAGTCAAAAGTAATATGCATTCACAAACAACTCTACAGGCAGATCTTACAAAAATTCTATTGCAGAATAGAAATTTTACATTCAATGATTTCTGTTCATCCAATGACTGGACTTATTCAAATATATATAAAGACATTTTGCTTATTAAGGAGATTTTTTTTTTGCATTATCTAAATATCAAATTATACATTGTTCAGAAATTTAGGAGTTCTCCAGGTAAAAAGCTAAAGATTCATGTTTCCTCAGGTTGTCTATTACAAATGTGTAGTGCACAAACCAAATATATACATTCAGTCCTACTCCACAAGTCTTCAGATAAAGAGTTAAATCAAAAGAAACATATAATTTTTTAATTTTTTTAGGTTGGGGTGGGGGGAGTCAACAAACCAGAAGATACCTAAAAGGATGCAAAGTTCTAGATTAGATTCATTACAACAGATATATAAAACATGAAAACTAAAACAGTAGTCACCTTTGCCTTCTCCATTTTCTTTATGCTCCCAACGGCATCATTTTTCAAAACCATACCTCTGACAATGGTACAATTATGCAGACCTCCACCCAAAATCTTTGCAACTCGAACATTATCAACATTGAAGTTTGCTGGGTTCTTTGGGCAAACTTGAATGCATGCCTACAGTACAATATTATCCCAACAATCAGAAACTTCAAAATAGATGATGGGACTCTTAATAACATTTAATAGTAAAGTAATAATTACATCAGCGATAAGAGGACATAAAATATCCTCCAGTCCAAATTGTTTGCTAGCAACAGCAGATTTCATCCGTAAAATAACTTCATCCTTATTCCTGACATCCATCTTATCAGAACCCTCCTCAATTAATTCATTCAATATTTCAATTGTCTGCAACCATGGGTGAAAAAGAATGATTAGAACAGGATGTTTTACTTCTTTTTTCTTTTAGTGAATAAACAAATGCTACTCACTCCAACCACTAGGCATAACAGTGACAAACCTTATTAATTGCTTTAGTGTATCCAATAATGATCTCACTTGGGTGAAGCCCCATCCTTATAAGTTCCTCTGCATTTTGGAGGAGCTCTCCAGCAAAAGAAATAGTCAAATTAGCTCCATCTCCAATTTCCTCCTGTTGTGCCTTCGCTGCCAACACCAAAAGCTTTGCTGCAGGATGCTGAACCTCAAGCTCATTAACTATCGTGGCAGCATCATTTGTGACAAAAAGCTTGTCCAGATGATTAATAACCATCTTATTCATACCTAAAAACAATAAAATACATTCACAAATCATAAATCATTAGGTTGCTTAAGATAGCTAAAAGTCTAAAACAGTCAAAGTGACTCACTACCTACTTATATTTACTGAAAAAATTGACAGAAGTATATTATTTCAACTTTGTGTAAATCCCTTCAATTTTGTCCAAGCCTCAAATTCATTTCATACATTTAATGTGAATTGAGTATTGTTTTGGAGGGGAGGGGAGGGGAGGGGAAGTTTTTCTTTCCAACTTTTTTGGAAATAACTTTCCCTTCCCTTCCCCACAAAATAAAACTCACAAACAGGGCTCAAACGTCCAGCTTTACATAAATGCAATTCCTATGTACAACATCAAACTCAAACGTCCAATAGGGCCAAAAAGATGGAAGTTGAACCATGACAATTAGGCGCTCATGTAAAATGCCCAGATCCCAAAGATTATCTGTCTACCTCCAAGCTCCATTTTTGACCAATATTGAGATTTAAAATTTTCCGAGATTCATAGCAGCACTCAATTTGCTCAAGTGAACACTTATTTCAGAGATTCTCACATTCAAACTCGAGTAATTAAACAACAATCCATAAAATCAGGAATGAAGCGAGATCTAAGAGAAAAACTAATACAAGTAAAGATTAAAACCATTGGGGCCGAGTGAAGTTCTGGTAATAGTGGATAGCTGTTTGCAAGCTTCAATGTTCTTGACAACAGCTTCGTCGAGTCCAGAAAGATGTTTATGACCTTCTTTGAGCATGCTTTGAATCCCATACGATTGCATTTGGAACCCCATTTTGAATCAAACACTATCAATCTTTTTCTTCTAGTTACAGTTTTGGTAATCTGTATAGAAAATGGAGACCCGATGTGTGTGTACTCGTGTGTTTTTGTGCGCTAGTATACTCGTACTAGTAAATAGTAGAAGATGGAAGGAAAGCAGAAGAAAGCCCTAGAGGAAAAGAGAAGACAGGGTTTAGTAATTAGGAGTTTAGGACGAGCAGTAGGGCTATTGTAGCAAATCCCTCTCTGTTAGGTATAAAATGAGTCTTCCTCTTGTCAATTTATGGAATTTGATAAGATTATAAAGCTAGCATATTTTATTAAATGCATACTAATTAGATTTATCTATCTATCTGACAATAAAAAATCAGACATATAAAGTTGTAATATATATTGTTATTTTAAAAATATTATCATTAATAATTAAGCATGTAAGTGATAATAAAAAAATCCATACATAAAATCACAATATATATATATATAATTTATATCCATATTAGATATCTATTTCATGTATGAGAAGAAGGTAGTAAGGAAAGAATATATAATTATAATGTTTTAAAATTCGGATTGGACCGACGATCGGATAAAAAAACCTAATCGATCTCGCTTTTTTGGTTCGGGTTGGCCATCGATTGACCACCTAAATCGGTGGTGGTGTAGCCTCCCAAAATAGGTATCATCACCCATATTACTCGCCAAATACATTAGATGTAAACAACTATAACTTCATTAATACAATTGTCATGCAAAATACGACAACACATAAACTGTGAGTTTAAATACAAATATTGTCTTCTAGATAATATCCACACTTAGATAAAGTCCTCATTACAATTATTGATGCACTATTTTACATAATAATAAGGACTGCTCAAACAACTATCTTGAACCATCACTCCAAACCCCTTTAGTTCTCTCTAAATTATCACTTCGAGAAGAAAAATGGAACAAAAGGAAAAGAGTGAAATTTCAATAATTTCAAAAAAGAATATTATGACTAAGATAATGAACAAAAAAATATTGTTAGCCTTCAACAAATCAGATAAAATATAATGAAAAATAAATTTTAGATCAATATTCGCAGCGAAAATAACAATTTATTAGAAGTGTGAGACCCCAAAATTTATGAATAAAATTTAAATTTCTCGAAATATTTTTTTTGAATATTATGGTGTGGATTTGATATAATGTTATAGTTGTGGGTAATATTTATAAATTTTGCAAAGTATGCAAGTTGTTATATAATATTCGTTTGGTCGGAAAATATTCTTTTTGTCGGGGAATATTCGTGCGACGGCACAATTATTGGTGGACCCCACAACGGAAGTATTGTCGTAGTTAGAAAACGATAGAATTATCTTTTTTATAAAAATAACGACGGAAGTTTTACCGAATTAAACCGTTGAACTACCCAGAAGTAAAAGTACAAAGAATACGCTGTGGCGATGGTTGCGTAGTAGCGCGTGGTATTGATTATTGATGCTTACGTGAGAAATCACTCAATTATACTCAATTATTACTCACGATGGTGTTTGCATCATATCTCTCGTATTATTGATTTGATTATTGTCACGATGATCATCTGCGTAATATGATATATTATTAAATCAATATTTGAGGCGATAAAGTTATTCATATTATTAAATTGCAATATTTACAATGTCTGAAGTTACATCGAGGAGAGATTTGGTCATCTAATTGCGGCGCCATAAGGAGAAATCCTTATCAAAAAGCTCCTCTTTCTGAAGCGACCTAGTTGTTAAATATTGTGAATTATAATATTAATGATGAATAAGTTCGTGTTGATTAAAGATGAAATTGATAGTTCCAATTGTGTTGGAATTATTAGTGTTAGTGAAAATCGACATTTATTTCGATAATAATTGATGTCTGGAGGTTATATTGACCAATCGGGTAATTAACTTGGATAAATGAGCAATTAATTGCTATTGATTCACATGATTATAACTATTTGTTCACATGTGTGTACTATTGATTCATATTCATTTACTATTAGGGGAGTTGGTGCGAGGATTGATAATACTTGTATGACTAAGTTAAAAATGGAGGTATAGATGGAAGTCTTATCTTTGTAATTCGTATTTTCACATGATTAGAACTATTGAGTCACATGATTTACTATTGATTCACATGATTTACTATTAGGGAGAGGTGGTGCGAGTTTGATAATACTTGCGGGACTAAATTAAAAATGAAAAAAAGGAAGGTATTATATTGTAATATTTGAGCCCCAAACGTAAATTATCGAAACTATATTTTTCTATAAATAGAAGCTCATTCTTCCTTCATTTCTCACCAATTCACTAAAAACTTTAGAGCAATTATTATAGAGAGAAATTATATAGAGAAAAAAGAAGAGAGAAGTCTGCTACCTCACTATTCCAATATCCGGGTTTCTTACAGGTAAAGGGTATTATTCTTTCATATTCATGAAGAGAGTTATATTTTCTTTCAATACTCGTAAGAGTTGTTATTCCATTCTTTATTATTATGTTGGAATAACTTTTATACATCTGCACCTGCATACATAGTGAAATTCTTACATTATTTCATTCTTTATTATTCTATTGGAATAACTTTTATGCATGCGATCATCGTCGCGTACACAGTGAATTCTGTTTGTTATTCCATTCTTTATTATTACATTGGAACATCACATGCATGCGATTCGCATGTAACTGGTTCCATTATTTATTATTCATTGGAACATCCTGCATGTGTGGATTCGCGTGACTGTTCCATTCTTTATTATTCTGTTGGAATATCCTCATGCATGCTGATTCGCATGACTGGTTCCATTCTTTATTATTACGTTGAGAATAACACGTACATGCTGATTACATCGCATGCTCGGTGAATTCTTTTGTTATTCCATTCTTTATTATTACATTGGAATAACTCATACATGTGGATTATCGCATGCATGGTGAATGATCCTTCGTATTCATTCCTTATTAAATTGTGGAAATCATCTGCTCACGTGGATTAACGTATGGGCGCGTAAAATCCATTCATTTGCGCTTTCATATATTCTATTATACCCAGTTGGTTAAAGTTTTGGCTTCATACTCCATGAAATTAGTAGAATATCCTGGATATTTGCGCTTCATCCAGTATCTTTTCATGAAAATATTCTTCTGAGCATTCTTGAATTTTACTCCACAAAGCAATATCATGTTGACAATTTGGACGTAGTTGATTTTAGCATAAATTAACTTATAAATCTTTAAAATTTATTCTTGAACTTGTTTTATTGAATTATTATGTCATTGTCATCATCCTCATGCTTATATTGTGATGAAAGTTATCTTTGCCTTACGTGCATAGATGGACTTGGTATGATTATGACCGAGGATCATTCGGTATAATCATGACACGTAATGTTATAAATGATGTGGTAAAAGTCCTTAATGGCACATGTAGTGCATTGATGGGCCAGTTTTTGGTATGATTATGACCGAGAATTATTCGGTATAGTCATGATCATTGATGATTTAATGAATATCATCGTTCACATAGTGCGGGGATGACTCGATGATGTGGTTTATTTATTAAGTTGAGTCTCAAATGATAAAAATTGATGAAAACATTTTAAATCATAGAAGATAGTAGATATCATGCTCTCTCTTGACTCTTAAATGGATTGCTTATTCAACATGCAGCTAAACTTGATGTCTATTGTATTTTATCGGTTTAACATTGTTGAAGACTAATGATAATTTATTCTACATTATCTTAGTCATAATATTTCTTCTTGGGCTAGTTGAGCTCACCCTTTTTTGCTTTCATTGTTCTCTTGAAATGAATGAGAACGTGGCGGGACTAGTCGGGAACAGAGTGATGGTCCGAGATGGTGTATTAGTAGTCCTCACTATTCTATAAAATAGTGTGACAATAAATGTATTGAGGACTCTATTTGAGAGTGGATATTATGCAGAAAGGCAACATTCTCTGTTTAAACTCTCGGTATGTTTTTGTCGTATATTATACGACATTTGTTGTATAATTAAGTTTGTATTTGTATTTTTGTACCATGTATTTGGTGACTCGAGATGGGTGATGTATACCTATTTTGGGGGCGTCACAGGTTGGTATCAAAGCTTAGGGATATGATCCTCGGCCGAGATGTGAGACAAGATCTAGGAGGGAGAGCGGGGAATTCCTTATTAGTATAACCCACCTAAGTTTATTTGGTATTTAATTAGTCGGTTTAGAGTATAAGGATAATATGTGATATGTTAATTAACCCTTGTTTTGTGGCGATTTTGAAAATGGCATCCAAAATGTTGAGATAAGCAATGAAACCACGTGAGACCGCTTGAGTCACCAACGATCAATACCGTGATAATGTGCAAGAGGAAGACAATAATCCTCATGAAAATAATAACACCAATGAAATGGTGAACGATGGGATGTTCAGAGGTTTTATGCAATTCATGCAACATCAGGTGAAGGCGGCTCCTGTCCAGAATGTAGGTGGAAACACTGATAACTCTCGGACGGTCACCGTTAAGCAATTCATGGAGCTGGGACCACCGGAGTTTTTTGGAGAGCCAAAATCACTTAAGGCGGAGACGTGGATAAAGCAGATCAACAAGATATTTGATGTCTTGGGATGCTCCGAGAAGCAAAAGGTTCCCTTTGCCACCTTTATGTTGCGTAAAGAGGCAGATTACTGGTGGGAATCTATAAAACGTACCCAGCCTGAAGCACTCAAGATGTCTTGGGAGAAGTTCCAAGAGCTGTTCAACGATAAGTACTTTCCCAAAAGTATTCGTCACATGAAGGAGGTGGAGTTTATCAAGTTGGAGAAAAACAATATGACCGTGTCGCAATATGAGGCTAAGTTTACAGAGTTATCTCGGTTTGAGTCCCACTTGGTTGATAATGAGGAGAGAATGACGCGGATGTTTCTAAGAGGTTTGAAACCCGAGAAACGTCAATACCTTATCTCTCATAAACTGTGTTTGTATTCAGATGTTGTGAATAAGGATCAGGTATTGGAGTGCGATAATGAGTCAACCCAACCAAGAGAGAGCAGCCGACAAGTCGATAATACCAGTGGTAGCAGTTGTGACGCCCCCAAATTCGGGTATCTTCCAACCCGATAAATGGTGCTACACGGTACTCATAATTGTACATCCATTCTATTGAAATGACATCAAAATGTGTGAATCAACGACATTCTTATTACATTAATAATATTACATCTCGTCCCCAGGTTCTAAAACCAATACATTCTTTGTTCATCATACTATAATATATACAACTTACTAGTTTATTACAAGGTAAACTAATCGTTCATCTTCGTCTTGCCTTTAACCTTGTCGTATCCCTCGGTTCGTTTGGTCCTAGCTGCATTCATATGGTTCAAGCAAGAGTGATCATAACAAGCTCAGCAAGTACAACAATTTCTTTTAAACGACATGCTTGAAACATAGGAATCGTATATCTTCAATAACTGGACAATAGTTATGAAGTACTATCGATAATTCAAAATATCAATTCTTTTCTTTCAAAACGTTTTACAATAACAATATTCAGTAAAACATCAATTCTGGCTCAAGACCATGAGCAGTTCATAATTTCTTTGAAAAGGATAACCTAGAACTAAGTCCGTAAGTCTGGCATATCTTACGAGCACTTCTGGGTGATCAACCCATAGTACTCTATGTTGATCAACACTACATCCTGTTAAATGTATGTACGTTTAAGTTTTGGCAACCTCGCGTGCCTATCGAATAATCGATGAAAAATACATTTGTTTATTCATACTCAGGCTTACCTTGAATCCGTACCAAGCAATTGGCGTAGGATAACGTTAGCAATTCTATATTGAAATACTTGTAAATAAATCAATCAACTCTTCAAGATTAGTCTAGCCAAGATAAAACTGGCATCGACCCTTTAGTAAAACACTTCATGCATCTCATAACATGAATCATAGAAAACTTGGCTAACACGAAGGATAGACAAGCGTTTAAGAAAAACTTGCCTTCAGCGTCTGCTATAGTAAAAATAACTTTTCCTTTCAGTCTTTACGGTCTCTACAATACATAACCACATAACATACTACATTAGGTCATGAATGAACATATATGGTTCCTAATGAATCTTACCCTTCTTCTCAATCTAATCATACATTAGATTTGTTACTATTGGTTCCGGCTTGCCATTATCTTTACATCATTCTTACCAACTTCTTTCTCTTCTATGTCTTACATGGATTTACTTCATTAATAGAACTCGTTTCGAGTTAATCATCCTTCCTAACGGCTTAGTAACATTCTTAAGTTATTAATCGAAACTCGATCGTCGTTAGTTAAGTACACTTTATTGCATACCATTTACGTTTATGTATTACTTAACAACTTTTAGTTGTAACTCTTAACGTTATAGTCCTTATCATTATTGAATACGGTTCACGTTCTTTATACTTTACATTTGCCGTTTAACTACTCATTAAACAACATTAAATTCCTAAAGTCATTACTATAACAGTGATTTAGGAATGGTCTTATCATGTTCATTAAGTAATTACATAACCCATAATTGGTATTGCAAACCCATTGGATTCATAATCAACTTGGTCAACAAATTTCTCTGATGGTAAACAGCACATTACGTTGTTCTCATTACATTCATCTTCAATTGATTATTAACCTTTAGTCATCATACATTAAGTGTCTAACAATGCTTTAACAATGTTATATTTACACCTTAGTTCATTACTAATGAGTTATCTTTCATTCTATACTTGTAAACATTCTTGTGCATCGAAACTTTAGGATTTGAAATATGGCGGCACACATAACTCTCTTCTTCGCGGCGGTAGTGCGCGACTCTGATAGGTAATGATATTGTGCGCGGTACTGCAGTTTTCACCATTTGGCCTTGGCTTGGCGCGAACGCCAACTCTCTGTGCCTTAGAAAATTTTGTGATTTTCAACTTTGCGAAATTCAGGACGCATAACATCTTCGTTATAAGTCCGAGATTAGCTCGTTCAAAATCCTACGGTTCACAAATTACATACTTTACGAGTTCATGCAAGAATTTTATTTATTTGACTTCGTTTGCTCAAACTTCACCTATTAGTCCATTTTAACGAAAACGATAAACGTTAAGTGAGCGTTCAACGCTTCGTTTCTTCGTTCTAAGTCGAATTCGATCATTCTCGAGTCCGCAACTTTATAATGCCAAATAAGACTTGTCTCCATTGAAAACCAATGTTTTCAAGCTAAAAATCAAAATTCGACTTCCATTCCAAGAATTTTACGAATTCGACGATTATCGTCCAAACTCGTGAATTCCACCATAACTTCATTTCTTAAGATTTTTTCTTCACTTCAAATGGATTCAATCCATCATATTAATATATTTGACATACATACTTCATTAACTTATAAACATGATAAGTTATTACTTGATCTTCATGAATTTATAACTTATAAAAGTATAACTACTTATGATTTTACTTCACATGACTTAACATGGTCTAAATCTTTTAACCATCATTCTCTCATCTTCTAGTCATATAAATTTCATTATTGTGACATATTACAAGTTCCTACAAGTTCTTTCTTGATTCATAACTTATTTATGAACAAAGTTCTTATTCACGGCTTATTAATACTTAAGTCATTTGATTAATCATTCTTACTTCTTCTTAGCATACATGTTCTACCAATACCCACTTCTCTATCAAATGAAGAGAAAGAGATTCATGGTTTAAGTTCTTACCCTTAATAATTCCTTGGTTAAGCTTTAATCTCCTTCTTGCTTCTTGAAAATCTCACAATTGAAGATTGACTTATAAGTGTTTATTCTCTCTAACCAATAAGTTGTTTTATAAGAGAAGTTGTTGGATGAAATTTTAACAAGCAACAAATGAAATCTTAAGCTTGGTATTTATAGGAGTTGCTAGGTTAGGGTATAATGGTCAATAAACCACTCCCACCTCCTTAACTCCACCTCCTTAAGACACCTCCTTACTATTCCATTCTTAACCACCAAGTTAACTTGCTCCCCACAACACTTGGCCATTAAGTCTTCTTGTTCACCACACTTACTTAGCCATTAAGTTTACTTGCTCACTACTTTGGGTCACCCATGGGTTTAAACCATCCAATAACCCATAAGTTCATATTTTGGGCTTTTAGCTTAACTTATACTTGGGCTTGCATTAAACAAACATTGGTCTTGTTTATTAATTCACATTGGACCTTAACCTTTAATTCCCATTGGACTTATCCATTCCCACCTTTGGGCCTTATCAATTCTCATTGGACTTTACAATGTTCTACACAATCCTATAAGTCAAATTCATTTAACGTAAAGCCTTATAACGTATAATTTATGTATTCATCTCGTATTCCCACTCGTACACTTATTCATATACGACATACTATGCTTCATTCATACTCGCATAACACTTCATATTATACTCGTATTCATTACTTCGTACAATACCTACGTATTATACGATCAACGCTTTAATTAATTATACGCATTTAAATTTCTTCTCATAATTCACTTTCCCTAACCGTTAGGTTTTAAGTCCGCAGGTGAAAAACTGCGTTTGCCATAACTGAAATATTATTGGATATTCTATCTCACCTCGATATTTTATCATTACGTATTTCTCGGAAGTTCAAAAATAATTCTCGAGCATAAATGCGTGAATAGTATTTTTCAAAAAATTTCTCGAAAAGTTTTTATTTTCGTCTTGGAAATTCAAACACTTTAATTCTATCACGTAGCCAAAATACTACGACATTCCGATATGTCTAGGTCATAGAACGACCTTTAAATAGCTTACTCCCATAATTAATTAATTAAGTTCATTTAATCCACATAATCAAATAAAAATTTAATTCTTAAAAATTCGAATTTTTTCTGGGGCGTTACACTCTTCCCCCCTTATAAGGATTCTATCCCCAGAATCACGCTAATAATACATACACCATTGAGGAAACATTTTCCTTTATTTTAATCTCAAGTTCCCACAATGCTTCTTCGACATTATGGTTCTTTCATTTCACCTTCAACGAAGGTATTATCTTATTTTTCATGACTTGTCACTTCCTATCAATAATTTGAGTTGGAAGTTTAAATACTTATTGACACATTACGTTATTACCCTTTCATTAGCTTTTAACTTATAATTATTTGGAACTCAAATTCCTCCTTCAAAACAAGATTATACTTGATCTTCTCTTCATCATGCATCCTCTTCTTCATTCGCGTACATTCCTCATTACCTAGTTGTAGTTACTTAACTCGTTCAAGTATCGTGGATTGAGTCTACGCTGTGAATAACATTTCTACCACTTCATTCCATAATTTAACCTCTAACTCCGTTTTTGCCATTTCCGTTATTAACTCATTCTGAGTTGTTAACATCGATAGCTTTTCCCTACCCTTCCTACTTAACGCGTCGGCTTCTACGTTAACTTTCTCGGATTGATATAACATATCAACGTCAAAATCCCTTATCCATTCTAATTACCTTCTCTACCTCATATTCAACTCCTTTTGTGTGGAGATATATTTCAGACTCCTAGAGTTCGTGTATATCTCACACTTTTCACCGTATAAATACTATCTACAAATTTTTAATTCAAAAACTACAGCTGCCAATTATATATCATAAGTAGGATAGACCTTCTCATAATCCATTAACTGGTGTGATGCATACCTATTGACTTTGCCATGCTACATAAGCACGCAATCTAAATATCTATCTAAACATCGAGATACACTACAAAAAATTCCCCATATCATCTAATAGAGACAATACAGGTACCTCACTTAACTTCCCTTTTTAGTTCCTGAAAACTATTTTTTCTCACTTTCCATTTCGACAATACCAACCTGTGACACTAATGGTACTTTTAATCATAGCACCTTATAAGGGTACCTATTAATTTACCCCAGACTTGCTCAAATACCTCTTCTGAAAAATCTAACTTTCAGTACATCGGTCCACCCAATTGACATAACCGAAACTTGTCATAACTATAACGAGTTACGAATGTCATCTTAGGTACCTCCTCCTTCTTCCTTACTTTCAACCGACTATACCCGTGCATGAAATCTATCTTAGAAAAATTCTTTACCTCTTGATTGATCGAATAGATCATCGATCCTGGGCCATGGGTATTTATTCTTAACCGCTAACTTACTCTTATTACGATAGTCGATACGAAACCATAACGACTCATCCTCTTCCTTAACATCCTCCTAACTTGCGTCACCGTTAGACAACAAGAGCGTCACGGTATTTTATTATCATAAAATACTACCTTGGGTTACTTAGAAAACCGAAGATCCATACTTTTATTCTAATAATTTATTAAAGTTCTATAGTTAATCAACTCATTCATACCGAGAATTACCTCAAATTCTCTCAACTTTATCGGTACTTATCTACCAATACTTGCTTACATTCCTTATTCATGAAGCCATTTCCATGAATATAATTAACGAAAGTTATTTCCCCATTCTCTACCGTAATGTTTAAAGATACTTATAATCCCTTTTAGACAGACTCCTAGATGAGTCTTTCCACATGTCTTACACACTTCGATCTTACACTTAGGATCCCCTTGTCCCACTCCAGTATTCCTGGAGTTAAAATTCTTTCTTTTTGGCTTACTATCACTACCACTGACACTCTTTGCCTTGGTTCCTCCCTTTCCCTTGCTCTTATTCTCCCTCTCTTTGTGATATTGAGTCAACGCCTCACTACCACCCTCGGCTATAATCACCTTTTCCAAAATGGTCCCACAAGAAACACTCTGGAATACAGAAATCCTACTATAGAGCTAGGGTTTTAGGCCCTGCTCAAACCTACGGGCCTTCCTCTCCTCAGTGTCCACTTGGTGTGGAGCAAACCTTGCCAATTCATTGAATTTGGCTGCGTACTGGGGAACCGTCATGTCCCCTAGTTTAAGTTCTAAGAACTAAATCTCCATCTTCCCTTACATGCTTATAGGGAAATAATTCTCAAAGAAAAACCTTCTTGAACTGTTCCCATTCGCTACCGCATCTATTCTAGCCCCACCCTGGTGAACCTCCCACAAAAAGTTGGCTTTCACTTTCGTCATGTAAGTCGCAAAAGAAGTCTGTTGCGCCTCACCTACGTTTTGTAATAACAAACGTCTTCTCTATTTCTATTACCCATGTCTGGGCTTCTAATGGGTCCATCGTTCCTTTGAACTCCGGCGGACCTATGCTTTTAAATTCTTTAAGGGTAGTCATTCTGGTTAACCTAGGTTCAATGGGTACTCTACCCCTGGTTTAGTTAAATGCAGCTGTTAATAAATTAACGAACTCTTGCATAGGGTTGTTTTGACCCCCTTGATTTTCATTACGTGACTCCGCTTTCTGATTACATTGTCTTCTTCTTGACGGCATTTACTGATTAAATAGAATTTTATTATTATCTATTTACTTATTTCGTTATTATTCATCTCATAACAACTCATACCATAACAAAGCATATTAAATGAAAACTTCATTATATTCATATGCTTATTCATAGTCGGAAACTATTTACACTTTACTTTTATAGTCAACGGCTAGTACATTTCTATCCCGCAATTGAACTTCTCAAAATTTGGGATTTACAAAAAGACTACCCTGTTATTCAAAAGAGGGTTTTACGTCACTACACACATATTTATAACTCTAGACTTCTAATAATGGATAATAGCGTCCTCGTGTTTCTCATTCTCAATCCTCGTTACAGTATCCCGACTAATAGTATGTCGAGTCTGCCCCGACTCTATGGAATAACAAGCAACTTTAAGCTTGAAATCCTTATGAGCACTCTCATGGATGTAAGACATCCGTGCTATCTTCCGGTCTCTCTTAATCAGTTTCTTACGAAGCTTATTGGCCTCTTCTTTATAGTCCCTAACCTGCTCTGTCATAAGCACCTGTCTATCATGTTCTAACTCAAAATTTGCTTCTGCAGACACCTTAGCTTCATGGAGATAATTAATCTCTTCACTCGATTACACACAATCAGCACTTTCGGTTGCACATTCTGTCAAGAACTTTGCCGATCTGATGCTCTCATTGCATCTGGAGGTATTGACTCTAGTGTAGGTTCCACCGTATTAACCAATGTTACCTCCATTTCCTCCTCCTCACAAACCATCATATTAAGATATGACGTTATATCCATATCTCCCTCGGAGTAGTCCTCCTCAGAAAAGTACTCTATTGTCTCCGACTCCTCTAGAATCACTAATGGTACCTCCGCACCATAGAAATGCGTGCAGCTACTGCTCTACTCATAATTTCTTCTTCGTTCACCGCGTGTATATCTCTATACATCAAGCTATCGATCGATTTCCTACAATAACACATATGTTGGTTAGTACATAACACACAATAGTATAAGCACAAATCACAATTAATTTATTTAGGGTTACTTTCCATCTTTTAAATCTTTCGGTACTGAGTTTACTCAATACCTTATCAACTCATTCAACTTAAGTAAAGCTCGAGTTTACTTCCTTCAGACTTTTCTTCCTTAACGAGGTTATTAGCCTAAGGTTCTTCCCCCCTTAAGTTTTATAACCTAATGCTTTGATACCAACCTGTGACGCCCCCAAATCCGGGTATCTTCCAACCCAACATATGGTGCTACACGGTACTCATAACTGTACATCCATTCTATTGAAACGACATCAAAATGTGTGAATCAACGATATTCTTATTACATTAATAATATTACATCCCATCCCCAGGTTCTAAAACCAATACATTCTTTGTTCATCATACTATAATATATACAACTTACTAGTTTATTACAAGGTAAACTAATCGTTCATCTTCGTCTTGCCTTTAACCTTATCGTATCCCTCGGTTTGTTCGGTCCTAGCTGCATTCATATGGTTCAAGCAAGAGTGATCATAACAAGCTCAGCAAGTACAACAATTTCTTTTAAACGACATGCTTGAAACATAGGAATCGTATATCTTCAATAACTGGACAATAGTTATGAAGTACTATCGATAATTCAAAATATCACTTCTTTTCTTTCAAAATGTTTTACAATAATAATATTCAGTAAAACATCAATTCTGGCTCAAGACCATGAGCAGTTCATAATTTCTTTGAAAAGGATAACCCGACACTAAGTTCGTAAGTCCGACATCTCTTACGAGCACTTCTGGGTGATCAGCCCATAGTACTCTATGTTGATCAACACTACATCCTGATAAACGTATGCACGTTTAAGTTTTGGCAACCTCGCATGCCCATCGAATAATCGATGAAAAATACATTTGTTTATTCATACTCAGGCTTACCTTGAATCTGTACCAAACAATTGGCGTAGGAGAGCGTTAGCAATTCTATATTGAAAGACTTGTAAATAAATCAATCAACTCTTCAAGATTAGTGTAGCCAAGATAAAACTGGCATCGACCCTTTAGTAAAACACTTCATGCATCTCATAACATGAATCACAGAAAACTTGGCTAACATGAAGGTTAGACAAGCGTTTAAGAAAAACTTTCTTTCATCGTCTGCTACAGTAAAAATAACTTTTCCTTTCAGTCTTTACGGTCTCTACAATACATAACCACATAACATACTACATTAGGTCATGAATGAACATACATGGTTCCTAATGAATCTTACCCTTCTTCTCAATCTAATCATACATTAGATTTGTTACTATTGGTTCCGGCTTGCCATTATCTTTACATCATTCTTACCAACTTCTTTCTCTTATATGTCTTACGTGGATTTACTTCATTAATAGAACTCGTTTCGAGTTAATCATCCTTCCTAACGGCTTACTAACATTCTTACGTTATTAATCGAAACTCGATCGTCATTAGTTAAGTACACTTTATTGCATAACGTTTACGTTTACTTATTACTTAACAACTTTTAGTTGTAACTCTTAACGTTATAGTCCTTATCATTATTGAATACGGTTCACGTTCTTTATACTTTACGTTCGTCGTTTAACTACTCATTAAACAACATTAAATTCCTAAAGTCATTACTATAACAGTGATTTAGGAAAGGTCTTATCATGTTCATTAAGTAATTACATAACCCATACTGGTATTGCAAACCATTGGATTCATAATCAACTTGGTCAACAAATTTCTACATCCAGCTTAGCACATTACGTTATTCTCATTACGTTCATCTTCAATTGATTATTAACCTTTAGTCATCATACATTAAGTGTCTAACAATGCTTTAACAATGTTATATTTACACCTTAGTTCATTACTAATGAGTTATCTTTCATTCTATACTTGTAAACATTCTTGTCTGTCGAAACTTTAGATCTGAGGCAATTGGCCATTTCATAACTTCTCTCTCTTCATCGCGCATGGTGACGCGACTTCTGCGATGGTAATGATATTGTACTGCAGTATATTCTGTATACCATTTGGCCTTGGCTTGGCGCCGCAACGCCAACTCTGTGCCTTAGAAAATTTTGACAGATTTTCAACTTTGCGAAATTCCCGGACGCATAACATCTTCGTTATAAGTCCGAATTAGCTCGTTCAAAAGCCTACGGTTCACAAATTACATACTTTACGCGTTCATGTAAGAATTTTATTTATTTGACTTCGTTTGCTCAAACTTCACCTATTAGTCCATTTTTAACGAAAACGATAAACGTTCGTGAACGTTCAACGCTCGTTTCTTCGTTCTAAGTCAGAATTCAGTCATTCTCGAGTCCGCAACTTTATAATGCCAAATAAGACTTGTCTCCATTGAAAACCAATGTTTCCAAGCTAAAAATCAAAATTCGACTTCCATTCCAAGAATTTTACGAATTCGACGATTATCGTCTAAACTCGTGAATCCCACCATAACTTCATTTTTTAAGATTTGTTCTTCGCTTCAAATGGATTCAATCCATCATATTACTATATTTGACATTCATACTTCATTAACTTATAAACATGATAAGTTATTACTTGCTCTTCATGAATTTATAACTTATAAAAGTATAACTACTTATGATTTTACTTCGCATGACTTAACATGGTCTAAATCTTTTAACCATCATACTCTCATCTTCTAGTCATATAAATTTCATTATTGTGACATATTACAAGTTCCTACAAGTTCTTTCTTGATTTATAACTTATTTATGAACAAAGTGCTTATTCACGGCTTATTAATACTTAAGTCATTTGATTAATCATTCTTACTTTTTCTTAGCATACATGTTCTACCACTACCCACTTCTCTATCAAATAAAGAGAAAGATATTCATGGTTTAAGTTCTTACCCTTGATAATTCCTTGGTTAAGCTTTAATCTCCTTCTTGCTTCTTGAAAATCTCACAATGGAAGATTGACTTATAAGTGCTTATTCTCTCTAACCAATAAGATGCTTTATAAGAGAAGTTGTTGGATGAAATTTTAACAAGCAAAAAATGAAATCTTAAGCTTGGTATTTATAGGAGTTGCTAGGTTAGGGTATAATGGTCAATAAACCACTCCCACCTCCTTAACTCCACCTCCTTAAGCCACCTCTTTACTATTCCATTCTTAACCACCAAGTTAACTTGCTCCCTACAACACTTGGCCATTAAGTCTTCTTGTTCACCACACTTACTTAGCCATTAAGTTTACTTGCTCATTACTTTGGGTCACCCATGGGTTTAAACCATCCAATAACCCATAAGTTCATATTTTGGGCTTTTAGCTTAACTTATACTTGGGCTTGCATTAAACAAACATTGGTCTTGTTTATTAATTCACATTGGACCTTAACCTTTAATTCCCATTGGACTTATCCATTCCTACCTTTGGGCCTTATCAATTCTCATTGGACTTTACAATAAATTTGGATTTTCCAGAATTTAAGTTTAAAGAATTAGTTATTAATAAAATGAATTTTTATTAATAATATTATGTGCTATGTGTTTATTAATCGTTCTAGAACCTAGGATGATTATAACTCAGGAGGATTCTGGCTACGAGCTAGACTGAACGAGTAATAATTTTCAAGACAAAAATAAAAAATTTTCATGAATAAAAATATTTTTGGGGAAAAAGACAAAATATGCACTATTCACCCGACGAAACTTAAGGGCTAGGGTTTGAATAACCTAAGCCATTCTGAGAGTTCGGTATGTCGAAATTGTTAGAGTTTATGCCCTAGAGGCCAATTATTTGATATAATTGCTTAACGTTTTGATATTATATTTGATTGAATAAATGAATGATTTTATTATGGTTTTATTTATCACGCGTATATAAATGTTAACATAATAAAAATCCTTAGAATAGTGATACAAATTATATAGTTTCAAGTATGTGACTTGAACATGAGATTATATAATTATAATTAGTATCATTATTCTTAAATGTCCTAATCGAGTATCATTGTTGATGGGACAACAATGATGCATTGAGACTAGTATGTGGATCGATCACGACCAAATCTCATTGGTCATAAATATATATGAGATATTAAGTCAATGCATAGGTACATGTTAGAGAACGGTGTCTTTGGATGGACCCCACCATGAGAATTCTATGTGGAGTATTACGCGAAGTGTCATTAGCAATTCTCATAGTGACAATGATGTAATGGTCCTCTGACCTAAAATCACTATATTACTGCACGAGAATTTATGTACTTTGATATCATCAAATGTCACCTTTAATAAGGTGGACTATAAAGGTGATTATTGGGTACATCATGAATCGTGTGAGGAATATGAGTGATCTAGATGGAATTTAACCCTCCTATTTATTAGGGGTGATATCCATAGGCCTCTTGATTGAGTAGGACTATGATATGCATGGCAATGCTCAAATAGTGATTTGTTTCATATAGTCTACTCATTGATCAAGAAAAACTCAGATTAAATTATGAAGAGTGACACATTCCATGACTCGAATTTAATCTAGGATATTAAGGTTAAAAGGATTAAATTACATTGAAACATTGGTCACTAAAAGGTTGCATCGAATCATCGATCTTATTATTACTTGGGAAGCAGTGATGCATTACTAGATGCCGCTCACTGTTTATAATTTTATAATATGATTTTAAAATTATTGCCAACGTGATAATAACCTATAGGTCACACACATGTAACGTAATTTAAAGGGAATAAATTTAAATTTTAAGTATTTAAATATATTAATATGATTAATAGTATTTAAATCACGAATTTAAATTAAAAGGAAAGTTTGTATATATGTATATTAATTAAGTAAGACTTAATTAAGTTATATATATATAAAATTGGGATTTATGAAATTAGGTTTTGATTAATTCCATTTAACTACTATATATAGGATATATAGCGACTACTTAGGGTTAATTCATAACTTGAAAACCCTAGTTTGCTTCTTAGAGAGAGACTAGAGAAAACATACAGCTTTCATAAAGGTTCCTTTGGTGGCTAGTCTGTAA
Organism: Panax quinquefolius; assembly: GCA_020205615.1. Taxonomy (NCBI): domain Eukaryota; kingdom Viridiplantae; phylum Streptophyta; class Magnoliopsida; order Apiales; family Araliaceae; genus Panax; species Panax quinquefolius. The sequence continues at coordinate 35,857,222 of CM035161.1, read as the reverse complement.
GTCCTCTTATTGCGAGAATCGTTCGACGGTTAGCAAGGCGTTCGTGTGGATACCATAGAGACGTAGTTTCGTGAGGAATTGCGTTAAGGATTCGAGCGCATCAATTTCAGATTCTCGTTTTTCATATTCGGTATAATCTCTAAACAACTGAGTTAATTGTTTTTTGTATGGATCTTGTTTTTGGGTTTCGGAAATTGCTTTGAATTATTTTATTTTCGTTGCGTTCTTGTGCCGAAATCCCTACAGAAATGACATTCCGTCAAAAGATTTGACGATAATATATCTTGAAAAGTTAAGTAAGCCGATAAAGGTTTTTTTCGAAAAAAGTGCAGAAATCGGACGAAATAAAAATGACGAAAAATACTGCTGTGTACTTTTCACTCATTTAACTATGTTGGGTAAAACGTGAAGGAAAATGCTTAACGCCAAAAAGTGTTTTTCAGTTTTTCAGAAATCCGAAGAATACGTAAAAATTAATCGGTAAAGGAAAGATGAAATATCCAAAAATATTTGGATTCCGAGAATCGCAGTTTTTAAAAAGCTGCTTGACGAAAACCCGAAAGACTTTTAACCACGTAACTTAAAGGCTAAGTAGACTTAAGGGCTAAGTTAACTTAACACTTAAGTCATGAATTAGACTCGCAACCAATTCGAGTTAGTCGGCGGGCCAAAGCCATCAATCTAGCCGCCAAAAGACTCAGATTTTGGTGGGTTTGAAACTAAAGGCCAAGTGTCTTGGTCAAGTACCATGGCTTTTTCATTTTATTTTTTTTAAAAAAAAATCTGTAAATCACAAAAATTAAACAAAAAAATACAATCTAAGTTATTGTAATAAAGAATATATTACAATTTACATACAATAATACAAATCACGTAATTACAAAAATAAGCTCCAAATACGTAATTACAAATTCAAATCAAGACTATTCATTTCATTTGCAATCCCATCGATCTGCAGAACAACAAAATTACCATCTGCAAAGAATGTAATCCCATCAACAACTCAACAAGTATCATCTTTGCATAATGATAATTGCAATCCTATTACTATTAGAATGCTCGAACCAAAAGTGCTTAAATTTTCATGGGCTTCAATTTTTACAACTCGCAGTCGTAGATAAAACCTATTAGAATGCTGAACCAAAAGTGCTTCCACCATAATGCTTTATTTTGTAAATTATAGTATGGTAAGTCTTATGCGATATTACGAATTGTGTGATAAAATATGGGTCAACTTATCTTGAACTATATACATAACCATTAACCAGTCTATTAATAAAAGATAATGCAAAACCTGAACACCCCTTCTTTCCTCCTCCCACCTAAAAGAAAAAGGAAAAAATTGAACTAAAAAGAGCTTGTAGTCATAGAGAGATAATAAGTAATATTAAAGAAGTGAATAAACCGTTATATTACTCCCTTAACATGCTAGATCTTCAATCTTAACATGCTAGATCGTGCCAATTTAGTTGAATTGTTCTCTTCTCCAATTTGAAAAATAAAATACCAAAACATGTTAAGTTTCTTCTTTTGCCATTGACAAAATATTTAGATTGTTGAAAACATAAAAACATGTAGTCCTTTTGTGTTTATAACTACCATGTAGCTTACTAAGAATATTTTCTGCTTTAGATTTTGTTCTATACATAAACCAACAATGTTAGGACTCATTTTCCCTGACGGAGGACTACAACAATGAACTTCTAAACAATTTGAACTCTCGCTTTAATTCTTAATGCTAAAATTAGACCGTCATAATAATGACAAATTATAATAGGATTGAAATATATATGAGGAAATTTGTAGTTGACAGGAAAATTTGACAACTTGACTGGCAATTAAGTGCTAGATAAACAAACTATAGAAAATGCAAATTAGCATCATAACCTAAAATTTATGGAACTCATTGGTAGGATAGGTATTGGAATCTTACATTATTAATGTACCTCTAAAGGCATTATATCAAACATATGAAGTGTATAATTTCAAAAATAGAACTCATAATCATTTAAAGATAATTAAGCCAAGATTTTTTTTAATTACGCTTCCTTATTACTCTACACAACATGACAAACAACCACTAATCCAAATTATATTCCCAATTCACCCACATCTTCTCTTCTTTGCAAAATTGCGGGGTTTTACCAAAATTGAAGAAATTTAGTAACTTGACTAAAGATTTCATCCAATAAATTAAGAACATAAATTAAAAAAATAGAACATACCGTAAACAATCAAACAAACCTGAAAAAAAAAGAACATAGTTAAGATCGAAAAATAAAGAGAAAACGAAGGGAAAAGGTAGATCCTTCAAATGATATGAAAAAGTTAAGCCATTTAATCATCGATACTCTAACTCAAACAAACCACCAGTAGAAGAAGAAGCTACACAGACGTCACTTTCACGATTCGACGACTCGCCGTGGTCGATCGATCGAAGTGTGGAACCGTGGATCGTTGTCTCTCACTCTCTCATTGAGGACTCTCCGCTCGCCTCTGCCTCCTGCCTCTTGGTCTCTCTCTCACTTCTCGGTTTTGATCTAACTAGATCCAAAAAAATGTCCCTTACTCCCTTTTTACTAGTCTTTATTCTTGAACATCTATCATATTAGCCGCTAGCCAAGAGCTACTTAGCTGTAATAAGGGTTTTTAAAAAGCGATCAAGTAGCTAGGCGCCTACCAAGCAGTTGTCGTTAGGTAGGGCCAAAAGGCCCAAAATTTTAGTGGTCGAAAAAATGAAGCCCATAGCCCGCTTTTTAATGGTAATGGCCCACCAGCGAACCTAGGCCGATTTTTACCGTGTCTATCATGAATAGTAAGGAGGTGTGAATAGTAAGGAGGTTAGGGGTGAAATGACTATTTTGCCCTAGCTTTGGAAAATCTATAAATAGGAAGCTTATTTCATTTAAATGGGATTTTGAAAATCCTACACTAGAGAGAGAGAGGATTAGGATGGAGAGGGAGAAGGAAGAGCATGAGCATGAGCATGATTGATCGGATCAAAAATGTTCGTGAAATGGAAAAGCTAGCAAATCGCCGGTTTTGTTTAGCGGAAGAAAAATAAAGAGGAAAGGTATTAAAACCTAACTTCTATGTTAGATTTTCTTTAAGTTTTATATGTTCAAAACATAGATTAATAAGAATAAGAAGTAGATGAGGTTATGAATGATTTCATATGGTTGAAATCATGAGAAATAATGAAAATAAGAATTTGAAGTTTAGTTTATAAATTTCTTAAGGAAGTATAAGATTCGTAATGAATTAGAGCGATTCGAGTGGATTATATCAATAAGTAGGTGTAATAAGTAATGAATGATGATCTATAACATCAAATTTCAATAAAAAGTGAAATCGTAATCCAAAATATCGATTAAAATGAAGAACGAATGAAGAACACGAAGAACATGCGAAGAACACGAAGAACATTGTTGATGGACAAATTTAAAACCATCGTGGGATATTTGTTGTTGATGGACAAGTTTAAAACCATCACGTATAAGTTAGATGCATATTTCTTGGTTAGGAATGGTAGAAACGTTCATGAAGAACTGATTAAAACTTAGCTATAACTAAGTTATGGCAAAAATTTTGTAAAAGACAAACGAGAATTAGAAAGTTAGTAAATGAACCCAAACGTGTAGGGTTTCATAAGAATATAAGAGAACATAGAAAAAGTGAGTCGTGGACTCAAGAATGAATGAATTCCGAGTTTGGATGACCGAATTATGGACGAACAAACAAAGAGCGTTAAAAACGTAAAATTAACGAAGGGTGAAGATCAAGCCAATCGAATGGCACGCTAACGGATTCAGAATGAAGTTCTGTTTGGGGGGTATTGAAGTACGTAAGATAAGGAAGAGAATGGCTTTGGAACGACCTCGTTTTGAGTTATAACGAATAAGTTATGGAAGCGGGAAGTAAGCGTCTCAAATTGAATTTAACACTTAAAGAAATTTTCTAGGGTTAGGGCTTGGCCATGCAATTACAACCATGCCTTATAAGGTGGTATTTGCAGCATGCTGCACCGAGGAGCCGGTATCGCAAACTCAACCTGGCAGCAAGCGAGAGATAAAGAAGAAGGTGGCGTCGCAGCGCCAGTGTAGGGAAAAGCCAGAGAAGAGCTTTTAACTGCTCAACTCTAGGGGGAAACGTACGGGAAGATAAAGAACATAATGTTCAACTAATATAACACTTAAACAAGTGAATTAAACCTTTAGTATAGGTTGAACAAAATGGTCGAAAGAGATTAAAAGATCAAGAAGAGAATAAACGTAAACGTAAACGTAAACGTAACGCAGTTGCAAGCAGTCTTAGCATACAACGAATAGTATGGCTTCGACATTAAGAAAGAGTAATGAACATGGGGTTCAGGTAATGGATAACGAAATTATTAAGTAAGATAAAAATGGTAACAAGAAAGCCATAATGAACGGTAAAAAGATTAATGGAAGCCGAATGTGAGTCAGATGAGAACGTTAGAATAAAATGTAAGCGTTGAACACTTTAACCGACGTGAAGGTTGAGGATACGCAAATATTAAACGGATAGAACCTACACCCCGTGTATGGTTTGACCGTAAGATGATGAAGATCTATGATTAAACCATGAATGGTAAAGAAGTTGAATTAAAGATAATAACATTTAACGTAACTAAGTCGAGTTAAGGATTAAAGGGAATGATCGCTCTGAGTATACAAAAGACTGTATGACTTAGACGATAAAGAGTGAATCATGAGGTGTGGCATTTAGTTGCCAGGAAGCCATAAGGAATGAGAAATTAACTCACAAAGATTATAGTTTAATGGTTAAGATAAGTTACGATAAGTTTAGGTTGTGGTACAATCGTAACCTTTGATGGTTGACATATGGGAGCTGGGCTAAACAATTCCTTCAGAGAGCAAAGGTATATACAAAACTAGCAACCGATTTAACTCACTGTTATGGGCAGTGTAGACGAGACGAGAACTTGTTTGTTGGTTGTTTGTGGGAAACCACTCAGAGTACCATATGGACTACTAGCAGAGAAGCGATGTGTGCTGAGTCCTAGAGAAGTTATAAGAAGAAGATAAGAATGTAGAACATCAAAGATGATGAATGTATAAGTAAGACATCTCCGTATGTCATGAAGCCGTAGAACGGTAATGAAAGTGGTCGCGTAAACTTAGGTTGCAAGAATGCGAACCCTAAGAAATAAAGTTAAGCAAACTAATGCATAAGTTAAATATACATGACTAATTAGTGTATGTGTTGTTTTTTCTTATGTCTTACATAGGAACTGGAATGAAGCGATTCAAAGATAAGTTGTAGTCATGCGTAAAGGCTAGTTTCCTAACTTCATTCATATTTCAAATGAATGCTAGTTTCTTAAACTTCTCGGATGTTGAACTTGAGAAGTTACTACATATGCTAATGTGCGATATTTGTGTAAAGTGGTAGAAACATATGAGGCCTTGTGCCATAATGTGAACACTTCAAAGGTTTTTATGAGATGAACTGCTCGTGATTTAAGCTGCTTCAATAAGAGAATGCTCTGTTCATACATGATCCGTTATTGTTAAGTGCATGTAAGTAATGATTCTAGCAGACGTAATGTGTATGAAAAAAGGTAGAAGAATGAAAGTATTTTAAATTAAAGTGAATATTGTTTTAAAATGATAGGAATCGAGATTATTCCTATTATTCAAGCTGCTTCATAACCTTTGTTTAGTTATCGAAGTCTTAAAAGAATGTTTGAATTCTTGAAGATGTTTGTTCAACTGTTATGACTTGCTGGGCAATTGAATGCTCACACTTGCTTTAAATGAAAAACATTTTCAGCGAACGATGTTAGAAGAACTTAAGGATCTTGTAAAGATCAAGTTGACGGTATCCAGATGAAGTGCCATTCAGAATGTGGATGAGCGAGAAGATCAAGTGAAGACTTGTAATATAAAATAAGTTAAATGAACTTTAGATTAGTTTAATGAACTGTTATGTATCCTTTGTGGCGGATGAAAGTCACTCTTGTAAGATGGAATGAGTAATGTATTTATCATTATTTATAATGAAAAAGCTTATATGTTTTTTTTAGAACCTGGGTTTTGAGAGTGTATGTTGTTATATTTCGGTATATAATGATGTATGTTTGGAAGAAGATGGGATCGTGACGTACGGAATCCAGGTATGAAGATAGACTGGATTTTGGGGCGTTACAACAATGTTCTACACAATCCTATAAGTCAAATTCATTTAACGTAAAGCCTTATAACGTATAATTTATGTATCCATCTCGTATTCCCACTCGTACACTTATTCATATATGACATACTATGCTTCATTCATACTCGTATAACACTTCATATTATACTCGTATTCATTACTTCGTACAATACCTACGTATTTTACGATCAACGCTTTAATTCATTATACGCATTTAAATTTCTTCTCATAATTCACTTTCCTTAACCGTTAGGTTTTAAGTCCGCAGGCGAAAAACTGCGTTTGCCATAACTGAAATATTATTGGATATTCTATCTCACCTCAATATTCTATCATTACGTATTTCTCAGAAGTTCAAAAATAATTCCCGAGCAGAAATGCGTGAATAGTGTTTTTCGAAAAATTTCTCAGAAAGCTTTTATTTTCGTCTTGGAAATTCAAACACTTTAATTTTATCATGTAGCCAAAATACTATGACATTCCGATATGTCTAGGTCATAGAACGACCTTTAAATAGCTTTCTCCCATAATTAATTAATTAAGTTCATTTAATCCACATAATCAAATAAAAATTAATTCTCAAAAATCTGAATTTTTTTGGGGCGTTACAGCAGTCATCGTGAAGCGGTGACAACAAACGTGGAGGGAATCAACATGCCAAAAATGGTAATCACTTCGGTGGTAATCATGGCCATGACAATAAGAGTGGACATTGTAAGAATGGGAGATTCAATAATGATGGAAAGACGTCAAAGCACCAAAGACCAAGTTGTTAAGGAAGGAGAACGACCACCCGGTCAGATGTTACAAATGTTGAGGGATGGACACATAAGTCCAAACCGCATCGATCAATCAAAGCATGTTACAATTGTGGAAAAGAAGGTCACCTAGCCCGATTTTGTCGTGCACCAAAGTCAAGTCCAAATTTGGGATGGAGGCATCAAAGGGTGTCCCAGACGAAGACAAAACCTAGAGATTCAAGGAGAAGGTTTGTCGTAGCCTCCCAAAAAGCGAGGAATCCGAACGAGGTGATCAGGGGTAAGCTAATCATAAACTCTAGCGAAGTTTATACTTTATTTGATATCGGTTCTACCCATTCTTTTATCTCTCTTGCTTGCACTCAACGTTTAAATTTGACTTCGGATAAATTAGACTTTGACTTATCGGTTGAAACTTCGTTAATAGAAACCTTCATTTCATGTGCTATCCAAGTCTTGGATGAGAGTCACAATTTTTTTTCTATCGTTAATAAATTTCCTGATGTATTCTCTAAAGACTTCTTAGCCTAACCCTAGAGCGTGAAATCGAATTTTTATTGACCCCAATACAAAACCCATTTCTAAAATCCTTAAATATTTCTTCACCTAGAATGAACGTATTATACGCCAAAGACATTGGCTCGAGCTGTTGAAGATTACAATTGTACCATTCAATATCATTGTGGAAGAGAGAACGTGGTAGATGACGCGTTGAGTAGAAGATCGTATGCGTTTACGAGTGCGATGTTGTTAACACAAAGACCCATTTCGTATAACTTACAAATGATGAAGATAGAGTTAAAGACTCTAAGGACCCACGTGAAGATAACAAATATACGATTAGAATCGACTTTAATCGATAAAGTTAAAGCCGCTCAAACTACCCACCTAGAGCTGATGAAAATAAAGAAGAAGGTTCAAGAAGGCGTTATTCTAGAAGCAAGAGTCGATGAAAAGAGGAAATATCAACCCTCGATTTAATTGGATCATTTGAAATCCTCGATCGAGTAGGAACTGTGGCCTATAGACTAGTTTTACTGCCAAGTATGTCGTGTGTTCATAACGTTTTTCACGTATCGATGTTACGTAAATATGTGGACTACCTGAACCACATTATTGAATTAGAACTAGATGAGATAACAAAAGATTTAACGTATGAGAAGATATGTGTTAAAATCTTAGATAAAAAGGATTATATTCGACACTCAAAGGTTATACTGTGACGCCCCCAAAATAGGTATACATCACCTATCTTGAGTCGCCAAATACATGGTACAAAATTCAAATACAACTTAATTATACAACAATCGTGTAAAATACGACAAAACATATGCTGTGTGTTTTAATACAAATATTGTCAACTAGACAATATCCACACTCAATTGAGTCCTCATTACATTTATTATCACACTATTTAACAGAATAGTGAGGACTAATAATGCTATTATCCGGACCATCACTGTTCTCGAGTAGTCCCTACTACATTCTCATTTCACAAGAGAACAATGAAAGTAAAAGGGTGAGCTCAACTAGCCCAATAAAGAAATATTATGACTAAGATAATACGTAATAAATTATCGTTAGCCTTCAACAAAGTGTTAAACCGATACAATATAACAAACATCAAGTTTAACTGCAATGAACAAGCAATCCATTAAAAGAGTCAAGTAGAGAATAAAATCTACTATCTTTTATGATTTAAAAGGTTTTTCATCACTTTTATCATTGGGACTCGACTTTTAATAAATAATCCACATCATCCTCGCACTACTACCGAGGATATTCATTAGTCACAACCATAAATTATCCATGCACTACGGGCGATGATATTCGTGTGTATTCATCAATGGTCACGATCATGCCAACAATCTGCTCATCAATGCGATGACGGACAATGAGGACTTTTACCACATCATTTGTAATATTACGGTTACCATGATTATACCGATTAATCCTTGGTCATAATCATACCAAGTCCATCTATGCACTACGAAGCCACGTATGAATTTCAACATAATATAAACATGAGGATGATGACAATGATATAAGAATTCAATAAAACAAGTTCAAGAATTAATTTATCTAGGAACTAAAAACGTCCAAATTGTCAACATGATACTTCTTTGTAGAGTAAAATTCAAGAATTCTCAGAAGAATATTTCCATGAAAAGATACTGGATGAAGCGCAAATATCAAGAATATTCCAATAATTTCATGGAATATAGAAGTCAAAACTTTAACCAACTGAGTATAATAAAGAATGGAATAACAAAAGAAATCACCAGGCATGCGATAGACCGCACAGACAGGTTATTCCAACAGAATAATAAATAACGAAACCAAGTCATGCATAAAACGCATGCGCATGTGGATATTCCAATGTAATAATAAATAACGGAACCGAGGCCGGTGAAATTAAGATCGACGGGATGTTCCAACGATAATAAATAACGGAACCAGTCATGCGTAAACGCATTGCATGTGGATGTTCCAATGTAATAATAAAGAATGAAATAACAGAAGAATTTCACCATGTATGCGGTACTTCGCATAGACAGGTTATTACAACATAATGATAAAAAATGGAATAATAGAAGAATTTCACCAAGTATAGGGTAGACCGCATATACAGGTTATTCCAACAGAATAAAAAAAAATGGAATAATGAAGTTCTCTTCGTGAATACGAAAGAAATAATACCCTTACCTTAGAAACAACCGGATATGGGAGTAGTGAAGTAGCGAGAATACTTTTCTTCTTTCTCTCTATAGTTTCTCTCTCTAGAGTTTCAATGAATTAAAGAAATAATGAAGGAATGAACTTCTATTTATAGGAGAATGGATCCTGAATAGTAACTAATTCTGAACAGTCGTAGTTGATTTACTTTTAAACGGAAGGTCTAGATTGGTTTACTATAAAATATTCTAATAAAACAAAATCTTTTAAATAAAATATAATATATTCTATTTATAATCTAATAAAACGAATAACTTTATAAAAGTATTACATTTTATATAAAAAAAAATTACTATGCAAAATACTATGCAAAACACTATGCATAATAAAATATAATATATTCTATTTATAGTCTAATAAAATGAATAACTTTATAAAAGTATTACATTTTATATAAAAAAGATTTTTCTATGCAAAACACTTTGCATAATAGAATATAATATATTCTATTTATAGTCTAATAAAATGAATAACTTTATAAAAGTATTATGTTTTATATAAAAAGCTTTTACATTTTATTACATTAATAATACTAATAAAACAAAACTTCATCATCATTATTATAATTCACACTATTAATCGACTGTGTCGTTCCCAAGAAAGAGGGGCTTTCTAATAAGGATTTCTCCTATCATGCCATGAATTAGGTGACCAAACCTCTCATTGGCAGAACTTCTAGACATCGTTAATATTACAAATAATAATATTAATAATATGTATTAAAACTCACAGTTTAACTGTGGTCGTATTCTGCACGACATTTCAACAGTTGTATAAATGAAGTTTGTAAATGATTTTTATAGTGTGATATCTGGCGACTCAGAATGGGTCGTGTAGACCTATTTTGGGGGCTTCAGAAATGGTATCAGAGCTTAGGGATATGGTCGCTGGCGGAGATAGGAGTCTAGAACTAGGAGGGGAGAGACGAGTAATATACTTCGCTAGGGTGTGACTTACCTAAGCTGAAATTGTTTATTTGATAAGTTGACAAATTATGATCTATCAATTAACCTTTGTTTTGAAGATATATTCTAGAATGATATCTGAATTACAGGAGATGAGCAATAGAAAAATCATGATACAGAGGAAATAACCGAGAAGGTACAACCCAAAAAGAAAGCAAGGTATTCTCATCTCTTCGAACTACCAGGTACGTAAATTTCGAGGGCGAAATTTCATAAGGAGGGGAGATTGTAAGACCCTGAATTTTAAGAAATAAAAGTATTCAATTTTTATAATTATTATTCTATTTAGTAAATGGTTAAATTGATAAAAGTCAATAATGTCTGGCGTGATTGTATAAGAGTAGCACTTGGTATTGATTATTGATGCTTATGTGAGAAGTCACTCGGTTATACTCATTATTGCTACTGATAATTGCTTGCATCATATCTCTCATATTATTGATTCAATTATTGTCACAATATCATCTGCATAATATTTTATATATTATTAAATCAATAATTGAGACGACAAAGTTATTCATATTATTATTTGCAATATTGATAATGTCTAAAAGTTCTGTCAATGAGAGGTTTGGTCACCTAATTGCGCGCCAATAAGGAGAAATTCTTATCGAAAAGCCCCGTCTTTCCTGGGAACGACCTGATTGTTAAATATTGTGAGTTATAATATTAATGATGAATGTTATTAAAAATCAAATTTAAGTTCAGAGTTGAATTTGGAGACACGGATGTGATATTTGAGTCCAGAACGATGAAATTAGTAGAAATAGACTATAAACACAAAATTTGATGGTGTTGACTTTTTGGTCATAAAAGTTAACAGTTGACTTTTTGAAAAAATCAAACTTCAAAATTTCAAAAATGAAATTTTTGAGAAAAATATTTCTATTGTGTTAGGATTATTAGTGTTAGTGGAAATCGACATTTATTTCGATAGTAATTGATGTCTGGAAGTTATATTGACCAATCGGGTAATTAATCGGGTAAATGAGCAATTAATTGCTATTAATTCACATGATTATAACTATTTATTCACATGTGTGTACTATTGATTCACATTCTTGTACTATTAGGGGAGGTTTATTATTCTGTTGGAATAACCTGTCTGTGCGGTCTTTTGTATGCCTGGTTAATTCTGTTGTTATACCATTCTATATTATTATGTTGGAATATCCTGTCTATGCAGATTACGCATGACCTAGTTCCATTCTTTATTATTATGTTGGAATATCCTATCTGTGCGAATTACGCATGACCTGGTTTCATTCTTTATTATTCTGTTGGGAATAAACTGTCAGTGCGGTCTATCACATGCATGGTGAATTCTTACGTTATTCCATTCCTTATTATTACATTGGAATAACTTTGCCTACATGTGGATTACCGCATGCATGGTGAATGATCCTTTGTATTCATTCCTTATTAAATTGTGGAAATGATCTGTCTACGTGGATTACCGCATGGCGGGTGAAAATCCATATGGTCAACGATTTAATCCTCAAAGGGATTTTGCTTACCCAATGCAGCAGGGTGGTCATGGAGGTCGATGAAGGGGGGTCGATGGCAAAGTCGGAGGATGATATCAAAATAGAAGATTTCAACATAACAGAGGTTTCTAGCAAAATCAAAATCAGGGTCAGCATCGCCAACAGGGTCAAATTCAGGGGCGGTATCCAGGACCGGCAGATGGCGACAATCCGAACCTTTTACCACTTCCACCTGGTCCATGTGCTACTTGTTGTGGGTATCATGCTGGTAGGGCTTGCTATAGAGAGACAGGTGCTTATTTCTTATGTGGACAAATAGGACATAGAAGCGAGGGACCCATAAAGGCAAAGGTGGTAATGTGAGAGGCGATAATCTTTGGTAATGGCGGTCCGTAACAACAAGGAGAGTATTTGCATTGATGACTAATCGGTAATGAAGCACCGTGTACTATTTCAGGCATCCTTCATGTAGGAAATCGTGAGGCATCGGTTTTGTTTGACACTGGATCTACACACTATTGTTGCACTTTCATTTGTTCATCATCTTGGAGTGTCTTCTCAAATATTAGATCCTCATTTGTCTATTGCTACCCCGATGGGGAATTCTGTGATTATTTCTGAGCAATTTTGCGAGTGTCCTTTGAAGTTAAGGAGGAGGGTGTACGCACCTAACTTACTTCCGATGGTGATGCATGATTTTGATATCATCTTGGGTATGGATTGGTTGAGTAAGCATCGAGCCACTATTGATTGTCAGGCGAGGAAGGTTATTTTTGGAACCTTAGAGGCTCCAAAATTCGAGTTTCAATGTTTAAAGTCGAATGGTGTTGTAAAGTTGATCTCAGCTTTGAAGGCGAGCAAAATGATTGCTAAGGGACGTGATTGTTATTTGGCTTATGTGAAAGATACCTCGAAGGATGAGCTCCAACTTGATGACTATCCAGTTGTGCGAGAATTTCCTGAGGTATTTCCTAAGGATCTGCCAGGATTGCCACCGCCAAGGGAAGTTGAGTTTGCTATTGAGCTCATTCCTGGAGCGGAACCTATCTCTAAGGCACCCTATAGGATGGCTCCATTAGAGTTACAGGAGTTGAATGAACAATTGCAGGAGTTGTTAGATCGTGGATTCATTAGACAGAGTGTATCACCATGGGGTGCTCCAGTCTTGTTTGTGAAGAAGAAGGACGGATCTATGAGATTGTGTATAGATTATAGGGAGCTAAATCAGATGACTATCAGGAACAGATATCCATTGCCATGGATAGATGACCTTTTTGATCAGCTCCAAGGGGCAAAGTTCTTCTTAAAGATAGATTTGAGGTCGGGGTACTATCAGTTGAGGGTGAGGGAAGAGGACATTCCAAAAACAGCTTTTCATACTCGATATGGGCACTATGAGTTTTTAGTGATGTCTTTTGGGCTGACTAATGCTCCGACAGTGTTTATGGATATGGTGAATCGGGTTTTAGCGAGTACCTGGACCAATTTGTCATTGTCTTCATTGATGAAATTTTGGTGTATTCTAAGTCTAAGGAGGAGCATGAAGAGCATCTTCGTACTGTTTTGGGGGTTCTGCAGAAGAATAAGTTATATGCTAAGTTTTCCAAATGCCAATTTTGGTTAGAACGGTAGCATTTTTGGGACATGTCGTGTCTGCTTGAAGGTATTAAGGTGGATCCTGCGAAGGTTGAGGCTATCACTAATTGGCCAAGACCTACCACGGTAACTGAAGTAAGGAGTTTCTTGGGTTTGGCAGGGTACTACAGGCGATTTGTGGAAGGTTTCTCTTTGTTATCTTTACCATTAACTCAGTTGATGAAGAAAGGCATAAAGTTTGTGTGGAATGAGAAACGTGAGAAAAGTTTTGAGGAATTTAAGAAGAGGCTTGTGTCGACTCCAGTGATTACATTACCGTCGGGGACAAGAGGTTATCATATTTACAGTGATGCTTCCAAGAAGAGATTAGGGTGTGTTTTGATGCAAAATGGTAAGGTAATTGCTTATGCTTCCAGACAACTTAAACCTTATGAGGTGAATTACCCTACCCACGACTTGGAGTTAGCAGCAGTTATTTTTACCCTAAAGATTTGGAGACACTATCTATATGGAGAGACTTGTGACATTTTCACCGACCACAAGAGCCTTAAATATATTTTTACTCAAAAGGAGCTTAACATGAGATAGAGGCGTTGGTTGGAGCTTCTTAAGGATTATGATGCTAGGATTCAGTATCACCCCAGTAAGGCTAATGTGGTTGCAGATGCTCTTAGTCAAAAAAGTTCAGGGAGTGTAGTTTCCTTGGTTACACAACCTCAACTTATCTCGGATATGGAGCGTGTGGGTTTGGAGCTATATGCTAGAGGTTCTGATGGGTTGGTAGTAGGTATGAGGGTGGAACCTTCTCTTATTTTGTGTATCAAAGAAGCCCAAAAGGAGGATGGCTAGTAGTGGGCTGTAGCGCAGAATATGGATGAGGGTAGGCAGCCAGAGTTTCGCCTTGATGAGCAAGGTGTGATATGGTTTGGTAAACGGTTATGTGTTCTAGTGAATCCAATGATTTATGAGGCAGTGTTGACTGAAGCTCATAGTTTGCCATTTTCTATTCATTCGGGGTCTATAAAGATGTATAAGGATCTGAAGGAGAATTTCTGGTGGAGCGGAATGAAAATGGATGTAGTTGAATTTGTGAGTAAATGTCTTACTTGTCAACAAGTGAAAATAGAGCATCAGCGGCCTGGTGGTTTGTTGCAACAGTTAGAGATTCCTGTGTAGAAATGGGATGACATTTCAATGGACTTTGTGATTGGATTATCGAGGATTCTTAAAAAGAATGATGCTATTTGGGTGGTAGTGGATCGTTTGACCAAATCGGTGCATTTTTTGGCTATTCGTGAGGATTTTTTAGTGAATAAGTTAGCAGATATTTTTCAACGTGAGATTGTTAGGCTTCATGGGACACCAGTTTCTATTATTTCGGATCGGGATCCGCGGTTTACTTCTTGATTTTAGAAAGGATTTGAATGAGCTTGGGGAATGCGACTCAACTATAGTACAACTTTTCTCCCGCAGACAGATGGACAATCAGAGAGAACTATTCAGACATTAGAAGACATGTTGTGATCTTGTGCTTTAGAGTGGACAGGAAATTGGGATGATTATTTGAGTTTGGTGGAGTTCACATATAATAATAGTTGGCAAGCTAGTATTGGTATGGCCCCTTTTGAAGCATTATATGGTAAGAAGTGTCGAGCTCCGACTTGTTGGGATGAGGTTGGAGAAAGGGTAATAGAAGGACCCGATTTGGTTAGGATTACTACGGAGAAGGTAGTAGTGGCTAAAGAAAAGTTGAAAGAAGCTAGATCGCGGAAAAAGAGTTATGCTGATATTCATAGGAGGGCTCTTGAATTCATGCCTGGTGAACACGTGTTTTTGAAAGTTTCTCCATGGAAAGGTGTTCGAAGGTTTGGTTTGAAAGGGAAGCTTAGTCCGCGTTTCATTGGCCCTTTTGAAGTCCTTGAGAGAGTTGGAGAAGTGGCATATCGGGTGGCTTTGCCTCCACAATTATCTCATGTGCATAATATCTTTCATGTTTTTGATTATTAAGGAAATATAACTATCATCCGCTTCATGTTGTGCAATACCCGTTACATAAGTTTCAAGAAGATCTTACTTGTGAGGAAGAAGCCAAGGCGATTCTAGATCGTCAAGAACGGATTATGAGGAGGAAGATAATTCCTTTTGTTAAAGTCTTGTGGAAAAACCATTCGGAGCGGGAAGCTACTTGGGAGATGAAAGAGCCTATTCGAGCGGAATATCCACATCTTTTTGAAAATTAGAGTATCGTTTCGTTTCTTTTGATTAGGGGCGGAATCCTTTTTAAGAAGAAAGGTGATGTAATACCCAATAAAATAATAATAAAATAATTAAGTAAGCTTTAAAATATTTAATTGGGCTTTCCTTATGTTTGGGTCAGATTCTATTTAATTTATTTGGACCATAATAAGTAATATTACAATTAATTGGGTCTAAATTATATTTGTTTAATTTTAAATCCTATTTAAATTAAGAATATTAATAAAACATATTAATTAATAAATAAACCAAAACCTAACTGCTTCATTAAATCTATACGTATCAATGAAAAAAAAGGGAGAACTCAGCCGCACAAAGGGAAGTGGGGAAATTGGATCTGGTAAGTTATTATTATTCTTCTTTTCAATTGAGAAAACCTATGATTCGTTTATATATATATAAATAGTCTGAGATTCTTTATATATATATATATTATAATTAACCTGATTCTTAATTCATTATATATGAACTGTAGCAGCTTCGTGATATATTTATATAATATGTATTCCTACTTCTGCTACTAACTTACTAAATGTAAGCCTGCGAAAATTCTATTAGCAACATGAATATTAGTTTATATATATATAAATCATAAACGATTGATTAATTAATTATATATATATATATATATATATATATATATATATATATATATATATATATATATATATATGCTTATGGTGGATTCGATTATATATATTATATATATATAAGATATGCGAAAATTTAAAATGGGACAATAATAAATAATATTATAATATTTTTAAAATATATCTTTTAAGCATAAACTGAATATAGTATATTAAAATTATTGAATTTGTGAAAATATAATTTGTATGAGTTCGTAATTTAATTATATGCTTTATATTTTATTTTGATAATTAGATTGGATTGGGGGAGTTTAGCGGGTGATATTTGGATTCGGCAAATTATTTTGGTACTATATTGAGGTACGGATTCCATACTTTTTCAGCGATATTCCTTTAAATTTAATTCGTTTGTTTTGTACTCGTTTAGAAATTTGGTATTGCTTCTCGGGATTATTCCTTGTTGTCAAAATTATTGAGATAGTTTTGTTTTGGCGTTGATATTTGAATTCGTATTTGTACTCTTTGAACTAGTTAATCGTGTCAATATGTTTTGGAGACTTTATTCGTTTGTACCATTGTTCGTATATTTTCGTTCACACTCGGAGTTGTTTTGATCATTGAAATCTTGTAATATTTGGGTATGTTTGTATTTGATAATTCGATTTCATTTGAATATGGACATATAAGCCTTGTGATTTGAACCCCTTTGGCTTACATTTTATAGTTTGATCATTAGGGTATACTTGAGCTAACCACCTGTGGAGGTACCACAGGCATGTCCTCTTGACACAAGGGCATAACACCTTCCGTGACGGTGTGATCAGTCCATGGCGTATCCTTTTGTATGCTCGGAGTATGAGCTTTGGCAATTTGATATATTTGTTCAGGATACGTATGGGTCGACCCAATATTTGATTTGATTCGATTTGTTTGGCGAATTAGTGACGTATGTGTAAGACCCCAACTTATTATTAGTGAAATTTAATTTTCTCTATTTTGAAATAGTAAGGGTTGATTTGATTAATGTGGATAGTTATGGATAAAATACGCAAATATTTCAAAATAAGCAAGTGGTTATAAAATATTCATTGTTGTTTGGGAATATTCGTTTGGTCGTGGAATATTCTTCATTGTTGGGGAATATTAAATGCGACCAGTAGCGATCTTTTTGTGGGCCCCATAACTAAAAGCGATTGGATGAAGAAAAGCACAAATATAAGTTGTTTAAAAATAATCTACAGAAGTAGTTATTCTGAATTAATCTTGTTAAAATACTCGGTGGTTTAAAACACGAGTAGCACATTCATTGCACCAATTATTGATTCTTACGTAAGAAGCCACTACTCGATAATTGTTACGGTGAATTCTTGTTCAAAGATTTTATTTTATTGATTCAATAATTATTGTGTTGATATTTTATATTACGGTTGTTTGATAATTGTCACTACTACGGTATTTTTTCCATTATCAAAGCAATAATTCATATTATCTGAATAATATTATTAGATAACATTATTGGCAATGTCTAGAAAGTTCTGTCTAAGGAGAGGTTTGGTCACCTAATTGCGTGCCAGTAAGGAGAAATTCTTATTGGAAAGCCCCCTCTTTCTTGGGAACTGCCTGGTTGTCAATATTGTGATTCTGTAATATTATTTGTGAATAATTAATTATTGATTCATATGATGAGGAAAATATTAATTTTATGTGGATATAGATGGAGAAAATTTTTAATGTGACAATTGTTGAAAATTGAAATTTTATCTTTTTCTGATAAAATAATTCATTTAAATATATTATTATATTTTAATAATATAATAATGATGATATTTTTATGATGAATGTGGGATATATGAGTATATGTGGAGGAGGAGTATTTTTATTACCAAAAATATTTAAAGTATGTTTTATGTGTCGGTGGACCCCATTTCTTGACTGAAATTTGATATAACTTGTAAAATCGCCCGTTTGTGGATTTCGGTCAATTTCTATTTGGAATTTGGAAAAAAAAATTTCTGCAAAGTTGTAGAGAATTGAATTTCCTATAAAAACTAGCGAGATTCGATTTTTCGACAAAAGGGCTATTTATTATGAATTATTGAAGTTACGAAGCTCCAAAATAATTAATTTTTGAAGTTTTAAATATTTTTTTTTACTTAAAACGTTTTTTTGCATGTACGAGGCATGTGTTCAATTCTTGAATTTCAAATTCAAAGGTGTGCGTGAAGATTATATATATATATATATAAATATATATTAATATTTTAATAAATTTTCTACTTTTTGGTGTTCTAAGCATTTTCCTATAAATAGGTGCTTGGGTTAGAATTGAAAATCACACGAGAACTCAAGTTTTCTCTCTCATATTATCGAGCGTATTCTTGTGAGTATTTTGAGTATATTTTGAGTATTGCTATACTGATTGCAAGTTCAAGTCATAGCTTTATCCTGTGTTTCAAATTAGAAGTCTTGATCTTTCGAGGTAAGGGATATTATTTTTTTCAGTAATGATATTATTTCTTCAATATCATTATCTTTGAAATATTGATCTGAAGTTTTTATCAAATTTGAAACTTTTGGTGTCTGAGTTACTATTCACGTATCACGACTATTCACGTGATACTATGACACTTTATTCACGAATCACTGGCCTATTCATCGAAAAATGAAAATTTTCCTTTTTCGTCTAAAATATCTATTGTGGATACTAGCTTTGATTGTATCCATGTTTTGATCATTCTTGAATTTTACACCATTATGATTATTTTTGAGGTATTTTTGGACATGGATAAAACAAAGTACGAATCCTTAATCCTTAATCCTTGTCATTTTGTTTCACTGGATTCGTTTCTTTAAAAATATTTTTCATCATCCTCAGTCTTAAATGATGATATTATTGAATATCTTTGGCCTGTAGTGCAAAGATGAATGATTTCTGATGAATATCTTTGGCCCGTAGTGCAAAGATGAACAGGTGTTTAGATGAACATGACCAACTGATGAATATCTTTGCTTTGTCTTGCAAAGATGAATATTTGATTCCGAGATATATATTGATTGATGTTACGGATAAAAAAGATGAGACGATGAACTTTTAAATTCATACATAGAAGATAGTAGTTTGCATTCTCTACTTAACTCTTCTAATGAATTATTATTTCACCGCGAATATTGATTTAAAACTTGTTGTCTATTGTTATTCTATTAGATTTTTCCTGTTGAAGACTAATGATAATTTGTTGTATATTATCTTAGTCATAATATTCTTCTTGGGCTAGTTGAGCTCACCCTTTTCCTTTTTTGTTCCATTTTTCTTCTCGGAGGCGAGAATATAAGCGAAATACGAGTCGGGGTATGGAATGAAGGTTCTAGAGAGAGTTATTTAGTAGTCCTCACCATTTTTGTAAAATAATGTATCAATAAATGTGATGAGGATTTATTTGAGTATAGATATTGTCTAGAAGATAATATTTGTATTCAAACTCATAATTTTACTGTTGTAATAATAAAGTTGTAGTTGTTTATGTACCATGTATTGACAACTCAGAATGGGTGATGTATACCTATTTTGGGGGCGTCACAGTTGGTATCAGAGCTTAGGGATATGATCTCTGGCGGAGATCGGGAATAGAACTAGGAGGGAGAGACGAAATAAATCCTTAGCTAGTGTGTCCTACCTAACCTTATTTGTTAGTTGGTCAAGATATAAGGATATTATATGATATATTGATTTTCCTTAATTAACCCTTGTTTTTATGGCGATTTTGAGAATGTCGTTCGAGAATATTAACAGTGGAAATGAGACCGTGTGAAACGCGCTTTGTACTCACCAACGAGGAGGAGAACGTCAACATGACTGAATGTTCCTCCCGTGAACAACACCACCGAAAGCGAGATGATGAGCGAGGGATGTTTAGAAGATTTTTGCGATTCATGCAAAATCGAGACGAAAGAGACTTCGTGTTCAAAATACGAGGAGGAAATGATAGCAATTCACGGGTTGTCACAAACCCAAGCGATTCAAAGAGTTGGGACCACGAATTTAAGGGAAATCCAGATCCGATCATGCGGCGGAAACATGGGTCAAACAAATTACCAAGATATTCGATGTCTTGGGATGCACGGAGAATGAAGGTTCCATTCGCCACCTTTATGTTCCGTATGGCGAGGCGAGACTCATGGTGGGAATCGTGAAGCGTACCCATCCAAATACTTTTCAAAGATGTCTTGGAAGACGTTTGAAACTATTTAATGACAAATACTTTCACGAAAGTGTTCATTATACGTATGAAGGAAGTGGAGTTCATCGATTAGAACAAAACAACATGGCGGTGTCTCGATCTGAGGCAAAGTTTGCGAGTTATCCGGTTTGCACCTCATTTGGTGGAGAATGAGGAACGTATGGCGTGGATGTTTACGAGAGGTTTGAAACCCGGCGATACGATAATATCTCATTTCTCATAAATTTTCTCTCTATTCAGATGTTGTTAACAGGGCTCAATTGTTAGAGCGAGATAACGAGTATGTTCAACCGAGGGACCATAACCGGGATCATACCGAAATAGCGATCAATGTAATAACGATAACCAAATGAAGAAAAACATACTGGACAAAAATGGTAACCACTCGGTGGTAATCATGGCCATGAAAATAGAAGAAGCGAGTCGGGGAGGAGATTTTAAAAGAGGAGATTTAACAACGATCATGTGAAGACGATAGTCTTGCGTGGCAAGAATTTCTAAGGGAGGAGAACAACCACCCAATTCGTATGCTATAAATGCGGGAAAGAGGGACATATCGGTCAAAGCTGTCCCACAACAGTTCAAGGTATGCTATAATTATGGAAAGGAAGGACATATCGCTCGAGATTATACGGTGGCGAAACCTAGTTCAATGGGGACGGTGACTCAAAAGATCATCCTAGAAAAGTCAAAGTCAGCGGTTTGGGAAGAAGCGTTTGTTGTGGTTCGTCAAAATGCGAGGAACCCAAACGAGGTGATCACGGGTAAGCTATTTATAAATTCTTGCGAAGTTTATACCTTACTTGATCTGGGTGCTACCCATTCATTTATCTCTCTCCTTTCGTGCTCAAAGTTTAAACTTGACTCAGGAGAAATTAGACTTTGACTGTCTGTGGAAACTCCGTTAGGAGAAACTTTCATCACATCCACTATTTTATAAATCTTGTTTGATTGAAGTTGGCACCATCACCTTACCCGTTGACCTTATCTCTTTAAAGATACTTGTTTTTGATGTGATTTTAGGGATTGATTGGTTAACTACTCATCATGCCAAAATTGATTGTTTTCGTAAGGTTGTTAGTTTTCATATTCCTAACCAACTGTTGTATGCGAATTCAAGCAACTAAACCATTAAAATCAATCATTTGTCTTATCTAATCATAAAAGCTATTCGTTTATTGAAAAAGCGGATGTCAAGCTTTCATAGCTCATGTTATGGATTTGAATAAAGACGTGTCAAATTTGAATAATACTCCATTGTTATTGACTTTCTTGGCGTATTTCTGAAGAACTTCCCGGTCTACCCCCAAAACGTGAAGTTGAATTCTTTATTGATCTTGAACCTAGTACAAAGCCCATTTCTAAAACCCCATATCGAATGGCTCTATTGAACTTGGGGAGTTAAAGGTCCAACTACGAGGAATTGTTGGACATCGGTTTCATTCGGCCCCTAGTACATCTCCTTGGGGTGCTCTGTTTTATTCAGTAAAGAAGAAAGACGGGGTATGCGACTTTGTATTGACTATCGGAATTGAACCATGTCACCATCAAGAATAGGTATCCGCTACCACGTATTGATGACTTGTTTGACCCGATTGCAAGGGGCACAATTCTTTTCAAAATCGATCTTCGTTACGGATATCATCAAGATTAACCGAGGATATTCAACGATTGCCTTGAACTTCGATGCGGGCATTATGAATTCTTAGTCATGTCTTTCGGATTGACTAATGCTCCTGCTGACTTTCATGGATATGATGAACCGAGTATTCAAGGAATATTTGGATCAATTCGTTGTTGTCTTTATTGATGACATCCTCGTATATTCCAAAAGCCGTGAAGATCATGAGCACCATTTGAAGTTTGGTACTTCAAAAGCTTCGTGAAAACAAACTATATGCCAAATTGAAGAAAAACGAGTTACGGCTTGAAGTAGCATTTCTTGGGCACGTGGTGTCAAAACATGGAGTATCCGTGGACCCGGCGAAGATTGAAGCAATACAAAGTTAGAGAGCAACCGAAGTCGGTGGCCAGAAATCACGTAACTTTCGGGTCTAGCTGATTATTATCGGAGATTCGTGGAAGGGTTTTCTCGAATCGCTACTCCATTAACTTCAAATTAACTTCGGAAGGATACAAAATTCGTTTGGAGCGAAGAATGCGAGAAGAGTTTCCAAGAGCTTAAGAGGAGACTTATTTGGCAGACTGTTACTAACAATACCATCCGATACGGATGGATTTGTTATCTCTGACGATGCTTGAGTGCAAAGGGTTGGGATGTGTTCTCATGCAATGTGGGAAAGTCATAGCCTTTATGCCTCGCGACAACTCAAAGAGTATGAGAAGAATTATCCTACTCATGATCTAGAGTTAGCGGCCGATCGTTTTAAGCTTAAAGATATGGAGGCACTATCTATATGGGGAGAAAGTGGAGATATATTCGGACCATAAAAGCCTTAAATATTTCTTCACTCAAAAAGAACTCAACATGCTTGGCAATGACGTTGGCTCGAGCTATTGAAAGACTACGACCACATTATTAAATACCATCCCGGAAAAGTGAGCGTGGTAGTATTTAGCGTTGAGTAGAAGATCATATGCGAGGAATGAGTGCGATGATGTCAAGTATACGCGTAGAGCCAACTTTAATAGAAAAAGTTAAGGTTGCTTCGAGCCACCGACCAAGAAGGCGATCGTATGAAGAAGAAAGTACAAGAAGGAGCTATTCCTAGGGCGAGAATTGATGAAGAAGGAATACTTGAGTCCACTCTAGACTTTGTGTTCTAACGACTACGATTTGAAGTACAAGATTATGATGGAGGCACACAATACACCATTTGCAATCCATCCTGGAAGTACTAAAATGTATCGTGATCTTTGACATACATTTTGGTGGAACAATATGAAGAGAGAGATTGCAAAGTTTATCTCGATGTGTAACTTACTTGCCAACGTGTAAAGGCGAGCATCTAGTACCTAAGGGTCCATTGCAACCACTTGAGATTCCGAAATGGAAATGGGAACACATTACCATGGATTTTGTTACGGGTCTTCCTACGGTTTCTCAAGGCATCAATGCTATTTAGGTTATTGTTGATAGATTAACCAAGTCTGCTCATTTCTTGCCGATACGGGAGACTTATTCCCTTGAACATCTTGCTAGTATATATGAAAATGAGATTGTGAAGTTGCATGACATGCCAGTATCCATAGTTTCGGATCGTGACCCAAGATTCACTTCAAGATTTTGGGTTAGCTTGCAAAAAACTATGGGCACGGTTTACGATTCGATTCAAAGATACCATCCTCAAAGCAGACCCGGACAATCGAGAGGACTATTCAAACTCTTGAAGATTTATTAAGACTACGTGTCCTGACTTCAAGGGCGGTTGGGATAAGTATTTACCATTGGTGGAATTCTCCTACAACAACAATTTATCGGGCAAGTATAGGTGTGGCTCCATTTGAAGCATTATATGGACGAAAAGTGTCGCTCTCCATATGTTGGGATGAGGTGGGTGAAGCAACATTGTTGGGACCCGAGTTAATACGTATGACTACCGAAAAGATCCAAATGATTCGACAACGATACAAAGCGGCACAAGATCGACAAAAGAGTTATGCGGATCTTCATCGAAAGGACGTGAAATTTAGTATAGGGGATCATGTATTGTTGCGAGTTGCCCGTGGAAGGGAGTTACAAGATTTGGGAGAGAGAAAAAGCTCAATCCACGATTTATTGGTCCATTTCAAATTCTTGACCGAGTAGGTAATGTAGCCTATAGACTTGTGTTACCTCCGAGTATGTCTCGTGTTCATAATGTGTTTCATATATCATACTTAAATAAATATGTGAAAGACCGAACCACGTTATTGAGTTAGAACCGGACGAGATAGCCAAGACTTAACGTATGAGGAGGTACTGTTAAGATCTTGGATAGGAAGGAGCATGTCTTACGCTTGAAAGGTTATACCACAAGTTAAAGTTTTGTGGAGGAACCATGCTATAGAGGAAATGACACGGGTTAGAAACGGAAATGAAAGCGAGGTATCCTCACCTTTTGAAACACCAGTGTAACGTGACGTCAATTTCGAGGATGAAATTTCATAAGGAGGGAGGTTGTAAGACCCCAACTTATTATTAATGAAATTTAATTTTCTCTATTTTGAAATAGTAAGAGTTGATTTGATTAATGTGGATAGTTATGGGTAAAATATGCAAATATTTCAAAAATAAGCAAGAGGTTATAAAATATTCATTATTGTTTAGGGAATATTCGTTTGGTCATGGAATATTCTTCTTTGTTGGGGAATATTCGTATAATGCTGGCAGCAGATTTTTTTGGGCCCATAACTTGAAGCGATTGGATGAAGAAAACGACAAATATAAGTTGTTTAAAAATAACGGGCGTAGAAGTTATTCTGAATTAATCTTTGTTAAAATACTCGATGGTTAAAAACACAAGAAGACATATTATTGCACCAATTATTGATTCTTACGTAAGAAGGCACTACTCAATAATTGTTACGATGAATTCTTATTCGCTCATTTTATTTTATTGATTCAATAATTCTTTGTGTTGATATTTTATATTACGGTTGTTTGATAATTATCACTACACAAGATTTTCCATTATCAAAGCAATAATTCATATTATCTGAATAATATTATTAGATAACATTATTGGCAATGTCTAGAAAGTTACATTTAAGGAGAGGTTTGGTCACCTAATTGCGCTACCAATAAGGAGAAATTCTTATTGGAAAGCCTCCTTTTCTGAACCTGCTGGTTGTCAATATTGTGATTACAGTAATATTATTTGTGAATAATTAATTATTGATTCATATGATGAGGAAAATATTGATTTTATGTGGATATAGATGGAGAAAATTTTTAATGTGACAATTGTTGAAAATTGAAATTTTATCTTTTTCGATAAAATAATTCATTTAAATATATTATTATATTTTAATAATATAATAATGATGATATTTTACGATGAATGTGGGATATATGAGTATATGTGGAGGAGTATATTTTATTACCAAAATATTTAAAGCATGTTTTATGTGTCGGTGAACCCCATTTCTTGACTGAAATTTGATATAACCTGTAAAATCGCCCGTTTGTGGATTTCGGTCAATTTCTATTTGGAATTTGGAAAACGTTTCATCTGGAAAGTTGTAGAGAATTGAATTTCCTATAAAAACTCGCGAGATTCGAATTTTCTGACAAAAGGGCTATTTATTATGAATTATTGAAGTTCTGAAGCTCCAAAGTAATTAATTTTTGAAGTTTTAAATATTTTTTCTTACAAAAAACGTTTTTTGCATGTGTGAGACATGTGTTCAATTGCTGAATTTCAGATTCAAAGGTGTGCGTGAAGATTGTATATATATATTAATATTTTAATAAATTTTCTACTTTGGTGTTCTAAGCATTTTCCTATAAATAGGGTGCTTAGGTTAGAATTAAAAATCACACCAGAAACTGAAGTTTTCTCTCTCTATATTATCGAGCGTATTCTTGTGAGTATTTTGAGTATATTTTGAGTATTGCTATATGGTGCAAGTTCAAGTCATAGCCTTTATATCCCAGATTTCAAATTAGAAGTCTTGATCTTTCGAGGTAAGGGATATTTTTTTTCGTAATGATATTATTTCTTCAATATCATTATCTTTGAAATATTGATCTAAAGTTTTTATCAAATTTGGAACTTTTGGTGTCGAGTTACTTATTCACGTATACTAAGCACTTTATTCACGTATATGACACTATTCACGAATCTTTCAAGACTTTATTCATCGAAAATGAAAATTTTTCCTTTTAAATAAAATATCTATTGTGGATACTAGCTTAGATTGTATCCATATTTTGATCATTCTTGAATTTTACACCACTATGATTATTTTTTTGAGGTATTTTTGAACATGGATAAAACAAAGTACGAATCCTTAATCCTTAATCCTTGTCATTTTGTTTCACTTTGGATTCGTTTCTTTAAAAATATTTTTCATCATCCTCAGTCTTAAATGATGATATTATTGAATATCTTTGGCACGTAGTGCAAAGATGAATGATTTCGATGAATATCTTTGGCCCGTAGTGCAAAGATGAACAGGTGTTTAGATGAACATGACCAACTGATGAATATCTTTGGCCTGTAGTGCAAAGATGAATATTTGATTCCAGATATATATTGATTGATGTTACACGGATAAAAGATAGACGATGAACTTTTAAATTCATACATAGAAGATAGTAGTTTGCATTCTCTACTTAACTCTTCTAATGAATTATTATTTCATTGCGAATATTGATTTAAAACTTGTTGTCTATTGTATTCTATTAGATTTTTCCTGTTGAAGACTAATGATAATTTGTTGTATATTATCTTAGTCATAATATTCTTTACTTGGGCTAGTTGAGCTCACCCTTTTCCTTTTGTTCCATTTTTCTTCTCGGGAGGCGAGAATATAGCGAGTACAGTCGGGGTATGGAATGAAGGTTCTAGAGAGAGAGTCAGTTAGTAGTCCTCACCATTTTTGTAAAATAATGTATCAATAAATGTGATGAGGATTTATTTGAGTATAGATATTGTCTAGAAGATAATATTTATATTCAAACTCATAATTTTACTGTTGTAATAATAAAGTTGTAGTTGTTTCTGTACCATGTATTGACAACTCAGAATGGGTGATGTATACCTATTTTGGGGGCGTCACGGTATGTGTCGTGCGTACTTTCCGATTTGATTTGTATACATCATGGTACCGATGTATTTTGTTAGCCTTTGGCTATTTGTATTTGAGCTCAGTATGAAATTGTTATCTTACAACCATTTGATTCAGCCTTATTTGTTTGGGATTCTTTTGGATATAATTATTCGATTGACAATTTTAGTCATTTGTAAATGGACTCTCAAATTTTGATCTATTCGTAATTCGTTTGTAATTCACATGTGTTCATTCATTCAACTCATTTAGATTCATTACTTATTTTGATATATTTATTCATCTTCATATCCGTACTGGGCAATTGGCTCACGCTGTGTTCTTTTTTCGGCAGGTAATCAGGGGTGATCAGGATATGTGGGATGAGAGCTACCTTTAATCCAAATGAGTAGATTAATTTTTGAGAATTATTATTAGACTTGGTGTTCTTAATATTTTGTTAATGGATGTTTGGGCCATTTTGGCATTTTTTTTCTTATTAGTAGAGATTATGTAAGTGTGGAGTTCCTTCTATTTAAATTGGAGTATGTGACAATTAGTGTTCAATTTCATTGGAGATATTTTGAGATTTATTTGAGGTTTTTATTTATTATGTTTGTGCGTGACAACACTTTTTCCTTTTGGGGAAATGGGGTGTTACATTATGTGAGATTTGATCATTGGTGATGAAATTTTATGAGTATGGCATTTTTGAATGATTAAAATTCATTATTTGGCAAAGTGTAAATAATTGAAATAAATTGTTTATAAGTTTAAGAAGTGATTAAAATATTATTATAATATTAATAATATTAGATTATGAGTTTATTAAGTGATTGATAATATATGGATAAATTTAAAATCTTTAATATTTATCCTTATTTTTGTTTGATTAATGTTTATATCATTGTCATCATCCTCATGCTTATATTGTGATGAAAATTATCTTTGGCTTACGTGCAAAGATGGACTGTTGATTATTGATTTTACAATTGTATATCTTTGGCTTACGTGCAAAGATGGACCTTTGATTATTGGTTTTATAGTTGTATATCTTTGGCTTACGTGCAAAGATGGACAAAGATGGACCGTTGATTATTTGTTTTATAGTTGTATATCTTTGGCTTACGTGCAAAGATGGACCGTTGATTATTTGTTTTATAGTTGTATATCTTTGGCTTACGTGCATTGATGGACAGTTGTTGGTATGATTATAACCAGGGATTATTCGGTATAATCATGACCATTATTAGCTCACGAATATCTTTGGCCCGTAGTGCATGGATAATTTGTGGTCATAATACTAATGAATATCATCGGTAGTAGAAAGCGAGGATGATTCGATCTTCAGGATTAATTATTGTTTGAGTCTTAACGATAACATATTGATAATACACTTTTAATTAAGAGAAGATAGTAGATATCATGCTCTACTTGACTCTTTTATAATACAATGTTTGTATGTCTTTTGGCTGTAGAGAAAAGATGAATTGTTAATGAATATCTTTGGCCCGTAGTGCAAAGATTAATTTATTAGTATGATTATGAACAAGAATTGTGATTTGGTATAACCATGATTTTTGATGTTTCAGGTAAAGACAGGTGATGAAAATTATCTTCGTCCTGGGTGCGAAGAGTTATTTAGAATCACAATTATGATTATGAGTTATTCACATGATTGTGGACAGGAATTGTTGATTGATGTTATAGGGATTAAACATTGTTGGTGGACTTTTAACATGGAGAAGATAATAGATCTGATGGTCTATTAGACTCTTCTAATGGATTGCTCGTTCCGCTGCAACTATGGTTGAAAAGTTTTATCATCTACCATATGTTCTAAATCTCTGATTTATTATTGATGAAGGCTATTGATGATGTAAATTATCTTTAGTCATGATATTCTTTAATGGGCTAGTTGTGCTCACCCTTTTTGCTTCACAATTCCTTTCAGGTAATAAGAGTGTAGCTGGGTCGAGCGGGGGTAACAGGAGAATAAAACGATGGTCTATAGCTGTTGAGGTTCTCCCTAAATAGTATGGAAATAATTTTATTGAGAACTTTAGATAAGTGTGTCGTATTTTATACGTCATTTGATATTTAATTTTGGTGAACCGAATAGGGTGAGGTGAACCCAACTTTGGAAGGGTGTTTTGCCACTATCATACAAGATGTCTAATGACATACAACCTCGTGTTATCATAAGACAGGGTTGTGCACATCCACTTGCTGAGTATATCTACGAGCACTACCTATATGATCTTGGAGTTCTTTTGAAATATAATTCTCAATTGGAAAAAACGGAGATAATTATATGTCAAGAGAAGACTCACCATTGGAAAGAAGATGATAGCAATCTTCTTATTTTTCTTTGGAGACTATTGGGTCAACCAAGGATAATTCTGTGAACATATGATATCTATCATAACCTAGACACATGGCCTCCCATGTACGAAGGGTTCCTTGAGTATTTTCCAAATATTTTAATTTCTAAAGCAATTATTGACTGTACTTTTATGTAAAGTACCATTGTAAGGTTGTGGTCGAGACACCATGAGAGTTACATACATTTGTATTAAAACTCATAGTTTAACTGTGGTCGTATTTTGCACGACATTTCAACAGTTGTATAAATGAAATTTGTAAATAATTTTTATAGTGTGATATCTGGCGACATGGAATGGGTCGTGTGGAGCTATTTTGGGGGCGTCACAAATGGTATCAGAGCTTAGGAATATGGTCGCTGGCGGAGATAGGAGTCTAGAACTAGGAGGGGAGAGACGAGTAATATACTTCGCTAGGGTGTGACTTACCTAAGCTAAAATTGTTATTTGATAAGTTGACAAATTATGATCTGTCAATTAACCTTTGTTTTGAAGATATATTCTAGAATGATATCTGAAATACAGGAGATGAGCAATAGAAAAATCATGATACAGAGGAAATAACTGGGAAGGTACAATCCGAAAAGAAAGTAAGGTATTCTCATCTCTTCGAACTACTAGGTACGTAAATTTTGAGGGCGAAATTTCATAAGGAGGGGAGATTGTAAGACCCCGAATTTTACGAAATAAAAGTATTCAATTTTTATAATTATTATTCTATTTAGTAAATGGTTAAATTGATAAAAGTGCAGTAATACGCATGGTTGCATAGTAGCACACTATATTAATTATTGATGCTTATGTGAGAAGTCACTCGCTTATAATCAATTATTGCTACTGATAATTCTTTGCATCATATCTCTCATATTATTGATTCAATTATTGTCACAAGATTATCACGCATAATATTTTATATATTATTAAATTAATAATTGAGACGACAAAGTTATTCATATTATTATTTGCAATATTGACAATGTCTAGAAGTTCTGTCAAAGAGAGGTTTGGTCACCTAATTGCGCGCCAATAAGGAGAAATCCTTATCGAAAAATCCCGTATTTCCTGGGAACGACCTGGTTGTTAAATATTGTGAGTTATAATATTAATGATGAATGTTATTAAAAATTGAATTTGAGTTCGGAGTTGAATTTGGAGACACGAATGTGATATTTGAGTCCGGAACGATGAAATTAGTAGAAATAGACTATAAACATAAAATTTGTTGGGGTTGATTTTTTGGTCAAAAAAGTCAACAATTGACTTTTTTAGAAAAGTCAAACTTTGAATGAAATTTTTGAAAAAAATATTTTCATTGTGTTGGGATTGTTAGTGTTAGTGGAAATCGACATTTATTTCGATAGTAATTGATGTATGGAAGTTATATTGACCAACCGAATAATTAATCGGGTAAATGAGCAATTAATTGCTATTAATTCACATGATTATAACTATTTGTTCACATATGTGTACTATTGATTCACATTCTTGTACTATTAGGGGAGTTGGTGCAAGATTGATAATACTTGCATGACTAAGTTATAAATGGAGGTATAGATGGAGGTACTATATTATAATTCGTATTTTCACATGATTATAACTATTGATTCACATGATTGAACTATTGATTCACATTATTTACTATTAGGGGAGGTGGTGCAAGTTTGATAATACTTGCAGGACTAAATTAAAAATAAAAGAAAAGTTGAAGGTATTGTACTGTAATATTTCGAGCCCCAAAACGTGCAATTATCGAAACTATATTTTCCTATAAATAGAAGCTCATTCTTCTTTTTTTACGCATGACCTGGTTCCATTCTTTATTATTCTATCGGAATATCCTGTCTGTGCGTTTACGCATGACCTAGTTCCATTATTTATTATTCTATTGAGAATAACTTGTCAGTGCGGTCTATCGCGTGCATGGTGAATTCTTCAGTTATTCCATTCTTTATTATTTTTTGGAATAACTTTGCTCATGTGGATTACCACATGCCCGGTGAATGACCCTTCGTATTCATTTCTTATTAAATTATGGTGTTTATCCATTCATATATTCTTCATGATACCATTTTACTTCTGTCAAAGATTTCGGGGATCTATACTCATGACGTTAATTAGTGGAATATCCTTGGCGTATTCGCGCTTCATCCAATTACGATCTTTCGCGAAATATTATTTTATGATCTCACGTCCGTGGCTGCATCTTAGTTAGATTACAATATCGATGCTGGATGTTTTCAGAAGTCACCGCAGTTGATTCCATTATCTCTACGATTAATAATACGAATTATTATACGATAAAAGGCGATCGAGATTATTAACTTAATAAAATCGGGTTACATTTTTTATATAAAATAATACTTTAAAATATTATATTTTTAACGCATAGTGTCGGATAGTGTTTTGCTTCTATACTAAAAACGTTTTATATAAATAGAGCTAATATATTATATTTTATTTAAAGAAATTAGTGGAATATCTGGATACATTGGTGAAAATCCATTCTTATATTATATATATTCGCTAATAACTTGTTTTATTGAATTATTATTTCAAAGGATAGAGCTCGCTTATATTTTTATTCTAATCTTTATCTTGCTTTCATATCGATTTGGTTAAAATTTTAGCTTCTATACTCCATGAAATTAGTGGAATATCCTTGATATTTGCGCTTCATCCCCATATCTTTTCATGGAATATTATTTTGAGCATTCTTGAATTTTACTCCACAAAGCAATTCGCCATACGTAAGAGTATCATGTTCGATTAGCCGTAATAATTTGGACATTATTGAGTTCGTGATAAATTAACTTATAAATCTTTAAAATTTATTCTTGAACTTGTTTTATTGAATTATTATTATGTCATTATCATCATCCATGCTTATATTGTGATGAAAGTTATCTTGACTTACGCAGCATGATGGACTTGGTATGATTATGACCGAGGATTATTCGGTATAATCGTCATAATGATTTAATGTTATAAATGATGTTGTGAGACCCCGTAATGTTATAAATGATGTGGTAAATGTTCTCAGGTGGCACATAGTGTATTGACGGATAGTTTTTGGTATGATTATGACCAGGATTATTCGGTATAGTGTGTTTTTTATATAAATGAACCATTGATTCTTTTTCAATTTAATGAATATCCTTGGCCCGTGCAGCGGATGACTCGAACATCACATACATGACAGGACACGGTAAAATCTTTTATCATTACATTTGGAATATCTGGTTTATTTATTAATGAGTCTCGAAAGTCTGCTTGTGTGCGTGGTGATGATAAAAAAACTTGATGAAAACATTTTAAATCATAGTGAAGATAATTTGTAGATATCATTGCCATATGTGCATAGATGAACTTAGTATGATTATGACTTTCTAATGGATTGCTTATTGGATGAGATTTTTGGTATGATTATAATGAGGGTGATTCCGGTATAGTGCCACCATTGATAATTTGATGAAAATCCTTGACCAGCCAGATACCGATAGTAGAGTTAAACTTGATTTTATCAGTTTAACACTTGTTGAGGCTAATGATAATTTATTCTCGCATTATCTTAGTAATAATATTTCTATTGAGCTCATTGTATTTTTAGTCGCTTTAACATTGTTGAAGACTAATGATAATTTATGTACCATTCGAGTATACTAATACATTATCTTAAGTCCCCAGCCTCTCGCTGGTGAATATTTCTTCTCGGGCTAGTTGGTGTCCAGAGCTCACCTGATGCACCCGGACTCTCGTGGGGGCCTTAGCGCTTTTCGATTAAGCGATATAAATACCCGATGAGGTCTTGACACAAGTTGGTGTCCGGTGTCGTTAATTGCTCGTCAGGAGCTTAGGGATATGATCTGTTGAAGGTGAGAATAGAAGCCCAGGAGAGAGGCGGAAATTCCTTCGCTAAGTATGACCTACCTAAGTTTATTTGGTATTTAATTGGTGGTGGGTGTAGGCTGGGGATAATATGTGACGGGTTAATTAACCTCGGTTTTGGTGGCGATGTTGAAAATGGCATCAGAAAATGTTGAGATAAGCATTGAGCACAAGAGACCTGCTGATTCTCCATGGATCGATAATCGGGGAATAATGTGCGGCAGGATGGCGATAATCCTCCGTAAACAACAACACGGATCGGAATTGATGAATAATGATGCGTTTAAAAGGTTTTAGAATTCATGCAACATCGGTGAGTCTATTCAAAACGTGGGTGGAAACACCGGAAAACTCTCGGCTGGCCGCCGTTAAAAACAATTCGAGTTGGGACCACCGGAGTTTAAGGGAAACGAAACCACTTCGGCGGAAGCGTGGATAAAGCAGTTACGAATATTTGATGTCTTGGGATGCTCAGAAGAAGCAAAGGTTCCTTTCGCCTTTATGTTCTAAGCTGAGAAAGCAGTTTCTTGGTGGAAATCGGTAAAAAGCGTACTCGACTTCATTGTCTTCAAGATATCTTGGGAGAAGTTCCAGAGTTGTTCAATTCAATAAAATACTTTCACGAAAGTATTCGCCCATGAAGGAGGATGGAGTTTATCGAGTTGGAACAAAACAATATGACCGCGTCGCAATACGCAGGCAAAATTTATAGCTGAGTTATCACGATTTAACGTCCACTTGGTGGATAATGAAGAGAAGAATGGGCGCCGAATATTTTTAAGAGGTTTGAAGCCCCGGAGATACGTCAACATCTTAATTTTGTCGTTTCAAGAAATGAATTCAACTAGGATGGAGGCACCAAAGGTCAGTCTGCATACAAACCAGAGCCGTTAGTTTAAGAGAGGCGTTTTTTTTCTACGTGACGAGGAACTGAATAAAATTATCACGGGTAAGTTAATCGTAGTTCGCTCTTGTCTATACCATACCTTATTAGACATCTGGGTTCTACCCATTCTTTTATCTCTCTTTGCTTGCGTTCAACGCTTAAATTTGACTACAAGAAATTAGACTTTGATTTATCTATCAAACTTCGTTGAAGAAACCTTCGTTACCTCCAACATTTTATTAATCTTGTTGTTTCAAATAAACACTTTCACGTTACATCTTATCTCTTGAAAATACTTGCCTTTGAGGTAATTTTTGAAAATAATTGATTAACTACTCGTTATTCTTTTGTAAGGTTGTTTGCTTTCCGTATTCTAACCAAACCTTATATGAATTCAAAGTAACGAATCCTAAAGTTAATCACCATCATTATATCGCTTTATAAGTAAAGAGCAGTATCCTTTCGTTGTCGACTTCGCGGTGGAATGCACCGGCCGCATTTACGAGGCGATGTAAACAGGACTCAAGATGGCAAGTTAATAGAGTATCATTGTGAGGTCTTTATCCAAAGTTAAGGGATGAAATCATTGATGGTATTAATGTGACTTACTATCCAAGTCTTGGACGAAAGTAACACGCTAATGATATTTCTATCATTAATAAATTTCTTGGCGTATTCTTGAAGACTTTTAGCCTACCCTAGAAGCGTGAAATCGAATTTTGTATTGACCAAAGACAAAAACCCATTTCTTAAACCCTCAAATATTTCTTCAACTAAAAGGATCTCATTTACGTGGATTATGATGAAAAGTCATAATAAAAGTATAGAACTAATAAAAAATCATGGGTATATGAAGTATTAGTAAGTTTTATGATGAGTTATGTTGGTTAGTATGTGAAAACATGAAAGTTTAATGAATATCCTTGGCGATAGTTTTTGTGGTCGTGATAATAATGAATACAGTAGTGTGGATAATTTATGAGTAGTCGGGATAATTTGTGGTCGTTAAATCTAATGAATACCGCCGATTATCTTTGCCGTAGTGCGTGGATAATTTGTGGTCGTGGATACTTAATGAATACACAATTATGACTCGATGATGTGGTTTTATTTATTGGTTTATTAACTTTTGTGTCTGTCAGTTTACCCTATACTCGGTTTCTTCTATTATTCGCTGGAACATCCTCGGTGCATGTGTTTTACACAGTCTATCTGCAGGTGTTTTACGGGATGCGGTTCCATCTTTATTATTCTGTTGGAACATCCCGTCTCTGATAAAATTGATGAAAACATTTTAAATCATAGAAGATAGTAGATATCATGCTCTTACTTGACTCTTCTAATGGATCATGATTCATGTTCTCGATTAAACTTGATGTCTATTGTATTTTATCGGTTTAACATTGTTGACTAATGATAATTTATTCTACATTATCTTAGTCATAATATTTCTTCTTATTTCTTCTAGTTGAGCTCACCTTTTTGCTTTCATTGTTCTCTTCAGAAATGAGAACGTAGTCGGGACTAGTCGGGGAACAGAGTGATGGTCCGAGATGGTGTATTAGTAGTCCTCACTATTCTATAAAATAGTGTGACAATAAATGTATTGAGGACTCTATTTGAGAGTGGATATTGTCTAGAAGGCAACATTCCTGTTTAAACTCTCAGCTATGTTTTGTCGTATATTACACGACTGTTGTATAATTAAGTTTGTATTTGTATTCAATACCTTGTATCTAGCGACCCAAGATGGGTGATGTATACCTATTTTGGGGGTGTCACAGTTGGTATCAAAGCTTAGGGATATGATCTCTGGCTGAGAAGTGAGACAAGAACTAAGAGGGGAGAGACGGAGAATTCCTTCGCTAGTATGACCTACCTAAGTTTATTTGGTATTTAATTGGTCGGTCAGAGTATTGAGATAATATGTGATATGTTAATTAACCCTTTTTTTATGGCAGTATTTGAAAATGGCATCCAAAAATATTGAGATAAGCAATGAAGCACATGAGACCGTTGAGTCACTAACGATCAATGCCCAGGGTAATGTGCAACAGGAAGACAATAATCCTCATGAAAACAATAACACCGATGAAATGGTGAACGATGGGATGTTCAGAGGCTTTATGCAATTCATGCAACATCAGGCGAGAGCGGCTCCAGTCCAAAATGCAGGTGGAAACACTGACAACTCTCGAACGGTCACCGCTAAGTAGTTCAAGGAGCTGGGACCACCGAAGTTTTTTGGAGAGCCAAAACCACTTAAGACGGAAACGTGGATAAAGCAGATCAATGAGATATTTGATGTCTTAGGATGCTTCGAGGAACAAAAGGTTCCCTTTGCCACCTTCATGTTGCGTGCAGAGGCAGATTACTGGTGGGAATCTATAAAGCGTACTCAACTTCTTTGCCAGACCAAGATGTCTTGGGAGAAGTTCCAAGAATTGATCAATGACAAGTACTTTCCTGAAAGTATTCGTCACATGAAGGAGGTGGAGTTCATCAAGCTTGAGCAAAACAATTTGACCGTGGCGTAATACGAAGCTAAGTTTGCCGAGTTGTCTCGGTTTGCATCCCACTTGGTTGATAATGAGGAGAGAATGACGCGGATGTTTCTAAGAGGTTTGAAACCCGAGATACGTCAATACCTTATCTCTCATAAATTGTGTTTGTATTTAGATGTTGTGAATAAGGCTCAGTTATTGGAGCGCAATAATGAGTCAACCCAACCAAGAGAGGGCAACCGACAAGTCTATAATACCAGTGGTAGTAGTTATCGAAGCGGTGACAACAAACGTGGAGAGAATCAACATGCCAGAAATGATTACCACTTCGGTGGTAATCATGGCCAAGACAATAGGAGTGGAAAGTTCAATAAGAGAAGGTTCAGTAAAGATGGAAAGATGTCAGCACCAGCACCCGCTGTTAAGGAAGGAGAACGACTGCCGATCGTATGTTACAAATGTGGAGGGGAAGGACACATAAGTCCAAACTGCACGATACAGTCCAAAGCATGTTATAATTGTGGAAAAGAAGGTCACCTATCCCGATTTTGTCGTGCACCAAAGTCAAGTCCAACAGGGATGGAGGCATCCAAGTGGTGTCCTGATAAGAAAAAATGGTAGTTCAAGGAGAGCGTTTTGTCGTAACCTCCCAAAAGCGAGGAATCCGAATGAGGTGATCACGGTAAGCTAATCATAAACTCTAGCTAATTTTATACTTTATTTGATACTGGTTTCTACCCATTCCTTTATTTCTCTACTTGCGCTCAACGCTTAAATTTGACTCGAGAGAAATTAGACATCGATTTATATATTGAAACTCCGTTGGGAGAAACCTTCATTACATCCACGGGCTTATAAGTCTTGTTTGATTCAAATCCAGAATCGCACATAACTCCGTCGATCTTATTTCTTTGAAAATACTTGCATTTGATGTGATTCTAGGGATTGATTGGTTAACAACTCATCATACAAAAATTGATTATTTTTGTAAGGTTGTTAGCTTTCATATTCTTAACCAACCTATTATGCGAATTCAAGCAACCAAACCATTAAAATCCATCACTGTCATCTCAAGCCATAAAGCTATTCGTTTATTGAAAAATGGATGTCAAGCTTTCTTAGCTCATGTCACGGTTCTAAACAAAAATACGTCAGTTTTGAATGATATTTCAATTGTTAATGAATTTCCTGACGTATTCCCAGAAGAACTTCCTGACCTACCCCCAGAGCGTGAAATCAAATTTTGTATCGACCTTGAACCCGGTACAAAATTCATTTCCAAAGCCCCATATCGAATGGCTCTTATTGAACTTCAGGAGTTAAAAACCCAACTGCAGGAATTGTTAGACATCGATTTCATTCGTCCTATTACATCTCCTTGGGGTGCTCATGTTCTATTCGTGAAGAAGAAAGATGGGAGTATGCGACTTTGTAATGATTATCGGGAGTTGAACCATGTCACTATCAAAAATAGATATCCATTGCCTCGCATTGATGACATGTTTGACCAGTTGCAAGGCGCCAAATTTTTTTCAAAGATTGATCTTCGTTCCGGATATCACCAATTGAAGATTAGAACCACGACATTCCAAAGACGACTTTCGTAACTCCTATGACGGGCATTATGAATTCCTAGTTATGTCTTTTGGATTGACTAATGCTCCTGCTGCCTTCATGGATATGATGAACCGAGTATTCAAGGAATATTTGGATCACTTTGTGGTCATCTTTATTGATGACATTCTTATATATTCCAAAAGCCGTGAAGATCATGAGCAACACTTGAGGCTGATACTCCAAAAGCTTCGTGAAAACAAGCTTTATGCCAATTTGAAGAAATGCGAGTTCTGGCTTGAGGAAGTAGCATTCCTTGGGCACGTAGTATCAAGTCATGGAATATCTTTTGACCCAGCAAAGATTAAAGCAATTCAAAGTTGGGAGAAACCTAAATCAGTGATCAAAGTACGTAGCTTTCTCGGTTTAGCTGGTTATAATCGGAGATTCGTGGAAGGATTTTCTCGAATCGCTACTCCATTAACTCAGCTTACTCGGAAAGATACAAAGTTTGGTTGGAACGAAGAATGTGAAAAGAGTTTTCAAGAACTCAAGAGAAGACTCATTTCAGCACCTGTTCTAACAATACCATCTGGCTCGGAGGGATTTGTCATCTACAGTGATGCTTCAGGCAAAGGGTTAAGATGTGTTCTCATGTAACATGGGGAAGTTATAGCCTATGCCTCTCGACAACCCAAAGAATATGAGAGGAATTATCCTACTCATGATCTAGAGTTGGCAGCTGTTGTCTTCGCACTTAAAATTTGGAGGAATTACTTGTATGGGGAGAAAGTGGAGATATTTACGGATCATAAAAGCATCAAATGCTTCTTCACTCAAAAGGAACTCAACATGCGATAACGACGTTGGCTTGAATTGTTGAAAGATTACGATCATACCATCCAATACCACCCTGGAAAAGCGAACGTGGTAGCTGACGCATTGAGTAGAAGATCATATGCGGGTACGAGTGCATTATTGTGAACGCATAGGCCCATTTTGTATCACTTACAAATGATGGAGATAGAGTTAAAGACTCCAGGGACCCATGCGATGATAGCGAATATACGAGTAGAACCGATTTTAATTGATAAAGTTAAAGCTGCTCAAGTTACAGACCTGGAACTGATGCGTATGAGGAAGAAAGTGCAAGAAGGTGCTATGCCGGAAGCAAGGATCGATGAAGAAGGAATACTTCGAGTCAACTCCAGACTTTGTGTTCTTAACAACCATGATTTAAAGTATAAAATCATGATGGAGGCACACAACACACCGTTTGCAATCATCCTGGGAGTACTAAAATGTATCGTGATCTTCGTCACACATTTTGGTGGAGCGATATGAAGAGAGAGAGATAACACTGTTTATCTCAAGGTGTTTAACTTGTCAACAAGTCAAGGCGGAACATCAAGTGCCAAAAGGTCCATTGCAACCACTTGAAATTCTAGAATGGAAATGGGAGCACATTACCATGGATTTTGTTACTGGTCTTCCCAAGGTGGTTCAAGGCATAGATGCAAATTGGGTCATTGTTGATAGATTGACCAAGTCTGGTCACTTTTTACCAATACGAAAAACTTATACACTTAAACGTCTTGCTCGTATGTACATAAACGAGATTGTAAGACTACATGGTATACCAGTATCCATAGTTTCTGATCGAGACCCGAGATTCACTTCAAGATTTTGGGTTAGTTTGTAAAAAGCTATGGGCACGGATTTACGATTTAGTTCGGCATATCATCCTCAAACGGACGGACAATCAGAGAGAACTATTCAAACTATTGAAGATTTATTAAGACTCTATGTCCTTGAATTCAAGGGAAGTTGGGACAAGTTCTTACCATTGGTGGAGTTTTCCTACAACAACAGTTATCAAGCAAGTATTGGCATGGCTCCATTCAAGCGTTGATGGAAGAAAGTGTCGCTTCCGAAGATCTTTGGGATGAGGTGGGTGAAACAACGTTGTTGGGACCGGAGTTAAGACGTATTATGACTATGAAAAAGATTCAAACGATCCGACAACGATAAAAACCTCACAAGACCGACAAAAGAGTTATGTTGTTCTTCATCGAAAGGACGGGAATTCAATATCGAGATCATGTGTTGTTACGTGTTGCTCCACGGAAAGGAGTTACGAGATTTGGAAAAGAGGAAAGCTCAATCCTCGATTCATCGCCCATTTTAATCCTCGATCGAGTAGGAACTGTAGCTTTATAGACTCGCTTTTACCGCCAAGTATGTCTCGTGTTTATAACGCTTTTCATATATCCATGTTACGTAAATATGTGAAAGACTCGAACCACATTATCGATTTAGAACTGCATTTAAATAGCGAAAGATTTAACGTATGAAGAGGTTCCTGTTCAAATCTTGGATAAGAAGGAACATATTCTACGCTCCAAGGTTATACCTCAAGTCAAAGTTTTATGGAGGAACCACGATGTTGAGGAAATGACCTGAGAGTTAGAATCTGAAATGAAATCAAGGTATCCTTACCTCTTCGACATACCAGGTATGTACCCTAATTTCGAGGGCGACATTTCATAAGAAGGGGATATTGTAAGACCCCAACTTTTATCAATAAAAATGTATTTTCTATAAATATCATTTTTGAATATTATGGAATAAATTTGATATAATGTTTTAGTTGTGAGTAATATTTATAAATTTTGCAAATTACGCAAGTTGTTATATAATATTCGATTGGTCGGAGAATATTCATTTTAAACAAGAAATATTCGTACGACGACACAATCATTATGAACCCCACAACGGAATTATTGTCAGATTGAGAAAACGACAAAAATATTTTTATGAAAATAACGGCGGAAGTTTTACCGTTAACTGTTGAAACACTCTTGTTAAAGTAATGCGAGAATACGCGTGGTTGCATAAAGAAGACACTCAGATTGATTATTGATGCTTACGTGAGAAGTCACTCAGTTTGTTCAATTATTGCTTCAGTAATTGTTGAATAGTATCTCACGTTAATTAGTTCAATTATTGTTGATATTTTATAATTGAGATGACGAAGTTATTAATATTATTATTCGCATTATTAACGATGTCTCAAGTTCGCCAAGGAGAGGTTTGGTCACCTAATCATAGCGCTATAGGGAGAAATCCTTATTGAAAACCCCTCTTCCTCGAACGACACGGTCGATTAATAGTATGAATAATAATAATGATGATGAAGTTTTGTTTTATTAGTATTATTAATGTAATAAAATAGAAAAGCTTTTTATATAAAAAAGTGTAATACTTTTTATAAAGTTATTCGCTTTATTAGCTAATATTAAAATCTTTTTATATAAAATGTAATACTTTTATAAAGTTATTCATTTTATTAGACAATAATTAGAATATATTATATTTTATTATGTATAGTATTTGCATAAGGTACTGCGTAGTGTTTACATATAGTAAAATCTTTTTAAAAGTTATTCGCTTTTATTAGATTATAAATAGAATATATTATATTTTATCAGAAACCAATCTGACCGCCTGCTTAAAGTAAATCGATCCGACCGCTTCATGGATTGGTTACTATACGAGTCATTCTTCTATAAATAAAGCTCATTCCATCATTATTTCTTACGAATTCAATTGAAACTCTAGAGAAAGAAA
This sequence comes from Panax quinquefolius, assembly GCA_020205615.1. Taxonomy (NCBI): domain Eukaryota; kingdom Viridiplantae; phylum Streptophyta; class Magnoliopsida; order Apiales; family Araliaceae; genus Panax; species Panax quinquefolius. The sequence goes on along the minus strand of CM035161.1, from coordinate 35,814,841 downwards.
CCGTAGAGAAATTATTCTTCATCTTGAGCGTATTTCTTTAGCGCTTAAGAAAGCTTTGGCGTGAGTGCAAGTTTCTTCAAGTATATCCCCGCCTCTACCGCTTGATTACTTCTTCTTTATAAGGTAAGGGTATTTTTTTATATTCATGAAGAGAACTTTTGTTATTCCATTATTTATTATTCTCATTGAATAACCTCGTATACGCTGGGATCACCCTATACTGGTGATTTCTTTGTTATTCCATTCTTTATTATTCTGCTGGAACATCCTCGCATCATGCGCTTTACGCCGACCGGTTCCGCTCTTTATTATTCTCGCTGAATATCCTGTCTGCGCGCTTTACGCTTCGGACTTGGTTCCGCTTTTTTATTATTCTCGTTAGAATATCATATCGTCATAAGGTTTACGCCGGACCGGGTTCCGCTTTTTATTATTTTGTTGAATATCATGTATGCATGCGCTTTACGCCGACCGATTCGATTATATTTATTATTATGTTGAATAACTCTTTATCGCGTAAGTACCGCATGCATGGTGATTTCTATTGTTATTCCATTCTTTATTATTCTCATTGAATATATCCCGCCTGCGTATTACACGCCTCGACCGTTCCGTTATTTATTATTCTCATTGAATAACTCGCCTATGCTGGCACCGCATGCGCATGGAGATTTCTTTTGTTATTCCATTCTTTATTATACTTAGTTGGTTAAAGTTTTGACTTCTATATTCCATGAAATTAGTGGAATATCTTTGAAATTTAGGCTTCATCCAAAGATCTTTCATGAAAATATTCTTCCGAGCATTCTTGAATTTTACTCTACAAAGAAGTATCATGTCGATAATTTGGACGTTATTAGTTCTCTCGATAAATTAATTCTTGAACTTGTTTTATTGAATTCTTATATCATTGTCATCATCCTCATGTTTATATTTTATTGAAAGTCATCTCAGTGGCTCAGTAGTGTATGTATGGACTTGGTATGATTATGACTGTGGATTATTCTTGTAATCACGAATCGTAATGTTACAAATGATGTGGTAAAAGTCATCATTGCCCAGTAGTGCATCGATGGACGCTTGTTGGCATGATCATGACCATCGATGAATACATAAATATCCTCGCCCGTAGTGCATGGATAATTTGTGATTGTGATACTAATGAATATCCTCAAGGCGTAAAAGGTGGATGATGTGGATTATTTATTGTCGAGTCTCAAATGATAAAAGTGATGAAAAATCTTTAAATCATAAAAGATAGTAGATTTTATTCTCTACTTGACTCTTTTAATGGATCGTTGTAATATTCAATGAACGCAATCAAATTGCAAAAAAATGCGAAAACGTAAAAATCGTAGTTTAAAATTTTTAAAACCATATAAAATAATGCTTGATCACCCAAACCATTTTTTTTATGCACAATTATTAATTAAACGAAAAGATAAAGAATAAAAATCATACCCTCAAGATCGAGCTTCCTCGTGTACAAGTTCACCTCCAAATCTTTTCGCTCAACTCAATCCACCGGCCTGGTTCCTTCCTTTCGATCAACGTTAGCCACCCAAGTGTTTGGCCTCTAGAGGTGATCCACCAAGGAAGAAGAAGATTCAAGAAGATGGGTGGTTGGCTCAAACCCTAGTTTTTCTATCTCTATAGAAAAAGGCGCGCACTCTCCAACAAATCGAATTATTACGTATTGTTGAAAAAGTCAACAACCCCCCACCCATAATAAGACTCTCTTATTTATAGATATCAAGCAACCCACCTTAACAATTAAGGAATTGGTTTTATTTAATTAATTAAATTCTTTAATTAATTAAGCTCCCTAATCTTATTAGGATAATTAATTAAACTCCTTTAACTAATTTTCCTTCCTAATCCAATTAGAATAAATGAGAGTACTTATATTAAATTAATTCCTAAACTCTTTTAGAAATTAAAAATAATAATAATTGTAATAATATTAATAAGACTCTCTTATTAATTTATATTTAATATTTCTAAAATATTAAATAATAATATTAAGCTATTTAATTTATTCTATCACCATAGATTAAATTAAATATACTTAACATATTATTACGATTATGCCATTAACTTCTTAAATAATTATTCTTCCTTTTATGGTGTGACCCTTTAGTTCTCCATATTAAACCTATTGTGAATAAATCAATTAGAATAATTCTAATCTTATTTAAATAAATAAATTAAATAATTAATTTATTTAAATAAATAATATTTATTCTACAATAGGATAAGCTCCCCAATGATCAACGACTTTCCGTATAATATAGATTTCAACATTAATCATAAAAGAACCTTTCGAGTAAATAGTTACCGTGATAATTCAATCCTTCCACCATACAATGTCCCAATTAAATATAAGATATGGAATTACCACAAGTCTTATTTTATTTAATTATATGTATTTCGATCCTTAAATGCACAACTCCAAATAATGCAAATTAGAAACTCCTTTCTAATTTCATTCTCCGCCAAGGACTACCGGGTTGTCATTTATCGAATCACATAGACATTTCTCTTTTTTAGAAGTGGTAGATTCTTTATCGATCATACATTATCTCCATGTATAACTTATTATACCCAAGCATACCCTTTGATATACCCTAAGGGTCTTAAGGAATAAGTCAAAGTATAACTCATCATACACAAGATACTATGATGATCTCAAGTCCAAGGATCACTTCAGACTACTATCACTACACAGAATTCCTATCGACAGCAAAAGTAAAACTCCATTAGGTATTCCTTAGCGAGCCAATGCTCAAAGAACTTATTCTCTAATAAGCACCTACATACTTGCTTTTAGTGTTCCACACAAATGATCATGAGATCAATCATCCTCATCCAACGAAAGCAAGCAACGATGTACCAATCTATCCTGATTCACTAATCCCCAATTTAGTAATCCAACGATTGGGAACTATTTTAGTTTTAAGCTTTCTAAGAATTTAGATCTCATTAGAATGATCATCATCATTATTCTAAAAGCATTGCTTAAAACTACGGGTTTATCACATATTATAAAACAAAGATCATGTAGATAATTAAAAGCCTTTAATAAATTAATACTTTTTATTAATAAATGAATAAGATTGTTACAAAGTATACGCTTTATCATCAAACATGATCGGGTTTGTGCATACTACTTTCAATCTCCCACTGCACTAAAGCCAATCGCCATGGTATCTCATACTCTTCTTCTCTAAGTGACGATTATCCCGCCGTTGGATAAGCTTTAGTTAATGGATATGTAATGTTGTTCATGAGAGTCCACTATCTCTATAGTGATTTCCCATCTTTCAATGATTCTAATAATCAAATGAAAGTGCCACAACACATGTTTAGATCCAAGATGAGACTTAGAACTATTCCTAGTTCTCAGAATGAACTTTTTAATCCAAACAATCAACTCAGCAGCCTTTCATTTATAGCTATATACTTTGTTTTTTTATCACTAAACCAAAGAACTCTTTTCATTGCTTGAACCTTTCCAATTCATCGCACCACTGCTCAAGATAACGCTTTACCTTAAAGTGGATTTTCTCGTCATCTCGGTCTGTCTCTCAAAAACTTGAGTCCGTTAAGCCCTCTAGTTTTAATTTAGACCCACCATGAATATGATCACATCCTTAGTGCCTAAGTAAGCACTTTAAGATGTTTTTCACCGACTCATAGTGAACTTCTCCATAATACGACCGATCAACATCGTGTCTCGTATATTTCATCAGCATACATGATTGTCACTCATGCGATCTCTTTTCGTGAGTCTGTGGGGACTATTAAGAGAGATACACCCATAGCTCATCAACACGAGACATCTCTTGAGTTTGCCATGCTAAACGACTTTTAGCATCAAATGAATATACGCTCGGGTTAAGTCGAGCATCCTTTAAATCTATCTATATAGATTTATATCCCCAATTAAGATACTCTTCCCAAATCATTCATGGAGGAATGTTTAGACAACTTTATCTTTACCGATCAGAGCATTGGTATGTCATTCCTCATCCGTAGATATCAACATATAATACTAGAAATGTCACGATGCTCCCATCGACCCTTTTGTACACACTCAGGTTCATTCTTATTTTTGATAAAATCAAACTCTTTTGATTTGCTTCATCAAAACGAATGTTCCATATTTGAGAAACTTGCTTCAATCCATTTCTCCGAAAGTGTCTACAACACTTACCTCATCGTATCGATCATCATCTTCTATGATGTGTACCATCATCATCATCATCTATGATGAATCCATACCTCCTAGGTATCTTCTTGCACTATTCCGTATTTACGATCTTGCCAGGGTACAATAGGTCTATCTACGTGTTCCTCTTATTCGACTTATATAAGATTTTGTGGTTCTTGAACTCTTCAAGATCTATTATCCTCCCACTAGCCCCTTTTAATGATAAACACCTTTATCTTAGTAAGGCAGCGTGTTTCGTGAAACAAACACCTTTTGCTAAGTAGAATTATAGAACATATACCCTAAACTTACTTTAGATGTCCCACAAATCAGACATTTGTCAAATCTTGTCCCAAGCTTATCCTTTCAAACCTTTTCACATAAGTCGACAACCCCTTATCTTAACATACTTAAGATTAGAATCCTCCCCGTCCATAACTTTTATGGAGTCTTCAAATGGCCGGATTTTGAGGTTACCTTTTTCAGTAGATATGCAAATGCATTTCTAGATACATTATCCCTGTAGAAGGATACCGAAATGTCAGAAATCATTATGGACCGCATCTATGTCCAACAAGGTACGATTTTTCCTTCGTATACATCAATCAATTATCACAGATCGATGAGGTGTCCATTATGAGAAAAAACCATTTGAGATGATCTAGAAACTTATCAGACAAGTATTTATTCCTCGATCTAATCAAAGAATCTTAATACTTTGCCAATTTGTTTCACTTCAATTCTTTTGAACCTTTCAAATAATTCACACTTGATTTCAAAGAAATACACACATTCAACTCTTTCAATGATCATCTCCTTTTCTTATACTAATTTGTTCAATTTGCAAAATTATTTTCACGTAAGTCAAGTATACAAAATTTATTAAGTAATATTCCAGCTCTATACAAAACATTATTATTATAAATAGAAACAACAATTGTTCTTAATTATAATACCAAAGATTTTATCATCCAACAATAAAATGGAAATAATATTTTTAACAAGAACCGAATACAATAACAACTTATCGACTTAATAGATTTGCCCAGAGGCATTGCTAAACTATAAGTTTCTATGGCTAATGCAAAGAACCTTTGCTTCATTTCCACATATAGATTACTTATATTTGTTTAGCTTTCTACTTCGCTTGGTCCTTTCATAAATCTATATTTATGATAACCAAAGTCGATCCAATACCCAAGTAGAACCTCGACTTAAAGAAAAATTTATTTCAAATCATGAACAAAAATCAGATTGTAACCAAACTTCACTAAGCTTTTTTGTTAGCCTCTCGCAAGATGCTTCTCAGCTTTCTTTCCAAAGGTCCAAAGCTTATTGCAAAGGGGAGCAAACCTCTTTGCTATCCATACGCTTTTTTGTTCTTATTATCCTTTGTTTATGCCTTTCTATTTACCTTCTTTGAATCGCTCTTCTTTCGTAAGATCCTTTGCCCCTACCAAGAAGACTTGGTCTTTCTTGGTCGAAAGTGACTCTCAACATTTTTCAACATGTAAGCAAATCAACAAAGGTCGATATCTAGCTTGTTCATATGAAAAATTCACAACAATTGTGAAAGGAGTCCGGAGTGAGTGCAAGATCAAATCTCGCTCAACTCTCCATCCATGACAAAAACCAATTGTCCTAATCGATCAATCAAATTGATTATGTTAAGAACTTTTGTCTGCATCAGAAGTGTCACATCGGCCATTCTAGATCTAAGAGCTCCTTAGATATCCGATATCTATCACCCCCACTTTCCTCACCATCAACTACTTGATGTGCAGAATATAGTAGAGAGCATCCATAGTTTCATGCCGACGTCAAGCTCAAGTACTCATGGATGCGAGCATGATGCATCGAGCCAATCAGCATCATCATCTCGCCACTTTCTAAAAGTAGCAATCTCTTCCTCGAGGCATTGTTCTGCAACCACTGCAGGATAGGCGATTATGACATAAGATAGCTTTTCAAATGCATGAGAACTATTCTCAAATTCCTTAACCAATCCGCTTAATTCTTGGCCCGTTAATTTAGCATCTAATATGCTTCGCAAAGGATAGTAATTTTAGACATTGTAAAATTTCAGAAATGAATTTGTAATTAACAACATTTTAACATACATTCTTTTATTAATTACCAAAATAAATTAGGTCTTGTTTTAAATTGGTATCTCCCACTATTTTCTTCAAACTATATTACCTCACTTATATAGTTCTAAGAAAATCTAATTAAAGATTTGCTAGTGAGAATAAGGATCCCATTTCAAATGTATATAAATTTGTGCATGACACAACAAACTATATATAAATAAATAGTAGACAACTTTTGTCAATTACATCAACTATGCAACTCCTTTTCTTTTTGCCTCTTAGATTATTTTGATCAAGTGGTGGCACATCCGAATCAAAATTATCCAAGTTAAGTCCAACCTAGCACTCCATATATTCAAAAAAGAAAATATCATCCTCAGTGGTGACACAACAAAACAATATTGTTCAATTTTCTTTATAAGCATCAAATGTGATAAATTAACATCTTAAATACTTAATACTTGCTTTGTGGTGACACAACAAACTCATATTAAATATTTAATACTCTATTAATTTTATCATGCTAGAAGGCTTACGCTCGATATTCCAAATATCTTTGAACGCTTAGACTTAATATAAAAAATTGAGGGGTTTGTTATTAATTTGTCTCATCTTGCTAGCTAGCTATGCATATATATATATATAAAATACGCCATATTAATGAACATGCGCCAAGCATGTTTGCATAATATATATATATATATATATATAAGCATGCACATATAGAATACTATATTCTACCCGGATTGATTATGGACTTTTATTCTAGTTTGTCTTCACTAGAGCCACCAAGTGAACCAAAAGGTCAAACCCTTGTGGGTGCAAGAAATAATATTTAAATATAACTATTACATTTAAACCCTGCTCCATTACAAACGGTCTTCAAGCGCCTTTGTTCCTTTTGATCTCCAATTTTTCAAAATTAATTCTAACTATTCCTATTACAAAACTATTTAAAATAAATAGAAACCTCGATCGCTAAATAAGGGGAAGTACATAGAGAGGAGAGAGAAATTTACATTAAGAAAAATTAGAGAAGACGAGGTACGCAGTAATTCCCATTTAATAAAAACCCATACATTCATGCATCCAACTAAAATAAAATCCAATCACATCGGGTCAATAACCCATAATCAATCCCATTTATTATCATACACATCACCATATACGATCAATAAATAACATTCATCTTATGAATAATAAACATTTAATATATATATTGATATCATTTAATGGGCAAATTTAGTTAAGATAAAATCTAATTTTGAATCAAAATAAACTCCTTTATTTTAATCCAAATTTAAATCAAAATAAAACTATTTTATTTTAATTTATCCAATTTTGAATAAAATAAACTATTTTATTTTAATCAAAATTTTAATCAAAATAAACTCCTTTATTTTAATTAATTATGGAATCCAATTCCATGTAAAAAAAAATTAAAATAAACTCTTTTATTTTAATTAATTATGGAATCCAATTCCATGTAAAAAAAATCTTTTTAATTAAAATTTTTATTTTAATTAATTATGGAATCCAATTCCATGTAAAAAAAAAATGAAATCTTTATTAAATTTTTAAGGAAAATATAGATTCTCTATTCACAAATAAACTCCTTTATTTTGAATAATATGAAATCTTATTTCATATTTAAATAAACTCCTTTATTTAAGGAAATTAGATTTTCTTTCCTATTCACAAATAAACTCTTTTATTTTGAATAATATGAAATCTTATTTCATATCTAAATAAACTCCTTTATTTAAGGAAATATTTCTTTTTTTCCTATTCACAAATAAACTCTTTATTTTGAATTATGAAATCTTAAATCTAAATAAACTCCTTTATTTAAGGAAAATATAATCCAATTTCAACTCCAATTAGTTATCATGGAATCCAATTCCAACTCTAATTAGTTAAAGATGAAATTTAATTTTAAAATTAAAATAAACCTTTTATTTTAATATTAAAATAAACTTTTATTTTAAAATTAAAATAAACTTTTTATTTTAATTATAAAATATTAAAATATATATATATATATATATATATATATATATATATATATATATATATATATATATATATATATATATATATATATATATATATAATATATATATATATATATATATATATATATATATATATATATATATATATATATATATATATATATATATATATATATATATATATATATATATATATATATATATATTTTTATTATATATATATTTTAAAAATAATATGAATATTTAATATAATATATATATTTTTATAATTAAAATTTTATAAATATATATTATATTATTTAATATATCAATATACATATATAAAATAAGTATATTATGATTTCCTTTAATTATAATTTATAAATAAAAATAAACAAAATTTTTTTTCGCATTTTTTTTTTTTTTTTTTTTTTTTTTTTTTTTTTTTTTTATTTAAAAATTTATACAATAAAATTATGCCCAATTAAATTGTTCTAAACACATATCAATATACATATCAAATTAAAACAATTAATAATTCGCATAAAGGTTTCGCTCTCGATGCCACCGTTAGGTTTGTAATATTCATGAACGCAATCAAATTGCAAAAAATAAGCTAAACGTAAAAAATCGTAGTTTAAAAAATTTTACAAACCATATACCCTTGATCACCCTTTATGCACAATTATTAATTAAACGAAAAGATAAAGAATAAAATCATACCTCAAGATCGAAGCTTCTCGTACAAGTTCACCTCCAAATCCTTTTCGCTCAACTCAATCCACCGGTTTGGTTCCTTCCTTCCTTCGATCAACGCAGCCACCCAAGTGTTTGGCCTCTGAGGATCCCACCAAGGAAGAAGAAAGATTCAAGAAGAAGGGTATTCGGCTAAACCCTAGTTTTCTATCTCTATAGAAAAGGAGCGCATCCCCAACAAATCGAATTATTACGTATGTAGTCAAAAAGTCAACAACCCCCACCACCCATAATAAGACTCTCTTATTTATGAGATATCAACCCACCTTAACAATTAAGAATTGGGTTTTATTTAATTAATTAAATTTTTTAATTAATTAAGCTCCCTAATCTTATTAGGATAATTAATTAAACTCCTTTAACTAATTTTCCTTCCTAATCCAATTAGGAATAAATGAAGTACTTATATTAAATTAATTCCTAAACTCTTTTAGAAATTAAAATAATAATAATTGTAATAATATTAATAAGACTCCTCTATTAATTTATATTTAATATTTCTAAAATATTAAATAATAATATTAAGCTATTTAATTTATTCTATCACCATAGATTAAATTAAATATACATAACATATTATTACGATTATGCCATTAACTTCTTAAATAATTATTCTTCCTTTTATGGTGTGACCCTTTAGGTTCTCCATATTAAACCTATTGTGAATAAATCAATTAGAATAATTCTAATCTTATTTAAATAAATAAATTAAACAATTAATTTATTTAAATAAATAATATTTATTCTACAATAGGATAAGCCTCCCAAATGATCAACGACTTTTTCCGTATAATATAGATTTCAACATTAATCATAAAAGAACCTTTCGAGTAAATAGTTACCGCATAATTCAATCCTTCCACCATACAATGTCCCAATTAAATATAAGATATGGAATTACCACAAGTCTTATTTTATTTAATTATATGTATTTCGATCCTTAAATGCACAACTCTAAATAATGCAAATTAGAAACTCCTTTCTAATTTCATTCTCGCCGCCAAGGACTACTGGGTTGTCATTTATCGAATCACATAGACATTTCTTCTTTTATTGTAGTGGTAGATTCTTTATCGATCATACATTATCTCCATGTATAACTTATTATACCCAAGCATACCCTTTGATATACCCTAAGGGTCTTAAGGAATAAGTCAAAGTATAACTCATCATACACAAGATACTATGATGATCTCAAGTCCAAGGATCACTTGACTACTATCACTACAGAATTCCTATCGACAGCAAATAAAACTCCATTAGGTATTCCTTAGCGAGCCAATGCTCAAAGAACTTATTCTCTAATAAGCACCTACATACTTGCTTTTAGTGTTCCACACAAAATGATCATGAGATCAATCATCCTCATCCAACGAGCAAGCAACGATGTACCAATCTATCCTGATTCACTAATCCCCAATTTAGTAATCCAACGATTGGGAACTATTTTAGTTTTAAGCTTTCTAAGAATTTAGATCTCATTAGAATGATCATCATCATTATTCTAAAAGCATCATAAAACTACGGGTTTATCACATATTATAAAACAAAGATCATGTAGATAATTAAAAGCCTTTAATAAATTAATACTTTTTATTAATAAATGAATAAGATTGTTACAAAATATGATCATCAAAGATGATTTATAAATTATAAATGAATAAGATTGTTACAAAGTATATGCTTTATCATCAATTCCTTTAATAAAGGAGTTTTTTTTTTTTGAAATTTTATTCCATAATTAATTAAAATAAAAGAGTTTATTTTGATTAAAGATTTTGATTAAAATAAAATAGTTTATTTTATTCAAAATTGGATAAATTAAAATAAAAGAGGTTTATTTTATTTAAATTTGGATTAAAATAAAGGAGTTTATTTTGATTCAAAATTAGATTTTATGCTAACTAATTTTGCCCATTAAATGATATCAATATATATATTGAATGTTTATTATTCATGAGATGAATGTTATTTATTGATGCATATGATGATGTGTATGATAATAAATGGGATTGATTATGGACTATTGACCAATGTGATTGAATTTTATTTTAGTTGGATGCATGAATGTATGAGTTTTATTAAATGGGGTCTGCATACCTCGTCTTCTCTAAATTTTTCTTAATGTAAATTCTATCTCCCTCCTATGTACTTCCCCTTGATTGCTGATCAAGGTTTCTATTTATTTTAAATAATTTTGTAATAGGAATAACTAGAATTAATTTTGAAGAATTTGAGATCAAGGAGCAAGGAACGCTTGAAGACCCGTTTGTAATGGAGCCCGGGTTTAAATGTAATAGTTATATTTAAATATTAATTCTTGCACCCCTAGAGTTTGACCTTTTGGTTTACTTGGTGGTTCTAGTGAACCAAACTAGAATAAAAGTCCATAATCAATCCAGATAGAATATAGTATTCTATATGTGCATGCTTATACTATATATATTATATATTATGCAAACATGCTTCGCATGTTAATTAATATGACGTATATTTTATATATATATGTGCATGCACGCTAAACAAGATGAGACGAATTAATTACATGCAAATCCCTCAAATTTTTTATATTAAGTCCTAAGCGTTCAAAGATATTTGAAATATCGAACGTCGCCTTCTAGCATGATAAAAATAATAGAGTATCAATTAATTATTATAAGTTTGTTGTGTCACCACAAGGCTTATCTTAATTCTTTAAGATGTTAATTTTATCACATTTGATGCTTATAAAGAAAATTGAACAATATTATTTTGTTGTGTCACCACAAGGACAATATTTTTCTTTTTTTGAATATATGGAGTGCTAGGTTGGACTTAACTTAAATCATTTTAGTTCGGATGTGCACACACTTGACCATTATGATCTAAGAGGCAAAATACAAGGAGTCGTGATAGTTGATATAATTGACAAGAGTTGTCTACCTATTTATTTATATATAGTTTGTTGTGTCACCACAAGGCTATATACATTTGAAATGGAATTTTATTCTCACTAAAGAATCTTTAATTAGATTTTGCCAAACTATATAAGTGAGGGTAATATAGTTTGATGAAAATAGTGGGACATACCAATTTAAAACAAGACCTAAATTATTTTGGTAATTAATAAAAGAATGTATGCTAAAATGTTGTTAATTATAAATTCATTTACAGAATTATACAATGTCTAAATTACTATCACTGTGAAACATATTAGATGTTAATTAACCGGACCGAATTGTTCGGATTGGTTAAGGAATTTGAGAATAGTTCTCACGGCTGAAAAGATATCTTATGTCCTTAATACGTCTTTCCTGTAATGGTTGCAGAAAATGCCTCTGAGGAAGAGATTGGTACTTTTAGAAAGTGGCAAGATGATGCATAGTTGGCTCAATGCATCATGCTCGCATCCATGAGTAACGAGCTTCAAATACGCAAGATGAAACTATGGATGCTCCTACTATACCCCCCGCACGCCATGTAGTTGATGGTGAGGAAAGTTGACTAATAGACATCGATATCTAAGGAGCTCTTCCGATCTAGAATGACCATGACACTACAAAGATGTATAAAAGTCCTTAACATAATCAATTTGATTGATCAATTAGACAACGTGTTTTGTCACGGATGATGAGTTGAGCCAAGATTTGATCTTGCACTCACTCCCTAATTCTTTCACAATTGTTGTGAATTTTTCATATGAACAAGCTAGATATTAGCCTCGCTGATTTGCTTAACATGTTAAAAATGTTGAGTCACTTTCCACCAAGAAAGACCAAGTTTTACTAGTAGAGGCCAAAGGATCTTCTGAAAAGAAGAACGATTCAAAGAAGGTAAATAGAAAGGCAAAAATAAAGGATAATAAGAATAAAACTGATACGGATAACAAAGGAGTTTGCTTCCACTGCAATAAGCCTGGACACTGGAAAGAAACTGCGCGAAGCATCTTGTAGAGGCTAACCAAAGAAGCTTAGTGAAGTTTTGATTACAAATACAAATTTCTTCATGATTTAAAATAATTTTTTCTTTAAGTCAAGGTTCTATGTAAGACCCCAACTTTTATGAATAAAGATGATTTTTCGATGAATATTATTTTTGAGTATTATGGAATGAATTTGATATAATGTTATAGTTGTGGGTAGTATTTATAAATTTTGCAAAGTACGCAAGTCGTCTTTATAAATATTCGATCGGGTCGAGGAATATTCTTTTGCAGGGAATATTCGCATAACAACGACACAATCATCGGTGAACCCTACAAATGTAATTATCATTTGATTAAGAAAACGACAAAATATTTTATAAATAACGACGGAGGTGTTATTGTTAAAACCGCTGAACAACCCTAGTAGTAAAAGTACAAAGAATACGTCATGGTCGTGATAAGAGTACACTGCGGATTGATTATCGATGCTTACGTGATAAGTCACTCGCTTATACTTGCATTATTACTACAAAGAATTGCACGCATCATATCTCTCTATATTATCGATTCAATTATTGTCACAATTGATCATATGCATAATATGTTATTTTATTAAATCAATAATTGAGACGACAAAGTTATTCATATTATTAAATTGCAATATTTACAATGTCTAGAAGTTCACAAGGAGAGGTTTAGTCACCTAATCATACTACCAATAAGGAAAAATCTTTATCGAAAGCCCCATCTTTCCGGGAACGACATTCGGTTATTAAATATCAGGAGTTATGATATTAATGATGGATAAGTTCGTGTTGATTAAAGATGAATTTGATAGTTACATTGTGGTTAAAATTATTTGTGTTAGTGAAAATTGACATTTATTTCGATAATAATTTATGTCTCCGAGGTTATATTGTTCAATCGGGTATTTGGGAAACTTTTCGTGTTCTGAAGTTACTATTCACGAAGTTATTATTCATGAAGTTACTATTCATCGCTTTTAATAGTAACTCGACCTTTCACTTTTCCAAGAGTTATTTGACTCTTCTGTTTCCAAGAGTTAATTACCCTTCAAGAAATAAGTAGTTGCCTCTTCATATATTACCAAGAGTCATTTTGACCCCTCATTAAGACCAAGAGCCACTCTTAGTTTTTCTATAAATAGAAGCTCATTCCTTCATTATTTCTTACGAATTCATCAAACTCTAGAGAGAAATTATAGAGAAAAGCTATAGAGAGAAAATTATAGAGAGAAAGAAGAAGAGTATTCTCGCTACTTCACTACTTCTATATCCAGCTTCTTTTACTAGTGGGGTGTTATTCTTTCTTATTCATGAAGAGAACTTATGTTATTCCATTCTTTATTATTCTCAGTAGAATAACTCGTAAAAAGTGGCATACCCTATACATAACCTCAGATACGCTTACATACCCTATACTTGGTGAAATCCTTATGTTATTCCATTCTTATTTATTCTCATTGAATAACTCAGTATACGCTTAATCCCCTATACTTGGTGATCTTCTTCTCATTATTCCATTCTTTATTATTCTCGCTGGAATATCCCGTTGCATGTGTTTTACACCGACCTAGTTCCATTGCTTATTATTCCGCATTTATTATTCTCGCTTTGAATATCCTCGTCGTGTGTTTTACAGGACCACCGGTTCCATTGTTTATTATTCCGCATTTATTATTCTCATTTGGAACATCCTGCTTGCGGTGTGAATTTCACCCGACTTCGGTTCCGTTATTATTATTCTGTTGAATAACTCGCCTATGCCAAGAAGCGCATGCATGGTGATTTCATTGTTATTCCATTCCTTATTATTCTGTTGGAACATCCTGTCAGTGTGAATTTCACCTCACCTGGTTCCGTTATTATTATTCTGTTGGAATAACCTATCTATGCGAAGTACTGCATGTATGGTGATATCTTTTGTTATTCCATTCGGTATTATACTCAGTTGATTAAAATTTTGACTTCTATACTCCATGAAATTAGTGGAATATCCATTCTTTATTATTCTGTTGGAATATCCTGTCTGTGCGGATTACAGTAGACTTGGTTCCATTCTTTATTATTCTGTTGGAATAACCTGTATGTGTAGTCTATCGCATGCACGGTGAATTCTTCTATTATTCCATTCTTTATTATTCTGTTGGAATATCCTGTTTGTACAGATTACGCATGACCTGGTTCCATTCTTTATTATTCTCATTTGGAATAACTTTTGCCATGTGGATTATCACATGCATGGTGAATGATCTTTCGTATTCATTCCTTATTAAATTGTGGAAATGATCTGCATCACGTGGATTACCGCATGATGGGTGAAAATCCATTTCAAGTGTTCATATATTCTATGATACTCATTTGGTTAAAGTTTTGCTTCATACGCCTATGAAATTAGTAGAATATCCCGGATATTTCAAGCTTTCATCCCGTATCTTTTCATGGAAATATTCTTCGAGCATTCTTGAATTTTACTCCACAAAGCAAAGATCGTGTTGAGAATTTGGACGTAATTGATTTCAAGATAAATTAACTTATAAATCTTTAAAATTTATTCTCGAACTTGTTTTATTGAATTATTATGTCATTGTCATCATCCTCATGCTTATATTGTGATGAAAGTCATCTTTAGCTTACGTGCATGTAGATGAACTTGGTATGATTATGACCGAGGATTATTCGGTATAAGCATGACTGTAATGTTATAAATGATGTGGTAAAAGTCCTCGGTAACTCTGTAGTGCATTGATGGACGCTTTTTGGTATGATTATGACCGTGGATTATTCTATAGTCATGACCATTGATGATTTAATGAATATCCTTGGCCAGTAGCAGGGGATGACTTCGATGATGTGGTTTATTTATTAAGCTAAGTCTCAAATATAAAAATTTATGAAAACATTTTAAATCATAGAAGATAGTAGATATCATGCTCTACTTAACTCTTCTAATGGATTGCTTATTCCGCTGCAGTTAAACTTGATGTCTATTGTATTTTATTAGTTTAACATTGTTGAAAACTAATGATAATTTATTCTGCATTATCTTAGTCATAATATTTCTTACTGGGCTAGTTGAGCTCACCCTTTCTTTCACTTTTTCTCTTGAAATGAGAATATAAATTTTAGCCTGTGAAGCGGAGTGACGGTCCGATGATGATAGCATTAAGTAGTCCTCACTATTCTGTTAAATAGTGTGATAATAAATGTAATGATTACTCCATTGAGTGTGGATATTGTCTAGATGACAATATTTGTATTAAAACTCATAGCATATGTTTTGTCGTATATTACACGACGTTTGTATAATTAAGTTTGTATTTATATTCTGTACCATGTATTTGGTGACTCAAGATGGGTGATGTATACCTGTTTTGGGGGCGTCACATTAGTGAATTGGTGAGAAATAAAGAAAGAATGAGCTTCTATTTATAGGAAAAAATAGTTTCGATAATTGCACGTTTTGGGGCTCAAAATATTACAGTATAATACCTTCCACTTTTTCTTCATTTTTAATTTAGTCCTGCAAGTATTATCAAACTTGCTCCACCTCCCCTAATAGTAAATAATGTGAATCAATAGTTCAATCATGTGAATCAATAGTTATAATCATGTGAAAATACGAATTATAGTATAGTACCTCTATCTATACCTCCATTTTTAACTTAGTCATGCAAGTATTATCAATCTTGCACCAACTCCCCTAATAGTACAAGAATGTGAATAAATAGTTATAATCATGTGAATTAATAGCAATTAATCGCTCATTTACCTGATTAATTACCCGATTGGTCAATATAACTTCCAGACATCAATTACTATCGAAATAAATGTTGATTTCCACTAACACTAATAATCCCAACATAATGGAAATATTTTTCCCAAGACATCAAATATCTTGCAGATCTGCTTTATCCACGTCTCCGCCTTAAGTGGTTTTGGCTCTCCAAAAAACTCCGGTGGTCCCAGTTCCTTAAACTGCTTAACGCTGACCGTCCGAGAGTTGCCAGTGTTTTCACCTACATTTTGAACAGAGCCGCTCTTGCCTGTTGTTGCATGAATTGCATAAAGCCTCCTAACATTCCATCGCTCATCATTTTGGTCGTTGTTGTTGTTTACATGAGGATTGTCGCCTTCCTGATGCACATTATCCTGATTATTTATCTGTGGAGACTCAATGGTCTCCTATGCTCCATTGATGTTCTCAACATTCTCGGATGTCATTTTCAAATACTGCCACAAAATAAGGGTTAATTAACATATCACATATTATTCCTATACTCTGACCGACCAATTAAATACCAAATAAACTTAGGTAGGTCATACTAGAGAAGGAATTCTCCGTCTCTCCCCTCCTAGTTCTTGTCTCACATCTCTCACCAGGGACCATATCCTAAAGCTTTGATACCAATCATGACGCCCCAAAATAGGTATACATCACCCATCTTGAGTCGCTAAATACATGGTACAAAAAATTCAAATACAACTTAATTATACAACAATGTGTAAAATACGACAAAACATATGTTTGTGAGTTTTAATACAAATATTGTCATCTAGACAATATCCACACTCAACTGAGTCCTCATTATATTTATTATCACACTATTTAACAGAATAGTGAGGACTACTAATGCTATTATCTGGACCGTCACTCTGTTCCCCGACTAGTCCATGCTACGTTCTCATTTCCTGAAGAGAACAATGAAAGTAAAAGGGTGAGCTCAACTAGCCCAGTAAGAAACATTATGACTAAGATAAGGCAGAATAAATTATCGTTAGCCTTCAACAGTGTTAAACTGATACAACATAACAAACATCAAGTTTAACTGCAGCAGAACAAGCAATCCATTAAAAGAGTCAAGTAGATAATAAAATCTACTATCTTTTATGATTTAAAAGGTTTTTCATCACTTTATCGCTGTGACTCAGCTTAATAAATAATCCACATCAATCCCGCATTTACGACCAAGGATATTCATTAAGATCACAACCACAAATTATCCACGCACTACACGGCAAGGATATTCGTGTATTCATCAATGGTCATGATCATGCCAACAACTCGTCCATCAATGCACTCACGGCCAATGAGGACTTTTACCACATCATTTGTAACATTACTACGGTTATGATTATACCGAATAATCCTCGGTAATCATATACCAAGTTCATCTATGCACTACAGTGCCACGTATGACTTTCAACATAATATAAACATGAGGATGATGACAATGATATAAGAATCCAATAAAACAAGTTCAAGAATTAATTTATCCGTAATTCAATAACGCCCAAATTGTCAACACGATATCGCTTTGTGGGGTAAAACTCAAGAATGCTCGTAAGAATATTTCCATGAAAAGATATCGGATGAAGCGCAAATATCAAGGATATTCCACTAATTTCATGGAGTATAAATTCAAAACTTTAACCAACCGGGTATAATAAAGAATGGAATAACAAAAGAAATCACCGTGCATGCGATGTAATCGCATGCATAAAAGTTTATTCCATCGTAATAATAAATAATGAACCTGTGTCACGCGTAACGCACGCATAAGATATTCCAATGTAATAATAAATAACGGAATCGTGTCAAAGTAAAATCGCACAACAGGATATTCCAATGTAATAATAAATAACGGAACCAGTCATGCGTAAACGCATGCATGTGATGTTCCAAATGAATAATAAAGAATGGAATAATGTAAGAATTTCACCATGTATGCGGATTTTGCATGTATGTGTTATTCCAACATAATCATAAAGAATGGTATAATGTAAGAATTTCACCAAGTATAGGTAGTCCGCGTGATACAAAGTTATTCCAACGTAATAATAAAGAATGGAATAACGTAAGTTCTCTTCATGAATACGAAAGAAATAATACCCCTTACCTTAGAAGAAACTGAATATAGGAAAAGAGAGGTAGTAGACTTCTCTTCTTCTTTCTCTCTATAATTTTCTCTCTCTAGAGTTTCAGTGAATTCGTGAGAAATAATGAAGGAATGAGCTTCTATTTATAGGAGAATGGACCTAAATAAGAATTAATTCATGAACTATCCCGTATTGATTTACTTTTAAACTGAGACGGTCCATATTGATTTACTATGCAAAGATTAATAAAATATTCTAATAAAACAAAATCTTTTAAATAAAATATAATATATTCTATTTATAGTCTAATAAAACAAATAACTTTATAAAAGTATTTTATTTTATATAAAATGATTTTACTATACAAATACTATGCAGTCACTATGCAAACACTATGCATAATAAAATATATTACATTCTAATTATCATTTAATAAAATAAATAACTTTATAAAAGTATTCTGCTTTTGTATAAAAGATTTTACTATGCAAAACACTACGCAGCATTATGCAAACACTATGCATAATAAAATATAATATATTCTAATTATTGTCTAATAAAACAAATAACTTTATAAAAGTATTTTGTTTTATATAAAAAAGATTTTACTATCGCAAAACACTATGCATAATAGAATATAATATATTCTATTTATAGTCTAATAAAATAAATAACTTTATAAAAGTATTCTGCTTTATATAAAAAGCTTTTCTGCTTTTATTACATTAATAATACTAATAAAACAAAATTTATATAATATATATATATATATAAACTTCCTCGACTTCATAAAAAGACACCTCAATATATTTAACAACATTTATCATCATTATTATAATTCACAATATTAATTGACCAGTCGTTCGCTCGTGAAAGAGGGGGCTTTCCAATAAGGATTTCTCCTATTAATACAAGAATTAGGTGACCAAACCTCTCTTTGCGTAACTTCTGACATCGTTAATATTGTAAATAATAATATTAATAACTCGTTATCTCAATTATTGATTTAATAATATATAAAATATCGATAATAATCAATCAAATAACGTGAGATACTATGCAACAATTACTATAAAGATTAATTGAACAAAACCGGGTGACTTCTCACGTAAGCATCAATAATCAATACCGTGTGCTACTATGCAACCACGCGTTACTATACTTTTACTAACGAGTAGTTTAACAGTTTTAACGGTAAAACTTCCGCCGTTATTTTCATAAAAATATTTTTGTCATTTTCTCAATCTGACAATAATTCTGTTGTGGGGTCCACCAATGATTGTGTCGTTGTACGAATATTCCCTGTTAAAACAAATATTCTCCGACCAATCGAATATTATATAATAACTTGCATACTTTGCAAAATTTATAAATATTACCCACAACTATAACATTATATCGAATCCACACCATAATTTTGAAAAAAAATATTTCGAGAAATTTAAATCTTTATTCGTAAAATTTGGGGTCTCACAATCTCCCCTCCTTATGGAATTTCGCCCTCGAAATTTACAAACGTACCTGGTATGCCGAAGAGATGAGGATACCTTGACTTCATTTCAGATTCTAACTCATGAGGTATAACCTTTGAGTGTTGAATACGATCCTTCTTATCCAAGATTTTAACACGTATCAACTCATACGTTAAATCTTCTGCTATCTCGTCTAGTTCTAATTCAATAATGTGGTTCGTGTTGTCCACATATTTACGTAACATCGATGCGTGAAAAACGTTATGAACACACGACATACTTGGCGGTAAAACGAGTCTATAGGCCACAGAT
The DNA here is from genome assembly GCA_020205615.1 of Panax quinquefolius. Lineage (NCBI taxonomy): Eukaryota > Viridiplantae > Streptophyta > Magnoliopsida > Apiales > Araliaceae > Panax > Panax quinquefolius. The sequence goes on along the minus strand of CM035161.1, from coordinate 35,794,200 downwards.
CCTACTCGATCAAGGATTTTAAATGGGCCAATAAAATTGAGGGTTGAGATTTCCTCTCTTCATCAATTTTTGCTTCTAGAATAACGCCCTCTTGAACCTTCTTCTTCGTATTTATTAGCTCCGGGTCTGTAGCTTTATCAGCTTTAACATTATCGACTAAAGTCGGTTCTAATCATATATTCGTTATCTTCACGTAGGTTCGTATATTCGCACTCATAAACGCATACGATCTTCTACTCAACGCGTCAGCTACCACGTTCGCTCTTCCACGATGATATTAATGGTATGATCGTAATCTTCAACAGCTCGAGTCAACGTCTTTGGCGTATTATACGTTTGTTTTGGGTGAAGAAATAGGTTTTGTACTGGGGTCAATACAAAATTCGATTTCACGCTCTGGGGTAGGCCAAGAAGTCTTCAAGAATACGTCAAGAAATTTATTAACAATAGAAATATCATTCAAAACTGTGACCCTCGTCCAAGACTTGGATAACACGTCACATTGATACCTATCAATTTGCCACCGTTATTCACAACGTCCCCTACGAAAAGTCTGGCTTAGGTGCATTCCATACAAGGAAGTCACCAATGAAAGGTTCGGGGCTCTTTACTTATGGCTTAATATGACAATGATTGACTTTAGTGGTTTGGTTGCTTGAATTTGTATAACAGGTTGGTTATGAATATAAAATCTAACAACCTTACGAAAATAATCAATTTTAGCATGATGAGTAGTTAACCAATCGATTCCTCAAATCACATCAAGGGCAAGTATTTTCAAAGAGATAAGATCGACAGGTAACGTGAGGGTATCGATATGAATCAAACAAGATTTATAAATAGTGGAGATAACGAAGGTTTCTACTAACGAAGTTTCAATCGATAAGTCAAAGTCTAATATCTCCGGAGTCAAATTAAAACGTTGAGTGCAAGCAAGAGAGATAAAAGAATGGGTAGAACCGGTATCTAATAAGGTATAGACTTCGTAAGAATTTATAATTAACTAATCCGTGCTAACTTCATTTGGGTCACTTGCTTTTTGAGAATTCACAAAAACGCTCTTCCTGAAACCACCAACTTTTTTCTGTCCGTATACGCCTTTGGTGCCTCCATCCTAGCTGAACTTGTCTTCGATGAACGACAAAATTGGGCTAGGTGACCTTCTCTTCCACAATTATAAATGATTTGGATGGCATTGCGCAGTTTGGACTGATGTGTCCCTCCCCTCCGCATTTGAAACATATGATAGGTGGTTGTTCTTCTTCCTTAACATCGTGTGTTGGTGCTGACGTCTTTCCATCATTGTTGAATCTCCTCTTCTTGAAATGTCCATTCTTATTATTTTGGCCATGATTACCACCGAAGTGGTTACCATTTCTTGCATCGATTCCTCCACGCTTTATTGTCACCGCTCGATGATCGCTATCACCGGGTATTATCATTTTGTCAATTTGCGCTTCTTTTTGGTTGGGTTGACTTATTATCGCGCTTCTAATAATCGAGCCCTATTAATAACATCCTAATACAAACACGCTTTATAAGAGATAAGATATCGACGTATCTCGGGTTTCAAACCTCTTAGAAACATTCGCGTCATTCTCTCCTCATTATCAACCAAATGGGACACAAACCGGGACAACTCGACGAACTTGGCATCGTACTACGACACGGACATGTTATTTTGCTCCAGCTTGATGAACTCTACCTCTTTCATGTGACGAATACTTTCGTGAAAGTACTTGTCATTGAACAATTCTTGGAACTTCTCCCAAGTCATCTTCAGTGCGGCAGGTTGAGTACGCTTTACAGATTCCCACCAGTAATCTACCTCTTCCCGCAACATGAAGGTGGCATGTAAGACCCCAACTTTTATGAATAAAGATTAATTTCTCTCGAATTATATTTTTGAATATTATGGTAGGGATATAGTATAATGTTATAGTTGTGGGTAATATTTACAAATTTTACAAAGTGTGCAAGTGGTTGTATTATATTCGATTGGTCGGGGAATATTCGTTTTAACAGGAATATTAGTATGACCAAGATAATCATTGGTGGACCCTATGGACGGAAGTATTGTCGTAGTAAAGAAAACGATGTAATTATCTTTTATAAAAATAACTACGGAAGTATTACTGTTAAAAAAGCCGCTTGAACTACCCGATAGTAAAAAAGTAATGCGATGTCTGCGTGGTTGCGTAAAGTAGCGCACGGTATTGGTTATTGATGCTTTACGTGAGAAGTCACTCGGTTATACTCAATTATTGCTTCATAATTCACGCATCATATCTCTAATATTATTGATTCGATTATTGTCACAGTATCATCTGCACAATATGTTATATTATTAAATCAATAATTGAGATGACAAAGTTATTCATATTATTAAATTACAATATTTACATATGTCTAGAAGTTACATCGAGGAGAGGTTGGTCACCTAATTGCGCTACCATAGGGAGAAATCCTTATCGGAAAGCCCCTCTTTCACAGGAGCGACACGGTTGTTAAATATTGTGAGTTATAATATTAATGATGAATAATCTCGTGTTGATTAAAGATGATTTTGATAGTTTCATTGTGTGGGAATTATTAGTGTTAGTAGAAATCGATATTTATTTCGATAATAATTGATGTCTGGAGGTTATATTGTTCAATCGGGTATTCAGGGCACTTTTCGTGTCGGAGTACTATTCATGAATTACTATTAACGAGTTACTATTTATGAGTTATTATTCATGAGTTACTATTCACGAGTTACTATTCACGGGATACTATTCCCCTGAACAAAATATATTTCTTTTCGGTCTAAATTATTTTTGAGTACAATATTATTCCATGAGGAGATGTGCTAATTTTTCAGACTGTTGGTTGAAATTATAATAGTAAATCAATATGGATCATTGGTTTAAAGTTTAATAGTGAATCAGTATGGACCGTTGGTTTAAAGTTTAATAGTGAATCAATATGAACCGTTGGTTTAAAGTTTAATAGTAAATTAATATGGACCGTCCGTTTAAAAGTAAATCAATCTGGACCGTTCATGAATTAGTTACTATTCAGTCCATTCTCCTATAAATAGAAGCTCATTCCTTCATTATTTCTTACGAATTCACTGAAACTCTTGAGAGAGAAATTATAGAGAGAAAGAAGAAGAGAAGTCAGCTACCTTTCTATTCCAATATCCAGTTTCTTCTAAGGTAAGGGGTGTTATTCTTTCGTATTCATGAAGAGAACTTCAGTTATTCCATTCTTTATTACTCATTGGAATAACTCAGTATAAGTGGACTCCCTATACATGGTGATCTTCTTCTGTTATTCCATTCTTTATTATTATGTTGGAATAACCTGTTTATGCGAAGTACCGCATACATGGTGATCTTCTTCTGTTATTCCATTCCTTATTATTATGTTGGAATAACCTGTTTATGCGAAGTACCGCATACATGGTGAAATTCTTCTATTATTCCATTTTATTATTACATTGAATATCCTATCGGTCGTAATTTCACTTGACCTAGTTCCATTATTTATTAATCCGCATTTATTATTCTCGCTTGGAATATCCTCACTGCTGCTTGCGTTTTGGACGGACTGGGTTCCATTATTTATTATTTCGCATTTATTATTCTTGCCGTAGAATATCGTATACGTGGCATTCTGCTTTAACTGGTTCTATTATTTATTATTCCGCATTTATTATTACGCTCGCTGAATATCACGTCTGCGTATGCGTTTCTGACTGGTTCCATTATTTATTATTACATTGGGAATAACATGTATGTGCGGTCTCTATCGCATTCATGGTGAATCTTTATGTTATTCCATTCTTTATTATTCTGGCTGGAATAACTTTTGTACATGTGGATTACCACATGCATGGTGAATGATCCTTTGTATTCATTCCTTATTAAATTGTGGAAATGATCTGTATACGTGGATTACTGCATGGCGGGTGAAAATCCATTTGCAGTTTCATATATTCTTTATTATACTCAGTTGGTTAAAGTTTTGACTTCTATACTCCATGAAATTAGTGGAATATCCTTGATATTTGCGCTTCATCCAGTATCTTTTCATGGAAATATTCTTCTAAGCATTCTTAAATTTTACTCTACAAAGAAGTATCATGTTGACAATTTGGACGTCATTAGTTCTTGGATAAATTAATTCTTGAACTTGTTTTATTGAATTATTATGTCATTGTCATCATCCTCATGCTTATATTGTAATGAAAGTCATCTTTGGCTTACGTGCATAGATGGACTTAGTATGATTATGACCAGGGATCATTCGGTATAATCATGACCTGTAATGTTATAAATGATGTGGTAAAAGTCCTCAGTGGCCTGTAATGCATTGATGGACGGTTTTTGGTATGATTATGACAAGGGATTATTCGGTATAGTCATGACCGTTGATGATTTAATGAATATCCTTGGCTCGTAGTACATGGATGATTAGAAGATGTGGTTTATTTATTAAGCTGAGTCTCAGCGATAAAAGTTGATGAAAACATTTTTAAATCATAGAAGATAGTAGGTTTTATTCTCTACTTGACTCTTCTAATGGATTGCTTATTCCGCTGCAGTTAAACTTGATGTCTATTATATTTTATCAGTTTAACATTGTTGAAGACTATTGATAATTTATTCTGCATTATCATAGTCATAATATTTCTTACTGGGCTAGTTGAGCTCACCCTTTCTTTCACTGTTCTCTTCAGGAAATGAGAATATAGCTGGGACGAGTCGGGGAAAGGAGTGACGGTCCAGATGATAGCATTAGTAGTCCTCACTATTCTATTAAATAGTGTGACGATAAATGTAATGAGGACTCCTTTGAGTGTGGATATTGTCTAGATGACAATATTCCTATTAAAACTCTCAGTTTATGTATTGTCGTATATTACACGACGGTTGTATAATTAAGTTTGTATTTGTATTCTGTACCATGTATTTGGCGACTCAAGATGGGTGATGTATACATGTTTTGGGGGCGTCACAGTTGGTATCAAAGCTTAGGGATATGATCCCTGGCTGAGATGTGAGATAAGAACTAGGAGGGAGAGGCGAAATTCTTTCGCTAGTATGACCTACCTAAGTTTATTTGGTATTTAATTGGTTGGTCAGAATATAGGGATAATATGTGATATGTTAATTAACCCTTGTTTTGTTGCAGTATTTGCAAATGGCATCCGAAAATGTTGAGATAAGCAATGAAGCACGTGAGACCGTTGAGTCACCAACGATCAATGCCCAGGGTAATGTGCAACAGGAAGACAATAATCCTCATGAAAATAATAACACCGATGAAATGGTGAATGATGGGATGTTCAAAGGCTTTATGCAATTCATGCAACAACAGGCGAAGGCGGCTCCTGTCCAAAATGCAGGTGAAAACACTAGACAACTCTTGGACGGTCACCGCTAAGCAGTTCAAGGAGCTGTGACCACCGGAGTTTTTTGGAGAGCCAAAACCACTTAAGGCGGAGACGTGGATAAAGCAAATCAACAAGATATTTGATGTCTTGGGATGCTCCGAGGAACAAAAGGTTCCCTTTGCCACCTTCATGTTGCGTCTGAGAGGCGATTCTTGGTGGAAATCGTAAAGCGTACTCAACTGCCGCATTTGAAGATGTCTTGTGAGAAGTTCCAAGAGCTGTTCAACTACAAGTACTTTCCTGAAAGTATTCATCACACGAAGGAGGTAGAGTTCATCAAGCTTGAGAAAAATAATATGACTATAGCGCAGTACGAAGCTAAATTTGCCGAGTTGTCTCGGTTTGCATCCCACTTGGTTGATGATGAGGAAAGAATGACGCGGATGTTTCTAAGAAGTTTGAAACCCGAGATACGTCAATACCTTATCTCTCATAAACTGTGTTTGTATTCAGATGTTGTGAATAGGGCTCAGTTATTGGAACGCGATAATGAGTCAACCCAACCAAGAGAGAGCAGTCGACAAGTCGATAATACCAGTGGTAGCAATCATCGAAGCGGTGACAACAAACGTGGAGGGAATCAACATGCCAAAAATGATAACCACTTAGGTGGTAATCATGGCCAAGACAATAGGAGTGGAAAGTTCAAGAAGAAGGTTCAAAGAAAGATGAAAAGACGTCGGCACCAAAGACCCGTTGTTAAGGAAGGAGAACGAATCACCGGGTCGTATGTTACAAATGTGGAGGAAGGACACATAAGTCCAAACCGCACGATGCGGTCAAAAGCATGTTATAATTGTGGAAAAAAGGCCACCTAGCCCGATTTTTTTGTCGTGCACCAAAGTCAAGTCCAACTGGGATGGAGGCATCAAAGGTGTTCCAGACGAGACAAAACCGATAGTTCAAGGAGAAGCGTTTGTCGTAACCTCCCAGCGAGAATCCGAACGAGGTGATCACGGGTAAGTTAACCATAAACTCTAAAGCGAAGTTTATACTTTATTTGATACTGGGTTCTACCCATTCCTTTATTTCTCCTACTTGCGCTCAACGTTTAAATTTGAATCCAGAGAAATTAGACTTTGATTTATCTGTTGAAACTCCGTTGGGAGAAACCTTTATTACATCCACGGTTTATAAGTCTTGTTTGATTCAAATCGGTAACCGCACGTTACCTATCGATCTTATTTCTTTGAAGATACTTGCATTTGATGTGATTTTAGGGATTGATTGGTTAACTACTCATCATGCTAAAATCGATTATTTTCGTAAGGTTGTTAGCTTTTATATTCCTAACCTACCTATTATGCGAATTCAAGCAACCAAACCATTAAAATCCATCACTGTCATCTCAAGCTATAAAGTTATTCGTTTATTGAAAAACGGATGTCAAGCTTTCTTAGCCCATGTCACAGATTTAAATAAAAATACTTCAGATTTGAATGATATTTCTATTGTTAATAAATTTCCTGACGTATTCCCCGAAGAACTTCACGGCCTACCCCAGGCGAGAAATTGAATTTTATATCGACCTTGAATCCGGTACAAAACCCATTTCCAAAGCCCCATGTCGAATGGCTCTATTGAACTTGAGGAGTTAAAAACCTAATAAAGAGAGAATTATTAGACATCGGTTTCATTCATCCTAAATCGTCTCCTTGGGGTGCTCTGTTACTATTCGTGAAGAAGAAAGATGGAAGTATCGACTTTTTATTATTGATTATCGGAGTTGAATCATGTCACCATCAAAAATAAATTACCCGTTACCTCGTATTGATGATCTGTTTGACCCGATTGCAAGGCGCCAAATTCTTTTCAAAGATCGATCTTAGATTACGGATATCATCGATTGAAGATTAAAAGCGATGACATTCAAAAGACTTTTTTCGAACTCGATGCGGGCATTATAAATTCCTAGTCATGTCTTTTTGATTGACTAATGCTCTTGCTTCCTTCATTCATGGACATGATGAGCCAAGTATTCAAGAAATATTTGGATCACTTTGTGGTCGTCTTTATTGATGACATCCTCATATACTCCAAAACCCGTGAAGACCATGAAAACAACACTTGAGGTCGATACTTCAAAAGCTTCGTGAAAACAAGCTTTATACCAAATTGAAGAAATGCGAGTTACGGCTTGAGGAAGTAGCATTCCTTGGGCACGTAGTATCAAGTCATGGAATATCTTATTGACCCAAAGAAAGATTGAAGCTATTCAAAGTTTGGGAGCAACCTAAGTCGATGATAGAAGTGCACGTAGTTTTCTCGGCTTATTTGGTTATTATCGGAGATTCGTAGAAGGGTTTTCTCGAATCGCTTTACTCCATTAACGCAACTAACTCGAAAAGATACAAAATTCGTTTGGAGCGAGGAATGTGAGAAGAGTTTTCAAGAACTCGAGTAGACTCATTTAAAGACTGTTACGACAATACCATCCGCACGGAGGGATTTGTCATTTCTGATGATGATGATGCTTCGAGCAAAGGGTTAGGATGTGTTCTCATGCGACGCATGGGAAAGTCATAGCTTTATGCCTCAAGACAACTCAAAGAATATGAGAGGAATTATCCTACTCATGATCTAGAGTTGGTCATTTGTCGTTTTTTGCTTAAGATTTGGAGGCATTACGTATGGGGAGAAGGTGGAGATCTATACGGATCATAAAAGCCTCAAATATTTCTTCACTCGAAAGGAACTCGACATGCGGCAGCGACGTTGGCTTGAAATTGTTGAAAAATTATGATCATACCATCCAATACCATCCTGGAAAAGCGAGCGTAGTAGGCGGCGCATTGAGTAGAAGATCGTATGCGACACGAGTGCATTATTGTCATGCGCAGGGCCCATTGTGTATGACTTACGAAGGATGGAGATAGAGTTAAAGACTCCGAGGACCCATATGATGATGGCGAATATCTGAGTAGAACCAGACTTTAATCGATAAAGTTAAAGTTGCTCAAGCTATGAGACTGGAGGCGATGCATATGAAGAAGAAAGTGGAAGAAGGTGCTATTAGGAAGCAAGAATCGATGAAGAAGGAATATTTCGAGTCAACTCCAGACTTTGTGTTCCTAAGGATTCTGACTTAAAGTATAAAATCATGATGGAGGCGCACAACACACCGTTTGCAATCCATCCTAGGAGTACCATAATGTATCGTGATCTTCGCCATACATTTTGGTGGAGCAATATGAAGAGAGAGATAACGTTGTTTATCTCAAGGTGTCTAACTTGTCAACAAGTCAAGGCGGAGCATCAAGTGCCAAAAGGTCTATTGTAACCACTTGAAATTCTAGAATGGAAGTGGGAGCACATTACCATGGATTTTGTTACTGGTCTTCCCAAGGTTTCTCAAGGCATAGATGCGATTTGGGTCATTGTTGATAGATTGACCAAGTTTGCTCATTTCTTACCGATACAAGAAACTTATACACTTGAACGTCTTGCTAGTATGTACATAAACGAAATTGTAAGATTGCATGGTATGCCAGTATCCATAGTTTCTGATCGAGACCCAAGATTCACTGCAAGATTTTGGGTTAGTTTACAAAAAACTATGGGCACAGATTTACGATTTAGTTCGGCATATCATCCTCAAACGGATAGACAGTCGGAAAGGACTATTCAAACTCTTGAAGATTTATTAAGACTCATGTCCTTGACTTGAGGAAGTTGGGACAAGTTCTTACCATTGGTGGAGTTTTTCTCACAACAACAGTTATCAAGCAAGTATTGGCATGGCTCCATTCGAGGCGTTGTATGGAAGAAAGTGTCGTTTCTCGGTATGTTGGGATGAGGTGGGTGAAGCAACGTTGTTGGGGCCGAATTTGATACGTATGACTACGGAAAAGATTCAAACGATTGACAACGTATAAAAACCTCACAAGATCGACAAAAGAGTTATCTTTGATCTTCATCGAAAAGGCGTGGAATTCGATATTGGAGATCGTGTGTTGTTACGTGTTGCTCCATGGAAAGGAGTTACGAGATTTGGAAAGAGATGAAAGCTCGATCCTCGATTCATTGGGCCATTTATAATCCTCGAACGAGTAGGAATCGTGGCTTATAGACTACGCTTTACCACTTGAAGTATGTCTCGTGTTCATAATGTTTTTCACATATCTATGTTACGTAAATATGTGAAAGACCAAACCACATTATTGAATTAGAACCCGGATGAGATAGAGGAAGATTTAACGTATGAAGATTTACTGTTAAAATTTTGGATAAGAAGGATCATATTCTATGCTCCAAGGTTATACCTCAAGTCGAAAGTTTTGTGGAGAAACCACGATGTGGAAGAAATGACACAGGGTTTAGAATCGAGATGAAGTCGAATATCCTCACCTCTTCGATATATCAGTACGCATCCTAATTTCGAGAACGAAATTTCATAAGAAGGGGAGATTGTAAGACCCCAACTTTTATGAATAAAGATTAATTTGTCTCGAATTATATTTTTGAATATTATGGTGTGGATATAGTATAATAGTATAGTTGTGGGTAATATTTACAAATTTTGCAAAGTGTGCAAGTGGTTGTATTATATTCGATTGGTCGGGGAATATTCGTTTTAACGGGGAATATTCGTATGCATGAAGACAATCATTAGTGGACCCCATGAACTAAGTATTGTCGTAGTAAGAAAACGACATAATTATCTTTTTATAAAAATAACGGCGGAAGTGTTACCGTTAAAACTGTTGAACTACCCGATAGTAAAAGTACAGTAATACGCGTGGTTGCATAGTAGCACGCGGTATTGGTTATTGATGCTTACGTGAGAAGCCACTCAGTTATACTCAATTATTACTTCAGTAATTGCTGCATCATATCTCTCATATTATTGATTCGATTATTGTCACAGTATCATCTGCACAATATGTTATATTATTAAATCAATAATTGAGATGACAAAGTTATTCATATTATTAAATTACAATATTTACAATGTCTAGAATTTCTGTTAAGGAGAGGTTTGGTCACCTAATTGCGCGCCAATAGGGAGAAATCCTTATCAAAAAGCCTCATCTTTCCTGGGAATGACCTAGTTGTTAAATATTATGAGTTATAATATTAATGATGAATAAGCTCGTGTTGATTAAAGATGAATTTGATAGTTTCATTTTGTGGGAATTATTAGTGTTAGTAGAAATCGATATTTATTTCAATAATAATTGATGTCTGGAGGTTATATTGTTCGATCGAATTATTCGGGGCACTTTTAGTATTTTGAGTACTATTCATGAGTTACTATTCACGAGTTACTATTCATGAGTTACTATTCACGAGTTACTATTTATAAGTTACTTATTCACGAGTTTCTTATTCATGGGATCTTATTCACACCGAAAAAATATATTTCTTTTCGGTCCAAATTATTTTTTGTACAATATATATTCCATGAGGAGATGTGCTAATTTTTCAAACTGTTGGTTGAAATTATAATAGTAAATCAATATGGATCGTTGGTTTAAAATTTAATAGTGAATCAGTATGGACCGTTGGTTTAAAGTTTAATAGTGAATCAGTATGGACCGTTGGTTTAAAATTTAATAGTGAATCGATGCAGACCATTGGTTTAAAGTTTAATAGTAAATTAATATGGATAGTCCGGTTTAAAAAGTAATCAATCTGGACCGTTCATGAATTAGTTACTATTCAGTCCATTCTCCTATAAATAGAAGTTCATTCCTACATTATTTCTTACGAATTCACTGAAACTCTTGAGAGAGAAATTATAGAGAGAGAAGAAAAGAAGTCAGCTACCTTTCTATTCCAATATCTAGTTTCTTCTAAGCTAAGGGGTGTTATTCTTTCGTATTCATGAAGAGAACTTCTGTTATTCCATTCTTTATTACTCTGTTGGAATAACCAGTATAAGTGGACTCCCCTATACATGGTGATCTTCTTCTGTTATTCCATTCTTTATTATTATGTTGGAATAACATGTTTTATCACAATCTGCGCATACATGGTGATCTTCTTCTGTTATTCCATTCCTTATTATTATGTTGGAATAACTTTGTTTATCTGAAATACCGCATACGTGGTGAAATTCTTCTATTATTCCATTCTTTATTATTACATTGGAATATCACAGCCGGTCATGCAATTTACTTTGACCTAGTTCCATTATTTATTATTCCGCATTTATTATTACATTAGAATATCTTGTCTGCATGCATTTTGTAGGACACTGGTTCCATTATTTATTATTCCGTATTTATTATTACGCCGAATATCCTCACATGCATGCGTTTACTGTGGACCTTGATTCCATTATTTATTATTCGCATTTATTATTACGTCGAATATCACATCACATGCATGCGTTTTATCCGAACTGGTTCCATTATTTATTATTTCAATTTATTATTACATTGGAATATCACATCTCGTAACGTTTACATGGGACTGGTTCCATTATTTATTATTCTGTTGGGAATAACATGTATGTGCGGTCTCTTTCGCATTCATGGTGAATCCTTATGTTATTCCATTCTTTATTATTCTGTTGGAATAACCTGTCTATGTGGATTACCACATGCATGGTGAATGATCCTTTGTATTCATTCCTTATTAAATTGTGGAAATGATCTGTATACGTGGATTACCGCATGGCGGGTGAAAATCCATTTGCAGTTTCATATATTCTTTATTATACTCAGTTGGTTAAAGTTTTGACTTCTATACTCCATGAAATTAGTGGAATATCCTTGATATTTGCGCTTCATCCAGTATCTTTTCATGGAAATATTCTTCTAAGCATTCTTAAATTTTACTCTACAAAGAAGTATCATGTTGACAATTTGGACGTCATTAGTTTTTGGATAAATTAATTCTTGAACTTGTTTTATTGAATTATTATGTCTTTGTCATCATCCTCATGCTTATATTGTAATGAAAGTCATCTTTGGCTTACGTGCATAGATGGACTTAGTATGATTATGACAAGGGATCATTCGGTATAATCATGACCTGTAATGTTATAAATGATGTGGTAAAAGTCCTCAGTGGCCTGTAATGCATTGATGGATGGTTTTTGGTATGATTATGACAAGGGATTATTCGGTATAGTCATGACCGATGATGATTTAATGAATATCCTCGGCTCGTAGTACATGGATGATTAGAAGATGTGGTTTATTTATTAAGCTGAGTCTCAGCGATAAAAGTTGATGAAAACATTTTTAAATCATAGAAGATAGTAGGTTTTATTCTCTACTTGACTCTTCTAATGGATTGCTTATTCCGCTGCAGTTAAACTTGATGTCTATTGTATTTTATCAGTTTAACATTGTTGAAGACTATTGATAATTTATTCTGCATTATCATAGTCATAATATTTCTTACTGGGCTAGTTGAGCTCACCCTTTCTTTCCTTTGTTCTCGCTGAGAAAAATGAGAATATAGCTGAGACGAGTTGGGGAAAGGAGTGACGGTCCAGATGATAGCATTAGTAGTCCTCACTATTCTATTAAATAGTGTGACGATAAATGTAATGAGGACTCCTTTGAGTGTGGATATTGTCTAGATGACAATATTCCTATTAAAACTCTCAGTTTATGTATTGTCGTATATTACACGACGGTTGTATAATTAAGTTTGTATTTTTATTACGTACCATGTATTTGGCGACTCAAGATGGGTGATGTATACTGCTTTTGGGGGCGTCACGGTTAGTATCAAAGCTTAGGGATATGATCCCAGTGAGATGTGAGATAAGAACTAGGAGGGAGAGATTTTGAATTTCTTCGCTAGTATGACCTACCTAAGTATATTTGGTATTTAATTGGTTGGTCGAATATATAGGATAATATGTGATATGTTAATTAACCCTTGTTTTGTTGCGATGTTTGCAAATGGCATCCAAAATGTTGAGATAAGCAATGAAGCACGTGAGACCGCTGAGTCACCAACGATCAATGCCTGTAATGTGTGCAACAGAAGACAATAATCCTCATGAAAATAATAACACCAATGAAATGGTGAATGATGGGATGTTCAAAGGTTTTATGCGATTAATTATACAACAACAAAGTAAGGCGGCTCCATCGTCCCAAAATGTGGGTGGAAACACTAATAACTCTCGGACGGTCCACCGCTTAAGCAATTTAGGCCGGGACCACCGGAGTTTTTTGAGAGCCAAAACCACTTAAAGCGAGACGTGGATAAAGCAAATCAACAAGATATTTGATGTCTTGGGATGCTCCGAGAACAAAAGGTTCCTTTGCCACCTTTATGTTGCGCGGTAGAGCAGAGGCAGACATCGGTGGGAATCAGAAAAGCACTCAACTGAAGCCGCGACCAAGATGTCTTGGGAGAAGTTCCAAGAGTCATTTCAACGACAAGTACTTTCCCAAAAGTATTCATCACGTGAAGGAGGTGGAGTTCATCAAGCTTGAGCAAAATAATATGACCGTGGTCGCAAGATGAGGCTAAATTTGCCGAAGTTATCTCGGTTTGCGTCCCACTTGGTTGATAATGAGGAGAGAATGACGCGATGTTTCTAAGAGGTTTGAAACCCGAGATACGCCAATACCTTATCTCTCATAAAGCTGTGTTTGTATTCGGATGTTGTGAGCAGGCTCGATTATTGGAACGCGATAATGAAATCAACCCAACCAAGAGAGAAAGCAAATGACAAGTCGATAATATCGATGGTAGCGATCATCAAAGCGGTGACAACAAACGTGGAGGAATCAACATGCGAAATGATAACCACATCTCGGCCGAGGATCATATCCATAAGCTTTGATACCATTAAAAGAGTTTAACTGCGGCATAACAAGCAATCCATTAAAAGAGTCAAGTAGATAATAAAATCTACTATCTTTTATGATTTAAAAGGTTTTCATCACTTTTATCGCGGGGACACAAATTTAATATATAATCCACATCATCCCTACACTACTACCGAGGATATTCATTAAGATCACAACCACAAATTATCCATGCACTACGGGCCAAGGATATTCGTGTATTCATCAATGGTCATGATCATGCCAACAACTCGTCCCATCAATGCACTACGGGCCAATAAGGACTTTTACCACATCATTTGTAACATTACTACCATGATTATACCGAATAATCCTCGGTCATAATCATACCAAGTCCATCTACGCACTACAAAAGCCACGTATGACTTTCAACATAATATAAACACGAGGATGATGACAATGATATAAGAATCCAATAAAACAAGTTCAAGAATTAATTTATCCGAAATTCAATAACGCCCAAATTGTCAACACGATATCGCTTTGTGGGGGTAAAACTCAAGAATGCTCGTAAGAATATTTTCATGAAAAGATATGGATGAAAGCGCAAATATCAAGGATATTCCACTAATTTCATGGAGTATAAAATCCAAAACTTTAACCAACCGGGTATAATAAAGAATGGAATAACAAAAGAAATCACCGTGCATGCGATAGATCGCATGCATGAGTTATTCCAATGAATAATAAATAACGGAACAATCACGCGTAGAACGCATGCATGTGATATTCCAATGTAATAATAAATAACGGAATCAATTCGCATAAAATTACGCACCGACGTGATGTTCCAAAAGAATAATAAATAATCTGGAACAGTGTCGTGCGTGAAACGCACGCATGTGATGTTCCAAATGTAATAATAAAGAATGGAATAATGTAAGAATTTCACTATGTATGCGGTACTTGACGATGTATGAGTTATTCCAACATAATAATAAAGAATGGAATAATGTAAGAATTTCACCAAGTATAGGGTAGTCCACAGATATACAAAGTTATTCCAATGTAATAATAAAGAATGGAATAACAAAAGTTCTCTTTATGAATACAAAAGAAATAATACCTCTTACCTTAGAAGAAACTCAATATAGGAAAAGAGAGGTAGCGATTTCTTCTTCTTCTCTCTCTATAATTTTCTCTCTAGAGTTTCAAAGAATTTGTAAGAAATAATGATGGAATGAGCTTTCTATTTATAGGAGAATGGACCAATAATAACTAATTCATTAATGGTCCGGATTGATTTACTTTTAAACGAAATCTATCCATATTGATTTATCGTCTTTATTAATAAAAAATATTCTAATAAAACAAAATCTTTTAAATAAAATATAATATATTCTATTTATAGTCTAATAAAACAAATAACTTTATAAAAGTATTCTGCTTTTATATAAAAGATTTTACTATCGCAGTACTATCAAAAACACTATGCGTAATAAAATATAATATATTCTAATTATTATCTAATAAAATAAATAACTTTATAAAAGTATTCTGCTTTATATAAAAAATTTTACAATGTAAAACACTATGCAGAATTTATGCAAACCACTATACATAATAGAATATAATATATTCTATTTATAGTCTAATAAAATAAATAACTTTATAAAAGTATTTTGTTTTATATAAAAAGCTTTTCTGCTTTTATTACATTAATAATACTAATAAAATAAAATTTATGTGTATATATATATAATATATATATAAACTTTCGTGACTTCATAAAAAGACACCTCAATATATTTAACAACATTTATCATCATTATTATAATTCACAATATTAATCGACCGGATCGTTCCTGTGAAAGAGGGGCTTTCCAATAAGGATTTTTCCTATTAGCGCACATTAGGTGACCAAACCTCTCCTCGGCGTAACTTCTAGACATCGTTAATATTGCAAATAATAATATTAATAACTCATCATCTCAATCATTGATTTAATAATATATAAAATATCGACAATAATTGAATCAAATAACGTGAGATACTATGAACGACATTATATAGCATTAATTGAACAAAACGGTGAAGTGACTTCTCACGTAAGCATCAATAATCAATACCGTATTACTACTTACGCAACTACGCCAGACATCGTACTTTTACTACCGAGTAGTTCAACAGTTTTAACGGTAAAACTTTCGTCGTTATTTTCATAAAAATATTTTTGTTGTTTTCTCGATCGATAATAATTACATTGTGGGGTCCACCAATGATTGTCTTAATTGCCGAATATTCCTATTAAAATGAATATTCCCCGACCAATCGAATATTATATAACAACTTGCATACTTTGTAAAATTTATAAATATTACCCACAACTATAACATTATATCAAATCCACACCATAATTTTGAAAAAAAAATATTTTGAGAAATTTAAATCTTTATTCGTAAAATTTGGGGTCTCACATATATAAATCGTCTCTCCTCTCTTAGTTCTAGACTCTTATCTCCGCCAGCGACCATATCCCTAAGCTCTGATACCATTTGTGACGCCCCCAAAATAGGTCCACACGACCCATTCTGAGTCGCCAGATATCATACTATAAAAATCAAATACAAACTTCATTTATACAACTGCTGAATCTCGTAAATGCGAGAATACGACCACGCTTAAACTATGAGTTTTAATACAAATATATGTAACTCTTATGGTGCGTTGACCACAACCTTACAATGGTACCTTATATAAAATTACAGTCCATAACTGTTTTAGAAATTAAAATCTTTGGGAAGTGCTCAAGGAAACCTTCGTATACATGGGAGGCCATGCGTGCAGGTTATGATAGATATCATATGTCTGGCGTAATTATCCTCGGTTGACCCTAATAGTCCCCAAAGAAAAACAAGAAGATTGCTATCATCTTCTTTCCAATTGTGAGTCTTCTCTTGACATATAATTATTTCATTGTCTCCAAGTGAGAATTATATTTCAAATAAACTCCAAGATTATATAGGTAGTGCTTGTAGATATACTCAGCAAGTGGATGTGCACAACCCCGTCTTATGATAACACGAAGTTGTATGTCATTAGACATCTTGTATGATAGTGGCAAAACACCTTTCCAAAGTTGGATTCACCTCACCCTATTCTTGTTCACCAAAATTAAATATCAAATGACGTATACTGATACGACACACTTATCTAAAGTTTTCAATAAAATTATTTTCATACTATTTAAGGAGAACCTCAATGACTATAGACCACCGTTTTATTCTCCTGTTACTCCCAAATTTCGACCCAAATACATACTTTATTACACCGAAAGGAATTGTGAAGCAAAAAGGGTGAAAGACAACTAAATTTCAAAGAAAGAATATCATGACTAAAGATAATTTACATCATCAATAGCCTTCACCAGTAATAAATCAGAGATTTAGAACATATGGTAGATGATAAAACTTTTCAACCATAGTTGCAGCGGAACGAACAATCCATTAGAAGAGTCAAATAGACCATCAGATCTATTATCTTCTCCATGTTAAAAGTCCACCAATAATGTTTTATCCCTGTAAAATCAATAATTCCTATCCACAATCATATGAATAACTCATAATCATAATTGTGATTCTAAATTCCTCTTCGCACCCAGGACGAAGATAATTTTTATCACAATTCCTGCTCATAATCATACTAATAAATTCATCTTTGCACTATGGCCAAAGATATTCATTAATAATTCATCTTTACACTATAGGCCAAAGACATACAACTGTATTATAGAAGAGTCAAGTAGAGCATGATATCTACTATCTTCTACGAAAAGTGTATTATCAATATGTTATCGCTGAGACTCGGCTTAATAAATAATCCACATCATTGAATCATCTCTGCACTACAGCCAAGGATATTCACTAGTATTACGACCACGAATTATCTATGCACTACGGGCCAAGGATATTCGTGTTTTTCTATAATGGTCGTGATTATACCGAATAATCCCCGGTTATAATCATACCAATAACTCATCCCATCAATGCACGTAAGCGAAAGATATATAATTGTAAAATCAATAATCAATACCCATCTTTGCGTAAGCGAAGATATACAACTATAAAACCAATAATCAATACCCATCTTTGCACGTAAGTCAAAGATATACAATTGTAAATCAATAATCAACGGTCCATCTTTGCACGTAAGCGAAAGATGACTTTCATCACAATATAAGCATGAGGATGATGACAATGATATATAAGATTAATCAAATAAAAACAAGGATAAATATTAAAGACTTAAAATTTATCCAAATATTATCAATCACTTAATAAACTCATAATCTAATATTATTAATATTATAACAATATTTTAATCACTTCTTAAATTTATAAATAATTTATTTTAATTGTTTACACTTTACCAAATAATGCATTTAATCATTCAAAAATGTCATACTCATAAGATTTCATCACCAATGATCAAATCCCTCATCAAAAATCTGCATATACCTTATATAGGATTCTCAAGCTATAAAATCCTATTTTTTAATTTTGTTACTTCACATAACATATTTAATTCATTTACTCATAACTAGTTTATTTTCATGAAAAATACCAAATCAGTCCCAAAAATATTTCTTTTCTGGGATTTAGTAGAATATAATCCCATATTGAACATATATTTTTCTCGGAATTTTTAAAATTCATTTACTATTTTTCATATGGCCAAAACTGTCGAATATTTAGACATTTATAATAAATTATACTTTTGTCCAAAAATTCCAAAATTTACAAGGTATACTCCTGTTATAAACTTGTACTCCCAATAAAAATTTCACTAATTTTGGAGTTAACCACAAGGAGTTATAAGGGTTTACTTTTAAAATAGTCTTTTCCCATAAAATCCATAACTCTTAATCTATACATCCAAAAATCGCCATCTTTGGACACAATATAGAAAACTCATCAAATTATCATTTTAAATTTTTCTAGAATTTTTGAGGGTCAGAAAAATTACGAAACTGCAAATGGATTTTTCACCCGCCATACGGTAATCCACGTAGACAGATCATTTCTACAATTTAATAAGGAATGAATACAAAGGATCCACTACAAAAAAATGGAGCTTCAGCAACAACCGATTTTCGTTGCTAAAGGTGCCAAATTTCGTTGCTAAAGGGTTTTGGCAACGATTTTCTTTGTCGTTCGCTTTTTTGTTCTTGTGATGAAGGCGTTGTTAATTGTTCCGCAACGAACGTATTTTTTTCGTTGCCAAAAGTAATACATTTTGCAACGAAATTTGGCTTTCATACAGAGACATCGATCATTTAGCAACAAAATGTATTGTTGCAGAATAATTAAAATGTCGTTGCTAAAAACCCCATTTCATTGCAAAAGTCTGCTAATTGGCAACGAAATGAACTCTCTTTTTTGCAACAACCATGCATTTTCGTTGCAATTGACATCATTTTGCAACGATATTTTTCGTTGCAGTACATTATGAAAATTGTTGCCTAAGCTTGCTTTCGTTGCGGAATATAAACTTTTTAACAACGATTTTCGTTGTTGATTATATTATTTGGCAACGACATTATGTTGAATCAGCAACGAAAATATTTGTTGCTGGTTATTTTTCAATACCAACGAAAGTCGTCGATTAGCAACAACATTATATGTTATCGTTTCTTTATATGTGCAACGAAAGTTGATATAATTTCCAACGATAAAAAATATTGCCTTTTATTTTAGTATTAGCAACAATATCCTCTTCGTTGTTATTAAGTTAATTTTTCGTTGACAAATATTATATTTTTAATGCCATTAGCAACAAAAATTTGTTGCTAAATGTATAAAAAATTGTTGCTATATTAAAAGTTGCTCAATGCTTTGGTAACGAATTATATTGTTGCCAAATCAAAATTTGACATTCTTAATATACCTGGCTGGCTCAATGTCCCCATAGCAAATAATGGCAAAAATACAAAAAACTAAAATATTATTAACTTAATAAAATCATCCACTACATAATCATTCATTATCTTTACAATTAACCATCTAAAACTACCACAGTTCTTCAATCAAAGTATATATCTACATATATAGAGAGAGAGTACATTTTATAATTTCGTCCCTTGTCTTTCATAAACGTAGCACGAAAATTTGATACCCAGTATTGTAAGGCAGGTCGTAGAAGCAATCTTCTTGCACATTTAAAAATAATAGCAAGTTAAAAAAATGAAGCAAATAGGTCACCAGAGGCACTTAGTGCCAAAATCAATACACAAAGACAATAGAGTTGCTACGTGGTACAATGTCAAGGCTTGGCTCCTATTTCATAATACTTTAGAATACCACCAATTTCTTGTTCAATTTGAGTGACTAAACAATAAATATGGTTGGCACATCAATGCATAATCACTCTCTAACCTGGTTATAGCATAAGTTAGAACAAGTACTCCACTTTCCATTGCCAAAAATATTTCCCATCATTGCATTCAATTTAATAAGGGGATGGGTTATCTTCAAAAAACATGCAAAAATACTTGAAAAATGATATCTTGTGAAAAGCATTTATGAGCTGAAGATTGAGACTACATACCATACATGGGAATCATAGCCGTTGTTGCGATTATCACCCATCACAAAAACGAAGTTTTCGCACGCTACCGCACCACAAAGATAAAAGCATCGGTTTCATAATCAATATTAGTTGGCGATGTAGATTCATTCCTATAAAATCATCTACATCATGCTTCCACTGGTGCTTGCCCTTTTACAACATACATAGGCTAAAATCCTAGGTCACTAATAATTTAAAAAGTTTTATGTATGCACATTTTCCAAATTTTGAGACAGAATAGGGAACAAGAAAATAAATGAGTTGGAAGTATAGTGAAACTGCACATACAACTGGTGTCATTTCATATTTATGTGCTCTGAGAATGAAATCTTCTTCCTTCGTGAACATGAAACGTAACAGATTATACAAAAACCATGACTATCAAGACATTATAGGGTGGATAAAACGTACATATAACAAAGAATATTGTCACATTATCTGTGCCTGTCAAAAACTAGCATATATTACAGTTTATATGGTAGAATAAATATTCACCCCAAGATGTGTTTAGCATCAAGCTCAATATTAACCTCAGTTTGGTTCTTCAGAAATAGAAATCTACATTCTAGAAGTGAAGCAAAACGTACCTCCACCCATTTGGAATTTTCCATTCGAAGGAATATTGATAATATGATAAAGTCAGGTCTAATGTAGCTTTCAATATCCGTAGGACTATGCTTTAACCAGTCCAGAATCTGAAAAAGTTATAAATTTGATAGCATCATACATTCACTGAAGGAGATCATAAAAATTCGCTCAATAAAGAGTAAGAGTTAGAAACTTGCCTTGTTTGTAGTCTATTGTTAGGATTTCAGCTTAATTTGAAGTGTTCTCACAAAATCCTACACAGTTATTTATATTAACAAGCATGTTAATCACATAGCTAAGTTATATAGTTTGTAAGCTCACATGTCACATAGTTTCAGTGATCATGGTTGTAGTTAAATTCTTATTTTTGATACATTTTTCAAATATCTCATCCATGCTTTCACATAGACATTTTTCACTTTGATGGGGTTCGACATGCTTACAACAAGTAATAGGAATCATATTACAGTTGTTATTTGCATTAATCAAGCATGTTAGTAGTCATAGATAGATTTCTTATATGTAACACATTTTTTAAATATCTCATCCATGTTCTTATCTTCACCATTTTTCTTTTAATGGTGTTTGACATGAATATAATATGTACACACAACATATATTTTGCTTACATCTTATTGGGATTTTAACACAAGAGTGCCTCTTGTCTTGTTTATAGAAATCCTAACATCTGAGATGCTTTTGTAGCTTATTTCCTGTTTTTAAAGGTATTTTCAATTTGCATGGTCAACTTTTGTTTATCCTATGATTATTAGTTTTTATTTCCATACTTAAGGCATTGATTATCTTTATTTTTCTATAATATGCCAAACAGCCCCTTTTTGAGGTTAAAATAATCTCTTTTTATATCTTTTCATTAGGTATACCAACTGGTTCCTTGTTGTTCTGATATGCCAACAACCAAGCTTGGCTTAGCCCCATGAGACTTAGCTAAGCTTGGTGTGGCCACACTTGGCCTCACGGCCCCAACCACAACATGGCAGCCACAACTTGCTTAGCTTCTTATTCCCTTTAGCTTGCTTGCCTTAACAATTTCAACATATTTCCTATAGTTAAGCTTGTAATATGAACTTAGAAATTGAAGTGGGCTTCTAAGTGCTGTTGTAGCAGGTCATGTGCTGCTATTTGCAGTCACTTACTGCTGCCAATAGCAGCAGCCCTTGCTACTCTCCTTTTATTTCTATACTTGTTAGTTAACTCTAGACAGCTATGTTAGTTTGTTAAGACAGACTGCCCAAACTGCCTTAGCAGTCCTCTACTTGCCAAACTGCTGCTGAGACATTCTTCTTGCTGCTGTTTGCAGCGAAGTGCTGCTGTCAATGGCAGCAGCTGTGCTCTATATCTCAGGGCATTTCTAGCTTCATATAAGGTAGCTTAATTACAACCTATTACAAGACTTTATAGATAATATACTCATGTTCAGTTAACTCAACATTTGAAGCCATAGAATTATATTCGCAAACTGGCTTTGTAACGGGACAAATTGTTGAGTTGTGATTCTGAGGAAAGAATCCTTTTAAGAGGGGAAAGATGTGACAACCGAGATTTTATAATTTAATTTTAATATTTATTGGATTGAATAAATATTTTTCGATGAATTAATTATTAGATTAAAAAATTAATTGATGAAGTTGTGGTAGATTAATTTAATTATATGTGTTATAGTTATTAAATTAATGTGGAGAATTTTTATTATTCGAAGTACGTGATTATGTGAGCTTATTGTATTAAAAAGAAATATTTAATAAGCCTAATGTTATTTTAATTAATTTAATAAATAATTAGAGATTTAATAATTTGACATAATTAATAAATGAGAAATTTAATTATGTGACTATGTGAATTAATGAGAAATTATTATATTTTATTTAAAATAAATTAAATAAGATATTGGATTTATTTTATAAAGGGTGTGACATTTTCCAAACTATATTATAAATGTTTTATTAAATTAATTGGGTATAAGCCTTTTAAGGCTAGCCAAACATGGCACTAAGGGAGGTTGGGAGCAGTTACCCATGATAGGTAACTGACCTCCATAACGCGCGTCAGTTCACCTTTATTATTATTATACGCCTTCCTTTTTCTTTTTCATTATTGGCTAAGTCTGGCAAAAACAGAGAGGAGAAACAAAGAGAGTTTGAGAAATTGTTGAAGAGATTGTGAGTGTGTGATTGAAGAAGAGTTGAGGATGAATTCATCTCCTTACTAATCTACACTCTACGCTTTGAGTAAATTCTTCAACCCAGTTTATTTACGTTGTTAAAGTTTTTATAAATATGGCTTTCAAGTTTTCTGTAAAGTCTCTGTAAATTGAAAAGAGTAAAGATTATGTGCATATATGTGTTAAGATGTTTTAATGTGTTTTCCTATGTATTAGATGGTTCCATATCATCAATTTTATAATATTATAACGTATGTTGTTTCAAAATTACAGAGTATAGAATATGGCCATATGGCCCTTATACGTGATTTAATATGTCAAACATAAATTGTTTTGTAAAATTTCCACTTGTATATAATTATGCATGCTAAAATGAAGAAAACAAAATTTGAATGGATGGATTTGGTATTATAACGAATCCGTAGTGTTAAAATTTTATGTTTTTGTTCAAAACCTTAAAGAACACCAAGAACAATGAAATTTGCATGTTTTAATTCTGTAATTATATGTTTTTATTGGTTAAAATTACTCTATAAATGTTGGGTAATGATTATGTGCGAATTCTAGTATGTGGGTATGATTAATTTGATGAAATTAATGATCATATAATGATAAATTCGTTGAACTCTGTGTTATTCGCGAACTGAGATTCAAAATCTGGAGTTTCGCGCCGCGACGCCAACTCCAGAATTGAAGTCTCGCGCCGCAGCGCCAAGTTTCCAGCCGCAGCGCCAAGAATAGGCTTAACAGTGGCGCCGCAGCGCCACTTAGCAGAATGTCCAGAAATGCATTTTTTTTAAGTGTTCAAGTATAGAAATGTGATAGTAACCTAATCTAATGAATATAAAAACTTGTTAGACATATAATGAGATATTAAAATAAGTTTTTATCAAGTCAAGAAGACATTTACATGTTGATTGAATTGTTGATTATGTAATTAGTTTATTGTTCGTATAGTGTAATATTACGTGAAAACAAGTATGGTAATTTGACTAAGCATAGTCATAATTCGAGTTTAAACAAAAAGAATGAACTTGTGATGATTAGTACGTTATAATTGACTAGTATTGTGAACGTAAATGATATGTAGGATTTAAATCAAGGAATGAGTTTAATTAAAGTGTAATCTACGCACGAGGCAAATTTCCTAACCCTACTCGTTATCATTATATGAGTTTATAAGTTGTCTCTTTACATCGAGCAAATTCTCGTTATTATTGATCAAGTCCATTTTGTTATATTAAAAGTATATTAATCTTTCAAAGTATGATGTTGTTATACAATAATTATTCTATTGTATATCTCTTGTTATTCGATTTAAATATCAGATACTGTTGAATCTTGTTAGACTAGAGAACCCTTAATGATTCGACTAGTTCATAGTTGATAAGCGTTCTAAATTTCAGAACCCTTGATGAATTATCCAAACCAAACTTCCTTTGGTGCGGACTCTAATGTCAAACTGAGATGAACAACCTTGTATAAGGGATTACTTATGCGTTAGCATTAAGATATTGTGCACAGTATAGTACTAAGGGCTGATCACCCTAAGTACGAGAAGAAGAGTCCATAGTCTTATGACTGTTAAAAGTTTTAAGTATAAACACTTGACAACCTAGGACATAGTTCAAGGTCTTATGGCCCTCAGAAGTTCTTTTGTCTCTTGCTATTCATTCTTGATTCAAAAACTGAGTTTCCTATTTCAGAAGTCTTTGATTTATTTGCATGTTATTATTCATTTGTTATATTGTTATACTTGTGGGCAATCGTGCTCACTCTTGCGTAATAATACCATTGCAGTTGAGAACGAAAGATCAGACGAGCCTTCCACTAGTAAAGGCAAGGGCAAGGTTAACAAATGAAGAAGAATTGTTGTTATTATGTATTTATGTTCAGACTTGATGTTATTTAAAACTTGTTATTGTTTATGATTCTGCACAGATGTTTAAGGTTAGAATGACCTGGGATTGTATTTTTATGCAATTGATGTAACCCCATAAGGGAAGATTTATTTATTATTTCTATCTATTGCATGGTTTGCATTTATTTATGGGTAGATAGATAGATGATATTTGTACAGTGAACACCAAATCCTGTGGAAATGGAAGTACTAGATTTGGGGGTGTCACGGGCTTGACCGCTGACTGACTGCACACGCTGCTGCCTATGGGCAACAGCTCTTTTTCTTATCCCTCTGTTTTTGTTGTACTTTATTCCTTCATTTCATGACCCTCTTATATCAAGTGTTGGGTATTTCGTAACTTATTTTTATTCTTTTTGTAGAAAAGTATTACATAAGTATACTGTGCCAAAGTAGAGCTCAAGGAAAGCTTCAACTGCTTCTATATATGAATGATGCTATTGTGGGCAGCAGCTGCACCAATGACTCCATACCATTTTTGGCTTTTAAAGGTGA
Organism: Panax quinquefolius; assembly: GCA_020205615.1. NCBI lineage: Eukaryota > Viridiplantae > Streptophyta > Magnoliopsida > Apiales > Araliaceae > Panax > Panax quinquefolius. The sequence goes on along the minus strand of CM035161.1, from coordinate 35,768,218 downwards.
GTTTCGTTACAAACTAGCATACATATTTGCTCTAATTATAATCTTATATAGCATACCCATTTTCCCCAGTCCTTGCTTCTATCTAGTAATTGATTTTTGATCAAAACAGTCCACTTGGGACTTTTAACAAATAGGTGGCATGCTCAGTTTTATATTACTAGTTTCATTGCTATTGGTTCATATCATCAACCAATTTTTATCCTCCTTATTTCTCCACAGCCCATCCTATCTCCTCTACTCAACTTCAGTCATCAATAGAGCAATATTTAGTCATCAATGCAGTCCTCATAATATCATGACAGTTAGCAAGGTCACACAAGTAATGCTAGCAGTCAGTCAGCATAGCAATATAGCATAGCAGTGAATTTTAATACTACAACAGTTAGTAAAGCAACACATAACAGTTCAAATAATGTAATAACAGTTAGTATAGCAACTAAAGTCCTTCTAACAGTCATTTATGCTCATTCCAGTCACAAGCATACTTTCCCAGTCCATAACAGTTCTAGGCATAGCAATATGTCATATAATCATAAGCATAAGCAATCACTTATTACAATTATAAGTATAAGCACTCAACCTAACAATTTCAATTCTTGGCATACAACTTAGTAAACAATGGTGTTATTACTTTACAAAATCAAGGTTCAGAACTCATAGCATGATAACTAGAAACAATCTTTAGCTTAGTTAAGGTGAACACTTTAGCATATGTAGTCATTAAAAGATATATGCATACATAGTTCCAATTTTGATAATTCTTAGCTATCAAGGGATTCTTACAACACAGTTTTTATTAGATAGTAATACAACCAAATCCAATCATGACTTTGAAGTTATAGGTAGCTAGGGGCTGTTTTGAGCCATGTCCCAAAACAGGCCCAAATTTGCCTTACTTACACATGTATCCTCTATCTACCATCTTTTCATGTTTTAAAGCATCTAAGTCAAGGTCTTTATGCTTTTAGGCCAACACAGCCCTCTTTAGGATTTAATTTTCAAAAACAAACATGGTTTACCCCTATGTTTACGAGGATAGCATGAAAGTGCAATATAAAGGCTTATACTATCTTTTTATATGATATTTATCATACATAACATATATTTGACTGGTATTGAATAGCTTACACCATATCAGTCCTTATCAAGCCTCTAGTCTAGCATACAAGGTTTTTAAAATAGTGGCCAAGTCTTAATTAATTGCTTAATTCATATATAGGCTAGTATACATCTAGGTTATACATACCAAACCACATAGTATACAAGCATAGCTGACTTTACTTGATCATTTATCTTGATATTCTAGTCATAAATTCTGACTGTACACTTAGCTTAATCTTTTAGCATATAGCAGTCCACATTAATAGCATAGCGGTCCATTTAACATCACAACAGTTCGTATGGTAACACAGATCATGCTAACCGAAATCACATTTACATTAACTTCGGAAAATTTGTAAGACTCTTTGATTTCACATACTTATGTAACACTTTAATGAGGTTGTCCCTATTGATTAGTAATCACTGGCTACCCTAATATTAACAGTATAGCAGCTCCTTTATGTTACTTTAGTTTTGTTTTATCAAAACATAAATCTTGAATATTAATCAACTAGTCACAATGAGAAGGTGCAATCTTTTAGCATGCTTGATACATTAGTAATAATATATGGTTTATTCGATATCCTTTTCTTTAAATCACAGTTTGCATAAACCAAAAACTAAATCAGTTCTTAGCTTGGCAAATCATCAAACACCTAGAGTGCAGTCCTTATATATGCATATATTACATGATCTTTAGCTCACTGCCCCCAGCCGTATGGCTTAAACAACATCAAGCATAAGTCCATACTTATCAGTCCCAATTACACTAGTTCAAATAACATGAAAACAGTCATCATATTGTACTAATTTACTATAACAGCCATACATGTTCCTTAGTCACTAACAATTCAGTTGCTACTAATTAGAGAAGCAGCAACGACAGAAAAAGAATTGGGAAGCCAGAGTTGGCTTACCTTGTCGATTTGAAGGGTACAAGTGAGTTGTATTGCTCAGTTTCCTTTTCCCCCCTCAGCCGTAACCCTTCCACTCTCCTTCTACTGTTAAATATTTTGGGAATTTGCTAAGTGATGAAGCTAATTGATTTTAGGCAATGAGCTTGGCCTTTTATGGCTGAGCCTAGCTTCTTCTACTGTTAATAGCATCACCTTCTACTTGACCCCTAACATACACTCTAGTACCTCTAGCAGTTAGATTGCTCTGCATCCACCCTAACAGGACCCTAGTCTTTCTGCTATGCCTTATCTGTTACAGACCTGTCTGCTAACTATTAACTGACTAACCTGTTAACTAACTACTATTAACCGAACAACCTCAGCTCCTTAGTTCACCCATGTGGGCTGCTGGAAAATTCCTAAGGCAAGGCTGGGCAGTGACTTTGTTTTGGGCCTAGTCCCTTTAACCCAAAGTTTTAACTGCTAACTTGCTATACTCCAATGGGTTTACAGGATTGGGTTTTGACAACCATTCCACTCCTTTTTAACAATTGGGGCTGCCGAATTGGACAGCAATTATTCAAGGATTTTACATAAGCATTGAACATCCTCCTCATAAGCATTGGGTATGTAATGCATCTGTATGACTAACTACATACATCTCACCTCGTATTAGGAAGTAGTTTAAGTTTTTGTTTGCTAAAACATTTTAGAGAATGAGGTGGAGATGTGCAAGTAGGTCGAGAATATAGGATGTAGTTGCAGGACAAAATACACACAGGATGCACCCATTAAGTATATATCTAAATCAATCTTTGGCCTAAATTAAGACATTGACTTAACAATTTCCTTGTTCTAGCACTACATTATTTCTTATGTAGTATAATCTCATAGGAAATTCTGCCCAACTTTATTATTGGATGAATATATATATATATATATATATATATATAATGAATATACTTCAAACATATTAGACATCTAATTATCTGAATATTGTTATTTCTGGTATTCAATTTCGAGGCTCATGCTTTAAATTTATTTCAATAGAATTTAAAATTTTGCACAAACAAGAGTATTTTCATGAGGACCAACTGAATAAATTAAATAATATCATTAGAATCAAATCTAACTAATCAATCAAAAAAAAAACTCAAATCAATTGAGGTATCACAATAATAAAAGAATGAGCACCAGAAAGCATGACAAGCTCCAATACCCAGAAGTTCATCATTTACTTGCACAGACTCACAGTTTGGTAGACAATATTAGCGCTAACAGGTGGGTGTTCTGATAACCAAGAGTAAACAAAAACCTGCGAACGAGGATTTCTCAAAACAAATATAGAACAACTATACAAGCATCCACAAATAAAACAAAATAAAACAGAACATGGATCTCTTTATCAGTTAAAACAAATTCTAGAGCACTTTTGAGACTTGATTCGCATTTTTCATAGTTGTCCTAAGTAGAAAGTTCAAAAATTTACCAAATAAAATGCCTATGGCTTGTATGCAACGGCCAAAAGACTTGAACTTGGGTCCAAGCCCTCTGAAAGCACTCAACCATGTATTATATATTATAGCCTTGCGGTTACCCATATGGAGCCACAAGCCAAACATGTATTTAAGATACAATAGTGCCACAAACACACAGAAACCACATGTGCCTTCAACATAAGTAAATTTTCTGTCAGCCTAAATGGTATACAGGTAGCAATCAATAATCATTTTCTAGTGATATTTTTTAACGCTGTGTAGCTTTTGGATCTCAAAATATATTTTTAGCCGTTTGGAATCAATCATACATTAATAAGATCAGAGATTTTCTTGAAGCTCAAGACATACCTGATAAGTTCACGAAGAAATACCTCTTTATTGCTGTAGAGGCTGTTGACAATGAGGTCCATGAGCCGACTGACATGTCACAAAGCAAAAAAACAATATCAACTACAGATTCAAAATAGAGAAAGATGGAAAAACAAGTCATAAAAAGGGAATTCAATAAGATATGTAGTTCCAGTAATGCACCTCTGCTTGATACTCATATTTCTCAGTTGGTGCATCAGTTGATTCAGAAGCCGCTGCAGTTGACTCGTATCGATTGCCTAGAAACTGCTTATTTCTCGGGTTAATATGTTTGGTGAATTCAGAACCGCTATATCTCCCAGCAGTCAAGACTGAGTACCACCTAGGTTGGGCATCAATCTCTCCTGTCTGTTCCAAATTGAGTAAGATGAGACATGTGGAATATCGCGGAGGCGGTGTTCGCCTAAACCCTCGTTTTGGATTTCCGTAACTTTTCGACCAATCTCGCGCATGATTTGCTGGCACCACTTGTCGGCCTCCGCGAGGTCTCGGCATTCGGACGATAGGAACGGATGGCGCTCTTTGGGTTTCTTTTTCTCTTCGTTTTTCATGGTGATGAATCTGTTGAGCATAGATTGAGCTTTTTCTTCATTACGAGCCATTTTTGGAAGGAACTTGAAACCTTGACTTGAATTTGAAGAAGACGGAGTGGATTGTGAGTAGAGATTTCTGGGGGGCTTTGCTCTCTGCAAATTTTGGCCAAAACCTAGCTTTGGTTGAAAGAAGTGGTACCAGTACCGAAGAAGGCGAGCTAATTCCCAAATCTGTACTGCCTAAATATAATTTGATTTATAAGTTATTTTAAGTTAAGGCTAGACATCAATTTAATTTATAAATTAAAAATTAAGTTAAAATAAATTATAAAAGTGTTAAGTTTATAATAATTTATAAATTAAAATAAATATAAAAATTATTAAAAAAGACATTAATAAAAAAAATATGCAAAATATAAAGAGATAAAATAGACATTTCATTTGGTCAAACTAAAACTCAAAACTCAACTTATAAGTAGAAAAATAAGTCATTTCCAAATAAGTGAATAGTAACAAATGACTTATAAGTTAGTTTGATCACTTATAAGTCATTCCCAAATAAGCTAAGGGTTGTTTGATAAAATTGAATAAAATAGTTCTGAATAGCTAAATGAACTGATTAAAATTGAACACTGAATAAAAAAAAGTTGTTTGTTAATTGACTCGTTAAAAATAACTAAATGACAATATTTTTCATTTAAAACTTTTAAATTATCTAAAAAAGATATTTTTGAGACTGTTTTAAAGACAAAAAGAGAACCAAAATTATTTTTAAAAAAAAAACAGATTTTTGTCTCATATTTTTCATCTGTTAAATTTATACCAATACAAATTCATAAACAAAGGGGTAATTAATTCAATAAGTCTTGGCAGACCGGAATATTGGACATTCTCATTTTTTTTGATTGTATTTACTAAAATGTATAGTATTTATTACAATGAATTTTTACAAAATATAGTGTATACGTGTTTTAGGTGTAATTTAGATACATATCTGAAAGCAACAGGTTATAAATTGCATATAACCATGTTCTTGTATATGTATCCAAATTACACCTAAAACACTATAGTTTAAAAAATTCTAGTTGAAATAAATAATATACATTTTGAGAGTCACAAGCAAATTTTTTTTTTGTCTGTCTAATAAACATGTCCATGTAGAAGAACTCTAATTAATTTAATTCCAAAACATACATATATTACATAATTTTATACACATAACATGATACTTTGGTCATCAATTTTCAAACTCACCCGCAAATTCCTTTATCTCTGTGCCATCCTTGTCGCCGCCTCTAATCCATCGTCGCTGCTTCCACCAAGAAAGCTGTCAGAGACTCGCATCTCTTCAATATTTGTTGTTGTCTGCCTCCAGCCTACTCCTGTCTGTTCAAAAACAAATATGCCAAAACGACGTAGTTTTGAAAGACTGCGCACAAATAGAATATACACAACTATATATATGGGCCCCCATTCTTGGCAATTGGTTGTCACATATACTATTTCAACAACCATATTCTATACCGTTGATCACAACATTGGATGACACGGATTGAAATGAATTTTCCCCTGCCGCTACAGGCTGTAGCAACATGAAAAATTACTCATTTGCCCCCTCATTTGCTCATGTGCTACACTGTCTTTCGATACAAGTTATGACAGTAGTTTAGTTAACTAATAAATTGCAATGGCTCAGTGGTAGCTTAATGGCCCAATAACCCATAGGTCTTAGGTTCGAAACTTAGCTGTGATATTTTTGCTTTTTATGTTATATTTTTTTGTGTATTACATAATTTATAAAATTTAGATATGAAAATTTGTTATAAATATTTATTTGAATATTTGTTTACATGTATATATTTATATATAAAAATATTCATATATAGCTACTTTATATATATTTAGTTTAATGTTGAGATTTGTTTAGTATTTTATTTAGTTTGATAAGAAATTTTGAAAAGAATATGTGTATATATATATATATATATATATATATATATATATATATATATATACACACACACACATCATATATCATATGTGATTGTAGGTGACGTGCGTAATTTTGAACTTTATCCCAAAAAATATGTTAATGCATATATTCAAACCCAAGATCTCCAATTTAGAATATTAATCCAATGACCACCCAAGCACCTGGGCCTAGTTGCTATTATTTTGTAAGAATTAGTATTTAGTACTATTATTATTATTATTATTATTATTATTATTATTATTATTATTATTATTATTATTATTATTATTATTATTATTATTATTATATTATTATAATTATTATTATTATTATTATTATTATTACTATTATTATTATTATTATTATTATTATTATTATTATTATTATTATTATTATTATTATTATTATTATTATTATTTATTATTATTATTATTATTATTATTATTATTATTATTATTATTATTATTATTATTATTATTATTATTATTATTTATTATTATTATTATTATTATTATTATTATTATTATTATTATTATTATTATTAATTTAAAAGCAATATTTTAATAATGCGTTGCAAAAAGTTGTATAAAATATCTGATGAAAATAAAAATTGTTACCAATGAATGTGGTCCATATTAAATGACGAAATAAATATAACAACAAAAAAACTTTCGTTGCTTGCGATGAGGAGAAATCAGTGGTTAGAAATTTTTTACTGGCAATTTTGTTTCCAAATTTTGCAACTACTTATGAATTTCGTTGCAAAAAGTGAAAGCTTTGACCCCAATCTGCAACGAAGGACAAGTTTTGTTGCTAAACAAATACTTTTAGCAACGACTTATAAAAGTCGTTCAAAAAAATCGTTACTAAAGCCCCATTTTAGCAACAAAATAACTTTCGTTGCCTTACGATGGCGGGAAAGCAAGTGGCCAAAAATTTTGCAACGAATTTTTAACGAAATTTTTTCTCGCCAATGAATTAGCAACGAAATTTTGCAACGACTTATGAATTTCGTTGCAAAAAGTGAAAGTCTGACACAATCTGTAACGAAGGACAAATTTTGTTGTTAAACATATACTTTTAGCAACGACTTATAAAGTCGTTGCCTGAAAAATCATTGCTAAAGGCCCATTTTTTTGTAGTGATCATTCACCATGCATGCGGTAATCCACATAGACAGGTTATTCCAATAGAATAATAAAGAATGGAATAACGGAAAGAAATGCATGCGATAGAATCGCATGAGACGAGTTATTCCCAAGAGAATAATAAAGAATGGAACCGAGTCATGCGTAATCACGCACGAACATAGATATTCTAACATAATAATAAAGAATGGAATAACAACGAAATTCACCGGGCATGCGATAGAATCAAGACGCACGAGTTATTCCAACGAATAATAAAGAATGAAACCAGTCATTATGTAATCCGCACAAACGAGGATATTGCAACGAGAATAATAAAGAACGGAACCAGTCGTGCGTAATCCACGCAGACGGGATATTCAAAATGAATAATAAAGAACGGAACCCGAGTTACGCATCATCACGAAAACATGATATTCTAATAGAATAATAAAGATTGGAATAACAATAGAATTCACCATGCATGCGATAGGCCTTGTGATCGGTTATTCTAATGAATAATAAAGAATGGAACCGTGTCGTGCGTGAATCCGCACGGATAGGATATTCCAATGAATAATAAAGAATGGAATAATAACCCTTACGGTATTGAAAAGAAAATAACTCTCTTTATGAATACGAAAAGAATAATACCCTTACTATAATAACAATATCCCTTACCTTAAGAAAAAGCGGATCTTTGGAATAGTGAGGTGGCGAAACTTCTTCTTCTTCTTTTCTCTATAATTTCTCTATAATAATTGCTCTATAGCTTTAGTGAATTGGTGAGAAATGAAGGAAGAATGAGCTTATTTATAGGAAAATATAGTTTGATAATTACACGTTTTGGGGCTCAAAATATTACAGTATAATACCTTCATCTTTTTCTTCATTTTTAATTTAGTCCTGCAAGTATTATCAAACTTGCACCACCTACCCTAATAGTAAATAATGCGAATCAATAGTTTAATCATGTGAATCAATAGTTATAATCATGTGAAAATAAGAATTACAGTATAGTTGTAAGACCCCAACTTTTTAATAAAGATGATTTTTCTATAAATATCATTTTTAAATATTATGAAATAAATTTGATATAATGTTATAGCTGTGGGTAATATTTATAAATTTTGCAAAGTACACAAGTTGTTATATAATATTCGATTGGTCGGGGAATGTTCGTTTTAACAAGGGAATATTAAATGCGACAACACAATCATTAGTGGACCCTACAAATTAATTATCGGGATTGAAGAAAATGACAAAAATATTTTTATGAAAATAACTACGGAAGTTTTAAAGTTAAAACTATTGAACTACTCGATAGTAAAAGTAGTGTAATACGCTCTGGCATGGTTGCGTAGTAGCATACTGGTATTGATTATTGATGCTTACGTGAGAAGTCACCGGTTTTGTTCAATTATTGCTTGATAATTGTTGCATAGTATCTCACGTTATTTGATTCAATTATTGTCGATATTTTATATATTATTAAATCAATAATTGAGATGACAGAGTTATTAATATTATTATTTACAATATTAACGATGTCAGAAGTTACGCCAGGAGAGGTTTGGTCACCTAATTGCGGCATGATAAGGAGAAATCCTTATACTGAAGCTCCTTCTTTCTCGGAACGACTTCGGTCGATTAATATTGTGAATTATAATAATGATGATAAATTTTGTTTTATTAGTATTATTAATGTAATAAAATGCAGAAAAGCTTTTTATATAAAATGAATACTTTTATAAAGTTATTTATTTTATTAGATAATAATTAGAATATATTATATTGTATTATGCATAGTATTTTGCATAGTAAAATCTTTTTATATAAAATGAATACTTTTATAAAGTTATTTGTTTTATTAGACAATAATTAGAATATATTATATTTTATTATCGTAGTATTTGCATAAATTACTGCGTATAGTATTTGCGTAGTAAAATCTTTTTTATATAAAATGCAATATACTTTTTATAAAGTTTTGTTTTTATTTGATTATAAATAAAATATATTATATTTTATTGCATAGTGCGAAGATAGTATCCTTTCTATTTTCCTATAAATAGGATGTTTAGTTAGAATTGAAAACCACACCAGAAGTTCATAGAATTCTTCTATAATCTTGAGCGTATTTCTTTAGAGTTTTAAGAAGCTTTGAGCGTAGTGCAAGTTTTCTTCAAGAATATCCTCGCCCTACCAGTCGGAATACTCTTCTTTTATGGTAAGGGGTATTATTTCTTTCGTATTCATGAAGAGAACTTCTGTTATTCCATTTTTTTTTATTACATTGGAATAACTTTTGATCTGTGATCTACCCTATACTTGGTGAAATTCTTCTGTTATTCCATTCTTTATCATTATGTTGGAATAACATGTCTATGCGAAGTACCACATACATGTTGAAATTCTTCTGTTATTCCATTTTTTATCATTATGTTGGAATAACTTTTAATACATCTGCAATCTGCATACATGGTGAAATTCTTTTGTTATTCCATTCTTTATTATTCTATTGGAACATCCTGTCTGAGCATTTACGCATGATCTGGTTTCGTTATTTATTATCCTGTTGGAACATCCTGTCGGTGCGAATTTCTCCTGACCTGGTTCCGTTATTTATTATTCTGTTGGAATATCTTGTCTGTGCATTTACGCATGACCTGGTTCCGTTATTTATTATTCTGTTGGAATAACCTGTCTGTGCGGTCTATCGCATGCCTGGTGATTTCTTTTGTTATTCCATTCTTTATTATACACAGTTGGTTAAAGTTTTGACTTCTATACTCCATGAAATTAGTGGAATATCATTGATATTTGCGCTTCATCTAGTATCTTTTCATGGAAATATTATTTTGAGCATTCTTGAATTTTAATCTACAAAGAAGTATCATATTGACAATTTGGACGTTATTAGTTCCTAAATAAATTAATTCTTGAACTTATTTTATTGAATTCTTATATCATTGTCATCATCCTCATTGTTTATATTATGTTGAAAGTCATCTGTGGCCTTTAGTGCATAGATGGACTTGGTATGATTATGACCAGGGATTAATCGATATAATCATGACCGTAATGTTACAAATGATGTGGTAAAAGTCTTCATTGGCTCGTAGTGCATTGATGAAATAATAAAGAAGGATTCACATGTATGCGATAGAGACCGCACAGACAGGTTATTCCCAACAGAATAATAAATAATGGAACTAGGTCCAGGAACGTAGCCTGATGCAGACGGATATTCCGACGAGAATAATAATGCGAATAATAATAAATAATGGAACCAGGTCCCAAAAAAAACGATAGATGTGATATTCAACGAATAATAAATGCGAATAATATATAATGGAACCAGTCCGGTGTAAAATGCACAAACAGGATATTCAAAATGAATAATAAAGAATGAAATAATAGAAGAATTTACGCGACGCCCAAAATAGGTATATACATCACCCATTCTCGAGTTGTCAATACATGGTATAAAAACAACTACAACTTTATTATTACAACAAGAAACTGTGAGTTTAAATACAAATATTATCTTCTGATAATATCTATACTCAAATAAATCCTCATCACATTTATTGATACATTATTTTACAAAAATGGTGAGGACTACTAAACAACTCTCTCTAAAACCTTCATTCCATACCCCACTGCGTACTTTCGCTATATTCTCGCCTCCCGATAAAAAAATGGAACAAAAAGAAAAGGGTGAGCTCAACTAGCCAAAGAAGAATATTATGACTAAGATAATATACAACAAATTATCGTTAGTCTTCAACAGGGAAAAATCTAATAGAATACAATAGACAACAAATTTTAAATCAATATTCGCAATGAAATAATAATTCATTAGAAGAGTTAAGTAGAGAATGCAAACTACTATCTTCTATGTATGAATTTAAAAGTTCATCGCCTATCTTTTATCCTCGTAACATCAATCAATATATATCCGAATCAAATATTCATCTTTGCACTACATGTGCCAAAGATATTCATCACCGGGTCATGTTCATCTAAACACTGCTCATCTTTGCACTACGAGCCAAAGATATTCTTCAGAAATCATTCATCTTTGCACTACAGCCAAAGATATTCCATAATATCATCATTTAAGACCGAAGATGATGAAAATATTTTTAAAGAAACGAATCCAAAGGAAACAAAATGACAAGGATTAAGGATTAAGGATTCGTACTTTGTTTTTTATCCACGTCCAAAAATACCTCAAAAATAATCATAGTGGTGTAAAATTCAAGAATGATCAAAACATGGATACAATCAAAGCTAGTATCCGTATTAGATATTTTGACGAAAAGAAAATTTTCATTTTTCAGATTTTAATGTCCTTATTCGTGAATAAGTCAGACGATAATAATAAGTCAGATACGTGAATAGTAATTCCGACACCAAAAGTTCCAAATTTGATAAAACTTCGGATCAATATTTCAACATAATGATATTGAAGAAATAATATCATTACGAAAAAAAAAAATAATATCCCTTACCTCGAAAGATCAAGATTTCTAAATTGAAACACCTGATATAAAGCTATGACTTGAACTTGCACCGAATAGCAATACTCAAATTATACTCAAAATACTCACAAGAATACGCCGATAATATAGAGAGAAAACTTCAGCTTCGTGTGATTTTCAATTCTAACCTAAGACCCTATTTATAGAAATTGCTTAGAACACCAAAAAGTGTAAAATTTAATATAATATTAATATATTATATATAAATTCCTACGCACACAATCTATGATCTGAATTCAGCCATGCTTGACAACAAATAAGTCTACCAAACAAATCAAAAACGTTTTTATTATTTAAAATAATTAAAACTTCCAAAAATCAATTATTCAGAATTTCGAAACATCAATAATTCATAATAAATAGCCCTTTTATCATAAAATTCGAATCTCGCTGAGTTTTTATAGGAAATTCAATTCTCTACAACTTTGCGAAGAAAGTTTTTCCAAATTCCAAACAGTAAATTGACCAAATACATAAACGAAGCGATTTTACGTGCTATAATCAAATTTCACTAATAAATGGGGTCCAATTTACATGTTTAACATGTTTTAAATATTTATTGCAACAAAAATACTCTTCCTCCTCAGATACTCATATATCCCACATTCATTGTAAAAATATCACCATTATTATATTATTAAAATATAATAATTTAACATTATCTTATCGTAAAAAGATAAAATTTCAATTTTCAACAATTGTCACATTAAAATTTTTCTCCATCTATATCCACATAAAATCAATATTTTCCTCATCATATGAATCAATAATTAATTATTCACAAATAATATTACAGTCACAATATTATCGACAACCGTGCAGCCTTCCTGTGAGAGAGGGGGCTTTCGAATAAGAATTTCTCCTTATCGGGCGCCGCAATTAGGTGACCAAACCTCTCCTTAGATGTAACTTTCTAGACATTGCCAATAATGTTATCTAATAATATTATTCAGATAATATGAATTATTGCTTCGATAATGAAAAATATTGTGTAATGACAATTATCAAACAACAAAGAATATAAAATATCAACGCAAAGAATTATTAAATCAATAAAATAAAATATCGAATAAAGAATTATCGTAACCATTATTGAGTAGTGCCTTCTTACGTAAGAATCAATAATTGCGCAATACTGGTGCTACTTGTGTTTTTTAACCAATTTAGTATTTTAACAAAGATTAATCTGTGAACAACTACGCCTGTTATTTTTAACCAACTTATATTTGTCGCTTTCTTCATCCAATCGCTTTCAGCATGGGGTCCCACACATGGTCATACTACTGTCGCATTTAATATTCCCCGACAAAGATTTAATATTCCACGACCAAACGAATATTCCCCGACAACAATGAATATTTTATAACCACTTACTTATTTTGAAATATTTGCGTATTTTACCCCTAACTATCCACATTAATCACATCAACCCTTACTATTTCAAAATAATAATAGAGAAAATTAAATTTCATTAATAATAAGTTGGGGTCTTACAACCTCCCTCCTTATGAAATTTCGTCCTCGAAATCGACGTGACGACTGGTGTTTCAAAAGGTGAGGATACCTCGCTTTCATTTCCGCTTCCAATTCTCGTGTCATTTCCTCTATAAAGCATGATTCCTCCACAAAACTTTAACTTGTGGTATGACCTTTCATGCTTGCGTAGGACATGCTCCTTCCTATCCAAGATCTTGACAGTACCTCCTCATACGTTAAGTCTTCGGCTATTTCGTCCTGCTTCTAATTCTATAACGTGGTTCGGTCTTTCACATATTTACGAAGTACGATATGTGAAACACATTATGAACACGAGACATACTTGGAGGTAACGCAAGTCTATAGGCTACATTTCCTACTTCCGGTCAAGAATTTGAAATGGACCAATAAATCGTGGATTGAGCTTTCCTCTCTTCCCAAATCTTGTAACTCCCTTCCATGGAGCAACTCGCAACAATACATGATCCCCACACTAAATTCCACGTCCTTTCGATGAAGATCCGCATAACTCTTTTGTCGATCTTGTGCCGCTTTGTATACGTTGTCGAATCATTTGAATCTTTTCTAGGTAGTCATATCGTACTAACTCGGGTCCCAACAATGTTGCTTCACCCACCTCATCCCAACATATTGGAGAACGACATTTTCATCCATATAATGCTTCAATGGAGCCACACCTATACTTGCTCGATAATCATTTGTTGTTGTAGGAGAATTCCACCAATGGTAAATACTTATCCCAACCGCCTTGAAGTCTAGGACATAGAGTCTTAATAAATCTTCAAGAGTTTGAATAGTCCTCTCGATTGTCCGTCTGCTTTGGGGATGGTATGTCAACTAAATCGTAAATGCGCTCCATAGCTTTTTGCAAGCTAACCCAAAATCTTGAAGTGAATCTTGGGTCACGATCCAAACTATGGATACAGTGCATGCCATGCAACCTCACAATTTCATTCACGCATACTAGCAAGACGCTCAAGGAATAAGTCTCCGTGACGGCAAGAAATGAGCAGACTTTGGTTAATCTATCAACAATAACCCAAATAAAGCATTGATGCCTTGAGAAACCGTAGGAAGACCCGTAACGAAATCCATGGTAATGTGTTCCCACTTCCATTTCGAAATCTCAAGTGGTTGCAACGGACCTTTAGGTACTAGATGCTCCGCCTTTTACACGCTAAGCAAGTTAAACACATCGAGATAAACTTTGCAATCTCTCTCTTCATATTGTTCCACCAAAATGTATGTCAAGATCACGATACATTTTAGTACTTCCGTGATGGATTGCAAATGGTGTATTGTGTGCCTCCATCATAATCTTGTACTTCAAATCGTAGTCGTTAGGAACACAAAGTCTAGAGTGGACTCAAGTATTCCTTCTTCATCAATTCTCACTCCTAATAGCTCCTTCTTGTACTTTCTTCTTCATACGCATCATCACTTCGGCGGTGGGTGGCGAGCAACCTTAACTTTTTCTATTAAAGTTGGCTCTACGCGTATACTTGACATCATCGCACTCTCCCCCGCATATGATCTTCTACTCAACGCCACCTACCACGCTCGCTTTTCCGTGATGGTATTGAATAGTGTGGTCGTAGTCTTTCAATAGCTCGAGCCAACGTCACGCCGCATGTTGAGTTCTTTTTGAGTGAAGAAATATTTAAGGCTTTTATGGTCCGAATATATCTCCACTTTCTCCCCATATAGATAGTGCCTCCATATCTTTAAGCGAAAAACGATCACGCTAACTCTAGATCATGAGTAGGATAATTCCTCTCATACTCTTTTAAGTTGTCGCGAGGCATAGGCTATGACTTTCCCACGTTGCATGAGAACACATCCTAACCCTTTGCACAAGCATCATTTGAGATAACAAATCCATCCGAACCAGATGGTATTGTTAGAACAGTCTTAAATAAGTCTCCTCTTAAGCTCTTGGAAACTCTTCTCGCATTCTTCACTCCAAACGAATTTTGTATCCTTCCGAGTTAGTCTGGGTTAATGGAGTAGCGATTCGAGAAAACCCTTCCACGAATCTCCGATAATAACCAAATAAGCCCAAAAACTACGTATTTCATCCACCGACTTTGGCTTGCTCCCAACTTTGATTTGCTTCAATCTTCACCGGATCAACAGATACTCCATGTTTTGACACCATGCGCCCAAGAAATGCTACTTCCTCAAGCCGTAACTCGCATTTCTTCAATTTGGCATATAGTTGGTTTTCACGAAGCCTTTGGAGTACCAAATTTCAAATGGTGCTCATGATCTTCACGACTTTTTGAATATATGAGGATGTCATCAATAAAGACAACAACGAATTGATCCAAATATTCCTTGAATACTCGGTTCATCATATCCATGAAAGCCGCGGAGCATTAGTTAATCCGAAAGACATGACTAAGAATTCATAATGCCCATACCGAGTTCTAAAGGCGCCTTTGAATATCCTCGCTTCTAATCTTCACCGATGATATCCGAATCGAAGATCGATTTTTGAAAAGAATTGTGCCTTCGCAATCGGGTCAAACAAGTCATCAATACGAGGTAGAGGATACCTATTCTTGATGGTGACATGGTTCAATTCCCCGATAGTCAATACAAAAGTCGCATACTCCGCCTTTTTCTTCTTTACGAATAAAACAGAGCACCCCAAGGAGATGTACTAGATTTAATGAAACCGATGTCCAACAATTCTTGTAGTTGGACCTTTAACTCCTCAAGTTCAATAGAGCCATTCGATATGGGGTTTTAGAAATGGGCTTTGTACAGTGTTCAAGATCAATAAAGAATTCAACTTCACGCTCGGGGTAGATCGGAAGTTCTTCAAGAAATACGTCAGAAAGTCAATAACAACAGAATATTATTCAAATTTGACGCGTGTCTTTATTCAAATCCATAACATGGGCTAAGAAAGCTCGACATCCGCTTTTCAATAAACGAATAACTTTATGATTAGATATGATAGTGATTGATTTTAATGGTTTAGTTGTTTGAATTGCATACAAACAGTTGGTTAGAATATGAAAACTAACAACCTTTGAAATAAAACAATCAATTTTGGCATGATGAGTAGTTAACCAATCAATCCCTAAAATCACATCAAAAGCAAGTATCTTTAAAGAGATAAGGTCAACAGTAAGGTGATGGTGCCAACTTGAATCAAACAAGATTTATAAACAATGGATGTGATGAAAGTTTCTCCTAATCTGAGTTTCCATGATAGTTCAAAGTCTAATTTCTCACGAGTCAAGTTTAAACGCTCAAGAGATAAATAATTTCTCGGTCAAGTTTATAAATAGCGTTGATCACCTCGCAGAGAGATAAATGAATGGGTATTTCCAGAACCGGTGATCAAGGGATTTGTTAGGTTTCACTAATATTCATATCAAATTGCATAAAAGTGCTAAAGCGTAAAAATCGAGTTTAAAATTTTACAAACCATATACCCTGATCACCCTTTATGCATAATTATTAATTAAACGAAAAGATAAAGAATAAAATCATACCCTTGAAGATCGAGCTTCCTCGTACAAGTTCACCTCCAAATCCTTTCGCTCAACTTGAATCCACCGGTTTGGTTCCTTCCTTTCGATCAACGTTAGCCACCCAAATGTTTGGCCTCAGAGGTGATCCACCAAGGAAGAAAAAAATCAAGAAGATGGGTGTTATGGCTAACCCTAGTTTTCATCTCTATGAAAAGGCATACTCCCAACAACTTGGAATTATTACGTACTTTGTTAAAAGTCAACAACCCATACACCCATAATAAGACTCCTCTTATTTATAGATGTAAGCAACCCATCTTAACAATTAAGGAATTGGGTTTTATTTAATTAATTAAATTCTTTTAATTAATTAAGCTCCCTAATCTTATTAGGGATAATTAATTAAACTCCTTTAATTAATTTTCCTTCCTAATCCAATTAGGAATAAATGAGAGTACTTATATTAAATTAATTTCTAAACTCTTTTAGAAATTAAAATAATAATAATTGTAATAATATTAATAAGACTCCTCTTATTAATTTATATTTAATATTTCTAAAATATTAAATAATAATATTAAGCTATTTAATTTATTCTATCACCATAGATTAAATTAAATATACTTAACATATTATTACGATTATGCCATTAACTTCTTAAATAATTATTCTTCCTTTTATGGTGTGACCCTTTAGGTTCTCCATATTAAACCTATTTGTGAATAAATCAATTAGAACAATTCTAATCTTATTTAAATAAATAAATTAAACAATTAATTTATTTAAATAAATAATATTTATTCTACAATAGGGATAAGCCTCCCTAATGCGTCAACGACTTTCCGATATAATATAGATTTCAACATTAATCATTAAAGAACCTTTGAGTAAATAGTTACCGCATAATTCAATCCTTCCACCATACAATGTCCCAATTAAATATAAGATATGGAATTATCGCAAGTCTTATTTTATTTAATTATATGTATTTCGATCCTTAAATGCACAACTCCAAATAATGCAAATTAGAAACTCCTTTCTAATTTCATTCTCGCCGCCAAGGACTACTGGGTTGTCATTTATCGAATCACATAGACATTTCTCTTTTTTATTAGTAGTGGTAGATTCTTTATCGATCATACATTATCTCCATGTATAACTTATTATACCCAAGCATACCCTTTGATATACCCTAAGGGTCTTAAGGAATAAGTCAAAGTATAACTCATCATACACAAGATACTATGATGATCTCAAGTCCAAGGATTACTTGACTACTATCACTACAGAATTCCTATCGACAGCAAATAAAACTCCATTAGGTATTCCTTAGCGAGCCAATGCTCAAAGGAACTTATTCTCTAATAAGCACCTACATACTACGCTTTAGTGTTCCACACAAATGATCATGAGATCAATCATCCTCATCCAATGAGCAAGCAACGATATGTACCAATCTATCCTGGATTCACTAATCCCCAATTTAGTAATCCAATGATTGGGAACTATTTTAGTTTTAAGCTTTCTAAGAATTTAGATCTCATTAGAATGATCATCATCATTATTCTAAAAGCATTGCTTAAAACTATGGGTTTATCACATATTATAAAAACAAAGATCATGTAGATAATTAAAAGCCTTTAATAAATTAATACTTTTTATTAATAAATGAATAAGATTGTTACAAAGTATATGCTTTATCATCAAACATGATCGGCTTGTGTGCATACTACTTTCAATCTCCCACTGCACTAAAGCCAATCGCCATGGTATCTTATACTCTTCTTCTCTAAGTGACGATTATCCCGTTGTTGGATAAGCTTTAGTTAATGGATATGTAATGTTGTTCATGAGAGTCCACTATCTCTATAGTGATTTCCCATCTTTCAATGATTCTAATAATCAAATGAAAGTGCCACAACACATGTTTAGATCCAAGATGAGACTTAGAACTATTCCTAGTTCTCAGAATGAACTTTAATCCAAACAATCAACTTCAGAAGCTTCATTTATAGCTATATACTTTGTCTTTATTACTAAACCAAAGAACTCTTTCATTGCTTTGAACCTTTCCAATTCAATCGCACCACCGCTCAAGATAACCCTTTACCTTAAAGTGGATTTTTCGTCATCTTGGTCTGTCTAAAAACTTTGAGTCCGTAAGCCCTCTAGTTTTAATTTAGACCCACCATGAATATGATCACATCCTTAGTGCCTTGCTAAGCACTTTAAGATGTTTTTCACCGACTTACATAGTGAACTTCTCCATATTATGACCGATCAACATCGTGTCTCGTACATTTCATTGCATACATGATTGTCACTCATGCAATCTCTCTTCTTCGTGAGTCTATGGGGACTATTAAGAGAGATACACTCCATAGCTCATCAACATGAGACATCTCTTGAGTTTGCCATGCTAAACGACTTTAGCATCAAATGAATATACGCTCCTCGGGTTAAGTCGAGCATCCTCTTAAATCTATCTATATAGATTTATATCCCCAATTAAGATACTCTTCCAAATCATTCATGGAGGAATGTTTAGACAACTTTATCTTTACTTGATTGTAGCATTGGTATGTAATTCCTCATCCGTAGTATATCAACATATAATACTAAAAATTTCACGACGCATTCTCCCAATAAAATCAAACTCTTTGATTTGTTCATCAAAACACACTTAGAAACTTGCTCTTACCTCATCGAATGTAACTCGATCATCATCTTCTATGATTCTATGTGCTCTCATCATCATCATCTATGATGAATCCATACCTCCTAGGTATCTTCGGTACTATTCCGCATTTATTTATCTTTGCATGCCAGGTACAATAGGTCTATCTATAGTGTTCCTCTTATTCGACTTTATAAGTGTTTTGTGGTTCTTGAACTCTTCAAGATCTATTATCCTCCCACTAGCCCTTTTTCAATGATAAACACCTTTATCTTGTAGCGCAGCGTGTTTCGCAACAAACACCTTTTGCTAAGTAGAATTATAGAACATATACCCTAAACTTACTTTAGGATGTCCCACAAATCAGATTTATAAAATCTTGTCCCAAGCTTATCCTTTGAAACCTTTTCACATAAGTCGACAACCCTTATCTTAACATACTTAAGATTAGAATCCTCCCCGTCCATAACTTTTATGGAGTCTTGGGGCCGGATTTTGAGGTTACCTTTTTCGTAGATATGCAACCATTTCTGTGACATGACCCTGTATGATACCGGAATGCTCGGAAAATCATTATGGACCGCACTACGTCCAACAAGGTACGATTTTTCATTCGTATACATCAATCAATTATTACAGATCGATGTGTCCATTATGAGAAAACCATTTGAGATGATCTAGAAACTTATCAGACAAGTATTTATTCCTCGATCTAATCAAAGAATCTTAATACTTTGCCAATTTGTTTCACTTCAAATTCTTTGAACCTTTCAAATAATTCACACTTGTATTTCAAAGAAATACACACATTCAACTCTTTGAATGATCATCTCCTTTTCTTATACTAATTTGTTCAATATGCAAAATTATTTTCACGTAAGTCAAGTATACAAAATTTATTAAGTAATATTCCATTTATACAAAACATTATTATTATAAATAGAACAACAATTGTTCTTAATTATAATACCAAAGATTTCATTGTCCAACAATAAAATGGAAATAATATTTTTAACAAGAACTGAATACAATAACAACTTATCGACTTAATAGATTTGCCTGTAGGCATTGCTAAACTATAAGTTTCTATAGCTAATGCAAAGAACCTTTGCTTCATTTTCCACACATAGATTACTTATCTTTGTTTAACTTTCTACTGCTTGGTCCCTTCATAAATCTATATTTATGATAACCAAAGCCAGTATCCAATACCCAAGTAGAACCTCGACTTAAAGAAAATTTATTTCAATCATGAACAAAAATCAGATTATGAACCAAACTTCACTAAGCTTCTTTTCGTTAGCCTCTCGCAAGATGCTTCGCAGCTTTTTCCAAAGGTCCGTGCTTATTGCAGTGGAAGCAAACTCCTTTGCTATCCGTGACGCTTTTGTTCTTATTATCCTTTGTTTATGCCTTTCTATTTACCTTCTTTGAATCGCTCTTCTTTTCGTAAGATCCTTTGGCCCCTACCAAGAAGACTTGGTCTTTCTTGATTGAAAGTGACTCTCAACATTTTTCAATATGTTAAG
Organism: Panax quinquefolius; assembly: GCA_020205615.1. Classification (NCBI taxonomy): domain Eukaryota; kingdom Viridiplantae; phylum Streptophyta; class Magnoliopsida; order Apiales; family Araliaceae; genus Panax; species Panax quinquefolius. The sequence continues at coordinate 35,746,980 of CM035161.1, read as the reverse complement.
CAAATCAACAAAGTTTCGATATCTAGCTTGTTCATATGAAAAATTCACAACAATTGTGAAAGGAGTCCGGAGTGAGTGCAAGATCAAATCTTGCTCAACTCTCCATCCATGACAAAACCATTGTCTAATCGATCAATCAAATTGATTATGTTAAGAACTTTTTGTCTGCATTTATAAGGTGCCATCGTCATTCTAGATCTAAGAGCTCCTTAGATATCTCGATATCTATCACCCCATTTTCCTCACCATCAACTACTTGATGTGCAGAATATAAGAGAGCATCCATAGTTTCATGCCGACGCCAAGCTCTCAAGTACTTTCATGGATGCGAGCATGATGCATCGAGCCAATCATGCATCATCTTGCCACTTTCTAAAAGTAGCAATGTCTTCCTCGTAGGCATTGTCTCAACCATTGCGTGGATAAAGCGACATGACATAAGATAGCTTTTCAAATATGAGAACTATTCTCAAATTCCTTAACCAATCCATTTAATTCTTTCGTTAATTTAAGCATCTAATATGCTTCATAAGTGATAGTAATTTTAGACATTGTAAAATTTCAGAAATGAATTTGTAATTAACAACATTTTAACATACATTCTTTTATTAATTACCAAAATAAATTAGGTCTTGTTTTAAATTGGTATCTCCCACTATTTTCTTCAAACTATATTACCCTCACTTATATAGTTCGCAAAAATCTAATTAAAGATTTGCTAGTGAGAATAAGGATCCCATTTCAAATGTATATAGCCTTGTGGTGACACAACAAACTATATATAAATAAATAGGTAGACAACTTTTTGTCAATTACATCAACTATGCAACTCCTTTTATTTTGCCTCTTAGATTATTTTGATCAAGTGGTGGCACATCCGAATCAAAATTATCCAAGTTAAGTCCGACCTAGCACTCCATATATTCAAAAAGAAAAATATCATCCTTGTGGTGACACAACAAAACAATATTGTTCAATTTTCTTTATAAGCATCAAATGTGATAAATTAACATCTTAAATACTTAATACTTGCCTTTGTGGTGACACAACAAACTCATATTAAATATTTAATACTCTATTAATTTTATCATGCTAGTAGGCTTACGCTCGATATTCCAAATATCTTTGAACGCTTAGACTTAATATAAAAAATTTCGAGGGTTTGTTATTAATTTGTCTCATCTCTGTTTAGCTACATTTATTATATATATATAAAATACGCCATTATATTAATGAACATGCAAGCATGTTTGCATAATATATAATATATATAAATATAGTAGCATGCATATATAGAATACTATATTCTACCCTTGATTGATTATGGACTTTTATTCTAGTTTGTTCACTAGAGCCACCAAGTGAACCAAAAGGTCAAACCCTAGGGGTGCAAGAAATAATATTTAAATATAACTATTACATTTAAACCCTGCTCCATTACAAACGGGTCTTCAAGCGCCTCATTGCTTTTTTTGATCTCTAATTTTCAAAATTAATTCTAACTATTCCTATTACAAAACTATTTAAAATAAATAGAAACCTCGATCAAAGCATCGAAGGGAAGTACATAGGAGGAGATAGAATTTACATTAAGAAAAATTAGAGAAGACGAGGTACGCAGAATCCCCATTTAATAAAAAACCCATACATTCATGCATCCAACTAAAATAAAATCCAATCACATCGTCAATAGTCCATAATCAATCCCATTTATTATCATACACATCACCATATGCATCAATAAATAACATTCATCTCATGAATAATAAACATTTAATATATATATTGATATCATTTAATGGGCAAATTTAGTTAGTATAAAATCTATTTTTGAATCAAAATAAACTCCTTTATTTTAATCCAAATTTAAATCAAAATAAAACTATTTTATTTTAATTTATCCTATTTTGAATAAAATAAACTATTTTATTTTAATCAAAATCTTTAATCAAAATAAACTCCTTTATTTTAATTAATTATGGAATCCAATTCCATGTAAAAAAAATCTTTAATTAAAATAAACTCTTTTATTTTAATTAATTATGAATCCAATTCCATGTAAAAAAAAAATTATTAAAGGAAACACGGATTATTCTTTCCTATTCACAAATAAACTCCTTTTTTGAATAATATGAAATCTTATTTCATATTTAAATAAACTCCTTTATTTAAGGAAATACTGATTCTCTTTCCTATTCACAAATAAACTCTTTTATTTTGAATAATATGAAATCTTATTTCATATCTAAATAAACTAAATTAAATAAACCTTTATTTTGGAAAAATAAAATCCAATTTCAACTCCAATTAGTTATCATGAATCCAATTCCAACTCTAATTATTAAGATGAAATTTAATTTTAAAATTAAAATAAATTACTTTTATTTTAAATTAAAATAAACCTTTTATTTAAGATTAAAATAAACCTTTTATTTTAATTATAAATTATTAAAATTATATATATATATATATATATATATAATATAAATTTATATTATATATATATATTATATATATATATAATATATATATATATATATATATATATATATATATATATATATATATATTGATATTATTAATACTTGTCGCTTTTTAAAAAAATTTATAATGTAATTCCGTGTATAATTGCTTGCTTCAAATTATTTTATATGGCAGGTTTCTATTTTTTTTTTTTTAAACAATTGGCCTGGTTTTAATTCCTTAAAATTTTCCAAGTCATTCTACCATCCTTTTTTTTTTTTTTTTTTTAATAATTTATTCACGTTGTAAAAACACGTGCGTTTAAAAAATATTTTTTTTTTTTTTTTTAAATATATATATCACAATGTTTTCAAAACCGATACCATCGATTTCTTAATTTTTAAAAAAAAAAAAAAATCCGTAATTTTTTGATTTTTGATTAATTTTTTTTTTTTTTTTTATTTAAAAATTTTATACAATAAAATTATGCCCAATTAAATTGTTCTAAACACATATCAATATACATATCAAATTAAAACAATTAATAATTCGCATAAAGGTTCGGGCTCGATGCCACCGTTAGGTTTGTAATATTCATAACGCAATCAAATTGCATAAAAAGTAGCTAAGCGCAAAAATCGTAGTTTAAAAATTTATTTACAAACCATATACCCGATCACCCTTTATGCATAATTATTAATTAAACGAAAAGATAAAGAATAAAATCATACCCTCAAGATCGAGCTTCCTCGTGTACAAGTTCACCTCCAAATCCTTTCGCTCAACTTGAATCCACCGGCTTTGGTTCCTTCCTTTGATCAACGTTAGCCACCCAAATGTTTGGCCTCTGAGAGATCCACCAAGGAAGAAAAAAATTCAAGAAGATGGGTGTTATGGCTAAAACCCTAGTTTTCTATCTCTATAGAAAAGCGCATACTCCCAACAAATTTGAATTATTACGATGCTTTGTTAAAGTCAACAACCCATACACCCATAATAAGACTCTCTTATTTATAGATGTGGGCAACCCATCTTAACAATTAAGGAATTGGGTTTTATTTAATTAATTAAATTCTTTTAATTAATTAAGCTCCCTAATCTTATTAGGATAATTAATTAAACTCCTTTAATTAATTTTCCTTCCTAATCCAATTAGAAATAAATGAGAGTACTTATATTAAATTAATTCCTAAACTCTTTTAGAAATTAAAATAATAATAATTGTAATAATATTAATAAGACTCCTCTTATTAATTTATATTTAATATTTCTAAAATATTAAATAATAATATTAAGCTATTTAATTTATTCTATCACCATAGATTAAATTAAATATACTTAACATATTATTACGATTATGCCATTAACTTCTTAAATAATTATTCTTCCTTTTACGGTGTGACCCTTTAGGTTCTCCATATTAAACCTATTGTGAATAAATCAATTAGAATAATTCTAATCTTATTTAAATAAATAAATTAAACAATTAATTTATTTAAATAAATAATATTTATTCTACAATAGGATAAGCCTCCCTAAATGATCAACGACTTTCCGATAATATAGATTTCAACATTAATCATTAAAGAACCTTTGAGTAAATAGTTACCGCATAATTCAATCCTTCCACCATACAATATCCCAATTAAATATAAGATATGGAATTACCACAAGTCTTATTTTATTTAATTATATGTATTTCGATCCTTAAATGCACAACTCCAAATAATGCAAATTAGAAACTCCTTTCTAATTTCATTCTCGCCGCCAAGGACTACTGGTTGTCATTTATCGAATCACATAGACATTTCTCTTCTTTTATTAGAAGTGGTAGATTCTTTATCGATCATACATTATCTCCATGTATAACTTATTATACCCAAGCATACCCTTTGATATACCCTAAGGGTCTTAAGGAATAAGTCAAAGTATAACTCATCATACACAAGATACTATGATGATCTCAAGTCCAAGGATTACTTGACTACTATCACTACAGAATTCCTATCGACAGCAAATAAAACTCCATTAGGTATTCCTTAGCGAGCCACGCTCAAAGAACTTATTCTCTAATAAGCACCTACATACTGCTTTTAGTGTTCCACACAAATGATCATGAGATCAATCATCCTCATCCAACGAGCAAGCAACGATGTACCAATCTATCCTGATTCACTAATCCCCAATTTAGTAATCCAATGATTGGGAACTATTTTAGTTTTAAGCTTTCTAAGAATTTAGATCTCATTAGAATGATCATCATCATTATTCTAAAAGCATTGCTTAAAACTACGGGTTTATCACATATTATAAAACAAAGATCACGTAGATAATTAAAAGCCTTTAATAAATTAATACTTTTTATTAATAAATGAATAAGATTGTTACAAAGTATATGCTTTATCATCAAACATGATCGGGTTTTGTGTGCATACTACTTAAGGTATAAACTTCGCAAGAATTTATAAATAATCTTACCCGTGATCACCTCGCTTTGGGTTTCTTCCTTTCCAAATACAACAAAACGCTTCTTCCCTAAATCGCTGATTTCGACTTTTCCGGGACAATTTTTGAGTCACCGTCTCTCACCGAACTAGGTTTTCGCTACTGATCATAATCTCGAGCGATATGTCCTTCCTTTCCATAATTATAGCATACCTTGAATGTTGTGGCGCTTGACCGATATGTCCTCTTTTCCGTGATTTGTAGCATATGACCGGTGGTCGCTTCTCCTCCCTTAGAACCAGCTTCACTTGCAAGACTGCCGCCTTCACATGGTCGTTGTTAAATCTCCTTTTTAAAATCTCCTCCCGACTCGCTTCTTCTATTTTCATGGATATGATTACCACCAGAGTGGTTACCATTTTTGTCCGTCTCGCTTTTCTCCTCCGGTTATCATTATTCGCTGATCGCTATCTCCGGTACGATCCTCGTTATGGTCCTCAAGTTGAATATACTCAAGTATCTCGCCTAACAATTGAGCCCCTGTTAACAACATCCGAATAGAGAGAAAAAATTATGAGAAATGAGATATTGTCGACGCCGGGTTTCAAACCTCTCGTAAACATCCGCGCCATAATGCTCCTCATTCTCCACCAAATGAGGTGCAAACTCGGATAACTCGCAAACTTTGCCTCGCATCGAGACACCGCCATGTTGTTTTGTTCCAATCTGATGAACTCCACTTCCTTCATATAACGAACACTTTCGTGAAAGTATTTGTCATTAAATAGCTTCAAACGCCTCCCAAGACATGCCGAAAAGCGGGCGGATGGGTACGCTTCACGACTCTCCCACCAAGAGTCCGCCTTCGCCACTTTAACATAAAGGTGGCGAATGGAACCTTCGTTTCTCCGCGCATCCCAAGACATCGAATATCTTGGTAATTTGCTTGACCCATGTTTCCGCCATGATCGGATCTCGCTTTCCCTTAAATTCGTGGTCCCAACTTTTGAATCGCTTGGGTCAGGACAAACCCGTGAATTGCTATCATTTCCTCCTCAGATTTTGAACACGAAGTCTCCTCGTCTCGATTTTGCATGAACCGCAAAAAACTTCTAAACATCCCCTCGCTCATCATCTCGCTTTCAATGGTGTTGTTCACAGAGGAACATTGCCACTGTTGCACGCTCTCCTCGTTGGTGAGTACAGTAAGCTCCACTGGCCTCATTTCCATTGTTAATATTCTCACGACATTCTCAAATACCGCCATAAAACAAGGGTTAATTAAGGAAATCAATATATCACATAATATCCCTATATACCGACCAACTAACAAATAAGCTTAGTAGGACACACTAGCAAGGATTTACTCGTCTCTCCCTCCTAGTTCTATTCCCCGATCTCCGCCAGAGATCATATCCCTAAGCTCGATACCAACCGTGACGCCCCAAAATAGGTATACATCACCCATTCCGAGTTGTCAATACATGGTATGTAAACAACTACAACTTTATTATTACAACAAGAAAACTATGAGTTTAAATACAAATATTATCTTCTGCATAATATCTATACTCAAATAAATCCTCATCACATTTATCGATACATTATTTTACAAAATGGTGAGGACTACTAAACAACTCTCTCTAGAACCTTCATTCCATACCCGACTGCATTCTCGCTATATTCTCGCCTCCCGAGAAAAAATGGAACAAAAAGGAAAAGGGTGAGCTCAACTAGCCCAAGAAAGAATATTACGACTAAGATAATATACAACAAATTATCATTAGTCTTCAACAGGAAAAAATCTAATAGAATACAATAGACAACAAATTTTAAATCAATATTCGCAATGGAAATAATAATTCATTAGAAGAGTTAAGTAGAGAATGCAAACTACTATCTTCCATGTATGAATTTAAAAGTTCATCGCCTATCTTTTATCCCCGTAACATCAATCAATATATATCCGAATCAAATATTCATCTTTGCACTACAGCCAAAGATATTCATCACCGGGTCATGTTCATCTAAACACTGCTCATCTTTGCACTACAAAGCCAAAGATATTCTTCAGAAATCATTCATCTTTGCACTACAGCCAAAGATATTCCATAATATCATCATTTAAGACCAAGATGATGAAAAATATTTTTAAAGAAACGAATCCAAAGGAAACAAAATGACAAGGATTAAGGATTAAGGATTCGTATTTGTTTTATCCACGCCCAAAAATACCTCAAAAATAATCATAGGGTGTAAAATTCAAGAATGATCAAAACATGGATACAATCAAAGCTAGTATCCGTAATAGATATTTTGGACTAAAAGAAAAATTTTCATTTTCGATGAATAAAGGCCAGATTCGTAAATAAGGTCAGATACGTGAATAAAGGTCGTGATACGTGAATAGTAATTTCGACACCAAAAGTTCCAAATTTGATAAAAACTTCGATCAATATTTCAACATAATGATATTGAAGAAATAATATCATTACGAAAAAAAAATATCCCTTACCTCGAAAGATCAAGATTTAAAAATTAAACACCTGGATATAAAGGCTATGACTTGAACTTGCACCGATAGCAATACTCAAATTATACTCAAAATACTCACAAGAATACGCCGATAATATAGAGAGAGAAAACTTCAGCTTTCGTGTGATTTTCAATTCTAACCTAAGACCCTATTTATAGAAAATCGCTAGAACACCAAAGTTAGTAAAATTTAATATAATATTAATATATTATATATAAATTCCTACGCACACAATCTATGATCTGAATTCAGCCATGCTTGACAACAAATAAGTCTACCAAATAAATCAAAAAACGTTTTTTATTATTTAAAATAATTAAAACTTCCAAAAATCAATTATTCAGAATTTCGTAACATCAATAATTCATAATAAATAGCCCTTTATCATAAAATTCAAATTTCATGAGTTTTTATAGGAAATTAAATTTCTACAACTTTACGTAAGAAAAAGTTTTTCCAAATTCCAAATGTAAATTGACCAAATACACAAACGGGAGCGATTTTACAGTCTATAATCAAATTTCAGTCAATAAATGGGGTCCACCGACATGTTTAACATGTTTTAAATATTTATTGCAACAAAAATACTCTTCCTCCTCGTATACTCATATATCCCACATTCATTGTAAAAATATCACCATTATTATATTATTAAAATATAATAATATATTAAATCTTATCGTAAAAAGATAAAATTTCAATTTTCAACAATTGTCACATTAAAATTTTTCTCCATCTATATCCACATAAAATCAATATTTTCCTCATCATATGAATCAATAATTAATTATTCACAAATAATATTACGTAATCACAATATCGACAACTGTGCGCTCCTGTGAAAGAGGGGCTTTCCAATAAGAATTTCTCCTCATCAAGCCACAGCAATTAGGTGACCAAACCTCTCCTTAGATGTAACTTTCTAGACATTGCTAATAATGTTATCTAATAATATTATTCAGATAATATGAATTATTGCTTCGATAATGAAAAATATCGTAAATAATGACAATTATCAAACAACAAAGAATATAAAATATCAACGCAAAGAATTATTAATCAATAAAATAAAATATCGAATAAGAATTACTATAACCATTATCGAAAGTGCCTTCACGTAAGAATCAATAATTGGTGTAATACCGCATGCTACCGTGTGTTTTAACCAACCGAGTATTTTAACAAGATAATTGTAGAATAACTACGCCAAGTTATTTTTAACCAACTTATATTTGTCGCTTTCTTCATCCAATCGCTCACTTATGGGGCCCACATACGGTCGCTACCGTCGCCGCATTTAATATTCCCGACAAAGATTTAATATTCCACGACCAAACGAATATTCCCGACAACAATGAATATTTTATAACCACTTGCTTATTTTGAAATATTTACATGATTTTACCCCTAACTATCCACATTAATCACATCAACCCTTACTATTTCAAAATAATAATAGAGAAAATTAAATTTCATTAATAATAAGTTGGGGTCTTACAATTTCACCATGTATGCGGTACTTCGCATAGACAAGTTATTAAAACATAATAATAAGGAATGGAATAACAGAAGAAGATCACCATATATGCGGTACTTCGCATAAACAGGTTATTCCAACATAATAATAAAGAATGGAATAACAGAAGTTTTCTTCATGAATACGAAAGAAATAATACCCCTTACGGGTACAACAAATAATATCCCTTACATGTACAACAAATAATATCCCTTATAGGTAGAACAAATAATATCCCTTACCTTTGAAAGAAGAGTACTCCAACTAGTAGGGCGATGATATACTCGAAGAAAACTTGCACTATGCTCAAAGCTTTCTTAAACTCTAAAGAAATACGCTCAAGATTATAGAAGAAGAACTCTCTCATAGTTTCTCTCTCTAGAGTTTCAAAGAATTCGTAAGAAATAATGAAGGAATGAGCTTCTATTTATAGGAGAATGGATCCATAAGAACTAATTCATGAACTGTTAGATTAATTTACTTTTAAACGGACGGTCCAAATTGATTAACAATAAAATATAATATATTCTATTTATAATCTAATAAAATGAATAACTTTATAAAACTATTCTGCTTTATATAAAAAGATTTTACTATCGCAAACACTACGCAAATACTATGCAAATACTATGCATAATAAAATATAATATATTCTAATTATCATTCTAATAAAATAGATAACTTTATAAAAGTATTCGCTTTTATATAAAAAGATTTTACTATTAGCCTAATAAAACGAATAACTTTATAAAAGTATTCTGCTTTATATAAAAAAAGCTTTTCTCGCTTTTATTACATTAATAATACTAATAAAACAAAACTTCATCATCACTTACTTTGAAAAATTTTCAAATGTCACCCTTAACTTTAAACTTTTATCAATTTAACTATTCACCAAAATAGAAAAATTGAATACTTTTATTTCATAAAATTCGGGTCTCACAAAGAATGCAGGATGATGTGGATTATTTATTGCTTCTAGTCCCAACGATAAAAGTAATGAAAACCTTTTAAATCATAAAAGATAGTAGATTTTATTCTCTACTTGACTTTTTAATGGATTGCTTATTTCACGCAGCTTAAACTTGATGTTTGTTATATTGTGTCGGCTTTAACACTGTTGAAGGCTAACGATAATTTATTCCGTATTATCTTAGTCATAATATTTCTTACTGGGCTAGTTGAGCTCACCCTCTTACTTTCATTGTTCTCTTCAGGAAATGAGAACATATCAGGGACTAGTCGGGGAATGGAGTAACGATCCAAATAATAGCATTAGTAGTCCTCACTATTCTATGAAATAGTATGATAATAAATGTAATGAGGACTCAATTGAGTGTGGATATTGTCTAGATGACAATATTTGTATTAAAACTCACAACATATGTTTTGTCGTATTTTACACGACTATTGTATAATTAAGTTGTATTTGAATTTTGTACCATGTATTTGGCGACTCAAGATGGGTGATGTATACCTATTTTGGGGGCGTCACAATAGTACCTCCATCTATACCTCCATTTTTAAATTAGTCATGCAAGTATTATCAATCTTGCACCAACTCCCCTAATAGTACAAGAATATGAATCAATAGTACACACATGTGAACAAATAGTTATAATCATGTGAATTAATAGCAATTAATTGCTCATTTACCCGATTAATTACCTGGTTGGTCAATATAACTTCCAGACATCAATTACTATCAAAATAAATGTCGATTTCCACTAACACTAATAATCTCAACACAATGGAAATATTTTTCTCAACAATTTCATTTTTGAAATTTTGAAGTTTGACTTTTTCCAAAAAAAGTCAACTATTGACTTGTTTGACCAAAAAGTCAACCCCGACAAATTTTGTGTTTAGTCTATTTCTACTAATTTCATTGTTTCGGACTCAAATATCACGTCCACGTCTCCAAATTCAACTCCGAACTCAAATTCAATTTTTAATAACATTCATCATTAATATTATAACTCACAATATTTAACAATCAGGTCGTTCCCAAGAAAAAGAGGGGGCTTTCCGATAAGGATTTCTCCTTATTAGCGCGCAATTAGGTGACCAAACCTCTCCTTGACAGAACTTCTAGACATTATCAATATTGCAAATAATAATATGAATAACTTTACCGTCTCAATTATTGATTTAGTAATATAAATAATGCAGATGATACTATGATAATAATTGAATCAATAATATGAGAGATATGATGCATCAATTACTGTAGCAATAATTGAGTATAACTGAGTGACTTCTTACGTAAGCATCAATAATCAATACCGTAATTACTATGCAACCACGCCAGACATCGCATTTTTTTACTACCGGGTAGTTCAACAGTTTTAACGGCTACACTCGCCGTTATTTTTATAAAAAGATAATTCTATCGTTTTCTTACTACGACAATACTTCTATTGTGGGGTCCACCAATGATTGTGCCATCGTACGGATATTCCCCGATAAAAAAAATATTCCCCGACCAAACGAATAAAAACTTGCTTACTTTGTAAAATTTTCAAATATCACCCTTAACTTTAACCCTTTATCAATTTAATCATTTACTAAATAAAATAATAATAAGAAAATTGAATACTTTCATTTCATAAAATTCGGGGTCTCGCATCCCTAGAGTTTTTAACTCTATCTTCATCATTTGTAAGTTATACGAAATGAGTTTTTGTGTTAACAACATCGCACTCGTAAACGCATACGATCTTCTACTCAACGCGTCAGCTACCATGTTCGCTTCTTCCACGATGATATCGAATGATATAGTCGTAATCTTCAATGTACTTCGAGCCAACGCTCTTTTATTATAATGCTCGCTTTAGTTGAAGAAATATTTGAGGGTTTTAGAAATGGGTTTTGTATCGGGGTCAAATACAAAATTCGATTTCACGCCTGGGGTATGCCAAGAAGTCTTCAAGAATACGTCAGAAATTTATTAACGATAGAAATATCATTTAAAAATCGTGACTTCATCCAAGACTTGGATAGATATGAAATGAAGGTTTCTATTAACGGTTTCAACCGATAAGTCAAAGTCTAATTTCTCCGAAGTCAAATTTAAACGTTGAGCGCAAGCAAGAGAGATAAAAGAATGGGTAGAACAGGTATCTAATAAGGTATAGACTTCGCAAGAATTTATAATTAAGTAACCTATGCTAACTTCGTTCGGGTTACTCGCTTTTTGAGAAGTCACAAAAAACGCCTTCCCTAAAACCATCGACTTTGTTTTGTCCAGATCCGCTTTGGTGCCACCGTCCCAACAGGACTTGACTTTGGTGCACGACAAAATTGGGCTAGGTTACCTTCTTTTCCAAAATTGTAACATGTTTTGGACTGCATCACGCAGTTTGGACAGATATGTCCCTCCCCTCCGCATTTGAAACATATAATTAGTTGTCGTTCTCCTTCCTTGAAAACGGGTGTTGGTGCTGTTGTCTTTCCATCATTGTTGAACCTTCTCTTATTGAAATTTTCACTCCTATTATCTTGGCCATGATTACCACCGAAGTGGATACCATTCTTGGCATGATAATTTCCCCCATGATGGTTATCATTGTTCACGGATCATTGCCACCCTGGACGATTATTATCGTGTTGTTGGTCGTTGCTTTTTGTGTGCTTAACTCATTATCGCGCTCCAATAATCGAGCCCTATTCACAACATCTGAATATAAACAAAGTTTGTGAGAAATGAGGTATTGACGTATATCGGGTTTCAAATCTCTTAGAAATATTCGTGTCATTCGCTCCTCATTATCGACCAAATGGGATGCAAACCGGGATAACTCCGCAAATTTAGCCTCGTATTACGACACAGTCATATTATTTTTCTCCAACTTGATGAACTCCACCTCTTTCATGTGACGAATACTTTTGGGAAAGTACTTGTAGTTGAACAGTTCTTGGAACTTCTCCCAAGACATCTTGAGTCGCACGATCGGGTACGCTTTTACGATTCCCACCAATAATCACTTTTTCACGTAACATAAAGGTGGCGGAGGAACCTTTTGCTCCTCGGAGCATCTCAAGACATCAAATATCTTGGTGATCTGCTTTAACCACGTCTCCGCCTTAAGTGGTTCTGGCTTTCCCAAAAACTCCGACGGTCCCAGATCCTTAAACTACTTAGCAGTGACTAGCCGTGGGTTGCCATTGATTCCACCTGCATTTTAAACAGGAGTCTCTCTCGCCTGATGTTGCATGAATTGCATAAAGCCTCTGAACATCCCATTGTTTATCATCTGATCGGTGTTGTTATTTACCTAAGGATTATTTTCTTCCTGTTGCACATTATCCTTGGTATTGATCGTTGGTGACTTATCGGTCTCGTGTGCTTCATTGCTGATCTCAACATTTTTAGATGCCATTTTCAAACACTGTCACAAAACAAGGGTTAATTGACATATCACATATTATCCCTATACTCTGATCGACCAATTAAATACCCAATAAACTTAGGTAGGTCATACTAGCGAAGGAATTCTCCGTCTCTCCCCTCCTAGTTCTTGTCTCACATCTCAGCCAGGGATCATATCCCTAAGCTTTGATACCAACTGTGATGCCCCCAAAACAGGTATACATCACCCATCTTGAGTCGCCAAATACATGGTACATAAATCAAATACAAACTTAATTATACAACAGTCATGTACAATACGACAAAACATAGCTGAGAGTTTAAACAAGAATATTGCATTCTAGACAATATCCACTCTCAATGGAGTCCTTATTATAATTATTATCACACTATTTCACAGATTAGTGAGGACTACTAAAGCCATTTATCTTGGACCATCACTCCATTCCCCGACTCGTCCTAGCTATATTCTCATTTTCTGAAGAGAACAATAAAAAAAAGGGTGAGCTCAACTAGCCCAGTAAGAAATATTATGACTAAGATAATGCAGAATAAATTATCTTTAGCCTTCAACAGTATAATAACTGATAGAATACAATAGACAACAAGTTTTAGATCAACAACTGCAGTGGAAATAAGCAATCCATTAGAAGAGTCAAGTAGAGCATAAAATCTACTATCTTCTATGATTTAAAATGTTTTTCATCAACTTTATCTCTGAGACTCAGCTTAATAAATAAACCACATCATCGAATCATCCCTGCACTACGGGCCAAGGATATTCATGAAATCATCAATGGTCATGACTATACCGAATAATCCCTGGTCATAATCATACCAAAAACTATCCATCAATGCACTACAGGCCATTGAGGACTTTTACCATATCATTCGTTACATTACGGTCATGATTATACCGAATAATCCTTGGTCATAATCATACCAAGTCCATCTATGCACGTAAGCCTAAGATGACTTTAATCACAATATAAGCATGAGGATGATGACAATGACATAATAATTCAATAAAACAAGTTCAAGGATAAATTTTAAAGATTTATAATTTAATTTATCCAGGAATCAATAACGTCCAAATTGTCAACATGATATTGCTTTGTGGAGTAAAATTCAAGAATAATATTCATGTACCAAAAATAATTTGGATGAAAAGAGATATATATTTTTGGTGAATAGTACTTGAGAATAGTATCCCGTGAATAGTACCTTCGACACAAAAAGTGTCCCGAATACCCGAGTGAATGATACTAGAGTGAATAGTAATCGGGTGAATAGTAACTCGTGAATAAGAACTCGTGAATAGTACTTCCGCAAAAAAGTACCCTTAATACCCGAAAGTGAATAATACTAGAGTGAATAAGAATCAGTGAATATTAACTCGTAATGTAAAAATACCAAAGAAAATGATATTTCATGATGAGTACAAAAGAAATGATATCCCGTATGAGTATAATAGAATATACTGAATCTAAAATGGATTTTCACGCCATGCGGTAATCCACGTAGATGCATCATTTCCACAATTTAATAAAGAATGAATACAAAGGATCATTCACCATACATGCGGAATCCACATGCATGTTATTCCAATGTAATAATAAAGAATGGAATAATGTAAGAATTCACCATGTATGCGATAGACCGCATGTATAGGTTATTCCCAAATGTAATAATAAAGAATGTAACCAGTCACGTGTAATCCGCATGCACAGATATTCTAATGTAATAATAAAGAATGGAACCAGTGTCACGCATAATCCGCATGCATGTGATATTCCCAAATGTAATAATAAAGAATGGAATAACAACAATTCACTGTGCATGCGATAGATCGCATGCATAAAGTTATTCCAATGTAATAATAAAGAATTGAATAACAACAGAATTCACCGTGCATGCGATAGAATCGCATGACATGTGTTATTCCAATCAATAATAAAGAATGGAATAATAGAAGAATTTCACCATGTATGCGGTACTTCGCATAAACAGGTTATTCTAATATAATAATAAAGAATGGAATAACAACCCTTACGAGTATTAAAAGAAAATAACTCTCTTAATGAATACGAAAGAAATAATGCCCCTTACCTTAGAAGAAAACTGGATACTGGAATAGTGAGGTAGCATACTTCTTTTCTTCTTTCTCTCTATAATTTCTCTCTATAATAATTGCTCTATAGCTTTAGTGACTTGGTGAGAAATGAAGGAAGAAAGAGCTTCTATTTATAGGAAAATATAGTTTTAATAATTACACATTTTGGGGCTCAAAATATTACAGTATAATACCTTTCCCATTTTCTTCCTTTTTAATTTAGTCCTGCAAGTATTATCAAACTTGGACCACCTCCCCTAATAGTAAATCATGTGAATCAATAGTAAAATCATGTGACTCAATAGTATAATCATGTAAAAAAACTAATTACAGTATAGTACCTTCATCTATACCTCCATTTTTAACTTAGTCATGCAAGTATTATCAATCTTGCACCAATTCCTCTAATAGTAAATCATGTGAATCAATAGTACACACATGTGAACACATAGTTATAAGCATATGAATTAATAGCAATTAATTGCTCATTTATCCGATTAATTACCCGATTGGTCAATATAACCTCTAGACATCAATTATTATCGAAATAAATGTCGATTTCCACAAACACTAATAATCCCAACACAATGGAACTATCAATTTCATCTTTAATCAACACGAACTTATTCATCATTAATATTATAATTCACAATATTTACAATCGGTGGTTCGAGAAAGAGAAGCTTTCATAAGGATTTCTCCTTATTGGCGCCAATTAGGTGACCAAACTTCTCCTTGACAACTCACATTGTCAATATTGCAACAATAATATAAATAACTTTTGTCTCTCAATTATTGATTTAATAATATAACATATTATCTGATGATCTTGACAATAATTGAATCGATAATATGCAATAATATTATTGACTACGTAAAATCGATAATCAATCTGGTTTATTCTTGTCTGACCACCGTATTACTATACTTTTACTCACAGGTAGTTCAGCGCTTTTAACGGTTACACTTAGCTTATTTTATAAAAGATAATTACGTCATTTTTTAACTACTGATAATACTTCCATTGTGGGGTCCACTAATGATTGTATCATTGACGGATATTCCTCGATAAAGAATATTCTCCGACCAAACGAATATTTTATAACAACATGCATACTTTGCAAAAAAATTCACATATCACCCTTAATTATAATCTTTTATCAATTTAACCATTTACGAAATAAAATAATAATTATAAGAAAATTGAATACTTTTATTTCATAAAATTCGGGGTCTCACAAGGTACCCTCACCTTTTCGAAACACCAGGTACGTACGTCAATTTCGAGGATGAAATTTCATAAGGAGGGAGGTTGTAAGACCCCGATTTTTTTTATATAAATAAAATTGAATTTCCTCTATTTATTATCTTGAAATAATAAGGAGTTAATTTGATATAATATTTTGGTTATGAGTGAAATGTGCAAATTTTACAAAATAAGCAAGTGGTTATAAAATATTCATTTTTGTCGGAGAATATTCGTTGTCGTGGAATATTCTTGTTATCTGGGAATATTCGTATTTACTCAAGCATGTTATTTGTGGGCCCCATAATGTAATAATTGTCGATGAAGAAAAACGACAAGTTTGAGTTTTTATAAATAATTCATAGAGTTTTACCGCTAAAACCGCTGAAATACCCTTAGAATAAAAGTACAAGAATACGCTGGGTTGATAAGAGTATACTAGATTGATTATCGATGCTTACGCTAAGTCACCCAGCTTATACTCAATTATTGCTACATGAATTGTTGCATCGTATTCTTATATTATTGATTCAATTATTTTTACAAAGATCATCCGCATAATATTTTATATTATTAAATCAATAATTGAGACAACAGTTATTTATATTATTATTTGCAATATCGACAATGTCTAGAAGTTCACGGTCGAGAGGTTTAGTCACTTAATTACTCGCCAATGTGGAGAAATCCTTATTGAAAGCCCCCTCTTTCCTGGGAACGACCTGGTTGTTAAATATTGCGAATTATAATAATGATGATAAATGTTATTAAAAATATTGAGGAGATTTTTATGAAGTATTTATTGTATTTATGGACCCCCCATTTATTTATTTTTCAAAATAATCTAGAGAAAATTATTCATTATATATATATATATATAACTCTTATATATATAATATATATACTACGATGGCATGAATGATTATTAAGGGGGAATAAGGTTATCAGGGGGGAGTACTATTATAATGATTATATATATATATATATATATATATTTTTAATAAGTTTTGTTTTTTATGAAAAAATAGAATATATTATATTTTATTTGCATAGTGTTTTACTATGCAATGCACGGTAAGTTATGTGATATGAGAAGTTGGCGCCCGTGAAAATCGCACTGCTCACCCGTGAATTTTTTTTCAAATAGTAACCTTTCCATTCTCCTATAAATAGGATGCTTAGTTAGAATTGAAAATTACACCAGAATCAGAGAATTCTTCTTCTATAATCTTGAGCGTATTTCTTTAGAGTTTAAGGAAGCTTTGAACGTAGAAAATAGTTCAAGTTTTCTTCAAGAATATCCCCGCTATACCAGTTGGAATACTCTTCTTTTCAAGGTAAAGGATGTTATTTTCTTTTTAAATGATATTATTTTCTTCAATATCATTATGCCGAAATATTGATATGAGTTTGATTGTGGAATTTCTACCTTTTTGTGTCAGGATTACTATTCACGTATACGGCACTATTCATGTATACAACACTATTCACGAATACAACATTATTCACTGAAAAATAAAATTTTCTCTTTTTCGTCTCAGATGTCTTTTATGGTTACTATCTTTGATTATATTCATGTTTTGATCTTTATTTTTGAATTCTACTTCACAATTGGTTATTATGGAGTATTATTGAATTTGGAATAACCGAAATACGAATCCCTAATATTTGTCCTTCTGTCTCACTGGATTCGTTCTCTAAAATATTTTTCATCATCCTCAGTCCTTAATGGTGATATTGATGAATATCTTTGGCCGTAGTAGTCAGCAAAGATGAACAGTGTTGAGATGAATACGACTAACCGGTGATATAAATGAATATCTTTGGCCGTTAGTGCAAAGATGAATATTTGATTCAAGATGTATATTGATTGATATATGTTATAGGGATAAAATATTAATGATGGACTTTTAAATTCATAGATGATAGTAGATTTTATTCTCTACTTAACTCTTTTAATGAATTGTTGTTTCCGCTGCAGTTGTTGATCTAAAACTTGTTGTCTATTATATTCTATCAGATTTTTCCATGTTGAAGACTAAGGATAATTTGTTGTATATTATTTTAGTCATAATATTTCTTTACTGGGCTAGTTGAACTCACCATTTTCCTTTTTGTTCTATTTTTCTTCTAAGGAGGTGAGAATTTAGCAGGAACTAGCCGGGGTATGGAGTGATGGTCCAAGGCAGTTGTTATAGTAGTTCTCACTATTTTGTAAAATAGTGTATCAATAAGTGTAATGAGGACTTATTTGAGTGTGGATATTGTCTAGAATACAATATTTGTATTTAAACACAATATTTGTGCTTTCGTATTTTGTACGGCAATTGTATTAATGATATTGTAGTTGTTTCTGTACCATGTATTTGGCGACTCAGAATGAGTGATGTATACCTATTTTGGGGGCGTCACAAGTGTCGTATTCGTGAATAGTGCCATATACGTGAATAGTGTCATATACGTGAATAGTAACTCTGACATAAAAAGGTAGAAATTCTACAATAAAATTCATACAAATATTTCGGCATAATGATATTGAAAGAAATAATATCATTTACGAAGGAAATAACATCCCTTACCTCAAAAGAACAGTACTTCTGACCGGAATATCGGATGAAATATTGAAGGAAACTTGCACTGAATAGCAACTCTCAAAGTATCTAAATACTCACAAAATACGCTTGATAATATAGAGAGAGAGAAAGCTTATGTTTCTGGTGTGATTTTCAATTATAAACTAAGCACCTATTTATAGGAAAATGCCAAAGCTGACTAACCTGCTATCTGATGGCTTTACCTGTTACTATTCATGCCCACCACTTTTGAAATAAAATTTTAGCACATTTCTCACCAACCAAAAGTGGGGCCCACCCATTCTAGAAATTTCCAAAATATTTTACCATTTAAACAATAATCAAAAAATTCAATAATTCATAATAAATAGCCCTTTTATCAGAAAAATATAAATTTTATGTCCATTCCATAGGAAATTAAATTCTTAACAACTTTGTAGATTTAAGTTTTTTCAAATTCCAAACAAAAAATGACCGAAATTCACATACGGACGATTTTCAACACCTCTATTACGACAAAATACTGATAAAACACTCCAGCATTATTTCCTTCATTTATAATCACATAAAATAAATATTTTCCTATCCTTCATTTATATCCACATAAAATAAATATTTCCTTATTATATAAATTAATAATTAATTATTCACAAATAATATTACATAATCACAATTATGACAACCAGGTCGTTTTTAGGAAAGAGGGGGCTTTCCGATAAGGATTTCTCCCTACTAGCGCGCAATTAGGTGACCAAACCCCTTTTCTAAACAGAACTTCCTTAGAAATTGCCAATAATGCTATCTAATAATATTATTCAAATAATATGAATTATTAATCTGATAATGAAAAATACTGTGCACTGACAATTATTGAAACAATAATAATATAAAATATCAACGTAGCAATTATTGAATCAAAAAAATAAAATATTGAACATTAATTACTATAAAAATTATTGAGTAGTGTCTTCTTACGTAATAATCAATAATTCAAAATATTGTGCAATATCGTGTGCTACCTTACAACCACGCGTATTACTGTATTTTAACCATCAGGTAATCCAACAGTGTTAACGGTAAAAATTACGCCGTTATTTATAAAAACTCAAACTTGTCGTTTTCTTCATCCGACCGTTTTCCGTTATGGGGCCCAATAAATGGTCATAAGGTCGTGCATTTAATATTCCCCGACAAAGAAAAATATTCTACGACCAAACGAATATTCCCCGACAACAATGAATATTTTATAACTACTTGCTTATTTTGTAAAATTTGCACATTTCACCCATAGTCAAAGTATTATATCAAATTAACTCTTTATTATTTCAAGATAATGAATAGAGGAAATTCAGTTTTATTTTTAAAAATTTGGGGTCTTACAGGTGGTCCAACCAATAAACTCGGTTAATTGACCCATTTGACCCGATTTTTAATTAATTTATTTATTTACAAAAAAAAATTTAATATTAAAATTAGCCACTTTTATTAATTTTGTAACTCATCTTTATTATGTTTTAATTCATAGAAAAACTTTAAATTTTTATTAATTTCTAATAATATATATTAATGACGTCAATAACGGTTCGACTACTGGTTGGACCAGTGATTCATCTACCTGGTATGTTTTTTCGGTTTGATGAACGGTCCGGTTCTAAGAATCTTATATATTTATATATTATTGTCTTATTTTTTCACATTCACGTAATCACATTTCACATTTAATATATTTTTCTCATTCAAATTTACATAATCAAAATTTACATTTGATATAAAATTATTTGACATATAAAATATTTTTCTTAATTTTTTTAGTGAGGATATGGATTACACTTTGTTTGGTTTTTTAGTTAGAAAATAATAGGAAAGTAACTTCTCTTTTTGAGTTATATAAGAAAAAATTTATTCCTTTTATTTTACAATTAGAGATATATTCTATTCGCTCCAAATTATAAGAACATTATAAATTTTTGAAAATCAATTAAAGATATTTTAAAACTCAAAATTGAGATGATTTATTAAAAAATAATAAATCTTATAATGAGTAATACTTTTTAGATAAAGTGTAATAATCATCATAGTATTGAGTAAAATTAATGGAATCCATATTAATTTTAAACTTGAAAATGTCTTAAGTTAACTTAAAAAAGTCAAGAATAATTAAATATTTTGAAATTGATAAAGTATTTTAAAATTAATAATTTTAAAAACTTTTTTTTGAACGTACTCTTCACATTTGTTAAGAGTATGTGTGGGATTACTTAGAAAATATGATTATTGATTTTTAATAATGTTTTTTTTATTATAATCAATTTTTAAAAAGTAGTGTGTGTTTGGTAAAGAAAAAAAATACTTAGATTAGTAAAAGTGAAACATGTTTGACATAATTTTTTTACTAATAACTTATTTCAAATATAAATTATTAAAAAGAATGTTTTTAAAATTAAAGAAGGGTAATGAATGAAATTACTAAAATAAATAAGGATATATTAGTAATATACTTGGTCAAACATGATTATTAGATTTGACAAATAATTAGAAATTCCAAATTAGAATTTTTGAATATTTTCATAAAAAGTGGATTAGTAAATGTCTTATGCATTAAGGAATTAAGGTTAAACATCAATAATCTAGTGGACTATTACAACCCTTGGAGATTTCGGAGTGAAAGTGGGAACACATTATACGATGAATTTTATGGTAAGACTTCCACATCGTCAGAGGAGTTTGATGTTATTTGGGTGATTCTGGATCGACTTACGAAATCTACTCACTTTTTATCGATTAAAGTAAAATTTAATTGAGAACAATTAGCGAGGCTCTACATTAAGGAAAGTATTTCTCGTTATGGAGTTTCGGTGTTAATTGTGTCTGATCGAGACTCACGCTTTATGTCAAATTTCTGGAAGGGTCTTCTAGAACAATTAAGAACTCAGGTAAAATTGACCACTACGTATGATGGATAGAGCGAGATGATGATTCAAACTTTGGAGGACATGTTTAGAGCTTATGTTATGGATTTCAAGGGTAGCTGAAATGGTCATTCACCGTTGACAAAGTTCGGGTACAACAATAACTAGCATGCTAGCATTGGAATGTCATCTTTTGTGTTGGGACAAAGTTGAAGAGCGGCAATTGCTCATATCAGAACTGATGCAGCAGATTGCGAATATCATTAAAGTGTAATCCATCATCGCAAAACGATTGTAAAATTTATCTATATATAAAATTTAATTTTAAACCCCTAATAAATACTAATAGAATAATGAATTTGAGCCTTAGGTGTGATTTGATTTAATTTGAATACTGGATTTGAGGCCGGTTATTACAATGGCGATATCCTCCAATATACTCTTTTGCCTTTCGTTTCCATCATCTAACCAACTAATTTAATTGTACTTAATTCCCTCAACTTAATCGACTTTGAAATCATACAAATTCTCTACAAAACAAATTCTGTTATGAAAAGATTTGGCACATTAAACATCTTAATAAATTAAATATGATAATATAACACATACATAATCTCTCAAGAAGACAAAGTCATACTATACATATTATGAAAGAAAATTGAGTTTATTTATTTTTCTCCCATCCAAACAAACTTATAATAATCTCTCATGGAGCTAAAATCCTTGTACTTTTTCTTGTTAAATCTTCTCATTTGTGTTTTATGTTTTCCATCATTTTACCTGCAACATTAGAAATAATTTCATATGATAATTTCAACATAATAAGAATCCCAAATAGACGAGAGTATTTATTAATAGAAATTAAAAAGAAAAGAAAAAAAGGACATACCTTTACTAAACTTGTCGATGCATGGTTGAGGGCATGTTCTATAACAATCATTGAGGCAAATTTCGTTTAAAATACCAGTCCAAAAATTATAACAATTACGAAAACATTTGTGACAACAATCTAGAGTGCTTCCAATAGCTTCAACCATCGAAGATCCTCCAAACATAAGTATTAGCAGTCCCAATAAGACAAAAAGAGCTTTGACACCTTTCCCTTCCATGGTAATTTTTCTAATTCAATATATTATTTTATTGGATTAACTCAAGTAACCCAACACCCCAACCATTCTTATATATATAGACCTCTTTAAGGCCAAATCTCATAAATGTAGATTTTGTGATAAAAATATTTCCACACTAGACAATAGTAATCTTAATATATATGGATCATTTTAATACACACACACACACATATAAACTATAATATGTTTCCTTTTTATCTTTATGTTTTCGTAGATTCCAATTAAACCCATTAAAACTTTACCAAAGTATTAAAATATTAAAATATATATGCAATAATGTTGGGAATAAAATCTTATAAATGTAGATTTTGTGATAAAAATATTTTCATAGATAATAGTAATTTTAATATGGATCATTTTCACACACACACACACACACACACATATATATATATATATATATATATATATATATATATATATATATATATATATATAACTACAATATGTTTCCTTTTATCTTTATGTTTTCGTAGATTCCAATTAAACCCATTAAAACTTTACCATAGTATTAAAATATTAAAATATATATGCAATAATGTTGGGTATAACATGAATGCTTATTGTATTTGGATTTAAGTATTACTTAAAATCTATTTTAGTTTAGGAAAGTTATCTTTCTAACTATACTCAATTTAGTATTTCTAATTGTGTTTAGTTAAGAATTTTCCAATGGCCTATAAATATGGCTACTGTATTCCGTAATATATAGTATTATTTAATATACGTAGATATAATAACATAAACAAATTATAAAATGATAACCATATAAATCTGAGTCTTTTGAATTCACAAAGTCTCCTTAAAGCAAATTTATTCCCTCACTGGTGCTAAGGATTAATTGAATAATTGCTACCCAAGATAAAACGGATTTCCAGTTTTTAATTAGAAGCACTTCAAATTAAGAACACATTGAACCAATTTCAATGTTATGTACTGAACTTTATAAATGATGCATGAAAATACTTACAAACAGAAACAGGAAACGAGAAAATATTTGTAGAACGGGAACGGGAAAACACTGCAGAACGGTGGGAAGGAACGGGAAAAGTACACTGCAAAACGGAGAACGAAATCTGTAGAAACGGGATTTTGCAGAACACATAACGGGACGGAAAGTATAAAAACGGGAAATAAACTTGTGTTATTTTAGTGCGCCCATATGAATTATTTATAGAGATAATTCCACGGTTTATTATCGTTGGCGTGCAAACCGTTCAATACTACGTAGTATCGTGACAATAACAAAAATAAAATCTGATAATCTATTAAACAAATTTTGTCTAAAAAATATATATCACGACCCGTAATCAACCCTACCGACGCGGATGGCGGCATGGCGGCGGCTGCGTGGGTTTCGAACCATGCCTTGGTTAGGTCCTCTCCTTCCATTAAAGTGGGGTGCCCTCGGGGCCTTCCCATCGAAAGCAAACATTCCATATATATGTTTTTCATTTTTCCCTTTAATGCCCTATGTGGGACTTTTGCACTTTACAACATTTCAAGTAGGTGACTTTGGAGTCAATTTTCTCATTCAATTCTTAATGGATTTGAACACATAAATATACCACGTTATACTCTTTGCGGAGGAGAATGCATTGGTGCAAAAACCCGACATTTCCAGAATGTGGGTCCCTCATTAAATTAACCCTCAAAATGCTTAAATATTTATTTTATCAAACCCATTTCCAACAATCCCCCACATGAATGTAAAATTGGCTTTACAACATGGTGAAAAACAAAAAAAAAATGTTATGAATATGCAGACACTAGTTCGAGTACATAAGAAAAGATACTTCATCGGGTTAAGTAGCCTAGTGGCTTTGAACTTGCCCTAGTAAATTCTATCGGATTTACTTGGCTAATCAGTAGACATGATGTCTTTGAACTGTCAGCTTTTCGTGTAAACCAAGAAAATAAAATTCACAAAATATCTCTTCAGAAATAGTTGGTTCTCACGTTTGTGTTCATTTTGGCCTTGAAACACCTCTTGGTTCCATGAGTATATTAGAGAATTCAGCCTTCAAAATTCTCACAGAAGTGGCCCCCTCCTTACTCACGTAGGTGACTTCTATCAAGAGTATCCTGTAATACCCCACTTGAACATATTTCAAGATATAAAAATCATTAAAAGCGTATATCTTATCCTGATTCTCGCGGCAGATGTGCACTGTCTCATAATAGGAATGGTTAGGATTAAATATCTCCTCAGTGCTTTACTGAGTACTACATAGTTTGGTTTGCCCATTGAACCTAGATCTTGGGATCTCCAAATACCAGGTTGGGTTGCCACTATACGATTTACTCTTATTTAAACAATGAGCTTTAAACCCATTCCCTTCGATGATTTTTCCACTTGCTCTCTTGTTAAACCTTTCGTAAGCGGATCCGTAATATTATCTTTTGACTTTGCATAGTCAATTGAGATAATTCCATTTGAGAGCAATTGTCTAACGGTATTATATCTTCGTCGTATATGACGTGAATTACCGTTATATAAATGACTTTGTGCTCTTTCAATTGCTGATTGGCTATCATAGTGTATACATATAGTATATTGGCATGTGTCTTGACTCAATTTGGAATATCCTCTAAGAAATTACGGCCACTCGCTTCTTCTCCAAATTTTCGGTTTAACGCAATGAATTCCAATTCCATTGTAGACCTAGCAATACACGTTTGTTTTGAGGATTTCCAAGATACTGCTGCACCTCCAAGGGTAAAGACATATCCACTTGTGGATTTCGAGTCTTTATTATCAGATATCCAATTAGCATCACTATATCCTTCCAATACTGTTGGATATCTTGTATAGTGCAGTCCATATTTTTGAGTATGTTTTAAATATCCCAAAACTCTAAAAATAGCTTTCCAGTGATCTTTACCTGGATTGCTCGTATACCGACTTAGCTTACTTACCGAATAAGCTATAGCTGGTCTAGTACAGTTCATGACATATATAAAACTGCCTATTATATGAGAATATTCTAGTTGAGATATGCTATCACCTTTATTTTTAGCTAGATGAAGATTTATATCAACTGGGGTCTTATTTAGAATTATATTACACTTATTAAAATTTTCAAGTATTTTTTCAATATAATGAGTTTGAGATAATATAATTCCATCAGATGTTCTAGAAATCTTGATTCCTAATATTATATCAGCAACCCCCAAGTCTTTCATGTCAAACCTATTTGACAACATACGTTTGGTTGAGTTGATAACTTCATTGTTGCTACCCATAATTAACATATCATCCACATAAAGACAAACAATGACATATTCCTTTTGAGTGCTTTTGACATAAACACATTTTTCACACTCATTGATTTTAAATCCATTTGATAACATAACATTATCAAATTTCTCATGCCATTGTTTTGGTGCTTGTTTCAATCCATACAAGGATTTAACAAGTTTGCATACTTTCCTCTCTTGTCCAGGAGCAATGAAGCATTCAGGTTGCTCCATATATATTTCTTCATCTAATTCACCATTTATGAATGCAGTCTTTACATCCATTTGATGTATTTCAAGTCTATTTAAAGATGTTTTTGCTAATAGCATCCGAATAGATGTAATTCTTGTAACAGGTGAATAAGTGTCGAAATAATCCAATCCTTCCTTTTGTCTATAGCCTTTAATAACAAGCCTTGCTTTGTATTTATCAATTGAACCATCAGCTTTCATCTTCTTTTTGAAGATCCATTTATACCCTAAGGGTTTAGAACCAGGTGGAAGGTCCACCAATTCCCATGTATGATTTTGCATAATGGACTCAATTTCACTATTAATTGCTTCTTTCCAATGAGAAGCATCTGGAGATGATATTGCTTCCTTGTATGTTTGAGGATCGTTTTCTAGCAAGAATATTAGAAAATCCGGACCAAAAGACTTTGAAGTCATTGCCCTTTTGCTACGTCTAGGTTCATCCAATACAGACTCTTTGTCTATATTTTTAGGATTATTACTAGTAGCAATCAAAGGTCTTTTGTTTGAATTTGAATCTTTATTTTCATTATATGGAAAAATATTCTCAAAGAATGATGCATCTCTTGGTTCAATAAATGTATTAACATGAATATCAAAAATTTCAGATTTATGAACAAGAAAGCGATAAGCATTGTTGTTATTTGCATTGCTGTCAATTTTTTTTGGTCCTATCTTAACCTTTTTAGGTTTAGGAACCATTACTTTTGCTAGACACCCTCACACTCTTAAGTATTTATAGCAATGTAAGACCCCAACTT
The DNA here is from genome assembly GCA_020205615.1 of Panax quinquefolius. NCBI lineage: Eukaryota > Viridiplantae > Streptophyta > Magnoliopsida > Apiales > Araliaceae > Panax > Panax quinquefolius. Next base: position 35,719,424 of record CM035161.1, on the reverse strand, counting down.
TTATGAATAAAAATGTATTTTCTATAAATATCATTTTTGAATTTTATGGAATAAATTTGATATAATGTTATAGTTGTGGGTAATATTTATAAATTTTGCAAAGTACGCAAGTTGTTATATAATATTCGATTGGTTCTGAATATTCGCTTTTAAACAGGAATATTCGCATTTACAAGACAATTATTGTGGACCTTACAACTAATTATTGTTTGATTGAGAAAAACGACAAAAATATTTTTATGAAAATAACGGCGGAAGTTTTACCGTTAATCTGTTGAAACACCCTGTTAAAAGTACAGAATACGCCGTGAGTTACATAAGAAGTACACTCAGTTTGATTATTGATGCTTATACGAGAAGTCACTCGCTTTTGTTCAATTATTGCTTCAAAGAATTGTTGCATAAGATCTCACGTTAATTGATTCAATTATTGTTAATATTTTATAATTGAGATGACGAAGTTATTAATATTATTATTTGCATTATTAACGATGTCTAGAAGTTCTCGCAAGAAGAGGTTTGGTCACCTAATTGCGCCACCAATAGGAAAAATCCTTATTGAAAGCCCTCTTTTCCCGGAACGACATTCGGTCGATTAATAGTGTGAATAATAATAATGATGATGAAGTTTTGTTTTATTAGTATTATTAATGTAATAAAATAGAAAAGCTTTTTATATAAAATGGAATACTTTTATAAAGTTATTCGTTTTATTAGACAATAATTAAAATATATTATATTTTATTATACATAGTGTTTGCATAGTGCCTCGCATAGTATTTGTATAGTTAAATCTTTTTAAAAGTTATTCGTTTTATTAGATTATAAATAAAATATATTATATTTTATTGTAAACCAACTGACCGTCTGCTTAAAGTAAATCGATCCGGACCGTTCATGGATTGGTTACTTATTCACCCATTCTTCTATAAATAGAAGCTCATTCCTTCATTATTTCTTACGAATTCAAAAACTCTAGAGAGAGAAACGTATTAGAGAGAATTATTCTTCTATCTTGAGCGTATTTCTTTAGCGCTTAAGAAAGCTTTGAGCGTGGTCTGCAAGTTTCTTCAAGTATATCCCCGCCTCTACCGCTTCTGAGTACTCTTCTTTATAAGGTAAGGGGTATTATTTTTTCATATTCATGAAGAGAACTTCATTATTCCATTCTTTATTATTCATTGGAATAACTCAGTATACGCCATCTACCTTATACTTGGTGATTTCGTTGTTATCCCATTCGTTATTATTCTCGCTTGGAACATCCTCGCTCATGCATTTTACGTAGGACCCGGTTCCGCTTTTAATTATTCTCGCTGGAATATCCTGTTCATGTGCATTTTACGCCGGACTGGTTCCGCTTTTTATTATTCTCGCTGGAATATCCTCGTCTGCGCTTTTTCGCCGATTCGATTCCGTTATTTATTATTCCGCTTGGAATAACTCTTTGTCATCGCTAAGTACCACATACATGGTGATTTCGTTGTTATTCCATTCTTTATTATTCTGTTAGAATATCCCGCTTTACGTATTACGCTTGGACTGGTTCCGTTATTTATTATTCTCGCTGAATAACCTCGTCATGCAAGGCCTATCGCAGTTCGGTGATTTTTTTTTGTTATTCCATTCTTTATTATATTCAAATGGTTAAGTTTTAACTTCTATACTCCATGAAATTAGTGGAATATCCTTGATATTTGCGCTTCATCCAAAGATCTTTTCATGGAAATATTCTTCCGAGCATTCTTGAATTTTTCTCTACAAAAAAGTATCATGTTGACAATTTGGACGTTATTAGTTCTCGAATAAATTAATTCTTGAACTTGTTTTATTGAATTCTTATATCATTGTCATCATCCTCATGTTTATATATATATATATATATATATATATTTTAAAGTCATCTGTGGCCTGTAGTGCATAGATGGACTTGGTATGATTATGACCAGGGATTATTCGGTGTAATCATGACCGTAATGTTACAAACGATGTGGTAAAAGTCCTCATTGGCCCGTGAGTGCATGGATAATTTGTGGTTGTGATACTTATGAATATCCTCGGCAGTAGTGCGGTGGATGAGGTGGATTATTTATTAAGTCGAGTCCCAAATGATAAAAGTGATGAAAACCTTTTAAATCATAAAAGATAGTAGATTTTATTCTCTACTGACTCTTTTAATGGATTGAATGTTCATTGCAATTAAACTTGATGTCTATTGTATTTTATCGGTTTAACAATCATTAAAGACTAATGATAATTTATTCTCAGTATTATCTTAGTCATAATATTTCTTCGGGCTAGTTGAGCTCACCCTTTCTTTCACCGTTCTCTTCAGGAAATGAGAATGTAGCCGGGACTAGTCGGGGAACGGAGTGACGGTCCAGATGATAGTATTAGTAGTCCTCATTATTCTGTTAAATAGTGTGACAATAAATGTAATGAGGACTTATTCTGAGAGTGGATATTGTCTAGAAGACAATATTTGTATTAAAACTCATAGCTTTTTTGTTGTATATTAAAGATTGTATTTGTATTCTGTACCATGTATTTGGCGACTCAGAATAGGTGATGTATACCTATTTTGGGGGCGCACAACAGTATCAAAGCTTAGGATATGATCCTCAGCTAAGATGTGAGACAAGAACTAGGAGGGGAGAGACGGGAAATTCCTTCACTAGTATGACCTACCTAAGTTTATTTGATATTTAATTGGTCGATCAGAGTATAGGGATAATATGTGATATGTTAATTAACCCTTGTTTTGTGGCAGTGTTTGAAAATGGCATCTGATAATGTTGAGAACATCAATGGAGCACAGGAGACCGTTGAGTCTCCACAGATCAATAATCAAGACAATGTGCATCAGGAAGGCGACAATCCTCATGCAAACAACAACACTAACCAAATGATGAACGATGGAATGTTCTGAGGCTTCATGCAATTCATGCAACATCAGGCGAGAGCGGCTCCTGTCCAAAATGCAGGTGGAAACACTGGCAACTCTTGGACAGTCACCGCCAAACAGTTCAAGGAGCTGGGACCACCGGAGTTTTTTGGAGAGCTAAAACCACTTAAGGCGGAGACGTGGATAAAACAGATCAACAAGATATTTGATGTCTTGGGTTTTTCCGAGAAGCAAAAGGTTCCCTTTGCCACCTTCATGTTGCAGGCGGGCAGATTCATCGGTGGGAATCAGAAAGCGTACTCAACTCGCCCGACCAAGATGTCTTGGGAAAAGTTTCAAGAACTGTTCAACGACAAGTACTTTCCCGAAAGTATTCGTCACATGAAAGAGGTAGAGTTCATTAAACCGGAGCAAAACAACATGACCAAGGCGCAAAGACGGAAGCCAAGTTTGCCGAGTCATCTCGGCCACATCCCATTTGGTTGATAATGAGGAGAGAATGACGCTAATGTTTCTAAGAGGTTTGAAACCCGAGATACGTCAATATCTTATCTCTCATAAACTGTGTTTGTATTCAGATGTTGTTAATAGGGCTCAGTTATTGGAGCGCAATAATGGGTCAACCCAACCAAAAGAGAGCAAAAATACAAAAATGATAATACCGGTGATAACAATAATCAAAAGCGGTGACAATAAGCGTGGAGGAATCAACATGCCGAAATGGTAACCACTTTGGTAATCATGGCCAAAACAATAAGAATGGACATTTCAAGAAGAGGAGATTCAACAATGATGGAAATACGTCACACATCAGTCCAAACTGTGTGATGCCGTCCAAAGCATGTTATAATTGTGGAAGAGAAGGTCACCTAGCCCGATTTTTTTATTCATTCACCAAGACAAGTTCACTAGGATGGAGGCACCAAAGGATGCCCCAAAAAGTTAAAGCCAAATGGTCTGAGGAGAGCGTTTGTCGTGACCTCCCAGAAAGCAAGGAACCCGAATGAGGTCATCACGGGTAAGCTTATCATAAACTCTAACGAAGTATATACCTTATTTGATACCGGTTCTACCCATTCCTTTATTTCTCCTACTTGCACTCAACGTTTAAATTTAACTCCGGAGAAATTAGACTTTGACTTATCTGTTGAAACTCCGTTGGGAGAAACCTTTATTACATCCACTATTTATAAGTCTTGTTTGGCTCAAATCGGTACCCTCACATTACCTGTCGATCTTATTTCATTGAAAATACTTGCATTTGACGTAATTCTAGGGATTGATTGGTTAACTACTCATCATGCAAAAATTGATTATTTTCGTAAGGTTGTTAGCTTTCATATTCCTAACCAACCTATTATGCGAATTCAAGCAACCAAACCATTAAAATCAATCACTGTTATCTCAAGCCATAAAGCTATTCGTTTATTGAAAAACGGATGTCAAGCTTTCTTAGCTCATGTCACGGATCTAAACAAAAATACGTCAGTTTTGAATGATATTTCTATTGTTAATGAATTTCCGACGTATTCTCAAGAACTTCCTGCCTACCCCCCAGAACGTGAAATTGAATTTTGTATCGACCTTGAACCCCAGACAAAACCCATTTCAAAGCCCCATATCGAATGGCTCTATTGAACTTCAAGAGTTAAAGACCCAACCGCAGGAATTGTTAGACATCGGCTTTATTCATCCCTAGTACTTCTCCTTGGGGTGCTCTGCTCTATTCGTGAAGAAGAAGAAAGATGGGAGTATGCGACTTTGTATTGATTATCGGGAGTTGAATCATGTCACCATCAAAAATAGGTACCCATTGCCACGTATTGATGACCTGTTTGACCAACGATTCTGGGCGCCAAATTCTTTTCAAAGATCGATCTTCATTCCTGATATCACCAATTGAAGATTAGAACCGATGACATTCCAAAGACGACTTCGAACTTCCCATGCGGGCATTATGAATTCCTAGTCATGTCTTTTGGATCGACTAAAGCTCCTCGCCGCCTTCATGGATATGTTGAACCGAGTATTCAAAGAATATTTGGATCACTTTGTGGTTGTCTTTATTGATGACATCCTTATTTATTCCAAAAGCCGTGAAGATCATGAGCAACACTTGAGGCTGATACTCCAAAAGCTTTGTGAATATAAGTTTTATGCCAAGTTGAAGAAATGCGAGTTCTGGCTTGAGGAAGTAGCATTCCTTGGGCACGTGGTATCAAGTCATGGAATATCTGTTGACCCAGCAAAGATTGAATCTATTCAAAGCTGGGAGCAACTTAAATCAGTGACCAAAGTACGTAGCTTTCTCGGCTTAGCTGGTTATTATCGGAGATTCGTTGAAGGGTTTTCTCGAATCGCTACTCCCTTAACTCAGCTGACTCAAAAAGATACAAAATTCAATTGGAGCGAGGAATGTGAGAAGATTTTTCAAGAACTCAAGAGAAGACTCATTTCAGCACCTGTTCTGACAATACCATCTGGCTCGGAGGGATTTGTCATCTACAATGATGCTTCAGGCAAAGGGTAAGGATGTGTTCTCATGCAACATGGGAAAGTCATAGCCTATGCCTCTCGACAACTCAAAGAATATGAGAGGAATTATCCTACTCATGATCTAGAGTTGGCAGCTGTTGTCTTCGCACTTAAAATTTGGAGGCATTACTTGTATGGGGAGAAAGTGGAGATCTTTATGGATAATAAAAGCCTTAAATATTTCTTCACTCAAAAGGAACTAAACATGCAACAGCAACATTGGCTTGAAATGTTAAAAGATTATGATCATACCATCCAATACCATCTTGGAAAAACGAACGTGGTAGTATTTATCGCGTTGAGTAAAGATCATATGCAGTACGAAAAGCGATATTGTCACGCAAAGGCCCATTTTGTATGATTTGCAAAGGATGGAGATAGAGATAAAGACTCTAGGAACCCAAGTGATGATGACGAATATACGAGTGGAATCGACTTTAATCGATAAAGTTAAAGCTGCTCAAGCTACAGACCTGGAGCTGATGCATATGAGGAAGAAAGTACAAGAAGGTGCTATGCCGGAAGCAAAAATCGATGAAGAAGGAATACTTCGAGTCAACTCCAGACTTTGTGTTCCTAACGACCCTGAGTTAAAGTATAAAATCATGATGGAGGCACACAACACACCGTTTGCAATCCATCCTGGGAGTACTAAAATGTATCATGATCTTCGACATACATTTTGGTGGGGTAATATGAAGAGAGAGATAACGCTTTTTATCTCAAGGTGTCTAACGTGTCAACGAGTCAAGGCGGAGCATCAGGTACCAAAAGGTCCATTGCAACCACTTAAAATTCCAGAATGGAAGTGGGAGCACATTACCATGGATTTCGTTACTGGTCTTCCCAAGGTTTCTCAGGGTATATATGCAATTTGGGTCATTGTTGATAGATTGACCAAGTTTGCTCATTTCTTACCTATACGAGAAACTTATACACTTGAACGTCTTGCTCGTATGTACATAAACGAGGTTATAAGATTGCATGGTATGCCAGTATCCATAGTTTCTGATCGAGACCCAAGATTCACTTCACGATTTTGGGTTAGTTTGCAAAAAGCTATGGGCACGGATTTATGATTTAGTTCGGCATATCATCCTCAAACAGATTTGGACAATCGAGAGAGGACTATTCAAACTTTTGAAGATTTATTAAGACTCGTGTCCTCGACTTCAAGGGAAGTTGGGACAAGTTCTTACCATTGGTGGAGTTTTTCTACAACAATGCAGCTTATCAAGCAAGTATTGGCATGGCTCCATTCAAGCGTTGTATGGAAGAAAGTGTCGTTCTCCAAAGATGTTGGGATGAGGTGGGTGAAGCAACGTTGTTGGGATCGAGTTAAATACGTATGACTCACGAAAAAGATTCAAATGATCCGACAACGATATAAAAACCTCACAAGACCGACAAAAGAGTTATGCTAATCTTCATCGAAAGGACGTGGAATTCGATATTGAGATCATGTGTTGTTACGTGTTGCTCCATGGAAAGGAGTTACTGAGATTTGGAAAGAGAGAAAAGCTCAATCCTCGATTCATCGGCCCATTTTAATCCTCGATCGAGTAGGGATCGTAGCCTATAGACTCGCTTTTACCACCAAGTATGTCTCGTGTTTATAACGCTTTTCATATATCCATGTTACGTAAATATGTGAAAGACCCGAACCACATTATTGAAAGTTAGAACTGGATTTAAATAGCGGAAGATTTAACGTATGAAGAGGTTCCTGTTCAAATCTTGATAAGAAGGAACATATTCTATGCTCCAAGGTTATACCTCAAGTCAAAGTTTTATGGAGGAACCATGATGTTGAGGAAATGACACGGGAGTTAGAATCAAATGAAATCAAGGTATCCTTACCTCTTCGACATACCGGTATGTACCCTAATTTCGAGGGCAAAATTTCATAAGAAGGGGGATTGTAAGACCCAACTTTTATGAATAAAATGAATTTTCTATAAATATCATTTTGAATATTATGGAATAAATTTGATATAATGTTATAGTTGTGGGTAATATTTATAAATTTTGCAAAAAGTACGCAAGTTGTTATATAATATTCGATTGGTGGGGGAATATTCATTTTAAATGTGGAATATTCGTGACGACGACACAATCATGGTGGGACCCCATTAATGTAATTATTGTTTGATTGAGAAAACGACAAAAATATTTTTTATGAAAATAACGGCGGAAGTTTTACCGTTAACTCGTTGAAACACCTAAAAGTTAAAAGTACAGAATCGCGCCGTGGTTGCATAGTAACAATACGATATTGATTATTGATGTTTACGTGAGAAGTCACTCAGTTTTGTTCAATTATTGCTTCAGTAATTGTTGCATAGTATCTCACGTTAATTGATTCAATTAGTGTTGATATTTATAATTGTGATGACGAAGTTATTAATATTATTATTTGCATTATTAACGATGTCTAAAAATTCTGCCAAGAAGAGGTTTGGTCGCCTAATTGCGCGTCAATAGGGAGAAATCCTTATTGAAAAGCCCCCTCTTTCCTGGGAACGACCTGATCGATTAATAGTGTGAATAATAATAATGATGATGAAGTTTAGTTTTATTGGTATTATTAATGTAATAAAACAGAAAAACTTTTTATATAAAATGTAATACTTTTATAAAGTTATTCGCTTTTATTAGGCTAATAGTAAATTTTTTTATATAAAATGTAATTCTTTTATAAAGTTATTTGTTTTATTAGACAATAATTAGAATATATTATATTTTATTATGCATAGTGTTTTATGCTAGTGCTGCATAATGTTTGTATAGTAAAATCTTTTTAAAAGTTATTCGTTTTATTAGATTATAAATAGAATATATTATATTTTATTGTAAACCAATTTGGACCGCTCGCTTTAAAGTAAATCGATCTGGACCGCTCATGGATTAATTCTTATTATTCACCATTCTTCTATAAATGAAGCTCATTCCTTCATTATTTCTTACTTAATTCAATCAAACTCTAGAGAGAGAAACTGTAGAGAATTATTCTTCTATCTTGAGTGTATTTCTTTAGCGTTTAAGAAAGCTTTGAGCGTAGTGCAAGTTTCTTCAAGTATATCCCCGCCCTACCATCGGAGTACTCTTCTTTATAAGGTAAGGGGTATTATTTTTTTCATATTCATGAAGAGAACTTCAGTTAGTCCATTATTTATTATTCTGTTGGAATAACTTTGTATACGCCATCTACCCTATACTTGGTGATTTACATTGTTATTCCATTCGTTATTATTCTCGCTTGGAACATCCTCATCACATGCATTTTACGCGGACTGTTTTCCGTTTTATTATTCTATTGGAATATCCTCGCCGTGTTTTACATCTACTAGTTTCGTCTTTATTATTACATTGAATATCCTCGCTCACATGCATTTTATATCTGGACTGATTCCGTTATTTATTATTCTGTTGAATAACTTGTCTATCTGATGGTACCGCATGCATGGTGATTTCTGTTGTTATTCCATTCTTTATTATTTTGTTGGAATATCCATCGCCGGTCGTATGACATAACTGGATTCGGTTCCGTTATTTATTATTTTGTTGGAATAACTTTTGCAATGCCTTATCGCGCAGCCTGGTGATTTCTTTTGTTATTTCATTCTTTATTATATTCAGTTGGTTAAAGTTTTAACTTCTATACTTCATGAAATTAGTGGAATATCCTTGATATTTGCGCTTCATCCAGTATCTTTTCATGGAAATATTCTTCTGAGCATTCTTGAATTTTTCTCTACAAAAAAGTATCATGTTGACAATTTGGACGTTATTAGTTCCTAAATAAATTAATTCTTGAACTTATTTTATTGAATTCTTATGTCATTGTCATCATCCTCATGTTTATATATATATATATATATATATATATATATATATATATATATATATATATGAAAGTCATCTCGTGGCACTGTAGTGCGTAGATGGACTTGGTATGATTATTATGACCGAGGATTATTCATTGTAATCATGGTAGTAATGTTACAAATGATGTGGTAAAAGTCCTCATTGGCCGTGTAGTGCATTGATGGACGATTGTTGTATGATCATGACCATTGATGAATACACGAATATCCTTGGCCCGTAGTCATGGTTAATTTGTGGTTGTGATACTTATGAATATCCTCGGTAGTAGTGCAGAATGAGGTGGATTATTTATTGTCGAGTCCCAAATGATAAAAGTGATGAAAAACCTTTAAATCATAAAAGATAGTAGATTTTATTCTCTACTTGACTCTTTTAATGGATAGCGTGTTCATTGCAGTTAAACTTGATGTCTATTATATTTTATCGGTTTAACATTGTTGAAGACTAATGATAATTTATTCTGCATTATCTTTGTCATAATATTTCTTACTGGCTAGTTGAGCTCACCCTTTCTTTCACTGTTCTCTTCAAGAAATGAGAATGTAGCCGGGACTAGTCGGGGAACGGAGTGACGGTCTAGATGATAGTATTAGTAGTCCTCACTATTCTGTTAAATAGTGTGACAATAAATGTAATGAAGACTTATTCTGAGAGTGGATATTGTCTAGAAGATAATATTTGTATTAAAACTCACAGCTTTCTTGTTGTATATTAAATATTGTATTTGTATTCTGTACCATGTATTTGGCGACTCAGAATAGGTGATGTATACCTATTTTGGGGGCGTCATAAGCAAGGTCTGTGACCTTTCCATAATTCATAAGGTGTTTTATGAGTTTTCTTATGAGGCACTTTATTAAGAATATAATTGGCAGAAAGCAAAGCTTCCCCCCCACAAATTCTGAGGTGCTCCAGAACTGTTTAACATAGCATTCAACATTTCTTTCAATGTTCGGTTCTTGCGTTCAGCAATACCATTAGATTGTGGTGAATAAGGAGCGGTAGTTTGGTGAATAATACCATGAGTAGAGCAAATCTCTTCAAATGGTGATTTATATTCACCACCTTTATCGCTTCTTATTGCTTAAATCTTTTTGCTAAGTTGATTTTCAACTTCATTTTTATAAAGTTGAAATATTTCTATAGCCTCATCTTTGTTTCTTAGCAAATATACATAACAATATCTTGTGCAATCATCAATAAAGGTAATGAAATATTTTTTCCCACCTCTTGTTTGCCCAAACTTTAAGTCACATATATCAGTGTGAATTAAATTTACAGATTCAGTTTTCCTTTCAACAGAATGAAAAGGTAATCTTGTCATTTTTGATTCCACACAAATTTCACATTTATGTTTTTGATTAATATCAAATTTAGGTAAGAATTCTAAATTAATTAATCTACGCAAAGTATTATAATTAACATGTCCTAATCTAGCATGCCATATATTTGAAGATTCTAACAAGTAAGCAGAAGAATTAATTTTATTATTATCAATAGACTTTGGTACAACTGTCATAACATTCATCTTAAAGAGCCCATCAGTCATGTAGCCCTTTCCTACAAACATATCTTTTTTAGTAAGTACAAATTTATCAGACACAAACACCAACTTGAAGCCATTCTTGCTAAGTAGTGACCCAGAAACTAGATTTTTGCGGATATCTGGCACATGAAGCACTTCGTTCAAAGTCAGTTCTTTGCCAGATGTCATTTTTAGTACAATCTTTCCACGTCCTTCAACCTTTGAACTTGAGGAGTTTCCCATGAAGAGTTGATCATCATTTTCTACTGGTTTGTAAGTAGACAACATCCATTTGTTGGAACAGATGTGGCGAGTAGCTCCAGTGTCCACGTACCATTCTTTAGGGTTTTCTATCAAATTACATTCAGATACAACTGCAGAAAGATTAATGTCTGAGACATTTTCAGAAAGTTTTTCCAGTTCTGTCACATTTTCTTGAGGCTTTTGTTCTTTCTTGAACTTCTTTGGCTTTCGACATTCATTTGATTTATGTCCTGGAACGCCACAGTTGAATCATTTGCCTTTGAATTTCTTCTTGGCCTTGAAGGTATATTTGCCTTCACACTTCCTTTTGTTGTTGTTTGGCCTTTGTTCTACCACATTTGCCTTTGCTTCAATGAAGTTTTTCCCAGTCTTCTTCTCAGATCCTCGATTTTCCTCTTCAATCCTAAGTTGCACAATCACTTCTTCAAGATTCATTTCTTTGCGTTTATGCTTCAAATAATTCTTGAAGTCTTTCCACGATGGTGGAAGTTTCTCAATCATTGCAGCAACTTGGAATGAGTCACTTCATGACATTCCTTTAGAATGAATATCATGTAGAATTACTTGCAATTCTTGCACTTGAGTGATGACTGCTTTAGAATCTACAATTTTATAGTCAAGAAATCTACCAACAATGAATTTTTTCATGCCAGCATCTTCAGTTTTATATTTTTTGTCTAAAGACTCCCAAAGTTCTTTTGCAGTTTGAATTGTACAATATACATTATATAATGTATTATATAAACCATTCATCACATAGTTCCTGCAAAGGAAATCCGCATGTTTCCATGTGTCAACAGCAGCCACCTTTTCTTTGTCTGTTTCTCCTTCAACAAGAGTAGGACAATCCTCTTGTAGAAACCTTGCCAAGTTTAATGTTGTGAGATAAAAGAGCATCTTTTGTTGCCAACGCTTGAAATCAGTTCCATTGAACTTTTTAGGCTTTTCTCCAAGAGACATACTCACGGCAGGAATGGTACTAGTAGATGCCTTTCTGTTATACAAAGAAGACAATTATTAATAAACAGAAACAAATTTCTGTTGTGCAAAGTTTAACAGAATTCAATAACAAATTTTGTTTGCAGAGATCAAACAACAAAATTTGTTTATAAAAATTTTTATTGTAGAAAATTTGTTTACAATTTATTTCGCAGAAAATTCTATTTATAGAATTTCTGTTTTTCGACATAAATTTCATAAAAATTTAAACAGTAACAAAATAACAGAACATATGATGATAATAATATATTACAACTACTACGGTAATATATTACAACTATTACGGTATTAATGGACTATTAAAGAACATATGTTAATTAAAATATTTATATATATCCTATGCATAACTTAACAGTATGAATAACAAGATGAGCCCAAAAATTTATGTTAATTATGATATTAACATAAACGCAAAACATGCATACTGCTTATATGACGCCCCCAAAATAGGTATACATCACCTATTCTGAGTCGCCATATACATGGTACAGAATACAAATACAACTTAATAAAGCACAAATGTGTAGGTGTAAAATACGACAAAACATAAATTGAGAGTTTTAATAAGAATATTGTCATCTAGACAATATCCACACTCAAAGGAGTCCTCATTACATTTATTGTCACACTATTTAACATAATAGTGAGGGACTACTAATACTATCATTTGGACCGCCACTCCGCTCCCACGACTAGTCCCTTTCCACGCTCTCATTTCCTGAAGAGAACAGTGAAAGAAAGGGGTGAGCTCAACTAGCCCAGTAAGAAATATTATGACTAAGATAATGTAGAATAAATTATCATTAATCTACAACAATGTTAAACTGATAAAATATAACAAACATCAAGTTTAACTGCAGCGGAATAAGCAATCCATTAAAAGAGTCAAGTAGAGAATAAAATCTACTATCTTTTATGATTTAAAAAGGTTTTTCATCACTTTTATCACGAGACTCGAAATTTTAATAAATAATCCACATCATCCCTGCACTACGGCCAAAGATATTCATTAGTATCACAACCACAAATTATCCATGCACTATGGGCAAAGGATATTTGTGTATTCATCAATGGTCATGATCATGCCAACAATTGTCCATCAATGCACTACGGGCCAATGACGACTTTTACCACATCATTTGTAACATTATGGTCATGATTATACCGAATAATCTCTATTCATAATCATACCAAGTCCATCTATGCACAATAGGCCACAGATGACTTTCAACATAATATAAGCATGAGGATGATGACAATGATATAAGAATCCAATAAAACAAGTTCAAGAATTAATTTATCCAGAATTCAATAACGTCCAAATTGTCAACATGATACTTCTTTGTAGAGTAAAATTCAAGAATGCTCAGAAGAATATTTTCATGAAAAGATACTAGATGAAGTGCAAATATCAAGGATATTCCACTAATTTCTTGGAGTATAGAAGTCAAAACTTTAACCAACTGAGTATAATAGAATATATGAAACTGCAAATGAATTTTCGCCGGCCATGCGGTAATCCACGTATACAGATCATTTCCACAATTTAATAAGGAATGAATACAAAGGATCATTCACCATGCATGTGGTAATCCACATAGATAAGTTATTCCAACATAATAATAAAGCATAGAATAACAAAAAGATTCACCATGCGTGCGATAGACTGCACATACAGGTTATTCCCAACAGAATAATAAAGAATGGAACCAGTCACGCATAAACGCATACGCATAAGATATTCCGATGAATAATAAAGAACGGAACCGTGTCGTGAAGTAAATTGGCACCGATATGATATTTCAATGTAATAATAAAGAATGGAATAACAACCGAAATCACAATGCATGCGATAGATCGCACAAAAAAGTTATTCCAATGTAATAATAATTAATGGAACTGTGTCGAGCGTAATACGCACCGGCGGATATTCCAATGTAATAATAAAGAATGGAATAATGTAAGAATTTCACCATGTATGCGGATCTTGATATACAAAGTTATTCCAACATAATAATAAAGAATGGAATAATGTAAGAATTTCACCATGTATGCGGATTTCTTGACATACAAAGTTATTCCAACATAATAATAAAGAATGGAATAACGAGAGAATTTCACCATGTATGCGGTATTGGCAGATATACAAGTTATTCCAATGAATAATAAGGAATGGAATAATGTAAGTTCTCTTCATGAATAATCCACATCATCCCCACACACTACTACCAAAGATATTCATTAGTATCACAACCACAAATTATCCATGCACTCACGGGCCAAGGATATTTGTGTATTCATCAATGGTCATGATCATGCCAACAATTGTCCATCAATGCACTACAGGCCAATGATTTACTTTTACCACATCATTTGTAACATTACTACCATGATTATACCGAATAATCCCTGGTCATAATCATACCAAGTCCATCTATGCACAATAGGCCACAGATGACTTTCGACATAATATAAGCATGAGGATGATGACAATGATATAAGAATTCAATAAAACAAGTTAAAGAATTAATTTATCCAGAATTCAATAACGTCTAAATTGTCAACATGATACTTCTTTGTAGTGTAAAATTCAAGAATGCTCAGAAGAATATTTCCATGAAAATATCTTTGGATGAAGCCTTAAATATCAAGGATATTCCACTAATTTCATGGAGTATAGAAGTCAAAATTTAATCAACCGAGTATAATAGAATATATAAAATCGCGAATGAATTTTCACCCGCCATGCAGTAATCCACGATATCTGATCATTTCCACAATTTAATAAGGAATGAATACAAAGGATCATTCACCATGCATGTGGTAATCCACATGCATGTGTTATTCCAACAGAATAATAAAGAATGGAATAACGTAAAGATTCACCATGCGTATGATAGATCGCATGCAGACGAGTTATTCCCAACAGAGTAATAAAGAATGGAACTGTGTCACGCGTAAACGCATTGCATAAGATATTCCGGATGTGAATAATAAAGAACGGAACCGTGTCAAAGTAAATTGGCACCGATATGATATTTCAAATGTAATAATAAAGAATGGAATAACAACCGAAATCACCACGCATGCGATAGATCGCATGCATGTGTTATTCCAATGAATAATAATTAATGGAACTGTGTCAGCGTAATACGCACCGGCTGTGATATTCCAATGTAATAATAAAGAATGGAATAACGTAAGAATTTCACCATGTATGCGGTATTTCCATATAAAAAGTTATTCCAACATAATAATAAAGAATGGAATAACAGAAGAATTTCACCATGTATGCGGTACTTCGCATATACAGGTTATTCCAACATAATAATAAAGAATGGAATAACAGAGAATTTCACCATGTATGCGGTACTTCGCATATACAAGTTATTCCAACAGAATAATAAGGAATGGAATAACAGAAGTTCTCTTCATGAATAATCCACATCATCCCCAAGACTACTACCAAAGATATTCATTAGTATCACAACCACAAATTATCCATGCACTACGGGCCAAGGATATTTGTGTATTCATCAATGGTCATGATCATGCCAACAATTGTCCATAATTGCACTACGGGCCAATGACGACTTTTACCACATCATTTGTAACATTACGATTAAGTGATTATACCGAATAATCCTCGGTCATAATCATACCAAGTCCATCTATGCACAATAGGCCACAGATTACTTTCGACATAATATAAGCATGAGGATGATGACAATGATATAAGAATTCAATAAAACAAGTTAAAGAATTAATTTATCCAGAATTCAATAACGTCTAAATTGTCAACATGATACTTCTTTGTAGTGTAAAATTCAAGAATGCTCAGAAGAATATTTCCATGAAAATATTCTGGATGAAGCGCAAATATCAAGGATATTTCACTAATTTCATGGAGTATAGAAGTCAAAATTTAATCAACTGAGTATAATAGAATATATAAAACTGCGAATGAATTTTCACCCGCCATGCGGTAATCCACGTATATAGATCATTTCCACAATTTAATAAGGAATGAATACAAAGGATCATTCACCATGCATGTGGTAATCCACATAGACAGGTTATTCCAACAGAATAATAAAGAATGGAATAACAGAAAGATTCACCATGCGTGCGATAGACTGTACAGACAGGTTATTCCCAACAGAATAATAAAGAATGGAACCAGGTCATGCGTAAACGCACAGACAAGATATTCCGACAGAATAATAAAGAACGGAACCAGGTCAGGCGAAATTGGCACCGATATGATATTTCAACAGAATAATAAAGAATGGAATAACAACTGAAATCACAATGCATGCGATAGATCGCACAGACAGGTTATTCCAACAGAATAATAATTAATGGAACCAGGTCAGGCGTAATACGCACCGACAGGATATTCCAATAGAATAATAAAGAATGGAATAACAGAAGAATTTCACCATGTATGCGGTACTTCGCATATACAGGTTATTCCAACATAATAATAAAGAATGGAATAACATAGAATTTCACCATGTATGCGGTACTTCGCATATACAAGTTATTCCAACAGAATAATAAGGAATGGAATAACAGAAGTTCTCTTCATGAATAATCCACATCATCCCTGCACTACGGCCAAAAATATTCATTAGTATCATAACCACAAATTATCCATGCACTACGGGCCAAGGATATTTGTGTATTCATCAATGGTCATGATCATGTCAACAATTGTCCATCAATGCACTATGGGCCAATGAGGACTTTTACCACATCATTTGTAACATTACGGTCATGATTATACCGAATAATCCCTGGTCATAATCATACCAAGTCCATCTATGCACAATAGGCCACAGATGACTTTCGACATAATATAAGCATGAGGATGATGACAATGATATAAGAATCCAATAAAACAAGTTAAAGAATTAATTTATCCAGAATTCAATAACGTCTAAATTGTCAACATGATACTTCTTTGTAGTGTAAAATTCAAGAATGCTCAGAAGAATATTTCCATGAAAATATACTGGATGAAGCGCAAATATCAAGGATATTCCACTAATTTCATGGAGTATAGAAGTCAAAATTTAACCAACTGAGTATAATAGAATATATAAAACTGCGAATGAATTTTCACCCTCCATGCGGTAATCCACGTATACAGATCATTTCCACAATTTAATAAGGAATGAATACAAAGGATCATTCACCATGCATGTGGTAATCCACATAGATAGGTTATTCCAACATAATAATAAAGAATAGAATAACAAAAAGATTCACCATGCGTGCGATAGACTGCACAGACAGGTTATTCCCAACAGAATAATAAAGAATGGAACCAGGTCATGCATAAACGCACAGACAAGATATTCCGACAGAATAATAAAGAACGGAACCGTGTCAAAGTAAATTGGCACCGATATGATATTTCAACGTAATAATAAAGAATGGAATAACAATCGAAATCACCGTACGACGATAGATCGCATGCAGACGCAGTTATTCCAATGTAATAATAATTAATGGAACCAAATAAACTTAACACGCACCGGCGAGGATATTCCAACAGTAATAATAAAGAATGGAATAATGTAAGAATTTCACCATGTATCTTTGATTTCACATATACAAAGTTATTCCAACATAATAATAAAGAATGGAATAATGTAAGAATTTCACCACGTATGCGGTTGCCAGCATATAAAGTTATTCCAACATAATAATAAAGAATGGAATAACAGAGAATTTCACCATGTATGCGGTACTTCGCATATACAAGTTATTCCAACAGAATAATAAGGAATGGAATAACAGAAGTTCTCTTCATGAATAATCCACATCATCCCTGCACTACGGCCAAAGATATTCATTAGTATCACAACCACAAATTATCCATGCACTACGGGCCAAGGATATTTGTGTATTCATCAATGGTCATGATCATGCCAACAATTGTCCATCAATGCACTACGGGCCAATGACGACTTTTACCACATCATTTGTAACATTACGGTCATGATTATACCGAATAATCCCTGGTCATAATCATACCAAGTCCATCTATGCACAATAGGCCACAGATGACTTTCGACATAATATAAGCATGAGGATGATGACAATGATATAAGAATTCAATAAAACAAGTTAAAGAATTAATTTATCCAGAATTCAATAACGTCTAAATTGTCAACATGATACTTCTTTGTAGTGTAAAATTCAAGAATGCTCAGAAGAATATTTCCATGAAAATATACTGGATGAAGCGCAAATATCAAGGATATTTCACTAATTTCATGGAGTATAGAAGTCAAAATTTAATCAACTGAGTATAATAGAATATATAAAACTGCGAATGAATTTTCACCCGCCATGCGGTAATCCACGTATACAGATCATTTCCACAATTTAATAAGGAATGAATACAAAGGATCATTCACCATGCATGTGGTAATCCACATGACGAAAGTTATTCCAATGTAATAATAAAGAATGGAATAACGAAAGATTCACCATGTGCATGGCGATAGATCGTATGCATGTGTTATTCCCAACGAGTAATAAAGAATGGAACCGTGTCACGTGCGAACGCATTGCACAAGATATTCGACGAGAATAATAAAGAATGTAACCAGTCAAAGTAAATTTAGCAATCGATATGATATTTCAATGTAATAATAAAGAATGGAATAACAATCGAAATCACAATGCATGCGATAGATCGCATGCATAAAAGTTATTCCAACGTAATAATAATTAATGGAACCAGGTCGGCGTAATACGCACCGGCGTGATATTCCAAATGAATAATAAAGAATGGAATAATGTAAGAATTTCACCATGTATGCGGTATTTATATACATACGAGTTATTCCAACATAATAATAAAGAATGGAATAATGTAAGAATTTCACCACGTATGCGTGTATTTGGCATATACAAAGTTATTCCAACATAATAATAAAGAATGGAATAACATAGAATTTCACCATGTATGCGGTACTTGGCATATACAAGTTATTCCAATGAATAATAAGGAATGGAATAATGAAGTTCTCTTCATGAATAATCCACATCATCCACGCTTACTACCGAAAATATTCATTAAGATCATAACCACAAATTATCCATGCACTACGGGCCAAGGATATTTGTGTATTCATCAATAATCACGTGATCATGCCAACAATTGTCCATCAATGCACTATGGGCCAATGAGGACTTTTACCACATCATTTGTAACATTACTACCATGATTATACCGAATAATCCCTGGTCATAATCATACCAAGTCCATCTATGCACAATAGGCCACAAGATGACTTTCAACATAATATAAGCATGAGGATGATGACAATGATATAAGAATCCAATAAAACAAGTTCAAGAATTAATTTATCCAGAATTCAATAACGTCCAAATTGTCAACATGATACTTCTTTGTAGAGTAAAATTCAAGAATGCTCAGAAGAATATTTTCATGAAAGATATTTGGATGAAGCGCAAATATCAAGGATATTCCACTAATTTCATGGAGTATGGAAGTCAAAACTTTAACCAACTGAGTATAATAGAATATATAAAACTGCAAATGAATTTTACGCCATGCGGTAATCCACGATATAGATCATTTCCACAATTTAATAAGGAATGAATACAAAGGATCATTCACCACGTATGTGGTAATCCACATGTACAAAAGTTATTCTAACGAAATAATAAAGAATGGAATAACGAAAGATTCACCACGCGTGCGATAGATCGCATGATGTGTTATTCCCAACGAAATAATAAAGAATGGAACCGGTCGTCACGTAAGCGCATACGAACAAAGATATTCGACGTAATAATAAAGAACGGAACCGGTCGGTGAAATTGGCACAGATATGATATTCCAAATGAATATAATAAAGAATGGAATAACAATGAAACACCATGCATGCGATAGATCGCATGCATGTGTTATTCCAATGTATAATAATTAATGGAACCAGTCGAGCGTATGTCATACGCAAGCGGAGATATTCCAACGTAATAATAAAGAATGGAATAATGTAAGAATTTCACCACGTATGCGGTACTTGGATATACAAAGTTATTCCAACATAATAATAAAGAATGGAATAACGAAGAAGAATTTCACCACGTGTATGCGGTATTGGATATACAAGTTATTCCAATGTAATAATAAGGAATGGAATAATGAAGTTCTCTTCATGAATAATCCACATCATCCCCGCACTACTACTACCAAAAATATTCATTAAGATCATAACCACAAATTATCCATGCACTACGGGCCAAGGATATTTGTGTATTCATCAATAATCATGATCATGCCAACAATTGTCCATCAATGCACTATGGGCCAATGAGGACTTTTACCACATCATTTGTAACATTACGGTTAAGATTATACCGAATAATCCTCGGTCATAATCATACCAAGTCCATCTATGCACAATAGGCCACGTATGACTTTCAACATAATATAAGCATGGGATGATGATGACAATGATATAAGAATCCAATAAAACAAGTTCAAGAATTAATTTATCCGTAATTCAATAACGTCCAAATTGTCAACATGATACTTCTTTGTAGAGTAAAATTCAAGAATGCTCGTAAGAATATTTCCATGAAAAGATATCTTTGGATGAAGCGCAAATATCAAGGATATTCCACTAATTTCATGGAGTATGGAAGTCAAAACTTTAACCAACCGAGTATAATAGAATATATAAAACCGCAAATGAATTTTACGCATCGCCATGCGGTAATCCACGATATATAGATCATTTCCACAATTTAATAAGGAATGAATACAAGGATCATTCACCACGTGCATGTGTAATCCACATGATACGTGTTATTCTAACGTAATAATAAAGAATGGAATAACGAAAAGATTCACCGTGCGTGCGATAGATCGCATGCATGAGACGAGTTATTCCCAAATGAATAATAAAGAATGGAACTGGTCACGCATGTAAACGCATGCACACGACAAGATATTACGACGAGAATAATAAAGAACGGAACCGAAGTCGAAAGTAAATTGGCACCGATATGATATTCCAACAGAATAATAAAGAATGGAATAACAACAGAAACACCATACATGCGATAGATCGCATGCAGACGAGTTATTCCAACGTAATAATAATTAATGGAACCGTGTCAAAGCGTGTCTGGCACCGGCTGGGATATTCCAACGTAATAATAAAGAATGGAATAACGTAAGAATTTCACCATGTATGCGGTACTTGGCATATACGAGTTATTCCAACATAATAATAAAGAATGGAATAATGTAGAATTTCACCATGTATGCGGTGCTTGGCGATATACAAGTTATTCCAACAGAATAATAAGGAATGGAATAACAGAAGAATTTCACCATGTATGCGGTACTTCGCATATACAAGTTATTCCAACAGAATAATAAGGAATGGAATAACAGAAGTTCTCTTCATGAATACGAAAGAAATAATACCCCTTACGATTATAACAAATAATATCCCTTACCTTAGAAGAACTAGATATTGGAAAAGTGAGGTAGCAGAATACTTTTCTTCTTTCTCTCTAGAGTTTCTCTCTCTAGAGTTTCAGTGAATTCGTAAGAAATAATGAAGGAATGAGCTTCTATTTATAGGAGAATGGACTGAATAGTAACAAATTCATGAACGGTCTAGATTGATTTACTTTTAAACGGACGATCCATATTGATTTATATGCAGTATTAATAAATTATTCTAATAAAATAAAATCTTTTAAATAAAATATAATATATTCTATTTATAGTTTAATAAAACAAATAACTTTATAAAAGTATTCATTTTTATATAAAAAGATTTTACTATACAAACACTATGCGAGCCTTATGCAAACACTATGCATAATAAAATATAATATATTCTAATTATTGTCTAATAAAACAAATAACTTTATAAAAGTATTTTGTTTTATATAAAAAAACTTTTCATTTTTTATTACATTAATAATACTAATAAAACAAAATTTATATATATATATATATATATATATATATATATATAAACTAAACTTCTTCTTCATAAAAAGACACCTCAATATATTTAACAACATTTATCATCATTAATATAGTCTACAATATTAATCGACCAGGTCGTTACCAGGAAAGAGGGGGCTTTCCAATAAGGATTTCTCCCTATATGCGCGCAATTAGGTGACAAAACCTCTCCTTGGCAGAACTTCTAGACATCGTTAATATTGTAAATAATAATATTAATAACTCTGTCATCTCAATTATTGATTTAATAATATATAAAATAACGACTATAATTGAATAAAATAACGTGAGATACTATGCAACAATTACTGAAGCAATAATTGAATAAAATTGAGTGACTTCTCACGTAAGCATCAATAATCAATACCGTGTGCTACTATGCAACCACACGTATTACTTTACTTTTACTACCGAGTAGTTCAATAGTTTTAGCGGTAAAACTTTCGCCGTTATTTTAATAAAAATATTTTTGTCATTTTCTCAATCTGACAATAATTCCGTTGTGGGGTCCACCAATGATTGTGCTGTCGTACGAATATTCCATGTTAAAATGATTATTCCCCGATCAATCGAATATTATATAACAACTTGCATACTTTGCAAAATTTATAAATATTACCCACAACTATAACATTATATCAAATTCATTCCATAATATTCAAAAAAATATTTGAAAAAATTTAAATCTTTATTCATAAAATATGGAGTCTCACAGTCTCCCCTCCTTATGAAATTTTTCCCTCAAAATTTATGTGCGCACTGGGTATCTTAATGTATGAGGATACCTTGACTTTATTTCAGATTCTAACTCTTGAGGTATAACCTTTGAGTGTTGAATACGATCCTTCTTATTCAAGATTTTAACACGTATTTTCTCATACGTTAAATCTTCCGCTATCTCGTTCGATTCTAAATCAATAATGTGGTTCGGGTCGTCCACATATTTATGTAACATCGATACGTGAAAAACGTTATGAGCACGTGACATACTTAGCCGTAAAACGAGTCTATAGGCCATAGTTCCTACTCGATCGAGGATTTCAAATGGGCCAATAAAATCGAGGGTTGAGATTTCCTCTTTCATCGATTTTTGCTTCTAGAATAACGCCCTCTTGAACCTTCTTTTTCACATTCATCAGCTCTGAGTATGTAGCTTGAGCGGCTTTAACTTTATCGATTAAAGTCGATTCTACTCGTATATTCGTTATCTTCACGTGGGTCCCTAGAATCTTTAACTCTATCTTCATCATTTGTAAGTTATACGAAATGGGTTTTTGTGTTAACAATATCGCACTCCTAAATGCATACGATCTTCTACCCAACGCGTTAGCTACCACGTTCGCTCTTCCACGATGATATTGAATGGTATGATCGTAATCTTCAACAGCTCGAGCTAATGTCTTTGGCGCATGTTACGTTCATTTTGGTTGAAGAAATATTTGAGGGTTTAAGAAATGGATTTTGTACTGAGGTCAATATAAAATTCGATTTCACGCTCTAGGGTAGGCCAAGAAGTCTTCTAGAATACGCCAGGAAAATTATTAACAATAGAAATATCATTCAAAACTGTGACTCTCGTCCAAGACTTGGATAGCACGTCACATTGATACCTATCAACTTGCCACCGTTATTCACGACGTCCCCTACGAAAAGTCTGACTTCGGTGCATTCCACACAAGGAAGTCACCAAATAAAGGCTCGGGGCTCTTTACTTATGGCTTGATATGACAGTGATTGACTTTAGGGTTTGGTTGCTTGAATTCGCATAATAGGTTGGTTAGGAATATAAAAGCTAACAACCTTACGAAAAGCATAATGAGTAGTTAACCAATCGATTCCTAAAATTACATCAAAGGCAAGTATTTTCAAAGAGATAAGATCGACAGGTAACGTGAAAGTGTCGATTTGAATCAACAAGATTTATAAACAGTAAAGGTAATGAAGATTTCTAACGGAGTTCCAACAGATAAGTCAAAGTCTAACTTCTCTGAAGTCAAATTTAAATGTTGAGCGCAAGCAAGAGAGATAAAATAATGGGTAGAACTGGTATCTAATAAGGTATAGACTTCACAAGAATTTATAATTAACTAACCCGTGCTAACTTCGTTCGGGTTACTCGCTTTTTAAGAAGTCATGAAAAACGTTCTTCTTGAAACCACCGACTTTGTTTTATCCGTATCTGCCTTTGGTGCCACCGTCCCAGCTGGACTTGACTTTGGTGCACGACAAAATCGAGCTTAATGACATTCTCTTCTTGAAATTTCCATTTCTATTATCTTGACCATGATTACCATCGAAGTGGTTACCATTCTTAGCATGATAATTTCCCCCACGATGGTTATCATTGTTCTGATGGCCGTTGCCATCGGTACGATTATTATCGTGTTGTTGGTCGTTGCCTTTTGATTGTGCTGACTCATTATCGCGCTCCAATAACTGAGCCCTATTCACAACATCTGAATATAAACAAAGTTTATGAGAGATAAGGTATTGACGTATCTCAGGTTTCAAACCTCTTAGAAACATCTGCGTCATTCGCTCCTCATTATCGACCAAATGGGATGCAAACCGGGATAACTCCGCAAATTTAGCCTCGTATTGCGACACGATCATATTGTTTTGCTCCAACTTGATGAATTCCACCTCTTTCACGTGACGAATACTTTCGGGGAAGTACTTGTCATTGAACAGCTCTTGGAACTTCTCCCAAGACATCTTGAGTGCGTCGGTACGCGTTTCTGATTCCCACCAATGAATGCTTCTCTTCACGCAACATAAAGGTGGCAAAGGAAACCTTTTGCTCCTCGGAGTATCCCAAGACATCAAATATCTTAGTGATCTGCTTTAACCACGTCTCTGTCTTAAGTGGTTCTGGCTTTCCCAAAAACTCCGGTGGTCCCAGCTCCTTGAACCGCTTAGCGGTGATAGGCCAAATGGATTGCCATTATTTCCACCTATATTTTTGAACAGAGTCTCTCTTTTGATGTTGCATGAATTTCATAAAGCCTCTGAACATCCCATCGTTCATCATTTGATCGGTGTTGTTATTTACCTGAGGATTATTGTCTTCCTGTTGCACATTATCTTGGGTATTGATCGTTGGTGACTCAACGGTCTCATCTTTTCTAACTATACTCGATTTAGTATTTCTAATCCTGTTTGGTTATGAATTTTCTTATGGCCTATAAATATGAGTGTTAGGATTTTGGAGAAGAGACATTCAGAGAGAGATTTAAGGGGTGTATTCAATTAAGATTTTTAAAGACTTTTAAAGATTTTAAAAGTTTGGTTGTATTCAATCAAGACATTTAAAGAGTTTATAAAAGTTTAATGGTATTCAATTATAACTTTTTTTAATGTCTTTAAAAGTTAGGTGGTATTGAATTAAGATTTTTACAAAGTCTATAAAAGTATTTTGGTATTCCAAAAGTCATAGATTTTTTAGATTTCTATCAAATGGTAGAGTTTGACAGAATTTAGAAGAAGAATTATAACTATCAACCCATATCTAAAGTCTGACCTTATCTCTAAAGACTTCCAAATATTAAACACAAAAGTGAAAATTCGGATCGCTAGTAAAGAGAGAACCCAAATATTCGCGGTGTAAATACAAATTCGCGGTGTAATACCCAGAAAAAATAATAATAAAGAAATAAAATAAAATAAAAAAATAATATTTATATTTATATTTGGTAAAATTTGAGCCTTAAAACTAATTGAATTTAATTTATGTGGATAAAATTAAATCATATTATAATTACAAGAATTAACAAGATATATTAATAAGTAAACAAATAACTAAAGACCTAATCTGTCTCGCGATACGTGCAATCGAGGAAAGAGGGAAAATGCACAGTAAATTGGTAAGGGAGAAAGCGGCAGTTCGAAAGCTTCCAATACAAAGACGAAAGAAATTTGTTAAATAAAGGTGAGATAAAATCATGAAACACTCAGATTAATTGTGAAGATTATGTATGTATATATATTTAAAACTTTTGTCTTATTATTAATTGGTAAAAGGAGGATTTTATATATATATATATATATATATATATATATATATATATAGTAGTAAAACAATAATATGTTATATATAGTAGTAAAGCAATCAATATGGTATTGAATTACACGCTCGCACAAGAGTGTAGATTTCGTTTTCTGCGAAGGAAAAAAAATAAAATCATGGAGCCAATAATTGAATGATCGGGAAGCCATGAAATAAATATATTATAATATATATGTATTCTAATGTTTAGATAAAATAATATTGTCGAAACTTGAAATTTTTGTATAATATGTTTTCTAAAAGTTGTTATCATAAGCAGTGGATTATTATTTATAATATATGCACTAAAAATATAATAAATAATTTAATTGTGTTGCAAAATTTTAATCTTAAATCTAATAATCTTTCAATTTTATATATTAGAAGTATACAAAAGTCTATCACAGTCTTGATAAAAATTTATAAAAATCACATTACTTATTTCATGGAGTCTATAAAAGTCATTTTAAAAAGTTTTAAAGTCTTTAAAAGTCATTAAAATTCACAAATTCTACAAAAGTTTGTCACTTAAAAAAAATCTTTAAAAATCTTAATTGAATACACCCCCCTTAGATACATTCAAATATATTTAAAGAGATTCAGAAATATTTTAAAAATTCTCATAGTTCTCTCTCTTTATCTTGTACGCCTCAGATATTTATTTAGTGTATTTCTTCTGCTTTCTCCGTGATTTTTTTTCGATTTGAATTTTCACGTAAAACTTTATGTTATTATCTTTATCTTTAATTTATTGTGTTTGTCATAACAAATAATATGAATATATTAATGTAGCACAATAAAAAAAATCTTATCACTACCAAAAAAATAATACTTCCATTCCTAATCAAAGTCTTCTTTCTCAATTGATCTAATTAATCGTGCATGTAAAGTCTAAAAAATATTTACTTTCTCAATTATTTTGGTAAGTATAAAATTCTTCTTTTCAAAAAACGTAATAAATGGCAGCACATAAACTATAAAAAATGTTCTTTTGTTTTTTCAATAAGTCAAGGTCTTATAATTCAAAAGTCATTATTTTTTAAAGTAAATTTTGTATCGTAACTAAACATATATATATATATATATATATATATATATATATATGGAAAAATGTATATACATAAATATGTATTATATACACTAGACTATGACGACGATTTTTGAAATATATACTGACAGTTTCACAATAAATCATAGCTATTCTCGAGCTATGGCGACAATTTACCGTCGCTATAAATTCAAAAAATCTGTCGTCATACCTTCATTGTAGAATACACACATATATATATATATATATATATATATATATATATATATATATATATATATATATATATGCTAACATATATATATTATTTTAATATAATATATCAATAACTATATATCTATATCTATATAGTATATATAAAGATAGTAATAGTGTTTCTCCTCACAAAATAAAGCACTCCCATAATTTTTAATACATTTAAACTTCTCTTACCAATACAAAAAGTAATAATAATAAAGGATACCTAAATTTTATAAACTTATTCCTTTTCTCTTTTATCTTTCGATCTTATGTTGAGCTCAAAATCATTGAAAATCTACCACCAATAAATTTGGGCAAATAGTATTTTTATCATTAATATTATAAAATCTAGATCATAATACGTTTTTGCTCTTTAGCCCTATTATTTAAATAGTATCTTTTTTTTCTTTTTTTTCTCTTTTTTATTCTTTCCTTTTTACTCTTTTTTTTTTGCCCTATACAATATATATATATATATATATATATATATATATATATATATATATGAGCTATAGCGACGATTTCACCCGTCATTATAGCTATTCTCATTATATACCGACGCCAGAACCGTCGCGATAGTCCCAAAAACTCTGTCACATAAAGACTACTTGTATAATATACATTTGTGTATATATATATATAACCCTATATATATATACATATGAATATTCTATTTGTCAATTGATCATGCATGAATTTATTTGTGTATGTGGATTCAAATAAATTAGTAATAAAAAATAGTTCAATTCTTTACAATATGGAGAGAGTTATTGAAAGAAAATAGAGAATTCTTTCAAGCATATACTACTCTCACATGACCACATGACGCTTTTCAAGGTAAACATCACCTTATAGAACCGATGTCACTACTCTTCTGATCAAATTCAAAATATATTGGAGTATATATTTTGAAAATAAACTTTTTTTTAGCACAGTGTGTATACAAATGTGTACCTTTTCATTTTTCATTTAGTATTTTTATAATTTTGTGGGTTTTATATTATTTATAATTTCAATAGTTTAAAAAATAACACTAATTAAATGAAACCAAAAATATGTAAGATAAGTTTTGGGTTTCTAAGTGAGTGAGGAGAAGAAAAGACATCAATTTCTAAGACCAGCCAGTGAAGAGGTACAAGAGCTCTGGAAGGAAATCTGCATATCTTGAAGGATACCAGATAGAGTAGTCCTAAGACCAGAAACACATTTGTACAAAAAAGGTTTCTCCACTTATTGAATGAGTGATTTTATTAGTGGAAAAAACTTTAATCTTGAAGAGGAGTTTAGGGACTGGACAAGTTATATATATCTGATAGAGATATATATATAGTGTACCAGGATATATCGTTGCGTCTTCTGTTTGGTATTTCTCTTTCCCAATCCTTTTATTTCACTCACAAAATACTTGACACAATCTTTACAAACTCACTCAGAAATTTAATAGTTAAAAATTAAAAAGGTCAAAATTTATTCTAAAAATGAATTAATCTATTCAACACCCTTCTAGATTAAATCAGACCTAACAATTACTATTATGAATTTCTTATTTGTTATTTTTTATTAATAATTATGTATATATATAATTTTATTATTAATCAGATAATATAGTTTTAGAGGACAACATTTTTTATACTCAATACTAATATAACTCAATTATTAAGTTTAAAAGTAAAGATTA
The DNA here is from genome assembly GCA_020205615.1 of Panax quinquefolius. Taxonomy (NCBI): domain Eukaryota; kingdom Viridiplantae; phylum Streptophyta; class Magnoliopsida; order Apiales; family Araliaceae; genus Panax; species Panax quinquefolius. The sequence continues at coordinate 35,690,255 of CM035161.1, read as the reverse complement.
ATTACTTTATTCAATAAATATATTCATTTATAATAAAATCACGTGCTTTGTGTTGCGTTCGTATTAATTAAAGGAAAATGATTTATATATCGACAAATTTTGGATAACTTTTGTTGCTATCAAGACTTTGAATAATTTACATCAATTTAAAGTTTTCCTAAATAGAGATACATTTTTCTTTTTAGTTCATTTTAAAATTATAAATATATTTATTTTTTAAGACTATAAAGTAATATGATGTTCTTAATTTATCATTATTTTTTTACCATCATTTTTAATATCAAACCACCACAGTTGGAGTCCTAACTAATACTAATGATATATTTAAGAATATAAAATTATCTTTAAAAGTCGTCGTTTTACAAATATTTATGTATCTCTAATTTTGAAACGGAAAACTTTGAACAATATGCTAGAATAAATTAGTGTGAGACAAGGGAGGATCCATGAATTTGATTCAGCTAGGGCAATATTAAAATAAAAGTGTCTCATTCAATTTTTCAAAATCAATGGGCGATATATTCAATTTTTCAAAATAAATTGGTGATATTTTTCAATTGATAGAATTCATTTAATTTTAATAATTTTGTAATTGGAAAGTACCAAAGATACAACTATGTAAAATGTTGCTTAAATATTTATTAGTGTCATTAAATATGTATTTTCTCATTTAGCAAATTAATAATATATATATATATATATATATATATATATATATATATATATATATACATATATGTGTATTACATTACAGATGATTTATGATTTATTGATTTTTTTGGCTATAATGACGGTAAACCGTCGTTATAGCCTGAATAAGCTATGATGACAGGTGAAACCGTCATTATAAATAAAAAACCGTCATATATGTATATAATACATATTTATTATTACACATTTTTATATATATATATATATATATATATATATATATATATATATTATTTTCTCTAACGGTCATTTTTGCTTTGGCAATATCAAGAAATATCTACTGACCAAAATGCATTCCTTTCCAAACAAACCCCAAACTTGCAATCAAATTCATCACATAAAATCGTTCTTTCTTACACACATGTCATTCAAAAGTTATATAAAGACAATTTACAGTAAGTACTTAAAACTAGATATACAGTGCTAACATAATCAACACAATGTTAACATGCAGGCAGAGAGATTACCCTTCCACCTATGTGTCAGCACTGTATGGAGGCATGAAGTGAACTTCTATTCCCAACCTATCATCATGTAATTTGAAATACCAAATGGTCTAAATGGAAATTCAAATTTGTATGTTTTGCTTGGATTGCAGTTGAAATTCTTGTCACCACCAAACCCATATTTTGTGCGGTAGCCTGGATATTCTCTGAAATTAAAAGGCTCCTCTTCAATGAGTTGGAGCCCGACACCGGATGCCAAAGATTCTAAATCCCATTCACGAAAGAACCCGGTTGACTTGTGAGTAATATGAATTTCACCACCATCCATTATCATCTTTTTAGCATTCTTCAGAAACATTCGTATCAATGTTCTATTCCGACTGCAACAAAAAATATTAAAGATTGATCATCAAGGATATGAGAATACATTAGATTTTTCTCTACGTATTTTAATATTGTTCTTAGATACAAGTGCGGCATGTCCTCAACTGCCTCGAATTGGCTAGACTGTGATACACATGCATGAGGACTCGGGAGAATCTAACTTTGCTAAAGAAATAAGCTCAAGTTAAATGAAAAAAAAGGAGATGATTCAGAAATTAATACCAAACGTATCAAGGGCAAGAAGGGAAATTAAAAGGCCCAATTGGATCAAGAACTATGAAGTTAAAATGGGAGGTAAAAAATAGTTGAGTGGGCAAGTGGGTTAATAGTTTGTTAGCTGTCAAATGTAATTAGGATCATTGATTGTGATTAATTAGATCAGCTGAATGGTTTAGATATTTCATTTGTAAGTGGTACAAGTACAAGTTGTAACAGATGAGAGGGTATGTTTTGGTGTAATGCAAATTCTTCTCTCTTAATTCTCAGTCTATTTCTCTCTACATTTCTTTGAGTTCTGCATATTTGGTTTGGTCTCAAAAACAAGTCTATCACTCTACTGTTGGCTTGATCTCAAAAACAAGTCTATCACTCTACTGAATCGATTTAATAAAATGTTTAAAACTCTACGATACTTGAAATGAATTTCTTAAATCATAAAGAATTTATTTTTTAATAATTTTTTCGTGTAAAACTTAAAAAAATTACATCTATTTTATTCTTTGTATGGTTTAACAAATACATACAATAAAAAATAAAAAAGTGAGAACTCCTAAGGCCGACTAAGAAAGCGCCTAAAGTCTAAACATTTAAGGTAATTTTTTTAAAAGTCTTTTTTTTTTAAAGTTAATATTGATTTTTTTTTTTAAAATGATTATGTCTAGGTTTGTCTATGATAATACTCATAAACTAGTTACCTCTTGTGCCCAAGGAAAAGCCTAGTCTGTCTAGAAAAACGCTTAAACACCGCCTAAATGCTAGTCCCCTCCTACGCTGCCTAGCGATTTTTAGAACAAGTACAAATGCAGACTAGTTTATGATAATTTTTTCAATAGAAAATTTTATTCTTAATAGATAAAATTGGACCCAAAAAAAAACTTTTAAAATAATAATGTCAAAGTATGTCTATGACAATAACCATAAAATAGTAAGAAATCAAATGGGTGTTCCACTTGGAAACTGAAGTTTATATTCATTTATTTTGTGTCCCTTGCAAGCTATGTTTGATAACTAAATTACCAACTTTGGAAGACAAAATTTAACTAAATTTCAATTCAACAGAATTGTAAATGTGATTTCAATTTCGAGTATCAAACTTAGAATTAGTATATTAATAATAACTTTATGTGCTATACACAATTAGGCTTGTCAAAATATGATCATGGGTTGGTTTTGGTTTTTAAAATATGATTATGGTTACATTTAAGAACTAAAACCATATTAACCATTTTTAATATGGTTATGGTTCAAAATCATATTAATCATTTTAAGATGTTTTGACTTTTAAACATAACTTTTGAAAAATAAAATTGTGACCGTCACAAATAAATTAATTAAGTAATAATATGATATAAAAATTATTAATATAAATAATAAAATACTAAAAAACTATACTAATAAAATTTTAAATTGAAATTAATTCTACTTAATTACTAAAAACTATACTAATAAAATTTTAAATTGAAATTATTAATTCTACTTAAAAATAAATAATTTGTGCAATTATATTAATTTATAAAATATAATTATTTATGAAATGATATTAAGTTATGAAAAATTCCACTTAATATCTCTAAAACACTTTACTTTGTCACCCTATTTTTTTTTTAAAACTGTCTCACTAAATTTTATCATAATCTTTGAATTTTTGTTATAGTGTATTATTGTTCAACTAGACTTTTAAATTAGTACGTAGAAATTGTTTATTTTTTTAAGCTATACTTTTAAATTTAGTAGAAAATATATTTTGCATATGGTGGAAATGAACAATAATTAACTACCCTGCACTTAAATAGCACACTAATAATTTTGACAATAAGCTCTAAAACATGATTAAATATTCAGAGTTATACACCAAAACGCAAGCACCCAATATCCAATTACAAATGTTCATAAAACCAATATTAATTAGAGATAAAAAAATTAATATTTTCATAAAAATTTTCTCATTTAATGTGAGATTCGTATATCATTTTTCTTTTAATTACTACAAGCTTTGATGACCAAATGAAATAAACCTTCTCTCTCCCAAAAAGTCAAATTGAGCATCACTTTTTCCCACTTGTAGAAAGAGAAAAACAAGACATGACATTTTATTAGAGAGAAAAACAAGACATGGCGTGAATCTAAAAATAGTATGGTATGGAATATGGGTTGAAAAATGGTTAACCGGTTAACTAACTATATTTGTTTTAAAAAATATGGGTCCAAACTTTAACCAACCTGAATAAATAAAAATGGTTAACCAACCCATTTGATTCCAGTTAATATGGTTTGACCCAACAGTTAACTAACTATATTTTCAGATCCATACACAACTATATATGAATCAGAAATTTGATTTTACTGACCTAAGCTGGGAACTGCGTGATTCATTCTGAAAAAATCCAGCAAGTGGGAAATTAAAAACAACGCGATCAAACGTCAAGCCCATTTGCCAGAAATAATTTGCCATTTGGGTGGCATCTACACCATGCAAAACCATGCACCCTCTATTCTGTAAGTTTTGGATGTTGGACATGGCATTTCCGTAATTACTGGCCAGAAATCCTGAAATGAAATTCCCAGAAGAATACACTCTAGAATTATTACATTCAACTAAAACAATCATACACACTATATTATTTAGCAAATATATATACATATACATATACATACATATATATATATATAGTCCGTTTCTTCAACGAATAGCGACGGTTTTTTCCATCGCTATAAGATAGAAAAGTTTCGGTTTTTATCTTATAACGAATCAAAAAACCGTTGTTATATTTATTTATTTCCTCCAATTCACTTGGAGAACCGGACTATATATATATATATATATATATATATATATATATATATATATATATATATATATATATATATATATATCACGTTTTAAAAATTCCTGCCTAGGCTAGCATACCATGCTGAGACGACGTTGGCAAGTACTTGTACACATACTTGCACATAACTTTTTCTACTAATACTTCCTCGGTTCCACAATAAAAAAACACATTTGGAGACTTACAAGATAATATACTCTCTCACCACATGAGTATGGAACCCATTTTACTATTTATGCGGAATCTTGTCAAACTATCGTTTTACTTGTGAAAATATGCCTATATTTTTTGTTCCATATTTACCCTAACACAAACTTTAAAGGATATGCTATTATATAGACCCTAAATATAATGATACTAAAATTATGATGGTAAATTAGTAATAGAAATGTCTCTTATGCTGGACACAAGAAATTGATCTTCTTGTGAAATGGAGAGTACTAAAATCAGGGAAGTGATAAATTCACTCTAAATTTCTTCATTTGCGCTACAATGTCAGGTTATAATGTTGAAAATTTTTGTTTACAATGGAATACAAATATCATTTCCCTCCGAAATTTACTACTAGGAAAAAGAATATGTTCAAATTGGACTCTAATTTGGAACATAGGTTTCATATGATAGGCAAACAGAGTATATGCAGCACATATTAATGCATGAAGGATTTATGTGTTTCTCTTTTTTGTTGTTGACTCTTAAATTGAAGAGTTTTAAATTTAGGAAAGTGAGGAACTACATTTCTTCATCTGCGCTACAGGGTAAAGTTAAAATGCTGCAAATTTGGTTTAACAATGAAGTGCAAATATCATTTCCTTAATTTAAAGTTTAAACCCCAAATTTGCGGATTCGGTTAACTTCATGATAAGTTGGTCAATTGACCAATACAGTATTGACACGCAGAAAGATATCACCTCCCGCCTGAGTGTCGACACTGTATTAATCAATTGATGAAATCACTTCATGCTAATCATTACCCAAATTTGCTATTAGGAAAAAGATTATGTTCGAATGGGATCTTGATTCCAGACAGTTTGAAATAAGTAGTCAAGTTACATTTATATAACAGAGAATTTCAATTGTATCTGATATGCAACTGTGTTGTACCAATACAACTCATTTCTACATACTGCCTAAAAAAACTGTCGGAAATCAAAATCCTCCAAATGTTTTATATATGATAGGCAATTAAGAGTGTATATATATATATAGGGCTATATGTATATACACAGTTGTTTATTATACAGTCGGGTTATGACGACGGATTTTTTGGGACATGACGACGGTTCTCCCGTAACAACGGGTGAAACCGTCGTTATAGCCCAAAAAACCGTCATTATAACCGACTGTGTAGTACACAGTTGTGTACATATATTTTTTCCATATATGTTGTGCATATTGATTGATTCATGAATGATTTACCTTGAGAATCAAGAGAAGTAGCAATCATATTAGTGGCAGAGCCAAAAACCATGGCCAAACTATTAGAGAAAGAGAAATCTCCTTCACCCACAAGTAATATCTTGTGACAATTGCTGTAGTGACTTTTCCATTTCTCATTTATCACCACTTCTCTGCTCAAATTCAACTTATTGCCTTCTTCTTCTTCACCATCATCATTATCTTCATCTTCTACATTTAGCTCTGAGAAATCTATTGAAATCTGTTCATGCTGCTGCAGCACTTCTCTGCTCAAATTCAATTTATTGCCTTCTTCTTCTTCACCATCATCATAATCATAATCATGATCATATTCATTTTCTTCTTCTTCTTCACCATAATCATGATCATGATCATGATCATATTCATTTAGCTCCGAGAAATCTATTGAAATCTGTTCATGCTGCTGCAGCACTAACGGAGAATTTAGTTGATTTTCTGAAGTTTTACCACCTTTGATGATGTTTTTCTTCCGAGAAAAATAATACTCAATGGATTTGATGATGTTTAATAAAGTTTGATCCGTGGAAGAAGAACAGCCCTTGTTCTTGTAGATCTTCTTGGACATGTTTTTTTTGGGTACTCCTTGGATATGTAAATGGAAATTAAGAGTGCCTGGTTCGCTGTTTGTGAAGCTAAAAGTCAAGTCCTCGTCCTTCAGATGCTTAAAGGTTACTTGCTATAATTAATTTTTACTGTTTTTTCCCCCCACTTTTCTAGGATTCTTCTATTGTTACTCTCGTTACTTAATATAAGTCGTTTTGAATTGTCTACAAGTATTAAAAAAATAATTATATATCATTAAATATAATATCAATTGTCTATATTGCCCTTGTATTAGAAAAAGAAAATGTTATTTATTGGGTAAAAAATAGTGAAAAAACCAAAATTATATTTATTACCTGGGATAATATTGTAAACTATGCAATTAATATTTATTTAAAAATTTCAAACGACTTATATTAAAGAACAAAAATAATTCTTTAAAACGGAGCAAGTATTTCCCAAGGAGATATAAAGAGTTGGTGGAAATTGCCTCCCACTCTACCAGCTTTACTTTGGGAAAACACCATCAATAATTTTTACTTTGGGAAAGGGCCTATTTATTGCCAACCTTTTGTATTGCCTTGTGGTAGTATTGGTCTTATTAAAAGAGTTGATGCTACAATTAAATAATATATTTTCTTATAAAATATACTACTATTATTTAACTAATAATGTTTAATTGATTATTGATAAAAAAGTTTAAATAAGTTTAAAAATCTAAAATTATACTAGTTCATTTATTTATATAATAAAACTCATAATATCTATCTTTAAATTAATGATTTATTTGTGTCAGGTTTCACTTTTTGTGTGATTTTGATGATAACAAATAAACTTAATAGGAAAATAAGAAGAAAAAAAACAACACTAGATTCCTCTCTATAAGATTTTTCTTGTCTCAATAATTAGTTCAAAAATTATTTTTAAAAATATTGAGTGCATTTCTATTAATCTTGACAATTTATGTCAAGTATTAATAGAGAAATATTTTCAAAGGCAATAGATTTTATTAAAATTAATTTTCATAATCATCTCATAATTTTATAAAAACGACTAGAAAACATAAAGTTTTGAGTCATTTTTATAAATAACACTTTTTGAGTCACTTCAAGTCGAATTCGGTTAGTATGAAGTTATTTTTTTGGTAAGTTAGTTAATTGACTAATAGAATACTGACACACATATAACTTTATCTGTGTGTCAGTTTTCTATTAATCAATTGACCAATTTATCCTAAAATAAATTTTATACTAACCACTTTCCTTCAAGCCTAATCTATCGAGGCAGGCTCACATGGGAAGGAAATTGGCTACACAAAATGGGACGGTCCCACCTTATTACCCCAGCCAAATGAAAGAATGATAAAAGTGCTTAAATTAAACCCTACTTTTCCAAAGGCTAAAACTTTTGAATATTGAAAACAAAAGTAGTATCTTTATAGCTCTCAAGTCTCGAGTAAGTGATAGTATATGGGAGATGGTCTAAAAATCAATCTAATCTTATCTCTTGATCTCACCCATTCATAATATATTTAACTTAAGCATAGTTTATTTCTAATCTCATTTGAATTTTAACTTAGGTGAGTTTATTTCTTCTATTATGATATATTTTTTTCTTTTTTATGTAAAGTTTATTTATGAGTTTATTTATTCCACTTTTAGTGAAGTTTGATTGATTCTTAATATTGTAATCATATTTGATTATGAAGTTATATTGCATTTCTCAAAAAGTGGGTCCTTTAAAAAAATAGTGGTTTGATGACTAAAATATGGGGAGCGGTTAGTAGGGGTGCTCATCGGTAAAAAAATCGAATCGATGCAAAATACCAAATCGATGATCAATTCAAAAAATTACCGAAAAACAAGAATCAAACCTAAGATCTTAATTATCGGTTTGATGCTGGATTCGATACAAAATCTAATCTGGATTTTTTCGGTTCAATTTTCGGTTATACCGCATGATAGTATATATAATTATTAATAATAATTAAATATTTTTTTAAACATTAATAATTTTTTAAAAAACTAAAAAATCATTAACTATTAATAATAATTAATATATAAAATAAAGCTACAAAACATTATTAGTATATATAAAAAAAATTAATATAACTACTATTATATAGAAATTATTAATATATAAAAAAATTATTTAATATATAAATTACAAAACATTAACTATTAATTATTAAATTACTAAATTTTGGTATTTTCTGGATTTCGATTTTTACCGAATTCAAAAAAATCATTACCGCTTACTATCTTTAAAAGTGTTAAAATATCAAAAAATCGTACAAAAAAAAACGAATACTTAAAAAATTGATATCATAGAAATCATAGATAAAAAAATCGAAAAAACTAAAAATTTTAAGCACCCCTAGCGGTTAGTATGAATTTTAACTTTATACGATTAATAAACAGCGAGAGAGGTGATCTTTAAGCTTCATGTGGCGCCCCAAACAGTATACATCACCCATCTTGAGTCGCCAAATACATGGTACAAAATTCAAATACAACTTAATTATACAACGATGCGTGTAAAATACGACAAAACATATTCTAAGAGCTTTAATAAGAATATTGTCATCTGGACAATATACACACTCAATGGAGTCCTCATTACATTTATTGTCACACTATTTAATGTAATAGTGAGGACTACTAATGCTATCATCCGGACCGTCACTCCGCTTCTCCGACTAGTCCAAGCTTCGTTCTCATTTCACGAAGAGAACAAAGTGAAAGAAAGGGTGAGCTCAACTAGCCCAAGTAAGAAATATTATGACTAAGATAATGCGAAATAAATTATCATTAACCTTCAACAATGTTAAACCGATAGAATATAATAGACAACAAGTTTAACTGCAATGAACAAGCAATCCATTAGAAGAGTCAGTAGAGCATAAAATCAACTATCTTCTATGATTTAAAAGTTTTTCATCAACTTTATAAATTGAGACTCAACGAAATAAATAAAATCGAATCATCCCCGCATCACGGCCAGGATATTCATGTAATCATCAATGGTCATGATTATACCGAATAATCCTCGTCATAATCACACCAACAATACGTCCATCAATGAACTACACAGCCAATGAGGACTTTTACCACATCATTCATCACATTACGTTCATGATTATACCGAATAATCCCTGGTTATAATCATACCAAGTCCATCTATGCACGTAAGCCAAAGATGACTTTCATCACAATATAAGCATGAGGATGATGACAATGACATAATAATTCAATAAAACAAGTTCAAGGATAAATTTTAAATATTTATACTTTTAATTTATCCAGAAATCAATAACGTCCAAATTGTAAATATGATACTTCTTTGTGGAGTAAAATTCAAGAATGCTCAGAAGAATATTTTCATGAAAAGATACTGGATGAAGTACAAATATCAAGGATATTCCACTAATTTCATGGAGTATAGAAGCTAACACTTTAACCAACTGAGTATAATAAAATATATGAAACCGCAAATGGATTTTTGCCCGCCATGCGGTAATCCACGTAGATAGATCATTTCCACAATTTAATAAGAAATGAATACGAAGGATCATTCACCATACATGCGGTAATCCACATAGACATATTATTACAACATAATAATAAAGAATGGAATAACAAAAGAATTCACCGGTGATGCGTAATCCGCGCATGTGAGTTATTCAACGAATAATAAAGAATGGAATCGAATCAAATGCGTAACCCTTGCGACAAGATATATTCAATGAGAATAATAAAGAATGGAATAACAATAGAATTCACCAGGCATGCGATAGGCCAAGACAGACGAGTTATTCTAACAGAATAACAAAGAATGGAATAACAGAAGAATTTCACCATGTATGCGGTACTTGGCATGAGCGAGTTATTCTAACATAATAATAAAGAATGGAATAACAACCCTTACGAGTATTGAAAGAAAATAACTCTCTTCATGAATATGAAAGAATAATACCCCTTACCTTAGAAGAAAACTGGATACTGGAATAGTGAGGTAGCAGACTTCTCTTCTTCTTTCTCTCTATAATTTCTTTCTATAATAATTGCTCTATAGCTTTAGTAAATTGGTGAGAAATGAAGGAAGAATGAGCTTCTATTTATAGAAAATATAGTTTCGATAATTGCACGTTTTGGGGCTCAAAATATTACTGTATAATACCTTCCTCTTTTTCTTCATTTTTAATTTAGTCCTGCAAGTATTATCAAACTTGCACCACCTCCCCTAATACTAAATCATGTTAATTAATAGTTCTAGACATGTGAAAATACGAATTACAGTATAGTACCTCCATCTATACCTCCATTTTTAACTTAGTCATGTAAGTATTATCAATCTTGCACCACCTCCCCTAATAGTACAAGAATGTGAATCAATAATACACACATGTGAACAAATAGTTATAATCATGTTAATTAATAGCAATTAATTCCTCATTTATCCGATTAATTACCCGATTGGTCAATATAACCTCAAGATATCAATTATTATCGAAATAAATGTCAATTTCTACTAACACTAATAATTCCAACACAATGGAACTATCAATTTCATCATTAATTAACACGAACTTATTCATCATTAATATTATAACTCAGAATATTTAACAACCAGGTCGTTCCCAGGAAAGAGGAGGCTTTTTGATAAGAATTTCTTCTTATTGGCACGCAATTAGGTGACCAAACCTCTCCTTGACAGAACTTCTAGACATTGTCAATATTGCAATTTAATAATATGAATAATTTTTTCATCTCAATTATTGATTTAATAATATATCATATTATGCAGATGATACTATGACAATAATCGAATCAATAATATGAGAGATATGATCACGGAATTTCTTGTAGCAATAATTGAGTATAACTGAGTGACTTCTCACGTAAGCATCAATAACCAATACCGTGTGCTACTATGCAACCACGCGTATTACTGTACTTTTACTACCGGGTAGTTCATGTGGCGCCCCCAAAATAGGTCCACACAACCCATTCTGAGTCGTCAGATATCACACTATAAAAATCATTTACAAACTTCATTTATACAACTGTTGAACTGTCGTGCAGAATACGACCACAGTTAAACTATGAGTTTTAATACAAATGTATGTAACTCTCATGGTGCCTCGACCACAACCTTACAATGGTACTTTACATAAAAGTACAGTCAAAAACTGTTTTAAAAATTAAAATCTTTGGGAAGTGCTCAAAGAAACCTTCGTACATGGGAGGCCATGCGTCAAGGTTATGATATATATCATATGTCCATAGAATTATCCTTAGTTGACCCAATAGACCCCAAAGAAAAATGAGAATATTACTATCATGTTTTTTTTTCAATGGTGAATCTTCTCTTGACATATAACTATCTCCACTGTCTACAATTGAAAATTATATTTCAACCAAACTCCAAGATCATATAGGTAGTGCTCGTAGATTTACTCAGCAAGTGGATGTGCACAACCCTGTCTTATGATAACACGAGGTTGTATGTCATTAGACATCTTGTATGATAGTGGCAAAACACCCTTCCAAAGTTGGGTTCACCTCACCTTATTCGGTTCACCAAAATTAAATATCAAATGACGTATACAATCTGACACACTTATCTAAAGTTCTCAATAAAATTATTTCCATACTATTTAGGAGAACCTCAACAACTATAGACCACCGCTTTATTCCCCTCATTATCCCCGCTTTCGACCCAAATGACTACACTTTTATTACACGAAAGGAATTGTGAAGCAAAAAGGGTGAGCACAATTAGCCCAGTAGAGAATATCATGACTAAAGATAATTTACATCATCAATAGCCTTTATCAGTAATAAATCAGAGATTTAGAACATATGGTAGATGATAAAACTTTTCAACCATAGTTGCAGTGGAACGAGCAATCCATTAGAAGATTTAAATAGACCATAGGGTCTATTATCTTCTCCATGTTAAAAGTCCACCAACAATGTTTTATCCCTGTAACATCAATCAACAATTCTTGTCCACAATCATGTGAATAACTCATAATCATAATTGTGATTCTAAATTCCTCTTCGCACCCAGGACGAAGATAATTTTCTTCACCTGTCTTTACCTGAAACATCAAAAATCATGGTTATACCAAATCACAATTCTTGTTCATAATCATACTAATAAATTCATCTTTGCACTACGGGCCAAAGATATTCATTAACAATTCATCTTTGCTCTACAGGCCAAAGACATACAACTGTATTTTAGAAGAGTCAAGTAGAGCATGATATATACTATCTTTTATGAATTAAAAGTGTATAATCAATATTTTATTGCTGAGACTCAGTTTAATAAATAATTCACATCATCGAATCATCCCTACACTACAGCCAAGGATATTCATGTAATCATCAATGGTCATGATTATACTTAGAATAATCCACGGTTATAATCATACCAATAATCATCCATCAATGCACTTTATAGGCCAATGAGGACTTTTACCACATCATCTATAACATTACGGGTCATTATTATACCGAATGATCCCTGGTCATAATCATACCAATAAACAGTTCATCTATACATATAAGCCAAAGATACTCATCAATCAATATTTTATCTTTACACGTAAGCCAAAGATATACAACCAGTAAAACCAATAATCAATGATCCATCCTTGCATGTAAGCGAAAGATATCTGTTGTAAAATAATAATCAACTGTCCATCTTTGCACGTAAGCCAAAGATATACAATTGTAAAATCAATAATCAACAGTCTATCTTTGCACGTAAGCCAAAGATACTCATCAATCAATATAAGCATGAGGATAATGACAATGATATAAGCATTAATCAAACGAAAATAAGGATAAATATTAAAGACTTTAAATTTATCCAAATATTATCAATCACTTAATAAACTCATAATTTAATATTATTAATATTATAATAATATTTTAATCACTTCTTAAACTTATAAATAATTTATTTCAATTGTTTACACTTTACCAAATAATGCATTTAATCATTCAAAAATGCCATACTCAAAAGATTTCATCACCAATGCTTAAATCCCTTATCAAAAATCTGTATATACCCCCTATATAGGATTCCCAAGCCATAAAATCCTATTTTCTAATTTTGTTACTTCACATAACATATTTAATTCATTACTCATAACTAGTTCATTTTCATGAAAAATACCAAATCAGTTCCAAAAATATATCTTTTTTGGGATTTAGCAGAATATAGTCCCATATTGAACATATATTTTTCTCGGAATTTTTAAAATTCATTTACTATTTTTCATATTTAGACATTTATCATAAATTGTACTTTTGTCCAAAAAATCCAAAATTTACAGGGTATACTCCTGTTATATATGTACTCCCAATAAAATTTTTATCAATTTTAGAGTTAATCACAAGGAGTTATAAGGGTTTACTTTTAAAATAGTATTTTTTCATAAAATTCATAACTCTTAATCTATACATCCAAAAATCGCCATCTTTGGACACAATATAGAAAACTCATCAAATTATCATTTCAAATTTTTCCGAAATTTTTTGAGGTCGGAAAAATTACGAAAAATACAAATGGATTTTCACCATACGTGCAGTAATCCACGTAGACGCAGATCATTTCTAAAATTTAATAAGGAATGAATACAAAGGATCATTCACCATGCATGCGGTAATCCACATGTATGAGTTTATTCCAATGTAATAATAAAGAATGGAATAACGAAGAATTCACCATGCATGCAATAGGCCATGCATGTGTTATTCTCATCGAAATAATAAAGAATGGAACCGATTCATGCGTAATCGCATGAGCGGATATTCCAACGAGTAATAATAAAGAATAGAATAACAACAGAATTCACCGGGCATGCGATAGATCGCACGCATGTGAGTTATTCTAACGAGAATAATAAAGAATGGAACCGGTAATGCGTGAATCCGCATGCAGACGTGATATTCAATGTAATAATAAAGAATCGGAACCGTGTCTTGCGTAATCCGCACAGACAAGATATTCTAACAGAATAATAAAGAATGGAATAATAGAAAATTTTCACCATGTATGCAGTACTTCACATAAACAGGTTATTCCAACATAATAATAAAGAATGGAATAATAGAAGCTCTCTTCATGAATATGAAAGAAATAATATCCCTTACCTCAAGAAGACTGAATACTGGAATAGTGAGGTAGCAGACTTCTCTTCTTCTTTCTCTCTATAATTTCTCTCTATAATAATTGCTCTATAGATTTAGTAAATTGGTGAGAAATGAAGGAAAAATGAGCTTCTATTTATAGGAAAATATAGTTTCGATAATTACGTTTTTTGGGCTCAAATATTATAAGTATAATACCTTGACTTTTTCTTTCATTTTAATTTAGTCCTGCAAGTATTATCAAACTTGCACCACCTCCTAATAGTAAATAATGTGAATTAATAGTACAATCATGTGACTCAATAGTTATAATCATGTGAAAATACGAATTACAGTATAGTACCTCCATCTATACCTCCATTTTTAACTTAGTCATGCAAGTATTATCAATCTTGCACCACCTCCCCTAATAGTACATGAATGTGAATCAATAGTACACACATGTGAACAAATAGTTATAATCATGTGAATTAATAGCAATTAATTGCTCATTTATTCGATTAATTACCCGATTGGTCAATATAACCTCCAGACATCAATTATTATCGAAAAAAATGTCGATTTTCACTAACACTAATAATTCCAACACAATGGAAATATTCTTCTCAAAAATTTCATTTTTGAAGTTTGACTTTTTTCGAAAAAGTCAACTGTTGACTTTTTTGACCAAAAAGTCAACCCCGACAAATTTTGTGTTTATAGTTTATTTCTACTAATTTCATCGTTCCGGACTCAAATATCACGTTCGTTTCTCCAAATTCAACTCCAAACTCAAATTCGATTTTTAATAACATTTATCATTAATATTATAACTCACAATATTTAACAACCAGGTCGTTCCCAGGAAAGAAGGGGCTTTCCGATAAGGATTTCTCCTTATTGGCGCACAATTAGGTGACCAAACCTCTCCTTGACAGAACTTTTAGACATTGTCAATATTGAAAATAATAATATGAATAACTTTGTCGTCTCAATTATTGAATTAATAATATAAAATATTATCTGAGATGATATTGTGACAATAATTGAATCAATAATATGAGAGATATGATGCGTGAATTCTTTGTAGCAATAATTGAGTATAAGCGAGTGACTTCTCACGTAAACATCAATAATCAATACCGGTATGCTACTACGCGACCACAGCGATATTCTCGTATTTTTACTACCGAGAGTAGTTCAACGGTTTTAACGGTAACACTTTTCTTTGTTATTTTATAAAAGATAATTACATGCGTTTTCTTACTACGACAATACTTTCGTTATTAGGGGTCCACCAATGATTGTGTCGTCCTACGGATATTCCCCACAAAAGAATATTCCCCACCAAACAAATATTTTATAACAACTTGCATACTTTGAAAAAATTTCACATATCACCCTTAACTTTAACCTTTTATCAATTTAACCATTTACTAAATAGAATAATTATAAGAAAATTGAATACTTTCATTTCATAAAATTCGGGGTCTCACAATTCAACAATTTTAACGGTAACACTTTCGCCGTTATTTTTATAAAAAGATAATTCTGTCGTTTTCTTACTACGACAATACTTAGTTAATGGGGTCCACCAATGATTGTGCCACCGTACGAATATTCCCTGTTAAAATAAATATTCCCCGACCAATCGAATATTATATAACCACTTGCTTACTTTGCAAAAGTTGTAAATATTACCCACAACTATAACATTATATCAAATCCACACCATAATATTCAAAAATATATTTCGAGAAAATTATTCTTTATTCATAAAAGTTGGGGTCTTACTGACTGCCCTTCTTATGAAATTTCATCCTCGAAATTATAGTGCATTACACAGTATATCGAAGAAGAGGTGAGGATATCTTGACTTCATCTCACATTCTAACTCCCGTGTCATTTCTTCCACATCGTGGTTTCTCCATAAAATTTTGACTTGAGGTATAACCTTGGAGCGTAGAATATGATCCTTCTTATCCAAGATTTTAATAGGTACCTCTTCATATGTTAAATCTTCCTCTATCTCATCTGGTTCTAATTCAAAAATGTGGTTCGGGTCTTTCACATATTTACGTAACATATATATGTAAAAAACGTTATGAACACGAGACATACTTGGCGGTAAGGCGAGTCTATAGGCCACAGTTCCTAATCGTTCGAGAATTAAAAATGGGCCAATGAATCGAGGATTGAGCTTTCCTCTCTTTCCAAATCTCGTAACTCATTTCCATGGAGCAACACGTAACAACACATGATCTCCAATATTGAATTCCATGTCCTTTCGATGAAGACCAGCATAACTCTTTTATCGATCTTGTGAGGTTTTTATACGTTGTCAGATTGTTTGAATCTTTTTCGTAGTCATACGTACCAACTCCGGTCCTAACAATGTTGCTTCACCTACCTCATCCCAGCATAGTGGAGAACGACACTTTCTTCCATACAACGCCTCAAATGGAGCCATGCCAATACTTATTTGATAACTATTGTTGTAGAAAAACTCCACCAATGGTAAAAACTTATCCCAAGTTCCCTTGAAGTCAAGGCACAGAGTCTTAATAAATCTTCAAGAGTTTGGATAGTCCTTTCCGACTGCCCATCTGTTTGAGGATGATATGCCGAACTAAATCGTAAATCCGTGCCCATAACTTTTTGCAAACTAACCCAAAATCTTGAAGTAAATCTTGGATCTCGATCAGAAACTATGGATACTGGCATACCATGCAATCTTACAATCTCATTTATGTACATACTAGCAAGATGTTCAAGTGTATAAGTTTCTCGTATCGGTAAGAAATGAGCAGACTTGGTCAATCTATCAACAATGACCCAAATCGCATCTATGCCTTGAGAAACCGTGGGAAGACCAAGAACTTGAAATCCATGGTAATATGCTCCCACTTCCATTCGGAATTTCAAGTGGTTCTGATGGACCTTTTGGCTCGATGCTCGCCTTGACTTCGTTGACAAGTTAAACACCTTGAGATAAACCCCGCTATCTCTCTCTTCATATTGCTCCACCAAAATGTATGTCGAAGATCACGATACATTTTGGTACTCCCAAGATGGATTACAAACGGTGTGTTGTACGCCTCCATCATGATTTTATACTTCAAGTCATAGTCGTTAGGAACACAAAGTCTGGAGTTGACTCGGAGTATTCTTTCTTCATCGATTCTTCCTTCCGGAATAACACCTTCTTGTACTTTCTTCCTCAAACGCATCAGCTCCAGGTCCATAAGTTGAGCAGCTTTAACTTTATTAATTAAAGTCGGTTCTACTCATATATTCACTATCATCACATGGGTCCCTGGAGTCTTTAACTCTATCTCCATCCTTTGTAAGTCATACAAAATGGGTCTTTGTGTTGACAATATCGCACTCGTACCCGCATATGACCTTCTACTCAATGCGTCAGCTACTACGTTTACTTTTCCAGGATGTTATTGGATGGTATGATCATAATCTTTCAAAAACTCAAGCCATCGTCGTTACCGCATGTTGAGTTCCTTTTGAGTGAAGAAATATTTGAGGCTTTTATGATCCGTATAGATATCCACCTTCTCTCCATACAGGTAATGCCTCCAAATCTTAAGCGCAAAAACGACTGCTGCCAACTCTAGATCATGAGTAGGATAATTCCTCTCATATTCTTTGAGTTGTCGTGAGGCATAGGCTATGAATTTCTCATGTTGCATGAGAACACATCCTAACCCTTTGCCTGAAGCATCACTGTAGATGACAAATCCCTCCGAGCTAGATGGTATTGTTAGAACAGGTGATAAAATGAGTCTTCTCTTCAGTTCTTGAAAACTCTTCTCACATTCCTCGCTCTAACCGAACTTTGTATCTTTTCAAGTCAGCTGAGTTAATGGAGTAGCGATTCGAGAAAATCCTTCCACGAATCTTCAATAATAACTTGACTAAGTCGAAAAGCTACGTCTTGATCATTGACTTTCATTGCTCCCGACTTTTGAATTGCTTGATCTTATTTGGGTCAATGATATTCCATGATTTGATATCACGTGCCCAAGGAATATAACTTCCTCAAGCCAGAACTCACATTTCTTCATCTTGGCATAAAGCTTGTTTTCACGAAGCTTTTGAAGTATCAGCCTCAAGTGTTGCTCATGGTCTTCACGGGTTTTCGAGTATATGAGGATGTCATCAATAAAGACCACCACAAAGTGATCCAAATATTCTTTGAATACTCGATTCATTATGTCCATGAAGGCAGCAGGAGCATTAGTTAATCCAAAAGACATGACTAGGAATTCATAATGCCCGTACCGAGTTCTGAAAGAAGTCTTTGGAATGTCATCAGTTTTAATCTTCAACTGATGATATCCGGAAAGAAGATCAATCTTTGAAAAGAATTTGGCTCCTTGCAACTGGTCAAATAGGTCATCAATGCGAGGCAACGGGTACCTATTTTTGATGGTGACATGATTCAACTCCCGATAATCAATACAAAGTCGCGTACTTCCATCTTTCTTCTTCACGAATAGAACATGAGCACCCCAAGGAAATGTACTAGGATGAATGAAACCGATGTCTAATAATTCCTGTAGTTGGGTTTTTAACTCCTGAAGTTCAATAGGAGCCATTCGATATGGGTCTTTAGAAATGGGTTTTGTACCGGATTCAAAGTCGATACAAAATTCAATTTCACGCTCTGTGATCAAAACATGGATACAATCAAAGCTAGTATCCATAATAGATATTTTGGACAAAAAAATGAAAATTTAATTTTTCTGTGAATAGTGTCGTATTTGTGAATAGTTTCGTATACATGAATAGTGCTGTATACGGTACAAAACCCATTTCCAAAGACCATTTCTAAAACCCCATATCGAATGGCTCCTATTGAACTTCAGGAGTTAAAGGTCCAACTACAGGAGTTGTTGGACATCGGTTTCATTCGTCCTAGTACATCTCCTTTGGGTGCTCTTGTTTTATTCGTAAAGAAGATAGACGGGAGTATGTGACTTTGTATTGACTATCGAGAATTGAACCATGTCACCATCAAGAATAGGTATCCGCTACCTCACATTGATGACCTGTTTGACCGATTACAAGGAGCACAATTCTTTTCAAAGATCGATCTTCGCCACCGGATATCATCAATGAAGATTAGAATCGAGGATATTCCAAAGACGCCTTCGAACTGATGACGGGCATTATGAATTCTTAGTCATGTCTTTTGATCGACTAATGCTCCCGCGGCTTTCATGGATATGATGAACCGAGTATTCAAGGAATATTTTGATCAGTTCGTTGTTGTCTTTATTGATGACATCCTCATATATTCCAAAAGTCGTGAAGATCATGAGCACCATTTGAAGCTGGTACTCCAAAGGTTGCGTGAAAACAAGATTTATGCCAAGTTAAAGAAATGTGAGTTCTGGCTTAAAGAAGTAGCATTTCTTGGGCACGTAGTGTCAAAACATGGAGTATCTGTTGACTGGCGAAGATTGAAGCAATACAAAGTTGGGAGCAACCGAAGATGGTGACCTAAGTACGTAGCTTTCTGGGCTTAGCTGGTTATTATCGAAGATTCGTGGAAGGGTTTTCTCGAATCGCTACTCCGTTAACTCAGCTGACTCGGAAGGATACAAAATTCGTATGGAGCGAGGAATGCGAGAAGAGTTTTCAAGAGCTTAAGAGGAGACTCATTTCGACACCTGTTCTGACAATACCATCTGGTTCAGATGGATTTGTTATCTACAGCGATGCTTCGGGCAAAGGGTTAGGATGTGTTCTCATGCAACATGGGAAAGTCATAGCCTATGCCTCGCGACAACTTAAAGAATATGAGAGGAATTATCCTACTCATGATCTAGAGTTGGCAGCAGTCATTTTCGCGCTAAAGATCTGGAGGCACTATCTATATGGGGAGAAAGTGGAGATATATTCAGACCATAAAAGCCTCAAATATTTTTTCACCCAAAAGGAACTCAGCATGCAGCAACGATGTTGGCTCGAGCTGTTGAAAGATTACGACCACACCATTCAATACCATCCCGAAAAGCAAAACGTGGTTATTGACGGCGCGTTGAAATGAAAGATCATATCTTGGAACAAGTTCGATGTTGTCAACACAAAGGCCCATTTTGTGTGATTTACAAAAGATGAAGATAGAATTCAAGACTCCGGGGACCCATGCGATGATGTCAAGTATACACATAGAACCGACTTTAATCGAAAAAGTTAAAGTTGCTCAAGCCACAGACTCGGAGCTGATGCGTATGAAGAAGAAAGTACAAGAAGGTGTTATTCTAGAAGCAAGAATCGATGAAGAAGGAATACTTCGAGTCCACTCCAGACTTTGTGTTCCTAACAAATTTGATTTGAAGAGCAAGATCATGATGGAGGCAGACAATACACCGTTTGCAATCCATCTTGGAAGTACCAAAATATATCGTGATCTTCGACATACATTTTGGTGGAACAATATGAAGAGAGAGATTGCAAAGTTTATCTCGAGGTGTTTAACTTGTCAATGTGTAAAGGCGGAGCATCAAGTGCCTAAGGGTCCATTGCAAGAACTTGAGATTCTGAAATGGAAGTGGGAACACATTACCATGGATTTCGCATGCGTCTTCCCACGGTTTCAAGCGTAAATAAATGCTATTTGGGTTATTGATGATAGATTAACCAAGTCGCTCATTTCTTGCCGATCTGAGAGACTTATTCCTTGAACGTCTTGCTTTCGTATGTATGTAAATGAGATTGTGAGATTGCATAGCATGCCAGTGTGAGACCCCAAATTTTATGAATAAAGATTTAAATTTCTCGAAATATTTTTTCAAAATTATGGTGTACATTTGATATTAATGTTATAGTTGTGGGTAATATTTATAAATTTTGCAAAGTATGCAAGTTGTTATATTATATTAGATTGGTCGGGGAATATTCTTTGTGTCGGGAAATATTCGTACGACGGCACAATCATTGGTGGACCCCACAACAAAATTATTGTGGGATTGAGAAACGAAAAAAATATTTTTATGAAAATAACGGCGGAAGTTTTACACAGATTATCTTTGTTGAAAAATTCGATGTTAAAAGAAATGCGATGTACGCGTGGTTGTATAGTAGCACACGGTATTGATTATTGATGCTTACGTGATAAGTCACTCAGTTTTGTTCAATTATTACTTTCTGATGAGTTCTTTGCGTAGTATCTCACGTTATTGGATTCAATTATTGTCGATTGTTATATATATATATATATATATATATATATATATATATATGAGTTTTGTTTTTATTAGTATTATTAATGTAATAAAATAGAAAAGCTTTTTATATAAAATGAATACTTTTATAAAGTTATTCTATAAATAGAATATATTATATTTTATTATGCATAGTGTTGCATAGTGCCTACACAGTGTTTTGCATAGTAAAATCTTTTTATATAAAACAAAATACTTTTATAAAGTTATTCGTTTTATTAGATTATAAATAGAATATATTTTATTTTATTTAAAAGATTTTTCTTTAAATCTGGACCGTCCGATTAAAAGTAAATCAATCTAGGCCGTTCATGAATTAGTTACTTATCGTTCCATTCTTCTATAAATAGAAGCCTTCATTCATTATTTCATACGAATTCACCGAAACTCTAGAGAGAAACTATAGAGAATTTTTCTTCTATAATCTTGGCGTATTTCTTTGGAGTTTAAGAAAGCTTTGAGCGCGATTACTGCGTTTTTCTTGAGCATATCCTCGCCTCTACCAATTGAGTACTCTTCTTTCAAAGGTAAGGGATATTATTTGTTGTACTCGTAAAGGGTATTATTTCTTTCTTATTCATGAAGAGAACTTCATTATTCCATTATTTATCATTATATTGGAATAACTCAGTATCTGCCAAGCTACCCTATACTTGGTGAAATTCTTACATTATTCCATTCTTTATATTACATTGGAATATCACATGCATGCGTTTTACTGTGGGACACGGTTCCGTATTTATTATTACATTGGAATATCACATGCATGCGTTCTCTACGGGACTGGTTCCGTTATTTATTATTACATTGGAATAACTTTTAATCATCATCTGCATACCGCATGCATGGTGATTTCTTTGTTATTCCATTCTTTATTATTACATTGGAACATCATGCCGGTGCGAATTTACTTTGACACGGTTTCGATATTTATTATTACTGTTGGAATAACTTTTCTATATGCAAAGTACCGCATGCATGGTGATTTCTTTTGTTATTCCATTCTTTATTATACTCGGTTGGTTAAAGTTTTGACTTCTATACTCCATGAAATTAGTGGAATATCATTGATATTTGCGCTTCATCCAAAGATCTTTTCATGGAAATATACTTACGAGCATTCTTGAATTTTAACTCTACAAAGAAGTATCATGTTTACAATTTGGACGTTATTAGTTCCTGGATAATTTAATTCTTGAACTTTTTTTATTGAATTCCTATATCATTGTCACCATCCTCATGTTTATATTTTGTTGAAAGTTATTTGTGGCATGTAGTGCATAGATGGACTTGGTATGATTATGACCAGGGATTATTCGGTATAATCATGACCGTAATGTTACAAATGATGTGAAAAGTCCTCATTGGCCCGTTGTGCATTGATGGACAGTTTTTGGTATGATTATGGCTATGGATTCTCTTCGGCCAAGGGTGCAAAGATGAATTATTTTATGGCATGATCAGGACCGTTGATGAAAACACAATTATCTTTGGCTCGTAGTGCATGGATAATTCGTGGTCGTGATACTAAATAATATCCTTGGCCTGTAGTGCAGGGATGAATTGATGATGTGGATTATTTATTAAGCTGAGTCCCAGCGATAAAAGAGATGAAAAACTTTTTAATTCATAAAGGATAGTAGATTTTATTCTATACTTGACTCTTTTAATGGATTGCATCTTCCGCTGCAGTTAAACTTGATGTCTATTGTATTTTATCAGTTTAACACTGTTGAAGACTAATGATAATTTATTCAGCATTATCTTAGTCATAATATTTCTTACTAGGCTAGTTTAGCTCACCCTTTCCTTCACTATTCTCTTCACGAAATGAAAATATAGCTGGGACGAGTCGGGGAACGGATTGACAGTCCAGATGATAGCATTAGTAGTCCTCACTATTCTGTTAAATAGTGTGATAGTAATTGTAATGAGGACTTAATTGAGTGTGAATATTATCTAGAAGGCAATATTTGTATTAAAACTCACAGCGTATGTTTTGTCGTATTTTACACGACTGTTGTATAATTAAGTTGTATTTGAATTTTGTACCATGTATTTGGCGACTCAAGATGGGTGATGTATACCTATTTTTGGGGGCGTCACAGTTGGTATCAAAGCTTAGGGATATGATCCCTGGCTGAGATGTGAGATAAGAACTAGGAGTGGAGAGACGGGGAATTCCTTCGCTAGTATGACCTACCTAAGTTTATTTGGTATTTAATTGGTTGGTATTTTATGGCAGTGTTTGAAAATGGCAGCTGAAAATGTTCACAATGGAGTGAATGAGACCATTGAGACACCTTTAATCACTTATCAGGTTAATGTGGTGTCAGACGAAGAAGAAATTAGAGATATCTACGTGGTGAGTGAAGAGGTAATAGTTGCACCCGAGCTAGTTGTAGAGGTAGTGGCTGAGAGTGAGGAAGAAGAGGAAGAAGAGGAACCTGAGGATAATTTATTAGAAGAATTTTATGATCAAAATTTAGAATTATAAAATCGTACTCATGAGTTAGAAGAGCAGATTGAAGAACGACAAGCGGTCGTGGAGCAAAGAGATGTAACAATTCAAAATTGTGTTACCCGATGTGCGATGCTTGAACAGAAGCACTCTTTGGCAGAGTATAAGATATTAGAGCTGGAATCTGAGAATGCTATGATCAAAGTTCTGATGAAAGAAGAAACAACTGAACGAAGGAGAATAGATGATGCATGTGTAAAAGCTGCACGACGTGTAGATATTGTAGAAAAAGACGTCCGATCCAATAAGGCCAAAATAGATGAAATGAATTTTGCTTTTTGGACAACAATTGGGAGAATCCAACATCGAATTCGGAATTACCCTGTGCAGAGCGGTCTACCCCAATTTGATATGGATCGGAGAATAATGATTCAAATCATGGACCAGGAATGTGAAGAAGCACTTAAGGGTGGAATGTATCCTATAGCAAAGTCAAATCCGGTAGTTTAAGTGAGAGATTTTGTCGAGGAACCCGAGCGAAGTTATTACGGGTAATTTAATGATAAACTCTTGTGAAGTTTATACCTTATTAGATACCAGTTCTACCCACTCTTTTATTTCACTTGCTTGCGCTCAACGTTTAAATTTGACCCCAGTGAAGTTAGACTTTGATTTATCTGTTGAAACTCAGTTGGGAGAAACCTTCGTTACCTCCACTATTTATAAATCTTGTTTGATTCAAATCAACACTTTCACGTTACCTGTCGATCTTATCTCTTTGAAAATACTTGCATTTGATGTGATTTTAGGAATCGATTGGTTAGCTACTCATCATGTTTTTCATAAGGTTGTTAGCTTTCATATTCCTAACCAACCTGTTATACGAATTCAAGCAGCCAAACCACTAAAGTCAATCACTGTTATATCAAACCATAAGTAAAGAGCCCCGATCCTTTCGTTGTTGACTTCCTTGTGTAGAATGCACCGAAGCCAGACTATCCATAGGGGACGTCGTGAATAACGGTGGCAAGTTGATAGGTATCAATGTGACGTGATATCCAAGTCTTGGATGAGGTTCATAGTTTTGAATGATATTTCTATCGTTAATAAATTTCTTGACGTATTTCTGAAGACTTCTTGGCCTACCCCAGAGCGTGAAATCAAATTTTGTACTGACCCCAGTACAAAATCCCATTTCTTAAAACCTCAAATATTTCTTTACTTAAAACGAACGTAATATGTGCCAAACACATTGACTCGAGCTGTTGAAGATTACGATTGTACCATTCAATACCATCGTGGGAAAAAGCGAATGTAGTAGGTGGCCGTGGCGTTGAGTAGAAGATCGTATGCGTTTATGAGTGTGAATATACGAACCTATGTGAAGATAACGAATATACGATTAGAATCGACTTTAATGGATAAAGTTAAAGTTGCTCAAGCTACATACTCAGAGCTGATGAATGTGAAGAAGAAGGTTCAAAAAGGCGTTATTCTAGAAGCAAGAATCGATGAAGAGATGAAATCTCAACCCTCGATTTTATTGGCTCATTTGAAATCCTTGATCGAGTAGGAACTGTGGCCTATTGAATCGTTTTACCGCCAAGTATGTCGCGTGTTCATAACGTTTTTCACGTATCGATGTTACGTAAATATATGGACGACCCGAACCACATTATTGAATTAGAACTAGACAAGATAACAGAAGATTTAACGTATGAGGAGATACGTGTTAAAATCTTGGATAAGAAGGATTATATTCAACACTCAAAGGTTATACCTCAAGAGTTAGAATCGGACAAAGTGTCCTCACCTCTTCGGCATACCAAGTACGTACGTAAATTTCGAGGGCGAAATTTCATAAGGAAGGGAGATTGTGAGACCCCAAATTTTATGAATAAAGATTTAAATTTCTCAAAATATTTTTTCAAAATTATGGTGTGGATTTTATATAATGTTATAGTTGTGGGTAATATTTATAAATTTTGCAAAGTATACAAGTTGTTATATTATATTCGATTGGTCTGGGAATATTCTTTGCGTCGGGAAATATTCGTATGACGGCACAATCATTGGTGGACCCCACAACGGAATTATTGTCGGATTGAGAAAACGACAAAAATATTTTTATGAAAATAACGGCGGAAGTTTTACCATTAATACTGTTGAAACACTTAGTGTTAAAAGTACAGTAATACGCGTGGTTGCATAGTAGGACACGGTAATGATTATTGATGCTTACGTGATAAGTCACTCAGTTTTGTTCAATTATTGCTACAGTAGTTGTTGCATAGTATCTCACGTTATTGGATTCAATTATTGTCGATTGTTATATATATATATATATATATATATATATATATTATGAGTTTTTTTTTATTAGTATTATTAATGTAATAAAATAGAAAAGCTTTTTATATGAAATAGAATACTTTTATAAAGTTATTCTATAAATAGAATATATTATATTTTATTATGCATAGTGTTGCATAGTGCACTGCGTAGTGTTTTGTATAGTAAAATCTTTTATATAAAATGAATACTTTTATAAAGTTATTCGTTTTATTAGATTATAAATAGAATATATTTTATTTTATTTAAAAGATTTTGCTTTAAATCTGGACCGTCCAGATTAAAAAGTAAATCAATCTGGACCGTTCATGAATTAGTTACTATCGCGACCCCATTCTTACATAAATAGAAGCTCATTCCTTCATTATTTCATACGAATTCAACGAAACACTAGAGAGAGAAACTATAGAGAAATTTTTCTTCTATAATCTTGGCGTATTTCTTTGGAGTTTAAGAAAGCTTTGAGCGTAGTGCAAGATTTCTTCGAGTATATCCTCGCCCTACCAGTCGGAGTACTCTTCTTTCAAAGGTAAGGGATATTATTTGTTGTACTTGTAAGGGGTATTATTTATTTCTTATTCATGAAGAGAACTTCTGTTATTCCATTCTTTATCATTATGTTGGAATAACTTTTATACGCTGGCTACCCTATACTTGGTAAAATTCTTACATTATTCCATTCTTTATTATTACATTTGGAATATCACATGCATGCATTTCTGTGGGACCGGTTCCGTGTTTATTATTCTGTTGGAATATCGTGTCTTTCTGCGTTCACGCGTCGGACTGGTTCCGTTATTTATTATTCTGTTGGAATAACTCGCCTGTCTGAATCTACCATGCATGATGATTTCTGTTGTTATTACATTCTTTATTATTATTACATTTGGAATATCACGTATGCATGCGTTTCTGGGGACACTGTTCCGTTATTTATTATTCTACATTGGAATAACCTATCTATCTGAAGTATAGCATGCGTGGTGATTTCTATTGTTATTACATTCTTTATTATTACATTGGAATCGTAAGATTTTAAACCCGGAAAAACCCAATTTAGATATTTATTTTATTATTTTAATAATAAATTTTATTTTATTTTGCATAATTAAATGTGTCATAAATTTTGTCCATAATTATACATTTTATAATTTATGTATATGAAGGAGTGTCATATATGTAAGACATAAATTATATGTTATGTATAATTAAAGAAATATATTATTCTCAATCTTAGATGGAAATGGATAAACCATTCTAGTAAATTGTAATACACTTGATTAGATGATTTGTCTTAGTCGTGTAAAGTGGAGACTTTAATCTAGTGTATTGGTGTATTTTAGAAATACATAGAACTGGATCGTTACGAAAAATTATTTGTTAAATATTGTTATTATAAATAAATTTTCAATTACAATTAGAGTGCAATTACTTTTAATCCTGAGAGAATAATGAACTTAATTTTATAATGTATGTCGCTTTAATATATTAAAGAGTGAGATTTTAAATACAATCAATACATCAATATGTTGGGTGATATATATTATGAAATTAGGAACATGTATTTTTCAAGATGGAATTCTACAATTAAATTATAATATCCCCTTGATATAATTTATTGGTTGATCACCAGAATCTTGGCCAAGTATTTTAGTAATTCAAATTACTAAAGTATTAATTTAATTTATTAAATTAATAGGTGATCAAAAGTGTATAAATTATGTAGTCAAGGATATAAGCAGTAAACATAGTAGGTTAACAATTTTATTCCTACACGCGTTTATGGATATTATTGTAGAGGAGTATTTTTGCAAGATACTAATAGTGGAAGGATTTAATTAATTAATTTTAATTCTATTAATTCTAGAGTGCAATTATAACTATTTAGTGAAATTAGTTATAATTAATATAATTCTAATTGATTAAAGAGTTAATCAGACATTAGAATTATATTGGAGCTAGAATTGTAGAGTCCTGCTTGATCCCCAATCTAGCCCTTCTTAAGATATACGCAAATAGCAGGATAAAATATATCAGAAAAGTTTTTCAAATTATCCTGATAAATATCAGGGAGTTGAGGACTCTATATATTATATCACTTTGCAGTATTTTGAGCCCACACTCAGAAAAAGTACGTAATATCAAAAATAAGGGTCATAGAGAGGAAGATCAGGAAGGAGAAAAAGTCTTCATCAAAATAAAAAAAATTCTCCATTGTGCTACAACCAAGCACTAGGTATGTAATATAATTTATTTAATTTTTGATTATGCTAAATTATGAGAAAGATCTTGAAATAATAATTTTTAAAAGTAAAATTTATTAATTTTTTTTGGAAATCGTTTCCTTCAGGAAAATCCTGTCTGTGCGTTTTACGTCGGACCTGGTTCTGTTATTTATTATTTTGTTTAAATAACTTTGTTTATCTGCAAATCTGAGTATGCATGGTGATTTACATTTGTTATTCAATTCTTTATTATTACATTTGGAACATCCTGCTTGGGTCTTGAATTTCACGACTGGTTCCGTTATTTATTATTCTGTTGGAATAACTTTTATCTGTCTTAATCACAAGATGCATGGTGATTTCTTTTGTTATTCCATTCTTTATTATACTCGGTTGGTTAAAGTTTTGACTTCTATACTCCATGAAATTAGTGGAATATCCTTGATATTTTTACTTCATCCATTATCTTTTCATGGAAATATACTTACGAGCATTCTTGAATTTTACTCTCTGAAAAGTATCATGTTTACAATTTGGGCGTTATTAGTTCTGGATAATTTAATTCTTGAACTTTTTTATTGAATTCTTATATCATTGTCATCATCCTCATGTTTATATTTTGTTGAAAGTCATCTCGTGGCACGTAGTGCATAGATGGACTTGGTATGATTATGATTAGGGATTATTCGGTATATTATGGTAGTAATGTTACAAATGATGTGGAAAAAGTCCTCATTGGCCGTAGTGCATTGATGGATAGTTTTTAGTATGATTATGGCTATGGATTCTCTTGACCCAAGGGTGCAAAGATGAATTATTTTATGGCATGATCGGAATAGTTGATGAAAACACAATTATCTTTGGCCGTGAAAGCATGAATAATTAATTGGTCGTGATACTAAATAATATCATTGGCCTGTAGTGCAGGGATGAATTGATGATGTGGATTATTTATTAAGCTGAGTCCCAGCGATAAAAGTGATGAAAAACTTTTTAAATCATAAAAGATAGTAGATTTTATTCTATATTTGACTCTTTTAATGGATTGCATGTTCCGCTGCAGTTAAACTTGATGTCTATAGTATTTTATCATTTTAACATTGTTGAAGACTAATGATAATTTATTCTGCATTATCTTAGTCATAATATTTCTTACTGGGCTAGTTGAGCTCACCCTTTCCTTCACGCCTCTCTTGAAATGAGAATATAAATTTGGGGACGAGTCGAGGGAATGGATTGACATCCGAGATGATAGCATTAGTAGTCCTCACTATTACATTAAATAAGCGTGATAGTAATTGTAATGAGGACTCGATTGAGTGTGGATATTGTCTAGAAGGCAATATTTGTATTAAAACTCACAACGTATATTTTGTCGTATTTTACACGACTGTTGTATAATTAAGTTGTATTTGAATTTTGTACCATGTATTTGGCGACTCAAGATGGGTGATGTATACCTATTTTTGGGGGCGTCACAGCCAGTATCCATAGTTTTGGATTGTGACCCAAGATTCACTTCACGATTTTGGGTTAGCTTGCAAAAAGCTATGGACACGGATTCTGATTGATTCGGCGATACCATCTTCAAACGGACGAACAATCAGAGAGGACTATTCAAACTCTTGAAGATCTATTAAGACTCTGTGTCCTAGACTTTAAAGGGAGTTGGAGGAGTGTTAAACAGTCTTACATAGCTGACTCCACCATGGAAGTTGAATATGTTGCTGCTTCTGAAGCTGCAAAAGAGGCTGTATGGCTCAAGAAGTTCTTGTTAGAAATAGGAATGATACCTTCAGTATCATCTCCTATATCATGTTTTGTGACAATAATGGGGCGATTGGACAATCAAAGGAGCCTAGAAACCACAAGAAAGGCAAACACATTGAAAGAAAATATCACCTCATCCGATATATAGTTCAACGAGGAGATGTGATAGTTTCAAAGATAGCTTCTGCACAAAATTTTGCTGATCCTTTTACGAAGACCTTGTCTTCTAAAAGTTTTTGATTCTCATCTTAAGGGAATAGGTATTAGACATATGGTAGATTGGGTTTAGGGCTAGTGGGAGATTGTAAGGTTTTAATCCCAGAAAAACCCAATGTTGATATTTATTTTATTATTTTAATAATAAAATTTAATTTTATTTTGCATAATTAAATGTGTCATAAATTTTGTCCATAATTATACATTTTATAATTTATTTATATAAAGGAGTGTCATATATAGAAGACATAAATTATATGTTATGTATAATTAAAGAAATATATTGTTCTCAATCTTAGATGGAAATGGACAAACCATTCTAGTAGATTGTAATACACTTGATTGGATGATTTGTCTTAGTCATGTAAAGTGGAGACTTTAATCTAGTGTATTGGTGTATTTTAGAAATACATAGAACTGGATCGTTACGAAAAATTATTTGTTAAATACTGTTATTATAAATAATTTTTCAATTACTATTAGATTGCAATTACTCTTAATCCTGAGAGAATAATAAACTTAATTTTATAATGTATGTCACTTTAATATATTAAAGAGTGAGATTTTAAATACAATCAATACCTCAATATGTTGGGTGATATATATTATGAAATTAGGAACATGTATTTTTCAAGATGGAATTCTACAATTAAATTATAATATCCCCTTGATATAATTTATTGGTTGATCACCAGAATCTTGGCCAAGTATTTTAGTAATTCAAATTACTAAAGTATTAATTTAATTTATTAAATTAATGTGTGATCAAAAGTGTATAAATTATGTAGTCGAGGATATAAGCGATAAACGTAGTAGGTTAACAATTTTATTCCTACACATGCTGTTTATGGATATTATTGTAGAGGAGTATTTTTGCAAGATACTAATAGTGGAAGGATTTAATTAATTAATTTTAATTCTATTAATTCTAGAGTGCAATTATAACTATTTAGTGGAATTAGTTATAATTAATATAATTCTAATTGATTAAAGATTTAATCAGAAATTAGAATTATATTGGAGCTAGAATTGTAGAGTCCTGCTTGATCCCCACTCTAGCCCTTCTTAAGATATACGCAAATAGCAGGATAAAATATATCAGAAAAGTTTTTTAAATTATCCTGATAAATATCAGGGAGTTGAGGACTCTATATATTATATCACTTTGCAGTATTTTGAGCCCACACTCAGAAAAAGTACGTAATATCAAAAATAAGGGTCATAGAGAGGAAGATCAGGAAGGAGAAAAAGTCTTCATCAAAATAAAAAAAATTCTCCATTGTGCTACAACCGAGCACTAGGTATGTAATATAATTTATTTAATTTTTGATTATGCTAAATTATGAGAAAGATCTTGGAATAATAATTTTTAAAAGTAAAAATTATTAATTTTTTTTGGAAATCGTTTCCTTCAAGAATATCATGCTGCATGCGTTTCTGTGGGACTGAATTCCGTTATTTATTATTCTGTTGAAATAACTTGTTTATGTGAAGTACCGCATGCATGGGGATTTCTGTTGTTATTCCATTCTTTATTATTACATTGGAACATCCCGTCCGGTGCGAATTTACCGACACGGTTCCGTTATTTATTATTATTCGTTGGAATAACATGTATATCTGCGAATTACCGCATGCATGATGATTTCTTTTGTTATTCCATTCTTTATTATTACATTTGGAACATCACAATTGGTGCGAATTTCACACGACTGGTTCCGTTATTTATTATTACATTGGAATAACTTTTGCCTATGCAATCTGCCGCATGCGTGGTGATTTCTTTTGTTATTCCATTCTTTATTATACTCGGTTGGGTAAAGTTTTGACTTCTATACTCCATGAAATTAGTGGAATATCCTTGATATTTGGGCTTCATCCAAAGATATCTTTTCATGGAAATATACTTACGAGCATTCTTGAATTTTACTCTACAAAAAAGTATCATGTTTACAATTTGGGCGTTATTAGTTCTGGATAATTTAATTCTTGAACTTTTTTATTGAATTCTTATATCATTTTCATCATCCTCATGTTTATATTTTGTTGAAAGTCATCTGTGGCCTGTAGTGCATAGATGGACTTGGTATGATTATGACCAGGAATTATTCGGTATAATCATGACCATAATGTTACAAATGATGTGGAAAAAGTTCTCATTGGCCCGTAGTGCATTGATGGATAGTTTTTGGTATGATTATGGCTATGGATTCTCTTCGACCAAGGGTGCAAAGATGAATTATTTTATGGCATGATCAGGACCGTTGATGAAATCACAATTATCTTTGGCCGTAGTGCATGGATAATTAAGTGGTCGTGATACTAAATAATATCATTGGCACAGAGTGCGGGGATGAATTGATGATGTGGATTATTTATTAAGCTGAGTCCCAACGATAAAAGTGATGAAAAACTTTTTAAATCATAAAAGATAGTAGATTTTATTCTATACTTGACTCTTTTAATGGATTGCATGTTCCGATTCTGCGATTAAACTTGATGTCTATAGTATTTTATCATTTAACATTGTTGAAGACTAATGATAATTTATTCGCATTATCTTAGTCATAATATTTCTTACTAGGCTAGTTGAGCTCACCCTTTCCTTCACCTTTTCTTCTCTTGAAATGAGAATATATATTTGGACGAGTCGGGAAAGCGGATTAACATCCGAGATGATAACATTAGTAGTTCTCACTATTCTGTTAAATAGTGTGATAGTAATTGTAATGAGGACTCAATTGAGTGTGGATATTGTCTAGAAGGCAATATTTGTATTAAAACTCACAGCGTATGTTTTGTCATATTTTACACGACTGTTGTATAATTAAGTTGTATTTGAATTTTGTTCCATATATTTGGCGACTCAAGATGGGTGATGTATACCTATTTTTGGGGGCGTCACAGCCAGTATCCATAGTTTCGGATTGTGACCCAAGATTCACTTCACGATTTTGGGTTAACTTGTAAAAAGCTATGGGCGCAGATTATTTATTCGATTAAGCGTACCATCCTCAAACGGGACGGACAATCAAAGAGGACTATTCAAACTCTTGAAGATCTATTAAGACTCTGTGTCCTAGACTTCAAAGGGAGTTGGGATAAGTATTTACCATTGGTGGAATTCTTCTACAACAACAGTTATCTGGCAAGTATAGGTGTGGCTCCATTCGAAGCATTATATGGGTGTCGCTCTCCAGTATGTTGGGATGAAATGGGTGAGGCAACATTGTTGGGACCAGAGTTGGTACGTATTACTACAAAAAAGATCCAAATAATTTGACAACGTATACAAATGGCACAAGATCGACAAAAGAGTTATGCGGATCTTTATCGAAAAGACGTAAAATTTAGTATTGGGGATCATGTATTATTGCGTGTTGCTCCATGGAAGGGAGTTACAAGATTTGGGAAGAGAGGAAAGCTCAATCCACGATTTATTGGTCCATTTCAGATTCTTGACTGAGTAGGAAATGTGGCCTATAGACTCACGTTACCTCCAAGCATGTCTCGTGTTCATAATGTTTTTCACATATCTGTGCTTCGTAAATATGTGAAAGACCCGAACCACGTTATTGAGTTAGAACCAGAAGAGACAGCCGAAGACTTAACGTACGAGGAAGTACCTGTCAAGATCTTGGATAGAAAGGAGCATGTCTTAGGTACAAAGGTCATACCACAAGTCAAAGTTTTGTGGAGGAATCATGCTATAGAGGAAATGAGCTGGGAGTTGGAAACAGAAATGAAAGCGAGGTATCCTCACCTTTTCGAAACACCGGGTACGTACGTCAATTTCAAGGATAAAATTTCATAAGGAGGGGAAGTTGTAAGACCCCAACTTATTATTAATGAAATTAAATTTCCTCTATTTATTATTTTGAAATAGTAAGGGTTGATTTGATTAATGTGGTTATTTATGGGTAAAATGCGCAAATATTTTAAAAAACAAGTGGTTGTAAAATATTCATTGTTATCGAGAAATATTCGGTTGGTCGTGGAAATATTCTTCTTGTCAGAGAATATTAAATGCGATGACGCACCTTAATGTGGGCCCCATAACGAAAAAGTGATTGGATGAAGAAAAAAATGAAGTATAAGTTGTTTATAAATAACTGCGTAGTTATTCTGAATTAATAATGTTGAAATACTCTTGTGGTTAAAACACGGTAGATACATGGTATTGCACCAATTATTGATTCTTACGTGAAGGCACTACTCAATAATTGTTACGGTAATTCTTGCTCAATATTTTATTTTATTGATTCAATAATTGGTACGTTGATATTTTATATTATTGTTGTTTTAATAATTGTCACAACACAGTATTTTCCATTATCGGAACAATTATTCATATTATTTGAATAATATTATTATATAGCATTATTAGAAATGTCTAGAAAGTTCTGTCTAAGAAGAGGTTTGGTCACCTAATTGCGCGCCAGTAAGGAGAAATCCTTATTGAAAGCCCACTTTTCTCTGAACGGCACAGTTATCGATATTGTGATTACATAATATTATTTGTGAATAATTAATTATTAATTTATATGCAAAAGGAAAATATTCATTTTATGTGGATATAGATGGAGAAAATTTTAAAGTGACAATTGTTAAAAAAATGATATTTTATATTTTTTGATAAAATAATTTATTTAAATATATTATTATATTTTAATAATATAATAATGGTGATATTTTTACAATGAATGTGGGATATATGAATAAATAAGGAGGAAGAGTATTTTTGTTACTAAAAATATTTAAAACATATTTTTCATGTTTGTGGACCCCATTTCTTGACTGAAATTTGATTATAGCCTGTAAAATCGTCCGTATGTGGATTTCGGTCAATTTCTGTTTAGAATTTGGAAAAACTTTTTTCTACAAAGTTGTAGAGAATTAAATTTCCTATGGAATGGACATAAGATTTGAATTTTTCTGATAAAAGGGTTATTTATTGTGAATTATTGAAGTTCCGGAATAATTGATTTTTTTTTTAGTTTTAAATGGTTTTAATATGAAAAACGTTTTTGGTGATGTTGGCATTTGTTTGGCTGATGTCTAGACCAAAAAAGTGGGCATAGGAATTTAAGAAAAATATATTTATATTTTATTAAATTTTCTGCTTTGGTGTTCTAAGTATTTTCCTATAAATAGGGTGCTTAGGTTAGAATTAAAAATCACACCAGAAACTGAAATCTTCTCTCTCTATATTATCGAGCGTATTCTTGTGAGTATTTTGATACTTTGAGTGTTGCTTATCTGTGCAAGTTCCTTCAAAGACTATATCCAAAGATTTCACTCGTAAGTATTGTCTTTTCGAGGTAAGGGATGTTATTTTTTTAAAAATGATATATTTCTTATAATATCATTATGTCAGAGTATTGATAAGATTTTTCTTGTGAAATTCTTGTCTTTTAGTGTCGGGGTTACTATTCACGTATACGACACTATTTACGTTATATAATCTTATTCACGATATCGACATAATATTCACGAATACGGCAAGACTATTCACGTAAAAAATTAAATTTTTCGTTTTTTTGTCCAAAATATCTATTATGGATACTAGCTTTGATTGTATCTATGTTTTGATCATTCTTGAATTTTACTTCACTATGATTATTTATGAAGTATTTTTGAACTTGGACTGTTTAAAGTACGAATCCTTATTATTTGTTCTTTTGTTTCACTGAATTCATTTTCTTTAAAATATTTTTCATCATCCTCAGTCCTAAATGATGATATTATTGAATATCTTTGGCCTATTGTGTAAAGATGGTTGATTTTCTTATAAATATCTTTGGCCCGTAGTGCAAAAATGTATAGGTGTTGAGATGAACATGACCAACTGATGAATATCTTTGGCCTGTAGTGCAAAGATAAATATTTAACTTAAGATGTATATTGATTGATGTTACAGGGATAAAATATTGATGATGGACTTTTAAATTCATAGATAATAGTAGATTTTATTCTCTACATAACTCTTCTAATAAATTATTATTTCCGCTGCGAATATTGATTTAAAACTTGTTGTCTATTGTATTCTATCAGATTTTTTCCTGTTGAGGACTAAAGATAATTTGTTTTATGTTATTATAGTCATAATATTCTTTATTGGGCTAGTTGAGCTCACCCTTTTCCTTTTTGTTCCATTTTTCTTCTCAGGAGGCGAGAATGTAGCGAGTACTAGTCGGGGTATGGAATGAAGGTTCTAGAAAGTCGTTTTAGTAGTACTCACTATTTTGTAAAATAGTGTATCAATAATTGTAATGAGGACTTATTTGAGTGTTGATATTGTCTAGAAGATAATATTTGTTTTTAAACTCATAGTTTATGTGTTGTCGTATTTTGCACGACAATTGTATTAATAAAATTGTAGTTGTTTCTGTACCATGTATTTAGCGACTCAGAATGGGTGTTATATACCTATTTTGGGGGCGTCACAGTTGGTATCAAAGCTTAGGGATATGATCTCTGGCGGAGATCGGGGAATAGAACTAGGAGGGGAGAGACGAGTAAATCCTTCGCTAGTGTGTCCTACCTAAGCTTATTTATTGGTTCGTCAGAATAAAGGGATATTATGTGATATGTTAATTTCTTCAATTAACCCTTGTTTTATAGCAGTATTTGAGAATGGCAACCGAGAATGTTAACAGTGGAGAAATGAGACCGTGGAGACACCTTTACCCACCAATGAGGAAAACGTGCAACAGGCCGGCAATGTTCTTTCTGTAAATAACATCACTGATCAGACGATTACATTAATCCGGTACTTCAATAATTCACAATAAATAGCCCTTTTATCAAAAAAAATTGAATCTTATGTCCATTCCATAGGAAATTTCAATTCTCTACAACTTTATAAGTTTAAGTTTTTCCAAATTCCAAGCAGAAGTTGATCGAAATCCACAAACGGGCGATATTACAGGCTATAATCAAATTTCAGTCAAGAAATGGGGTCCACAAACATGAAAAACATGTTTTAAATATTTTTAGTAACAAAAATACTTTTCCTCCTCATTTATTCATATATCCCACATTCATTGTAAAAATATCACCATTATTATATTATTAAATATAATAGTATATTTAAATGAATTATTTTATCGAAAAAGATAAAATATCAATTTTCAACAATTGTCACATTAAAAATTTTCTCCATCTATATCTACATAAAATGAATATTTTCCTTATTATAATAATTAATAATTCATTATTCACGAATAATATTACGTAATCACACAATCGACAATCGAGAAAATTTGAATCTTATGTCCATTCTGGAGGTTTGTAATATTCTTATGCTTGTGATCAAATTGCATAAAAGTGCGAGCGTGTAAAAATCGAGTTTAAAAAAATTTACAAACCATAAACCCGGATCACCCTTTATGCATAATTATTAATTAAGCGAAAAGATAAAGAATAAAATCATACCCTTGAAGATCGAAGCTTCCTCGTGCAAGTTCACCTCCAAATCCTTTCGCGTTCAACTTGAATCCACCGGGTTTGGTTCCTTCCTTTGATCAACGTTAGCCACCCATATGTTTGGCCTCTAGAGGTGATCCACCAAGGAAGAAGAAAATTCAAGAAGAAGGGGTGGTTGGCTAAACCCTAGTTTTTCTATCTCTATAGAAAAGGTGTACTCCCAACAACTTGGAATTATGTCGTATGTTGAAAAAGTCAACAACTCTTCACCCATAATAAGACTCCTCTTATTAATAGATGTGGGCAACCCACCTTAACAATTAAGGAATTGGGTTTTATTTAATTAATTAAATTCTTTTAATTAATTAAGCTCCCTAATCTTATTAGGGATAATTAATTAAACTCCTTTAACTAATTTTTCCTCCTAATCCTATTAGGAATAAATGAGAGTACTTATATTAAATTAATTCCTAAACTCTTTTAGAAATTAAAATAATAATAATTGTAATAATATTAATAAGACTCCTCTTATTAATTTATATTTAATATTTCTAAAATATTAAAAATAAATATTAAGCTATTTAATTTATTCTATCACCATAGATTAAATTAAATATACTTAACATATTATTACGATTATGCCATTAACTTCTTAAATAATTATTCTTCCTTTTATGGTGTGACCCTTTAGGTTCTCCATATTAAACCGGTTGTGAATAAATCAATTAGAACAATTCTAATCTTATTTAAATAAATAAATTAAATAATTAATTTATTTAAATAAATAAATAATATTTATTCTACATAGGGATAAGCCTCCCTAGCGATCAACGACTTTCCGGATAATATAGATTTCAACATTAATCATTAAAGAACCTTTGAGTAAATAGTTACTGCATAATTCATTCAATCCTTCCACCATACAATGTCCCAATTAAATATAAGACATGGAATTACTGTCAAGTCTTATTTTATTTAATTATATGTATTTCGATCCTTAAATGAACAACTCCAAATAATGCAAATTAGAAACTCCTTTCTAATTTTATTACGCCTTGCCAAGGACTCTTGGGTTGTCATTTATCGAATCACATAGGACATTTCTTTTTTTTATTAAAGTGGTAGATTCTTTATTGATCATACATTATCTCCATGTACTAACTTATTATACCCAAGCATACCCTTTGATATACCCTAAGGGTCTTAAGGAATAAGTCAAAGTATAACTCATCATACACAAGATACTATGATGATCTCAAGTCCAAGGATTACTTGTCTACTATCACTACTGAGAACTCCTATTGACGAGTAAATAAAAAACTCCATTAGGTATTCCTTAGCGAGCCACGTTCAGTGAACTTATTCTCTAATAAGCACCTACATACTTGCTTTAGTGTCTCCACACAAATGATCATGAGATCAATCATCCTCATCCAATGAGCAAGCAACGTATGTACCAATCTATCCTGATTCACTAATCCCCAATTTAGTAATCCAACGATTGGGAACTATTTTAGTTTTAAGCTTTCAAAGAATTTAGATCTCATTAGAATGATCATCATCATTATTCTAAAAGCATTGCTTAAAACTATGGGTTTATCACATATTATAAAACAAAGATCATGTGTAGATAATTAAAAGCCTTTTATAAATTAATACTTTTTATTAATAAATAAATAAGATTGTTTCAAAGTATATGCTTTATCATCAAACATGATTGGCTTGTGTGCATACTACTTTCAATCTCCCACTTGCACTAAAGCCAATCGCCATGGTATCTCATACTCTTCTTCTCTAAGTGGCGATTATCCTGTTGTTGGATAAGCTTTAGTTAATGGATATGTAATGTTGTTCATGAGAGTCCACTATCTCTATAGTGATTTCCCATCTTTCAATGATTCTAATAATCAAATGAAAATGCCACAACACATGTTTAGATCCAAGATGAGACTTGGGAACTATTCCTAGTTACAGAATGAACTTTTAATCCAAACAATCAACTTGCAGACTTCATTTATAGCTATATACTTTGTCTTTATCACTAAACCAAAGAACTCTTTCTTTGTTTGGAACCTTTCCATTCAACGCACCAATTGTTCAAGATAACGCTTTACCTTAAAGTGGATTTTCATCATCTTGATCATCTGAAAAAACTTGAGTCTGTTAAGCCCTCTAGTTTTAATTCGGACCCACCATCAATATGATCACATCCTTAGTCTGGGTTAAGCACTTTAAGATGTTTTCACCGACTCATAGTGAACTTCTCCGGATATGGTGATCAACATCGGTCTCTGTATATTTCATTGCATTCATGATAGTCACCAAATGCGACCTCTCTTTTTCGAGAGTCTGTGGGGACTATTAAGAGATACACTCCATAGCTCATCTACATGAGACATCTCTTGGAGTTTGCCATGCTAAACGACTTTAGCATCAAATGAATATACGTTCCTTGGGTTAAGTCGAGCATCCTCTTAAATCTATCTATATAGATTTATATCCCCAATTAAGATACTCTTCCCAAACCATTCATGGAGGAATGTTTAGACAACTTTATCATTACTGATTGTAGCATTGATATGTCATTCCTTATCCATAGTATATCAACATATAATATTAGGAATGTCACGGCGCTCCCACTGTCCCTTTTGTACACACTAGAAGTCTTACCTCATCGAATGTAACTCTGGATCATCATCTTCTATGATGTGTACCTCATCATCATCATCCATGATGAATCCATACCTCCTAGGTATCTTCGGTACTATTCGCATTTATGATTCGGTTTGTGGTACAATAGGAATCTATCTATAGGTTCCTCTTATTTGACTTATAGTGTTTTGTGGTTCTTGAACTCTTGAAGATCTATTATCCTCCCACTAGCCCTTGAATGATAAACACCTTTATCTTAGAAGCGCAACGTGTTCATAACAAACACCTTTTGCTAAGTAAAATTATAGAACATATACCCTAAACTTACTTTAGGATGTCCCACAATCAGTACATGTCAAATCTTGTCCCAAGCTTATCCTTTGAAACCTTTTTCACATAAGTTGGACAACCCCTTATCTTAACATACTTAAGATTAGGAATCCTCCCTGTCCATAACTTTTATGGAGTCTTGGGGCCGGATTTTGAGGTTACCATTTTCCGTAGATATGCAGCCATTTCTAGGACATAACCCTAGAAGGATACTAGAATGTCGGTAAAATCATTTTGGACCGCACCATGTCCACAAGGTACGATTTTTTATTTCAGATACATCAATCAATTATTGCGTATCAGGAGGCGTCCATTATGAGAAAACCATTTGAGATGATCTAGAAACTTATTGCACAAGTATTTATTCCTTGATCTAATCAAAGAATCTTAATACATTGCCAATTTGTTTCACTTCTGAATTGTTTGAACCTTTCAATTAATTCACACTTGTATTTCAACAAATACATACATTCAACTCTTTGAATGATCATCTCCTTTTCTAATACTAATTTGTTCAATATGCAAAATTATTTTCATGTAAGTCAAGTATACAAAATCTATTAAGTAATATTTCAGTTCTATACAAAACATTATTATTATAAATAGAACAACAATTGTTCTTAATTATAATACCAAAGATTTCATTGTCCAACAATAAAATGGAAATAATATTTTAACAAGAATGGAATACAATAACAACTTATTGACTTAATAGATTTGCCCACGTAAGCGTTAACTAAACTATAAGTTTCTATGGCTAATATGGCAACCTTTGCTACATTTTCCGCACATAGGATTACTTATATTTGTTTAGCTTTCTACTTCTTGG
Source organism: Panax quinquefolius (assembly GCA_020205615.1). Lineage (NCBI taxonomy): Eukaryota > Viridiplantae > Streptophyta > Magnoliopsida > Apiales > Araliaceae > Panax > Panax quinquefolius. The sequence continues at coordinate 35,648,027 of CM035161.1, read as the reverse complement.
TCCTTCATAAATCTATATTTATGATAACTAAAGTCGGTATCCAATACCCAAGTAGAACCTTGACTTAAAGAAAATTTTATTTTAAATCATGAACAAATTTGTATTTATAACCTAAAACTTCACTAAGCTTCTTTGGTTAGCCTCTTCAAGATACTTCTCGCAGCTTTCTTTCCAAAGGTGTCCGGCTTATTGCGGTGGAAGCAAACTCCTTTCTTATCCGTGTCGATTTGTTCTTATTATCCTTTGTTTATGCCTTTCTATTTACCTTCTTTGAATCGTTCTTCTTTTCAGAAGATCCTTTGGCCCCTACCAGTAAGACATGGTCTTTCTTGGTTGGAAAGTGACTCTCAACATTTTTCAACATGTTAAGCAAATCAGCAAAGCTGATATCTAGCTTGTTCATATAAAAAATTCACAACAATTATGAAAGGAGTCCGGGAGTGAGTGCAAGATCAAATCTTGGCTAAACTCTCCATCCATGACAAAACCAGTTGTCCTAATTGATCAATCAAATTGATTATGTTAAGAACTTTTTATGCATCTTATAGTGCCATTGGCCATTCTAGATCGGAAGAGCTCCTTGAATGTCGATATCTATCGGTCCTACTTTCTTCACCATCAACTACTTAATGTGCGGGAATATAGTAGGAGCATCCATAGTTTCATCTTGTGTTTGAAGCTCGTTACTCATGGATGCGAGCATGATGCGTTGAGCCAATATGCATCATCTTGCCACTTTCTAAAAGTAGCAATCTCTTCCTCAGAGGCATTGTCTGCAACCATTGCAGGGATAGGCGTATTAAGGACATAAGATAGCTTTTCAGCCATGAGAACTATTCTCAAATTCCTTAACTTATCCGTTTAATTCGGTCTGGTTAAATTTAGCATCTAATATGCTTCGCAGTGATAGTAATTTTAGACATTGTAAAATTCTGTAAATGAATTTGTAATTAACAACATTTTAACATACATTCTATTATTAATTACCAAAATAAATTAGGTCTTGTTTTAAATTGGTATCTCCCACTATTTTCTTCAAACTATATTACCCTCACTTATATAGTTCGGCAAAATCTAATTAAAGATTTGCTAGTGAGAATAAGGATCCCATTTCAAATGTATATAGCCTTGTGGTGACACAACAAACTATATATAAATAAATAGGTAGACAACTTTTGTCAATTACATCAACTATGCAACTCCTTGTATTTTGCCTCTTAGATTATTTTGATCAGTGGTGGTGGCACCCGAATCAAAATTATCCAAGTTAAGTCCAACTAGCACTCCATATATTCAAAAAGAAAAATATCATCCTTGTGGTGACACAACAAAACAATATTGTTCAATTTTTCTTTATAAGCATCAAATGTGATAAATTAACATCTTAAATACTTAATACTTGCCTTGTGGTGACACAACAAACTCATATTAAATATTTAATACTCTATTAATTTTATCATGCTAGAAAGCGACGTTCGATATTCCAAATATCTTTGAGCGCTTAGGACTTAATATAAAAATTGAGGGGTTTATTATTAATTTGTCTCATCTTGTTTAGCGGCATTTATATATATATATAAAATACGCGTCGTATTAATTAACATGCGAAGCATGTTTGCATAATATATAATAAATATAGTATAAGCATGCACATATAGAATACTATATTCTACCCTGATTGATTATGAACTTTTATTCTAGTTTGGTTCACTAGAGCCACCAAGTGAACCAAAAGGTCAAACCCTAGGGGTGCAAGAAATAATATTTAAATATAACTATTACATTTAAACCCGGGCTCTATTACAAACCCAGGTCTTCAAACGCTTCTTGTCCTTGATCTCTAATTCTTCAAAATTAATTCTAAATATTCCTATTACAAAACTATTTTAAAATAAATAGAAACCTTGATCGTGATCGAGGGAAGTACATGGGAGGAGATAGAATTTACATTAAGAAAAAATTAGAGAAGACGAGTCTGTGAACCCCATTTAATAAAACCCAAACATTCATGCATCCAACTAAAATAAAATCCAATCGCATTGGTCAATAATCCATAATCAATCCCATTTATTATCATACACATCACAATATGCATCAATAAATAACATTCATCTCATGAATAATAAACATTTAATATATATATTGATATCATTTAATGGGCAAATTTAGTTAGTATAAAATCTATTTTTGAATCAAAATAAACTCCTTTATTTTAATCCAAATTTAAATCAAAATAAAACTATTTTATTTTAATTTATCCTATTTTGAATAAAATAAACTATTTTATTTTAATCAAAATCTTTAATCAAAATAAACTCCTTTATTTTAATTAATTATGGAATCCAATTCAAGTAAAAAAAATTATTAAAGGAAACACTTGATATTCTTTCCTATTCACAAATAAACTCCTTTATTTTTGAATAATATGAAATCTTATTCCATATTTAAATAAACTCTTTTATTTAAGGAAATTAGGATTCTCTTTCCTATTCACAAATAAACTCTTTTATTTTGAATAATATGAAATCCTATTTCATATCTAAATAAACTCCTTTATTTAAGGAAACATGGATTCACTTTCCTATTCACAAATAAAATCCAATTTCAACTCCAATTAGTTATCATGGAATCCAATTCCAACTCTAATTAGTTAGCATGAAATTCTAATTTTAAAATTAAAATAAATCTTTTTTATTTTAAGATTAAAATAAACCTTTTATTTTAAAATTAAAATAAATATTTTATTTTAATTATAAAATTATTATATATATATATATATAAATATTACGTAAATATATATATATATATATATATATATATATATATATATATATAATTATTACGTAAATATATATATAATATATATAAAAGTGATTCTTTGGATGTTTTAAAAAGAAACGTGTATCCTGTTGAATGAATCCAACGTGGCCTCATGTTCCTGTTAACTTTGAAAAAAAAAATGCCGGTTTTGGTGACCATCCTTGATTTGCGTGCACAAATTAACAACTTTGATTGCCGGACTTTTCTTGAGTCCTCACGTGAATCACCCGAATTCGGTATAAAAAAAAAATTGTATTTTTTTTTTTTTTAAATAAATTTTATACAACATATTATGCCCAATTAAATTGTTCTAAACACATATCAATATACATATCAAATTTAAACAATTAATAATTCGCATAAAGGTTTTGCTCTGATGCCACTGTGAGGTTTGTAATATTCATGTGCGCAATCAAATTGCATAAAAGTGCGGAAGCGTGTAAAAATCAGAGTTTAAAAAAAATTTACAAACCATAAACCCGGATCACCCTTTATGCATAATTATTAATTAAACGAAAAGATAAAGAATAAAATCATACCCTTGAAGATCGAGCTTCCTCAGGTACAAGTTCACCTCCAAATCCTTTCGCGTTCAACTTGAATCCACCGGGTTTGGTTCCTTCCTTTGATCAACGTTAGCCACCCATATGTTTGGCCTCTGAGGTGATCCACCAGGAAGAAAAAAATTCAAGAAGAAGGGGTGGTTGGCTAAACCCTAGTTTTTCTATCTCTATAGAAAAGGTGTACTCCCAACAACTTGGAATTATGTCGTATGTTGAAAAAGTCAACAACTCTTCACCCATAATAAGACTCCTCTTATTAATAGATGTAAGCAACCCACCTTAACAATTAAGGAATTGGGTTTATTTAATTAATTAAATTCTTTTAATTAATTAAGCTCCCTAATCTTATTAGGGATAATTAATTAAACTCCTTTAACTAATTTTTCCTCCTAATCCTATTAGGAATAAATGAGAAATACTTATATTAAATTAATTCCTAAACTCTTTTAGAAATTAAAATAATAATAATTGTAATAATATTAATAAGACTCCTCTTATTAATTTATATTTAATATTTCTAAAATATTAAATAATAAATATTAAGCTATTTAATTTATTCTATCACCATAGATTAAATTAAATATACTTAACATATTATTACGATTATGCCATTAACTTCTTAAATAATTATTCTTCCTTTTATGGTGTGACCCTTTAGGTTCTCCATATTAAACCGGTTGTGAATAAATCAATTAGAACAATTCTAATCTTATTTAAATAAATAAATTAAACAATTAATTTATTTAAATAAATAATATTTATTCTACAATAGGGATAAACCTCCCTAGCGATCAACGACTTTCCAGATAATATAGATTTCAACATTAATCATTAAAGAACCTTTGAGTAAATAGTTACTGCATAATTCAATCCTTCCACCATACATGTCCCAATTAAATATAAGACATGGAATTACATCACAAGTCTTATTTTATTTAATTATATGTATTTTCGATCCTTAAATGAACAACTCCAAATAATGCAAATTAGAAACTCCTTTCTAATTTCATTCTCATGTGCAACCAAGGACTCTTGGGTTGTCATTTATCGAATCACATAGGACATTTCTCTTCTTTTATTAGAAGTGGTAGATTCTTTATTGATCATACATTATCTCCATGTATAACTTATTATACCCAAGCATACCCTTTGATATACCCTAAGGGTCTTAATGAATAAGTCAAAGTATAACTCATCATACACAAGATACTATGATGATCTCAAGTCCAAGGATTACTTGTCTTTACTATCACTACAAGAACTCCTATTGACAGCAAATAAAACTCCATTAGGTATTCCTTAATGAGCCGCGTTCAATGAACTTATTCTCTAATAAGCACCTACATACTTGCTTTAGTGTCTCCACACAAATGATCATGAGATCAATCATCCTCATCCAATGAAGCAAGCAACGTATGTACCAATCTATCCGGATTCACTAATCCCCAATTTAGTAATCCAACGATTGGGAACTATTTTAGTTTTAAGCTTTCAAAGAATTTAGATCTCATTAGAATGATCATCATCATTATTCTAAAAGCATTGCTTAAAACTATGGGTTTATCACATATTATAAAACAGCATCATGTAGATAATTAAAAGCCTTTTATAAATTAATACTTTTTATTAATAAATGAATAAGATTGTTTCAAAGTATATGTTTTATCATCAAACATGATTGGCTTGTGTGCATACTACTTTCACATTCCATAGGAAAGTCAATTCTCTATAACTTTGTAAGTTTAAGTTTTTCCAAATTCCAAGCAAAAGTTGACCGAAATCCACAAACGGGCGATATTACAGGCTATAATCAAATTTCAGTCAAGAAATGGGGTCCACAAACATGAAAAACATGTTTTAAATATTTTTAGTAACAAAAATACTCTTCCTCCTCATTTATTCATATATCCTACATTCATTGTAAAAATATCACCATTATTATATTATTAAAATATAATAGTATATTTAAATGAATTATTTTATCGAAAAAGATAAAATATCAATTTTTAACAATTGTCAAATTAAAAATTTTCTCCATCTATATCCACATAAAATGAATATTTTCCTTATCATAATAATTAATAATTAATTATTCACAAATAATGTTACAGAATCACAATCATCGACACCGGTAGTTCGTGAAAAGGGGCTTTCCAATAAGGGCTTCTCTCTTCGACGCCGCAATTAGGTGACCAAACCTCTCCTTAGATGAACTTTTTAGACATTGCCAATAATCTTATCTAATAATATTATTCAAATAATATAAATTATTGATCGATAATGGAAAATCTTTGTGTAATGATAATTATTGAAACAATAATAAAATAAAGTATCAACGTAGCAATTATTGAATCAATAAAATAAAATATTGAACAATAATTCTTTGTAACAATTATTGAGTAGTGCCTTCTTACGTAAGAATCAATAATTGGTGCAATCTGGTGTATCTTTGTGTTTTAACCAATTTAGTATTTCAACAAAGATTAATGGTAACAACTACTGTGAATTATTTATAAACAACTTATTCTTGTCGTTTTCTTCATCCAATCGCTTTTAGTTATGGGGCCCACAAAGGTCGCTACGGCATTGTCATTGCGAATATTCCCGACGCGATAGAAATATTCCACGACCAAACGAATATTCCCAAACAACAATGAATATTTTATAACCACTTGCTTATTTGAAATATTTGCGCATTTTACCCATAACTAACCACATTAATCAAATCAACCCTTACTATTTCAAAATAATAAATAGAGGAAATTTAATTTCATTTATAATAAGTTGGGGTGTTACACGTAGTCTACTGAGGAAGTCATGTTCAGAATCGTAGAGACGGACACCTTTCTGGTAGTAATGAGTATCTCCCAAAGCCCAAGTCAAGAATCGTAGACTACACTCAAAGTCGTAGAGTCTACTAATCATACCAGATGCAGAGATCATAGTCGAGCAAGATCAGATGAAGACAACAAGCACAACGACAGAAATCGTAGAGTGTCAAGATCTGATATCGGAATCGTAGTGTTTGCACAGCCAAAGCTGAATCGTAGAGTACATAACTAAGACCTCAACAGATGTGCTCACAATGCCAAGGCAGAATCGTAGAGCAAATACGATTCTCAACGAATGAGCACTCCCAGAATATCCAAAGGAATGAAGCCTCTAGTTGGCACTGCATAGATAGGTCCCACCTGAAGGAAACCAGATAGCACTCAACGAATGGCATGCAAGCTAACAGAAGATCTAAGCACCAACCCAATCAGCATCAAGATTGAGTTGTGAAGCCATTCGAGATGAAGTCTTCCACAAGGAGATCAGAAGAAGACTTTTGTAGCTAACTAAGGAAAGTCAGCAAGTGCCGTAGCTGTTAAGCAGACAGAAGATAATGATCTTGGAAGTTACCAGGATCGTAGTATTTTCCAAACAAAGAAAGAACTGATGGAGTGCATACGGAGATCTTGGATGTGACCAAGAACAAGGCTAAAGTGATTAAGCATTGGGTCGATCCATTGATGATAAGTGAGCGGGAGATCACAAGGAGAAACCGAGTTGGACCGCCACAAATCAAGTGTCTTCTTTATTCGGAAGGGCCGAATAAAGAAGTTAAGCCATCGATTCTCGAGAGCTTTTGAGGCAAACAGGCTAACTGAAAGCTTTGCACTGAGAGAAGGAAGAGGTGTTTTACATTGAAGATCCAATCAACACTCTTCAAGATCGTAGTGTTGTCTCTACCAGTCAACAAGACATTACGATCAGGTCCATGAAGACATGCATCAGAATCGTAGAGTTTGAATAGCTGAAGATTGAAGCATTGGCAACGGTTCAATCTGAAGGGTAATATTCGAACAAGAGCTTATTGAGAGCATTGATGCAAAAGGACAACCTCTGATCGAGAAATCAGAAGGAGGAAATAAAGTCTTCAACCTACCCAAGACATTAAAGTGACATCTCGGCGGGTAAGTGAAACGAGTGAAGCTGCAGATGTCGGAAAAGTATGACATGTCACATCTGCAGTCTACCTCAGTCAACTCGAGATCTGTGAAGATATTTGAATAGCTTTTAACGACTACTTTCCAACGGAAGGATTGGGAAGGATTATAAATCAGCAAGAGTTTCAAATATCGAGGGTTGCTGAAGTTGCTGAGTTTGGAGAGGTGGTGGATTGATCTAACCAACGTAAATAGTGAGTGACCAATGAAGGTCTGAAGACTCACTCTACGATCCACCAAGAACACTTAGAGACAGAAAAACGAAATAAGTAGAAGTGAGAGTTCTACAACGTAGAAGTAAGAGTTCTACTAAAAAAAGTGTTCTGAACTACCGAGAGATAGAAGAGCATCAATATCATCTTGATGTCCATCAGTAGAAGACTCTAAGGACCATAGAAGAGAGCTCATAGTCATCTTAGCAAGTCCATTACGTGTGACGCCCCCAAAATAGTTATAAATCATCCATCTCGAGTCTCCAAATACATGGTACAAAAATACAAATACAACTTAATAATACAACTGTCGTGTAAAATACGACAAAACATAAACTGAGAGTTTTAATAAGAATATTGTCATCTAGACAATATCCACACTCAATGGAGTCCTCATTACATTTATTGTCACACTATTCAACAGAATAGTGAGGACTACTAATATTATCATCTGGACCGTCACTCCGTTCCCTACTAGTCCCGGCTACGTTCTCATTTCCTGAAGATAACAGTGAAAGAAAGGGGTGAACTCAACTATCCCAGTAAAAAATATTATGACTAAGATAATGTAGAATAAATTATCATTAGTCTTCAACAATGTTAAACTGATAAAATATAACAAACATCAAGTTTAAGCGGCGGTGAACAAGCAATCCATTAAAAGAGTCAAGTAGAGAATAAAGTCTACTATCTTTTATGATTTAAAAGGTTTTCATCACTTTTATCATTTGGGACTCGAACAATAAATTATCCACATCATCCACACTTTTCTGACGAGGATATTCATTAGTATCGCAACCACAAATTATCCATGAACTACGGGCCAAAGATATTCATGTATTCATCAATGGTCATGATCATGCCAACAACTATCCATCAATGCACTACGGGCCAATAAGGACTTTTACCACATCATTATTAACATTACGGTCATGATTATGCCGAATAATCCCTGGTCATAATCATACCAAGTCCATCTATGCACAACAGCCCCTGATTACTTTCAACATAATATAAGCATGAGTATGATGACAATGATATAAGAATCGAATAAAACAAGTTTAAGAATTAATTTATCCGAATTGAATAACGTCCAAATTATCAACATAATCTTTGCTTTGTAGAGTAAAATTCAAGAATGCTCGAATAATATTTTTCCATGAAAGATATCTTTGGATAAAGCGCAAAATATCGAGGATATTTCACTAATTTCATGGAGTATAAAGTCAAAGCTTTAACCAACCGAGTATAACGAGAATATATGATCAACAAATTAATTTTCGCTACCCATGCGGTAATCCACGTCAAACGGATCATTTCCACAATTTAATAAGAAATGAATACGAAAGGTCATTCACCATGCATGTGGTAATCCACATGAGACGAGTTATTCCAATGAAAGAATTCACCATGCATGCGATAGACCTTACGCAGACGAGTTATTCCAATGAGAATAATAAATAATGGAACCAGTCATGCGTAAGCATACGCATACGCGATATTCAAATGAAATAATAAATAATGAAATAACAAAAGACTTCACCGGACATGCGATACACTCGCACGCAGAAAAGTTATTCAAATGAATAATAAATAATCGGAACGGGTCGGTAAAATTACTTGCAAGCGAGGATATTCCAAATGAATAATAAATAATGGAATAACAACGAAATCACTATATAAATGCGATAGATCGCAACATGACGAGTTATTCCAACATAATAATAATTAATGGAACCCGAATCGGTAGCGTAATATGCATGCAGGATATTCCAAATGAATAATAAAGAATGGAATAACGAGAAGAATTTGACCATGTATGCGGTATTGGCATATACAAGTTATTCCAACATAATAATAAATAATGGAATAATAAAAGAATTTCACCATGTATGCGGTACTTGGCATAGGCGAGTTATTCAACATAATAATAAAGAATGGAATAACGTAAGAATTTCACCAAGTATAGGGTGGCATGATATCTGAGTTATTCCAACGAAGATAATAAAAATGGAATAATGAAGTTCTCTTCATGAATACGAAAGAAATAATATCCCTTACGAGTACAACAAATAATATCCCTTACCTTAGAAGAACTAGATATTAGAAAAGTGAGGTAGCGAGAATACTTTTTCTTTCTTTCTCTATAGTTTCTCTCTCTAGTTTTGATGAATTCGTAAAAAAATAATGAAGGAATGAGCTTATTTATAGGAGAATGGATTTGAATAAGAACTAATTCATGAACTGCCTCAGATTGATTTACTTTTAAACCAGACGGTCCATATTGATTTACTATGCGGTTATAAATAAAATATTCTAATAAAATAAAATCTTTTAAATAAAATGTAATATATTCTATTTATGATCTAATAAAACGAATAACTTTATAAAAGTATTTTGTTTTATATAAAAAGATTTTACTATACAAAAATACTATATCACGAGCCTTTATCTGAAACACTATGTATAATAAAATATAATATATTTTAATTATTGTCTAAATAAAACAAATAACTTTATAAAAGTATTATGTTTTATATAAAAAGCTTTTTCATTTTATTACATTAATAATACTAATAAAATAAAATTTATATATATATATATAAACTTAGTGACTTCATAAAAGACACCTCAATATATTTAACAACATTTATCATCATTATTATAATTCACAATATTAATCGATTAGGTCGTTCCCAAGAAAGAGGGGATTTTCAATAATGATTTCTCCTATTAGTATTTAAGACCCCGAACTTTTATAAATAAAGATGAATTTTTTCTATAAATATTATTTTTGAATATTATGGAATAAATTTGATATAATGTTATAGTTGTGGGTAATATTTATAAATTTTGCAAAGTATGCAAGTTGTTATAAAATATTCGTTTGGTGAGGGAATATTCTTTTTGTTAGGAATATTAAATGAATGGCTCAATCATTGGTGGACCCCACAACATTATTGTCGGATTGAGAAAACGACAAAAAATATTTTTATAAAAATAACGGTAGGAGGTTTCACCGCTAAAAGCATTGAACTACCCGTGGTAAAAGTGCGAATACGATGTCTGGCGTAGTTGCGTAGTAGCACAGTATTGATTATTGATGCTTACGTGAGAAGTCACACTCGACTATGCTCAATTATTACTTTCTGATAATTGCTTTGCATCATATCTCTTATATTATTGATTCAATTATTGTCACGATTATCATCTCGTATAATATGTTATAGTATTAAATCAATAATTGAGACGACAAGTTATAAATGATTAATAATTATTGAAAGATTAAATATGTGTTATGATTTGTGGTAAGTTTGATTATTTTATGGGGGGGGCTCGTATGTCATCATCTAAGAGTCTCTTCAATCGATAGTAATTACCCTTGTGAATAAGTATTTACCTTCGTCAATAGTAATTACCCTTGTGAATAAGTATTTACATTCGTCGATAATAGTAATTACCCTTGTGAATAGTATTTACCTTCGTCGATAATAGTATTTACCTTCGTTAATAGTAATTACCTTTACCGACGTCGAACCACTTGTCGTTTCACATTACAGTGATCGAACCACTTGTCGTTTCACATTACTGAGGCGTCAAACCATTAAAGTCGAGCCACTTTGCCTTTTCAACTGGCGCGAGGTGCTAAGCTAGAAATCTTCTATAAATAGAGGCCTAGGGCTTCATTATTTTTCACAAATTCATTCAAGCTATAGAGAGAAAAGTATAGAGAATAGGAGAGAAAGAAGAAGAGTATTTTGTTACTACCTTTAACTGCGAAGATTCAATCTCCTACCAAAAGTAAGGGTGTTATTCTTTCTTATTTATGAAGAGAACTGTTGTTATTCCATTGCTTATTATTCTTACATTGGAATAACTTTTGTATACGCGGCTTACCTATACTTGGTGACATTCTTCTATTATTCCATTGGAACATCTTATGCACGTGTGTTTTACAGGACTGGTTAAAATCTTTATTATTATTCATTTGAACATCACATCATGTGTTTTTACAGGACACCGGTTAAAATCTTATTATTATTCTCGCTGGAACATCCGTCATGCATGTGTGTTTTACCCGGACTGGTTCCGTCTTTATCATTCTGTTGGAATATCCTATTCGTGTGTTTTACAGGATGCAGTTCCATCTTTATTATTACATTGGAACATCCTGCTTGCGTGTGAATTTCACGACTGACCGTTCCGTTATTATTATTCTGCATTGGAATAACTCATATGCTAAGTACCACATGCATGGTGATTTCTTTTGTTATTCCATTCTTTATTATACCCAGTTAGTTAAAACTTTGACTTCTATACTCCATGAAATTAGTAGAATATCCTTGATATTTGCATTTCATCCATATCTCTTTTCATGGAAATATTCTTCCGATCATTCTTGAATTTTACTCTACAAAACAAGATTATGTTGACAATTTGGACGTTAATAATTCCTGGATAAAATAATTCTTGAACTTGTTTTATTGAATTCTTATATCATTGTCATCATCCTCATGTTTATATTTTTTGAAAGTCATCATGGCACAGTAGTGCATAGATGGACTTGGTATGATTATGACCGAGAGACTATTCGGTGTAATCATGGTAGTAATAATGTTACAAATGATGTGATAAAAAAATCCTCGATGTAGTAGTGCATTGATGGGCAGATTGTTGGCATGATCATGACCATTAATGAATACATAAATATTCTTGGCCGTAGTGGTATGAATAATTGTGGTCGTGATACTAAAGAATATCCTTGCCACTTGATGCGAGGGGTGATTCGATGATGTGGAATATTTATTAAAGTTTGAGTCTCAAATTATATATGTTGATGAAAACCTTTTAAAACCTAAAAGATAGTAGACTTTATTTTCTACTTGACTCTTTTAATGGATTGCATATTCATTGCAGTTAAACCGGGTTGTCTATTGTATTTTATCGGTTTAACATTATTGAAGACTATTGATAATTTATTACGCATTATCTTAGTCATAATATTTCTTCTTGGGCTAGTTGAGCTCACCCTTTCTTTCACCGTTTTCTTCAGAAATGATAATATAGGCGGGACGAGTCGGGAAGCAGTGATGGTCCCGAAGATAGCATTAGTAGTCCTCACTATTCGTAAAATAGTGTGATAATAATCAGTAATGAGGACTTTTTGTTTGAGTTTGTATAATATCTAGTAGATTTATATTTGTATTTAAACTCACGGTTTATAATCGTATTGTATACCTACGCTTATGTTAATAAGTTGTATTTAAATTACATACCATGTAAGTGGCGACTCAAGATGGGTGATGTATACCTAATTTTGGGGGCGTCACGGTTTGGTATCGAGCTTAGGGATGTGATCCTGGCTAAAATGTGAGAATAGTACTAGGAGGGAGGCGAGGAATACCTTCCGCTAGTATGACCTACCTAAGTTTATGTGATATTTTATTGGTTGGTGGGAAGATAGGGATAATTTGTTACATGTCAATTAACCTTTTGTTTTGTGGCGATGATCTCGAAAATGACATCCGAGAATGTTGAGAATAGCAATGGAGCGCAGCGATTGTTGATTCACCACATATCAATAATCGTGATAATGTGCATTAGGAAGGCGACAATCCTCATGCAAACAACAACAACCTTGACCAAATGACGAATGATCAAATGTTCGGAGGCTTTATGCGATTTATATGCAACAATGAAGAGAGCGACTCTGTCCAAAACGTAGGTGGAAACACGGAAAACTCTCGGCGGTCACCGCTAAACAATTTAAGGAGCTGGGACCACCGGAGTTTAAGGGAGAGCCAAAACCACTTACAGCGGAAGCATGGATAAAGCAGATTACCAAGATATTTGATGTCTTGGGATGCTCCGAGGAGCAAAAGGTTCCCTTTTGGCGCTTTATGTTATTGCGGAGAAAGCGGATTCTTGGTGGGAATCGATAAAAGCGTACTCAACCAAATTGTCTCAAGATATCTTGGGAGAAGTTCCAAGAGTCGTTTCAACGACAAATACTTTCACGAAAGTATTCGCCACATGAAGAAGGAGGTGGAGTTTATCAAGTTGTAACAAAACAATATGGCCAGGTGTCGCAATACGAGGCAAAATTTGCGAGTTATCACGGTTTTACGTCCCCACTTGGTGGATAATGAAGAGAATGGCGCGAATGTTTTAAGAGGTTTGAAGCGGAGATACGTCGACATCTTATTTCTCAAAAGCGTGTTTGTATTCGGATGTTGTAAATAGGGCTCGATTAGTGGAGTAGCGATAATGAGTCAACCTTGACTAAAAGAGAAGCAACAAAAATTATAATACCAATGAGAATAGTCATCGGCGGTGACAACAAGCGGGAGGGGAATCAATGGGCGATATGGTAACCACTTGGTGGTAATCGTAATAAAACAATAAGAATGGACATTTCAAGAAAAGGAGATTCAACAATGATGGAAAGACGTCGGACCAAAGACCCATTGTTAAGGAAGGAGAAAGACCACCTATCATATAGCTTTAAATGCGGAGGAGAGGGACACATCGATCAAAGCTGCGTCATACGCCGTCCAAAAGCATGTTATAATTGTGGAAGAGAAGGTCACTTAGCTCGATTTTATCGTTCTGAGAAGACAAATTCAAGCTAGGATGGAGGCACCAAAGGCCATCCTGGAAAATTCAAAACGGTAGTCTGAGGAGAGCATTTGTTGTGACCTCCCAAAGAGCAAGAATCTGAATGAGGTCATCACGGGTAAGCTTATCATAAACTCTAATGAAGTCTATACTTTATTTGATACTGGGATTCTACCCATTCTTTTATTTCTCCTACTTGCGCTCATCGATTAAATTTGACTCGGAGAAATTAGACTTTGACTTATCTGTGGAAACTCCGCTTGGGAGAAACCTTCATTACATCCACTTTGCTTATAAGTCTTGTTTGGTTCAAATCGGTACCCTCACATTACACCGTCGATCTTATTTCATTAAAAATACTTGCATTTGGACGTGATTCTGTGGATTGATTGGTTAACTACTTATCATGCAAAAAATTGATTGTTTTCGTAAGGTTGTTAGCTTTCATATTCCTAATCAACCTATTATGCGAATTCAAATGACCAAACCATTAAAATCAATCACGGTCATCTCAAGCCATAAAGCTATTCGTTTATTGAAAAAGCGGATGTCAAGCTTTCTTAGCTCATGTCACGATTTAAATAAAATAAATCGGTTTAAACGATATTCCTATTGTTAATAAATTTCCTAACGTATTCTCAGAAGAACTTCTGCCTACCCCGGCGTGAAATTGAATTTTGTATCGACCTTGAACCCAGAGTACAAAACCTATTTCCAAAGCCCCATATCGAATAAGCTCTATTGAACTTCGTGAGTTAAAGACCCAACCGCAGGAATTGTTAGACATTGGCTTTATTCGTCCTAGTACTTCTCCTTGGGGTGCTCTGTTCTATTCGTGAAGAAGAAAGATGGGAGTATGCGACTTTGTATTGATTATCGAAGTTGAATCACGTCACCATCAAAAATAGGTATCCATTGCCACGTATTGATGACTGTTTGACCAACAAGGAGCCAAATTCTTTTCAAAGATTGATCTTCGTTTAGGATATCACCAATTGAAGATTAGAACCGTGACATTCCAAAGACGGCTTTTCGGAAACTTCAGATGCGGGCATTATGAATTCCTAGTCATGTCCTTTGGATTGACTAATGCTCCCGCCCCTTCATGGATATGATGAACCGGTATTCAAGGAATATTTAGATCACTTTGTGGTCGTCTTTATTGATGACATCCTTATTTATTCCAAAAGCCGTGAAGATCATGAGCAACACTTGAAGTGACACTCCAAAAGCTTCGTGAATATAAGCTTTATGCCAAGTTGAAGAAATGCGAGTTCGGCAAGAAGAAGTAGCATTCCTTGAGCACGTGGTATCAAGTCATGGAATATCATTGACCCGGCAAAGATTGAAGCTATTCAAAGCTGGGAACAACCTAAATCGATGGCCAAAGTCGTAGCTTTCTCGGTTTAGTGGTTATTATCGGAGATTCGTGGAAGGATTTTCTCGAATCGCTATTCCATCGACTCGGTGACTTTCGGAAGATACAAAAGTTCGGTTGGAGCGAAGAATGTGAGAAGAGTTTTCAAGAACTCAAGAGGAGACTTATTTCAACACTGCTCGGCAATACCATACGGCTCGAGGGATTTGTCATCTACTGTGATGCTTGAGCAAAGGGTTGGGATGTGTTCTCATGCTGACATGGAAAAGTAATAGCCTATGCCTCATGACAACTCAAAGAATATGAGAGGAATTATCCTACTCATAATCTAGAGTTAGCATTGTTGTCTTCTGCACTTAAAATTTGGAGCATTACTTGTATGGGGAGAAAGTGGAGATCTTTACTGATCATAAAAGCCTCAAATATTTCTTCACTCAAAAGGAACTCAACATGCGACAACGATGTTGGCTTGAACTGATGAAAGATTATGATCATACCATCCAATACCATCCTGGAAAAGCAAGCGTGGTAGCCGCGCATTGAGTAGAAATCATATGCAAGTACAAGTGCGATATTGTCAACGCATGAAGCCCATTTTGTGTGACTTGCAAAGGATGGAGATAGAATTAAAGACTCGAGAGGACGCATGTGATGGCAAATAGTATACTGAGTAGAGCAGAAACTTTAATTGATAAAGTTAAAGCCGCTTGCCGAGCTTCTGCACTTTGGAGGCGATCGTGTATGAGGAAGAAAGTGCAAGAAGGTGCTATCACGGAAGCAAGAATCGATGAAGAAGGAATACTTGAGTCGACTCCGGACTTTGTGTTCTAACGACCACGATTTAAAGTATAAATCATGATGGAGGCGCACACACACCATTTGCAATCCATCACGGAGTACCAAAATGTATCGTGATCTTGGCTAAATACATTTGGGTGGAAGCAATATGAAGAGAGAGATATTTGTTTATCTCAAGGTGTCTAACTTGTCAACGAGTTAAAGCGGAGCATCAAGTACCAAAAAGGTCCATTGCAACCACTTGAAATTCCGTAATGGAAGTGGGAGCACATTACCATGGATTTAGATTCTGGGGTCTTCCTAAGGTTTCTCAAGGCATTGATGCGATTTGGGTCATTGTTGATAGGTTGACCAAGTCTGCTCATTTCTTACCGACATCGAGAAACTTATACATTGAGCGTCTTGCTCAGATGTACATAAACGAGATTGTAAGGCGCATGGTATCACCGTTATCCATAGTTTACGATCGAGACCCAAGATTCACTTCACGATTACGGGTTAGTTTGCAAAAAGCTATGAGCACAGACTTACGATTTAGCTCGGCATATCATCCTCGGGCAGACGAACAATCGGAGAGGACTATTCAAACTCTTGAAGATCTATTAAGACTACGTGTCCTTGATTTCAAGGGAGTTGGGACAAGTTCTTACCATTGGTGGAGTTTTCCTACAACAACAGTTATCAAACAAGTATTGGCGGCTCCATTCAAGCGTTGTATGGAAGAAAGTGTCGTTCTCGATGTCTTTGGGATGAGGTGGGTGAAGCAACGTTGTTGGGGACCGGAGTTGATGCGTATGACTACGGAAAAGATTGAAACGATCCGACAACGTATAAAAACCTCACAAAATCGATAAAAAGAGTTATCTTGATCTTCATTGAAAGGGCGTGGAATTGATATAGGAGATCATGTGTTGTTAAGAGTTGCTCCATGGAAAGGAGTTACAAGATTTGGAAAGAGAAAAAACTTAACCCCTCGATTCATCGGTCCATTTTAATCCTCGATCGGTAGGAGCGTGGCTATATAGACTCGCTTTCCGCCAAATATGTCTCGTGTTCATAACGTTTTTCACATATCTATGTTACGTAAATATGTGAAAGACCCAACCATATTATTGAGTTAGAACCCAAGACGAAATAAGCGGAAGATTTGACGTATGAAGAGGTTCTGTTCAAATTTTGGATAAGAAGGAACATATTCTACGCTCCAAGGTTATACCTCAAGTCGAAGTTTTATGGAGGAACCACGATGTTGAGGAAATGACTTGGGAGTTAGAATCAAATGAAATCAAGGTATCCTTACCTCTTCGACATACTCGAGTCGTACCCTAATTTCGAGGGCGAAATTTCATAAGAAGGAGGTTGTAAGACCCGACTTTTATAAATAAAGATGAATTTTTTCTATAAATATTATTTTTGAATATTATGGAATAAATTTGATATAATGTTATAGTTGTGGGTAATATTTATAAATTTTGCAAAGTATGCAAGTTGTTATAAAATATTCGTTTGGTGGGGAATATTCTTTTTGTTAGGGAATATTAAATACAATGGCTCAATCATTGGTGGACCCCACAACATTATTGTTTTGATTGAAAAAAACAAAAATATTTTTATAAAAATAACTATTGAGGAGGTTTTAGATTAAAAGCGCATTGAACTACCCTTGGTAAAAGTGCGATGATGTACTGGCGTGAGTTGCGTAGTAGCACACGGTATTGATTATTGATCTTCGTGAGAAGTCACTCAATATGCTCGATTATTACTCTGATAATTAACGCATCATATCTCTTATATTATTGATTCAATTATTGTCACAATATCATCCGTGATAATATGTTATAGTATTAAATCAATAATTGAGACGACAAGTAATAAATGATTAATAATTATTGAAAGATTAAATATGTGTTATGATTTGTGGTAAGTTTGATTATTTTATGGGGGGCTCATATGTCATCATCTAAGAGTCTCTTCAATCGATAGTAATTACCCTTGTGAATAGTATTTACCTTCCGTCAATAGTAATTACCCTTGTGAATAGTATTTACCTTCGTCGATAGTAATTACCCTTGTGAATAGTATTTACCTTCGTCAATAGTATTTACCTTCATTAATAGTAATTACCTTTACCAGACGTCGAACCACTTGTCGTTTCACATTACTGAGCCGAACCACTTGTCGTTTTCACATTACAGTGCGTCCGAACCACTTGTCGTTTCACATTACTGAAGGCGTCGAAACCAGCCGATAAATCGAGCCACTTGCCTTTTCACACTAAGGGTGCTAAGCTAGAAATCTTCTATAAATAGAGGCTGAGGCTTCATTATTTTTCACGAATTCATTCAAGCTATAGAGAGAGAAAGTATAGAGAGAATAGGAGAGAAAGAAGAAGAGTATTTTGTTACTCTTACTGCTTCATAAAGATTCAATCTCCTACCAAAAGTAAGGGTGTTATTCTTTCTTATTTATGAAGAAACTGTTGTTATTCCATTTCTTATTATTACGTTGGAATAACTTTTGTCTGTGCTATTTACCTATACTTGGTGACATTCTTCTATTATTACTCATTGAACATCTTGTGCATGTGTTTTACACCTGACTGGTTAAAATCTTTATTATTATTATTTGGAACATCACATGCAGGTGTTTTACACGGACTGGTTCCGCCTTATTATTATTCTGTTGGAACATCACATGCATACATGTGTTTTACAGGACTGGTTAAAATCTTATCATTCTCATTGGAATATCCTATCGTGTGTGTTTTACACCGGATCCGGTTCCATCTTTATTATTCATTTGGAACATCCATGATTGTGTGAATTTCACCGACCGGTTCCGTTATTATTATTCTGCTTTGGAATAACTCTTTACATCACGAAGTACCACATGCATAGTGATTTCTTTTGTTATTCCATTCTTTATTATACCCAGTTGGTTAAAACTTTGACTTCTATACTCCATGAAATTAGTAGAATATCCTCGATATTTCGCGTTTCATCCAAAGATCTTTTCATGGAAATATTCTTCTGATCATTCTTGAATTTTACTCTACAAAAACAAAGATCATGTTGACAATTTGGACGTTAATAATTCTGGATAAAATAATTCTTGAACTTGTTTTATTGAATTCTTATATCATTGTCATCATCCTCATGTTTATATTTTTTGAAAGTCAATACATGGCACCATGTAGTGCATAGATGGACTTGGTATGATTATGACCGAGACTATTCATTGTAATCATTGGTAGTAATGTTACAAATGATGTGATAAAAAATCCTCGATGGCGTAGTAGTGCATTGATGGGCGAGCTTGTTGGCATGATCATGACCATTAATGAATACACAAATATTCTTGGCCGTAGTGCATGAATAATTGTGGTCGTGATACTAAAGAATATCCTCGTCATGATGCGCAGGTGATTCGATGATGTGGAATATTTATTAAAGTTTGAGTCTCAAATATAACAATGATGAAAAACCTTTTAAAACCTAAAAGATAGTAGACTTTATTTTCTACTTGACTCTTTTAATGGATTGCGTATTCATTGCAGCTTAAACCGATTGTCTATTGTATTTTATCGGTTTAACATTATTGAAGACTATTGATAATTTATTACTGCATTATCTTAGTCATAATATTTCTTCTTGCTAGTTGAAATTCACCTTTCTTTTTCAATTTTTATTCTCTTGAAATGATAATATAAATTTTACGAGTCGGGGAAGCGAGTGATGGTCACGAAGATAGCATTAGTAGTCCTCACTACTATTCTAAAAATAGTGTGATAATAAGCTAATAATGAGGACTTTTTGTTTGAGTTTGTATAATATCTAGTAGAAGCGATATTTGTATTTAAACTACATGGTTTATGTCGTATTATACGCAGCGGTTATGTTAATAAGTTGTATTTAAATTACATCCATGTAAGGTGGCGACTCAAGATAGGTGATGTATACCTAATTTTGGGGGCGTCCACAAGGCCATATGATGGGTACCAAACCTCTCATTGGCGAGAACTTTTGAGACATCGTTAATATTGCAAATAATAATATTAATAACTTTGTTATCTCGATTATTGATTTAATAATATATAAAATATCGACAATAATTGAATCAAATAACGTGAGATATTATGCAAAAATTATCGTGGCAATAATTAAACAAAACTCGAGGGACTTCTCGTAAAGCATCAATAATCAATACCGCGTCTACTACGCGCGACTATGCCAGACATCTTTACTTTTTACTATCGAGTAGTTCAACGGTTTTAATTCAGAACTTCCTACCATAGTTATTTTCATAAAAATATTTTTGTCATTTTCTCAATCCGATAATAATTCCGTTTTGAGAGTCCAACGATTGATCAGATCATTGCGTCGTCATTCCCCATTCAAAACAAAAATAAATAGTAATAAAACAATTTTTTTATATATATATATATATTATAAAACTTATAATATATATATATATATATATATCTGAAACGTGATCAAGAAATAGGCATATTAAGTAGTAGAAGCTCTCTTAAATAATAGAACTTTATCAAAAGCGGCGTAATTTTGATAAGGCGTGGTGGCATTTTTGTAAATATCATGCCACCGCCGTATTTCTAAAAAATGTCACGCGTCTTATCAAACTACGTCGTTTTGATAAAATTACGATATTTAAGACATTCTGCTATTTAAGAATTCTACTCTCTCTCGATCCTTTCTGTATGTATATATATATTAGTACACATTCCTGAATCCTTTTTCCCCCCACACCCGTGACTAATCCCTTTTTCATTTAATCAAGCACATCAGGCACCATAAAAGAATATTCCATCATGTCACTAGATAATTAATTGCCAAATACCATCAGCGAGCAAAACTCGAATTGAACCCAATAAAACTAGCTAGCTGCATTCCAAATGACAAAGTCAGGAAGGACACATCTCTATAATTTGATTCCTGAAGCATATAGAAGCCCAGGTTCAGCACCTTAATTGGTAAAATTATAATAACAGTACTTACGCGGCTGAAATTCTATATTGGAAAATAAGTGTTTGCACTCTCCACCAACACAGATCTTTCAATAATAATAGTTTTTTTTATTGTATCAACTAAATTTAAAAAGAATATATTTTAATTTTGTTATTAAAAATATCTCAATTTTGATTTAAAAATAAATAAGAAAAAAAATTATGTCACCAATGACTTTAAATTGGATAGCTCAATGGTTAAATTAGACATGCACAAAAGGTTCGGGGTGTGGGCCACATGTGGCCCCGCCTTTATTATATTAAATAATTTTTTTATCGATTATTTTATAACAACTTGCTTACTTTAAAAAAATCTAAATATCACCCTTAACTTTTTCGATTAAAATTCAATTACTATCAGATACTGACATCATCGTGATAGTCCTTGAGTCTTAAATTCTATTTTCATCTTTTGTAAATCACACAAAATGGGCCTTTTATTATTGACAACATCGCACTGCTTACATTCGCGTATGATCTTCTACTCAACGCGTCACCATTCTGCGTTAAACTTTTTCAAGATGGTATTGAATGGTGTGGTCGTAATATTTCAACAATTTCGAGCCCAACGTCGTTCTTAGCGTGTTGAGTTCCTTTTAGGTGAAGAAATATTTGAGGCTTTTATGATCTAATATATATCCACTTTCTCCCCATATAGATAGTGCCTCCATCTTTAACAGCGAAAGCGATTGATGCCAACTCTAGATCGTGAGTAAGATAATTCCTCTCATATTCTTTAAATTGTCGCGAGGCATAAGCTATGAATTTTCCATGTTGCATGAGAACACATCCTAACCCTTTTGCTCAAGCATCGTCAGAGATAACAAATCCATCCGGATCCAGACGGTATTGTCGTAAGCAATGTCGAAATGAGTCTCCCTCTTGAGCTCTTGAAAACTCTTCTCGCGTTCCTCGCTCCATACAATTTTGTATCTTTCAAAGTTAATTTGAGTTAATCAAGTAGCAATTCGAAAAACCCTTCCACGAATCTCCGATAATAACCAAATTAAGCCCAGAAAGCTAATGCTTTTGGCCAGAATTTGATTTGCTTCTAAACTTTGTATTGCTTCTTGTTGTTTTAAGAATTTAACTTTTATGAATAAAGATAATTTTTCTATAATTATCATTTTGAATATTATAGAATGAATTTGTTATAATGTTATAAATAGTTGGGTGGGTAGTATTTATAAATTCTGCAAAGACGTGACGAGTTGTATATTATATTGATTGATTATATAATATTATTTGTGAATAATTAATTATTGATTTATATGATAAGAAAAATATTTATTTTATGTGGATATAGATGGAGAAAATTTTAAAGTGACAATTGTTGAAAAGTTGATATTTTATCTTTTAAAAAATAATTCATTTAAATATATTTATTATAAATAATATAATAATGGTGATTTTTTGAAATGAATGTGGAATATATGAATAACTGAGGAGGAAGAAGTATTTTTGTTACTAAAAATATTTAAAACATGTTTTTCATGTTTATGGACCCCATTTCTTATTGATTTGATTATAGCTTGTAAAAATCGTCTATACGGATTTCGGTCAATTTACTCGTTGGAATTTGGAAAAACTTTCTTATACGCATTATTGTAGAGAATTAAATTTCCTATGAATGGACATAAGATTTGAATTTTTTCGATATTATTTATTGTGAATTATTGAAGTTAGGAATAATTGATTTTTTTTTAGTTTTAAATGGTTTTAATATGAAAAACGTTTTGGTGATATTGGCATTTGTTTGGCTGATGTCTAGACCAAAAATTAAGGCGTAGGAATTTAAGAAAATATATTTATATTTTATTAAATTTTTACTTTGGTGTTCTAGCATTTTCCTATAAATAGGGTCTTTGGTTAGAATTGAAAATCACACCAAATCAAATCTTCTCTCTCTATATTATCGAAACCCTTGTGAGTATTTTGATACTTTGAGTGTTGGTATGTTTCCCCGTTAAGAGTATATCCGATATTAATAATATTGTCTTTTTCGGTAAGGGATGTTATTTTTTAAAATGATATTATTTCTTCTAATATCATTATGCCGGAGTATTGATAAGATTTTTCTTGTGAAATTCTTGTCTTTTTAGTGTCGATAATTTACTATTCACGTATAGGTTATATTTACGATAAATCTTATTCACGATATCGATAAAATTCACGAATCAAGACTTTATTCACAAAAAAAATTAAATTTTTTATTTTTTGTCCAAAATATCTATTATGGATACTAGCTTTGATTGTATCTATGTTTTGATCATTCTTGAATTTTACTTCACTATGATTATTTTATTGAATATTTTTGAACTTGAGTTGCTTAAAAGTACGAATCCTTATTATTTGTTCTTTTGGCACCAGTAGTTCAAGAATTCGTTTTGTTTAAAATATTTTCATCATCCTCAATATCTAAATGATGATATTATTGAATATCTTTGGCCTATTGTTTAAAGATGGTTGATTTTCTTATGAATATCTTTGGCCTTTAGTGCAAAGATGTATAGTGTTGAGATGAACATGATAAAGCGAATGAATATCTTTGGCTGTGTAGTGCAAAGATAAATATTTGACTTAAGATGTATATTGATTGATGTTCTTACAGGATAAAATATTGATGATGGACTTTTAAATTCATAGATAATAGTAGATTTTATTCTCTACATAACTCTTACTAATGAATTATTATTTCCATTGCGAATATTGATTTAAAACTTGTTGTCTATTGTATTCTATCGATTTTTTCATGTTGAGGACTAAAGATAATTTGTTTTATATTATTATAGTCATAATATTCTTTCTTTGGGCTAGTTGAGCTCACCCTTTTCCTTTTTGTTCCATTTTCTTCTCGGAGGCGAGAATGTAGCGAGTACTAGTCGGGGTATGGAATGAAGGTTCTAGAAGAGTCATTTTAGTAGTCCTCACCATTTTGTAAAATAATGTATCAATAATTGTAATGAGGACTTATTTGAGTGTTTATATTGTCTGAAGAAGATAATTGTTTTTAAACTCATTTTATGTGTTGTGTCGTATTTTGCATTGACAATTGTATTAATAAAATTGTAGTTGTTTAGTACCATGTATTTAGCGACTCGAATGGGTGTTATATACCTATTTTGGCGCCACAATTAATATCAAAGCAGGGATATGATCTCCCATGGAGATCGGGGAATAGAACTAGGGAGGAGAGATTTAGTAAATCCTTCTGCTAGTGTGTCCTACCTAAGCTTATTTATTGGTTCGTCGAAATAAAGGGATATTATGTGATATGTTAATTTCTTCAATTAACCCTTGTTTTATAAAGATGATTTGAGAATGGCAACCGAGAATGTTAACGATGGAGTAAATGAGGACCGTGGAGACACCTTTACCCACCAATGAGGAAAACGTGCAACAGGCCGGCAATGTTCTTCCTGTAAACAACATCACTGATCAGACGATTACATTAATCCGGTACTTCAATAATTCACAATAAATAGCCCTTTTATCAAAAAAAATTGAATCTTATGTCCATTCCATAGGAAATTCAATTCTCTACAACTTTATAAGTTTAAGTTTTTCCAAATTCCAAGCAGAAGTTGATCGAAATCCACAAACGGGCGATATTACAGGCTATAATCAAATTTCAGTCAAGAAATGGGGTCCACAAACATGAAAAACATGTTTTAAATATTTTTAGTAACAAAAATACTTTTCCTCCTCATTTATTCATATATCCCACATTCATTGTAAAAATATCACCATTATTATATTATTAAATATAATAGTATATTTAAATGAATTATTTTATCGAAAAGATAAAATATCAATTTTCAACAATTGTCACATTAAAAATTTTCTCCATCTATATCTACATAAAATGAATATTTTCCTTATTATAATAATTAATAATTCATTATTCACGAATAATATTACAGAATCACAATACTGACAACTGCATAGTTCCCGGAAAGAGGGGCTTTCTAATAAGGATTTCTCTTTCTTTGGCGCCTGATTAGGTGACCAAACCTCTCCTTGAGACGAACTTTCTAGAAATTTCCAATAATGATATCTAATAATATTATTCAAATAATATGAATTATTGATCGATAATGGAAAATACTGTGTAATGACAATTATTGAAACAACAATAATATAAAATATCAACGTAAATTATTATTGAATCAATAAAATAAAATATTGAGCAAGTAATTACTATAACAATTATTGAGTAGTGCCTTCTTACGTAAGAATCAATAATTGAATGCAATCTGGTGCTACTCGTGTTTTTTAACCACCAAGTATTTCAACAAGATTGATTGGTAATAACTACGCCGTTATTTATAAATAACTTATACTTGCATTGCTTTTCTTCATCCAATTTCTTTCCGTTATAGGGCCCACACAAAGTCTGCTACCGCCGTATGAAATATTCCCAACAAAGAAGAATATTCCACGACCAAACGAATATTCTCCCACAACAATGAATATTTTATAACCACTTGCTTATTTGAAATATTTGCGCATTTTACCCATAACTAACCACATTAATCAAATCAACCCTTACTATTTCAAAATAATAAATAGAGGAAATTTAATTTCATTTATAATAAATTGGGGTTTTACACGTAGTCTGCTGAGGAATTCATGTTCAGAATTGTAGAGACAGCCTGCCTACGAGCCGACCGAGTATCTACCAAAGCCAAGTCAAGAATCGTAGATTACACTCAGAGTCGTAGAGTCTACTAATCATACCAGAGGCAGATATCATAGTCGAGCAAAATCAGATGAAGACAACAAGTACAACGATAGAAATCGAAGAGTGTCAAGATCTGATATCGGAGTCGTAGTGTCGCCATGCGACCAAAGTTGAATCGTAGAAAGTCGTAACTAAGACCTTAACAGACGTGCTCCCTGATGCGAAGGCGTAATCGTAGAGAAAATACGATTCTCAACGAATGAGCACTCCCAGAATATCCAAAGGAATGAAGCCTCTAGTTGGCACTGCATAGATACGTCCCACCTGAAGGAAACCAGATAGCACTCAACAAATGGCATGCAAGCTAACAGAAGATCTAAGCACCAACCCAATCAGCATCAAGATTGAGTTGTGAAGCCATTCGAGATGAAGTCTTCCACAAAGAGATTAGAAGAAGACTTTTGTAACTGACTAAGGAAATTCAGCAAGTGCCGTAGCTATCAAGCAGACAGAAGACAACGATCTTGGAAGTTACCAGGATCGTAGTGTTTTTCAAACAAAGAAATAACTGATGGAGTGCATATACAGAGATACTGGACAGCTTCTGAAGAATAAGGCTAAAGTGATTAAGCATTGGGTCAGTCCATTGATGATAAGTGAACGGGAAATCACAAGGAGAAAGCGAGCTGGACACGCCACAAATCTGAAGTGTCTTGCTATTCAGATGGGGCCAGAATAAAGAAGTCAAGCCATCAAGATGTCGAGAGTTTGTTGAGGCAAAAGCAGGCTCAAGAAGCCTTTGCAGAGAAGGAAGAGGTGTTGTACATTGAAGATCCAATCAACACTCTTCAAGATCGTAGTGTTGTCTCTAGTAGTCAACAAGACACTACGATCAGGTCCATGAAGACATGCATCAAAATCGTAGAGTTCGAATAGCTGAAGATTGAAGCATTGGCAACGGTTCAATCTGAAGGGTAATATTCGAACAAGAGCTTATTGAGAGCATTGATGCAAAAGGACAACCTCTGATCGAGAAATCAGACGGAGGAAATAAAGTCTTCGACCTGCCCAAGACATTAAAGTGACATCTCTGAAAGGGTAGGTGAAACAGTAGACCGCATTGTCAAAAAAGTATGACATGTCACATCTGCAGTCTAGCTCAGTCAACTCGAGATCTGTGAAGATATTTGAATAGCTTTTAATGGCTACTTTCCAACGGAAGGATTGGGAAGGAGTATAAATCAGCAAGAGTTTCAAAGATCGAGGGTTGCTGGAGTTGCTAAGTTTGGAGAAGTGGTGGATTGATCTAACCAACGTAAATAGTGAGTGACCAATGAAGGTCTGAAGACTTACTCTACGATCCACCAAGAACACTTAGAGACAGAAAAAGAAAGAAGTAGAAGTGAGAGTTCTACAATGTAGAAGTGAGAGTTCTACTACAAAAAGAGTGTTCTGAACTGCCGAGAGATAGAAGAACATCAATGTTGTCTTGATGTCCATCAGTAGAAGACTCTAAGTACCATAGAGGAGAGCTCACAGTCATCTTAGCAAGTCCATCATGAGAAGGTATCAAGTATCAAGAAATAAGATCACCAACGCCATCATGGTGGCAAGCGTGAGAAAGTTTCTAATTACCTAGCAGAAGAGCTTACAGTCATCTTAGAAACCCATCATGTGCAGCCATCAAGTATCAAGAGGAATGATCTTCAAGGCAGTTCATCAAGGGATCATCAGAAGTGGTTGAGTAACTAAAGAAGCTGAGCATCATGCAACACTCAACTGCACTTCAATGATGATCACGCCAAGCTGCTAAGTACAGAAGATGTTCAGAGCTTAAAGACATCTTAGTAGCTCAGCACCAACTCCAACAAACAAACAAACAACTCAATAACAAGAAGCCAGGGCCTGAGGGGTCCTTGTCCGGAGGGACTAAATGAAGTTCCAAGCCTGCTGGGCTTAAAGAGTTCCTAGGGAACTAAATGAAGTTCCAAGCCTGCTGGGCTTGAAGAGTTCAAGGTGTTGCCCTTCCTTAGTGGAAATCCTGCTAGTTGAAAGCAGAAGAGTGGATTAGGAGCTTGAGTCTCTGAACCACTTAAAACCCCTTGTGTCTTTTACTTTATGTCATTTATATTATGTACATTAACTGCTATAACTGCTATGTATGTTTTAACTGCTTACTACTAAATTAACTCTACGGACAATGTATGTCTGATTATGAATATATCAATGAAGGGGATCTTTTACTTATTCCGTTGTGCTTGAAAAGATTCTCATATTTGTCATATGCTAATTCATGAGCGAGACAAAATAAACGAGAAAAATATTTGAAATTAAAAAGAATCTATTCAATCCCCCCCCCCCTTCTAGATCTATATTGTGCCTACTGGGAACTAACACAGTGGATGTAATGAAGGTTTCTCCCAACAGAGTTTCAACCGAAAAGTCAAAGTCTAATTTCTTCGGAGTCAAATTTAAACGTTGAGCGCAAGTAGGAGAAATAAAAGAGCAGGTAGAACTGGTATCAAATAAGGTATATACTTCGCTAGAGTTTATGATTAGCTTACCCGTGATCACCTCGTTCGGATTCATCGCTTTTTGGGAGGTTACGACAAACGCTTTCCCTTGAACAACCGGTTTTATCTTGTCTGGGATGGCCTTTAATGCCTCCATCCCAGCTGGACTTGACTTTAGTGCATGACAAAATCGGGCTAGGTGACCTTCTCTTCCACAATTGTAACATGCTTTGGACTGCATCACGCAGTTTGGACTGATATGTCCCTCCCCTCTGCATTTGTAACATACGACCGACGGTCGTTCTCCTTCCTTAACAACAGTCTTTGGTCTTTGCGTCTTTCCATCATTGTTGAATCTCCTCTTCTTGAAATGTCCACTCTTATTGTCATGGCCATGATTACCACCGAAGTGATTACCATTTCTGGCATGTTGATTCCCTCCACACTTGTTGTCACCGCTTCGATGACTGCTACCACTGGTATTATCGACTTGTCGGCTACTCTCTCTTGGTTGGGTTGACTCATTATCGCGCTCCAATAACTGTGCCCTATTCAAAACATCTGAATACAAACACAGTTTGTGAGAAATTAGGTATTGACGTATCTCGGGTTTCAAACCTCTTAGAAACATTCGCGTCATTCTCTCCTCATTATCAACTAAGTGGGACGTAAACCGAGATAACTCGGCAAACTTAGCTTCGTACTGCGCCACGATCATATTATTTTGCTCAAGCTTGATGAACTCTATCTCCTTCATGTGATGAATACTTTCAGGAAAGTACTTGTCGTTGAACAGTTCTTGGAACTTCTCCCAAGACATCTTCAGTGCGGCAGGTTGAGTACGCTTTACAGATTCCCACCATGTCTGCCTCTCTGCTTTCCAACATGAAGGTGGCAAAGGGAACCTTTTGCTCCTCGGAGCATCATTAGACATCAAATATCTTGTTGATCTGCTTTATCCACGTCTCCGCCTTAAGTGGTTTTGGCTCTCCAAAATAACTCCGGTGGTCCCAGTTCCTTGAACTGCTTAGCGGTGACCATCCGAGAGTTGTCAGTGTTTCCACCTGTATTTTGGACAAGAGCCGCCCTCGCCTGATGTTGCATGAATTGCATAAAACCTCTGAGCATCCCATCGTTCATCATTTAATCGTTGTTGTTTACCTGAGGATTATTGTCTTCCTGTTGCACATTATCACAGGTATTAATCATGGTGAAACGGTCTCATGTGCTTCATTGCTTATCTCAACATTTTTCGGATGCCATTTTCAAATCGCCACAAAACAAGGGTTAATTAACATATCACATCTTATCCCTATACTCGTGACCAATTAACTACCAAATAAACTTAGGTAGGTCATACTAACGAAGGAATTTCCGTCTCTCCCTCCTAGTTCTTGTCTCATATCTCGGCCGGGATCATATCCTAAGCTTTGATACTTAACCGTGGCGCCCCCAAAATGCAGTATACATCACCCATCTTGAGTCGCTAAATACATGGTACAAAATTCAAATACAACTTAATTATACAACGATCGTGTAAATACGACAAAAACATAATCTAAGAGTTTTAATAAGAATATTGTCATCTGCATAATATCCACACTCAATGGAGTCCTCATTACATTTATTGTCACACTATTTAATGTAATAGTGAGGACTATAATGCTATCATCTGGACCGCTACTCCGCTTCCCGACTAGTCCCTTTCACGCTTTATTTTACAAGAGAACAGTGAAAGAAAGGGTGAGCTCAACTAGCCCAGTAAGAAATTTTATGACTAAGATAATGCAGAATAAATTATCATTAGCCTTCAACAATGTTAAACTGATAGAATATAATAGACAACAAGTTTAACTGTAGCGGAACAAGCAATCCATTAAAAGAGTTAAGTAGAGCATAAAATCTACTTTCTTCTATGATTTAAAAAGTTTTTCATCAACTTTATCGCTGAGACTCAGCTAATTAATAAATAAAATTGAATCATCCCTGCATCACGGCCAAAGATATTCATGTAATCATCATAATTCATGACTATACCGAATAATCCTCGGTCATAATCACACCAACAACATCCATCAATGAACTACGGGCCAACGAGGACTTTTACCATATCATTCGTCACATTACGGTCATGATTATCTTTGAATAATCCCCGGTCATAATCATACCAAGTCCATCTATGCGTGTAAGCCAAAGATGACTTTCATCACAATATAAGCATGAGGATGATGATGATGACATAATAATTCAATAAAACAAGTTCAAGGATAAATTTTAAAGATTTATAATTTTAATTTATCCGAAATCAATAACGTCCAAATTGTCAACATAATACTTCTTTGTGGAGTAAAATTCAAGAATGCTCGGAAGAATATTTCCATGAAAAGATCTTTGGATGAAGCGCGAATATCAAGGATATTCCACTAATTTCATGGAGTATAGAAGCCCGACACTTTAACGAATTGAGTATAATAGAATATACTGAAACCGCAAAATAGATTTTTGTCGTCCGTCATGCGAAGAATCCACGTGAGATGGATCATTTCCACAATTTAATAAGGAATGAATACGAAGGATCATTCACCATGCATCGGTAATCCATGATGTATGTGTTATTCCAACAAAATAATAAAGATTGGAATAACGAGAAGAATTCTCGAGCGTGTGTAATCCGCGCATGAGACGGAGTTATTCCAATAGAATAATAAAGAATGGAACCAGTCACGCGTAACCCACACGCATGGGATATTCCAAATGAAATAATAAAGAATGGAATAACAACGAGATTCACCAGGCATGCGATAGAAGCCTTGCGCAGCATGAGTTATTCCAATAGAATAATAAAGAATGGAATAACAGAAGAATTTCACCGTGTATGCGATTACTTGGCATGACGAGTTATTCCAACATAATAATAAAGAATGGAATAAAAACCCTTACAGTATTGAAAGAAAATAACTCTCTTCATGAATACGAAAGAATAATACCCTTACCTTAGAGAAAAGCGAATCTTTGGAATAGTGAGGTAATAGACTTCTCTTCTTCTTTCTCTTTATAATTTCTCTCTATAATAATTGCTCTATAGATTTAGTGAATTGGTGAGAAATGAAGGAAGAATGAGCTTCTATTTATAGAAAAATATAGTTTCGATAATTACACGTTTTGGGGCTCGAAATATTACATTATAATACCTTCCTCTTTTTCTTCATTTTTAATTTAGTCTTGCAAATATTATCAAACTTGCACCACCTCCCCTAATAGTAAATCATGTGAATCAATAGTAAATCATGTGAATCAATAGTTTTAGACATGTGAAAATACGAATTATAGTATAGTACCCTTCATCTATACCTCCATTTTAACTTAGTCATGCAAGTATTATCAATCTTGCACCACCTCTCCTAATAGTACAAGAATGTGAATCAATAGTACACACATGTGAACAAATAGTTATAAGCATGTGAATTAATAGCAATTAATTCCTCATTTATTCGATTAATTACCCGATTGGTCAATATAACCTCAATACATAAATTATTATCGAAATAAATATCGATTTTCACTAACACTAATAATTCCAACACAATAGAACTATCAATTTCATCATTAATCAACACGAACTTATTCATCATTAATATTATAACTCACAATATTTAACAACCGTGTCGCTCCTGTGAAAGAGGGGGCTTTAGATAAGGATTTCTCCTTATTGGCGCGCAATTAGGTGACCAAACCTCTCATTGATGAACTTCTAGACATTGTCGATATTGCGATTTAATAATATGAATAACTTTATCGTCTCAATTATTGATTTAATAATATATCATATTATGCGGATGATCTCTTGTGACAATAATCGAATCAATAATATGAGAGATATGATGCGTGAATTACTATAGCAATACTTGAGTATAATGGTGACTTCTCACGTAAGCATCGATAACCAATCTGTGTCTTTACTTACGCAACCATGTGTATTCTTTGTACTTTTACTAGGGTAGTTCAACAGCTTTTACTTGTAACACTGTAGTTTATTTTATAAAAGATAATTACATTGTTTTCTTTACGACAATACTTAGTTGTGGGGTCCACCAATGATTGTCTTGTAAATGTCACGAATATTCCCTGTTAAAAACGAATATTCCCTAATTAATCGAATATTATATAACCACTTGCTTACTTTGTAAAATTTGTAAATATTATCCACAACTATAACATTATATTAAATCCACACCATAATATTCAAAAATATATTTCGAGAAAATTATTCTTTATTCATAAAAGTTGGAGTCTTACACTTTACGTGTCAGCACTGTATTCGTCAATTGACAAATTTACCATGAAATTAATTTAATAGTAACCGAATCCTTAAAATATGGATACTAAATGACGTATATGATTGTGTTAAGTTATATGAGCTTACCTATATATAGTGGGTTATTAATTAATTAATTACAATTTGACACATCATTTTGTAACTTTTTTTTTCAAGTGTATTTTGTTATGTAACATTACTTCATAAAAATTATACAAAAAAATTATGAAATAAAATTGTATAAAACTAAAATGTGTTGACAAAAGAGACTTTACATTTCACTGAACTTATTTATTTTTAAATAATTTATAAGTCAAATTTTGAGAACAAAAAAATCGTTATTTCTCAAAAACAATTTGTAGACATCAATTTATAAATTAAAAATAAGTTATAAATACTTTTAAAAATAAGTTGTAAATACTTAAAAAGTAAAAATTACTTTTAAGTTACTTTGACATCCCTCCTAATAAGGGTTGTTTTGCCAAAAATTAAAAGGACAATATTTGGAAAAAAAGAAGAATTTGATTTTCTTTACAGGGAGATATTGGTCATTTAAAATCCAATATATGCTTAAACCATAAACCCCATTCCGCCATTCGTGCCCTCAAACAAATTCCCAATTTCTCAGCTGAGCTCTAATTAACAAAAATGCGACCACCGAGAGGCCGTGGTGGCGGTGGGTTTAGGGGTGGCAGGGATGGAGGTCGTTTCTGTGGCGGCGGCCGTGGAAGAGGCGGTCGTTTCGGTGGTGGTGGTGGTGGTGGTGGCCGCGGTGGTTATCACGACGAAGGCCCTCCAGCCGAAGTTGTAGGTCTGATAATTATTCTCTCTATATAGATATGCAAATATGTACGTAGTGTGGTTCTAATTAAGTGTTTGATTTGAAATGGTTCTAATTAAGGGATTTATTTGAAAAGGTTCTAATTAAGGTTTTGATTTGAAATGGTTCTAATTAAGGGTTATAAATATAGATATGCAAATATATACCTAGTGCAAATATACACCTGGTGTGGTTCTAATTAAGTTTGTTTATTTGTTTGTTTGTTTGGGTTGTTTTGGATAAAAAAATTTCAACCTTCTAATTAAGGTTTAATTTGAATGTATGTAGAGGTTTCGGCATTTGTTCATGGTTGTGAAGGTGATGCAGTCACGAAGCTTACTAATGAGAAAATACCCTATTTCAATGCGCCAATTTATCTTCAGAATAAGACCCAAATTGGCAAAGTTGATGAAATCTTTGGTCCTATTAATGAATCCGTGAGTAGCATTTCTTATGTTCTAGTATTTTTTTGAATATATATATTTTTAATATTGAAATGCAGTGTTTTTTGTTTATTTGTAGTTTTTTTCAGTTAAAATGAAGGAAGGCATTGTAGCTACTTCGTATTCAGCTGGAGACAAGTTCTACATTGACCCATTTAAACTTTTGCCATTGGCGAGATTTCTTCCGCAGCCAAAGTATGTTTGCTTTAATTTATTACTTGAATATTTAAATTTCTTGCTTTTTGGATTTTACAACCGAGTTAAGTTGGAGATGCTCATGCGTGTAGGAATTTCTATTTAGTTTAAAGTATGTTGGCTTGATACTATGGATTAATTCTACCATGCATGATATACGTGATAAAGTACAATATATGCAATTGAATTAATGAAGAACGGATTTTTAGTTATCACCGCCTCTCTCTTCCTAGATTCTTGCAAATTGTTTTTGTTAAGAAACAATCCCTTGGGATCGATTTTGAGTAAACTGTTTTTAAATTTAAAGGTATATTGACTAATGAATACAAACTGTTTTTAGGTACAACTTTTGAGTATCCATATTAGAAAAAAGGTATCAACTATTGTACTTGTTTTTGTCTGTCATGATGTTGACTTAGGAAAGAGAACACTTAGGTATTTGTTCTTGTCAAGATAATTGTAGAAAAATAATTTGATCTC
This sequence comes from Panax quinquefolius, assembly GCA_020205615.1. Lineage (NCBI taxonomy): Eukaryota > Viridiplantae > Streptophyta > Magnoliopsida > Apiales > Araliaceae > Panax > Panax quinquefolius. The sequence continues at coordinate 35,613,176 of CM035161.1, read as the reverse complement.
TTTGTGACAAAGAACAACAGTACTAGGTGTGCAGAATAAATTAGAACTTGTTCTTCTTCTCCTGGCCAAAAGACAGGGTACTCATCCAATTACAGCTTGCTTTTTCGTCTGATTGTCTAGGTAACTTCTTGGAAGTCCTAAACTAAACAGTATAGCCTTCTTTCTACATGATCGCAAACATCATGTCGTATAGTTTATGATGTTTCTGTCGTACTGTGTCTTCGCATTAAATGGAAAACATCTCTTTTGTAACACCCCGCTCCTCAAAATAAATAAACAGAACACTAATGAATTCAAAATATTTAATACTGATATCCATCAATGAATACAATTCTGCAAACAAAGTCAAAATAATCAAAACCTAAAATCGAATAAACCTAGTTGGTCAAAGGCGACTCTTTATCACACTAGCCCTGTATCACCCTTGTAAATCTGTCGGAAGAAAAATACAGTATGAGCCAATTGCCCAGTACGGATATAAAGATACACAAATATAAAACAATATGTATATATGTACCAAAAGAATTGAATGAACGAAAAAATACAAATTACGAACAATACACGACTACGAACCAAATATGAATATATATCGAAATTGGCGAGACAAGGTACAAATGATTAACACTGGCAAACTGAAAACTATAGTCAAACGAATTCCAAATAAAATAAGGCTGAATCAAATGGTTATAAGGTAATAATTTTATACTGAGTTCAAATACAAATAGCCAAAGGCTAACAAAATACATCGGTACCATGATGTATGCTAATCCAAAACGGATAGTACGCACGACACATACGTCACTAATCCGTCAAATGAACCAAATCAAATCAAATATTGGGTCAACCCATACGTATCCTGAACTAATATATCAAATGGCCAAAGCTCACATCCAGAGCAACATACTAAACAAAAGGATACGCCGTGGACTAATCTCACCGCCACGGAAGGTGTCGTGCCCCTGTGTCAAGAGGACATGCCTGTGATACTCCACAGGTTGTTAACTCAAGTATACCCTAAGGATCAAACTACAAAATGTAAGCCAAAAGGAGTTCAAATCACAAGGCTTATATGACCATTTTCAAATGACATCGAATTATCAAATACGAACATTGTTAAATATTCACAAGATATCAATGATCAAAACAACTCCCGAATGTGAACAAAAATATACGAAGAATGATACAAACGAATTATAAAGTCTCCAAAACATATTGACATGATTAATTAGTTCAAAAAGTATAAATACGAGTTCTAATATCAACGCCAAAATGAAATTATCACTATAAATTTGATAAGGAATAATCATGAGAGACAATACTAAATTTCTAAACGAGTAGCAAAACGAACAAATTAAAATTAAAAGTGTCTCGCTGAAAAAGTACGGAATCCGTACCTGGAGCAAACAATGTATACTCAGAGTATATTCCAAATTAAACTCGTTAAACTCTCTCTGTCCGAACTAATTAAACAAAATATTAATTAATATAAGTATAATTACCGAATTATAATTAATGTTATTAAAATAGTACACATTTCTTTCATGAGATTAATTATGTAACAGATTTGCCCACTTCTCTCCGTTTCAAATATAATGTATAATCCGTTTTCAAATTACCTAAAGTATCACATTCAGACTCTAATTAAATATTATTTAGCTATAAGTGAGTCTTTGTAATTTTGTATAGGATTAGAGGTGACATCCTAGAAGGATTACGGTAATACCACTTTATAAATCTGCATGCATATATACAATATAGCTTATTCAAATTAGTACTTCTGGAAAAGAACCTGAACAGGCGAATGAATAACTTTTAATAAATAAATTTTATATTATCTATGATTGCACTAATATATATATTAATAGCTATGCCAATCCATTTCCATACAGCTTATCGATGCTCTTTAGAAAGAATGAACACATGATCTTAACATCATTATATATATAAAAAAAATAACAAATAAATGGTACATACCTAATTAAAGCTATCTTGAATTTTTCTATCACTTATTCTTCCATGAATGGACCACGAAGTTCGTGAATGGCGACTCCCTTTAATCTCCACCTCTGTTTCTATTTAGAATATAACCCTACTTATCTCATATATATTAGTTTGATAACCGACTTTTATCTTTCAAAATATTATTATTAGTATTTTAAATAATACTTTTATCCTATGTCCTAATTTAAAACCAAATTTCAAATTTTAAAATTTATTTCCTTGTCATAATCAGAAAAGTATTTTTTTTATTAATTAATATTTTAGTTTAATAATTATATTTCTCAATTAAGCCCAACATAATAAAATTGAGATCCAAATAAAAGACAAGGTCCAATTACCATGTTTATATATATATATATATATATATATATATATATATATATATTTTCTTTATTTGTTTATTTATTTTTACTAGGTATTAAGAATCAATTAGTGTAGCATAATTGGGAAGATATTTAAAGTTATTTCAAAAATAGTTTAATCTGTCAGAACTCCTGGACAAATATGACTTCTTCCACTAGATGTCTTGGTTCAAAGACATTGCTTGTGTTCATGTTGCTATGGATTCACTTACAGATAGCTCATACAAATCTTTTTTAATGTAGCGTCTATGTACACAATTCTCTAATTTTAGCGTTGCACTATTTTTTAGGGGACAGGCTCAATCTGGTGGAAGAGGTGGAGGTCGTGGAGGTGGTGGACAAGGATTTAGCCGTGGAGGTGGTGGTGGTTTTCGTGGAAGAGGTGCTCCAAGAGGTGGCCGAGGAGGTGGCTTTCGAGGTGGTGGTGGCGGCGGTGGAGGTTTCAGGGGCAGAGGAAGATCATAGACAACTTGTACTTCATCTGGTGCTAATTTAAGTTTTCATTACTGGATACTTTTTAACTTTATTTTGAATGCTAATTCAGATATTGCTTCTTGGTTGTTCTTTTGAATGAGTTGGGATTACTTATGCAGTCCTAGTAATTTTATTGTTTAATATTTTCTCCGGCTTGCGATCTGGAGTAGAGCTGTAGAAATCGGTTTGCTACTATTGTTGTGTATTTGTGTGCAAATGATTCACAGTGGCCATAAATAATAGAAATATTTTGATTTGTGTTTAAGAAATGATTCAATCCGCCATTGGTAAAATAGAAATTGTTGTTGGGAATATTGCAGGCCATAAATAATAGAAATATGTAACAACACTCAATCCATAGTCACATATTGACCCAAGACCGTGTTTGTAAGTTTTTATTTGAGGGGAGGGGAGGGGAAGGGAAGGCAATGGAAAATAATTAAAAAAATTTTAAATTCAATATTTGTGAGTTTTTTTTAGGGGAGAAGGGAAGGGATTTGGAGGTAAAATTAATTTTATTTTTGACTCAAAATTTTTTCCTCAAAAGTGGGAGGATTTGGAGAGATGGGAAAGGATGAAAAAATGAACTATTTTATATTATCAAAAATAACATTTCAAAATAAATGATGTGACTTGTTCCTAATTATTATAACTCTCAATTTTTGAAAATACAAATTTTCTCTTTTCTTCAACACCCCCACCCACGTCACCCCACGCCCACACACCCACCCTACCTATAAGACCCTAACTTTTATGAATAAATATTTAATTTTCTCTGAATAGTATTTTAAATAGTAAGGTGATAATTTAATAAATGTTGTAGTTATAGGTGATATGTGCAAATTTTACAAAGTAAATAAGTTGTTATAAAATATTCGTTTTGTCGGGAGATATTTGTTTGGTCGGGAAATTTTCGTACGACGACGAAATCCATAGCGGAAAGCCCATTCTTTCCTGGAAACGATCTGGTTGTCAATATTGTGAGTTATACTATTAATGATGAGTAATTGTTGAAAGATTAAAAATGGGTTGATTGAAGATAAGTGATTTGTGGGAGATGTTTATTCAATTTTTGATATAAATAGAGATGTTTGTTATAAAGCGTTTGTTGTAAGTTTGATTTATTATTCCATGGATCCCTATGTGCCAATTTGTCAAATCGTCGGTAGAAAGTTATCTCAATTTAGTTTTATTATTATTATTATAATGTAATAAAACAGAAAACTTTTTATATAAAACAGTATACATTTTATAATATATATAAAGTTATTTGTTTTATTAGAATATAAATAGAATATATTATATTATATATAAATATTTTTATTTTATTAGAATATTTTATTGCATAGTGTTGCATAGTAAAAATCAAAAAATCAGACGAAACCCGTGAATTCTCTTCTGTTCATCCGTGAAGATTTTAAATGGTGCCCAATCAATCTCCTATAATTGGTTGCTTAGTTAAGAAATGAAAATTATACTAGAATCAGAGAATTCTTCTTCTATAATATTGTGCGTATTTTTTTCTAATATAAGAATACTTTGAGTGTAGCTAATAGTGCAAGATTTTCTCAAGAATATATCCGCTATACCAGTCAGATTTAGTCTTTTACTAAAGTAAATGATGTTATTTTTTTCATACTCATAAGGGTTGTCATTCTATACTTATTAATCTGTAAGAATAACCTGTCTACGCAGATTACCGCATGCCTGGTGAATAACCCTTCGTATTCATTCTTTATTAAGTTATGAAAATGATATGTCTACGCGGATTATCGCATGACGGGTGAAAATCCATTTGTAGTTTCGTATATTCTTTCATATTCGTATGGGATATCATTTCTTTTATAGTCAAGAGATATCGTTTTCTTTTATATTTCTCTTCATTTATGGTACATAATTATTGTTTGTTTCCATAACCTTATTATTAAATGGTGAAAATCTCTAAAATTAGTAGAATGTCTTTAATAGTTTGCGCTTCATCTAATTTCATTTCACTAGAATATTGGTCTGAACGTTCTTATTAAAGTTTAATCTATTCATCCGGGGTACTATTCATGTCGGGGTACTATTCATGCCGGAGTACTATTCACGACGGAATTTAGTTTCTTTTCTTTGTCCAAATTATCTTTGAAATTTGAATCTTAAATATCGTTTTAGAATTTTAATCTACAATTGGTAATCATGTTTGTGATGCCCCCAAAACAGGTATACATCACCCATCTTGAGTCGCCAAATACATGGTACATAAATCAAATACAAACTTAATTTTACAATACGACAAAAGCGTAGCTGAGAGTTTGTACACGAATATTACCTTCTAGACAATACCCACTCTTAATGGAGTCCTCATTACAATTATTATCACACTATTTCATAGAATAGTGAGGACTACTAATGCAACCATTTGGACCGTCAATCCGTTCCCCGACCAGTCCCAGCTATATTCTCATTTTTTGAAGAGAACAGTGAAAGAAAAGGGGGAGCTCAACTAGCCTAATAAGAAATATTATGACTAAGATAATACAAAATAAATTATCCTTAGCCTTCAACAGTATAACAACTGATAGAATACAATAGACAACAAGTTTTAGATCAACAACTGCAGCGGAATAAGCAATCCATTAGAAAAGTCAAGTAGAGCATGATATCTACTATCTTCTATGATTTAAAATTTTTTTACATCAACTTTATCATTTGAGACTCAAATTTTTAATAAATAAACCACATCATCGAATCATCCTTGCACTTCTACGGGCGAGGATATTCATATAATCATCAATAATTCATGATTATCTTAGAATAATCTCTAGTCATAATTGTGAGACCCCAAATTTTATGAATAAAGATTTAAATTTCTCGAAATATTTTTTGAATATTATGGTGTGGATTTGATGTAATATTATAGTTGTGGGTAATATTTATAAATTTTGCAAAGTATCTGAGTTGTTATAAAATATTTGTTTAGTAGGGAATATTCTTTTTGTCGGGAATATCCGAATGCTGACGACACAATCATTAGTGGACCCCACAAAAGAAGTATTGGCATAGTTAGAAAATGACGAAATTATCATTTTATAAAAATAACTACGAAAAGTGTTACCGAATTAAAACCGTTGAACTACCCGGTAGTAAAAAGTATAATGTCTGGCGTTGGTTGCGTAGTAGCACACCAATTGTATTGATTATTGATGCTTACGTGAAGTCACTCGGTTATACTCAATTATTGCTTTCGATAAATTCTTTGCATCATATCTCTCTCGTATTATTGTCACGGTATCATCTGCATAATATTTTATATTATTAAATCAATAATTGAGACGACAAAGTTATTTATATTATTAAATTGCAATATTTACAATGTCTAGAAGTTCTGTCAAGGAGAGGTTTGGTCATCTAATTGCGCGCCAATAAGGAGAAATCCTTATCGGAAAGCCTCCTCTTTCCTGGAAATGATCTGGTTGTTAAATATTGTGAGTTATAATATTAATGATGAATAATTTCGTGTTGATTAAAGATGAATTTGATAGTTCCATTGTGTTGGGATTATTAATGTTAGTGGAAATCGATATTTATTCCGATGATAATTGATGTCTGGGGGTTATATTGATAAATCGGGTAATTAATTGGATAAATGAGCAATTAATTGCTACTAATTCACATGCTTATATAACTATTTATTCACATGTGTGTACTATTGAATCACATTCATGTACTATTAGGGGGGTTGGTGCAAGATTGATAATACTTGCATGACTAAATTAAAAATGGAGGTATAGATGAAGGTACTATACTGTAATTCGTATTTTCACATGATTATAACTATTGATTCACATGTTTGAACTATTGATTCACATTATTTACTATTAGGGGAGGTGGTGCAAGTTTGATAATACTTACAGGATTAAATTAAAAATTAAAGAAAAGTTGGAGGTATTGTACTGTAATATTTCGAGCCCCAAAACGTGCAATTATCGAAACTATATTTTCCTATAAATAGAAGCTCATTCTTCCTTCATTTCTCACCAATTCACTAAAGCTATAGAAGCAATTATTATAGAGAAAAGAAGAAGAAGTCTCTGCTACCTCACTATTCCAATATTCAGTCTTCTTTTGAGGTAAGGGTATTATTTCTTTCGTATTCATGAAGAGAGCTATTGTTATTCCATTCCTTATTATTATGTTGGAATAACTTTTGTCTGTCTGAATCTGCATACATGGTAAAATTCTTCCATTATTCCATTCTTTATTATTACATTTGGAATAACACATGCATCTGATCTATCGCGTGCACTGGTGAATTCTTTTGTTATTCCATTCTTTATTATTACATTGGAATATCCATATGCTTGCGGTTTCACGCATAACTTTTGTTCCATTCTTTATTATTACATTGGAATATCCCGTGCATGCGGTTTTACTGGCGTGACTAGTTCCATTCTTTATTATTACGTTGAGAATAACTTTTATGCATGCGATCTATCGCATGCATGGTAAATTCTTCTGTTATTTTATTCTTTATTATTCTGTTGGAATAACCTGTCTATGTGGATTATCGCATGCATGGTGAATGATCCTTTGTATTCATATAAATAGTATTTTCATTCAAAAGGGGTTTCTGCCAGGGGCAGTTTTGTAATTTTTTTGACCCTCAAAAATTCTGGAAAAATTTAAAAAATAATTTGACGAGTTTTCTAGATTGTGTCCAAAAATGGTGATTTTTGGATGTATAGATTAAGAGTTATGGATTTTATGGAAAAAGACTATTTTAAAAGTAAACCCTTATAACTCTTTGTGGTTAACTCCAAAATTGGTGAAATTTTTATTGGGAGTACATGTATATAACAGGAGTATACCCTATAAATTTTGGAATTTTTGGACAAAAGTACAATTTTTGATAAATATCTAAATATTCGGCAGTTTTGGCCATATGAAAAATAGTAAATGAAGTTTAAAAATTCCGAGAAAAATATATGTTCAATATGAGACTATATTCTGTTAAATCCCAGAAAAGAAATATTTTTGGGACTGATTTGGTATTTTTCATGAAAATAAACTAGTTATGAGTAAATAAATTAAATATGTTATGTGAAGTAACAAAATTGGAAAATAGGATTTTATGGCTTGGGAATCCTATATAGGGTATATGCAGATTTTTGATGAGGGATTTGATCATTGGTGATGAAATCTTATGAGTATGTCATTTTTAAATGATTAAATGCATTATTTGGTAAAGTGTAAACAATTGAAATAAATTGTTTATAAGTTTAAGAAGTGATTAAAATATTGTTATAATATTAATAATATTAGAAGATGAGTTTATTAAGTGATTGATAATATTTGGATAAATTTAAAGTCTTTAATATTTATCCTTGTTTTCGTTTGATTAATGCTTATATCATTGTCATCATCCTCATGCTTATATTGTGATGAAAGTCATATTTGGCTTACGTGCATAGATGGACTTGGTATGATTATGACCAGGGATCATTCGGTATAATCATGACCTGTAATGTTATAAATGATGTGCTAAAAATCCTCAGTGGCCTGTAGTGCATTCATGGATAATTTTTGGTATGATTATAACCAGGGATTATTCGGTATAGTCATGACCATTGATGATTTAATGAATATCCTTGGCCCGTAGTGGAGGGATGATTCGATGATGTGGTTTATTTATTAAGCTGAGTCTCAGCGATAAAAATCGATGAAAACATTTTAAAACATAGAAGATAGTAGATATCAGGCTTTACTTGACTCTTCTAATGGATTGCTTATTCCGCTGCAGTTAAACTTGATGTCTATTGTATTTTATCAGTTTAACATTGTTGAAGACTAATGATAATTTATTCTGTATTATCTTAGTCATAATATTTCTTACTGGGCTAGTTGAGCTCACCCTTTCTTTCACTGTTCTCTTCAGGAAATGAGAACGTAGCCGGGACTAGTCGGGGAACGGAGTGATGGTCCAGATGATAGCATTAGTAGTCCTCACTATTCTGTTAAATAGTGTGATAATAAATGTAATGAGGACTCCATTGAGTGTTGATATTGTCTAGATGAAAATATTCTTATTAAAACTCTTAGATTATGTTTTGTCGTATTTTACACGATTGTTGTATAATTAAGTTTGTATTTGATTTATGTAGTGTGTATCCGGTGACCCAAGATGGGTGATGAATACCTGTTTTGGGGGTGTCACAAGAATCATACCAACAACTGTCCATCAATGCACTACAGGCCAATGAGGACTTTTACCACATCATTTGTAACATTACGGGTCATGATTATACCGAATGATCCCTGGTCATAATCATACCAATCAACAGTCCATCTATGCACATAAGCCAAATATGACTTTCATCACAATATAATCATGAGGATGATGACCATGATATAAGCATTAATCAAACGAAATCAAGGATAAATATTAAAGACTTTAAATTTATCCAGAGTTTAAAAATATTCAAATTGTCAACATGATACTGCTTTGTGGAGTAAAATTCAAGAATAATATTCATGGATCAAAAATAATTTGGACAGAAAAGAAATATATTTTTCGGGTGAATAGTATCCCGTGAATAGTACCCTATGAATAGTATTTCGGGAAAAGTACCTCGTGAATAGTACCCCGACATGAAAAGTACCCTAAATACCTGAGTGAATAATATTTGGGTGCATAGTAATTGGGTGAATAGTAACCCGTGAATAGTAACTCTTGAATAGTACTCTGGCATAAAAAGTGCCCCGAATATCCGAATGAATAATATTTGAGTGAATAGTAACCGGGTGAATAGTAACCCGTAAATAGTAACTCATGAATAGTATTCCGTCATAAAAAGATTATTAATTATCAAGAAAGCTCAGAATAATATTTTTATAAAAAGATACTGGATGAAGCGCAAATAACAAGGATATTCTACTAATTTCATGGAGTATAGAAGCCAAAACTTCAATAAAATGAGTATAACTGAGTGACTTCTCACGTAAGCATCAATAATTAATACCGTATGCTACTATGCAACCACGCGTATTCTTGTTTCTTTTACTACTAGGGTAGTTTAACAGTTTAATTGAGGTAACACTTTTCGTAGTTATTTCTATAAAAAGATAATTCTATCGTTTTCTAACTATGACAATACTTCTATTGTGGGGTCCACCAATGATTGTGTCGTCGTAAAAATATTCCATGTTAAAACGAATATTCCCCGACCAATCGAATATTTTATGACAACTTTCTTACTTTGCAAAATTTTCAAATAGCACCCTTAACTTTAACCTTTTATCAATTTAACCAAATAGAATAGTAATTATAAGAAAATTGAATACTTTCATTTCATAAAATTCGGGGTTTTACAATCTCCCCTTCTTATGAAATTTTGCCCTCGAAATTTACGTACGTACTTGGTATGCCGAATAGTTAATGATACCTCGTTAGGTTCTAACTCTTGAGGTATAACCTTTGAGTGTCGAATATGATCCTTCTTATTCAAGATTTTAACATGTATCTCCTTATACGTTAAATCTTCCGCTATCTCGTCTGGTTCTAATTTAATAATGTGATTCGGGTCGTCCACATATTTACATAACATCGATACGTGAAAAATGCTATGAACACACGACATACTTGGTGGTAAAGTGAGTCTATAGGCCACAATTCCTACTCGATCTAGGATTTTAAATGGACCAATTAAATCGAGGGTTGAGATCGAATCTTTCTTCTAGAATAACGCCTTCTTGAACCTTCTTCATCGTTTTCATCAGCTCCGGGTCGGAAGCTTGAGCGGCTTTATCTTTATTGATTAAAGTCGATTCTACTCGTATATTTAACATCATCACGTGGGTCCCTAGAGTCTTTAACTCTATCTTCATCATTTGTAAGTTATACGAAATGTGTGACGCTTCCAAAATAGGTCCACACGACCCATTCTGAGTCGCCAGATATCACTCTATAAAAATCAAATACAAACTTCATTTATACAACTGTTGAACTGTCATGCAGAGTACGACAACAGATAAGCTGTGAGTTTTAATACAATATTATCTCGTAGACAATATCCAAACTTAAATTATTCCAATGCCATATAAAATACAACAGCAAATATTTTAAGACCCCAAAGAAGAACGAGAAGATTACTATCATATTCATTCTAATGAGGTGCACTTTTGACGCTTTCAAAGTCGGGTTCTCATCACTCTATTTTTTTCGCTAAAATCAATTATTAAGTGACGTATAAAATCGATACACATCATCTTAGGTCCTCAATACAATTATCATTGCATGTCATGTCGCTTTTATAATGTATTGAGAAACTTTAACGATCTCGGACCATCACACTATTTCCTGTTATCCCCACTTCGACCCATTACACTCTTATTACCTGAAAGGAATTATGAAGCAAAGAGTGAGCACAAATAGCCCAGTAAAGAATATCATGACTAAAGATAATTAAATTATCAATAGCCTTCATCAGTAATAAATTAGCGATTTAGAACATATGGTAGATGATAAAACTTTTCAACCATAGTTGCAGCGGAACAAGCAATCCATTAGAAGAGTCAAATAGACCAACAGTTCTATTATCTTCTCCATGTTAAAAGTCCACCAATAATGTTTTATCCCTGTAACATCAATCAACAATTCATGTCCACAATCATATGAATAACTCATTATCATAATTGTGATTCTAAATTCCTCTTACATTTTCGGATTTAAGATAATTTTCATCACCTATCTTCACCAAAACATAAAAAATCATGGTTATACCAAATCACAATTCCTGCTCATAATCATACTAATAAATTCATCTTTTTCTACTGACGAAGATATTTATTAACAATTTATTCTTTGTACTACTGGGCCAAAGACACACAACTGTATTTTAGAAGAGTCAGTAGAGCGTGATATCTACTATCTTTTACGAATTAAAAGTATATAATCAATATTTTATCATTTGAGACTCGACAATAAATAATCCACATCATCGAATCATACCTTTTCTACGGCGAGGATATTCATGTAATCATCAATGGTCATGATTATACCGAATAATCCCTGGTTATAATCATACCAATAACTGTTCATTAATGCACTAGGGCTAATGAGGACTTTTACCACATCATCTATAACATTACGGGTCTTGATTATACCGAATGATCCCTGGTCATAATCATACCAATAAACAGTTCATCTATGTATATAAGCCAAATATACTCATCAATCAATAGTTCATCTTTGCACGTAAGCCAAAGATATACAACTGTAAAACCAATAATCAACAGTCCATCCTTGCACGTAAGCGAAAGATATACAATTGTAAAATCAATAATCAACAATCCATCTTTGCACGTGAGCGAAGATATACAATTCAATAATCAACAATCCATCAGCAATATATCATGAATATAAGCATGAGGATGATGACAATGATATAAGCATTAATCAACGGAAACAAGGATAAATATTAAAGACTTTAAATTTATCCAAATATTATCAATCACTTAATAAACTCATAATCTAATATTATTAATATTATAACAATATTTTAATCACTTCTTAAACTTATAAATAATTTATTTTAATTGTTTATACTTTACCAAATAATGTATTTAATCATTCAAAAATGCCATACTCATAAGATTTTATCACCAATGATCAAATCCCTCATCAAAAATCTGCATATACCCTATATAGGATTCTCAAACCCTAAAATTCTATTTTCCAATTTTGTTACTTCACATAACATGTTTAATTCATTTACTCATAACTAGTTCATTTTCATGAAAAATACCAAATCAGTTCTAAAAATATTTCTTTTCTAGGATTTAACATAATATAGTCCCATATTGAACATATATTTTTCTCGAAATTTTTAAAATTCATTCACTATTTTTCATATGGCCAAAACTACTGAATATTTAGACATTTATCATAAATTGTACTTTTGTCCAAAAATTCCGAAATTCACAGGGTATACTCCTGTTATATATATGTACTCCCAATAAAAAATTCACTAATTTTGGAGTTAACCACAAAGAGTTATAAGGGTTTACTTTTAAAATATTCTTTTCCCATAAAATCAATAACTCTTAATCTATACATCCAAAAATTGCCATTTTTGGACACAATCTAGAAAACTCATCAAATTATCATTTTAAATTTTTCCAGAATTTTTGAGGGTCAAAAAAATTACGAAAGTGCCCCTGACAGAAACCCCTTTTGAATGAAAATACTATTCATATAAATACAAAGGATCATTCACCATGCATGCGGTAATCCACATAGACATGTTATTCCAACAGAATAATAAAGAATAGAATAACAGAAGAATTCACCATGCATGCGATAGACCACACAGACAGGTTATTCTCAACAGAATAATAAAGAATGGAACCAGGTCATGCGTAAATCGCACATACATGATATTCCAACAGAATAATAAAGAATGGAACCAGGTCATGCGTAAACCGCACAGACAGGATATTCCAACAGAATAATAAAGAATGGAATAACAAAGAATTCACCATGCATACGATAGATCACATGCAGACGAGTTATTCAAATGAATAATAAAGAATGGAACTAGGTCTAGCGTAATCCGCATGCAGACGTGATATATTCCAATGAAATTAATAAAGAATGAAATAACAGAAGAATTTCACCATGTATGCGGTACTTCGCATAGACATGTTATTCCAACATAATAATAAAGAATGGAATAGCAGAAGCTCTCTTCATGAATACGAAAGAAATAATACCCCTTACCGTAGAAGAAACTGGATATTAGAATAGTGAGGTAGCATACTTCTCTTCTTATTTCTCTTCATAATTTCTCTCTATAATAATTGCTCTAAAGCTTTAGTGAATTGGTGAGAAACGAAGGAAGAATGAGCTTCTATTTATAGGAAAATATAGTTTCGATAATTGTACGTTTTGGGGCTCGAAATATTACAGTACAATACCTTCAATTTTTCTTTTATTTTTAATTTAGTCCTGCAAGTATTATAAAACTTCCACCACCTCCCCTAATAGTAAATAATGTGAATTAATGGTTCAATCATGTGAATCAATAGTTATAATCATGTGAAAATACGAATTGCAGTATAGTACCTCCATTTATACCTCTATTTTTAACTTAGTCATGCAAGTATTATCAATCTTGCACCACCTCCCCTAATAGTACATGAATGTGAATCAATAGTACACACATGTGAATAAATAGTTATAATCATGTGAATTAATAACAATTAATTGCTCATTTATTCGATTAATTACCCGATTGGTCAATATAACCTCCAAACATCAATTATTATCGAAATAAATGTCGATTTCCACCAACACTAACAATCCCAACACAATGAAAATATTTTTCTCAAAAATTTCATTTTTGAAATTTCAAAGTTTGACTTTTTCCAAAAAAGTCAACTGTTGACTTTTTTGACCAAAAAGTCAACCCCGACAAAATTTGTATTTATAGTCTATTTCTACTAATTTCATCGTTCCGGACTCAAATATCACGTCTCCAAATTAGACTTCGAACTCAAATTTGATTTTTTTATAACATTCATCATTAATATTATAACTCACAATATTTAACAACCAGGTCGTTCACAGGAAAGAGGGGGCTTTTCGATAAGAATTTCTCCTTATTAGCGCGCAATTAGGTGACCAAACCTCTCCTTGACAGAACTTCTAGACATTGTCAATATTGTAATTTAATAATACGAATAACTTTGTCGTCTCAATTATTGATTTAATAATATATCATATTATGCAAATGATACTGTAACAATAATTGAATCAATAATATGATGCAGCAATTATTGTAGCAATAATTGAGTATATCTGAGTGACTTCTCACATAAGCATCAATAATCAATCTTTGTGTTACTACTATGCGACGCCAGACATCTTATTACTTTTATTACCTAGCTATTTTATGACAACTTGCTTACTTTGAAAATTTTTCACATATCACCCTTAACTTTAAACTTTTATCAATTTAACTATTTACCAAAATAGAAAAATTAAATACTTTTATTTCATAAAATTCGGGATCTCACAAAATGGGTTTTTGTGTTAACAACATTGCGCTCGTGAACGCATACGATCTTCTATTCAACGCGTCAGCTACCACGTTCGTTCTTCCACGATGATATTGAATGATATAATCATAATCTTTAACAGCTTGAGCCAACGTCTTTGGCGCACAATACGTTCGTTCTAGGTGAAGAAATATTTAAGGGTTTTAGAAATGGGTTTTGTACTGGGGTCAATACAAAATTCGATTTCACGCTCTAGGGTAGGCTAGGAAGTTCTTCGAGAGTACATCAGGAAATTTATTAACGATAGAAATATCATTTAAAAACTGTGACTCTCATCCAAGACTTGGATAACACATGAAATGAAGGTTTCTCCTAACGGAGTTTGAACCAATAAGTCAAAGTCTAATTTCTCAAGAGTCAAATTTAAACGTTAAGCGCAAGTAGGAGAAATAAAAGAATGGTTAGAACCAGTATCAAATAAGGTATAGACTTCGCTAGAGTTTATGATTAACTAACCCGTGATAACTTCGTTCGGGTTACTCTCTTTTTGAGAAGTCACGAAAAACGCTCTTCCTGAAACCACCGACTTTGTTTTGTCCGTATCCGCCTTTGGTGCCATCGTCCCTGATAGATTTAATTTCACTACAGGACAAAATCGAGCTATGTGACCATCTTTTCCATTACTAAAACATACCTTAGAAGGCTATGAATAGTTTGGACTTATGTGTCCTTCCTCTCCGCATTTGTAGCATCTAACTGGCAGTCGTTCTCCTCCCCTAGAATTTGTTGTTGGCGCTGCTGCCGACGTTCCCATCATCGTTAAATCTTTTCTTCTTCAATTCTCCACTTGAATCATTTCTTCAATTATCTTGGCCATGATTACCACCGAAGTGGTTACCATTTCTAGCATGATAATTTCCTTCACGATGGTTATCGTTGTTCCGATGGCCGTTGCCACCGGTACGATTATTATCTTGTTGTTGGTCATTATCTTTTGGTTGAGCTGGCTCATTATCGCGCTCCAATAACTGAGCCCTATTCACAATATTTGAATATAAATAAAGTTTGTGAGAAATGAGGTATTGACGTATCTCAGGTTTAAAACCTCTTAGAAACATCTGCGTCATTCTTTTCTCATTATCAACCAAGTGGGACGCAAATCGGGACAACTCGGCAAACTTAGCTTCGTATTGCGACACGGTCATATTATTTTGCTCCAGCTTAATGAACTCTACCTCCTTGATGTGACGAATACTTTTGGGAAAGTACTTGTCGTTGAATAGTTCTTGGAACTTCTCCCAAGACATCTTTAGTGCGGCAGGCTGAGTACGTTTTACTGATTCTCACCAGTAATTTGCCTCTCCTCGCAACATGAAGGTGGCAAATGGAACCTTTTGCTCCTCGGAGCATCCCAAGACATCAAATATCTTGGTGATCTGCTTTATCCATGTAAAACCCCAAATTTTACGAATAAAGATTTAATTTTCTTAAAATATTTTTTTGAATATTATGGTGTGGATTTGAGATAATGTTATAGTTGTGGGTAGTATTTATAAATTTTGCAAAGTATGTAAGTTTTTGTATTATATTCGATTGGTCGGGAAATATTCATTTTAACAGGGAATATTCGTACGATGATACAATCATTGGTGGATCCCACAACGGAATTATTGTCGGAATGAGAAAACGACAGAAATATATTTTTTTATGAAAATAACGGCGGAAGTTTTACCGTTAACTGTTGAAACATCCGGTGTTAAAAGTAAAGCAATATGTGTGGTTGCATAGTAGCACACGGTATTGATTATTAATGCTTACGTGAGAAGTCACTCAGTTTTGTTCAATTATTGCTACAACAATTGTTGCATAGTATCTCACGTTATTTGATTCAACTATTGTCAATATTTTATATATTATTAAATCAATAATTAAGACGACAAAGTTATTAATATTATTCTTACCAATATTAACGATGCCTAGAAGTTCTGTCAAGGAGAGATTTGGTCACCTAATTGCGCGCCAATAGGGAGAAATCCTTATTGGAAAGCCCCCTCTTTCCTGAGAACGACCTGGTCGATTAATAATGTGAGTTATAATAATGATGATGAATTTTGTTTTATTATTATTATAAATGTAATAAAACAGAAAACTTTTTATATAAAACAGAATACTTTTTATAAAGTTTTGTTTTATTTGATTATAAATAAAATATAATATATTTTACTATGCATAGTGTTGCATAGTGCCTACATAGTATTGGCATAGTAAAATCTTTTATATAAAAATGAATACTTTTATAAAGTTATTTGTTTTATTAGATTATAAATAGAATATATTATATTTTATTATACATAATGTTTGCATAGTGCACTACATAATGTTGACATAGTAAAATCTTTTATATAAAAATGAATACTTTTATAAAGTTATTTGTTTTATTAGATTATAAATAGAATATATTATATTTTATTATGCATAGTATTTTGCATAATTATCTATACAAAGGTTTGCAGAGTAAAATCTTTTTATATAAAATAGAATACTTTTATAAAGTTATTTGTTTTATTAGATTTTAAATAATATATATTTATATATATATATTATATTTTATTGCATAGTATCCTTTCCATTCTCCTATAAATAGGATGCTTAGTTAGAATGGAAAATCACACCAGAAATTCAGAGAATTCTTCTTCTATAATCTTGAGCGTATTTCTTTAGAGTTTAAGAAAGCTTTGAGCGTAGAAAATAATATAAGTTTTCTTCAAGAATATCCTCGCCCTACTAGTCTGAATACTCTTCTTTCTAAGGTAAGGTGTATTATTTCTTTCGTATTCATGAAGAGAGCTTCTGTTATTCCATTCTTTATTATTATGTTGGAATAACCTGTCTATGTGAAGTACCGCATACATGGTGAAATTCTTCTGTTATTTCATTCTTTATTATTATGTTGGAATAACATGTCTATGGGAAGTACCGCATACATGGTGAAATTCTTCTGTTATTCCATTCTTTATTATAATGTTGGAATAACTTTGTCTACATCTGCAATCTACCGCATACATGGTAAATTCTGTTGTTATTCCATTCTTTATTATTACATTGGAATATCATATGCATGCGGATTACGCATGACTCGGTTCCATTCTTTATTATTCTATTGGGAATAACTTTGTTTTATGCGATCTATCAGTATGCACGGTGAATTCTTACATTATTCTATTCTTTATTATTACATTGGAATAACTTTTGCTCATGTGGATTACCACATGCATGGTGAATGATCCTTCGTATTCATTCCTTATTAAATTGTGGAAATGATGCATTTCGTGGATTACCGCATTGCATGCTAAAATCCATTTGCGATTTCATATATTCTATTATACTCGATTGGGTTAAAGTTTTGGCTTCTTCTATACTCCATGAAATTAGTAGAATATCCTCGGATATTTATGCTTCATCCAAGATATCTTTTCATGAAAATATTCTTCCGAGCATTCTTGAATTTTACTCCACAAAGCGATATCATGTTGACAATTTGGATGTAATTGATTTCGAGGATAAATTAACTTATAAATCTTTAAAATTTATTCTTGAACTTGTTTTATTGAATTATTATGTCATTATCATCATCCTCACGCTTATATTGTGATGAAAGTCATCTTTGGCTTACGTGCGTAGATGGACTTGGTATGATTATGTCAGGGGATCATTCGGTATAATCATGACTGTAATGTTATAAATGATGTCGTAAAAGTCCTCGGTGGCACAGAAAGTGCATTGATGGACGCTTTTGGTATGATTATGACGAGGATTATTCGGTATAGTCATGACCATTGATGATTTAATGAATATCCTTGGCCTGTAGTGCATGGATGACTCGATGATGTGGTTTATTTATTAAGCTGAGTCTCAACGATAAACATTGATGAAAACATTTTAAATCATAGAAGATAGTAGATATTATGCTCTACTTGACTCTTCTAATGGATTGCTTTTTCCGCTGCAGTTAAACTTGATGTCTATTGTATTTTATCAGGTTAACATTTTTGAAGACTAATGATAATTTATTCTGCATTATCTTAGTCATAATATTTCTTACTTGGCTAGTTGAGCTCACCCTTTTGCTTTCATTGTTCTCTTCAGGAAATGAGAACGTAGCCGGGACTAGTCGGGGAACGGAGTTATGGTCCGAGATGGTGTATTAGTAGTCCTCACTATTTTATAAAATAATGTGATAATAAATGTAATGAGGACTCTATTTGAGATTGGATATTGTCTAGAAGGCAATATTCCTGTTTAAACTCTCAACTATGTTTTGTCGTATATTACACGACGTTTGTATAATTAAGTTTGTATTTATATTCTGTACCATGTATTTGGCTACTCAAGATGGGTGATGTATACCTGTTTTGGGGCGTCACAGTTGGTATCAAAGCTTAAGGATATGATCCCTGGCTGAGATATGAGACAAGAACTAGGAGGGGAGAGACGGGGAATTCCTTCGGTAGTATGACCTACCTAAGTTTATTTGGTATTTAATTGGTCGGTCAGAGTATAGGGATAATATGTGATATGATAATTAACCCTTGTTTTGTGGCGGATTTGAAAATGGCATCCAAAATGTTGAGATAAGCAATGGAGCACACGGAGGCCGTTGAGTCTCCACAGATCAATAATCAGGATAATGTGCATCAGGAAGGCGACAATCCTCATGTAAACAACAACACTGACCAAATGATGAACGATGGGATGTTCAAAGGCTTTATGCAATTCATGCAACATCAGGAAAGAGCAGCTCCTGCCCAAAATGCAGGTGGAAATACTCGGCAACTCTCTCGACGGTCACTACTAAGCGATTCATGAACTGGGACCACCGAGTTTTTGGAGAGCCAAAACCACTTAAGGCGAGAGCGTGGATAAAGCGATTTGTAAGATATTTGATGTCTTGGGATGCTCCGAGGAGCAAAGGTTCCTTTTTTCCACCTTCATGTTGCGACGCGTGATTCTTGGTGGGAATTTGTAAAGCGTACTCAACTGCCGCCGCTGAAGATGACTTGGGAAAAGTTCCAAGAATTGTTCAACGACAAGTACTTTCCCGAAATTATTCGTCACATGAAAGAGGTAGAGTTCATCAAGCTAGAGCAAAACAACATGATCGTGTCGTAGTACGAAGCCAAGTTTGCTGAGTTATCTCGATTTGCCTCCCATTTGGTTAATAATGAGGAGAAAATGACGCGAATGTTTCTAAGAGGTTTGAAACCCGAGATACGTCAATATCTTATCTCTCATAAACCGTGTTTGTATTCGGATGTTGTTAATAGGGCTCGATTATTGGAAGCGCGATAATGAGTCAACCCAACCAAAAAGAGCAAATAACAAAATGATAATACCAATGATAGCGATCATCGAGCGGTGACAATAAGCGTGGAGGAATCAACATGCCGAAATGGTAACCACTTCGTTGGGAATCATGGCCAAAACAATAAGAATGGACATTTAAAGAAGAGGAGATTAAACAATGATGGAAAGGCGTCGGGATCATTTTTGTTGTTAAGGAAGGAGAACGACCACCGGATGATATATTTACAAATGTGGAGGGGAAGGACACATAAGTCCAAACTGCACGATGTAGTCCAAAGCATGTTACAATTGTGGAAAAGAAGGTCACCTAGCCCGATTTTTTCGTGTACCAAAGTTAAGTCCAGCTGGGACGGTGGCACCAAAGGCGGATACGGACAAAACAAAGTCAGTGGTTTTAGGAAGAGCGTTTTTCGTGACTTCTCAAAAAGCGAGTAACCCGAACGAAGTTAGCACGGGTTAGTTAATTATAAATTTTTGCGAAGTCTATACCTTGTTAGATACTGGTTCTACCCATTCTTTTATCTCTCTTGCTTGCGCTCAACTTTTAAATTTGACTCAAGAGAAATTAGACTTTGACTTATCGGTTGAAACTCCGGTAAGAGAAACCTTTGTTACCTCCACTGTTTATAAATCTTGTTTGATTCAAATCGACACTTTCACGTTACCTGTCGATCTTATCTCTTTGAAAATACTTGCCTTTGATGTGATTTTAGGAATCGATTGGTTAACTACTCATCATGCTTTTCGTAAGGTTGTTAGCTTTTATATTCCTAACCAACCTGTTATGCGAATTCAAGCAACCAAACCACTAAAGTTAATCATTGTTATATTAAGCCATAAGTAAAGAGCCCCAGCCTTTATTTGGTAACTTCCTTGTGTGGAATGCACCCAAAATAGAACTTTTCCGTAGGGGACGTTGTGAATGACGGTGGCAAGTTGATAGGTATCAATGTGACGTGCTATCCAAGTCTTGGATGAGTGTCACAGTTTTGAATGATATTTCTATTGTTAATAAATTTCTTGACGTATTTCTGAAGACTTCTTAGCCTACCCCTAAAGCGTGAAATCGAATTTTGTATTGACCCCAGTACAAAACCCATTTCTAAAACCCTTAAATATTTCTTCAACCAAAATGAACGTATTATGCGCCAAAGGCGTTGGCTCGAGCTGTTGAAGATTACGACTATACCATTCAATATCATCGTGGAAGAGCGAACATGGTAGCTGACGCGTTGAGTAGAAGATCGTATGCGTTTATGAGTGCGATGTTGTTAACACAAAAACCCATTTCGTATAACTTATAAATGATGAAGATAGAGTTAAAGACTCTAGAGATCCACGTGAAGATAGAGAATATACGAGTAGAATCGACTTTAATCGATAAAGTTAAAACCGCTCAAGCTACATACTCAGAGCTAATGAATGTGCAGAAGAAAGTTCAAGAGGGCGTTATTCTAGAAGCAAGAATCGATGAAGAGAGGAATTCTCAACCCTCAATTTAATTGGTCCATTTGAAATCCTCGATTAAGTAGGAACTGTGGCTTATAGACTCGTTTTTTCGCCAAGTATGTCGCGTGTTCATAACATTTTTCACGTATCGATGTTATCTAAATATGTGGACGACTCGAACCACATTATTAAATTAAAACTAGACGAGATAGCAGAAGATTTAACGTATGAGGAGATACATGTTAAAATCTTCGATAAGAAGGATCGTATTCAACACTCAAAGGTTATACCTCAAGAGTTAGAATCTGACGAAGTGTCCTCATTTGTTCGACATACCAGGTCCGTACGTAAATTTCGAGGGTAAAATTTCATAAAGAGGGGAGATTGTAAAGCCCCAAATTTTACGAATAAAGATTTAATTTTCTCGAAATATTTTTTTGAATATTATGGTGTGGATTTGAGATAATGTTATAGTTGTGGGTAGTATTGATGAGTGTATTTTATATACGCGATTTAATATCCAATTCATGCTTATTTGTTGCTAAAGTCTTGTGATCATGTTCATTTTTACTTGTTTTATGTTATTTCATGTGTAGAATGGTGGTTGTGGCATTCAACGTACAATTGGTGATATTCGGTGCGATTTGGACTCAAATGGAGCATAATTGGAACTAAGTTAGCAAAGCAGCATAGTCAATTAACAGAAGATAGGCCACGTAAATATGAAAAAAACTTATAAACCCCCATCCGGTGGGGTCTTCATCTGAGCAAGTCGGGAGACTAGCCCGTCATGAGGCGAGCTTCATCGACATAGTATACACACCCCCAAGGCGGGGGTGGAGAAGTTGAGTGTCCTGTTTTGTTTGCAATACCTCTTGGGCACGAATTTTAGCTATTTGCATGGCAATATAACTCTATTTGATAGAGAATTAAATTTGGGACTTATGTGTTGGTCATGATATACTAAAATAATAACAACTTCAAGAGAAAGAGGCGTATTACGAAGATCTACGTTCGATTTTGATATCAAGTGTGGAGGAGTATTACGAGGAGTTTTTCAAGATAATTGCAACTATAGACTACGTGAAGGGTGTTTTTCAATATTCTTCGCGTTAATTATTATTTGTAATTAGAAGAATGATTTCTTTGATTTATTCAGTGTTTATTTCGTTTATTATGAACTAATTCACTTTTTAGGCTTGTGATGGATCCTTAAGTGAATCGATGGTTTTGTAAACTTTGATTTCCAATTTAATAAGCTATTTCCAGTTTATCTATATTGATTTGTGCTTTAATATATGAATTTCCTAATCAACAATTCTTTGTGGAGTTGGATGGAATCGAGAGAGGATATTCAAATCTAGACCTAGTTGATATAGCATGTGTTCAGGATTTTGTTAGTAGCTTAAACTTGATGAGTGTTAAGGTAGAGATATGCTTGACACCGCATGTAATCGGATAGAGAACTTATTCTTCAACCTTCTTCAATTGTAATTCACATAGAGATATAGTGGGCTAGTTGATTAAGGTGTTTAACGGATTTCTATCATAATTGTGGATTGATGTTAATATGGTATTAGTGCATCGAGAGGTGGTTAATACTACGTTTGTGTTCTTGATTAATAAACTGGGATAGTGCGTTGAATTGGGATAAAGGTGTTAAAATCAAAGTGAAGCTTAGGGTGAAATCATAAGTCTAATTCTTCATTAATTGTTTGAAATTTCAAATTTTGATATTCGTGGTTGTTTTGTGTTAGATTAATTATTCTTAATTTTAGTTTCGTTATTTTAAATTATTGATTTGATTCGTTTAATAAAATTAGGGTTAATAGAAGACTGGTAATTGTAAGTTAAGGTTACTGCTAATTAGTCTCTATGGGAACGATACTCTACTCATCACTCTATTACTTGTTGACCACGTATACTTGCGTGTTGTGCGTATATAGATTTTACCCAACAAGTTTTTGGCGCCGTTGCCGGGGACTATAGTATAATTTTTAATATTTTTACAATATCAGTTTAATTAATTCTGTTTTACTTAGACATTTTTATTTTGTGCTTCTTATTTCTGGTGTGGAAATAGTTTATGCAAACTCGGTCTAAAAATCCAGACTTGCTGCCTTTTGAGGACGACATTGAGAAGAGGTTTGAGAGGTTGAGTAAGTGGATCAAGGAAACGAGGCAAGAATTCGAAACACCTGAAAAGGAAGAGATAACAGTAATGGCAGCCGAAGATCGAAAAGCGTTAAGGGACTTATGAATACCAGGTGGTGAGCTGCAATCAAGCATCACCGGGCCAACAATAGCGAAAGAAATCGTTTGAAATTAAGCACGGGATGATACAAATGATTCGAAATTGAGTTCATTTGGGGATTTGCAAATGACTATCCGAACGAGCATCTATTCAGCTTTCTGGAAATGTGTGACACTTTTAGGTTCAATGGGGTTTAGGATGAAGCGGTGAGACTTTGATTGTTCCCATTCTCTTTACGGGACAAAGCGAAGAGTTGGTTAAATTCTTTACCATCCGGCTCGATAACTACATAGGAGGATTTAGCTCAGAATTTCCTTGCAAAATTCTTCCCACCGGCGAAAACTACGAAGATAAGGAACGAGATTACGATGTTTGAACAGCAACATGGGGAGTCGTTATATGAGGCATGGGAGAGATACAAAGAACTACTCAAAAAATGCCCACATCATGGATTGCCCCAGTGGCTACAAATGAACACCTTTTACAATGGACTACATGGGAATCTCAGGACAAGTATCGATGCAGCATCGGGCAGAGCATTTATGGCTAAGAGTTACGAGGAAGCCTACGAGTTGATTGAAACCATGTCAGCTAATAACTATCAGTGGCCCACAGTGAGAATGACACAGACAAAGGCAGCTGGGGTATTAGAAGTAGATAATATGACAGCGATGTAGGCACAAATAGCTGCACTTTTAAAGAAGTTGGAGTCAGTGGCAGCAGCACAAACACAATAAATACAACAAACACAACAAGTACAACAAGTGGCAATAATATGCGAGTTGTGTGCGGGAGAGCACCCAACGGAGCAATGTGCAATTAATCCAGCAGCTGTGCAATTCATTGGCAATTACAACAGAATTCCTCAAAACACATATCAGAACACATACAATCAAGGAAATAGGAATCATTAGAATTTCTCATGGAGTAACAATCAGCAAAATCAAGCTTCACGACAATCATATCCTCCAAGTTTTCAGAATCAGCAACAACCAGTTCAATATCAAGAAAGAAAACCCGATCTGGAGGAAGTGTTGGCAAAATTCATGACTACCACTGAGTTGGCTATAAAAAATCACACCATGGTTATGAAATCACAAGAGATGGCGATCAAGAATCTAGAGAATCAGATGGGTCATATGGCGTTGGCATTGAATAATAGACCACAAGGACACTACCAAGTGACAGAAAAATCCTAAGGGTAATCACGAGCGATGTCAAGCCATTATATTGAGAGTGGAAAAACGACTTGTTGGTCAAGAGCGAAAATTTTGATTCTGAAAGGAGGTTGAACCGGAGACGAAAAAATACTGATGGGTGAGGTAAAGCAAGGGAACGAAAAACAAATAGAAAAGAACAAACCAGGGAATGAACCAGCTATTTATCCTCCCCCACCATTCCAGCAAAGAATTCAAAAACAAAAAGTAGACAAGCAATTTTCAAAATTTTTGGAAGTTTTCAAGAAACTTCAAATCAACATACCATTTGCGGAGGCCCTAGAACAAATACCAAGCTACGCAAAATTTATGAAAGGGATTCTGTCAAAAAAGAAGAAATGGGAAGATTTTGAGACTATGGCACTAACAAAGGAGTGTAGTGCGGTATTACAGGAGAAATTACCACCAAAACTTCAAGGACCCGGGGAGCTTTACTATTCCATGCACGATCGAGGAGATGCATTTTAGCAAGTGTTTATGTGATTTGGGGGCGAGTGTAAACCTTATGCCATTGTCAGTATACTTAGAATTGGGTTTGCCTACACCAAGTCCTACAAACATCTCCTTACAGTTGGCGGACAGGTCAGTCACATATCCGAGAGGCATAGTAGAGGACATCTTAGTGAAAGTGGATAAGTTTATATTCCCCGCGGACTTTATCATTCTGGATTTTGAGGAAGACAAGAACATCCCAATTATCCTAGGGAGACCATTTTTGGCTACAGGGAGAACACTCATAGATGTACAAAAGGGAGAACTCACTATGAGGGTTCAAGATCAAGAAGTGAAATTCAATGTGTTTAAGGCCATGAAATTCCTTAAGGATGAGGAAGAATGTTTTCGAATGGATTTAATTGAGCAAATCATTAGTGATGACATGAGCAAAAGTTTGGTGAATGATCTGTTAGAAACAACGTTATTGGGAGATGATGAGATCGACGATCCGAAATTGGTGGATTACCTTCAATTGCTAGACTCATTGCCATGAGTACCAAGATTTAGAACACCGTTTGAACCACTTTGCACCGGAGGAGGTAACACAGAAAAAACTAAAACCATCATTGGAAGAGCCACCAAAAGCTGGAACTTAAGCCACTTCTAAGCACCTCGGTATGCGTATTTAGGCAATTTAAATTCTTTACTGTTATTATTTCATTGCATAACAAATTGCGGGAAGAAAAGTTCTTTGAGTGCTTGAGAACACAAATCGACTATTGGGTGGACAATCACCGACATAAAGGGAATCGACCCTTCATTTTGCATGCACAAAATTTTGATGGAAGATGAGGCAAAACCAACGGTGGAACAACAGCGGCGGCTCAATCCAATTATGAAGGAAGTGGTAAAGAAAGAAATTTTGAATGGCTAGACGCCGACATCATCTACCCTATTTTCGATAGCAAATGGGTTAGTCCGATCGATCGCGGTGATGCGAAATGGCGACAATGAGTTAATCCCAACTAGAAACGATGACGGTTTGGCGGGTTTGCATGGATTACATAAAAATTGAACAAAGCAACCCGAAAAGATCATTTCCGTTGCCTTTATTTTATTGACGAATGTTAGATAGATTGGCGGGACACCAATATTATTATTTGTTGGATGGGTATTAAGACTCTGAACCAAATAGGCATCGCTCCGGAGGATCAAGAAAAGACCACATTCACGTGCCCTTACGGCACATTTGCATTCAGGAGGATGTCATTCGGGCTATGCAACGCACCTGTAACTTTCCAATAATGTATGATGGCCATTTTTCAGATATGGTGGAGAAAAATGTTGAGGTCTTCATGGATGACTTTTCGGTCTATGGGGACAACTTTGATAATTGCTTGAAGAATCTGGTCATGGTTTTGCAAAGATGTAAGGACACAAATCTTGTACTAAATTGGGAGAAATGCCACTTCATGGTTGAAGAAGGCATAATTTTGGGCCATAAGGTATCGGCTCAAGGATTGGAAGTTGATAAAGTGAAGCTGGAAACTATTGAAAAATTGCCTCCACCAACCTCAGTAAAGGGTATTAGGAGTTTCTTGAGACATCTATAGGAGATTTATAAAGGACTTCTCTAAAATTGTGAAACCTCTATGCAGTCTTTTAGAGAAGGATGCAAAATTCAACTTTGATGAAGAATGCAAGACAGCATTTGACTTATTAAAGAGGAAATTGACTATAGCCCCCGTTATAGTTGCACCGAATTGGAACATGCCATTCGAGCTTATGTGTGATCTGGCGACTTGGCGGTTAGAAACATTTTGGGTTAACGTCGAGACAAGGTGTTTCACGCTATATACTATGCAAGCAAAACACTTACAGAAACTCAAATGAACTACACCACCACATAAAAGGAATTGCTTGCAGTGGTATATGCGTTTGACAAATTTCGGGCTTACTTGATCGGGACTAAGGTGATAGTCTACACAGACCATGCAGCAATTCGGTACTTAATAGCGAAAAAGGATGCTAAGCCACGCCTTATCCGGTGGATTCTCATACTTCAAGAGTTAGATTTAGAAATAAAGGATAGGAAGGGGACAGAGAATCAAGTAGCCGACCATTTGTCTAGGTTGGAAAACCACGGGAAACAAAAAGATGATAAATGTGAAATCAACGAATCATTCCCAGATGAGCAACTGTTTGGGATTTCATCAGAGATTCCGTGGTATGGCGATTATGAAAATTTTGTTGTGAGCAACATTCTACCACCTGACCTCACAAGACAACAAAAAAAGAAATTTCTGCACGACGTGAAATGGTACATGTGGGATGATCTATATTTATTCAAGTAGTGCGCCGACAAGGTGATTCGACGGTGCATCCCATATAGCGAAGTGA
Source organism: Panax quinquefolius (assembly GCA_020205615.1). Classification (NCBI taxonomy): domain Eukaryota; kingdom Viridiplantae; phylum Streptophyta; class Magnoliopsida; order Apiales; family Araliaceae; genus Panax; species Panax quinquefolius. The sequence continues at coordinate 35,585,178 of CM035161.1, read as the reverse complement.
AGAATATTCTGCATGAGTGTCACTCATCGGTGTATGGCGGGCATTATGGGAGTGAGAGGATAGCAACGAAGGTGCTACAATGTGGGTTTTATTGGCCCACATTATTCAAAGATGCCCACCAGTTTGTCAAACAATGCGATAGGTGTCAAAGGGTGGGCAACATTTTGAAACATAATGAGATGCCCTTACAAACGATTCTAGGAAGTGGAGATTTTTGACGTATGGGGTATAGATTTCATGGGACCATTTCCCTCATCCTTGAACAATCAATACATTCTGCTCGCAGTGGACTACGTGTCAAAGTTGGTTGAAACTGCAGCTCTACCAACAAATGATGCCAAGGTGGTCCTCAAATTCCTTCAAAAGAACATCTTCACGAGGTTTGGCACACCCAGAGCAATTATAAGTGACGAATGTAGTCACTTTTGTAATAAATCTTTTACTGCTCTTTTGGCCAAGTATGGGGTCAACCACAAGATAGCTACAACATATCACCCTCAAACCAGTGGACAAGCTGAGGTATCAAACAGAGAAGTCAAAAAAATATTATAGAAAGTGGTGAATCCTAGTCGAAAAGATTGGTCACTGAGATTGGACTATGCTTTATGGGCCTACCGGACTGCATATAAGACGCCAATCAGAATGTCACCATATCGACTGTTGTACGGGAAGGTATGTCACTTACTGGTGGAACTACAACATAAGGCATATTGGGCTGTGCAAAAAATCAATTTTGATCAAAAAGCCGTAGGAGAGAAAAGATTACTTCAATTGAATGAACTCGAATAATTTAGCCTTCACGCTTTATGAGAATGCAGTAAAATGCCAAAATATGAAAAAAAAGTCAAAAGATGACACGACCAGAAAATTTTACGTCGAACATTCGAGCCAGGCCAATCAGTACTATTATTCAACTCAAGGCTGCGTTTGTTCTCCGAAAAGCTTAAATCAAAATGGTCGGGACCATTCACGGTCAATCAGGTATTCCCTCACGGTGCGGTTGAAATTTACAGTCGCAATCCACTCGAAACATTCAAAGTCAACGAACACCGTTTGAAGCATTACTGGGGTGGCGAAGCCAACACTGATGTGATCGCCATCACATTGGCTGACACAACTTAAGTAGGAAGTAGTCAGGCTGAACGACTTAAAATCAAGCGCTAATTGGGAGGCAACCCAATTTTTAGTTCTTTATCATATTTTCCATTAATATTTGCTTAATCATAGTTTTTATTAAATTACTAGGTAGAAGAATAAAATAAAAATCTCGTTAATCTCTCCCCAACATAACATGTCATCAACAACTCACTAATCTTCAGGTTTTATGTCATGCAGATGGGAAAAGGATCATCAAGCAAGTACATTGAAGCACAAGTGAGCTACATTGAAGCAAAACAAGAAAGCCTGGTAGTAACCATACCACGGAAAAGTGAAACCCTAAAGATCTTCTGACCCCGTAGGCTGGGTCTTTGATTACTGATCGATTGGCATGCTGCTCGTAGTAGGGAGCCTTCCTAGAAGCAATATTCCCCGTAGGCGGGTCCTGAATTCAAACAGACGTGGGCAGTTATTTGGTCTTCTCTCCTTCCTAATAACACCCCACTTTCATACTTCCCCATTACTTCATTACTCCATAACCACCATCCACTTTCCCCACATTCCCAACACTCCATTACTCTTCTCCACCTCTCCACCTCCTCACTCCACCATTGCTAGCCTTTCCTCTCCATCTATAAATACCACCACATATCATACAAACTCCCCCACCACACTTCATATAAAGCAAAAAGAGAGTTTAGTTGTGAGCCTAGAAAGTTAGGGCAAATTCAGCTATAGGTAGAGATATGGCTTCACAAGCATCGTTCAAACGCCAAAGGGGAGAGTTCACATCCATCCCAACCAACCCGCACCTTCGATCGTCAAAAATTTGCAAGTGCGTCATCATGCATGAATAGGTATGACTACATGCTCACCAAAGCCCTTACACCGGAGCGGGGGTTGGCACCGGATCCTAACGACGGGGATCTTATGCCTCAAATTTACCAAAAGGGATGGACCAAATTCACCGAGGAGCTGGAACCATCAATTGTCAACATTGTCAAGGAGTTTTATGCAAATGCTATGGACAAAGAACCATTCCAAGCATTTGTACGAGGACGGTTGGTTCCATTCAGTGCCGACGCCATAAACACTTACTACCAACTAAGGGTGCCTCGCCACTGCCAGTATGAGCATCTCCGTACTTCTGACCCGGATTTTGATGCCATTATCACAGAGATGACAAAGCCGGGAACGTCATAGATGAAGGGTCGAAAGGGAGGCACCGTGTTCCATAGCAAGGACCTTAGCCGGTATGGAAAATTTGGTATGCCTTCCTCTGCGCGAAATTGCTTCCATCCCAACATACCTCGTACGTCACCAAAGAGAAGGCATTGCTGTTGTACGCCATTGTGCAAGATTTTATAATTGATGTCAGGGCTATGATTTGCTTCTCCATCCGCCGGTGCCTACGTGGGAATTTTTCTGGAGGCTTGCCACACCCATTACTCATATGTGGGTTGTGTTGTCAAGTAGGAGTTAGATGGTCTGATGACGAGCCCACTAAAATGCCACTCGCGCTGCTTGATTCAAGAATGATAGCGCAGTATTCTGTATGGGCAGGAGGCAAATCACACCCGTGGGTGGGTTTCATTTTTCCATCATCGTCGGAAGACAACGTGGATCTTACAGAGAGACATCGGGGATGAAGATGAAGAAATGGAAGATCAAGGGATGAGCAGATCTCTGCGGATGAGGCTATATCTAGATCTCAATTCCTTAATTTTCAAAATCAACTGAATGGGCATACCAAGGCAACTCGTCGGGAAATGCGCCGATTGGCAATGAGGCAAGAGCACATGTTCGACGCTATGCACACATCTTTTGCCTCGTTGAACACAACTCTTCAAAGTTTCAGCCCGACGACACAATTTCCATATCAACTGCCCAGACCAATGCCAAGATTCCCACCGGTGATTCAGATGAAGAAGAACAACAACCACCTCCTCAGACTTAAGCGATAAAGGGAAGTCCTCATGTACTTATTTTGTTTATTCATCCAATGAGGACATTGTCTAACTTAAGTTTGGGGGATTTAAATACATGTTTGCATGCATTTAGCTTATTTAGGTTGCATTTTTAATTTTTGTCATTGTCATTTAAATTTCTGTATTGCATCTTAATTTTAGTATTGCATGATAGCTTAGGTGCATTCACAGTAGCTTAGGTTAATGTTTGTCAATGCATAGTAGAAAATATTGTAATGCATTTTGTAATCTATATATATATAAAAAAATTTAGTTAGTAAATATTGTGTTTGAGTAAGTCCATCAATGTGGGCCAATGATGTGATTGTCAAATAAGTAGCAAATACAGTATTGAGTATTAGAACTGTGACACAATGATCATTTATGAATCGAATCTTGATTTTGTTTGAAACTAGTTTAAAAGGATAGCACGAGTAACAAACATCTGTGTTGATTGGTCAAGTTCAAACTGGTACCTAAAAGGTCTCTAAAGGATAATGCTAGAGTGAATGATAAAATGACAAGGATGGACGGTTAAGGCTAAAGTTAGGCAAGAACCTAAGTTTGGGGGATGTTATGTGGGGTATATAAGTTTTATTTATATCTAAAAAAAATAATATAAATAAACACCATGGCATGCTTGTCTAGTTTTGTGGCCTTTGTTAATTGAGTAAGTAGGCCTGAGAGGATTGTCTTTACACCTAGCGCCCTAAGGTCTTAATGGTGCAGGAGTCGTTGGTGGCTTCGTTAAGGTAGCATTGAAAAGCCTAAGGAATAAGAGATTTGCATAGCTATGTGTAAAAAAAATGATGAATAAAATGGGAAATAAGAGCAAAAAGCCCCCGTATAAAACATTAGTATGAATAAAGCATCAGTACCCCGCGTGAACCCTTACGATTTGTGATTGCTTGATTTTAGTGGAACTATCTATTTTTATAATTTTTAAGTTTGTACTGCATGATTCCTTCTAAGAGATTGGTTATGTACTAAAATTTGGGTCAGTATGGGTTATCATGGATATTGCACACACACACTGAACCAGTGATGATGGCTTGAGATTCGAGGATTAAAGTGTAATTGTATATTGGTTTTTCATGGTTGATATTGTATAATTGCTTATTTTCCCTGAGGCCGTTAAGATAATTTTGATGCTGCGATATTGTTGGATTTGATAGCATATAAGTAAATTCATATTCATATCATTGCATTACATGTAGTTGATTTGTGCTCGAGGACTAGCACAGTTTAAGTTTAGGGGATTTTGATGAGTGTATTTTATATACGCGATTTAATATCCAATTCATACTTATTTGTTGCTAAAGTCTTGTGATCATGTTCATTTTTACTTGTTTTATGTTATTTCATGTGTAGAATGGTGGTTGTGGCATTCAACGTACAATTGGTGATATTCGGTACGATTGGGACTCAAATGGAGCATAATTGGAAGCAAGTTAACAAGCGGCATAGTCGATTAACGAAGAAGATAGGCACGCCAGTGACATGAAAAGTTATAAACCCCACGGGGCGGGGGTCTTCATAATAGCAAGTCAGAGACTAGCAGTGAAGGGCGAACTTCGGGATACTATATACACACCCCGTAGGGGTAAAGTGGAAAAAAGTGAGTGTCTGTTTTGTTTGCAATACCTCTTGGGCACGAATTTTAGCTATTTGCATGGCAATATAACTCTATTTGATAGAGAATTCGACTGGGACTTATGTGTTAGTCATGATATACTAAAATAATAACAACTTCAAGAGATAGAGAGACATATTACGAAGATCTACGTTCAGTTTTTGATATCAAGTGTGGAGGAGTATTTCGAGGAGTTTTTCAAGATAATTGCAACTATAGAATACGTGAAGGGTGTTTTTTAATATTCTTCGTGTTGGATTATTATTTGTAATTAGAAGAATGATTTCTTTGATTTATTCAGTGTTTATTTCGTTTATTATGAACTAATTCACTTTTTAGGCTTGTGATGGATCCTTAAGTGAATCGATGGTTTTGTAAACTTTGATTTCCAATTTAATAAGCTATTTCCAGTTTATCTATATTGATTTGTGCTTTAATCTATGAATTGCCTGATCAACAATTCTTTGTGGAGTTGGATGGAATCGAGAGAGGATATTCAAATCTAGACCTAGTTGATATAGCATGTGTTCAGGATTTTGTTAGTAGCTTAAACTTGATGAGTGTTAAGGTAGAGATATGCTTGACACCGCATGTAATCGGATAGAGAACTTATTCTTCAACCTTCTTCAATTGTAATTCATATAGAGCTATAGTTGGCTAGTTGATTAAAGTGTTTAACGAATTTCTATCTTAATTGTGGATTGATGTTAATATGGTATTAGTGCATCGAGAGGTGGTTAATACTACGTTCGTGTTCTTGATTAATAAACTGGGATAGTGCGTTGAATTGGGATAAAGGTGTTAAAATCAAAGTGAAGCTTAGGGTGAATCATAAGTCTAATTCTTCATTAATTGTTTGAAATTTCAGATTTTGATATTCATGGTTGTTTTGTATTAGATTAATTATTCTTAATTTTAGTTTCGTTAATTTAAATTATTGATTTGATTCGTTTAATAAAATTAGGGTTAATAGAAGACTGGTAATTGTAAGTTAAGGTTACTGCTAATTAGTCTCTGTGGGGATGATACTCTATTCATCACTCTATTACTTGTTGACCACGTATACTTGCGTGTTGTGCGTATATAGATTTTACCCAACAAGTATTTATAAATTTTGCAAAATATGCAAGTTGTTGTATTATAGTCGATTGGTCGGGAAATATTCGTTTTAACAGGGAATATTCATACGATGACACAATCATTGGTGGACCCCAATGAATTATTGTTTAATGAGAAAACGACGTAAATATATTTTATGAAAAAATAACGGCGGAAGTTTTACCGTTAACTGCTGAAACACCGGTGTTAAAAGTACAATGTACGGCGTGGTTGTATAGTAGCACACGGTATTGATTATTGATGCTTACGTGAGAAGTCACTCAGTTTTGTTCAATTATTGCTACAGCAATTGTTGCATAATATCTCACATTATTTGATTCAATTATTGTCAATATTTAATATATTATTAAATCAATAATTGAGACGAGAAAGTTATTAATATTATTTTTTGCAATATTAACGATGCCTAGAAGTTCTGTCAAGGAGAGGTTTGGTCACCTAATTGCGCGCCAATAGGGAGAAATCCTTATTGGAAAGCCCCCTCTTTCTTGGGAATGACCTGGTCGATTAATAGTGTGAGTTATAATAATAATGATGAATTTTGTTTTAATATTATTATAAATGTAATAAAACAGAAAGCTTTTTATATAAAACATAATACTTTTTATAAAGTTTTATTTTATTTGATTATAAATAGAATATAATATATTTTATTATGTATAGTGTTTTGCGTAAGGCCTACATAGTGTTGGCATAGTAAAATCTGTTTATATATAATGAATACTTTTATAAAGTTATTTGTTTTATTAGATTATAAATAGAATATATTATATTTTATTATTCATAGTGTTTGCATAGTGCCTATATAGTGTTGGCATAGTAAAATCTTTTTATATAAAAAAGCAGAATACTTTTATAAAGTTGTTTATTTTATTAGATTATAAATAGAATATATTATATTTTATTATGTATAGTGCTGCATAGTGTTTGCATAGTAAAATCTTTTTATATAAAATAGAATACTTTTATAAAGTTATTTGTTTTATTAGATTTTAAATAATATATATATATATATATATATATTATTGCATAAATATCCTTTCTATTCTCCTATAAATAGGATGCTTGAGTTAGAATGGAAAATCACACCGAAATTCGAGAATTCTTCTTCTATAATCTTGGCGTATTTCTTTAGAGTTTAAGAAAGCTTTGAGCATAGAAAAGCGATATAAGTTTTCTTGAAGAATATTCTCGCCCTCTAGTCGGAATACTCTTCTTTTCTAAGGTAAGGGGTATTATTTCTTTTTCGTATTCATGAAGAGAGCTTACATTATTCCATTCTTTATTATTATGTTGGAATAACTTTGTCTGCCAAGCAATCTGCATACATGGTGAAATTCTTCATTTTTCCATTCTTTATTATTATGTTGAATAACTTTTGTCTATCTGAAGTACCGCATACGTGGTGAAATTCTTCCGTTATTCCATTCTTATTATTATGGTGGAATAATCTATCTACATCAAGATACCGCATACATGGTGAAATTCTTACATTATTCCATTCTTTATTATTATGTTGGAATAACTCGCTTTATCAATATCGCATACATGGTGAATTCTGTTATTATTACATTGGAATATCACTGCATGCGGATTACGCATTTACTGGATCCATTCTTTATTATTACATTGGGAATAACTTTTATGCATGCGGTTCTATCGCATTCTTGGTGAATTCTTACATTATTCCATTCTTTATTATTACATTGGAATAACTTTGTCTATATGGATTACTGCATGCATGGTGAATGATCATTCATATTCATTCCTTATTAAATTGTGGAAATGATCATTTGATGTGATTACTGCATGGCGCGCGAAAATCCATTTGCAGTTTCATATATTCTATTATACTCAGTGGGTTAAAGTTTTGGCTTCTATACCCCATGAAATTAGTAGAATATCCTAGATATTTGCGCTTCATCTAGTATCTTTTCATGGAAATATTCTTCTGAGCATTTTTAAATTTTACTCCACAAAGCAGTATCATGTTGACAATTTGGACGCAATTGATTTCAGGATAAATTAACTTATAAATCTTTAAAATTTATTCTTGAACTTGTTTTATTGAATTATTATGTCATTGTCATCATCCCCATGCTTATATTGTGATGAAAGTCATCTTTGGCTTACGTGCATAAACGGACTTGGTATGATTATGTCCAAGGATCATTCGGTATAATCATGACCTGTAATGTTATAAATGATGTGGTAAAAGTACTCGAAGGGCTCAGTAGTGCATTGATGGGCGATTTTGGTATGATTATGACCGAGGATTATTCGGTATAGTCATGACCATTGATGATTTAATGAATATCCTTGGCACAGTAGTGCGTGGATGACTCGATGATGTGGTTTATTTATTGTCGAGTCTCAAAGAATAAAAATTGATGAAAATATTTTAAATCATAGAAGATAGTAGATATTATGCTCTACTTGACTCTTCTAATGGATTGCTTTTTTCACGCAGCTAAACTTGATGTCTATTCTATTTTATCGGTTTAACATTATTGAAGACTAATGATAATTTATTCTCGCATTATCTTAGTCATAATATTTCTTCTTGGGCTAGTTGAGCTCACCCTTTTGCTTTCATTGTTCTCTTGAAAAATGAAAACGTGGCGGGACTAGTCGGGGAGCGGGTGATGGTCCGAGATGGTGTATTAGTAGTCCTCATTATTCTATAAAATAGTGTGACAATAAATGTACTGAGGACTCTATTTGAGAGTGGATATTGTCTAGAAGGCAATATTCATGTTTAAACTCTCAGCTATGTTTTGTCGTATATTACACAGCATTTGTATAATTAAGTTTGTATTTGTATTCTGTACCATGTATTTGGCGACTCAAGATGGGTGATGCATACCTGTTTTGGGGGCGTCACAATCCATGTCTCCGCGTTAAGTGCTTTTGGCTCTCCCAAAAACTTTGGTGGCCCCAGCTCCTTGAACTGCTTAGCGGTGACCATCCGAGAGTTTCCGGTGTTTCCACCTGCATTTTGAACAGGAGTCTCTCTCGCCTGATGTTGCATGAATTGCATAAAACCTCTGAACATCCCATCGTTCATCATTTGATCGGTATTGTTGTTTACTTGAGGATTATTGTCTTCTCTTGCATATTATCCTGGGTATTGATCGTTGGTAACTCAACGGTCTCATGTGCTTCATTGCTTATCTCAACATTTTCAGATGTCATTCTCAAACACTGTCACAAAACAAGGGTTAATTAACATGTCACATATTATCCCTATACTCTGACCGGCCAATTAAATACCAAATAAACTTAAGTAGGTCATACTAGCGAAGGAATTCTCCGCCTCTCTCCTCCTAGTTCTTGTCTCACATCTCAACCAGTGATCATATCCCTAAGCTTTGATATCAACCGTGGCGCCCCAAAATGTATACATCACCCATCTTGATAAATATGGTACATAAATCAAATAAAATTATACTAATATCCTTTTGTACATGAATATTGCCTTCAGACAATATCTACTCTCGATAGAGTCTTCAATAATTATTATCACATATAGAATAGATAGGACTACTAATGCAACAAGTTTTAGATATTCTCATTTCACAAGACGAAGGAAAAGAAAAGGGTGAGCTCAATTAGCTCAAGAAGAAATATTATGACTAAGATAATACGTAATAATCCATTACAACGAATAACAACCGAAATCAACAAGTTTTAGATCAACAACCTGCAATGAATAAGTAATCCATTACAAGAGTCAAGTATCTATCTATCTTCTATGATTTAAAAAAAATTCATCAACTTTATCATTTGAGACTCCTAGCAATAAATAAATCACATCATCAAATCATCCCTGCACTACGGGCCAAGGATATTTATGTAATCATTAATGGTCATGATTATACCGAATAATCCCTGGTCATAATCATACCAACAACTGTCCATCAATGCACTACGGGCCAATGAGGACTTTTACCACATCATTTGTAACATTACGGGCCATGATTATACCGAATGATCCTTGGTCATAATCATACCAATCAACAGTCCATCTATTCACATAAGTCAAAGATGACTTTCATCACAATATAAGCATGAGAATGATGACAATGATATAAGCATTAATCAAACGAAATCAAGGATAAATATGAAAGACTTTAAATTTATCTAGAGTTTAAAAATATCCAAATTGTCAACATAATACTGCTTTGTGGAGTAAAATTCAAGAATAATATTCATGTATCAAAAATAATTTGAATGAAAAAGAAATATATTTTTTGGGTGAATAGTACTTCGTGAATAGTACCACAATGAATACACATCGAATAAGTACCTTGTGAATAGTATCCTGACATAAAAAGTACCCCAAATACCCGAGTGAATAATATTCGGGTGAATAGTAATTGGGTGAATAATAACCCGTGAATAGTACTCTGGCATAAAAAGTGCCCCGAATACCCGAGTTAATAATATTTGAGTGAATAGTAACTGGATGAATAGTAACCCGTAAATAGTAACTCATAAATAGTATTCCGTCATGAAAAGATCAATAATTATCAAGAAAGCTCAGAATAATATTTCCATGAAAAGATACTAGATGAAGCGCAAATATCAAGGATATTCTACTAATTTCATGGAGTATAGAAGCCAAAAATTCAACAAAATAAGTATAACTGAGTGACTTCTCATGTAAGGATCAATGATCAATACCATGTGCTACCATGCAACCACGCGTATTACTGTACTTTTACTACCGGGTAGTTCAACAGTTTTAACGGTAATACTTTCGCCGTTATTTCTATAAAAAAAGATAATTCTGTCGTTTTCTAACTACGACAATACTTCCGTTGTGGGGTCCACCAATGATTGTGTCGTCGTACGAATATTTCCTGTTAAAACGAATATTCCCTGACCAATCGAATATTTTATGACAACTTACATACTTTGCAAAATTTTTAAATATCACCCTTAACTTTAATCTTTTATCAATTTAACCAAATAGAATAATATTTATAAGAAAATTGAATACTTTCATTTCATAAAATTTGGGATTTTACAATGTTGACAATTTGAACATTCTTGAATTCTGGATAAATTAAATTATAAATCTTTAATATTTATCCTTAATCTCATTTGATTCATTCTTTATATCATTGTCATCATCCTCATGCTTATATTGTACTGAAAGTCATCTTTGGCCCGTAGTATAAAGATTGACTGTTGATTGATATGATTATGTGTATTGGTATAATCATGACTTTAATGTTATATATAAAGGTTTGTCATAAAAGATCTCTTTGGTCCGTAGTGCATAGATAGACAGGTGTTTGACATGATCATGACCACTGGTGATACAAACGATTATCTTTGGCCCGTAGTGCATAAATAATTCGTTGATTAGAAATAATTATTGATTGGTGTTATATGGATAAAATATTGATGATGGACTTTTAAATCATAAAAGATAGTAAACATCATGCTCTACTTGACTCTTCTAAATGGATTCTTTATTTCGTTGTAGTTGTTGATCTAAAACTTGTTATACATTGTATTCTATCGATTTTTCCTCATTGAAGATTAATGATAATTTATTCTACATTATCTTAGTCATAATATTCTTTACTGGGCTAGTTGAGCTCACCCTTTTTTCATTGTTCTCTTCAATAATGAGAATATAGCTGGAACTAGTCAGAAAATTGAGTGATGATCCAAGATGGTTACTATAGTAGTCCTCACTACTCTATAAAATAGTGTGACAATAATAATTATAATGAGGACTTTATTTAAATTTGGATATTGTCTATAAGATAATATTTGTATTAAAATTCACAACTTATATTTTGTCGCATTTTACATGACAGATAATAGTTGTATATAAGAAGTTTGTATTTGAATTATGTATCATGTATTTTAGGGGTGGAGTATTGAATTATGTACCATCTATTTTGGGGGCGTCACCCCACCTCCCACCTCCCCACCTCACCCCCTCAACCCCTCAACCCACCCTTATATATATATATATATATATATATATATATATATATGGTTCATACATACAAGAACCGGTTCTTTGTGGAAGCAACCCCTTTTTTGACCTGTTGAAATTTTATTTTTATTTTTTTTTTTCCTATTGAAATTTTAATGCAGCCAAAAAAGTTGCTCTCAATTGTGGAAGAACCCCTATATATATATATATATATATATATATATATATATATATATATGATTATTTAATCTGTGATCATATATGACAACAACATTTAAAAAGGTTGAACAAAATAATTTAATAGCTAGACATAATTAAATTGTATATTTATTATATTTATATATAAGGGTAATATAATAATAGTGTAGTTTAAAATTAAAATTATTTTCCCTTCCCTTCCCTCCTTTTAAACTCACAAAAAAAAAATATAATAAGTATTCCATCCCTTCCCTTTCCCTTTTAAACTCACAAACATGATAAAGAGAAAATTATAATCTCTTCCCTTTCTATACTTTCCCTTCCCATCAGGTTAGCGTCTTATTTGAGCATACATGTCCCCTAAGTCTTTCTCCTTGTATCCTGGCTGGAACTTTAATATACTGCCGTCCCTCAACAATTGTTCCCCAACTGGGAAATTTAAATTTTAGACCAACTTAAATAATTGTTCCCCAACAGTGGAGCTGATCTATAATTTTAGGCTATTGAATTAATTCAATGCACGGGAAAATCTTGAAATCAATGCAGTGGAAGAAAGAGGAAAACTGAAAAATGTTCCACAAACAATCTCTGAAGGAGACTTCCATTCCATTTGTCTAACCAAATCATTAGGAAATACAGAACAATAAGAAGGTACAGAGGTCCAAAATAATGTAAAACCAAATTTAACAATGACAAAGCCTATGTTAGAGATCTCGTGGCGAAGAATAGAAGGAACTAAGTTGAAACCTTGTCTTTATTTTAGCAGAGCAGGCAACTCAGGCTTCCCAACCCCTAAGAATTGTAGCCCGGGCAACACGATTAACTCCGAGGGTGAAGGCTCCCATTCGGAGATCACAGTTGTGGGTTTGACACATCTCTATGACGTCTTTAAACCCTTTCGTCATGTATGTCTTTAGCTCCGCATTCACTTTCTCCTCGTCCCACATAAACCCTTGAATGTTCTACAATATAAAGACCAAAAGGCAAAAACAGTATTAGGCACCTGGTAGTTTAAATTGGGCAGTTCATTTGACCACAAGTTCTATTTGTATAACTGAGAGTTGCAATTGTATAGTGTTTATATAACCAATGTAACTCTCTGTTATTCATCCAAATGAACAACCCATTTCGAACTGCTTGGAATCAGGATCCTAAATATATAGAGGGGGAGAGAGTGATACCTGAACCCACTCAAAATAGCTAACAGTAACTCCTCCGCCGTTTGCAAGGATATCCGGTAAAATAACAACACCCTTCTTTTTTAGGATCTGCATCAGAAGATATTGGTCATGCTAGTATGATCAATTTGTCTATGATTCCAGATTTCAAGAATGAACTAACTAACCTCATCAGCTTCTGGATCAGTTGGATGGTTAGCTGCCTCGATAATAAATTTGGCTTTGATTTCATTTGCATTCTCTCTACACTCAGCCAACCATGACCAAGAAAACATCATAATCAGACACAGAAAATATGAGCATCGACACAAGTTGTATACATAAACAACAGTAACCGAACTGGATTGTCTCGATTAAGCCCGACTAGAACTGAAATAAGCTCCTTTGCCACTTTAGTTAGACGAGCCGAACTCGAACAATGTGGTGTATGGTTCGAGTTCAGCTCGTTTAGGTCCGAGTCTAGTAAGCCCGACTCGCTAAACATTTAATTTATAATTTTTTTCTTATTTTTATATTAAACCAGCTGTCCTTGAGCTCGATTAGGCTCGGCTCACTTATTTACTAAACGGGGGTATAAACGTTTAAAGTCCGACTCAATTAACTCATTTAACCCAAGTCAAAGTTTAGCTCTGCTCGGCTTATTTACAACCTTATTTACGAGCGTGTGTATATATGCATATATATACCTTTTCTTTCCTTTTTCCAAGTTTAAAACAAGATTTTTCGAGTAAAGGATTAGAAAAGATGAAACAAAGAGCCTATGTTAAACAGATCGTAGAACAAGAACCTGTTAATGACACCCCCCAGAGCTGCCGGGATGAGAATGTCACAGTCTTCAACCAAAATTGAATCGGCATCTATTGGATCTGCACCATGGAAACCTTTGACTCCATGATTTTCCTTGGCATGCTCGAGTAGGCTAGGAATGTCAATTCCTTTACTGTTCTTAATGGCTCCAGTTATGTCGCTTACTGCAACAATCTTCCCGCCCTTATCACTGATAAGTTGAGCAGCCCAGGAACCAACATTCCCAAATCCCTGAAACAAAAAATACTCATGTACATTTAAGGATCGATCGATGAAAATCAATTACTTCTACTTCTTTTCAGACGTTTCCTTCATATATCAACGATGTGTAGGAAAGTGTACGATAGGTGTAGCGCTTATAATAGGAATTCTCTTATAATTTAAATGTAATGAAAATTAAGTTCTATAGAAGATTTTTAGCTGAATCAATAAGTTGATTGTTTCAAATGTGTTGTTCGATACTAAGTTAGACTAAATACTGATAGGTAAAACAATAAGGAAATACCAAGATTTAAAGGTTCACCTGTACAACAAACCGTTGTCCAGAAATGGTCTTTCCATGCTCATTAAGCAGGGCTTCTGTTGCAAAGAGTACTCCCCTTCCGGTAGCCGCATCTCTGCCTAAGGACCCACCAAGATCCTGGTTCAAAGAAATTGAGCTTTTTAACTAATAGGAAAATAAAATAAAATTCATAGACAATGTGTTTTAAAAATGGAGAAAGAAATGGTTAAAAGGATGTAAAAGAATTGTATTTTTTGTACAATTTAAAGTTACAAGAAATCATAACTAAATTGCAGAAATGTATGCTTACAATAGGTTTTCCAGTTACTACTGCAGGTGAGTAGCCATGGAACTTTGAGTACTCATCTAGTATCCATGCCATTGTCTGTTTGACGACGACAAAACATAAACTATTAATTTCAATTATGATAGTACTCTGACTGCATTATTTGATTAAGGGCTAGTTTGGTTATTAACAATTGTATTAGCAGATTGATAGTCCAAATGCACCACGCCACATTTAGTGCTTGTTTGTTTAGAGGGCGTTTGTTGCGTTTAAACTTTGAAATGCACTTTAAATCTTATTCAGTTATTTGTCTAGAAGCAGATTATTTAACTCACAAAACCAACATTTGGGGCAGAAATGCATCACACAGACAATGGTGCGGCAAGTTTGGTGCGTTTGGAAGTCCCAACACACCAAATGCTACGACTGTGAAACCTACAACTGCTAGTACGTAACCATACAAACCCAAATAAGTGTAGTGCGTTTGTGTTTGTGAGTTGAATAAGTTGTGTTTGAAATAACATGTTTCTAGACAAACAAGATTTTAGAGTGCATTTGAAGTTATAAATGCACCGACCACACTTAATGCACCAAACGTTCTCTAATGAAACAAAAATAAACTATAAGTGAATTGAAATATAGATTCTGCAAACCTGTGGATTTGTTCCCATATCAGGTGCAGGAACATCTGTATGAATACCAATCAGATCATGTATCTTCTGTGTGAAAACTCTGGTAAGTCGTTCGAGCTCAGAGATACTTAGTTCCCCTGGATTACATCCTATCCCTCCTTTAGCGCCACCATACGGTATATTAGCTACTGCTGTCTTCCATGTCATTAGTTGAGCTAAAGCATTCACCTCATCAGGGTCAACCTATAAGACCCATGAAGTTTTGTCAATTGGAACACTAAAAACGTTCGATATGATCCATTAAATAAAAAAATATTGGTTTTACAAACTATTCACTCCCAAAATTAATATGCAACGCATTTAATTTCCATTATCAGAGATAGAGAAAAAACTAATCCCGGTCCTCGAGCTTGTTAAACTAGCAGATCTCGAACAAACTCCTTTACCTATTTAATTAAACGAATCGAGCTCGAACAATTAAATATTTTTGCGTTTAACATTAAACTTTTTATTTTTATAATAAAAAAGTTAAAATGAGTCGTGCTTAAGCTCAACTAGAATCGGGTCAATAAGCCCAGCTAGAGCTCGACTAGACTAGTTTACTAAACGAAAAACCAAATCTCATACTCGTTTAAAACCTAACTCAACTCGTTTAATTTTTAAATGAGTTCGAGCTCGAGCTGGGCAAGTCAAAACCCAACTGAGCTCTCGGCTCGTTTACAGCTCTAAATGTAATTACATTTACCTCTGGGTGGTATCTGATTCCTCCTTTCATAGGCCCTCGGGCATTGTCATGTTGAACCCTGAAGCCTACAAAAGATGCCAAACTGCCATCATCCTTAGGTATGGTACATTCAACCTGCATGCAGAAACAAGAAATGATAAAGATTTGTTCAAATTATATACTAACATTTTTCAAGTCAAAAAATAAAAAGGTTGACATGATCAACAACCTTGATTTCCCTAAATGGGATGAGCAAACTCTGCTCAAGCTTCGAATCCAACCCCAACAGCCGCGCTGCCAGCTTAAAGTTTCTGTTGGTTGCAACTAACGCATTCATCGTTCCAACAACTGTTTACACAACCTACACACACACACACACACACACATATATATATATATATATATATATATATATATATTTGAGAAAAGTAATTGGAGTCTATTAAATTCCTTGATTTGAGTTTGGAATATATATATATATATATATATATATATATTTCTCCCAAATATATATACACAGTTGAGCTATATATATAAAAAAAAATGGACAATAAAATTTGCATTTAAAACATAAAACATGTCGTCTACATCTTTTTGTTTTATAAAACAAATGTTTTATTTTGTTATAAAATATAGCCTGTTTGTTTATTTTATAACAATCCCATAATATATAAGGAAATAATTAAATATCGTTTTATAAAACATTTTTTTTATTTTAAGTATATACATAATATATAAGAAATAATTAAATATCATATTAATTGTCTATAATATCTATATTAATTATCTATAATATATTTCTACTATCTTATATACTCTCTCTCTCCCATTTCTAATATTTTCCAACGAGAGAGGGTTAATTTTAAAAAGATTGTGCCTAATTCTTCTAAATTATATAAAACGTCAAACTGAAATCATCTAAAACATCATCATAATAATATTATATTATGGCACGGAGCGGAGGAGGGAGTAACATGCTTAGTTATTTTAGTTTTGTGTCTATCATCTTGTCGGAAACTATTTTAGGCATGTCAAATTATATATATATATATATATATATATATATATATATATATATATATATATATATATTATAATTATAATAATTATATGGCTTTGCAACAGTTGAAAAGCCAACACAGGATAACTCTGCCAGCTATATAACTAACTGGATTAGGATTGGATTTGACAACCTACCAGAGTTCATGCGATATCGATGTGTATAAAACAAATTTAATAGCATAGCAGCCACATTAGAAATGTTTGTTGTTGCATTAAATTAACAAAAGGTTAGCGTTGGCGGTTTTTTGCAGTCATTTTGACTTTGTAATTTTGTAGTATAATTTAGATATGGATCTGATAGTATATATTTGGTCAGTTTATACAAACAATTTGTATTTATATAACAAAGACTTGGCATTTTATTTATTTATTATTATTTTTGTCTAAATAAAGAGCTGCATTTCAGACGAGCTTTGTTATACAAATAGTATACGATTATGAATTATCACAATCCATATTCATGGTTAGTAGTGTTTGCAGTAGACTTGGCAAACGGGTCGTGATGCGTTGAGACTAATTTTATATTATTTTTGTTTAAATTAAATAAGTTAGGACAGACCATCAAAACAATGAGTCGAAAAAGGTTGCCAAATTTTATTGAAATTTAAAAATTATAATTCAAAACCGGTCCCAATATGAACTGGACCGGCCCAGCTCGCAAGCTTAGGCCATGTTTGCAGCTATTTATTTGAATTAAATATTGTGTTAAAATATTGCAACTTGTTTAGTTCTATTCTGTTGTGGCTATTTTTCAGAAGAAAAATAACACAAAAACAAAAGATGAGCAGCCTACCCCACGTACTCTTCCCCTTCACCCCCCCTCCCCCACCCCCACCCCCACCCCCACCCCCACCCCCACCCCAAAATAACATATGGTATCCACAAATAGATACATACATAAATGTAAATTTAGTGCTTGTTTGTTTATGATGTAGGGTGCATTTAGAGTAGAAAAGCACTTGAAAAATTTGTATGTTTACATATAATTTATTTTAAATATAAATTATTTAACTTATAAACACAGTATTTAATATTCAAAAGCAATGTACCAAAATTAATAAGGTGCATTTAAAAGGCCAAACACTTAAACCCCGAATATACCCATAAACGATCATGATTGGAAATGCAGAAACAGAGAGGTTATGATAAAAATAAATATTTGAGTTAATCATACCAAAAAATGAGAGGCGAAGTTGGTAGCAAATCCGGACAAACGATTGATGATCAGCAATCTCCCTCTTCCTCGAGTGGTATCACCAGTTTATTTATATAGACTAGTAATTATCCTAATAAAAATAAGCACACACAATCAGAATCAAATTCTCTCAAAAATCCTAAAAAATTATATTCCAACCTTTTACAATACACACACACACACACATATATATATATATATATAGAGAGAGAGAGAGAGAGAGAAATATCAAGTTGAAGAGAATGGAAGGAATGAAGTCAGAAAAAAAGAATATGAATATGTGCTCTGTACTACTACTACTACTAGTCCCTATTCCGTATTCCGGCAGAATCAAAACTCCTCCTCACCTTCCACTATATCCCTTGTTCGCTCTTTGTTTGTGAGTTTTAAAAAAAGAGAGTAAAGAATGAGGAAAGAAATTTGGGAGAGAAAGTGAAAGTCGATTGTTTCTGAGTTATTTTTGGATATATATATATATATATATATATATATATATATATATATATATAAGATGGAAATTTGAGACAGGTTTGAGTTGTACAGGCTGAATAAGGTTAACAATGGAAGCTAATGCTCTAGTATTGGAAAAATAATAATGGCGTGTATTTTATAATCTGGGTAAAGTCTTGTATTTATAGTGTTGTCACCACCTTCATGAAATTCTTCCCCAGGTTGGATTAGAGTTCCCTCAATCAATAATTCCTTAACATGATTGCACCAAATCTCTTAGAATTAAGGAAGTTGGCTCAAATCCCAATATTTCTTTCCATATCTAAAAACTTAAATATAACTATAAACTTTAATTCACAAATGAGAGCAGATCCTCTGTCCCTAATTTCTCTGTCCCTTTGTGTCCCTCCACTTAAATTTTGACATCTAATCTTTTACTTAACACTAATTTATTCTAAAATTAAATAAAAGGACATATGTCAAAATTTAAATGAAAAAACACAAAGAAGACAAAAGATCTACTCTCTTCACAAATCCTCATATACCAAAACAGTCCCTTATTCAAACCCACATAATATTGACCCAAAATTGTAGTTTGTCAAAAAGACTTGTCTAAAATATCATGAGATATTGAGTCATCTGTAACAACAGTAGCCAATACTTCAGCTTCTACTTTGGAAGCAACTGAACTTATTGCCTACCAGGATGTTAAGGAAGTCCTTGACAAATGGACCCTTCCTAAAATCAAACTAGAAACTATTTATAAAATTGGAACCTTTGATTTTATCAAAGAAAAGAATTATTAAAACCTTTGAACATCTTTGTTCCTTTACGAATAATGATGAAATATTATATTTATTGCATATTGAAGATTTATATCCCTTTTTGCAAAAATATAAATATGTTCATATAGGACTTGTCCAAGTAGCTTTTAAACCTTTGACTTTACTTGGTCAAAATACCAGTATTCAATGCACACTTAGAGATGGTAGGTGTCTCAACTGGAAAGCCTCCCTTATAAAAAGCTATTGAAACTAGTCTTGCTCGTGGACCAGTTTATTTTAATATTTATCCTAACTTAAGCGTTGCTTTAGCGATAATAATTTGTCAAAAGTTTTAGAAATGAGAATTATATCTCATGGCTATGAGTATCTACCAGATCTCCTCCTTTTGCTATATTATTCCAGTATTCATCTTAAAGTATTAACTACTTTAAATCCCTATATCGAAAACAAAGCCAACAAGGACATCATGTCACGATTGACACTAATCTTTTAGCGGTCAGTGGCTATTCCCTGAATGATCCTTGGGAAGAAATAACTTTCCCAAAGCAATGGCGATTACTAACGCTGCTTCCAACCAAACCTATAATTAGACAATCTATTGAAGATGTTGTCCAAACCAGTAATGAAAATGTTTATTTAAAATTTCAAAGACCTTTTACCCTAAGCCGGTCTATTAATAATAATATTGATCTCCTGAATCTTCTAGGCGATTTGTATCGACCCTTAGAATCTATTTTTCAAGAGTCTAAAAATCCCAAAGAATGAGTCTCACAAAATGAAGACTTAATCGGAGGAATTCATATTTACGAAAATCAAATACCTCATGGTATATATGAAACAAATACTCCAAACGAAAGACCTTATAGTCCAACCGCTAGTAATATGAATTTTGAATGTTAATGAATTTTCTCCAAAAAGTAAAATTAAATCAATATTTAAACCAGAGTTCATGCGGGATAAATACCGTAATTTTTAGAAATTGGTATTTCAAGAATCATAATAATGATAAATTAGCGTAAATAAAATCGATTTTTATACTTATCCGAACAAGAACCAATGTATTCTATCATTTGTTAAATGGTATTATGATTTTGCTTCTAAATCAGACCTTTACAATGAAAGTCAACTAAATGTGTTGACGGGAATCCAAAAGGACTGGATTACCACTAATTTTTTTTATTAGGGGATTAAACTTTTATTTTTTTCCTGATTACATCTAATTGATAGTGTCACATCAAAAAATTGATGATATGACAGCGACACGTGACTAAAAAAATACTTTGCGTGTAATATTGAGTCTCATTTTAACATTTAATTAATTAATTTTTTTTGTACCAAAAAAGGTAAATATAAGACTATTATTAATTTTTTAAAATAAATTTGTCATTAAATCTACCTTTTAGGTATAAAATTAATTATATTGATTATTGATGATTATGAAATAAACTTAAAGTTCGGGATATTAATCTATATTTAGGCTTTAATTTTTATACTAAAAAGGGTAAAATTATCATTATATTGATTATTGATGATTATGAAATAACAAGATTTTAATTAGTAGTAAATTTATACATTTTAAAATATTTATCATTATAGTGATTATTGATGATTTTTTAAGCCAAGCTTGTAATGTATTAAATTTATTTTAAAAAATTAATAATGGTCTTATATTTATCATTTTTGGTATAAAAAAATTATTTGAATAAATATTAAAATGAGACTCAATATTACACATAAGTATTTTTTAGTCACATGTCGCTCTCATGTCATCAATATTTTAACTGGTACTATGAATTAGACATAATCAAAAATAAAATTAAAAATTTAATCCCTTCATTAAAAAAATTAAGATAAGAATTTCTAAAATAATAAAAAAAAATTCAGGATATTAATTCATATTTAGGCTCAACATATAAAAGGAATAGGGAAAACCTAGCTCGAGGGAAGGGAATGACGAATCCTGCAATAGCTACCGTGAATCCCGACACAAAATCCCACCTTATACTACAAAAACATCTCCACACCCATCATTTCTCGTGTGTATTTTTTTTTAAAAAAATATTAATTTTATGGAACTAATATTTTTACAATAATTTTTGATAATTATGTATGTGGGATTCATTTTTTAACCATAAATTAATATTAATTTGAATAAAAAATAAATTTTATGTACAAAAATATCAAAAAATATTACTCCTTCCGTTTCTTAATATAAGTCGTTTTAGAAAAATATTTTTGTTCCTTAATATAAGTCGTTTGAGAATTTCAAGTAAGCATTAATTGCTTAGTTTCCAATATTACCCCAAGTATTAAATATAACTTTGGTTCTCTCACTATTTTTTGTCCAATAAATAATAATCTCTTCTTTTAATATAAGGACAATATAGATAATTAATATTATAATTATTGCTATTTAATCATTATCTTAATACTTATGCACAACTCTAAAATAACCTATATTAAAGAACGAAGGGAGCATAAAAATATGAGTTACCTAATTTTAACATTCATATAATTGGGAGTAACAGAGAGATTCTCTCTTTCCAATTTAGGAACATATTCGTTTACCTTTTTCATTGTATTCCTCATTTAAAGAAAGTCAGTTGTAGTGTGACTGCTGCTTATTTATAATTCCTTTTTTTTTCTTTTCTTTCTCTTGTACATTTCAAGCAATTATTTTCCAAAGTACAAGAAAAATGATTTTTTTTTAACGCCCCGTTAAGAAAAAAGTATGGGAACCGATATTTTCATATGTATTTTTAATATTTTTACATTATTTTTTCTCACATTAATATATAATGGGTCCCACCTTCAATTGAAAAGGAAACGCATGAAAATATTAAAAACACGTGAAAATAATGCTCCTCTAAAATATTTGTACAATTATAATGAATCATATAATCAATATTATCAAACTTTCATAACAACATCAAATAGTGTTGGTGAATTTTAAAATGGATGGAGGGAGGAGAAAGTAGGATGAGAGAAATATGATGAAGCAACTAAAAGTCATTTGTTTGTGAGTTTTTTCAAGGTAGGGACAAAAAAAAAAAGATAAAAAGGGAGGATGCAAATTTGAATTTCCTCCTAAAAATTTATTATAAATGGGCTTAATTTGATTTTTTTCAATCAAATTGACCATTTTATAATCAAAATTTATATTATTTTCTTGTAAATATAGGTGAAAAAACTATAACTATAACAAATTATGTCGAATTTACTATCAATTCCAATTTTCATAAGTTTGAAAATATAAATAAATATGTTTAATTTTTTTTTTTAAATTAGTCAATTTAACCAAAAAATCAAACTAAGTTAGTTTTTGAAAAACATAATGAGTAATATACTATTTTAAAAGTAAAATTTTCTTCTAAATCTCACAAACACGGGAAAAGAAATTTACTCATTTTTTTATCTCTTGTATTTCTTTCTTATCTTCTCAAACCCCAAAACACAAAGTAAATGTACAGATTGACTTGAAATGTGCCCGTGATTAAATTTAGCATAACCAAATGAAGAGAAAATTAGAATCACATGTTATTTTTTAGTTCTTTTTAATAATTAAATCTATAAACAAAAATTATAGTCCCTAATTTTTCATTAATAAATTACGACGTTACACTCCCTCCATTTTAAAACAAGAGTCTCATTTTACCTTTAAGATATCAATTAGTAGAATATTAAAATTTTAACTCGAAAGCAACAATCTTTTTTCCTATATTATTTTAAATAATTTATAATTAATTGTCGACGTCGGAAAATTTTTCTTTATTTGGAATTCCTCTTTTTAGTCTTTTTACCCTTTATATTTTGAAAGGGAGAGTTTGAAAAGAGTCCGAGACAAAATATCGACAATTTAAAAATTCAGAATCGCCAGTTGATAGTAGTGAAATGATTGTACTAACTCAACCGAATTTGTTATACAAAAATACACAATTATTAGACTCTATTTAACAGGCCTTGGAAATCGAGATTCATAAAGTTCAAGGTTTGATTAAGCGAGAGAAGGTGTTAGGCACCCCCGACTTCCGTGAAAACACGGTTACCGCGTCTTTTCAATTCCCTAGTTTATTTGAAGTGTGTGTGGTTAATTGAGTCTAAGTGCATTATTTGGAAGTAGTATTATGTCTCGTTTGCACCTATATACAAAGGGTTTGACTTGTATAAAAGTTCAATTTTAAGCAATATATGCATAAATGATGTTTTGAAAATAGGTTTTCAAACTCTTATGCTCACATAGTAATTGAGGTCTTTGATACTTTCATTTTATTCCGTATTCGGCTTGATTTGATTTTATTCTCGAGATGCGAAATATTTTCGACAAAATAATATACATACAAGTGTCGGGATCCTTATGGGCATGAAAGTCATCGAAAGATGTTCAAGCACCACACATATAATTTACAAGCTAACTATACAACTGAAAAAGGTCCATTATGAAAACTAGATCTAGATTCGTCAGCTGGATCTTAGATCTTGTGGCTCCTATGCCCCTTTGTATGTTACTGCAGTTTTTATTGTTGCCTCCAAGGATAATAATATTAGTAAAAATATATATTAATATTAGTATTAATATTAAATATTAATATAAATAATTTAATATTAATATTTAATTTCAATATTTATTAATATTAATATTAATATATTAATATTTCACCTCAACTTCAATATAAATATAAATATTAATATTAATATTTATTATTTAGTATTGATATTTAATATTTAATATTAATATTAATATTAATATTAATACTAATACTAATATTAATATATATTATTATTTTTATGACGATGATTCGGACCGTCGACATAGAATAAAAAATCGTGACTATAGCATGTATTTTTAAAAAATAAAAAATATGACAAGTATCTAGGTTAAGCTAATGGAAGTGAAGTGGCAAAGGTACAAATTCCACTACAAAAACACAGTTCCTCACCTAACACCTTAAATTGCCTTGATAGTTATTGGAGTGATAATTATTATTTATATATTAATATAATAAAAGATAAAAAAAAAAAAAAGTATCCTAATTAAATTTGATTTCATCAGGCACTAAAGAGATCTATCTATTCTAAACCCTATCCACTTAGAACTTCTATCGCACGTGCAATTATTTACTTTATTTTTTTTTCATAATAGATTCGCTGTAATTATACTTTTTAAAAATATTTAAATATAATCATCCGATGCATACAATATTCAGAAATCACGTGCACCGAACAAAACCCATATTAAACTACTTTATTCATCCCTTAATATAAGTAATTTTAAAAATATTTCTATATCTTAATATTTGTTATTTGAAAATTCAAATAAATATTAATTACTTAATTTTCAATATTACTTATTAAATATAATTTTTGATTCTCTAATTATTTTTGTCTAATAAATAATACTATTTTTTTTTCAATACTAAGACAATATAGATAATTGATATTATATTTAATATTGTATAATTATTTTTAAATATTTGTTCATAACTCTAAAACGACTTTATATTATTAAGAGAATCGAGAAAGTAGTTATCTATACCTCATTTTTTGAAAACTTAAATATTAATTATAATTTCTATAAAGTTGGATGAAGTGATATCACTGGCGGATCTATTTGGAGGGCAAATGGGATATTGCATATGCTCAAATTTTTTTATAGGTATAATGTGGAGTAAAAATAAAATTTAATAAATTTAAAGGGATAAATTTATAAAAAAATTAAACTTAGAAGGATAAAAAAAAACTTAAACTATTACAACTTTAAAAAAATTAAACACGCAATATATAATATATTTAAATTTTTATTCTTTATCTCGCTAAATTTCAGTATAAAAAAATTCGTCTCTATTGAGAATAGATCCTAGATGATCCGCCCATAATATATGATAATGTGTACTATATTCTAAATTTTACCCGGCTAGTAAAGTTTTAAGATACACATGCAATGCACTGAAAATAGGGGTAACCACCAATGCAACCCTAATCTATCCCACCAATTTTTTTTTTTTTTTTTTTTTTTTAGTTTTAATTACTAATAAAAAAGGATATAATATTTTTAATTCAAAAACATATAACTAAGTTTTTTAATCAAAATCATTGAATATTTAAACATAGTTTGTATGCTTTTTTATTTACTATTTTTGTACTTATATTATTACATTTTATTTTAGGGATACATTAATTTTATGGAATTAATATTTTCACAAATAAAAATATTAGTTCAACTATTTAATATTATTTTTATTTATGGAAATATCAATTTTCTAATTTTATCGTAACGTACATTCAATTATTGCATAATAAAAGATAGGTAAATTACTTACCATTAATATCTTACAACAAATTAAATAAATTTTTATTAATTATTATTCATACATTTTCTTTACTTCAAATTGATTTTAAATACATAATATTTATGTAATAATATAAGTAAATTAACTTCAATAATCAATATATAATTAAATTACATTAACAGTTGGATGTATTTGTAGAAGAAGGAACATCATATGTTAGAAGTATTCACAAATTTTATAATTCATTTTGTGCCAAATACTACACTAATTATATTTCTCACTTACTAAAAAAACGTATTTGTTAGTGTACGTATGCTTCCTTCTTTAAAATTATAAGATTAATTCTATTCAAGCAAATAAATATATTATTATATTAGAATTAATTTGATTCATTAAATTTTGGGAAATAATAAATATTAAAATTAGTAGTATTTTGTAGGTATATTTTTTTTATTGCATTACTGTTGGAAACTTGTGACTCATAATAATATAGAAGTCACTGAAGAAAGGCTAGTCGACCCCGCATGCAGTGTGTGTTTACTAATATGGTGGTGCGGGACGCTTATTTGGGTGAAAACTTGAAGTGTTAGGTAAGCCGGTCTTTGATATTCTTTGCGCCAGTAGCGAGTAGCGCCATAGTGTTGTGCCCTATGAATTTACAAGAAAGTCTTGGAATCGATTTATTTAGAGATTTTCGGTGTTGATTTTGGAAAGGTCATTATGGATAATTGATCATAATGTGAAGTAGGGTTAGAATAAGATTAGTGGATATAAATACTAACTATTTTAAATCTCTATCTAATCAAGGAATCATCAATAAACAACAAGCCGCCAGTGGAGTACTTAAATTGGGGAACCACGTAAATCTCTTGAGGAACCACGTAAATCTCATGTGGAACCACGTAAATCTCTTGTGTTATTCTTAATTCTCTATCGTTTGTGTACGTGTGTGTAATCCTATAACCTAAAACTAAATGAATCTAGATTAATTTTGAATTTAAAAATGACTCAAAGTGACTTTCAAAAATAAAGCTTAATTATTAATTATATAGTAAAGTATCTACTTTTTAATTTTTAAAATAAAAGATTTTATTTCGTAAATTATTGTACATAATTAGTTGAAGGTCTCAAATATTTCCTTAATTAATATTTAAAGATTTAAGTGGTAGGTTTTTGGATTATTTTGTTCTATTTATCATGGATTGAATTTTTTTTTTTATTTTAAAGACGTGATGAGGGTAACGATTAAATAATAATAATAATAATAATAATAATAATAAGTCTATTAGGTTTTGATTTGTTTTTTTATTTATAGAAGATGCTTAAAAGTATTATAATTTTAATTAAAAAACATATATATTTATTTGATTTGCTTTATATATATATATATATATATATATATATATATGTGTGTGTGTGTGTGTGTGTGTGTGTGTGTGTGGCGCACAAAATATAGTAAACAACACCCATTCTGGTCGTCAAATACACGTAGACAGAAAGCAAACTACAACTTCAATAATACAATTGTCAAGCAAAATACGACAATACATACTGTGAGTTTAAATACAAACATTGTCTTCTAGACAATATCCACACCCAAATAAGTCCTCATTACAATTATTCATACACTATTTTACAAAAATAGTGAGAACAGCTAAAACATCTTTCTAAAACCATCACTCTATATCCCAACTCGATCCTGCTATGTTCTCACCTCCTGAGAAAAAAATTTGAATAAAAAGGAAAAGGGTGAGCTCAACTAACCTAGTAAAGAATATTATGACTAAGATAATATACAACAAATTATCATTAGTCTTCAACAGAGAAAAATCTGATAGAATATAATAGACAACAAGTTTTAGATCAACAAATATAGCGGAAACAACAATCCATTAGTAGAGTCACGTAGAGAATGAATTCTACTATCTTCTAAGATTTAAGAGTCCATCATCAATATTTTATCCCTGTAACATCAATCAATATACATCTTTTAATCAAATATTCATCTTTGCACTACGTGCCAAAGATATTCATTTATTTCACCAAATTAGTCATGTTATCTCAACACTGCTCATCTTTTGCATTACGGCCAAAGATATTCATCATTTAATCATTCATCTTTGCACTACGGGCAAAGATATTTAGTAATATCATCATTTAGGATGAGGGATGATGAAAAATATTTTAAAGAAAAAACGAATCCAATGAAGACGGAAGAACAAATATAAGGATTCGTATAACAGTTTATCCAAGATCAATAATACTTCATAATAATCAATTGTGAAATGTAATTCAAAATAAAGATCAAAACATGGATACAATCAAATATAAGTAACCATAATAGACATCTTGGACAAAAAGAAGAAAATTTTATTTTTCGGTGAATAGTGTAAATGATTCATGAATAGTGACGTATACGTGAATAAAGGCCAGTATCGTGAATAAGAATCTCAAACACAAAAGTTTTAAATTTGATTAAAAGTTCACCAATATTTCTAAGATAATGATATTGAAGAAAATAATATCATTTAAAACGAAAATAACATTCCTTACCTCAAAATAATCAGTGCTTCGATCGGAATATCGGATGAAAGCAGAAGGAAACTTAGACCGAACAACAACTCTCAAAGTATCAAAATACTCACAAAAATACGCCGAGAATCTAG
Source organism: Panax quinquefolius (assembly GCA_020205615.1). Lineage (NCBI taxonomy): Eukaryota > Viridiplantae > Streptophyta > Magnoliopsida > Apiales > Araliaceae > Panax > Panax quinquefolius. The sequence continues at coordinate 35,556,627 of CM035161.1, read as the reverse complement.
AGAAAAGAAAACTTATTTACGGTGTGATTTTCAATTCTAACCTAAGCGTCTATTTATAGGAAAATGCTTAGAAACATATAGGAGACTAAAATAATAAAATATTATTATTTTAAACCAAAATTCTACGATACACCTCAATTGATTCAAAGCATGCCACCATCATGGAAAAAATAGCGACGTGTGTATTCAACACCAACCAAAAGTGGGTCCCACCCATAAATTTAATAAAATTATTTTATTTTTTCAAACTTCAATAATTCATAGAAAATAGCCCGCTTATCGGAAAAATACGAATTTTATGTCCATTCTTTGAAATCAATTCTCTACAACTTTGTCGCTTTGAGTTTTCCAAATTCTAAATGTAAAATATCCAAAATTCACAAACGGGTGATTTTAATACTTCCCTTCCGACAAAAAATACCGATAAAACACCTCAGCATTAATTCCTTCATTTATAACCACATAAAATAAATAAATCCATCATTTATATCCACATCAAATAAATATTTCCTTATCATATAAATCAATAATTAATTATTCACAAATAATATTACAGAATCACACTTATGACAACTAGGCAGTTCCCAGGAAAGAGGGGGCTTTCTAATAAGGATTTCTCTTTATTGGCACGCAATTAGGTGACCAAACCTCTCCTTAGACATAACTTTCTAGACATTGCCAATAATGTTATCTAATAATATTATTCAAATAATATGAATTATTGATATGATAATTAGAAATACTGTGCAGTGACAATTATTAAAACAATAATAATATAAACTATCAACGCAACAATTATTGAATCAATAAAATAAAATATTGAACAGTAACAACTCTAACAATTATTGAGTAGTGTCTTCTTACGTACGAATCAATAATTCAACAATCTTGTGCAACCACGCCAGACATCAGTATTTTGACCACCGTAACCCAACAAAGGTTAATTCAGAACAATTACGTCGTTATTCATAAAAACTCATACTTTGTCGTTTTCTTCATCCGACGGTTGTTCCATTATGGGGCCCACAATTGACTGCGCCGTCGTACGGATATTTCTAACAAAAAGAATATTCCACGACCAAACGAATATTCCTCGACAGAAATGAATATTTTACAACCACTTGCTTATTTTGTAAAATTTGCACATTTCACCCGTAATCAAAGCATTATATCAAATTAACCCTTATTAATTTAGAATAATGAATAGAGGAAAATTTAATTTTATTTATAATAAGTTGGGGTCTTACAGTAACTGTTCTAATGGATTGTTGTTTCCGCTGGATTGACTCTTCTAATGGATTGTTGTTTCCGCTGGATTGTCTGTCACAGCCAAGCAGTTCAAGGAGTTGGGACCACCAGATTTCTGGGGAAAACCCGATCCGATTAAGGCGGAAACATGGGTCAAGCAAATTACCAAGATATTTGATGTCTTGGGATGCACGGAGGAACAAAAGGTTCCATTCGCCACCTTTATGTTCCGTGGAGAGCGATTCTTGGTGGGAATCGTGAAGCGTACTGACCAAATTTTCAACATGTCTTGGGAAAGATTTGAGAAATAGTTCAATGACAAGTACTTTCCTGAAAGTATTCGTCATATGAAAGAGGTAGAGTTTATTAGACTGGAACAGAACAACATGACGGTGTCTCAATACAAGGCGAAGTTCGTGGAGTTATCCAGGTTTGCACCTCATTTGGTAGAAAATGAGGAACGTATGACGCGAATGTTTCTGAGAGGTCTAAAACCCGAGATTCGTCAATACCTTATCTCTCATAAATTTTCTATGTATTCAGATGTTGTCATCAGGGCTCAATTATTAGAGCGAGATGGTGAGTATACTCAACCGAGGGACCAAAACTAGGGTCATACCAGTGACAACAATCATCAGAGTGATGATAACCAACGAGGAAGGAAAAATACGGACAAAGGAGGTAACCACTCGGGTGGTAATCATGGCCATGATAATAGGAGAGGTGAGTCAAGTGAAAATTTTAGAAAGAGGAGATTCAACAATGATGGGAAGACATCAAAGACCAAAGACCAAAGACCAAAGACCAACAACAAATTCTAGGGGAGGAGATCGACCGCCAGTTAGATGTTACAAATCCAGAAAAAAGGGACATATTAGCCCAAATGTCCACAACAATCCAAGGTATGTTATAATTGTGGAAAGGAAAGACATATTGCTCGAGATTGTACTATAGCAAAACCAAGTTCAGCAGGGATGGTGACTCCAAAGGCTGTCCCGGATAAGTCAAAATCAGCGATTCCTGGAAGAGCGTTTGTCGTAACTGGCTAAAACGTGAGGAACCCGAACGAGGTGATCACAGGTAAGCTAATCTTGAATTCTTGCGAAGTTTATACCTTACTAGATACCGATTCTACCCATTCTTTTATCTCTCCTACTTGTGCTCAACGTTTAAACTTGACTCTGGGGAAATTGGACTTTAACTTATCTGTTGAAACTCCGTTGGGTAAAACCTTCGTTACATCTATAGTTTATAAATCTTGTTTGATCCAAGTTGGCACTATCACATTACCTGTTGATCTTATCTCTTTAAAGATACTTGTTTTTGATGTGATTTTAGGAATTGATTGGTTAACCACTCATCATGCCAAAATTGATTATTTTTCGTAAAGTTGTTAGTTTTCATATTCCTAACCAATCTGTCATACGGATTCAAACAACTAAACCACTAAAATCAGCCACTGTCATATCAAGCCACAAAGCTATTCGTTTATTGAAAAACGGATGCCAAACTTTCTTAGCCCATGTTATGGATTTGAATAAAGACAAGTCAGATTTGGATAATATTTCTGTTGTTAGAGAATTTCCTAATGTATTTCCTGAAGAACTTCCCGGTCTACCCCCAGAACGTGATGTTAAATTCTTTATTGATCTTGAACCGGGTACAAAACCCATTTCTAAAATCCCATATCGAATGGCTCCTATTGAACTTCAGGAGTTAAAAGTCCAACTGCAGGAGTTATTAGATATTGGTTTCATTCGTCCTAATACATCTCCTTGGGGTGCTCCTATTTTTTCGTAAAGAAAAAAGATGGGAGTATGCGACTTTGTATTGACTACCGAGAATTAAACCATGTCACCATCAAGAATAGGTATCCCCTACCTCGCATTGATGACCTGTTCGACCAGTTACAAGGAGCACAATTCTTTTCAAAGATCGATCTTCGTTCTGAATATCATCAGCTGAGGATATTACAAAGACTGCCTTCAGAACTCGGTACGGGCATTATGAATTCTTTGTTATGTCTTTTGGATTGACTAATGCTCCTGCTGCTTTCATGGATATGATGAACCGTGTATTCAAGGAATATTTGGATCAGTTCGTTGTTGTCTTTATTGATGACATCCTCATCTATTCCAAAAGCCGTGAAGATCATGAGCATCATTTGAAGCTAATACTTGAAAGGCTTCGTGAAAACAAGCTATATGCCAAGCTGAAGAAATGCAAGTTCTGGCTTGAGGAAGTAGCATTCCTTGGGCACGTGGTGTCAAGTCATGGAGTATCTGTTGACCCGTGAAAGATTGAAGCAATACAAAGTTGGAGCAACAAAATCGGTGACCGAAGTCGCGTAGCTTTCGGGCTTAATTTGTTTATTATCGGAGATTCGTGGAAGGATTTTCTCGAATCGCTATCTCAGCTAACTCAGTTGACTCGGAAGGATACAAAATTTGTATGGAGCGAGGAATGCGAGAAGAGTTTCCAAGAGCTCGAGAGAGACTCATTTTGGCACTGTTCGCAATACCATCCGGTTCGGATGGATTTGTTATCTACATGATGCTTGAGCAAAGGGTTAGGATGTGTTCTCATGCAACATGGGAAAAGTCATAGTTTATGCCTCGCGACAACTCAAAGAATATGAGAGGAATTATCCTACTACTCATGATCCGGAGTTAGCGGCCCGATCGTTTTCAGCGTTGAAGATATGGAGACACTACTTGTATATGGGGAGAAAGTGGAGATTTATACGGACCATAAAAGCCTCAAATATTTCTTCACCCAAAAGAACTCAACATGCGGCACGCGACATTGGCTTGAGCTATTGAAAGATTACGATCACACTATTCAATATCATCTTGAAAAAGCGAACGTAATAGTTGACGCGTTGAGTGAAGATCATATGCAAGACGAGTGCGATATTGTCAACGCAAAGGCCCATTTTATATGACTTGCAAAGGATGGAGATAGAGTTAAAGACTCCGTGGACCCACGTGATGATGGCGAATATACCGAGTAGAACCACTTTAATCGATAAAATTAAAAGTCGCTTCAAGCTACGGACACAGAAGGCGATCGCGTCAAGAAGAAAGTGCAAGGAGTTATTCTAGAAGCAAGAATCGATGAAGAAGGAATATTTCGAGTCAAATCTAGACTTTGTGTTCCTAACGATTCTGACTTGAAGCGTAGAATCATGAGGGAGGCACACAACACCCCGTTTGCAATCCATCTTGGGAGTACCAAAATGTATCATGATATTCGACATATATTTTGGTGGAACAATATGAAGAGAGAGATCACGGAGTTTATCTCGCGGAGTTTATGGGTCCCACCCATAAATTTAATAAAAATTATTTTATTTTCCAAAACATCAATAATTCATAGAAAATAGCCCGTTTATCAGAAAAATACGAATTTTATGTCCATTCTGCCTGAAATCGAATTCTCTACAACTTTATAGCTTTGAGTTTTTCCAAATTCCAAACAAAAAATATTAAAATCCACAAACCAAGTGATTTTAATACTTCCTTCCGGCTAAAAATAAATCTTGATAAAACAATTTCAAAGATTAATTCCTTCATTTATAACCACATAAAATAAATAAATCCATCATTTATATCCACATCAAATAAATATTTCCTTATCATATAAATCAAAATTAATTATTCACAAATAATATTACGTAATCACACTTATGACAACTGGATAGCTTCCGGAAAGAGGGGGCTTTCCAATAAGGATTTCTCTTTACTGGCGCGTAATTAGGTGACCAAACCTCTCCTTAGACAGAACTTTCTAGACATTATCAATAATGTTATCTAATAATATTATTCAAATAATATGAATTATTGATATGATAATGGAAAATATTGTGCAGTGACAATTATTAAAACAACAATAATATAAACTATCAACGCAACAATTATTGAATCAATAAAATAAAATATTGAATAAGAACTCATCGTAATAATTATCGAGTAGTGCATTCTTACGTCTTAATCAATAATTCAACAATACTCTACAACCACGCCAGATTATCAGTATTTTAACCACCGTAACCCAATGTTAATTCAGTAATAATTACGTCGTTATTCATAAAAACTCATACTTTATCGCTTTCTTCATCCGAGCGGTTATTACATTATGGGGCCCACAATTGATTGATCGCTACGTTCGAGCGGATATTCCCGACAAAAAGAATATTCCACGACCAAACGAATATTCCTCGTCAGAAATGAATATTTTACAACCACTTGCTTATTTTGCAAAATTTGCACATTTCACCCATAACCAAAGCATTATATCAAATTAACCCTTATTAATTTAGAATACTGAATAAAGGAAAATTCAATTTTATTTATAATAAGTTGGGGTCTTACAACCTCCCCTCCTTATAAAATTTCGTCCTCGAAATTGACGTACGTACCTGGTATTTCGAACAGGTGAGGGTACCTCGCTTTCATTTCCGATTCCTACTCCCAGGTCATTTCTTCAATAGCATGGTTCCTCCACAAAATCTTAACTTGTGGTATAACCTTGGTGCGTAAGATATACTCTTTCCTATCCAAGATCTTAACAGGTACCTCCTCGTACGTTAAATCTTCGGCTATCTCGTCTGGTTCTAACTCAATAATGTGGTTCGGGTCTTTCATATATTTACGAAGCATAGATATATGAAAAACATTATGAACACGAGACATGTTTGGAGGTAATGCGCGTCTATAGGCCACATTTCCTATTCGGTCAAGAATCTCAAATGGACCAACAAATCTTGGATTGAGCTTTCCCCTCTTCCAAATCTTGTAACTCCCTTCCATTGAGCAATACGTAACAGTACATGATCCCCAATATTAAACTCCACGTCCTTTCGATGAAGATCAGCATAACTCTTTTGTCGATCGTGTGAGGTTTGAATATGTTGTCGAATCATTTGGATCTTTTCTGTAGTCATGCATACTAATTCTGGTCCTAACAACGTTGCTTCTCCCACCTCGTCCCAGCATACTGGAGAACGACACTTTCGTCCATACAACGCCTCAAATGGAGCCATGTCTGTACTTGCTTGATAACTGTTGTTGTAGGAGAATTCCACCAGTGGCAAGTACTTATCCCAACTTCCTTTGAAATCTAGAATACAGAGTCTTAATAGATCTTCAAGGGTTTGAATAGTCCTCTCTGATTGTCTGTCCGTTTGAGGATGATATGCTTAACTGAATCGTAAATCCGTGCCCATAGCTTTCTGCAAGCTAACCCAAAATCTTGAAGTGAATCTTGGGTCACGATCCGAAACTATGGATACTGGTATGCCATGCAATCTCACAATCTTATTCACGTACATACGAGCAAGACTTCAAGAGAACAAGTTTCTCGTATCGGTAAGAAATGAGCAGACTTGGTTAATCTATCAACAATAACCCAAATCGCATCTATGCCTTGAGAAACTTTGGGAAGACCGGTAACGAAATCCATGGTAATGTGTTCCCACTTCCATTCCGGAATCTCAAGTGGTTGCAATGGACCTTTTGGCACTTGATGCTCCGCCTTTACTCGCTGACAAGTTAAACACCTCGAGATAAACCCGCGATCTCTCTCTTCATATTGTTCCACCAAAATATATGTCGAATATCATGATACATTTTGGTACTCCCAAGATGGATTGCAAACGGGGTGTTGTGTGCCCCCCTCATGATTCTACGCTTCAAGTCAGAATCGTTAGGAACGCAAAGTCTAGAGTTGACTCGAAGTATTCCTTCTTCATCGATTCTTGCTTCTGAAATAACTCCTTCTTGCACTTTCTTCTTCAGACGCGTTTCTGTGTCCGTAGCTTGAGCGACTTTAATTTTATCGATTAAAGTCGGTTCTACTCAGTATATTCGCCATCATCACGTGGGTCCCCTGAGTCTTTAACTCTATCTCCATCCTTTGCAAGTCATATAAAATGGGCCTTTGTGTTGACAATATCGCACTTTCGTATTGCATATGATCTTCACTCAATCGCGACTACTATTACGCTTTTTCAAGATGATATTGAATAGTGTGATCGTAATCTTTCAATAGCTCAAGCCAACGTCGTTCTTTCATGTTGTTGAGTTCTTTTTTGGGTGAAGAAATATTTGAGGCTTTTATGGTCCGTATAAATCTCCACTTTCTCCCCATACAAGTAGTGTCTCCATATCTTCAACGCTGCAACGATCAACCGCTAACTCCGGATCATGAGTAGGATAATTCCTTTCATATTCTTTGAGTTGTCATGCGGCATAAACTATGACTTTCCCATGTTGCATGAGAACACATCCTAACCCTTTGCACAAGCATCATCATAGATAACAAATCCATCCGAACCGGATGGTATTGCGAGCAGTCTCAAAATGAGTCTCCTCTTGAGCTCTTGGAAACTCTTCTCGTATTCCTCGCTCCATACAAATTTTGTATCCTTCCGAGTCAACTGAAGTAATCTGAGTAGCGATTCGAGAAAATCCTTCCACGAATCTCCGATAATAACCAAATTAAGCCCGAAAGCTACGCGACTTTGTCCACCGATTTCGGTTGCTCCCAACTTTGTATTGCTTCAATCTTTGCCGGGTCAATAGATACTCCATGAATTGACACCACGTGCCCAAGGAATGCTACTTCCTCAAGCCAGAACTTGCATTTATTCAGCTTGGCATATAGCTTGTTTTCACGAAGCCTTTCAAGTATTAGCTTCAAATGGTGCTCATGATCTTCACGGCTTTTGGAATAGATGAGGATGTCATCAATAAAGACAACAACGAACTAATCCAAATATTCCTTGAATACACGGTTCATCATATCCATGAAAGCAGCAGGAGCATTAGTCAATCCAAAAGACATAACTAAGAATTCATAATGCCCGCATCTGAGGAGTTCAAGGCGCCTTTGGAATATCCTCGCTTTTAATCTTCAATTGATGATATTCGTAATCGAAGATCGATCTTTGAAAAGAATTGTGCTCCTTGTAACTGGTCGAACAGGTCATCAATGCGAAGTAGGGGATACCTATTTTTGATGGTGACATGGTTTAATTCTCGGTAGTCAATACAAAGTCGCATACTCCCGTCTTTTTTCTTTACGAAAAAAATAGGAGCACCCCAAGGAGATGTATTAGGACGAATGAAACCAATGTCTAATAACTCCTGCAGTTGGACTTTTAACTCCCGAAGTTCAATAGGAGCCATTCGATATGGGGTTTTAGAAATGGGTTTTGTACCCGGTTCAAGATCAATAAAGAATTTAACATCGCGTTACGAGGTAGACCGGAAGTTCTTCAGAAATACATTAGGAAATTCTCTAACAATGTAAATATTATCCAAATCGACTTGTCTTTATTCAAATCCATAACATGGGCTAAGAAAGCTTGGCATCCGCTTTTCAATAAAACGAATAGCTTTGTGGCTTGATATGATGGCAATGATCGATTTTAGTGGTTTAGTTGTTTGAATCATGTATGACAGTTGGTTAGAATATGAAAAGTAAATAACCTTACGAAAATAATCAATTTTGGCATGATGAGTGGTTAACCAATCAATTCCTAAAATCACATCAAAAACAAGTATCTTTAAAGAGATAAGATCAACAGGTAATGTGATAGTGCCAACTTGGATAAAAAAAGATTTATAAACTATAGATGTAACGAAGGTTTTACCCAACGGAGTTTTAACAGATAAGTTAAAGTCCAATTTCCCCAGAGTCAAGTTTAAACGTTGAACACAAGTAGGAGAGATAAAAGAATGGGTAGAATCGGTATCTAGTAAGGTATAAACTTCGCAAGAATTCAAGATTAGCTTACCTGTGATCACCTCGTTCGGGTTCCTCACGTTTTAGCCAGTTACGACAAACGCTCTTCCAGGAATCGTTGATTTTGACTTATCCGGGACAGCCTTTGGAGTCACCATCCCTGCTAAACTTGGTTTTGCTATAGTACAATCTCGAGCAATATGTCCTTCCTTTCCACAATTATAACATACCTTGGATTGTTGTGGACATTTGGGCTGATATGTCCCATTTTTCCGCATTTGTAACATCTAACTGGCGGTCGATCTCCTCCCCTAGAATTTGTTGTTGGTGCTGGTGCTGGTGCTGATGTCTTCCCATCATTGTTGAATCTCCTCTTTCTGAAATTTTCACTTGACTCACCTCTCCTATTATCATGGCCATGATTACCACCCGAGTGGTTACCTCCTTTGTCCGTATTTTTCCTTCCTCGTTGGTTATCATCACTCTGATGACTGTTGTCACTGGTATGACCCTGGTTGTGGTCCCTCGGTTGAGTATACTCACCATCTCGCTTTAATAATTGAGCCATATTGACAACATCTGAATACATAGAAAATTTATGAGAGATAAGGTATTGACAAATCTCGGGTTTTAGACCTCTCAGAAACATTCGCGTCATACGTTCCTCATTTTCTACCAAATGAGGTCCAAACCTGGATAACTCCACGAACTTTGCCTTGTATTGAGACACCGTCATGTTGTTCTGTTCCAGTCTAATAAACTCTACCTCCTTCATATGACGAATACTTTCAGAAAAGTACTTGTCATTGAACTATTTCTCAAATCTTTCCCAAGACATGTTGAAAAGGTACCGGTCAGTACGCTTCACGATTCCCACCAATCTCCTCTCCACGAAACATAAAGGTGGCGAATGGAACCTTTTGTTCCTCCGTGCATCCCAAGACATCGAATATCTTGGTAATTTGTTTGACCCATGTTTCCGCCTTTAATCGGATCGGGTTTTCCCGTAAATCTGTGGTCCCAACTCCTTGAATCGCTCATTGCGATGTATAATCCAAATGAAATAACAATCCATTAGAAGAGTCAATCCAATGGAAACAACAATCCATTGTAATGATTCTTTCGAAGACCCCAACTTATTATAAATAAAATTGAATTTTTCTTTATTCATTATTCTAAATTAATAAGGGTTAATTTGATAAAATGCTTTGGTTATGGGTGAAATGTGCAAATTTTATAAAATAAGCAAGTGGTTGTAAAATATTCATTTATGTCGAGGAATATTCGTTTGGTCGTGGAATATTCTTTTTGTCAGAAATATCCGTACGACGGCGCAGTCAATTGTGGGCCCCATAATGGAACAACCGTCGGATGAAAAAAATGACAAAGTATGAGTTTTTATGAATAACGACGTAATTGTTACTGCTAAACCTTTGTTGGGTTACTCGGTGGTTAAAATACGATGTCTGGCGTGGCAAGCATTGATTGTTGAATTATTGATTCGTACGTAAGAAGACACTACTCAATAATTGTTAGAGTTGTTACTGTTCAATATTTTATTTTATTGATTCAATAATTGTTGCGTTGATAGTTTATATTATTATTGTTTTAATAATTGTCACTGCACAGTATTTTCTATTATCATATCAATAATTCATATTATTTGAATAATATTATTAGATAGCATTATTGGCAATGTCTAGAAAGTTCTGTCTAAGGAGAGGTTTGGTCACCTAATTGCGTACCAATAAAGAGAAATCCTTATTAGAAAGCCCCCTCTTTCCTGGGAACTGCCTAGTTGTCATAAGTGTGATTCTGTAATATTATTTGTGAATAATTAATTATTGATTTATATGATAAGGAAATATTTATTTGATGTGGATATAAATGATGGATTTATTTATTTTATGTGGTTATAAATGAAGGAATTAATGCTGAGGTGTTTTATCAGTATTTTGTCAGAAGGGAAGCATTAAAAATCACCCGTTTGTGAATTTTGGATATTTTCTGTTTAGAATTTGGAAAAACTCAAAGCGACAAAGTTGTAGAGAATTCGATTTCAGGCAGAATGGACATAAAATTCGTATTTTTCTGATAAACGGGCTATTTTCTATGAATTATTGAAGTTTCAAAAATAAAATAATTTTTATTAAATTTATGGGTGGGACCCACTTTTTGGTTGGTGTTGAATACACATATGCTGCTATTTTTTTCCATGATGGCTGGCATGCTTTGAATCAATTGAGGTGTACATAGAATTTTGGTTTAAAATAATAATATTTTATTATTTTAGTCTCCTATGGCGTTCTAGCATTTTCCTATAAATAAACGCTTAGGTTAGAATTGAAAATCACACCAGAAATAAGTTTTCTTTCTCTCTAGATTCTCGAGCGTATTTTTTGTGAATATTTTGATACTTTGAGAGTTCTTTGTTAGGTTCAAGTTTCCTTCGACTTCTGTCCGATATTCCGATCGGAAATCTGTTATTTTGAGGTAAGGGATGTTATTTTCGCCTTTAAATGATATTATTTTCTTTAATATCATTACGCCAAAATATTGGTGAACTTTTTAATCAAATTTAAAACTTTTTGTGTTGGAGTTACTATTCACGTATACGGCACTATTCACGAATACAACACTATTCACCGAAAAATAAAATTTTCTTCTTTTTGTCCAAGATGTCTACATGGTTACTATCTTTGATTGTATCCATGTTTTGCTCTTTATTTTGAATTCTGTTTCACAAATGGTTATTATGAAGTATTATTGATCTTGGATAAACTGTTATACGAATCCCTAATATTTGTTCTTCTGTCTCACTGGATTCGTTTTCTTTTAAATATTTTTCATCATCCTCAGTCCTAAATGATGATATTACTGAATATCTTTGGCCTATAGTGCAAAGATGAATGATTAAATGATGAATATCTTTGGCGCATGAGTAAAGATGAACAGTGTTGAGATTTAATACATGACCAACCCATGAAATAAATGAATATCTTTACCTTTTGTAGTGCAAAGATGAATATTTGATTAAAAGATGTATATTGATTGATGTTACGAGGATAAAATATTGATGATGGACTCTTAAATCTTAGAAGATAATAGAATTCATTCTCATACGACTCTTCTAATGGATTATTGTTTCTACTTGTATTTGTTGATCTAAAACTTTGGTTTCTATTATATTCTATCGATTTTTCCACAAAGACTAATGATAATTTGTTATATATTATCTTAGTCATAATATTCTTTACTTTGGCTTTAGTTGAGCTCACCATTCTTTTCCTTTTTGTTCCATTTTTCTTCCTCGGAGGTGAGAACATGTTATGAGGATCGAGTCGGGGTATGGAGTGATGGTTCAGAAAGATGTTTTAGTTGTCCTTACTATTTTTTGTAAAATAGTGTATAATAATTGTAATGAGGGCTTATTTGGGTATGGATATTATCGCAGAAAGACAATATTTGTATTTAAACTCACAGATGTGTTATCAGTCGATTTTGCATTTACACAATTGTATTATTGAAGTTGTAGTTTACTTTCTGTACAATGTATTTGGCGACTCAGAATGGGTGTTGTATACCTATTTTGGAGGCGTCACAGTTACCATATATAACAACGTAAAAAACATATTTGAAATAATTTTTCTTTTAATATATAAAGAGGAATGATCCATAGTAAGATGGACAAATACCATCACTAACGTACGATACAAAAATAAACGGTCGAGATTAGCGGATGGTGGAAATTTTTTAATTAAATTTGTTTATCATCCACTACTAATAATAGCAGATGTAATTCCGTCATCCACTATCTGTCGTTCGCTACTATTAATTACTAGTGGATGATGCCTTTAAAGTTTTAATTTAGATCGTTGAATGATATATTGAACGTTAATAATGGTGTACCCTACTATAATTAATTTGTTTTTTATATATAAAATGTCATTTTATATAGAAAAATTTAATTTTGAAATTGGTGAGCAATAATGAACATAAGAGAATGAATGTTTATGTAGTGGGGACCAAGATGGTTGTGATCATAATGAGAAGCACAATTAAGCAAGCGAGCATGTGCTCTGTAGTCCCCCTAGGTAGGAAGAATCTTGTTTATAGGAAGAATCTTGTTTTAATTTGTGGGATATATTAATGTACACATTCAAATTATACAATTTTTTTTATTGACAAAACCCTAAAATAAGAACAAAATAAATTCTTATTAATATGTGAATCGATTTACAAAAATACAAGAATCAAAGTAATACCTTCTTCCGTCCTAAATTAAAACTCAATACTCAAGAACATAAAATTTCTAAAAAATAAACAAAAATATACAACTACGTATTTTTACAATACGAACAACGAAAAAGGAGGCCGACCTGATAACCCCACACCTAAATTTCAATTAATTTGTCTTTACCGATTAATATCAATTAAATCTCCTCCCTCCACGGAAAAATCATGAAAAAAAACTATGTAAAATGAGAAAATCTCAAACTATGAGAAGAAAGATTCAATAAATTGAAAAAAAATCCAAATTAGAAGAAATAAAATTCCATAAAAAAAGAAAATAAAAACAATTAACTATTTATAAAATTCCTAATTTGCGATGGAATTCCGTCTCAAAATCTACAAGATACCACCATCTCTCCACTCACCAATTAATATTACTACACGACAAAGTTGATTCCTTTTCGTTTTCGGCCCAACACTAAGATTCCATTTTTCCCACACAAACCCAATTATTTTCAATTATGCACACGTATTAAAAAAATGATCGTATAATAATAAATAATAATATTAATTATTTATATTGCCTTTTATCTTTAAAAAATATTATTTATTAGATAAAAATAATAAAAAATCGAAGTTATATTTAATATTTAAGGGCAATATTAAAAATTAAATAATTAATATTTATTTGAAATTCTCAAACGAAACATATTAAGGAACAAAAATACTATTCTAAAACGATTTTTATTCATGGAAGGAGGGAGTACCTTTTTTTCATATCCTAAGAGCACGCATTTAATATTTTTATTAATGTTACGTAATGTCTTATTTTTTAACGAAAAAATGTCAAATTTTATAATAACATGCGCAGATTTTATATACTCTCTCCGTCCCATAATATATAACGTTTTAGATGATTTTATTTTTTCAAAATTATTTGACGTTTTATATAATTTAAGAGAATTAATTACAATCTTTTCAAAATTACCTCTCATTGGAAAATGTTACATATGAGAGAGATGTGAGATAAATATATGATAAAAGATATTATAATCAATTAATATTATATTTAATACTATACAATCATATCTCATAATTTCATGCAAAATTATAAAATGTCATATATTATAAAAAGGAGGAAGTATTATATATATATATATATATATATATATATATATATTAAGACTTCTGGTCAATAAAGTTTGGAGGAAAAAAATAGAAACTTTTTTTTATTGAGAATTGACTAAGGTTTTAGATAATTGTGCATTTCCTTTTTTATTTTTTTTTGTCCATGTTTTGATGGGTAAGTTAGAGGCGGATTTCTTCAAGTTGCCTTCTCTTTTTGATTGCTTGTTTTGTATGGCTATGCGTATATAAACAAAATAGTGCTCATGACCCACCTATAATCATCATTCACAAGAGTACTATATTATATAATCCCTGCCTTCCAAAAGTTAAAGATTCATTTTCTCTTTTAATTAATTTTAAATTAGATATTAATTAGAACTATAAAGTATAAAGTGATAATATTCAAAAATGAACTATTTAGGATTAATATTTTATCAAATAATTCAACTAATTACTATTTAACACTAGCCTAATTATAAATAATAAATATTACATGTCTTAAATTTTGTGTAATGAATTAATATAATTTTTGTGTCACTATTAATACAAGATTCTCATTAATTATACAATTAATATTTTTATTTGAACAAGAATTAACGTTATGCATTACAGGTATGAAATTTTTTGTGTCACTATTACAGCTATGAAATTCAAAACTGAGAGCTCAAAAACATTGTTTTACATCAAAGTAATTCAGTAATTAAAACTATCAGTTAAACTCACGTCGACAACAAAGTTTGGGCGGTAAATAAGAGTGTAAATGAACTGAATCAAGCAGAGTATTGAGTTATTCAGATTTGATTCACAAAATTTATCGAGTATAAAATAAGCTTTGATTGAAGCTCGTTTAGCTAGCGAGTCGAGCACGATCTCGAATCGAGACCGAACAGTTTGAACTTTTCGAACGAATATGATCCGAATATTGTTGAGAAACGGATGGATATGAATGAGATGGATATGAATGAGAAATTGATGGCCTACTTTATGAAGGCTTAATGGACATCAATGATGGAATTAATTGGATATTTGGCAGTTACGAACTCAACTCTTGTTATAAGATTATTCTCCCAGGATGTAGAAGGTGTGGATTTTTGGGGAAAATAGTGGAAAAAAAAATAAAATATTAAGGCCTTCTTCTTTGTTCTTCCTTTCTACTCGGTGATAATCTTTCTACACACGGTAGAGTTTGCTTCAGAGCATTGTTGTATCCTGAGAGACAATTTATCCTGCCACGGCCAAATATTATCTTAAGGAAACTGTTCTTACAGGTCTCAAAGCTACAATCTAGTCTGTTCAACATCCATTGTATTAAGGTTAAATTTGTTTTATTTTTATTTTGGGTTTTACTTTAATATCAATATAGAATTCTTTTCCGAATTTTATTGTAATTTCGCTCGCAAAAAAGATTATTACTAACGTGGCTAACAATCTTAAGACAATATTTCTGGTTTGGTTAATCTTTTTTAAGTTGCAGATTATACCTTTGCTTTGGAATACCTTGACTTCGTTTTCTTATTTGGATTGTTCTTGGTTAATACTCACTTGGACCGTTCTGGAATATTTAAATAATAATATGTTTCTTATTCAAAACAGTTGTTGTTTGCTATTTTTTTATAGACTAACTTAGTCTGTTTGTATTTTCAGAATGAATATTATTCCTGAGAATAAAATTGTTCCAACTGGTCCACAGAATAATCTAGGTTCTGGTTCACAGAATGGCACCGATGGACAAAACGTATCTGGTTCACAGAACATTGGTTCTGGTCCTCTATACGGGTATGGTTTCCAGATTGCAGCTCCCCGCCAAACCATACCTGTCAATCACAGCGAAAAACCAGAAAAAATCACTGGTGTGAATTTTAAGACTTGGCAAATGTAAGATTTGCTTTACCTTACTATCTTTGAATTTGGCTAATTGCTTGAAGGATGATCCTCCTGTTATCAGAGATGATGAGTTGGATAATGTCACCGCCTACAATGCAATTGAGGCATGGAAACAATCTGATTTCCTTTGCCGTAACTATATTTTGAACGGTCTAACTGATGCACTTTATAGTGTATAAAGTATTAAGACAACGGCAAAGGAACTTTGGGAATCCTTGGACTGAAAATACAGATCATAAGATGTTGGCGCTAAGAAATTTTTAGTGAGCCAATTCCTGAATTTCCAAATGGTTGATTCCAAAACTGTTGTGAATCAAGTTCAAGAACTCCAAATGATTATCCATGGGATTCATGTTTGACGTATAGTAATTAGTGAATCTTTCCAAGTGGCTTGTATTATTGAAAAGTTACCGCCTGGTTGGAAAGACTTCAAAAATTACCTTAAGCATAAGCGAAAGGAGATGACAGTTGAAGATCTAATTGTTAGACTTTGTATTGAGGAAGACAACAAAGGCTCAGAGAAGAAGTTCTCCAACGTTGCCCACCAGTCTGAGGCTAGGGTGAATGTGGTGGAGGTTAATAAAGAATCCAAGAAAGGCAAAAAGCCTCAATCTGGGTCCAAATTGGGTCCTAAGGGTGGCATTTCTAAGAAACCAAAATTTAATGGAAAATGCTACAATTGCAACAAGGCGGGGCACAAGTCCTCTGAATGTAGGCTGCCTAGAAAGTTGAAGCCTAATGAAGCACATGTTGTGGAAGAAATTGCTAGAGAAGTGTCTGACATCAACTTATGTGCTGTGATTTCTGAAGTGAACCTCGTTGACTCAAATCCAAGGGAATGGTGGCTGGATACCGGTGCCACACGTCATGTCTATTGTGACAAAGATTCCTTTGCTGAACTGGTTCCCAGCAAGAATGGGGAGAAGCTCTACATGGGCAATGCTGCAACTTTCAAGATCAAGGGAAATGGTACTGTAATTCTGAAGATGACTTCGGGAAAAGAATTGACTCTGAAGAATGTTTTGTATGTTCCTGAAATTAGAAAGAATCTTGTATCTGGTAGCCTCCTAAGCACTCATGGTTTTAGGATGGTATTTGAATCGGACAAGTTTGTTTTGTCAAAAGGGGGAATGTATGTGGGAAAGGGGTATGTTTGTAATGGCATGTGGAAAATTAATGCCATCTCTAGTAAATCCAATGCAATGATTAATAAGAAGAAGAATAATAATTCTTCTGCTTATATCATTTAGTCACTTAATTTATGGCATGGTAGACTTAGACATGTAATTTATGATACCCTACGTAGGTTAATTAATTTACAACATATTCCAACATTCCAAATTGATCATAAATCTGACGCCCCCAAAATAGGTATACAACACCCATTCAGAGTCGCCAAATACATGGTACAGAAAGCAAACTACAACTTTATTATTACAATTGTCGTGCAAAATACGACAACACATACTGTGAGTTTAAATACAAATATTGTCTTCTAGACAATATCCACACTCAAATAAGTCTTCATTACAATTATTCATACATTATTTTACAGAAATAATGTGGACTGCTAAAACATCTTTCTAGAACCATCACTCCATACCCCGACTCGATCCTGCTATGTTCTCACCTCCTGAGAAGAAAAATGGAACAAAAAGGAAAATGGTGAGCTCAACTAGCCCAGTAAAGAATATTATGACCAAGATAATATACAACAAATTATCATTAGTCTTCAACAGGAAAAAATCTGATAGAATATAAAAGACAACAAGTTTTAGATCAACAAATGTAGCGGAAACAACAATCCATTAGAAGAGTCACGTAGAGAATGAGTTCTACTATCTTCTAAGATTTAAAAGTCCATCATCAATATTTTATCCCTGTAACATCAATCAATATACATCTTAAATCGAATATTCATCTTCGCACTACAGGCCAAAGATATTCATTTGTATCACCAGTTGGTCATGTTCATCTCAACACCTGTTCATCTTTGCACTACGGGCCAAAGATATTCATCAGTTAATCATTCATCTTTCCACTACAGGCCAAAGATATTCAGTAATATCATCATTTAGGACTGAGGATGATGAAAAATATTTTAGAGAACGAATTCAGTGAGACAGAAGGACAAATAGTAGGGATTCGTGTTACAGTTTATCCAAGATTACTAATACTTCATAATAACCAATTTTGAAGCAGAATTCAAAAATAACGATCAAAACATGGATACAATCAAAGATAGTAGCCAAAATAGACATCTTGGACTAAAAGAAAATTTTTATTTTTCTATGAATAGTCAAAAGTGATTCGTGAATAAAGGCCAGATATCGTGAATAGTAATCCCGACACAAAAAGTTTCAAATTTGATTAAAAATATCACCAATATTTTGGCATAATGATACTGAAGAAAATAATATCATTTAAGAAGAAAATAACATCCCTTACCTCAAAATAACGGTACTTCTGATCGGAATATTGGATAGAAAGCCGAAGGAAACTTGTACCGAACAGCAACTCTTAAAGTATCTAAATACTCACAAAAATATGCTCGATAATCTAGAGAGAAAGAAAACTTATTTCTGGTGTGATTTTCAATTCTAACCTAAGCGTCTATTTATAGGAAAATGCTAGAACGCCATAGGAGACTAAATAATAAAATAATATTATTATTATTCAACATTCCTACGCATGCTTTGTTGAATTTTTGGTTAGCCATCTTGGAAGAAATTCAACAGCCCACATGTGTTAAAACAAAAGTGGGTCCCACCCATAATTTAATAAAAATCATTTTATTTTCTGAAACTTCAGTAATTCACAGAAAATAGTCCGTTTATCAAAAAAATATGAATTTTATGTCCATTCCACACGAAATTGAATTCTCTACAACTTTGTAGCTTTGAGTTTTTCCAAATTCCAACTAAAAAATATCCGAAATCAATAAACGGGTATTTTTAATACCTCCATTCCGACAAAATACTGATAAAACACCTCAGCATTAATTCCTTCATTTATAACCACATAAATAAATCCATCATTTATATCCACATCAAATAAATATTTTCTTATCATATAAATCAATAATTAATTATTCACAAATAATATTACAGAATCACAATTATGACAACCAAAGCCGCCTTGTGAAAGGGGGGCTTTAATAAGGATTTCTCTTTACTTCTTACAAGTAATTAGGTGACCAAAACACTCTCCTTAGATAGAACTTTCTAGACATTGCCAATAATGTTATCTAATAATATTATTCAAATAATATGAATTATTGATCCGATAATGAAAAATATCTTTATGCGTTGACAATTATCAAACAACAATAATATTAAATATCAACGCAGACAATTATTGAATCAATAAAATAAAATATTGAATAAGAAACTCATCGTAACAATTATTGAGTAGTGCCTTCACGTGCATTTAATCAATAATTCAATAATATTGTCAATATCTGGTGCTTTCTTGTGCAACCACGCCAGACATCGTATTTTAACCACCGAATATTCCAACGATGTTAATTGAATAACTACTGTTGTGACGCCCCAAAATAGGTATACATCACTCATTTTGAGTCGTCAATAACATGATACAGAAACATCTACAACTTTATTAATACAACATAAAAACTGTGAGTTTAAATATAAATATTGCCATCTAGACAATATTCACACCCAAATAAGTTCTCATTATAATTATTGGTACATTATTTTACAAAAATAGTGAGGACTACTAAAACAACTTCTAGAACCATCATTCCACACCCCGACTAGTATTCGTTATATTCTCGCCTCCTGAGAAGAAAAATGGAACAAAAAAGAAAAGGGTGAGCTCAACTAGCCCAGTAAAGAATATTATGACTAAGATAATATAGAACAAATTATCGTTAGTATTCAACAGGGAAAAATCAGATAGAATATAATAAACAACAAGTTTCAGATCAATATTCGCAGCGGAAATAATAATTCATAGATGAGTTACGTAGAGAATGAAATTAAAATATGAATTTACAAGTCCATCATCAATATTTTATACCTGTAACATCAATCAATATTCATCTTGAATCAAATATTCATCTTTTGCACTACAAAAAAAAGATATTCATCACCGGGTCATGTTCATCTCAACACTGTACATCTTTGTACTACGGGCCAAAGATATTCATAAGAAAATCAACCATCTTTGCATTACAGGCCAAAGATATTCAGTAATATCATCATTTAGGACTGAGGATGATGAAAAATATTTTAAAGAAAACGAATCAAGTGAAACAAAAGAACAAATATTAAGGTTTTGTACTTTAAACAATCCAAGTTCAAAAATACTTCATAAATAACTATAGTGAAGTAAAATTCAAGACTGATCAAAACATGGATACAATCAAAGCTAGTATGTAGATATTTTGGACGAAAAACTAAAATTTAATTTTTCTGTGAATAGTGCCGTATACGTGAATAGTGTCATATACGTGAATAGTAACTCCGATACTAAAAGACAAGAATTTTATAAGAAAAATCTTACCAATATTCCGGCATAATGATATTAGAAGAAATAATATCATTTTTAAAAAAATAATATCCCTTACCTTGAAAAGATTGTACTTAAAATTGGAATACCGGATATAGTCTTTGAAGGAAACTTTACCGTATATAGAACACTCAAAGTATCAAAATACTCACAAATATACACTCGATAATATAGAGAGAAGAAAAAAAATTTCGGTTTAAATTGTGATTTTCAATTCTAACCTAAGTACCCTATTTATAAGAAAATGCTTAGAACACCAAAGCAGAAAATTTAATAAAATATTAATATAATTTATTTTTATTCCTACGCCCACATTTAGAGATCTGTATTCAGCCATTTCAACAACCAATGGGGCACATCAAACATATCAAAAACGTTTTTCTTTTAAAAAAATTAAAACTTTTGAAAAATAATTATTTCAGAACTTCAGAACTTCAATAATTCATAATAAATAGTCCTTTATAAGAAAAATTCAAACCTTATGTCCTTTCTATAGGAAATTCCATTCTCTACAACTTTATAGAAGAAAGTTTTTCCAAATTCCAAACAGAAATTGACCGAAATCCACAAACGAAAGATTTTACAGGCTATAATCAAATTTTAGTCAAGAAATGGGGTCCACAAACATGTTTAACATGTTTTAAACAACTTTTGCAAAAAAAATACTCTTCCTCCTCATATATTCATATATCCCACATTCATTATAAAATATCACCATTATTATATTATTAAAATATAATAATATATTTAAATGAATTATTTTATCAGAAGAGATAAAATATCAATTTTCAACAATTGTCACATTAAAAATTTTCTCCATCTATATCCACATAAAATAAATATTTCCCTTATCATATAAATCAATAATTAAATATTCACAAATAATATTAAAGAATCACAATACTGACAACCAGACAGTTCCCAGGAAAAAGGGGGCTTTCCAATAAGGATTTCTCCTTACTGGTGCACAATTAGGTGACCAAACCTCTCCTTAGACATAACTTTCTAGACATTGCCAATAATGTTATCTAATAATATTATTCAAATAATATAAATTATTGATCTGATAATAAAAATACTGTGTAGTGACAATTATTGAAAACAACCATAAAATAAAATATCAACGTAGCAATTATTGAATTAACAAAATAAAATATTAAATAAAATAATTCATCACAATAATTATTGAGTAGTGCCTTCACGTAAGAATCAATAATTGGTGCATTACTGGTAATCTTCTCGTGTTTTAACCATTGGGTATTCCAACAAAGATAATTTGAATAACAACTACCAGCTTATTTATAAACAACTTATACTTGTCATTTTTTCATCCATCATCATTTTCCGTTATGGGGCCCACACAAGGGTCATTGTGGTAATACGAATATTCCCGACAAAGTAAAAATATTCCACGACCAAACGAATATTCCCCGACAATGATGAATATTTTATAACCACTTGCTTATTTAAAATATTTGTGTATTTACCCATAACTAACCACATTAATCAAATCAACACTTCTTATTTCAAAATAATAAATAGAAAATTTCATTTCATTTATAATAAGTTTTGGTCTTACAACCTCCCTCCTTATGAAATTTTCTTTGAAATTGACGTCGACGACTGTGTTTTTGAAAAGTTGAGGATACCTCACTTTTATTTCTGTTTCCAACTCCCAGGTCATTTTCTCAATAGCATGGTTCCTCCACAAAACTTTGACTTGTGGTATGAGCTTGGTGCGTAGGACATGCTCCTTCCTATCCAAGATCTTAACAGGTACCTCCTCGTACATTAAGTCTTCAGCTATCTCATCCAGTTCTAACTCAATAAGGTGGTTCGGGTCTTTCACATATTTATGAAGCACATATATATGAAAAATATTATGAACACAAGACATACTTGGAGGTAACGCAAGTCTATAGGCTACATTTTCTACTCGGTCAAGAATCTGAAATGGACCAATAAATCGTGGATTGAGATTTCCTCTCTTCCCGAATCTTGTAACTCCTTTCCATGGGGCAACACGCAACAATACATAATCCCCAATACTAAATTCCACGTCCTTTCGATGAAGATCCGCATAACTCTTTTGTCGATCTTGTGCCATTTGTATACGTTGTCGAATCATTTGGATATTTTCTGTAGTAATACGTACAAACTCTGGTCCCAACAATGTTGCTTCACCCACCTCATCCCAACATACTGGAGAGCGACACTTTCTTCCATACAATGATTTGAATGGAGCTACCCCTATACTTGCTTGATAACTGTTGTTGTAGGAGAATTCCACCAATGGTAAATACTTATCCCAACTCCCTTTGAAGTCTAGGACATAGAGTCTTAATAGATCTTCAAGATTTTGAATAGTCCTCTCTGATTGTCCGTCCGTTTGAGGATGGTATGCCGAACTGAATCGTAAATCCGTGCCCATAGCTTTTTGCAAGCTAACCCAAAATCGTGAAGTGAATCTTGGGTCACGATCCGAAACAATGGATACTGGCATGCCATGCAATCTCACAATCTCATTTACATACATATGAGCAAGACGTTCAAGGGAATAAGTCTCCCGTATCGGCAAGAAATGAGCAGACTTGGTTAATCTATCAACAATAACCCAAATAGCATTTATGCCTTGAGAAACCGTGGGAAGACTCGTAACGAAATCCATGGTAATGTGTTCCCACTTCTATTTTGGAATCTCAAGTGGTTGTAACGGACCCTTAGGTACTTGATGCTCCGCCTTTACATATTGACAAGTTAAACACCTCGAGATAAACTTTGCAATCTCTCTCTTCATATTGTTCCACCAAAATGTATGTCGAAGATCACAATACATTTTGGTACTTCAAGGATGGATTGCAAACGGTGTATTATGTGCCTCCGTCATGATCTTGTATTTCAAATCAGAGTCGTTAGGAACACAAAGTCTGGAGTGGACTCGAAGTATTCCTTCTTCATCGATTCTCGCTTCTGGAATAGCACCTTCTTGTACTTTCTTCTTCATACGTATCGACTTCCGGGTTCGGTGGCTTGAGCAACTTTAACTTTTTCTATTAAAGTTGGCTCTGTCGTATACTTGACATCATCGCACTCGTTCCTGCATATGATCTTCTACTCAACGCGCGTCGGCTACCACGTTCGCTTTTCTAGGATGGTATTGAATAGTGTGGTGGTCATAATCTTTAACAACATTTCGAGCCAACGCCATGTTCTTGCGTATTGAGTTCCTTTTCGGTGAAGAAATATTTGAGGCTTTTATGGTCTGAATATATCTCCACTTTCTCCCCATATAGATAGTGCCTCCATATCTTTAGCGTGAAAACGACTGCTGCCAACTCTAGATCATGAGTAGGATAATTCCTCTCATACTCTTTAAGTTATCGCGAGGCATATGCTATGACTTTCCCACGTTGCATGAGAACACATCCTAACCCTTTTCCTGAAGCATCGATGTAGATGACAAATCTATCCAAACCAGATGGTATTATCAGAACAGGTGCCGAAATGAATCTCCTCTTAAGCTCTTGGAAACTCTTCTCGCATTTCTCGCTACATACGAATTTTGTATCCTTCCGAGTTAGCTGAGTTAATGGAGTAGTGATTCGAGAAAACCCTTCCACGAATCTCCGATAATAACCAGCTAGGCCCAGAAAGCTACGTACTTCGGTCACCGACTTCGGTTGCTCCCAACTTTGTATTGCTTCAATCTTCGCCGGGTTGACAGATACTCCATGTTTTGACACCACGTGCCCAAGGAATGCTACTTCCTCAAGCCAGAACTCGCATTTTTTCAACTTGGCATATAGCTTATTTTTACGAAGCCTTTGGAGTACCAGCTTCAAATGGTGCTCATGATCTTCACAGCTTTTGGAATATATGAGGATGTCATCAATAAAGACAACAACGAACTGATCCAAATAATCCTTGAATACTTGGTTCATCATATCCATGAAAGTCGCAGGAGCATTAGTCAATCCAAAAGACAAGACTAAGAATTCATAATGCCCGTATCGAGTTCTGAAGGCAGTCTTTGGAATATCCTCAGTTCTAATCTTCAGCTGATGATATCCAGAACGAAGATTGATCTTTAAAAAGAATTGTGCTTCTTGCAACTGGTCAAACAGGTTATCAATACGAGGTAGCGGATACCTATTCTTGATGGTGACATGGTTCAATTCCAGTAGTCAATACAAAAATCGCATACTCCCGCTTTTCTTCTTTACAAATAAAACAGGAACACCCCAAGGAGATGTACTAGGGCGAATGAAAAGCGATGTCCAACAACTCCCAGTAGTTGGACCTTTAACTCTCAAGTTCAATAGGAGCCATTCGATATGGGGTTTTAGAAATGGGCTTTGTCTTGGGCTCAAGATCAATAAAGAATTCAACTTCACGTTACGGGGGTAGGCATCGAAGTTCTTCAGAAATACGTCGGGAAACTTACTAACAACAGGAATATTATTCAAATTTGACGTGTCTTTATTCAAATCCATAACATGGGCTAAGAAAGCTTGACATCCGTTTTTCAATAAACGAATAGCTTTATGATTTGATATGACTGTGATTGATTTTAATGCTTTAGTTGCTTGACTTCGTACAACAGGTTGGTTAGGAATATGAAAACTAACAACCTTACGAAAACAATTAATTTTGGCATGATGAGTGGTTAACCAATCAATCCCTAAAATCACATCAAAAGCAAGTATCTTTAAAGAGATAAGGTCAACAGGTAATGTGATGATTCCAACTTGGATCAAACAAGATTTATAAACAGTGGATGTAATGAAAGTTTCTCCTAATGGAGTCTCCACAGATAAATCAAAGTCTAATTTCTCCGGAGTCAAGTTTAAATGTTGAGCACAAGTAGGAGAGATAAATGAATGGGTAGCACCGGTATCAAGTAAGGTATAAACTTTGCAAGAATTTGTAAATAGTTTACCCGTGATCACCTCGTTTGGATCCTCGCATTTTGACCAGTCACAACAAACGCTCTTCCAGGAACCGTTGACTTTGACTTTTCTGGGACAGCCTTTTGAGTCACCATCCCCATTTGGACTTGGTTTCGCCATCGTCAGATCTCGGCGATATGTCCTTCCTTTCCACAATTATAACATACCTTGAATCTGTGTGGCGGGCGGTTTGGTGATATGTCCTCTTTTTCGCATTTATAGCATCTGACCGGTGATTGTTCTCCTCCCTTAGAACCCGATTATTCTTTGGTCTTGGCGTCTTCTCATAGTGGTCATTGTTGAATCTCCTCTTTTAAAAATCTCCTCCCGACTCGCTTCTTCTATTCTCAAGGCCATGACTACCACCGTAGTGGTTACCATTTTGTTCGTCTTTTCTTTCTCCGCCGGTTATCGTTATTCATTGGCTGATCGCTATATCCGGTATGATCCCGGTTGTGGTCCTCGGTTGAGCGTACTCGTTATCTCGTTCTAATAATTGAGCCTGGCCGACAACATCTGAATAGAGAAAAAATTTATGAGAAATGAGATATTGACTTATCTCAGGGTTTCAAACCTCTCAGAAACATCCGCGTCATACGTTCCTCATTCTCCACCAAATGAGGTGCAAACCTGGATAACTCTGCAAACTTCGCCTCGTATTGGGACACCGTCATGTTGTTTTGTTCTAGTCTAATAAACTCCACTTCCTTCATATGATGAATACTTTCAGGAAAGTACTTGTCATTGAACAGTTTCTGAAACGTCTCCCAAGACATGCTAAGTGCGGTTTGGATGGAGTGCGCTTCACGCATTCTCACCATGTCTCGCCTCATTACGGAATATAAAAGTGGCGAATGGAACCTTCTGTTCCTCCGTGCATCCCAAGACATCGAATATCTTGGTAATTTGTTTGACCCACGTTTACGCTTTAATCGATTTGGCTTTCCCAGTGCGGTGGTCCCAACTCCTTGAATCGCTTGGCCGTGACAAAACCGCAGGCGTTGTTATCATTTCCACCGGTATTTTTTGTGCACGAGTCTCCCTCGTCTGATTTTGCATGAACTGCAAAAAGCTTCTAAAAATTCCGTCGTTCATCGTCTGATCAGTGGTGTTGTTTACAGGAGGAACATTGCCGGCCTGTTGCACGTTCTCCTCGTTGGTGGGTAAAGGTGTCTCCACGGTCTCAATTGCTCCATCGTTAACATTCTCGGTCAACATTCTCAAATCACTTATAAAACAAAGGTTAATTAAAGAAATCAACATATCACATAATATCCCTATATACTGACCAACCAACAAATAAGCTTAGGTAAGACACACTAGCGAAGGTTTTACTCGTCTCTCCCCTCCTAGTTCTATTCCTCGATTTTCGCCAGAGATCATATCCCTAAGCTCTGATACCAACCTTGACGCCCCCAAAATAGGTATACATCACCCATTTTGAGTCGTCAATAACATGGTACAGAACAAACTACAACTTTATTAATACAACATAAAAACTGTGAGTTTAAATACAAATATTACCATCTAAACAATATTCACACCCAAATAAGTCCTCATTACAATTATTGGTACATTATTTTATAAAAATGGTGAGGACTACTAAAACAACTTCTAGAACCATCATTCCACACCCCAACTAGTACTCGCTACATTCTCGCCTCCCGAGAAGAAAAATAGAACAAAAAGGAAAAGGGTGAGCTCAACTAGCCCAGTAAAGAATATTATGACTAAGATAATATAGAACAAATTATCGTTAGTTTTCAATAGGGAAAAATCGGATAGAATATAATAAACAATAAGTTTCAGATCAATATTCGCAGCGGAAATAATAATTCATAAATGAGTTACGTAGAGAATGAAATTAAACTATGAATTTAAAAGTTCATCATCAATATTTTATCCTGTAACATCAATCAATATTCATCTTGAATCAAATATTCATCTTTGCACTACAGGCCAAAGATATTCATCAGTTGGTCATGTTCATCTCAACACCTGTACATCTTTGTACTATGGGCCAAAGATATTCATAAGAAAATCAACCATCTTTGTACTACAGGCCAAAGATATTCAGTAATGTCATCTTTTAGGACTGAGGATGATGAAAAATACTTTAAAGAAAACGTATCCAGTGAAACAAAAGAACAAATATTAAGGATTCGTATTTTAAACAATCCGAGTTCAAAAATACTTCATAAATAACTATAGTGAAGTAAAATTCAAGAATGATCAAAACATAGATACAATCAAAACTAGTATCCATAATAGATATTTTGGACGAAAAACTAAAATTTAATTTTTCTGTGAATAGTCTTGTCAGATTCGTGAATAGTCTTGAGTATCGTGAATAAGTAACTCAGACACTAAAATACAAGAATTTCACAAGAAAAATCTTACCAATAATCCGGCGATAATGATATTAGAAGAAATAATATCATTTTAAAAAAAAATAATATCCTTACCTTGAAAAGATTGTACTTCACCGAATAATTTGATATAGTCTTTCAAGGAACTTGCACCAGATAAAGAACACTCAAAGTATCAAAATACTCACAAGTATACACTCGATAATATAGAGAGAGAAAACTTGAGAGAAAACTTCAGTTTCAGGTGTGATTTTCAATTCTAACCTAAGCACCCTATTTATAGGAAAATGCTTAGAACACCAAAGTAAAAAATTTAATAAAATATTAATATTATTTATTTTTATTCCTATGCCCACATTTAGAGATCTGAATTCAGCCATTTCAACAACCAATGGGGCACATCAAACATATCAATCTTTTAAAACAAATTTAAAACTTTTGAAAAATAATTATTTCGGAACTTCAAAACTTCAATAATTCAAAATAAATAGCCCTTTTATCAGAAAATTCGAACCTCGTATCCATTTCATAGAAAATTCCATTCTCTACAACTTTACAGAAGAAAGTTTTTCCAAATTCCAAACAGAAATTGACCGAAATCCACAAACGAAAGATTTTACAGGCTATAATCAAATTTCAGTCAAGAAATGGGGTCCACAAACATGTTTAACATGTTTTAAACAACTTTTGCAACAAAAATACTCTTCCTCCTTATATATTCATATATCCCATATTCATTGTAAAATATCACCATTATTATATTATTAAAATATAATAATATATTTAAATGAATTATTTTATCAGAAGAGATAAAATATCAATTTTTAACAATTGTCACACTAAAAATTTTCTCTATCTATATCCACATAAAATAAAAATTTCTTTTATCATATAAATCAATAATTAATTATTCATAAATAATATTACAGAATCACAATACTGACAACCAGGCAGTTCCCAGGAAAGAGGGGGCTTTCCAATAAGGATTTCTCCTTACTGGCGCGCAATTAGGTGACCAACCCTCTCCTTAAACAGAACTTTCTAGACATTGCCAATAATGTTATCTAATAATATTATTCAAATAATATGAATTATTGATCCGATAATGAAAAATACGTGTAGTGACAATTATTGAAACAACCGTAATATAAAAAATATCAACGTAGCAATTATTGAATCAACAAAATAAAATATTAAGCGATAGAATTCTTGTAACAATTATTGAGTAGTGCCTTCTTACGTAAGAATCAATAATTGAGTGCAATACTGGTATCTTCTTGTGCTTTAACCACCGGGTATTCCAATAGTATAACTTGATAATAACTACGCTAGTTATTTATAAACAACTTATACTTGTCGTTTTCTTCATCCAATCGCTTTTTACATTATGGGGCCCACACAAGGTCGCGCCACCATCGTCATTTAATATTCCCAACAAAGTAAAATATTCCACGACCAAACGAATATTCCCAAACAACAATGAATATTTTATAACCACTTGCTTATTTAAAATATTTGTGCATTTTACCCATAACTAACCACATTAATCAAATCAACCCTTACTATTTCAAAATAATAAATAGAGAAAATTTAATTTTATTTATAATAAGCTGGGGTCTTACATACGCCGTTATTTATAAAAACTCATACTTTGTCATTTTTTTCATCCAACAATTATTCTGTTATGAGCCCCACGAATGGCTGCGCCATCGTACGAATATTCCCCGACAAAAAAGAATATTCCACGACCAAAAGAATATTCTCCGACAAAAATGAATATTTTATAACCACTTGCTTATTTTGTAAAATTTGCACATTTCACCCATAACCAAAGCATTATATCAAATTAACACCTTATTAATTTAGAATAATGAATAGAGAAAATTTAATTTTATTTATAATAAGTTGGGGTCTTACAATAAACATAAATGTGAAATTTGTGTTGAATCAAAATTAACAAGATCTTCATTTCATACAGTTGAAAGAAATACAGAACCACTTGATCTGATACATAGTGATGTATATGATTTAAAATTTATCCAAACAAGGGGGGCTAACATTGATGATAGTACAAAATATTGCTATGTATATTTGCTTAAAAGCAAAGATGAAGCTTTAGAGAAATTTGTTCTTTATAAGCAAGAAGTTGAAAACCAACTTAATAAGAAAATTAAGGTGGTAAGGAGTGATCGTGGTGGTGAATACGTTGAACCATTTGGTAAGTTCTGCTCCCAACGTGGTATTATTCATGAGGTTACACCACCTTACTCCCCTCAATCTAATAGGGTAGCGGAACGCAAGAATCGTACTCTGAAAGAGATGATGAATGTGGTGCTAAATAGTTCTGGATTGCCACAAAACATGTGGGGGGAAGCTGTCTTATCAGCTAATTACCTTTTAAATAAGGTGCCTCATAAGAAATTAGACACCACATGAGTTATGGAAAGGAAGAAGACCTTCCTATAACTACTTAAAAGTGTGGGGGTGTCTTGCAAAAGTTTTGGCTCCGTTGCCAAAGAAAATGAAAATAGGTCCAAAGACGGTGGATTGTATTTTCATTGGTTATGCGCTTCACAGTAACGCATATCGGTTTCTTGTTCAAACTTCTAAGAATCCTGATATACACAAGAACACATTCATAGAATCAAAGAATTGTAAGACCCCAACTTATTATTAATAAAATTTAATTTTCTCTATTTATTATTTTGAAATAGTAAGGGTTGATGTGATTAATGTGGATAGTTAGGGGTAAAATATGCAAATATTTCAAAATAAGCAAATGGTTATAAAATATTCATTGTTGTTTGGGAATATTCGTTTGGTCGTGGAATATTCAATGCATCGTCTTGGGAATATTCGCATGCGACGGCAGCGACCATGTGTGGGCCCCATAACTGAAGCGATTGGATGAAGAAAACGACAAATATAAGTTGTTTAAAAATAACTGCGTAGTTATTCTTTATTAATCTTGTTAAAATACTCGGTGGTTAAAACACAAGAAGATGCCAGATTGCACCAATTATTGATTCTTACGTAAGAAGGCACTACTCAATAATGGTTACGATAATTCTTGTTCATTTTTATTTTATTGATTCAATAATTGCCAAGGTTGATATTTTATATTCTTTGTTGTTTCAATAATTGTCATTACACAATATTTTTCATTATCGAAGCAATAATTCATATTATCCGAATAATATTATTAGATAACATTATTGGCAATGTCTAGAAAGTTACGCTAAGGAGAGGTTTGGTCACCTAATTGGCACCAATGAAGGAGAAATTCTTATTGAAAGCCCCTCTTTCTTGGGGCTGCACGGTTGTCAATATTGTGATTACTGTAATATTATTTGTGAATAATTAATTATTGATTCATATGATGAGGAAAATATTGATTTTATGTGGATATAGATGGAGAAAAATTTTAATGTGACAATTGTTGAAAATTGAAATTTTATCTTTTTCTGATAAGATAATGTATTATTATATTTTAATAATATAATAATGGTGATATTTTTACAATGAATGTGGGATATATGAGTATACGAGGAGGAAGAGTATTTTTGTTGCAATAAATATTTAAAACATGTTAAACATGTCGGTGGACCCCATTTATTGACTGAAATTTGATTATAGCCTGTAAAATCGTCCGTTTGTGTATTTCGATCAATTTCTGTTTGGAATTTGGAAAAACTTTCTTCTGCAAAGTTGTAGAGAATTGAATTTCCTATAAAAACAAGCGAGATTCGAATTTTCTGATAAAAGGGCTATTTATTATGAATTATTGAAGTTCTAAAGCTCCGAAATAATTGATTTTTGGAAGTTTAAAATAATTTAAATTAGAAAAACGTTTTTGATATGTTTGGTGGGCTTGGTTGGTTGTTGAAATGAGCTAATTTCAGTTTATAAGAATGTGCGAGAAAATTTTTTATATATTAATATTATATTAAATTTTCTAACTTTGGTGTTCTAAGCGATTTCCTATAAATAGGGTCTTAGGTTAAAATTGAAAATCACACCGAAACTGAAGTTTTCTCTCTATATTATCGGCGTATTCTTGTGAGTATTTTGAGTATAATTTGAGTATTGCTATTCAAAGGTAAGTTCAAGTCATAGCTTATATCCAGGTGTTTAAATTTGTAAGTCTTGATCTTTTCGAGGTAAGGATATATTTTTTTTTTTCGTAATGATATTATTTCTTCAATATCATTATGTTGAAATATTGATCTGAAGTTTTTATCAAATTTGGAACTTTTGGTGTCTGAGTTACTATTCACGATATCTGGACTATTCACGTATACGACACTATTCACGAATCATTTACTTATTCATCGAAAATGAAATTTTTCTTTTCGTCCAAAATATCTATTCGGATACTAGCTTGATTGTATCCATGTTTTGATCATTCTTGAATTTTACACCACCGCAATTATTTTTGAGGTATTTTTGGGCGTGAATAAAACAAAGTACAAATCCTTAATCCTTAATCCTTGTCATTTTGTTTCACTAGATTCGTTTCTTTAAAATATTTTTCATCATCTTCGATCTTAAATGATGATATTATGGAATATCTTTGGCTTTGTAGTGCAAAGATGAATGATTTCTGAAGAATATCTTTGGCACAGTAGTGCAAAGATGAACAGTGTTTAGATGAACACTACCAATGATGAATATCTTTGGCCCCAGAGTGCAAAGATGAATATGTGATTCCGATATATATTGATTGATGTTACGGGGATAAAAGATAGACGATGAACTTTTAAATTCATACATAGAAGATAGTAGTTTGCATTCTCTACTTAACTCTTCTAATGAATTATTATTTCATTGCGAATATTGATTTAAAATTTGTTGTCTATCAGTAATCTATTCGATTTTTCCCTGTTGAAGACTAACGATAATTTGTTGTATATTATCTTAGTCATAATATTCTTTCTTGAGCTAGTTGAGCTCACCCTTTTCCTTTTTGTTCCATTTTTATCGTGGAGGCGAGAATATAAGCGAGTACGAGCCTGGGTATGGAATGAAGGTTCTAGAGAGAGTTGTTTAGTAGTCCTCACCATTTTGTAAAATAATGTATCAATAAATGTGATGAGGATTTATTTGAGTATAGATATTGTCTAGAAGATAATATTTGTATTTAAACTCACGCTTTCTTGTTGTAATAATAAAGTTGTAGTTGTTTCGCACATGCCATGTATTGACAACTCGAGAATGGGTGATGTATACCTATTTTGGGGCGTCACAATTGTATCGAGCTTAGGATATGATCTCTGCGGAGATCGGGAATAGAACTAGGAGGGAGAGATTTAATAAATCCTTCGCTAGTGTGTCCTACCTAAGCTTATTTGTTAGTTGGTCGATATATAGGGATATTATGTGATATATTGATTTCCTTAATTAACCCTTGTTTTATGACGATGATTTGAGAATGTCGAATGAGAATATTAACAATGGAAATGAGACCGTGGAGACGCCTTTGTACTCACCAAATGAGGAGAACGTAACAACAGTGGCAATGTTCCTCCCGTGAACAACACCAACGAAAGCGAGATGATGAACGAGGGAATGTTTAGAAGCTTTTTACGATTCATGCAAAATCGAATGAGGGAGACTCGTGTTCAAAATACTGAGAGGAAATGATAGCAATTCACGGGTTGTCACAAACCAAGCGCTTCAAAGAGTTGGGACCACGAATTTAAGGGAAAGCGGATCCGATCATGGCGTGAAACACGGGTCAAGCAAATTACCAAGATATTCGATGTCTTGGGATGCACGGAGAACAGAAGGTTCCATTCGCCACCTTTATGTTCCGTGGCGAAAGGCATCTTCGGTGGGAGTCTGTGAAGCGTACCCATCCAAATTGTACTCGGCGTGTCTTGGGAGACGTTTGAGAACTATTTAATGACAAATACTTTCCTCGAAAGTGTTCGTCGTATGAAGGAAGTGGAGTTTATTAGATCGAGGCGAAACAACACGACGGTGTCTCTCAAGATGAGGCAAAGTTTACAGAGTTATCCGTGTTTGCACCTCATTTGGCGGAGAATGAGGAACGTATGACGCGGATGTTTCTTAGAGGTTTGAAACCCGGATACGTCGATATCTCATTTCTCATAAATTTTCTCTCTATTCGGATGTTGTAAAATGAGGCTCAATTATTAGAAGCGAGATAACGAGTACACGGTCAACCAAGGACCATAACCGAGGATCGTACCGGAGATAGCGATCAACAATGTAATAATGATAACCAAATGAGAAAGAAACAGAGACGGACAAAAATGGTAACCACTCGGTGGTAATTATGGCCATGAAAATAGAAGAAGCGAGTTAGGAGGAGATTTTAAAAGAGGAGATTTAACAATGACCATGTGAAGACGACGGTCTTTACGCGTGAGAATCGGTTCTAAGGGAGGAGAACGACCACCCATTCATATGCTACAAATGCGGAAAAGAGGACATATCACCAAAACCGCCCACAACAGTTCAAGGTATGCTATAATTGTGGAAAGGAAGGACATATCGCTCAAGATTATACGAGTGGCGAAACCTAGTTCAATGAGGATCGTGACTCAAAAATCGCTATCCCGAAAAAAGTCAAAGTCAACGATTCCGGAAGAGCGTTTGTTGTGGATCGGTCAAAATGCGAGAAACCCAAACGAGGTGATCACGGGTAAGCTATTTATAAATTCTTGCGAAGTTTATACCTTACTTGATACTAGGTCTTTACCCATTCATTTATCTCTCCTGCATGTGCTCAACGTTTAAACTTGACTCGGGAGAAATTAGACTTTGACCTATCTGTGGAAACTCCGTTAGAGAAACTTTCATCACATCCAACCGCTTATAAATCTTGTTTGATTCAAGTTGGCACCATTACCTTACCATTGACCTTATCTCTTTAAAGATACTTGCTTTTGATGTGATTTTAAGGATTGATTGGTTAACTACTCATCATGCCAAAATTGATTGTTTTAAATAAGGTTGTTAGTTTTCATATTCTAACCCACACATTGTGCGGATTCAAGCAACTAAACCATTAAAATCAATCATCGCTCATATCTAATCATAAAGCTATTCGCTTATTGAAAAACTGGATGTCGAAGCTTTCTTAGCCCATGTTATGGATTTGAATAAAGACACGTCAAATTTGAATAATATTCCTGTTGTTATTGACTTTCCCGACGTATTTCCCCAAGAACTTCCCGTCTACCCCGTAACGTGAAGTTGAATTCTTTATTGATCTTGAACTGATACAAAGCCCATTTCTAAAACCCCATATCGAATGGCTCTATTGAACTTCAGGAGTTAAAGGTCCAACTACGGGAATTGTTGGACATCGGTTTCATTCGTCTGAAGTACATCTCCTTGGGGTGCTCTGTTTTATTCAGAAAGAAGAAAAAGACGGAGTATGCGACTTTATATTGACTATCGTGAATTGAACCATGTCACCATCAAGAATAGGTATCCTCACCTCGTATTGATGACTTGTTTGACCCGATTGCAAGGGGCAAAATTCTTTTCAAAAATCGATCTTCGCTTACGGATATCATCAATTTGAAGATTAGAACTAAGGATATTCAAAGACCGCCTTCGTAACTCCCGGTATGGGCATTATGAATTCTTAGTCATGTCTTTCGGATGACTAATGCTCCTATGACTTTCATGGATATGATGAACCGAGTATTTAAGGAATATTTGGATTAGTTTGTTGTTGTCTTTATTGATGACATCCTCATATATTCCAAAAGTTGTGAAGATCATGAGCACCATTTGAAGTTGGTACTCGAAAGGCTTCGTGAAAACAAACTATATGCCAAATTGAAGAAATGCGAGTTACGGCTTGAGGAAGTAGCATTTCTTGGGCACGTGGTGTCGAAACATGGAGTATCTGTTGATCCGTGAAGATTGAAGCAATACAAGTTGGAGAACAACCGAAGTCGGTGACCAAGCACGTAGCTTTTGGGCTTAGTGGTTATTATCGGAGATTCGTGGAAGGGTTTCTCGAATCGCTACTCCATTAACTTAGCTAACTCGAAAGGATACGAAATTCGTTTGGAGCGAAGAATCTTGAGAAGAGTTTCCAAGAGCTTAAGAGGAGACTTATTTCGCAGACTGCTCTAACAATACCATCTGGTTTGGATGGATTTGTTATCTACTGACGATGCTTGAGCAAAGGGTTAGGATGTGTTCTCATGCAACGTGGGAAAGTCATAGCCTATGCCTCATGACAACTTAAAGAGTATGAGAGGAATTATCCTACTCATGATCTAGAGTTAGCGTGTGATCGTTTCGCTTAAAGATATGGAGGCACTATTTATATGGGAGAAAGTGGAGATATATTCGGACCATAAAAGCCTTAAATATTTCTTCACTCAAAAGAACTCAACATGCGGCGGCGGCGTTGGCTCGAGCTATTGAAAGACTACGACCACACTATTCAATACCATCCCGAAAAGCGAGCGTGGTAGGTGATCGTTGAGTAGAAGATCATATCTTGAACGCAGTGCGATGATGTCAAGTATACGCGTAGAGCCAACTTTAATTGAAAAGTTAAGGTTGCTCGAGCCACGACCCAGGTGATGTGTATGAAGAAGAAAGTACAAGAAGGAGTTATTAGGGCGAGAATTGATGAAGAAGGAATACTTGAGTCCACTCTAGACTTTGTGTTCCTAACAACTCTGATTTGAAGTACAAGATTATGATGGAGGCACACAATACACCATTTGCAATCCATCCTGGAAGTACTAAAATGTATCGTGATCTTCGACATACATTTTGGTGGAACAATATAAGAGAGAGATTGCAAAGTTTATCTCAATGTGTTTAACTTGTCGGCGTGTAAAGGCGGAGCATCTTGTACCTAAGGGTCCGTTGCAACCACTTGAGATTCCGAAATGGAAGTGGGAACACATTACCATGGATTTCGTTATGGGTCTTCCTACGGTTTCTCAAGGCATCAATGCTATTTGGGTTATTGTTGATAGATTAACCAAGTCTGCTTCATTTCTTTTGCCGATCGGAGACTTATTCCTTGAACGTCTTGCTAGTATATACGTGAATGAAATTGTGAGGTTGCATGGCATGCCCAGATCCATAGTTTGGGATCGTGACCCAAGATTCACTTCAAGATTTTGGGTTAGCTTGCAAAAAGCTATATGAGCGCATTTGCGATTTAGTTCTATACCATCCCCAAACGGACGACAATCGAGAGGACTATTCAAACTCTTGAAGATCTATTAAGACTCGTGTCCTGAGACTTCAAGGGTAGTTGGGATAAGTATTTACCATTGGTGGAATTCTCCTACAACAACAATTTATCGAGCAAGTATAGGTGTGGCTCCATTCAAGCATTATATGGACGAAAATGTCGTTCTCCAATATGTTGGGATGAGGTGGGTGAAAGCAACATTGTTGGGACACGAAGTTAAGATACGTATGACTCACCGAAAAAGATCCAAATGATTCGACAACGTATACAAACGGCACAAGATTGACAAAAGAGTTATGCGATCTTCATCGAAAGGACGTGGAATTTAGTGTAGGGGATCATGTATTGTTGCGAGTTGCTCCATGGAAGGGAGTTACAAGATTTGGGAAGAGAGGAAAACTCAATCCATGATTTATTGGTCCATTTCAAATTCTTGACCGAGTAGGAAATGTAGCCTATAGACTTGCGTTACCTCCGAGTATGTCTCGTGTTCATAATGTGTTTCACATATCCATACTTAGTAAATATGTGAAAGACCCAAACACGTTATAAATTAGAACCAGACGAAATAGCCAAAGACTTAACGATGAGGAGGTACTTGTCAAGATCTTGGATAGGAAGGAGCATGTCCCACGCAAAGAAAGTCATACCACAAGTTAAAGTTTTGTGGAGGAATCATGCTATATAGAAATGACACAGGAATTGGAAACGAAATGAAAGCGAGGTATCCTCACCTTTTGAAACACACAGTGCGTCACGTCAATTTCGAGGACGAAATTTCATAAGGAGGAGAGGTTGTAAGACCCCAACTTATTATTAATAAAATTTAATTTTCTCTATTTATTATTTTGAAATAGTAAGGGTTGATGTGATTAATGTGGATAGTTAGGGGTAAAATAAGCAAATATTTCAAAATAAGCAAGTGGTTATAAAATATTCATTGTTGTGGGAATATTCGTTTGGTCGTGGAAATATTAAATCTTGTGGGGAATATTAAATGCGACCAGCGTAGCCATGTGTGGGCCCATATAACTAAAAGCGATTGGATGAAGAAAACGACAAATATAAGTTGTTTAAAAATAACTGGTAGTAGTAGTTATTCAAGTATTAATCTTGTTAAAATACTCGGTTGGTTAAAACACACAGAAGATACTGCGATTGCACCAATTATTGATTCTTACGTAAGAAGGCACTACTCAATAATGGTTACGATAATTCTTGCTTAAGATTTTATTTTATTGATTCAATAATTGCTTTGCGTTGATATTTTATATTCTTTGTTGTTTCATAAATTGTCATTACATATATTTTTCATTATCGAAGCTAATAATTCATATTATCCTAATAATATTATTAGATAACATTATTGGCAATGTCTAGAAAGTTACATCTAAGGAGAGGTTTGGTCACCTAATTGCAATTGCAAATGAAGGAGAAATTCTTATTGAAAGCCCCTCTTTCTGAAAAGCTGCTCATTGTCAATATTGTGATTACTCAGTAATATTATTTGTGAATAATTAATTATTGATTCATATGATGAGGAAAATATTGATTTTATGTGGATATAAATGGAGAAAAATTTTAATGTGACAATTGTTGAAAATTGAAATTTTATCTTTTTCTCGATAAGATAATGTATTATTATATTTTAATAATATAATAATGGTGATATTTTATAATGAATGTGGGATATATGAGTATACGAGGAGGAAAGAGTATTTTGTTGCAATAAATATTTAAAACATGTTAAACATGTCGGTGGACCCCATTTATTGGATTTGAAATTTGATTATAGCTTTGTAAAATCATCCGTTTGTGTATTTCGGTTAATTTCATTTGGAATTTGGAAAAACTTTCTTACGCAAAGTTGTAGAGAATTGAATTTCCTATAAAAACAAGTGAGATTCAAATTTTCTGATAAAAGGCTATTTATTATGAATTATTGATGTTCAAGCTCAAAATAATTGATTTTGGAAGTTTAAAATAATTTAAATTAGAAAAACGTTTTTGATATGTTTGGTGGGCTTGGTTGGTTGTTGAAATGAGCTGATTTCAGTTTATAAGAATGTGCATAGAAAAATTTTATATATTAATATTATATTAAATTTTACTAACTTTGTTTCTAAGCGATTTCTATAAATAGGTCTTAGGTTAGAATTGAAAATCACACCGAAACTAAAGTTTTCTCTCTATATTATCGGTTTATTCTTGTGAGTATTTTGAGTATAATTTGAGTATTGCTATTCGGTGCAAGTTCAAGTCATAGCTTTATATCCTGTGTTTCAAATTAAAGACTTGATCTTTCGAGGTAAGGATATTTTTTTTTTAAGTAATGATATTATTTCTTCAATATCATTATGTTGAAATATTGATCTGAAGTTTTATCAAATTTGGAACTTTTGGGTGTTGAGTTACTATTCACGTATCTGGCCTTATTCACGTGTCGACCTATTTATTCATTCAATCTGACACTATTCATTCATCGAAAATGAAAATTTTTCTTTTAAGTCCAAAATATCTATTTTGGATACTAGCTTTGATTGTATCCATGTTTTGATCATTCTTGAATTTTACACCACTGCGCGATTATTTTTGAGGTATTTTTGGGCGTGAATAAAACAAAGTACGAATCCTTAATCCTTAATCCTTGTCATTTTGTTTCACTAGATTCGTTTCTTTAAAATATTTTTCATCATCTTGATCTTTAAATGTTGATATTATGGAATATCTTTGGCCTCGTAGTGCAAAGATGAATGATTTCTGAAGAATATCTTTGGCACAGTAGTGCAAAGATGAACAGTGTTTAGATGAACACGACCAATCAAGAATATCTTTGGCACATAGTGCAAAGATGAATATGTGATTCTAGATATATATTGATTGATGTTACGAGGGATAAAAGATAGACGATGAACTTTTAAATTCATACATGGAAGATAGTAGTTTGCATTCTCTACTTAACTCTTCTAATGAATTATTATTTCATTCATGCGAATATTGATTTAAAATTTGTTGTCTATTGTATTCTATTAGATTTTTCCCTGTTGAAGACTAACGGTAATTTGTTGTATATTATCTTAGTCATAATATTCTTTACTGAGCTAGTTGAGCTCACCCTTTCCTTTTTGTTCCATTTTTATCGGGAGGCGAGAATATAGCGAAGCAGTTAGGTCTGGAATGGAATGAAGGTTCTAGAGAGAGTTGTTTAGTAGTCCTCACCATTTTGTAAAATAATGTATCAATAAATGTGATGAGGATTTATTTGAGTATAGATATTGTCTGTAAGATAATATTTGTATTTAAACTCACGTTTTTACTGTTGTAATAATAAAGTTGTAGTTGTTTCTGTACCATGTATTGACAACTCAGAATGGGTGATGTATACCTATTTTGGGGGCGTCACAAGAATGCTTCATTCTTTGAACACATTTTTCCATGCAAACGTGAAGAGAATGCATCAGGTTCTAAATGATCTCTTGAGACTTTTAATGAAGACAGTCAAGACATTCAACATGATGTTGAAGTTGAAGGAAATGAAGAGGTAGAGCCTAGAAGAAGTAAAAGGGCAAGGGTTGAAAAATCTTTTGGACCAGACTTTTTAACCTATATGCTAGAGGTTGAACCTCGAAATTACAGATCGATCAGTAAATTCAATGTATAGTCCTTTATGGAAAGAGGCTATAAGAAGTGAAATTGATTCCATTATGAAAAATCATACTTGGGAATTAGTGGACCTTCCTCTGGGAACGAAACCACTAAGTTCTAAATGGATTTTCACACGAAAAATGAAAGCAGATGGAACAATTGATAAGTACAAGGCCAGATTGGTTATAAAAGGATATAGTCAAAAGGAAGGCCTTGATTACTTTGATATGTATTCTCTAGTGTCGAGAATAACCTCTATTAGGATGATACTTGCTATTGTCGCTTTACGGAATCTCGAAATACATCCAATGGACGTTAAGACAGCCTTTCTGAATGGAGATCTTGATGAAGATATCTACATGGAACAACCTGAAGGTTGTGTAATTCCAGGTCAGGAAAGAAAAGTTTGTAAATTGGTGAAGTCCTTATATGGACTAAAGAAAGCACCAAAACAATGGCATAAGAAATTTGATGATGTCATGATGGCTAATGGCTATAATATAAACGAATGTGACAAATGTATTTATGTCAAAATCACAAACAAAGGATATGTTATTCTGTGTTTGTATGTTGACGACATACTGATTGTGGCTAGTAATGAAAATATGGTAAAGAATACTAAGGACATGTTAAACTCTAAGTTTGATATGAAAGATATGGGATTGGCTGATGTGATTTTGGGAATCCAAATCAAGCGTTCACCTAATGGTTTCATTTTAACCCAGTCACATTACGTGGACAAGATACTTGGGAAGTTCAGCAAGGATGATTCTAGTGAAGCTAGAACTCCTCTAGACATCAACCAACATCTTTGTAAAAATAAAGGTGAAAGTGTTGACCAAGTAGAATACGCAAGGGTTATAGGCAGTCTGATGTATCTCATGACTTGTACAAGACCTGATATTGCTTTCACTGTAAACAGTTTAAGAAAATACACGAGTAATCCAGGGGATAACCACTAGAAAGCTATCGTTAGGATACTTCGGTATCTAAGATACACTCGTAATTATGGACTGCACTATACGAGAGAACCTACAGTATTAGAAGGATTCTCTGATGCTAGTTGGATTTCTGATATAAAGAACTCCAAAGGTACAAGTGGATACATGTTCACTTTGGGAGGAGGAGAAGTGTCCTGGAAATCCTCAAGGCAAACGATCATAACCAGATCCATGATGGAGTCTGAGTTTGTAGCTCTGGATAAAAGCAGGAGAAGAAGAAATGGTTCTGAAACTTCTTGGAGGATATTCCTGAATGGCCTAAGCCTGTGCACACAACTTTTTTATATTGTGATAATCAAACATCGATTAAAAGAGCACAGAACGTGATGTATAACGATAAGTCGAGACACATGAGTCGTCGTCACAATATCGTTAGGCAACTGATCACAACGGGGGTTATCTCTGTTGATTATGTAAAATCAAAGGATAACATTGCGGATCCGCTAACCAAAGGTTTAAACCGAGATCAAGTTGAAACGACATCAAGAAGAATGGGATTGATGGCCATAAATATTTAAAGGTTCTATGTAAAGGAAAACCCAACCTTGTTGACTGGAGATCCCAGAATCTAAGTTCAATGGGACAACCTAATTGCATAGACAATGTATTATCATTGTAGGGGGTCTAGCCCTTATCTGTAAACAGTGATGTGAAATCGGATAAGGTTAAGCTATGCTTTTAATGATTCTTGTGTGTCAGTAATCTGAACAAAAAGATAAAATAACCTATGTGAGAATGAAGTGGGGTCGCTTCAAGGAAAACTAATGAGTTTAGTTCTCTTAAATTCTTGCAGAACCAGGAGATGTCCACGACCATAATGAACATAACCATGAGAACCAAAACCGTGTTATGTTGGTATTTGTGTGAGGTATATCATCGTTTACACAAACAACAGAATAGTTCAAGGACATCACGTCTACTAGTCAGCCAGTAAAGTAAATATACTTCACAAGGGAAGGTTCAAGGATTGATGCATGCCTACCTATCCTATGCTAATATCAACTGTAGAGAGTTATCACCACATCGAATTCCTTTGTTTTTAATTTTCATTCATGTGGGGGATTGTTGAGAAACGGATGGATATGAATGAGAAATTGATGGCCTACTTTATGAAGGCTTAATGGACATCAATGATGGAATTAATTGGATATTTGGCAGTTACGAACTCAACTCTTGTTATAAGATTATTCTCCCAAGATGTAGAAGGTGTGGATTTTTGGGGAAAATAGTGGAAAAAAAATATTAAGGCCTTCTTCTTTGTTCTTCCTTCCTGCTCGGTGATAATCTTTCTACACACGGTAGAGTTTGCTTCAGAGCATTGTTGTATCCTGGGAGACAATTTGTCCTACCACGGCCAAATATTGTCTTAAGGAAACTGTTCTTACAGGCCTCAAAGCTACAATCTAGTCTGTTCAACGTCCATTGTATTAAGGTTAAATTTGTTTTATTTTTATTTTGGGTTTTACTTTAATATCAATATAGAATTCTTTTTCGAATTTTATTGTAATTCTGCTTCTACAAAAAGATTATTACTAACGTGGCTAACAAATATCAATAGAAAAGTGCAATTTGACAAGGTTCGAATAAATTATCGAACTTTAAAATTTGTTAATATTTGACTCATTTATATTTAGAATC
Organism: Panax quinquefolius; assembly: GCA_020205615.1. Classification (NCBI taxonomy): domain Eukaryota; kingdom Viridiplantae; phylum Streptophyta; class Magnoliopsida; order Apiales; family Araliaceae; genus Panax; species Panax quinquefolius. The sequence continues at coordinate 35,513,042 of CM035161.1, read as the reverse complement.
GAATTTTTAGTCGAGCGAGTACGAATCGAAGTCGAACTGTTTGCTTATTTTCCAACCTTAATAATAAACCTTTCCATAAATGAATCCGCTAGATACACATGTTCAAATTTTCAACCAAGTAGAACGGGTGAGTGCGTGGTGTTACAATATTGAAATATTATTATGTGGGTTATTATGTTATGTTCTGCTGGCTCATTACATCGGATTGGATTGGATTGAAGTCCACAAAAATGTGTGTCTGAAGCCTACCTACTACATGGTATTACCATAAATTGACGGGCGGGGCCAAAATGGGTCACAAGTTTTGCAAAAGTCACATGTTACTAATACATTAGAACCCTATTAGTCATTACATGTCATTCGAGAAAATAATGAAGTTTTTTTATTATTTTATTTTATGTGAAGATGGTTGTTTGATAACTTGAAAATTGCAACTCTTTATTCAAATAAATAATAATAATAATAATTAAAATATAAAATTAACCCACAGCAGCCTAAATTTTTAGCCTAAAATTTCCAGAATTAAAGATGAACGGTGAGTTAGTGATTTTTAATATTGTCCTTAAATGATATATGTCAAATTTATTATATAATTAAAAATAAAATGTTAATTTTAATTTTGTTTTTTTTTGTTGAAAAATTTCAAAATACTAAAATATATGAATCTAAAAGTGTAATTGAATAAGTAGACCCACTAAAAAGTAAAATAGAGTGAGTTATCTAGAAATATTTCTCCCAACCTCTCTATAAAAGTCGGATCCGATTAAGTTAACTTTATGGTGATCAATATTGTGATCTATAGATATTGTATTAATCAATTGATCAAAATTAACTTCATGTTAATAATTCCAAAAAATTCTCCTATTGCTTGACAAATATATTTAAAAACAATCATACAAACCACTAAATCAAACATAGTTGGTGGGTGGCAACACCATTGACTCAGTGATCCTAATCCATAAACCCAATTGTTAGTAGGTTAACGCGTCTAATCTTATATCTTTTTCTCAAAAGCCAAACTTGTGTGCCTAACCCAAACAACCACAGAGTTGAAATTTTCTTGTGAGGCCATCAATATGTGTCCCATGAGGTTTATGTTGGTGTTTTTTTCAGCAGTTTTGGCCGGATATTTAGCATGGAGATCGGTCCGGTCGATACCGGAAGCGAAGTCCATTTTTTCAGAGGATTCTACGGAAGGAAAAGTTGCCTCAGATGACAACAAACAAGAACTTAATTTGATCAAGGTAATGTAAATTATAGGATTATTAGTTTTTTTGTGTGTGCTCATTTTTAGGTTGGGGTTTTCTTCACTTCACCTAACTTTTGAACATTATTGGATTCCAGATGATGCAAAATGGGTTCTGGGTATTTGTTGACATGGCTAGCGGAAGGTATTTGTGGAGGAATTTGAGAGGGATGAAGAAGGAAGATGAAGTTAAGAGTTGAGATTATGATGAGTTCCTTTTTTCATTTTTTATCCATTCTGTCTTAATTTCTTTTTCTTTTTTTAATTTTCTGCCCTTTAATGGAATGGAATGGAAGGATTGGTAGTTTGATGATTACTTCTTTGGGCATGAATTTGAGTAATTGAGTTTGTCTTTTGACATAAATATGTTGGATTCACACTAGCAAGTAGGCAACATACACATCTTCAGAATGGATTTCAAGAAATAATTCAGTCAAAAGGGAAATTTTCTTGGAATTTCAGACAGCTAATCTTGAAAGGAGATGTGTTTTAATGTTTTAATCTTGAATCTAGTAGTGTGCCAGCTATGGCAATTGCCATTTCTGGGTTTTGAACTAAATTAGCAATCATGGTTATTTCCTTATATATTGATCCGATTATCATAAAATTAATTTCATGATAAACTGATCAACTTCTAGTTTGTGTTTCGACACTGTATTAGTCAACGTTAACTTCATACTTATAGATCATACTTATAGATATCAAAACAAAAAAAAAATATCAAAAATGATTTGGTGTGTTTGGATCAAACGCTACAGTCCCATTTATAAAATTAACTTCATAATAGTTTTTGGTCTGTGTCTCGACATTATATTAGTCAACGTTAACTTTATACTTATAGATATCAAAAAAAAAAATATCAAAAATGGTTTGGTGTGTTTGGATCAAACGCTACAGTCCCAAACGCAAGTAACCAAACAAACTCATTGTCATACGATTTATGAGAAGATAAAGAAATGAAGCGAAGGTCTTGAAAAAACCCCTAATGTTTACGGGATAATAAAACACTACTACCCTAAACTAATTTTTTTTCCAAAAGTACCCTTAACATTACATTTTTGGGTCGCTTCTGCCCCTGCCGTTAAGAAAAGACAAACGGCGTTAAAATTTGATGACGTGGCATGCTTAAATATAATAAAAATTTTAAATAAAACAATATATATCATTTAATCAAAACAAAAAATACTAAAATTCAAAATAAAAAAAGCATAACATATTTACATCATTTAATCAAAATACTAAAATTCAAAACATAACATATTTACATCTAAAATACTAAAAAAAATAAATTTAAAAAATACTAAAATACTAACATTCTGTTTTTTTAAAAAATTCTATTTTTTTAAAAAAGTCTGTTTTTTAAAAAATTCTATTATACTAAAATTCTGTTTTTTAAAAAAAAACTGTTTTTAAAAAAGTTCCCTTTTTAAAAAATATATTTTTTTTAAATTCTATTTTTTAAAAAATCTTCTTTTAAAAAGTTCCGTTTTTTAAAAAGTTTGTTTTAAAAAAAATTCTATTTTTTTAAAAAATCTATTTTAAAAATTCTGTTTTTTAAAGAACTGTTTTTAAAAATTCTCTTTTCTTTAAAAAGGTGTTTTTTTAAAATTCTATTTTTAAAAAAAAACTGCTTTAAAAAAGTTCTGTTTTTTAAAAATTTGTTTTTAAAAACTTTGTTTTTAAAAAATTCTGTTTTAAAAAATCTATTTTTTTAAAAAAACTGCTTTTAAAAAGTTCCGTTTTTAAAAAATTCTATTTTTTAAAAAATTGTTTTTAAAAATTGTTTTTTTAAAAAAAGCTGTTTTAAAAATTCTGTTTTTTTTTTAAAAATCTGCTTTTAAAAAGTCTATTTTTTAAAAAATCTGTTTTAAAAATTCTGTTTTTTTTAAAAAGCTGTTTTTAAAAAAATTCTATTTTTTTTTAAAAAAAAACGACTTTTGAAAAAGTTCCGTTTTTTAAAAATTACATTATTAATGGCGAAATGAGTTTACCCAAAAATATAACGTTAAGGGTACTTTTGGAAAAAAAATTAGTTTAGGGTGAAAGTGGGACATCCGTATAAACATCAAGGATTTTTTTGCACCTTTACCCGATAAAGAAATAGATCAAATCGAGCGTGTGTATGTAACCCTTCTTTGAAAGAGGAAAAATTATATTTAAATATAAACAAACCAAATCCCAAACTCATAGTCTGAATGCTGCCAGATCTATCATACACCTATTTGCATAGGTGAAGGTATTGGGGCCATGGAGCATAAGTTGGTCCTTGGTCTCAGGACTAGGGCCCTAAGCCTGTTCCTCTTACCCTTAGTCGGCCTTGTGGTGTGAGTTTAGGACTGGGCTCAACTTGGTGGGCCTGTAGTTTTATATCGTCCCTGACGTTGGAGTAAAGGGCAAGTAAAAAAGCAGATTTTTAAAATAACAATTTTGTATCAAAAATTACCGGACTTAGAGGCCGTTTGTTTTTCGCTATGACTGATCGATTCAATCATTTAATACATTTATTTTTTGAAAAAATCATCTGAATGACTGAACCAGTCAGCCATTCAGACGATTTCAACTCCCTTCTAATTTACCTCCTCTCCAATTTTATCTAATATACTAAATATTTATACTTTTCATAAGTATAACTAAAATCACAACCTCTCATCTAATATATATAATACTAGTTGTGTCACGTGCCTCCGACACTACATGAATAGTGTGATTTATCCCAAACTTTGAACGGCCCAGATGATTTATTAGAGCAAAATCAATTATATTTTGTTAGATAGATCGAGTTATATCATTATTTAAAGTTAAAAAATAATTCGATATTTTTACATTTATTTTTATCGGTAAAAATATATTTAATAACTAAGCCACAGTTTTTGTAGGAACTAGAAAGACTAGAGTTGTTCCTTACAAAAAGGTGCTAGATAAAGAGGCTGAAAGAAAGTCTGAAGAAGTTCAGGGGATCAATCAAGTTATAGAACAAAATAATTATACTAATTTGTTTCTACAATCCCTTGGAACACAACTGTCTAGATTGGAAAAGGTTGTTACTTCAAAAGTAAAACCTTTATTTGTTTGTCCATCTCCGGCAGAAATCCTTACTACTTCCTCAAAGGAAGGAAAGCTTGTTAGACAGGAGAAGCCAGGATCAATCCTATTTAAGTCTCCACCCGAGATGTCTAAAGAGTTGAAACTAGGAACTACTTCTACAGAAATGTTTGAAGAACTGAAGAATAGATTAGAAAAGTTGTCTTTAAAACGAACATCTACCGGATCTACTTCTCAAGGTCCTTCCATTTCAGATCACAAAAACGATGGATTAGATCTTGATGAGATCTTAAATAAAATTCAAGAGGAACAGGAAGATCCTCAGGTAAACAAGTTAAAATGGGGAAAGGTTAAAAACCAGCCCTTGTGACGCCCCCAAAATAGGTATACATCACCCATTTTGAGTTGTCAATACATGGTACAGAAACAACTACAACTTTATTATTACAACATATAAACTGTGAGTTTAAATACAAATATTATCTTCTAGACAATATCTATACTCAAATAAATCCTCATCACATTTATTGATACTTTATTTTACAAAAATGGTGAGGACTACTAAACAACTCTCTCTAGAACCTTCATTCCATACCCCAGACTGTCGTACTCGCGATATTCTCGCCTCCCGAGAAGAAAAATGGAACAAAAAAGGAAAAGGGTGAGCTCAACTAGCCCAAGTAAAGAATATTATGACTAAGATAATATACAACAAATTATCATTAGTCTTCAACGAGGAAAAATCTAATAGAATCTGATAGACAACAAGTTTTAAATCAATATTCGCGGTGAAATAATAATTCATTAGAAGAGTTAAGTAGAGAATGCAAACTACTATCTTACATGTATGAATTTAAAAGTTCATCGTCTATCTTTTATCCTGTAACATCAATCAATATACATCCGGAATCAAATATTCATCTTTTGCACTACTGCCAAGATATTCATCATTTAGTTAAGTGTTCATCTAAACACTGTTCATCTTTGCTACTCTGGGGCCAAAGATATTCATCGAAATCATTCATCTTTTGCACTACAGGCCAAAGATATTCAATAATATCATCATTTAAGGCGAGGATGATGAAAAATATTTTAAAAGAAAGCGAATCCGATTGAAACAAAATGACAAGGATTAAAGATTAAGGATTAGTACTTTGTTTTATCCATGTCCAAAATACCTCAAAATAATCATAGTGGTGTAAAATTCAAGAATGATCAAAACATGGATACAATCAAAACTAGTATCCACAATAGATATTTTAGATTTAAAAGGAAAATTTTCATTTTTAGATGAATAGTCTTAGTATTAAGTGAATAATCTTAGTATCGTGAATAGTCTTGAGTATCGTGAATAGTAACTCAGACACCAAAAGTTCCAAATTTGATAAAAACTTGGATCAATATTTCAAAGATAATGATATTGAAGAAATAATATCATTACTGAAAAATAATAATATCCCTTACCTCGAAAGATCGATCTTTCAAATTTGAAACAGGATATAAGCTATGACTTGAACTTGCACCGATATATAATACTCAAAATATACTCAAAATACTCACAAGAATACGCTCGATAATATAGAGAGAAAAAACTTCGGTTCACGATTTTTCAATTCTAACCTAAGCACCCTATTTATAGGAAAATGCTTTAGAACACCAAAGCGAAAATTTATTAAAATATTAATTTATTAATTTTTATTCCTACGCCCACATTTAGAGATCTGAATTCAGCCACTTCTAACACATGCAAGACCCAATAATGACAAAAACGTTTTGTCATTTTAAATATTTTATACTTCCAAACATCAATTATTTCGGAGCTTCAAAACTTCAATAATTCACAATAAATAGCCCTTTTGTTAGCAAATTCGAAACTCGCGACTTTTTATAGAAAATTCAATTCTATACAACTTTACAGAAGAAAGTTTTTCCGAATTCCAAACAGAAATTGACCGAAATCCACAAACGGACGATTTTACAAGCTATAATCAAATTTCAGTCAATAAATGGGATCCACCGACATGTTTAACATGTTTTAAACATTTATTGCAACAAAAATACTCTTCCTCATCGTATACTCATATATCCCACATTCGTTGTAAAAATATCACCATTATTATATTATTAAAATATAATAATATATTTAAATGAATTATTTTATCAGAAAAAGATAAAATTTCAATTTTCAACAATTGTCACATTAAAATTTTCTCCATCTATATCCACATAAAATCAATATTTTCCTCATCATATGAATCAATAATTAATTATTCACAAATAATATTACAGAATCACAATATTGATGACCGAGGCGGTTCTAGGAAGAGGGGCTTTCCAATAAGAATTTCTCCTTCTTGGCGGCATGATTAGGTGACCAAACCTCTCCTTAGACGTAACTTTCTAGACATTGCCAATAATGTTATCTAATAATATTATTCGGATAATATGAATTATTGCTTCGATAATGAAAATACTTGTGTAATGACAATTATTGAAACAACAAAGAATATAAAATATCAACGAAAGAATTATTAAATCAATAAAATCTTGAATAATAATTACTATAACCATTATTGAGTAGTGCCTTCTTACGTAAGAATCAATAATTGGTGCAATCTTTGTGTCTTCTTGTGTTTTAACCACCGAGTATTTTAACAAGATAACAATAAATAACTTCTGTAGTTATTTTTAAACAACTTATATTTGTGCGTTTTCTTCATCCAATCGCTTTCCGTTATGGGGCCCACACATGGTCGCGGCTGTCGTCTGAATATTCCCAAACGATCACGAATATTCCACGACCAAACGAATATTCCCCGACACAATGAATATTTTATAACCACTTGCTTATTTTGATATATTTGCGTATTTTACCCATAACTATCCACATTAATCAAATCATCCCTTACTATTTCAAAATAATAAATAAAAAAAATTAAATTTCATTAATAATAAGTTGGGGTCTTACAGCCCTATTATCATCGTCCATCTCCTATTGATGCTCAGTTTGAAAATAGAGCATTTAATGATGAAATCCAGTTTAGTGGAGAATATATTTGTGAATGGAACCTTGATGGTCTTACTGACTATCAAATAGTAGTTCTTCTAAAATAAATGACGATGTTTGCCCAAGTAGCTAGGATCAAAATGAACTCTGAAAAAAGGATTGCTCAAGCTTTAGCATCTGGTTTCGTAGGTCAACTTGGGCTTTGGTGGGATAACCTCCTAACAAGCGAAACAAAGGAGAGCATCTTTAATTTTCAAGTTGAAAAGGGCGTTGATGCTATGAACGAGCCCGTGTTTGTGGAGGATGCAGTTAACACTTTGTTGTATACCATCATGCGCCATTTTGTGGGCAACAATCACCTGGTAATATCAAGAACGTATGAGCAATTAAGCAACTTAAAGTGCAAATCGCTCTCTAAATTCAAGTACTATCGTGACACATTTTTCTCTAAGGTGTTTAACAGAACAGACTGCAATTGCGATTACTGGAAAGAAAAATTCATTGAAGGTTTACCTGTTTTGTTCTCTCAAAGAGTTAAAACAAGGTTAAAAATAAAATGATGGACTAATTCCACAGGATGAATATACCTATGGAGAATTAGCTTGAAAAATCATTCTTTGAAGGTCTTGGATCTATGCAATATTTTGAAGATCCAGAAGCAAATTTCAGAGGAAAGATCTAGAGGAAAGCGAGCCCTAGGAGATTTTTGTGAGCAATATGGCCTTGCTGAAATCCCTAAGGATAAGTGTAAAAGAAGAACAAGAAAAGAATCTTCTGCTTTTAAAGATAGCAAGAAATCTAAAAAGAATTATCATCATAAAAGGTCTAAACATCAGACCAAAGAAGATCAACCTAAAAGGAGAAAGTCATCTAAAAGAAAGGTGACAAATTCAAAACCTCCAACTGTTAGGTTTGTAATATTCAAGAATGCAATCAAATTGCAAAAATAAGCGGAAATGTGTAAAAATCAGAGTTTAAAATTTTTACAAACCATATACCCCGGATCACCCTTTATGCACAATTATTAATTAAATGAAAAAGATGAATAAGAAACATACCCTTGAAGATCCGAGCTTCCTCAGGTACAAGTTCACCTCCAATCCTTTTCGCGTTCAACTTGAATCCACCGGGTTTTGTTCCTTCCTTTGATCAACGTTAGCCACCCAAGTGTTTGGCCTCTGAGGGTGATCCACCAGGAAGAAGAAGGATTCAAGAAGATGGGTGGTTGGCTAAACCCTAGTTTTTCTATCTCTATAGAAAAGGAGCGTACTCTCCAACCATTGGAATTATAACGTGGTCTTGATATCTGATATAAGACTCCTCGAATAAAGATATCAAGTAACCCTATTAAAATAAGGTATTATTTAATTAAACCCTTTTAATTAAAGGGCTCCCTAATCTTATTAGGGATAATTAATTAAACTCCTTTAACTAATTTTCCTTCTAATCCAATTAGGAATAAATGAAAGTACTTATATTAAATTAATTGCTAAACTCATTTAGAAATTAAAATAATAATAATAATTGTAATAATATTAATAAGACTCCTCTTATTAATTTATATTTAATATTTCTAAAATATTAAATAATAAATATTAAGCTATTTAATTTATTCTATCACCATAGATTTAATTAAATATACATAACATATTATTACGATTATGCCATTAACTTCTTAAATAATTATTCTTCCTTTTATGGTGTGACCCTTTAGGTTCTCCATATTAAACCTGGTTGTGAATAAATCAATTAGAACAATTCTAATCTTATTTAAATAAATAAATTAAACAATTTATTTATTTAAATAAATAATATTTATTCTACTGATAGGGATAAGCCTCCTAGCGATCAACGACTTTCCGGATAATATAGATTTCAACATTAATCATAAAAGAACCTTTGAGTAAATAGTTCTTGAATGACATTCAATCCTTCCACCATCTGATGTCCCAATTAAATATAAGACATGGAATTCTTTATCGAGTCTTATTTTATTTAATTATATGTATTTCGATCCTTAAATGCACTGACTCCAAATAATGCAAATTAGAAACTCCTTTCTAATTTCATTACGCTTAACCAAGGACTCTTTGGGTTGTCATTTATCGAATCACATAGGACATTTTTCTCTTCTTTTAATAGAAGTGGTAGATTCTTTATTGATCATACATTATCTCCACGTATACAACTTATTATACCCAAGCACGCTTTCTTTGATATACCCTAAAGGTCTTAAGGAATAAGTCAAAGTATAACTCATCATACACAAGATACTATGATGATCTCAAGTCCAAGGATCACTTGTCTTACTATCACTACTGAGAATTCCTATTGACGAGCAAGTAAAACTCCATTAGGTATTCCTTAGCGAGCCACGTTCGATTGAACTTATTCTCTAATAAGCACCTACATACTTGCTTTAGTGTCTCCACACAAATGATCATGAGATCAATCATCCTCATCCAATGAGCAAGCAACGTATGTACCAATCTATCCGGATTAACTAATCCCAATTTAGTAATCCAACGATTGGGAACTATTTTAGTTTTAAGCTTTCTAAGAATTTAGATCTCATTAGAATGATCATCATCATTATTCTAAAAGCATTGCTTAAAACTATGGGTTTATCACATATTATAAAATAGCATCATGTAGATAATTAAAAGCCTTTAATAAATTAATACTTTTTATTAATAAATGAATAAGATTGTTACAAAGTATATGCTTTATCATCAAACATGATTGGCTTGTGTGCATACTACTTTCAATCTCCCACTTGCACTAAAGTCAATCGTCATGGTATCTCATACTCTTCTTCTCTAAGTGGCGATTATCCTGCATTGGATAAGCTTTAGTTAATGGATATGTAATGTTGTTTTTGAGAGTTCACTATCTCTATAGTGATTTCCCATCTTTCAATGATTCCTATAATCAAATGAAAGTGCTACAACACATGTTTAGATCCAAGATGAGACTTAGGAACTATTCCTAGTTCTGTAATGAACTTATCATCCAAACAATCAACTTGCAGCTTCATTTACAGCTATATACTTTGTCTTTATCATTAAACCAAAGAACCTTTTGCTATTTGGAACCTTTCAAATTCACTACACCACTTATTCAAGGTAACACTTTACCTTAAAGTGGATTTTCGATCGTCTTGGTGCATGCGAAAAAAAACTTGAGTGCATAAAAGCCCTCTAGTTTTAATTCGGACCCACCATGTATGCTCACATCCTTAGTGCTTAGGTTAAGAACTTTAAGATGTTTTTCAACGTCTTACGGTGATCTTCTCGAATATATGACCGATCGACATTAGATCTTGTATATTTCATTGCATACATGATAGTCACTCATGCGATCTCTCTTTTCATGAGTCCGTGGGGACTATAAAGAGAGATACACTCCATAGCTCATCAACATGAGACATCTCTTGGGTTTGCCATGCTAAACGACTTTAGCATCAAATGAATATCGTTCATTGGGTTAAGTTGAGCATCCTTTTAAATCTATCTATATAGATTTTATCCCCAATTAAGATACTCTTCCCAAATCATTCATGGAGGAATGTTTAGACAACTTTATCATTACTTGATTGTAGCATTAGTATGTCATTCCTTATCAAGTAGTATATCAACATATAATATTAGGAATGTCACGGCGCTCCCAATGACCCTTTTGTACACACTTTTAGAAGTCTTACATCATCGCGTGTAACTCGGATCATCATCTTACATGATCGTACCTCATCATCATCATCCATGATGAATCCATACCTCCTAGGTATCTTGATTACTATTCCAAATTTACGATTCGGTTTGGGTACAATAGGTCTACATCTACTGAGTTCCTCTTATTTGACTTATAGTATTTGTGGTTCTTGAACTCTTGAAGATCTATTATCCTCCCACTAGCCCTTTTAATGATAAACACCTTTATCTTAGAAAGCGTGTGTTTCGTAACAAACACCTTTTGCTAAGTAGAATTATAGAACATATACCCTAAACTTACTTTAGGATGTCCCACAAATCAAGCACATGTCAAATCTTGTCCCAAGCTTATCCTTTGAAACCTTTTCACATAAGTTGGACAACCCTTATCTTAACATACTTAAGATTAGGAATCCTCCTATCCATAACTTTTATGGAGTCTTGGGGCGGATTTTGAGGTTACCTTTTGGTAGATATCAGCCCATTTCTGGGGCATGATCCTGAAGGATCTTTGGAATGTCGGTAAAATCATTTTGGACCGTACCATGTTCAACAAGGTATGATTTTTTCTTTCGGATACATCAATCAATTATTACGTGTCATGAGGTGTCCATTATGAGAAAAACCATTTGAGATGATCTAGAAACTTATTGCACAAGTATTTATTCCTTGATCTAATCAAAGAATCTTAATACTTTGCCAATTTGTTTCACTTCAAATTCTTTGAACTTATCAAATAATTCACATTTGTATTCGAAAAATACATACGATTAACTCTTTGAATGATCATCTCCTTTTCTTATACTAGTTTGTTCAATTTACAAAATAATTTTTCACGTAAGTCAGTATACAAAATCCATTAAAGTAATATTCCATTCTATACAAAACATTATTATTATTATAAATAGAAAAACAATTGTTCTTAAATATAATACCAAAGATTTCATTGTCCAACAATAAAATAGAAATAATATTTCTAACAAGAACTAGAATACTGATAACAACTTATTGACTTAATAGATTTTCCGTAGGCATTGCTAAACTATAAGTTTTTATGGCTAATGTGGCAACCTTTGCTACATTTCTACATATAGGTTTACTTATATTTGTTTAGCTTTCTACTTACTTGGTCCTTTCATAAATCTATATTTATGATAACCAAAGTCGGTATCCAATACCCAAGTAGAACCTTGACTTAAAAAAAAATTATTTTAAATCATGAACAAATTTGTATTTATAACCAAACTTCACTAAGCTTCTTTTGGTTAGCCTCGTGAAGATGCTTCTTGCGCTTTCTTTCCAATGTCGAGGGCTTATTGCGGTGGAAGCAAACTCCTTTCTTTATTAAATATCAATTTTGTTCTTATTATCCTTTGTTTTTTTTATTTTACCTTCTTAGAATCGTTCTTCTTTTTCAGAAGATCCTTTGGCCCCTACCAGTAAGACATGGTCTTTCTTGGTTGGAAAATGACTCTCAACATTTCTCAACATGTTAAGCAAATCGGTAGTGATATATCTAGCTTGTTCATATGAAAAATTCACAACAATTGTGAAAGGAGTCCGGGAGTGAGTGCAAGATCAAATCTTAGCTCAACTCTCCATCCATGACAAAATCAGTTGTCTTAATTGATCAATCAAATTGATTATGTTAAGAACTTTTTGTCTGCATTATAGTGCCGTTGGCCATTCTAGATCGGAAGAGCTCCTTAGATATCTAATATCTATCGATCCTACTTTCTCTCACCATCAACTACTTGATGTGCGGGAATATAGTAGAAGCATCCATAGTTTCATCTTGTGGCTGAAGCTCGTTACTCGTGGATGCGAGCATGATGCATTGAGCCAATCAGTGCATCATCATCTTGCCACTTTCTAAAAAGTAGCAATCTCTTCCTCGGAGGCATTATGCGCAACCACCTGCGGGGATAGGCGTATTAAGGACATAAGATAGCTTTTTCACGATGAGAACTATTCTCAAATTCCTTAACCAATCCGTTTAATTGATTACGGTTAATTTAGCATCTAATATGCTTGCGCGATGATAGTAATTTTAGACAATGTAAAATTACGTAAATGAATTTGTAATTAACAACATTTTAACATACATTCTTTTATTAATTACCAAAATAAATTAGGTCTTATTTTAAATTGGTATCTCCCACTATTTTCTTCAAACTATATTACCTCACTTATATAGTTCGGCAAAATCTAATTAAAGATTTGCTAATGAGAATAAGGATCCCATTTCAAATGTATATAGCCTTGTGGTGACACAACAAACTATATATAAATAAATAGGTAGACAACTTTTGTCAATTACATCAACTATCTGAACTCCTTTTTTTTTGCCTCTTAGATTATTTTGATCAGTGGTGGCACATCCGAATCAAAATTATCCAAGTTAAGTCCAACCTAGCACTCCATATATTCAAAAAGAAAAATATCATCCTTGTGGTGACACAACAAAACAATATTGTTCAATTTTCTTTATAAGCATCAAATGTGATAAATTAACATCTTAAATACTTAATACTTGCCTTGTGGTGACACAACAAACTCATATTAAATATTTAATACTCTATTAATTTTATCATGCTAGAAGGCGACGTTCGATATTCCAAATATCTTTGAACGCTTAGGACTTAATATAAAAAATTGAGGGTTTGTTATTAATTTGTCTCATCTTGTTTAGCGGCATACACACACACACACACACACACACACACACATATATATATATATATATATATATATATATATATAAAATACGCGTCGTATTAATGAACATCACGAAGCGTGTTTGCATAATATATAATATATATATAGTATAAGCATGCACATATAGAATACTTATATTCTACCCAATTGATTATGGACTTTTATTCTAGTTTGGTTCACTAGAGTCACCAAGTGAACCAAAAGTTCAAACCCTAGGGGTGCAAGAAATAATATTTAAATATAACTATTACATTTAAACCCGGCTCCATTACAAATTGGTCTTCAAGCGCTCCTTGCTCCTTGATCTCCAATTCTTCAAAATAATTCTAACTATTCCTATTACAAAACTATTTAAAATAAATAGAAACCTTGATCGCCAGATCGAGGGAAGTACATAGGAGGAGATAGAATTTATATTCGAGAAAAATTAAGACGAGGTACGCAGACCCCATTTAATAAAACCCATACATTCATGCATCCAACTAAAATAAAATCCAATCGCGTTGGTCATAGTCCATAATCAATCCCATTTATTATCATACATCATCATCATATGCATCAATAAATAACATTCATCTTATGAATAATAAACATTTAATATAAATATTGATATCATTTAATGGGCAAATTTAGTTAGTATAAAATCTAATTTTGAATCAAAATAAACTCCTTTATTTTAATCCAAATTTAAATCAAAATAAAACTATTTTATTTTAATTTATCTAATTTTGAATAAAATAAACTATTTTATTTTAATCAAAATCTTTAATCAAAATAAACTCCTTTATTTTAATTAATTATGGAATCCAATTCCATGTAAAAAAAAATTTTATTAAAGGAAACACGAATTTTCTTTCCTATTCACAAATAAACACTTTTATTTTGAATAATATGAAATCTTATTTCATATCTAAATAAACTCTTTTATTTAAGGAAATTAGGATTCTCTTTTCCTATTCACAAATAAACTCTTTTATTTTAAATAATATGAAATCTTATTTCATATCTAAATAAACTCCTTTATTTAAGGAAACATGGAATACAATTTCAACTCCAATTAGTTATCATGGAATCCAATTCCAACTCTAATTAGTTAGCATGAAATTTAATTTTAAAATTAAAATAAACTCTTTTATTTTAAGATTAAAATAAAGTTTTATTTTAAAATTAAAATAAAGTTTTATTTTAAAAATTAAAATAAACATTTTATTTTAATTATAAATATAATTAAGAATATTATATATATATAATAAATATAATATATATAAAATATAATAATATATATATATATATATATATATATAACTAAAATATCACACGAATCTTTTCCTTTAATTAGCAGTATGTATATCCTTGATTTAGTGTATAACAAATGAATCATGGAATTTCAAATGTTAAAGAACACGTGAATACTTAAAAGTAATTAGCGAATATTTTTTTTTTAAATAAATTTTATACATAAAAAATTATGCCCAATTAAATTGTTCTAAACACATATCAATGTACATATCAAATTAAACAATTAATAATTAGCATAAAGGTTTGGCTCGATACCAATTGTTAGGTTTGTAATATTCAAGAACGCAATCAAATTGCAAAAATAAGCGAAACGTGTAAAAATCGAGAGTTTAAAATTTTTACAAACCATATACCGGATCACCCTTTATACGCACAATTATTAATTAAGCGAAAAAGAAGAATAAAAAAAACATACCCTTGAAGATCCGAGCTTCCTCGTGTACAAGTTCACCTCCAATCCTTTTCGCGTTCAACTTGAATCCATAGGGTTTTGTTCCTTCTTTTGATCAACGTTAGCCACCCAAGTGTTTGGCCTCTGAGGTGATCCACCAGGAAGAAGAAGGATTCAAGAAGATGGGTGGTTGGCTAAACCTAGTTTTTCTATCTCATAGAAAAGGAATGTACTCTCAACCATTGGAATTATAACGTGGTCTTGATATACGATATAAGACTCCTCGAATAAAGATATCAAGTAACCCTATTAAAATAAGGTATTATTTAATTAAACCCTTTTAATTAAAGGGCTCCCTAATCTTATTAAGGATAATTAATTAAACTCCTTTAACTAATTTTCCTTCCTAATCCAATTAGGAATAAATGAGAGTACTTATATTAAATTAATTCCTAAACTCATTTAGAAATTAAAATAATAATAATAATTGTAATAATATTAATAAGACTCCTCTTATTAATTTATATTTAATATTTCTAAAATATTAAATAATAAATATTAAGCTATTTAATTTATTATATCACCATAGATTAAATTAAATATACATAACATATTATTACGATTATGCCATTAACTTCTTAAATAATTATTCTTCCTTTTATGGTGTGACCCTTTAGGTTCTCCATATTAAACCCGGTTGTGAATAAATCAATTAGAAACAATTCTAATCTTATTTAAATAAATAAATTAAACAATTTATTTATTTAAATAAATAATATTATTTCTGATAGGGATAAGCCTCCCTAATGCGATCAACGACTTTCCAGATAATATAGATTTCAACATTAATCATAAAAGAACCTTTGAGTAAATAGTTACTGAATACAATTTCAATCCTTCCACCATCTGATGTCCCAATTAAATATAAGACATGGAATTCTTCACAAGTCTTATTTTATTTAATTATATGTATTTCGATCCTTAAATACACACTCCAAATAATGCAAATTAGAAACTCCTTTCTAATTTCATTACGCCTTAACCAAGGACTCTTTGGGTTGTCATTTATCGAATCACATAGACATTTCTCTTCTTTTAATAAGTGGTAGATTCTTTATTGATCATACATTATCTCCATATACTGACTTATTATACCCAAGCATACCCTTTGATATACCCTAAGGGTCTTAAGGAATAAGTCAAAGTATAACTCATCATACACAAGATACTATGATGATCTCAAGTCCAAGGATCACTTGTCTTACTATCACTACTGAAATTCCTATTGACAAGCAAGTAAAACTCCATTAGGTATTCCTTAATGAGCCACGTTCATGAACTTATTCTCTAATAAGCACCTACATACTTGCTTTAGTGTCTCCACACAAAATGATCATGAGATCAATCATCCTCATCCAATGAAAGCAAAGCAACGATGTACCAATCTATCCGGATTAACTAATCCCAATTTAGTAATCTAACGATTGGGAACTATTTTAGTTTTAAGCTTTCTAAGAATTTAGATCTCATTAGAATGATCATCATCATTATTCTAAAAGCATTGCTTAAAACTATGGGTTTATCACATATTATAAAAACAAAGATCATGTAGATAATTAAAAGCCTTTAATAAATTAATACTTTTTATTAATAAATGAATAAGATTGTTACAAAGTATATGCTTTATCATCAAACATGATTGGCTTGTGTGCATACTACTTTCACCAACATGCTATAAATGTGGCAAGATAGGTCACAAAAGCCCTGAGTGTACTACTAAGAAGAAAATTAACCAACTAGTTAAGGATGAGGGGCTGAAAAAGCAACTTTTAGCCGTTTTTATTGACTCTGATGAGGAAGAATTCTCTTCACCTTGTTCGAGTCCTAGAAGTAGTTGTTCTAACTCGGGTGATTCTCATTCCATTGAAGAAGAGATATCATGTGATGAGTTAAATGATTGTCACTGCAACGAAGGAAAAGCCTGCTTGTGTACCTAAAATGGACTCTCTATTAATGTTCTATCTAAGGAAGATAGTTTTATCCTTGATATTATTGATCAATTGGAAGACTCTGGTCAAAAGAGACAAATGATCGAGAAATATATTATGCTTGCTAAAAGCAAGAAAAAATCTTCTGATGAGGATAATGAAAGGTTTGACCCAGGCCAATATTCATTACAAAAGATCTTTGATAAGGTGAACGACCGGCATAAGGAGCCAACTCTTAAAGAGCTACAAGGAATGATCATTAATCTGCAAGCCAATAGTGACGCTAGAGAAGTTGATATTGCGGACTTGAAAAGAGAAATCAAGCAGATCAAAAAGGAAATTCGTTGGCTTAAAGGCAAAGATGATAAAGGTAAAGGCAAAATGGATGAATCAAATTCACCTATTATCAGTGATGATGATGGTGATGATTTTGAGGATGAAGTCCTTGACTTTGCCACTCAAGATAGGCGAATCATTCCAAGAGAATCTAGTTCAAAAGGATTGAAAATCAACTTGATTGATAGAATTATCACTCAAAAGTGATATGTGAAAATTACTATCCTTATTGAAGATGAGTTCTCAGTCACTACTGAAGCATTGATTGATTCGGGAGCAGACTTAAATTGTTTGGCTGAAGGTCTAGTTCCTTCCAAATATTATTCAAAAATAGCTCAAATGCTGAGTACTGCTGATGGGAGCCAATTGCATATTGATTATAAATTATCAAACGTCGTGGTATGCAATAATGGGGTTTGTTTTGAAACTCCATTCCTCTTAGTCAAGAATATGGCTCAGGCAGCTATTTTGGGTACGCCTTTTATTAGTTTGCTTTTCCCCATTTCTATTGACCATAAGGGAATAAGTACTAATAAGGAGGGGTTAGAGGTCGATTGATTTTATTTCGAACCTCGCTATCAAAAGCGTCGAATCATTTGCTTAAACGAAAAGAAGATTTTCTTTTTTTTCTCTAACAAGAGTTAGAAATAAAGAAGATTGAAGAACATCTTAAAGATGACAAGTTTAAGCTCAAAGTTAAAGCTTACCAAGAGGATTTATTTAAAGAAATATGTTCTACGATCCTACTTGCTTTACGGAATGAAAAAGCATGTCATCTCTTTGCCTACATAGAAGGATTCAATGAGAAGTCTATTCCTACAAAAGCAAGACCGATTCAAATGAATGAAAGGTTTCTTAAGCTTTGCCAAGAAGAAATCAATGATCTCTTAAAAAAAGGGATTAATAAGGAAAAGTTACTCACCATGGTCATGTTCTGCTTTTTACGTAGAAAATGCTGTAGAAATAGAAAGGGGAGTTCCAATGCTGGTGATTAACTATAAACTTCTAAATAAAGTTTTGAGATGGATTAGATATCCAATTCCAAATAAGAGGGATCTGCTAAATCGGTTGCTTAAAACAAATATCTTCTCCAAATTCGATATGAAGAGTGGATACTGGCAAATCCAGATTAAAGAAGAAGATAAGTATAAAACAGCGTTTACAGTGTCATTTGGGCATTACGAATGGAATGTTCTGGGTTTTGGTCTTAAAAATGCGCCATCTGAGTTTCAGAACATTATGAACGAAATCTTTAATCCATTTATGGATTTTATGATTGTTTATATTGATGATGTCTTAGTCTTCTCAAAAGACATTGATCAACATTGGAAACATTTAAACGTTTTCAAAAAAGCTGTTAAAAGTGAAGGTCTTGTGGTTTCAGCTAGCAAAATGATGTTATTCCAAACGAAGATAAGGTTTCTGGGATTTGAAATTTCTCAAGGTAAATATTTCCCAGTCGACAGAGCCATTGCATTAATGACAAATTTCGAGAAAAATCTTGGATCAAAAAACGACTCCCAGAGATTTATGGGAAGTGTTAATTATGTTAGAGATTTTTATAAAGATCTGGTGATTGATGCTGCTCCTCTTTACAAAAGGTTAAATAAGAAGCCTACACCTTGGACAGAAGAATGTACTCAAGCCATTAAAAGGATTAAGGCTCATGTGAAATCCTTACCGTGTCTTCATTTCTCTAATCCTGATGCTCCAAAGATTGTCGAAACTGATGCTTCAGACAAAGGATATGAGGGTATTCTAAAACAAATTATAAACTCAAACGAAGTTTTAGTTTGTTTTGTTTCTAGAAAATGGAATGATGCACAGAAAAACTATTCTACTATAAAAAAGGAAATTTGTTCCATAGTTCTGTGTATTGATAAATTCCAAGGAGATCTCTTAAACCGAGATTCCTTCTTAGAGTTGATTGTAAATCGCCCAAAGAAGTCTTAGAAGGGACGTTAAAAGCGTGCTTCTAAACATATTTTTGCTTTCGGTGGCAAGCCTTCTTTATCGACCTTTGATTTTGACATTGAGTTTATTAAAGGAGACTCTAACTCTTTGCGGACTTCTTAACCGAGAGAGTTTGTAGGATACTCCTAATATTTGTGTGTTAAATCTTGACAGTCTCCTGAGACGCCTCGACCAAACCAAAGAATGGAGACCCTCTAATGACTTCCTCAAAGGAAAATCTTCAGGATCTTAAAAGCAGGGCAACAAAGGCAAAACTCCTGAGCTTAAAGTTCAGATTGATTCTAACTACCTTGACACCATGATCAGAGAAATAGTTGATATTGAAGATGTGGATGCAGTTAGATCTCCAGAGCAACTAGCTGATCTCTATCTATCTTACTCTCATGATCTACCAGTTTTTCTCCCTAAAACTAGAGAGTTTTTTGAAAAATTCTAGTTGAAACAGGCTCAATTAAAGTCTCTCATAAACCTAGAGATCGTTATAATCTGGCGTTCTCAACGGTTAGGATCTTAAAGGTCTTACGTCCTTGTGACTGGGTGGGTGACCTAAGGACTCATAAATATTTTGAAACAAAATCTATGGTTCCTAAATACTTTAATTATTTTGATTACACCCTAGCATGGGAAAAGTTTTTATATTATCAAAATGAGCACTATACCCATAAATTTGTTTCTTCACCACCCTAAGTTTCCCAAAACCATCAATGTTCTGAATTTTCCTGCATGGTTTCAGTCTTGGTTCTATTACTGGGGACCAGTCCCATAGTTTTTTCCCCCTAAGGTTAAAGATATGTTTGATAAATATTTTCAAACCTCAAATGGCCTTTATGAGAATCAAGCCTTATTATCTTTCTATTGTGCCAATGAAATTCTTTGGATCTTTAAATGGTCATATACTATTACTCAAAGATGCGAGAACAGGGGTTCATCGACTGCGAATAACTAGCCATTAAATGGTGGTCCAAATTTGATGAGGATAAAATTGAAAATATTCCTCCTCGTGTTTTGTCGATGGTGGTATGGGCAAATATGATGCCTCTCGGTGAAGTTAAAATCCATCCTCAAAGGAATTCCAAAAATGAAATCCTTGATTTTCTCGGAATCATGATGATGACACTCATTACTATCTTATATCTGATGATGATGAGAAATATGACCCGTTTGGTGGCCCGTGCTCTCAGCCTAAATAATGGAAGCGTGCTAATGATTAAAGCTTTTTGAGGGGATTTGCCATTTTCTTTAATAATTCATGTTTTGCGTGATAAGATTCTTATCTTATCTTTTGTGGTCCCCTCTGGTTTTCTTTTGGGCCTGCTGTCCTCTCGACTCCATCTTATCCAGGACACGCGTCAGCGGCATTTGGTTTTGGTTTTGGTTTTGGTTTTGTTTTTGCTTTTACTTTTGTAAAAGTAGATTCCTTTTTATAAGTTATTTGTTTTTTGTAATCATTTTGTTTCTCCTCATTCCTATAAGAGGATAGTTATGCCCTTCTATGAAGGCATCCAAAAAATTTGTACTCAGTTTGTTTCTTAAGTTTTTTGGTGTGTATTATCAAGTTCGAAGTTCTTAAGCTTCCAACTCTATGTAAGTTTGTATGTTATTCAATAATATTTCGCTTATTTTATTTATATCATAATCTCTATATGATCCTGGACAATTGGTATCAGAGCCAAGATAGAGTTTGATCTTGTTTGAAGATATTTTGACTTCTTTCTTCCTGAATATGCTCATTTTGTTATAAACATCATCTAAATACTGTTATAGATTAAGCTTATAGTTTTGCTATGGGTAAGTTGGTTTATCGTTTAAAAATTTGTTGTGTGTATAAGCAGTGTTGGACATAAATCACGTAGTAGACTTCCTAGTTCATCAAAACTTGCACCTTATCTTGTTAAGTTTTAGGTACCGTTTATACGTCTAACGGCAAACCTATTCGTGAATCTATCTAAGTCGAAAGCTCTTCATCTTCTTCTTCTCCCTCTTTGATTCATCTACTAAACAAGTTGTGTCCATTAGGAACATTGAGACTCATTTACGAAATTAATTACATCCCAAAACTCCTATTTCCCAAGTATACAATAAAGGCGCTTTTTTGTTTAAGTCCGATTATATTATTAAGTCATTGAGCAATCTCTTCCGATAACTCAAGGTCATATGACCGTGGAGATGTTGCCCAAAAGATTGCTAGAAGAAGCAATTGAAAGAGGCTATAAATATTTGCATATTGGGTTAGTCCAAGTCATGCGAAACCGATTAACGAAATTGGCCTTCCCACTTCTCTATTGTTGTGTTTAAGGGATAAGAGACATCTAAAGTTTAACGATTCTTTGTTAGGATGTATTACCTCATCTCTTTCAGAAGGACCGATTTACTTTAATAGTTTTCCAAACTTTTCAGTCTCTCTTCTTGATCCCACAATTCTCAAAACCTTAACATTGACTTTACAGACGTCAAGTTTTGATATGGATCCTCTATCCTCTAACATGGCACTCATATATAGAATATATATTAAGGTCATGAATACGACTACTCCAGATATTAATCTTAAGAGTAATTTTATTAAAGATTGTAGAGGAGAAACTACAGTGTTTCAAATCAACCCTTTGAAGGCTAATATTTCAATTCCTAAGACCTGAAAGTGGGATGATATAGCAATTCCAGAAAATTGGACATTACAAGATGCAATACCTAAAAAGGTACAAGGAGCAAATCATCAACTGGAAGAGGTTACAGAAAATCCAGATAAATCTGTAAATATCAGATTCGGAAATAATAGATCTATTCGTCTTAACTTAGACGAACCTCGACGAAATAGCACGTCATCTATTCCTCAAAGGAATTTGGGAGA
Organism: Panax quinquefolius; assembly: GCA_020205615.1. Classification (NCBI taxonomy): domain Eukaryota; kingdom Viridiplantae; phylum Streptophyta; class Magnoliopsida; order Apiales; family Araliaceae; genus Panax; species Panax quinquefolius. Next base: position 35,490,483 of record CM035161.1, on the reverse strand, counting down.
AACTTTAAGAAGATCTACGTCTTCCATTCAAGGAGTTATTAATCGGCCAGATGATCCCATCAGTCGTCCAACGTATATAGTTGAAACTCCCTCTGAACTAGAAGTTCCAAGGGCTCAAAGTCCTACGGCATCTGATTTTGATTATTCCGCTTATTTTAATTCGATATTTTTACATTTATTTTTATCAATAAAAATATATTTAATGACTAATTTTTTGTAAACTTAATCTAATTTTCATGAATTACCCATTAACATATTTGATATGCTAAGTTAAAAAAATTAGTGTAATAGTTAGAATTAGAGGGAAAATATATTGAAGGAGAGCCAAATCTAAAATTACTCACCAATAAAATAAAATTATAAAATGAACAAACAGTTCAGCAAAACGACTAAAAATTTCCCAATTAATACAAAATTTCACTGACCCAAAAAAAAATTAAATAAAAAAAATTGAGTGAGCCAGAGAGAATCTGCAAAAAGAAGGGAAAAAAGGATGATAATAATATGAATAAATTAAGTAGTAGTACAAGTAGTGTTGCTGTACATAATTTAGACCAACACTTGCTGGACTTAATTTCTCTGACTATAAAAAGTAACCGAAATTGATAATTTCACGTGTTAAAATGATATTTTCACACGAGTCTCTCTCATATAAAAATAAGACCCACTCACTATTCATGCGATAGCAATCACGTAAAAATTTTACGTGAAAATATCAATTCCCAAAGGAAAAACTCATTCTTTTAACCATTCACCGCTTTTTAATTTCAGACCAAAAACCCCAAAAATTCAGACGAGTGATATTGGTTTGAATCTTGTGAAACAGGGAGTTATAGATTTCTTCATTCTGAATCGCTTTCTAAGCTCCCCATAGCCTTCAATCCTCTTGGTCTCTGTTTCACAAACAAATAAATCCCCCCAAAATTAATTAATTAAAAATCAGATTATAATTTACAAGTAAAAATAAAAATAAAAATAAAAACAAAAGCATATCCCCAATTCATCATGTATGCATCATTTGACGTTTAGTGCCAAATTTGGCATGGTGTTGCGATTAAATAAGAAATTTTAAATGCAGAATTTTTGACCAAAAATAAAGAGTAAAATAGTATTTAGAGCCTGCTCGGAAATGACTTATATGTCATCTGTTACTATTCTCCTGTTCCTGTTCAGGAATGACTTATTTTTCTAGATATAAGTTAAGCTTTTAAGTCAAAAAAAAGAAAAAGTATTCGTACTTTATTTTAAAATAATCATATATAAAATAAGTTAGTTTGACCAAATATAATGTCTATTTTGCTTATATTTTTATTAATTAATAATGTCTATTTTGCTCATATTTTTATTAATGATATTTTACTATTTTATCCTTTTTTATTAATGTCTTTTTTAATAATCTTCTATTTATTTTTAATTTATAAGTCATTATGAACCGAACATTTCCGTAACTTATTTTAACTTAATCTCTGACTTATAATTCAAATTGATGTCAAACGTTTTTAATTATAAGTCGCAATTTAAAATAACTTACAAGTCAACTTATATTTCAACATATAAGTTATTTTAAAATAAGTCATTCCCAAACAGATAGTTACACAATCATAAAAGTGTTTTTTTTTTTAAATAAAAAGACTAAATTATACAAAAATGAGTTTAACAATTTGCGGTCAAGATTGTAAAATTGTGTTTCGGTAAAAAAGCGTTTCAAACTTCTTTTATTTTTTTGTTGCTTATTTCAAAAGTATTTTCTAACCAAAATCTCAACTAATTAAAACACTTTTAGAGAGTCAACAAAAATATTTTTATATTTAATTTAAAAATATACATTTTAAATACATGAACAAAAAAAATTCCTTGAGATTATTGCACTACAATTCACATTACACCTATTTTATATTATTAATGAAAGAAAATTAATGGAAAAATAACAAAATAAAAATAAAAAAACACATACCTTCTTGGTAGTCTTCTTTTCCCTAACTTCATACCTCTCTTGGCACATGTCAGTTAACCATGCTCCTGGACTCAACAACTGCACCCACCCTCAAAAAACACAAAACTAGAGTGTGAGAAAAACCCATATCAAATATTCATCTATAATTTCAACAACAAAAGTATACATTTATATTCTCAGATCTTTCGTATTTGGACTGAAATTGAAAAGATCCATAAGATGGAGGGGTAAAATGGACTTACAAGTAGAGTCCTTTGAATAATTTTAGCCCTTTTCTTAGGCCTGTGGGGAAGTTTACACCCCTTCATAGCCATAAAATCATCCTCTTTCTCTTTAGTTGACAAAGTTACATACATCTTTGGCCAAACTGCCCCTCTGTTTTCTTCTCCTCCGTTATCCCCTGCTACCTTCTCCGGTGACGCCGCCCGAAACTTCCGATTCTCCGATCGGAGCATGGCAGCCTCAGAATTCCTGTTTCCAAATAAACCCGCGTCAAATTTTGCTGTAAAAGAGAACCCTTTTGGGGAATTTGCAGTTCCAATTACCTGGTGAGACAATTTGATGGATAAAGAAAAGGGGCGTCTTTATCGGCAAAAGTGAGGAACCGGGAAGAGATTTTCCGGCGAATTCTTCCGCCGCCGGCACCGCCGTAAGGAGGGATTTCTGGGTCTCTTTCTCTCACTCTCACACATCTGAGTCGCTTTTTGTTACCCCACTTTAAGAACAAATCTGCTTCTGGTAATTTACATGCTCTTTGATTCTTATCTGCTTTTTCCATTTCTGCAAATTAGATACAACAAATTAAAAAGATGAAATCTTCAGAACCAATTGGCTCAAATAACTCACATATGGAGCAAGAAGAGAGTTCAAAATAGATGTAATATTCACCTGTAACCTCAAGATCTGTGGTTTTTTCAGAGAATCTACAACTTACCCTGCAAATTGTAAGGATGAAGAATTTGAGTTGGACAAATAAAAACTTAAAAAAGATGGTATTTTGAAGGAAGTTTTGCAAAGGAGAAGATGAAAAAAAGAGGTAAAACAAAATAGGAAATCTTACGATGGAAAAATTTCATGCCAAAATGCAGAAAAAAAGGATATATATTCCCCTAAATATGAAAACACAAATGTAAATTTGTGTTCAATATCTGAAAACACTTTGAAGATTTGAATGGGAGGAGGATATATGTTCTAACGAGATATTTCTGTGTATCTCTTTTCTTTTCAGTTTGGGTGTTTAAATGTTTTGATAAATAATGGAGGAGGAGGGGGTACTCTAGTTCACCTTCTTTCCATTTAAATATGACTGTCTTGGGAGTTAATTTCATCCGTTGGATTTAGTTCTTGTTTAACGGTTGAAGATGTGTCTTTGATTAAAACAAAGAGTAGACCATTGCCATTGTGTTGGTTTCAGCTCTCCAATCTAAAGCCTATTTGGTGCTCATTTATTTATAAAGCCCAAAACTTTATACTAAGAGAAGGTTATAGCCTGGCCCAAATAGCCCATTCAATTCTTGGAAAAATTAGATCATAATCTTGATTTTGTGGTTGTTGTCAATTAAAAATTCAAGTTGGGATATTAAGGTGACGTTTATTTACTTCTTAGTAACTCCATATCTGATTCGGTTAAGAGGGTAAAGTTTTTGATAAAATTTTATTTGCCTCTTATCGTCTTTTAATAGATAAGAGAAAGAAACAAGTCTCTTAATGAAAATTTTAAAATTGATATTTTTAAATTTAAAAATCATTCAGATGTTTTATACTTTTTAATTATAAAATAATTTTTTAAGTTTAGATGTTATTTCACTCTGATGATCTAATTTATTAAGATATACTAACCATTCATTTCTTGGAAAAATTACATCATAATTTGGATTTTGAGATTGTTGTCAATTAAAAATTCAAGTTGGGATAGTAAATGTAAGTGTGTAAATGAACCGAATCGAGCCAAGTATTGAGTTGCTCATATTTGATTTATAAAATCTATTGAGTATAAAATAAGACTTGAATGAGGCTTGTTTAATTATCGAGTCGAGTACGCTTTCGAATTGAATATGAACAGTTTAAACTTTTCAAACGAATATATCAAATCAATAGAAAATTATAATTTGAGGAGATTCAAGTAGTTTATCGAACTTTAAAATTTGTTTACATTTAAATCATTAATATTTCGAGTCGAACTCGGATCGAACTTTTAGTCAAATGGATACCAATCGAGTCCGAACTATTTGCTCATTATACAACTTTAAGTAAATGTCATTGTATTTCTTCTTTTTATATTTTTTTTCATAATTTTTAAAATTAATGAGTAACAGGCCCAACTATGTCTGAAAGGGTCCTTAACACTAATATACAACAATTAGAAAGTATTTACAAAAATAAAACACAAACAACATAATTACAAAAATAACACAACATAATATTACGTTGCTAAAATTACGGATCTTTATCTCTCCTTACACGTTTATCTCTCCCTAAATTCAAGCAACTGAACAAAACATAAAAGATCGACAGCAACTCTGAGATCGGAGAAGAACAGATCGGAGAAACTTACTGCAACTGCAAGATCTATAACTAGAAAGTGTATACAAATTTGTAATATGCATAGTGTTACCCCGTGTTTATACATAGTGTCCGTTTGAGTTTTCAATTTATATGCATAGTGTTACCCCGTGTTTACTACGTATTCGTCTATTGGTTACCTTTCTCAAATTTTTCGCTCTTTAAATGGTCACAAAGTCAGAATAATTATGAATGTTTTGAATGCAAAATGCATTTTAAAATGTTTTACACTCTGGTTACTAAATACATATAAATTGGTTACTGTTTATTATTGATTTGGTTACTGTATAATGTTTATATGCTTGCTTTATAATTTTAAAGTTTATTTTACTGATGTTTTTTATATTAATGATTACTTATTAAATACATTGGTTACCTTCCTGCAACTGTTGGTTACTGTATAATCTGAATTTTGTTAGTATAGCTGACTTGGTTACTGTGTAAAATTGCAATGGTTACTGCATAATATTATCTCCAGTTCATGTTATGGTTACTAACATTGTGACGCCCCCAAAATAGGTATACATCACCTATTCTGAGTCGCCAAATACATGGTACAGAATACGAAAACAATCTTTAATATACAACAAGAGAGTCTGTGAGTTTTAATACAATTATTGTCTTACAGGCAATATCCACTCTCGAAATAAGTCCTCATTACATTTATTGTCACACTATTTAATGTAATAGTGAGGACTACTAATATTATCATCGACCGTCACTCGCTTTTTCGACTAGTCCATTAAAATTTCGTTCTCATTTCTGAAGAGAACGGTGAAAGAAAGGGTGAGCTCAACTAGCCAAGAAGAAATATTATGACTAAGATAATGCGTAAAAAATTAGGTATCGTCACCCGTCTTGGGTGCCACTTACATGGTACATAAATTCAAATCTGACTTACTAATATAAGCGTAATATGCAATCTGACATAAAGCGTGAGTTTGAATACAAATATTGTCTACTAGATATTATCTGACAAACTCGAAAGGAGTCCTCATTACTACTACTATTATCACCTTATTTCACGAAATAGTGAGGGACTACTAATCTTATCCTCTGGACCATTACTCCGTTCCCAGGCTAAATCCCGGTATGTTCTCATTTCACGAAGAGAACGGTGAAAGAAAGGGTGAGCTCAACTAGCCCGATGAAAAATATTATGACTAAGATAATGCGAGAATAATTTATCATTAGCCTTGACGATGTTAAGCGATAAAATACAATAGACAACAAGTTTAAGCTGCGGTGATAAGCGATCCATTAAAAGAGTCAGTAGAGAATAAAATCTACTATCTTTTAGGTTTTAAAGGTTTTTCATCAACTTTGTTATAAATGAGACTCGAACTTTAATAAATAATCCACATCATCGAATCACCCACACTTTTCTGACGAGGATATTCATCAAATTATCGATAATTAAATGACTATCTCTTAGAATCACCCACAGTCATAATCATACCAAAAACTATCCATCAACTTGCATTCTGAGCCTTTGAGGACTTTTATCACATCATTTATAACAAGCCGTGATTATCTTAGAATGATCCACAGTCATAATCATACTAAGTTCATCTATACTGCGTAATGCCAGAAGATAACATAATATAACATGAGGATGATGACAATGACATAATAATTCAATAAAACAAGTTCAAAATTATTTTATCCGAGAATTATTAACGTCAAATTGTCGAAAATAATCTTTGTTTTGTAGAGTAAAATTCAAGAATGATCGGAAGAATATTTCCATGAAAAGATCTTTGGATGAAACCTTGAATATCGAGGATATTCTACTAATTTCATGGAGTATAGAAGTCAAGTTTTAACTAATTGGGTATAATAAAGAATGGAATAACAAAAGAAATCACCGTGCATGCGGTGCTTGGCATAGGCGAGTTATTCAATGAATAATAATAATAACGGAACGGTCGGTGAAATTCACAAAGCGGGATGTTCAACGAGAATAATAAAGATGGAACCCGATCCGGTGTAAAACACACGATAGGATATTCAGCGAGAATGATAAAAGCGGAACCGGTCGGTTGTAAAACACACTGAGCGAGGATGTTCCAGCGAATAATAAAAAAAACCGAAGTCGGGTGTAAAACATGCACGAGCGAGGATGTTCAGCGAGAATAATAATAAAAAAGAGGAAAACAGGGATGTTAAAACAACATGAGGATTTCAATGAATAATAGAAGAATGTCACCAAGTATAGGGTAAACCATAGGGTATCTGAGAGTTATTCAAGCGAAATAATAAGCGATGGAATAACAACAGTTCTCTTCATGAATAAGAAAGAATAACACCCTTACGCGAATTACTGACAAATAATATTCCTACCTTAGAAGAAGCTGAATATTGGCGAGGTGAAGTAGCGAATACTTTTTCTTCTTTCTCTCTATAGTTTCTCTCTCTCTGAGTTTGATGAATTAAGTGAAAAATAATGAAGCACTAGGCCTCTATTTATAGAAGATTTCTAAACAGCTTTGCCGTGTGAAAAGCGAGTGGCTTGTATTTGGTGATGTGAAAAGAAAAAAGTGGTTTGCGCTTTTGTAATGTGAAGCGACAAGTGGTTCGGCCTTTGTAATGTGAAGCGACAAGTGGTTCGGCGCTGTAATGTGAAGCGACAAGTGGTTTGACGTCTGGTAATGTGTAATTACAAGTGGGTAATTACTATTGTGTGAAGGTAATTACTATTGGCGAAGGTAATTACTATTGGTGAAAGGTAATTACTATTGAAGGTAATTACTATTCACAAGGTAATTACTATTGTGAAGGTAATTACTATTGTGAAGGTAATTAATTGGCGAAGGTAATTACTATTGGCGAAGGTAATTACTATTATTGAAAGGTAATTCTATTTCCTGAAAGGTAATTCTTATTGATGAAGAGACTCTTAGATGATGACATATGGGCCCCCATAAAATAATCAAACTTACCACAAATGTCTCATATGCAGACTCTTTATATACATTAAGGATTGAATAAATATTACCACAAATCATTTTATTTTTAATCGACACATTTTTAATCTTTCAACAATTATTAATCATTTATAACTTGTAAATCTCGATTAATAATTTAATCATATTATTATCGAGATGATCTTGTGTGATAATTGAATCGATAATATAAGAGATATGATCGTGATTCTTGTATGATAATTGAGCGTAGGTGAGTGACTTCTCACGTAAGCATCGATAATCAATATGAGTGTCTTCTTATCTGACCACAGCGTATTCTTGTACTTTTACTCTTAGGGTAGTTCAGCGGTTTTAACGGTAACACCTCTGTAGTTATTTTATAGAAAATATATTTTTGTCGTTTTCTCGATCAAACAATAATTACATTAATGGGGTCCACTGATGATTGGTAGTTATCGAATATTCCCTAACAAAAAAGAATATTCCCAGAGCCAAACGAATATTTTATAACAACTTGCATACTTTGCAAAATTTATAAATCTACCCACAACTATAATATTATCTTAAATTCACACCATAATATTAAAAATTATTTAAACAAAATTTAAATCTTTATTGATAAAATATGGGGTCTCACAATCTCCCCTCACTTATGGAATTTAAGCCCTCGAAATTAGAATGCGTACACTGGTATGATAAAGAGGTGAGGATACCTTGAATACCTTTATCGTTGAAAATTTAAATTCATCTTTGCAATCCAGGCGAAGATATTTATTCCTGATTCATCTTTTTGCTACGGGCCCAAGATATACAAGCTATAAAACCAATAATCTTTGAGGCTCGACTTAATAGTATCACGACCACGAATTATCCATACACTTTGGCGAGGATATTCGTGTTTTCAATCTGATCGTGATTATCTTAGAATAATCCTTGTGTCGTAATCATACCAAATCTATCGATACCTTCTGACGAAAGATGACTTTTACCACATCCATGAATTAATATTTCATTCTTTGAGACTCGACTCGATAATTAATCCATATCATCGAATCATCCACCTTTTACTGGGCGAGGATATTCATTAGTATCACGACCACGAATTATCCGTATATGTATTCATTAGTATCCGACCACAAATTATCCATTACACTATCGCGACCACAAATTATCCATACACTACTATCCATACACTTACGTGAAAGATAATCGTGTATTCATTAGTATCCACGACCACAAATTATCCATGCACTACTGACGAATAAAGATAATCGTGTATTCATTAGTATCACGACCACAAATTATCCATAATCGTGAATAATCGTGTATTCATTAGTATCACGACCACAAATTATCCATACTACTTTCGAAGAAAGATAATCGTGTATTCATTAGTATCGCGACCACAAATTATCCATACACTACTGACGAAGATAATCGTGTTTTTCAATTACGGTTATGATTATCTGCCGAGAACAATCCACGGTCATAATCATACCAAGTCCATCTATGCCTTCTGAGAGCGATGACTTTCAACGTAATATAAGCGTGAGGATATAATGATATAAAGAATCGATCGAATGAGATAAAGGATAAATATTAAACATTTATAATATAATTTATCCGAGGATTCAAGAATATCCCCATGTTATCAATCACTTAATAATCTCATAATCTAATATCATTAATATTATAACAATATTTTAATCACTTCTTAAATTTATAAACAATTTATCTCGATTGTTTACGCTTTACCATATAATGCATTTAATCATTCAAAAATGCCATACTCATAAGATATCATCACCAATTATCAAATCCTCATCAAAAAAATATGCATATATTACATATAGGATTCTCAGCCCATAAAATCCTATTTTCAACTTTGTTACTTCACATAACATATTTAACTTTCATATGTTAAGTAACTAAACTATTTTCATGAAAATACCAAATCAGTCCCAAAAATATTTCTTTTACGGGTTTTAGCATAATATAGTCCCATAATGAAAATATATTTTTCTAAATTTTTAAAATTCATTTACTATTTTTCAAAAATCAATTTCTAATTAATTCCTTAAGAAATTAGCTACCTCAAGTTTAACTCCAAAAATTCCCAAATCTTGGCAGGACCTTACACATGTTAACGTGAGCTTCCGGTTTAAATTTCATGGTCATGGAGTTATAGAACTCAGGTTATAGCATTTTTAAATCGGAAAAACCTAAATATTGAAATAGTCATAACTTGCTCATTTTAAGTCGAGAATGAGCTCATTTTTGGACAGGAGGTACTTTATACCATATACCTTCATGTCCCAAAAGGCCAGAATTTTCTCATAATTTAAGTGGCCAAAACAGCCCTCTAAAATCATGGCAGCAACTTTTTTTTGGTTTTTGCAGCTTTGCACTCCTTTGCTAAAATAAGTCCACACAAAAATCTACAACACCTTTTCCAGTAATTCTACTTGGATTAGTTAGGTAACTCATAGATCTAACTCTAGGACTTGACCACACTCAAAAATTCAAAATATAATAGGAGATATGGTCGATTGAATTTCATATTCGTTTTTCACCAAAATCGATTTTCAACTCTTTGTGATTTCTAAGAAACTTTCATGTTTTCACATACTAACCAACATAACTCATCTTAAAACTTACTAATACTTCATATACCCATGATTTTCATCGATTCTATACTTTTATTATGACTTTCATCATAATCCACGTAAGCAGATCCTTTTAGTTGAAGAAATATTTGAGGTTTAAGAAATGGGTTTTTTCTCTTTGAAATTCGATACAAAATTCGATTTCACGTTCTAGGGTAGGCTAGAAAGTCTTCAAGAATACGCCAAGAAATTTATTAATGATAGAAATATCATTCAAAAGCTATTACTCTCGTCGAAGACTTGGATAGTCGTCACATTAATACCATTTGTGACTTACATCCCTTAACTGGATAGCACCTCACAATGATACCTATCAACTTGCCATCTTGATCCACGGCGTCGCCTCTGAAAAATGCGGCTTGGTGCATTTCACACAAGAAGTCGACAACGAAAGGATCGGGGCTCTTTACTTATGGCTTGATATGATGATGATTGACTTTAGTGGTTTGGTTACTTTGAATTACACACAACAAGTTGGTTATGAATATAAAAGCTAACAACCTTACGAAAAGCATGATGAGTAGTTAACCAATTGATTCCTAAAATCACATCAAAGGCAAATATTTTCAAAAAGATAAGATCGACGAATTAGCGTGAAAATGTTTATTTGAATCAAACAAGATTTAAAAATAGTAAGCGATAGCGAAGGCTCCTATTAACGAAGTTTCAACCATAAGTCAAAGTTTAACTTCTTGGTCAAATTTAAGCGTTGAACACAACTAGGTGAAATAAAAGAGTGGGTAGAAGCGGTATCTAACACGGTATAGACTTGTGAGCTTATGATTAACTTACAATGATAATTTTATTCGGGTTCCTCGTCACGAGAAAAAAAAACGCTCTCTCTTAAACTCTAGGCTTTGGTTTATGCAGGGACGACCTTTGGTGCCTCCATCCTAGTTGAATTTGTCTTGATGGCGACAAAAAATCGAGCTAAGTGACCTTCTCTTCCACAATTATAACATGCTTTTTGGGCCGGCGTGGCGCGATTCGAATTGATGTGTCCCTCTCCTCGCATTTGAAGCATATGATAGGTGGTCTTTCTCCTTCCTTAACAACGGGTCTTTGGTCTTGACGTCTTTCCATCATTGTTGAATCTCCTTTTCTTGAAATGTCCATTCTTATTGTTTTGTACGATTACCACCAAAAGTGGTTACCATATTTAACTTTGTTGATTCCCTCCGCTTGTTGTCATAAACTTGATGACTACTCTCCATTTGGTATTATAATTTTTAAATTTTGCTCTCTTTTAGTTAGTTCGTTGACTCGTTATCGCGCTCCACTAAGCGAGCCTATTTACAACATCTGAATAAAAAGCGCGGTTTATGAAAATAAGATGTTGGCGTATCTACGACTTCAACCTCTTAAAAACATTAGCGCCATTCTCTCTTCATTATCCACAGTGGGGCCTGAAACCGTGATAACTCATAAAATTTTGCCTCGTATTGCGACACGGTCGTATTGTTTTGTTCGAACTTGATAAACTCCACCTCCTTCATGTGGCGAATACTTTCGGGAAAGTATTTGTCGTTGAAACGACTCTGGAACTTCTCCCAAGATATCTTGATCTGACGAGGTTGAGTCGTTTCTGGAATTCCCACGATGTCTGCCTCTCTCAGCATGACATAAAAGGCGGCAAAAGGAACCTTTTGCTCCTCGGAGCACATCGAGACATCAAATATCTTGGTAATCTGCTTTATCCATGCTTAGCGAAGTGGTTTTGGCTCTCCCTTAAACTCGGTGGTCCCGGCTCCTTGAATTGTTTAGCGGTGGCCTTGAGAGTTTTCAGTGTTCCACCTACGTTTTGGGCGGCGATCGCTTTTACTTTGATGTTGCGTGAATTCTAAAAACTTCTTAAGCGTCTGTTTGTTAAATCGATTGATCGGTGTTGTTGTTTACGGGAGGATTATCGCCATCTGTTGCACATTGTCACGATTATTGATCGTGGAGAATCAACAGTCTCACATGCTCCATTCTTATTCTCAACATTCTCGGATGCCATTTTCAAACAACGCCACAAAATAAGGGTTAATTGACATACGACATATTATCACTATACTCGTGAGCCAATCAAATACCAAATAAACTTGGGTAGGTCATACTAGCGAAGGTATTCCCGTCTCTCCCTCCTAGTACTTTCTCTCACATCTTAGCCGGGGATCGTATCCTACTAGCTACGATACTGTTGTGGCGCCCCCCAAAATTAGGTATCGTCACCCGTCTTGGGTCGCCACTTACGTGGTACATAAATTCAAATCTGACTTACTAATATAAGCGTAGGTATGCAATCTGACGTAAAGCGTGAGTTTGAATCTGAAATATTATCTACTAGATATTATACTGAGCTCGAAAGGAGTCCTCATTACTACTATTATCACCTTTTTTCACGAGAATAGTGAGGACTACTAATCTTATCCTCGGGACCATTACTCCGTTCCCAGAGCTAAATCCCGGCTATGTTCTCATTTCACGAAGAAAACGGTGAAAGAAAGGGTGAGCTCAACTAGCCCGATGAAAATATTATGACTAAGATAATGCGAGAATAATTTATCATTAGCCTTGACGATGTTAAGCGATAAAATACAATAGACAACAAGTTTAAGCTGCGGTGGAATAAGCGATCCATTAAAAAAGTCAGTAGAGAATAAAATCTACTATCTTTTAGGTTTTAAAGGTTTTTCATCATTTTGTTATAAATGAGACTCGACTTTAATAAATAATCCACATCATCGAATCACCCCTGCACTTTTCTGACGAGGATATTCATCAAATTATCGATGGTCGTGACTATCTCTAGAATCACCCACAGTCATAATCATACCAAAAACTATCCATCAACTTTGCATTCTGAGAATACCTTTGAGGACTTTTATCACATCATTTATAACAAGCCGTGATTATCTTAATGATCCACAGTCATAATCATACTAAGTTCATCTATACCGTAAAGCGAGAAGATAACATAATATAACATGAGGATGATGACAATGACATAATAATTCAATAAAACAAGTTCAAAATTATTTTATCCGAGGAATTATTAACGTCAAATTGTCGAAAATAATCTTTGTTTTGTAGAGTAAAATTCAAGAATGATCGGAAGAATATTTCCATGAAAAGATCTTTTTGATGAAGCATGAAATATCGAGGATATTCTACTAATTTCATGGAGTATAGAAGTCAAAGTTTTAACTTATTTGGGTATAATAAAGAATGGAATAACAAAAGAAATCACCGTGCATGCGGTGCTTTGCCATGGCGAGTTATTCAGCGAGAATAATAATAACGGAACCGGTCGGGTGAAATTCACTGCAAGCGGGATGTTCAACGAGAATAATAAAGATGGAACCGGATCCGGTGTAAAACAACACGATATAGGATATTCAACGAGAATGATAAAAGGCGGAACCGGTCGGTGTAAAACACTGCGACGAGGATGTTCAGCGAGAATAATAAAAGCGGAACCGAATTCGGTGTAAAACACTTGAAGTATAGGGATTTCAATAATAAAGATAATAATAAAAAAAATAAACCGGAATAATGTAAAACACTGAGAACACAGGATGTTCCAGCGAGAATAATAGAAGAATGTCACCAAGTATAGGGTAAACCACGTTATACGAGTTATTCAAACGAAATAATAAGCGATGGAATAACAACAGTTCTCTTCGTGAATAAGAAAGAATAACACCCTTACGAATACAACAAATAATATTCCCTACCTTAGAAGAAGCCGAATATTGGCGAGGTGAAGTAGCGAGAATACTTTTCTTCTTTCTACTATAGTTTCTCTCTACAGAGTTTGATGAATTAAGTGAAAAATAATGAAGCACTAGGCCTCTATTTATAGAAGATTTCTAACTTAGCTTTTGCCATATGAAAAAAGCGAGTGGCTTGACGGTGGTGATGTGAAAAGAAAAGTGGTTTGGCGCTTTAATGTGAAGCGACAAGTGGTTCGGCCTTTTGTAATGTGAAGCGACAAGTGGTTCGGCCTTTGTAATGTGAAAACGACAAGTGGTTCGGCGCTTTATAATGTGAAGCGACAAGTGGTTTGGCCTTTGTAATGTGAAGCAACAAAGTGGTTCGGCGTCTGGTAAAGGTAATTACTATTGGCGAAGGTAATTACTATTCACAAGAGGTAATTACTATTGACGAAGGTAATTACTATTGTGAAGGTAATTACTTATTGTGAAGGTAATTACTATTGGCGAAGGTAATTACTATTATTGAAGATAATTAATTACTATTGGCGAAGGTAATTACTATTCACGAAGGTAATTACTATTGTGAAGAGACTCTTAGATAATGACATATGACATATGGCCCCCATAAAATAATCAAACTTACCACAAAATATCGTCTATGCCAGAGACTCTTTATATACATTAAGGATTGAATAAATATTACCACAAATCATTTTATTTTTAATCGACACATTTTTAATCTTTCAACAATTATTAATCATTTATAACTTGTCGTCTCGATTATTGATTTAATAATATAACATATTATCTGAGATGATCTTGTGTGAATAATTGAATCGATAATATAAGAGATATGATCACGTGATTCTCTTGTAGCGATAATTGAGCGTAGGTGAGTGACTTCTCACGTAAGCATCGATAATCAATCTGGTGTCTTCTTGTCTGACTACACGCGTATTCTTTTACTTTTACTCTAGGGTAGTTCAGCGGTTTTAACGGTAACACCTCTGTAGTTATTTTTATAAAATATTTTTGTTTCTCGATCAACAATAATTACATTATTATGGGGTCCACCAATGATTGGTAGTTATCTGAATATTCCCTAACAAAAAAGAATATTCCCAACCAAACGAATATTTTATAACAACTTGCATACTTTGCAAAATTTATAAATCTACCCACAACTATAATATTATCTCAAATTCACACCACAAAATAATTTATCGACGAAATATGGGTCTCACACTTCACCAGTAAAAGAAACTTGATATAAAATTGGTGAAGTAGCGAATACTTTTCTTTTTCTCTCTATAGTTTCTCTGGCGCCCCAAAATATTCTGTTATACGAGTCGCCAAATACATGATAGGTGAGCAAGGTGAACTTCAAAAAGATAATCCCGGTGTGAATATTATGACAAAACATAATGTTTAAATACAAATAAATTCAGATGATATCCATCTTAATCTCATTATAATTATTCACTGATTAAATAAGATATACGCTAAAACATCTTTAGAGAAGCCATCATCTCCATTACCTTTCGATCTGCTTATTCTCACCTCGGAATAACAAAAAGGAAAAGGGTGAGCTCAATCCCTTAAAAATATTAGTGGAAATAATAAAATCACTACTATCTTGGTCGCCACTTACAGGTTTTAATAAATATTCTAACATAAGCGCATAAATGATTTAAATACAAATATCGTCTCTAGATATTATAATTAAAAAAAAGTCCTCATTACAATTATTATCACACTATTTCATGAATAATGAGGATATTCTTTAGTTTCTAATCCCGACCACGGTGAAAAGAAAGGGTGATTCAACTAGCCCGAAGAAATACTAAGATAATGCTAAATTATCAATAGTCTTAAGAATATTTGTGTATTCATTAATAATCCATTAAAAAGAATTCATCGTCTTTTAGGTTTTAAAAGGTTTTCATCATCGGTATATGAGACTCACATCCCATCATCGTGCACTACGGCCATTGAGGATTTTATCACATCATTTTGTAACATTACGGTAATGGTCATGATCATTACACCAATCAATAGTCTCTGAGGATTTTATCACATCATTTGTAATCATACCAAGTCCATCTGCATGCACTACCAAGTCCATACCTACGAGATGACTTTTAACATAATATAAACATGAGGATGATGACAATGATATAAGAATTCAATAAAACAAGTTCAAGAATTATTTTATCCGGGAATTATTAACGTCCAAATTATCAACGTGATCTTTGTTTTATAGAGTAAAATTCAAGAATGATCGGAAGAATATTTTCATGAAAGATCTTAGATGAAACGCAAATATCGAAGATATTCCACTAATTTCATGGAGTTTAGAAGTCAAAGTTTTAACCAATTTGAGTATAATAAAGAATGGAATAACAAAAGAAATCACCATGCATGCGATAGGCGCGCATGAACGGTTATTCGACAAAATAATAAATAACGGAACGGTCGGGTGAAATTCACACCAAGCGAGGATGTTCCAACAGAATAATAAAGATGGAACCGGATCCGGTGTAAAACACACGATAGGATATTCCAGCGGAATAATAAAGATTTTAACCCGTGTGCGGTGTAAAACACACACGAGCGGGATGTTCCAATGAGAATAATAAAAAGCGGAACCGGTCCGTGTAAAACACACGAGCAGGATGTTCCAATGAGAATAATAGAAGAATGTCACCAAGTATAGGGTAAACCACGTATACGAGGTTATTCAAAATGAGAATAATAAGCGATGGAATAACAACAGTTCTCTTCATGAATAAGAAAGAATAACACCCCTTACTTTTGATAGGAGATTGAATCTGCGGCGGTGTAGTAATAAAATACTCTTCTTCTTTCACTCTTATTCTCTTTATACTTTCTCTCTCTATAGCTTGAATGAATTAAATGAAAATAATGAAGCCCTAGTGTGGCGCCCCCAAAATAGGTATACATCACCTATTACGAGTTGTCAATACGTGATGCGAAACAACTACAACTTTATTATTACAACGAGTAAAGCGTGAGTTTGAATACAAATATTATCGTCTGACAGGTTGGTTAGGAATATGAAAACTAACAACCTTACGAAAACAATCAATTTTGGCATGATGAGTAGTTAACCAATCAATCCCTAAAATCACATCAAAAGCAAGTATCTTTAAAGAGATAAGGTCAACGGGTGAGTAATGGTGCCAACTTGAATCAAACAAGATTTATAAGCGATGGATGTGATGAAAGTTTCTCTAACGGAGTTTCCACGAGATAGTCAAAGTCTAATTTCTCGGAGTCAAGTTTAAACGTTGAGCACATGCGAGAGAGATAAATGAATGGGTAACTTACCGTGTCAAGTAAGGTATAAACTTAGCAAGAATTTATAAATAGCTTTTACCCGTGATCACCTCGTTTGGGGTCCTCGCGTTATGACCATTCACAACAAACGCTCTTCCGGAATCGTTGACTTTGACTTTTTCTGATACGATCTTTTGAGTCACCGTCCCACATTGAACTAGGTTTCGCCTCTTGTCTGATCTCGAAGCGATATGTCCTTCCTTTCCACAATTATAGCATACCTTGAATCTGTTGTGGGCGGTTTGAATGATATGTCCTCTTTTTTCGCATTTGTAGCATATAATGGGTGGTCGTTCTCCTCCCTTAGAACCGATTCTTTGTCGTGACTTTGTCATCTTCATATAGTCGTTGTTAAATCTCCTCTTTTAAAATCTCCTCCTCACTCGCTTCTTCTTTTTTCATGGCCAATGATTACCACCGGAGTGGTTACCATTTCTGTCCGTCTCTGTTTCTTTCTCCGCAGTTATCATTATTCATTGACTTCTATCTCTCGAGCACGATCCACGGTTGTGGTCCTCAGTTGACCGTACTGGTTATCTCGCTTTCAATAATTGAGCCTGTTTACAACATCTGAATAGAGAAAATTTATGAGAAATGAGATCTTGGCGTATCTGGGGTTTCAAACCTCTAAGAAACATCCGCGTCATCGTTCCTCATTCTCCACCAAATGAGGTCTGAAACACGGATAACTCTGCAAACTTTGCCTCGTCTTGAGACAATTGGTCATTGTTGTTTTGTTCCAATCGATGAACTCCACTTTCTTCATATAGACGAACACTTTCGGAAAGTATTTGTCATTAAATAGCTTTCTGAAACGTCTCCCAGACATCTTTGAAGTCGGTTTGGATGGAGTGCGCTTCCGAACTCCCCACCGATGAATGCCTTCCGCCATGGAACATAAAGGTGGCGAATGGAACCTTCGTTCCTCCGTGCATCCCAAGACATCGAATATCTTGGTAATTTGTTTGACCCGTGTTTCCGCCGTGATGATCGATCGGCTTTCCCTTAAATTCAGTGGTCCCAACTCTTTGAAGCGCTTGGTTTGTGACAACCCGTGAATTCTTATCATTTCCTCCTGTATTTTGAACACGAGTCTCCTCGTGCGATTTTGCGTGAATCGCTGAAAACTTCTAAACATCCCTCGTTCATCATCTACGCTTTCAATGGTGTTGTTCACGGGAGGAACATTGCCCGACTGTTACGCTCTCCTCGTTGGTGAGTACAGGGCATCTCCGCGGTCTCATTTCCATTGTTAATATTCTCGATTGACATTCTCAAATCTTGTCGTAAACAAGGGTTAATTAAGGAAATCAATATATCACATAATATCCCTATATACTTGACCAACTAACAAATAAGCTTAGGTAGGACACACTAGCGAATGATTTACTCGTCTCTCCCTCCTGGATTCATATTCCCGATCTCCGCCGAGATCATATCCTAAGCTCGATACCAAACTGTGGCGCCCCAAAATAGGTATACATCACACATTCGGGTTGTCAAATACGTAGTGCGAAACAACTACAACTTTATTATTACAACGATAAAAGCGTGAGTTTGAATACAAATATTATCTTCTGATAATATCTATACTCAAATAAATCCTCATCACATTTATTGATACATTATTTTACAAAATGGTGAGGACTACTAAACAATCCTTTCTAAAACCTTCATTCCATACCCCAGACTAAATTTTCGCTATATTCTAGCCTCCCAGAAAAATGGAACAAAAAGGAAAAGGGTGAGCTCAACTAGCTCGATAAAGAATATTATGACTAAGATAATATACAACAAATTATCGTTAGTCTTCAACGAGGAAAAATCTAATAGAATCTGATAGACAACAAATTTTAAATCAATATTAGCAATGAAATAATAATTCATTAGAAGAGTTAAGTAGAGAATGCAAACTACTATCTTACATGTATGAATTTAAAAGTTCATCGTCATCTTTTATCCTGTAACATCAATCAATATACATCTGGAATCAAATATTCATCTTTGCACTGAGGCCAAAGATATTCATCGATTAGTCATATTCATTTAAACACTGTTCATCTTTAGCTACTGGGCGAAAGATATTCTTGAGAAATCATTCATCTTTTGCACTACTGGCCAAAGATATTCTTAAGAAATCATTCATCTTTGCTACTGAATGAAAAGATATTCCATAATGTCATCATTTAAGGCGAGGGATGATGAAAAATATTTTTTTTTTTAAAGCGAATCCAGTTGAAACAAAATGACAAGGATTAAGGATTAAGGATTAAATACTTGGTTTTATCCACGTCCAAAAATACCTCAAAAATAATCATAGTGGTGTAAAATTCAAGAATGATCAAAACATGGATCTGATCGAGTTAGTATCCGAATAGATGTTTTGGACGAAAAGAAGAAATTTTATTTTTCTATTGAATAGTCTGCAGATATCGTGAATAATAGTCTTGATATCGTGAATAGTCTTAAGTATCGTGAATAGTAACTCAGACACCAAAAGATAGAAATTCCACAAAAAATATATTCACGCTTACATGAATAGTATTACGTGAATAATAACTTCGTGAATAAGAACTTCATGAATAATAACTTCGTGAATAGTAACTCATGAATAGTAACCCATGAATAGTAACTTGACATGAAAAAGTTCCAAATTTGATAAAAACTTGATCAACATTTCAAATAATGATATTGAAGAAATAATATCATTCTGAAAAAAATAATATCCACTTACCTCGAAAGATCGATCTTACAGCTAGAATCTAAGGTATAGTCTTTGAAGGGAACTTGCACCGCCTAGCAATACTCAAAGTATACTCAAAATACTCACAAGAATAATCGCTCGATAATATAGAGAAAACTTGGGTTTACGGTGTGATTTTCAATTCTAACCCAAGACCCTATTTATAGGAAATTGCTTAGAACACCAAAGCGAAAATTTAATATATTAATAATATTATTTTTCCACATCTTCCTCGCACACCATCAAATTTGAAATCAACCACTAACACATGTCCCATAAGTGACAAAAACGTTTTTCATGCAAAAGTTACTTAAAACTCCAAAAAATGATAATCAATTAATCAGGAACTTCAATAATTCATAATAAATAGCCCTTTCATCAGAAAATTCGAATCTCGCGATTTTTTATAGGAAATTCAATTCTCTACAACTTTGCGGAAGAAAGTTTTCCAAACTCCAAATAGAAATTGACCGAAATCCACAAGCGAGGCGATTTTACGGTATAATCAAATTTCGATCGATAAATGGGGTCCACAAGCATGTTTAACATGTTTTAAACATTTATTACAACAAAAATACTCTTCCTCCTCGTATACTCATATATCCCCATTCGTTGTAAAAATATCACCGAATTAATATATTATTAAAATAATATATTTAAATGAATTATTTTATCGAGAAAAAGATAAAATATTAATTTTCAACAATTGTCATTTTAAAATTTTCTCCATCTATATCCACATAAAATCAATATTTTCCTCATCATATAAATCAATAATTAATTATTCACAAATAATATTACAGAATCACAATATTGACAACCAGGCGGTTCAGGAAGAGGGCTTTCAATAAAATTTCTTCTTCTTGTGGCGCCGCATTAGGTGACGAAACCTCTCCTTAGACGAACTTTCTAGACATTGCCAATAATGTTATCTAATAATATTATTCGGATAATATGAATTATTGCTTCGATAATGAAAAATCTTGTGTAATGACAATTATTGAACAACAATGATATAAAATATCAACGCAGCAATTATTAACTCGATAAAATCTTGAGCGATAATTCATCATAACCATTATTGAGTAGTGCCTTCTTCGTAAGAATCAATAATTGGTGCAATCTGTGTGTCTTCTTGTTCAACAACGCGTATTAGTGTGTTTTAACCACGGGTATTCCAACGATATTAATTAATTGGTAACAACTTCTGCCTGTTATTTAAAAAACAACTTATATTTGTGCGTTTCTTCATCCAATAAACTTTCCGTTATGGGGCCCACACATGGTTTCTTGGCATATAAATACGAATATTCCAAACGATCACGAATATTCCACGACCAAACGAATATTCCCCGACGATAATGAATATTTTATAACCACTTGCTTATTTTGAAATATTTGCGTATTTAACCCTTAACTATCCACATTAATCAAATCAACCCTTACTATTTCAAAATAATAAATAAAGGAAATTCCTTTTTATTTAAAAATTTCGGGGTCTTACACCTAGGCCTCTATTTATAGAAGATTTCTAGCTTAGCACCCGCCGTGTGAAAAGGTAAGTGGCTTGACGACTAATGATGTGAAAAGAAAAGTGGTTTGACGCCTGTAATGTGAAACGACAAGTGGTTCGGCCTTTTATAATGTGAAGCGACAAGTGGTTCGACGTCGGTAAAGGTAATTACTATTAACGAAGGTAATTACTATTCACAAGGGTAATTACTATTGATGGCGAAGGTAATTCTTATTGGCGAAGGTAAATCTTATTGAAGGTAAATACTATTCACAAATGTAATTACTATTCACAAAGGTAATTACTATTGAAGAAGAGACTCTTAGATGATGACATATGGGCCCCCATAAAAAATAATCAAACTTACCACAAACGTTTATAATGTACTCTTTATATATACATTAAGGATTGAATAAATATTACCACAAATCATTTTATTTTTAATCAACACATATTTAATCTTTCAACAATTATTAATCATTTATAACTTGTTGTCTCGATTATTGATTTAATCTATAACATATTATACGGATGATCTTGTGACAATAATTGAATCAATAATATAAGAGATCTGATCTCGTGATTCTTGTAGCGATAATTGGGCATAGGTGAGTGACTTCTCACGTAAGCATCGATAATCAATACCGTGTCTTTCTTATCGCGACCACGCGTATTCATCGTACTTTTACCATTAGGGTAGTTCAGCAGTTTTAACGGTAACAACACCTCCGTAGTTATTTTTATAAAATATTTTTATCGTTTTCTCGATCAAACAATAATTACATTGTGGGGTCCACCAATGATTGAGTAGTTGAACACGAGACATATTTGGCGGTAAAAGCGAAGTCTATAGGCGACAGTTCCTACTCGATCGAGGATTAAAATGGAATAGATGAATCGAGGATTAAGTTTTCCTCTCTTTCTAAATCTTGTAACTCCTTTCCATGGAAGCAACTCTTAACAACACATGATCTCCTATATCGAATTCCCGTCCTTTCGATGAAGATCGGCATAACTCTTTTATCGATTTTGTGAGGTTTTTATCGTTGTCGGATCGTTTGAATCTTTTTCGTAATCATACGTACCAACTCACTCGGTCCCAACAACGTTGCTTCACCCACCTCGTCCCAAAGATCTTTGGAGAATCGACACTTTCTTCCATCTGGCGCTTGAATGGAGCCATGCCAATACTTGTTTGATAAGCTGTTGTTGTAGGAAAACTCCACCATGGTAAGAACTTGTCCCAACAGTCTTAATAGATCTTGAAGAGTTTGAATAGTCCTCTCCGATTGTCCGTCTCCCCCAGGATGATATCTTAGAAACTAAATCGTAAAATCTGTGCCCATAGCTTTTTGCAAACTAACCCAAAATCGTGAAGTGAATCTTAGGTCTCGATCGAAAACTATGGATCTTGGCATACCATGCGATCTTACAATCTCGTTTATATACATCTGAGCAAGGCGTTCAAGTGTATAAGTTTCTCCGTGTCGGTAAGAAATGAAGCGGACTTGGTCAATCTATCAACAATGACCCAAATCGCACTTGATGCCTTGAGAAACCTTAGGAAGGCCGAGTGCTTGAAATCCATGGTAATGTGCTCCACTTCCATTCAGGAATTTCAAGTGGTTGCAATGGACCTTTTGGTACTTGATGCTCGCTTTAACTTTCGTTGACAAGTTAGACACCTTGAGATAAACAAGCCGCTATCTCTCTCTTCATATTGCTCCACCAAAATGTATAGCGAATATCGTGATACATTTGGTACTCCCGAGATGGATTGCAAATGGTGTGTTGTGCGCCTCCATCATGATATTATACTTTAAATCGGGGTCGTTAGGAACACAAAGTCCGGAGTTGACTCAAGTATTCCTTCTTCATCGATTCTTGCTTCCGTAGCATAGCACCTTCTTGCACTTTCTTCCTCATACGCATCGGCTCCAGTGCGTGGCTTGGCGACTTTAACTTTATCGATTAAAGTCGGTTCTACTACTCAGATATACTCGCTTATCATCACATGCGTCTCAGGAGTCTTTAACTCTATCTCCATCCTTTGCAAGTCACACAAAATGGGCCTTTCGTTGACAATATCGCTTTCGTATTGCTTGCATATGATTTTCTACTCAATCGTCGGCTACCACGTTAAACTTTTCGGGATGGTATTGGATGGTATGATCATAATCTTTCAACAGCAA
Organism: Panax quinquefolius; assembly: GCA_020205615.1. Lineage (NCBI taxonomy): Eukaryota > Viridiplantae > Streptophyta > Magnoliopsida > Apiales > Araliaceae > Panax > Panax quinquefolius. The sequence continues at coordinate 35,466,865 of CM035161.1, read as the reverse complement.
AGCAACGTCGTTTATCGCGTGTTGAGTTCCTTTTGAGTGAAAGAAATATTTGAGGCTTTTATGATCCGTAAAGATCTCCACTTTCTCCCATATGATAATGCCTCCAAATTTTAAGTGCAAAGACAATGACTACTGACTCTGGATCATGAGTAGGATAATTCCTCTCATATTCTTTGAGTTGTCATGAGGCATAAACTATAACTTTTCCATGTTGCATAAGAACACATCCCACCCTTTTGCTCAAGCATCACTTGTAGATGACAAATCCTCAGAGAGCAGGATGGTATTGTCGAAATAGGTCTTTGAAATAAGTCTCCTCTTGAGTTCTTGAAAACTCTTCTCACATTCTTCGCTCCAACCAAACTTTGTATCTTCCAAGTCAATTTGAGTCGATGGAGTAGCGATTAGAAAATCCTTCCACGAATCTCAGATAATAACCAAATTAAACCGAGAAAGCTACGTGCTTGATCCTTTGATTTAGGTTGTTCCCGACTTTGAATAGCTTTAATCTTTCTTTGGGTCAACAGATATTCCATGACTTGATACCACGTGCCCAAGGAATGCTACTTCTTGACCGAACTCACATTTCTTCAACTTGGCATAAAGCTTATATTCACGAAGCTTTTGGAGTGTCGACCTCAAGTGTTGCTTTCATGATCTTCTGCGGCTTTTGGAATAAATAAGGATGTCATCAATAAAGGCGACCACAAAGTGATCTAAATATTCCTTGAATACTCGGTTCATCATATCCATGAAGGCGGCGGGAGCATTAGTCGATCCAAAGGACATGACTAGAATTCATAATGCCCGTCTTAGGGAGTTACGGCCGTCTTTGGAATGTCGGTGATTCTAAATCTTGATTGGTGATATCCTAAGCGAAGATCTATCTTTGAAAAGAATTTGGCTCCTTGCAATTGGTCAAACAGTCATCAAAAACACTTCTAAAAACGACTTATATTAAGGGGCGGATGGTGTGAGACCCCATTTTATCAATAAAGATTTAAATTTTGTGAAATAATTTTTAATATTATGGTGTGAATTTGAGATAATATTATAGTTGTGGGTAGTATTTATAAATTTTGCAAAAGTATGCAAGTGGTTATATTATATTCGATTGGTGGGGAATATTCGGTTTAGCGAGGAATATTAAATGCAACTGACAGCTCAATCATTGGTGGACCTAGCAAAATTATTGTCGGATTGAAAAAGCGACAAAAATATTTTATTAAAATAACGGCGGAAGTTTTCTGGTTTATCTTTGTTGAACTACTTCGGTAGTAAAAAATACGATGTCGTGTGGTTGCGTAGTAGCACTGCGGTATTGATTATTGATGCTTATGTGAGAAGTCACTCGGTTTGATTCCATTATTGTCGATTAATAATATGAATTATTATAGCGATAATGGCGTTTTGTTTTATTCATATTATTAACGTAATAAAACGAAACATCTTTTTATATAAAATAGAATACTTTATTAAAGTTATTACATAAATAGAATATATTATATTTTATTATGCGTAGTGTTGCGTAGTGTTTTGCGTAGTATTGCATAGTGTTTGCATAGTAAAATGTTTTTATATAAATAGAATATATTATATTTTATTTAAAAGATTTTTCTTTAAATATGGACCGTCAGTTAAAGTAAATCAATCTGGATAGTTCATGGATTAATTCTTATGCATTCCATTTTCTATAAATAGAAGCTCGTTCCTTCATTATTTTCTTACGAATTCATTGAAACTCTAGAGAGAGAATTATAGAGAAGCTATAGAGAAAATTATAGAAAGAAGAAGAGTATTCTACTTCTTCACTTCTATATTCAGGTTCTTTTTACGGTAAGGGGTGTTATTCTTTCTTCTTGAAGAGAACTTACATTATTCCATTCATTATTATTACATTGGAATAACTTTGTAAAAAGTGGCATACCTATACATAACTTTGTATCGTGGCATACCCTATACTTGGTGAAATCCTTATGTTATTCCATTCTTAATTATTACATTGGAATAACTTTGTATCTGTGATTTACCTATACTTGGTGACATTCTTCTATTATTACATTGGAACATCACATGCATGTGTTTTACACCTGACACGGTTCCGTTTTATTATTCTGTTGGAACATCACATGCGTGTGTTTTACCTGGACTGGTTAAAATCTTTATCATTCTGTTGGAATATCTATCATGTGTTTTACAGGATCAGTTCCATCTTTATTATTACATTGGAACATCCTGTCGGTTGTGAATTTCACGACTGGTTCCGTTATTATTATTACATTTGGAATAACTTTGTACATCTGCAATCTGCGTGCGTGGTGATTTCTTTTGTTATTCCATTCTTTATTATACCCGGTTGGTTAAAACTTGAACTTATACTCCATGAAATTAGTAGAATATCCTTGATATTTGCGTTTCATCCAATATCTTTTCATGGAAATATTCTTACGATCATTCTTGAATTTTACTCTACGAAAGCAGATGTCGTATTGACAATTTGGGCGTTAATAATTCATGGATTAAATAATTCTTGAACTTGTTTTATTGAATTATTATGTCATTGTCATCATCCTCATGTTATATTATGTTATCTTTGGCTTACGTGCATAGATGAACTTAGTAGGATTATGACCGAGGATCATTCGGTATAATCATGACTTGATATAAATGATGTGACAAAAGTCCTCGATGGCTGTAATGCGTTGATGGATAGTTTTTGGTATGATTATGACGGGGGTGATTCGGTATAGTCATGACCATTGATAATTTGATGAAAATCCTTGGCCAGTAGTGCGGGGATGATTAGATGTGGTGGTTTATTTATTAAAAGTGAGTCTCGTGATAAAAATTGATGAAAACCTTTTAAAACCTAAAAGATAGTAGACTTATTTCTCTACTTGACTCTTTTAATGGATTCTTTATTCCATTTAAGTTGATTAAAGCGGTTGTCTATTATATTGAGTTTGTTAAGTCTAGTATCAATATTTGTATTCAAACTTCGATATATCGTGGTTGGGTCTTAGTCACATATTTGAATTTATGTACCATATAAGTGGCGACACATTATGAACACGAGACACCTAATTTTGAGGCGTCACATCATACGTTAAGTCTATTGGTATCTCGCTTCATTTCCTACTCGTTGTCGACGAATTTGAAATGGACGATTATAAATGAGGACGTGGATTGAGCTTTCCTCTCTTTGAAATGGACCCAAAATCTTGGATAACTCCCTTCCCCAATCTTGTAACTCCCTTCCATGGAACAATATGACAATACATGATCCCTACATTAAATTCCACGTCCTTTCGATGAAGATCCGCATAACTCTTTTGTCGATCTTGTCTTGGTTTGTATCGTTGTCGAATCATTTGGATCTTTTCGGTGAGTCATACGTACTAACTTTCGGGTCCCAACAATGTTGCTTCACCCACCTCATCCCAACATATTGGAGAGCGACATTTTCGTCCATATAATGCTTGAATGGAGCCACACCTATACTTGCACGATAAGCTGTTGTTGTAGGAGAATTCCACCATGGTAAATACTTATCCCAACTACCCTTGAAGTCTAGGACACAGAGTCTTAATAGATCTTGAAGTTTGAATAGTCCTCTCGATTGTCCGTCCGTTTTGGGGATGGTATCTTAAACTAAATCGTAAATCCGTGCCCATAGCTTTTTGCAAGCTAACCCAAAATCTTGAAGTGAATCTTGGGTCACGATCCGAAACTATGGATCTGGGCATGCCATGCAACCTCACAATCTCATTCACGTCATATACTAGCAAGGCGTTCGAGGAATAAGTCTCCGTGTCGGCAAGAAATGAAGCGGAACTTGGTTAATCTATCAACAATAACCCAAATAGCATTGATGCCTTGAGAAGCCGTAGGGAAGACCCGTGCTTGAAATCCATAGTAATGTGTTCCCACTTCCATTTGGAATCTCAGTGGTTGCAGCGGACCCTTAGGTACAAGATGCTCAAAGCCTTTACCGTTGGCAAGTTAAACACATCGAGATAAACTTTGCAATCTCTCTCTTCATATTGTTCCACCAAAATGTATGTCGAAGATCACGATACATTTTAGTACTTCGAGGATGGATTGCAAATGGCGTATTGTGTGCCTCCATCATAATCTTGTACTTCAAATCGAGTCGTTAGGAACATAAAGTCTAGAGTGGACTCAGTATTCCTTCTTCATCAATTCTAAGCTTAGAATAGCTCCTTCTTGTACTTTCTTCTTCATACGCATCATTTCAAGATTCGGTGGCTTGAAGCGACCTTAACTTTTCTATTAAAGTTGGCTCTGTCGTATACTTGACATCATCATCCTTTTCGTTCCGCATATGATCTTCTACTCGATGCATTCGGCTACCACGTTAAACTTTACCGGGATGGTATTGAATAGTGTGGTCGTAGTCTTTCAATAGCTCGAGCCAGCGTCATTGCCGCGTGTTGAGTTCTTTTTGAGTGAAAGAAATATTTAAGGCTTTTATGGTGCGAATATATCTCCACTTTCTCCCCATATAGATAGTGCCTCCATATTTTTAAGCGAAAAGCATTTGCTTTGCCTTGACTCTAGATCATGAGTAGGATAATTCCTCTCATACTCTTTAAGTTGTCGCGAGGCATAGGCTATGACTTTCCCACGTTGCATGAGAACACATCCCTAACCCTTTGCACGCATCATTCGTAGATAACAAATCCATCCAAAACGGATGGTATTGTTAGAGCAGTCTTAGAAATAAGTCTCCTCTTAAGCTCTTGGAAACTTTTCTCGCGTTCTTCGCTCCAAGCGATTTTGTATCCTTAGGAGTTAGGCGAGTTAATGGAGTAGCGATTAGAAAACCCTTCCACGAATCTCCGATAATAACCAGGTTAAGCCCAAAAAGCTACGTCTTGATCCGCAAACTTGGTTTGCTCCCGACTTTGTATTGCTTGATCTTGGCCGGATCAGCGGATACTCCATGTTTTGACACCACGTGCCCAAGGAATGCTACTTCCTCGAGCGAACTTCGCATTTCTTCAATTTGGCATATAGTTGGTTTTCACGAAGCCTTTGGAGTACCGACTTCAAATGGTGCTCATGATCTTCACGGCTTTTGGAATATATGAGGATGTCATCAATAAAAACGACAACGAATTGATCCAATATTCCTTGAATACTCGGTTCATCATATCCATGAAAGCCGCGAGAGCATTAGTTAGTCAGAAAGACATGACTAAGAATTCATAATGCCCATCTGGGAGTTACGAAGGTAGTCTTTGGAATATCCTCGATTCTAATCTTGGTGATGATATCCGAGAAGCGAAGATCGATTTTTGAAAAGAATTGTGCCCCTTGCAATTTGGTCGAACAAGTCATCAATCGAGGTGAGAGGATACCTATTCTTGATGGTGACATGGTTCGATTCCGATAGTCGTCTGAAATCGCATACTCCGTCTTTCTTCTTTACAAATAAAGCAGCAGGAGCACCCCGAGGAGATGTCTTGGGGCCAGATGAAACCGATGTCCAACAATTCACGTAGTTGGACCTTTAACTCTGAAGTTCAATAGGAGCCATTCGATATGGGGTTTTAGAAATGGGCTTTGTGCGGGTTGAAAGATCGATAAAATTTGACTTCACGTTACGGGGTGAGGCAGGGAAGTTCTTGAAAATCGTCGGAAAATCGATAACAACGAGAATATTATTCAAATTTGGCGTGTCTTTATTCAAATCCATAACATGGGCTAAGAAAGCTTGACATCCGTTTTTTAATAAGCGAATAGCTTTATGATTAGATATGACGGTGATTGATTTTAATGGTTTAGTTGCTTGAATTAAATACAACGGGTTGGTTAGGAATATGAAAACTAACAACCTTACGAAAACAATCAATTTTGGCATGATGAGTAGTTAACGATCAATCCTAAAATCACATCAAAAGCAAGTATCTTTAAAGAGATAAGGTCAACGGTGTAAAGGTAATGGTGCCAACTTGAATCAAACAAGATTTATAAGCGATGGATGTGATGAAAGTTTCTCTAGCGGAGTTTCCACGAGATAGGTTAAAGTCTAATTTCTCGAAGTCGAGTTTAAGCGTTGAGCACATGCGGGAGAGATAAATGAATGGGTATGCCGGTATCAAGTAAGGTATAAACTTAGCGAGAATTTATAAATAGCTTACCGTGATCACCTCGTTTGGGTTCTCGCATTATGACCGATCCTGACAAAGCGCTCTTCCGGAATCGTTGACTTTGACTTTTACGGGGACGATCTTTTGAGTCACCGTCCCCATTGAACTAGGTTTATTCTTTGTCTGATCTCGGCGATATGTCCTTCCTTTCCTGAATTATAGCATACCTTGAGCTGTTGTGGGCGGTTTTGGTGATATGTCCCTCTTTTCGCATTTGTAGCATATGGCCGGGTGGTCGTTCTCCTCCACTAGAACCGATTCTTTTAAAACCTTTGTCATCTTCACATAGTCGTTGTTAAATCTCCTCTTTTAAAATCTCCTCTGACTTTCTTCTTCTTATTTTCATGGCCATGATTACCACCGGAGTGGTTACCATTTACATCCATCTGTTTCTTTCTCATGAGTTATCATTATTACATTGTTGCTTTATCTACGATCGATCTGGTTGTGGTCCCTCGGTTGGCCGTACTTTCGTTATCTCGCTCTAATAATTGAGCCACATTTTGACAACATCTGAATAGAGAAAATTTATGAAAAATGAGATCTTGGCGTATCTTGGGTTTGAAACCTCTAAGAAACATCCGCGTCATCGTTCCTCATTCTCCACCAAATGAGGTCTGAACACGGATAACTCTGCAAACTTTGCCTCGTCTTTGAGACACTTGTCGTATTGTTTTGTTCGAATCGATGAACTCCACTTCCTTCGTATAGCGAACACTTTCGGGAAAGTATTTGTCATTAAATAACTTTCTGAAAGCGTCTCCCGAGACATCTTTGAGTCTTGGTTTGGATGGAGTGCAACTTCACGAGACTCCCACCGATGATCTGCGCTTCGCCACGGAACATAAAGGTGGCGAATGGAACCTTCTGTTCCTCCGTGCATCCCAGACATCGAATATCTTGGTAATTTGTTTGACCCGTGTTTCGCCGTGATCGGATCGGCTTTCCCTTAAATTACAGTGGTCCCGACTCTTTGAAGCTTGCATTGTGACAACTAAGTGAATTCTATCATTTCCTCCTGTATTTTGAACACGAGTCTCCTCGTGCGATTTTGCATGAGCGCAAAAAACTTCTAAACATCCCTCGTTCATCATCGCTTTCGATGGTGTTGTTCACGGGAGGAACATTGCCCGACTGTTGCCGTTCTCCTCGTTGGTGAGTCTGAGGCATCTCCACGGTCTCATTTCCATTGTTAATATTCTCGATCGACATTCTCAAATCTTGTCGTAAAAAAAAAGGGTTAATTAAGAAATCAATATATCACATAATATCCTATATCTTGACCAACTAACAAATAAGCTTAGGTAGGACACCTTTAGCGAAGGATTTACTCGTCTCTCCCTCTGGTTACATTCCCAGATCTCACTTGGGAGATCGTATCCTAAGCTACGATACCAAGCTGTGGCGCCCCCAAAATAGGTATACATCACACCCATTACGAGTTGTCGATACGTAGATGCGAAACTTGACTACAACTTTATTATTACAACGATAAAAACTATGAGTTTGAATACAAATATTATCTTACAGACAATATCTATACTCAAATAAATCCTCATCACATTTATTGATACATTATTTTACAAAATGGTGAGGACTACTAAACAATCCTTTCTAAAACCTTCATTCCATACCCCAGGCTAAATACTTTCGCTATATTCTAGCCTCCACGAGAAAAATGGAACAAAAAGGAAAAGGGTGAGCTCATTAGCTCGATAAAGAATATTATGACTAAGATAATATCTGACAAATTATCGTTAGTCTTGACGAGGAAAAATCTAATAGAATCTGATAGACAACAAATTTTAAATCAATATTACATGGAAAATAATAATTCATTAGAAGAGTTAAGTAGAGAATGCAAACTACTATCTTACATGTATGAATTTAAAAGTTCATCGTCTATCTTTTATCCTGTAACATCAATCGATATACATACGGAATCAAATATTCATCTTTGCACTCTGAGGCGAAAGATATTCATCGATTAATCGTATTCATTTAAACACACATTCATCTTTTGCTTCTGAGGGCGAAAGATATTCTTGAAAATCATTCATCTTTTTTGCTACTGGGCCAAAGAAAGATATTCTTAAGAAATCATTCAATCTTTTTTTCTTCTGGGCCAAAGATATTCCATAATATCATCATTTAAGGTAGGGATGATGAAAAATATTTTTTTTAAAAGCGAATCGGTGAAACAAAATGACAAGGATTAAGGATTAAGGATTAGTACTTGGTTTTTATCCACGTCAAAAATACCTCAAAAATAATCATAGTGGTGTAAAATTCGAGAATGATCAAAACATGGATCTGATCGAGTTAGTATCCGAATAGATGTTTTAGACGAAAAGAAGAAATTTTATTTTTAAATTGAATAATCTTAGTATCGTGAATAGTCTTGATATCGTGAATAGTCTTAAATATCGTGAATAGTAACTCAGACACCAAAAGATAGAAATTCCACAAAAAACATCTTCACGCTTCGTGAATAGTACTAAGTGAATAGTAACTTCGTGAATAGTAACTTCATGAATAGTAACTTCGTGAATAGTAACTCATGAATAGTAACCCATGAATAGTAACCCAGACATGAAAAAGTTCCAAATTTGATAAAAACTTGGATCGACATTTGACATAATGATATTGAAGAAATAATATCATTCTGAAAAAAATAATATCCACTTACCTCGAAAGATCGATCTTACAAGCTAGAATCTAGGATATAGTCTTTGAAGGAACTTGCCTTAGTCTAGCAATACTCAAAGTATACTCAAAATACTCACAAGAATACGCTCGATAATATAGAGAGAAAAACTTGATTTACGGTGTGATTTTCAATTCTAACCTAAGCACCTATTTATAGGAAATTGCTTAGAACACCAAAGCGAAAATTTAATATAATAATAATATTATTTTTAACACATCTTCCCTCGCACCACCATCATTCAGAATCAACCACTAACACATGTCCCATAAGTGAAAAAAAACGTTTTTCATAAAAAAAATACTTAAAACTCCAAAAAATCATAATTATTTAATCTTGAACTTCATAATTCATAATAAATAGCCCTTTCATCAGAAAATTCAAATCTCGCGAGTTTTTATAGGAAATTCAATTCTCTACAACTTTGCGAGAAGAAAGTTTTCCAAATTCCAAATAGAAATTGGCCAAAAATCCTGAAGCAGGCGATTTCACGGTATAATCAAATTTGATCGATAAATGGGGTCCATGAGCATGTTTAACATGTTTTAAACATTTATTGCAACAAAAATACTCTTCCTCCTCGTATACTCATATATCCCACATTAGTTGTAAAAATATCACCGTTAATATATTATTAAAATAATATATTTAAATGAATTATTTTATCGAAAAAAGATAAAATATTAATTTTCAACAATTGTCATTTTAAAATTTTTCTCCATCTATATCCACATAAAATCAATATTTTCCTCATCATATAAATCAATAATTAATTATTCACAAATAATATTACGAGAATCACAATATTGTGACGACGAGGCGGTTCAGGAAAGAGGGGCTTTCGATAAAAATTTCTTCTTCTTGGCCTGATTAGGTGACCAAACCTCTCCTTAGAATGAACTTTCTAGACATTGCCAATAATGTTATCTAATAATATTATTAGGATAATATGAATTATTGCTTCGATAATGAAAAATCTTGTGTAATGACAATTATTGAAACAATGACAATATAAAATATCAATATGACAATTATTAACTCGATAAAATCTTTGAGCGATAATTCTGTAACCATTATTGAGTAGTGCCTTCTTACGTAAGAATCAATAATTGGTGCGATCTGGTATCTTCTTGTTCGACAATGCGTATTAGTGTGTTTTAAACCCAAGGGTATTCAACGATGATACTTGGTAACAACTACTGTAGATTATTTAAAAACAACTTATATTTGTCGTTTTCTTCATCCAATCGCTTTCCGTTATGGGGCCCACATGGGCTGCTGCGCAGTCGTGCGAATATTCCCAAACGATCTGAATATTCCACGACCAAGCGAATATTCCCAAGCGATAATGAATATTTTATAACCACTTGCTTATTTTGAAATATTTGCGTATTTAACCCTTAACTATCCACATTAATCAAATCAACCCTTACTATTTCAAAATAATAAATAAAGGAAATTCCTTTTTATTTAAAAATTTGAGGGTCTTACAGGCCTCTTTTATAGAAGATTTCTAGCTTAGCAATTGCCGTAGTGTGAAAAGGTAAGTGGCTTGACGACTAATGATGTGAAAAGAAAAAAGGTTTGGCGCTTTTGTAATGTGAAGCGACAAGTGGTTCGGCCTTATTGTAATGTGAAGCGACAAGTGGTTCGACGTAAGGTAAAGGTAATTACTATTAATAATAGAAGGTAATTACTATTCAATGAGGGTTACTATTCTGTATAAGGTAAATTACTTTATTATTTGTAATAAATACTATTGTTATTGTGAAAGGTAAATTACTATTCACAAAGGTAATTACTATTCCTCAGGTAATTAGGTAATAATTACTATTGTGAAGGTAATTACTTATTGAATGAAGAGACTATTATATGATGAATATGGGCCCCAAGGTAAAAATAATCAAACTTACATTATTTACAAACGTTTCATATATGACTCTTTATATACATTAAGGATTGAATAAATATTACCACAAATCATTTTATTTTTTAATCAACACATATTTAATCTTTCAACAATTATTAATCATTAATCATTTATAACTTGTCGTCTCGATTATTGATTTAATCTATAACATATTATCTGAGATGATCTTTGTGACAATAATTGAATCGATAATATAAGAGATATGATCGTGATTCTTCTTGTAGCGATAATTGAGCGTAGCTAAGTGACTTCTCACGTAAGCATCGATAATCAATCTGGTGTCTTCTTTATCTGACCACGCGTATTCTTTGTACTTTTACCACCAGGGTAGTTCAGCGGTTTTAACGGTAACACCTCCGTAGTTATTTTTATAAAATATTTTTTGTCGTTTTCTCGATCAAATGATAATTACATTATGGGGTCCACCATGATGATTGAGCCGTTATCTGCGAATATTCCCTAACAAAAAGAATATTCCCCAGCCAAACGAATATTTTATAACAACTTGCATACTTTTTGCAAAATTTATAAATATTACCCTGATTATAACATTATATCAAATTTATTCCATAATATTCAAAATAATATTTATAGAAAAATTCATCTTTATTTATAAAAGTTGGGGTCTTACAACCTCCCTTAACATGAAATTTAAGCCCTCGAAATTAGAGTGCGATACACAGTATGTCGAAGAGGTAAGGATACCTTGATTTCATTTGATTCTAACTCCCAGAGTCATTTCCTCAACATCGTGGTTCCTCCATAAAACTTTGACTTGAGGTATAACCTTGGAGGCGTAGAATATGTTCCTTCTTATCAAAATTTGAGCAGGAACCTCTTAATACGTCAAATCTTCCATTATTTAAATCAGGTTCTAACTTCGATAATATGGTTGGGTCTTTCACATATTTACGTAACATGGATATGTGAAAAGCGTTATGAACACGAGACATATTTGGCGGTAAAAGCGAGTCTATAGGCCACGATTCCTACTCGATCGAGGATTAAAATGGGCCAGATGAATCGAGGATTAAGTTTTCCTCTCTTTCCAATCTTGTAACTCCTTTCCATGGAAGCGACTCTTAACAACACATGATCTCTATATCGAATTCCACGTCCTTTCGATGAAGATCGGCATAACTCTTTTATCGATTTTGTGAGGTTTTTATCGTTGTCGGATCGTTTGAATCTTTTAAAAGTAGTCATACGTACCAACTCGGTCCCAACAACGTTGCTTCACCCACCTCGTCCCGACATCTTTGGAGAGCGACACTTTCTTCCATCTGGCCTTGAATGGAGCCATGCGATACTTGCGATAAGCTGTTGTTGTGGAGAAAACTCCACGATGGTAAGAACTTGTCCCACTCCCTTGAAATCAAGGACCACGAGTCTTAATAGATCTTGAGAGTTTGAATAGTCCTCTCCATTTGTCCGTCCAGAAATGCGAGGATGATATCTTAGAAACTAAATCGTGAAATCTGTGCCCGTAGCTTTTTGCAAACTAACCCAAAATCGTGAAGTGAATCTTGGGTCTCGATCGAAAACTATGGATCTTGGCATACCATGCGATCTTACAATCTCGTTTATGTACATCTGACGAGGCGTTCAAGTGTATAAGTTTCTCGTATCGGTAAGAAATGAAGCGAACTTGGTCGATCTATCAACAATGACCCAAATCGCATCGATGCCTTGAGAAACCTTAGGAAGGCCGATGCTTGAAATCCATGGTAATGTGCTCCCACTTCCATTACGGAATTTCAAGTGGTTCTGATGGACCTTTTGGTACTTGATGCTCATTTTAACTTCGTTGACAAGTTAGACACCTTGAGATAAGCAGTATTATCTCTCTCTTCGTATTGCTCCACCAAAATGTATGGCGAATATCGTGATACATTTGGTACTCCCGAGATGGATTGCAAATGGTGTGTTGTGCGCCTCCATCATGATATTATACTTTAAATCGGGGTCGTTAGGAACACAAAATGCAGAGTTGACTCAAGTATTCCTTCTTCATCGATTCTTGCTTGGCGTAGCACCTTCTTGCACTTTCTTCCTCATCGCGCATCGACTCCAGTGCGTAGCTTGGCGACTTTAACTTTATCGATTAAAGTCGGTTCTACTTTCGTATACTACGCTATCATCACATGCGTCCTGAGTCTTTAACTCTATCTCCATCCTTTGCAAGTCACACAAAAAATGGGCCTTTGCGTTGACAATATCGCTTTTCGTGCTTGCATATGATCTTACTACTTTCGATCGTCGGCTACCACGTTAAACTTTTCGGGATGGTATTGGATGGTATGATCATAATCTTTCAGCGATTCAAGCCAGCGTCGTTGTCGCGTGTTGAGTTCCTTTTGAGTGAAGAAATATTTGAGGCTTTTATGATCGTAAAGATCTCCACTTTCTCCCCATACAAGTAATGCCTCCAAATTTTAAGTCTGAAAAGACAACGGTACCACTCTAGATCATGAGTAGGATAATTCCTCTCATATTCTTTGAGTTGTCGCGAGGCATAAACTATAACTTTTCCATGTTGCATGAGAACACATCCCGACCCTTTGCTAGAAGCATCACTTTGTAGATGACAAATCCCTCAAGGCGGATGGTATTGTCGAGCAGTCTTTGAAATAAGTCTCTCTTGAGTTCTTGAAAACTCTTCTCACATTCTTCGCTCAATAGAACTTTGTATCTTTAAAAGTCGGTTTGAGTCGATGGAGTAGCGATTAGAAAATCCTTCCACGAATCTCAGATAATAACCGGCTAAGCAAAAAAGCTACGTCTTGATCCTTGATTTAGGTTGTTCCCGACTTTGAATAGCTTGATCTTTCTTTGGGTCAGCGGATATTCCATGACTTGATACCACGTGCCCAAGGAATGCTACTTCTTCTGACGCGAACTCACATTTCTTCAACTTGGCATAAAGCTTATATTCACGAAGCTTTTGGAGTGTCGACCTCAAGTGTTGCTCATGATCTTCACGGCTTTTGGAATAAATAAGGATGTCATCGATAAAGGCGACCACAAAGTGATCTAAATATTCCTTGAATACTCGGTTCATCATATCCATGAAAGGCGGCGGGGAGCATTAGTCGATCGAAGGACATGACTAGGAATTCATAATGCCGTCTGGGAGTTACGGCCGTCTTTGGAATGTCGGTGATTCTAATCTTGATTGGTGATATCAGGAAGCGAAGATCGATCTTTGAAAAGAATTTGGCTCCTTACTGTTGGTCAAAGCGGTCATCGATACGTGGCAATGGATACTATTTTGATGGTGACATGATTGACTCCAGATAATCAATACAAAATCGCATACTCCCATCTTTCTTCTTCACGAATAGAGCAGGGGAGCACCCCGAGAAATACTAGGGCGAATAAAGCGATGTCTAACAATTCCTGCGGTTGGGTCTTTAACTCACGAAGTTCGATAGGAGCCATTCGATATGGGGCTTTGGAAATAGGTTTTGTCTGGGGGTTCAAAGTCGATACAAAATTCAATTTCACGCTCTGGGGTAGGCGGGAAGTTCTTGAGAAATCGTCGGAAATTTATTAACAATAGAAATATCGTTCAAAAGCGGCGTATTTTGTTTAAATCTGTGACATGAGCTAAGAAAGCTTGACATCCGTTTTTCAATAAGCGAATAGCTTTATGGCTTGAGATGATAGTGATTGATTTTAATGGTTTGGTCGTTTGAATTAGCATAATAGGTTGATTAGGAATATGAAAGCTAACACACTTACGAAAACAATCAATTTTTGCATGATAAGTAGTTAACGATCGATCCACAGAATCACGTCAAATGCAAGTATTTTTAATGAAATAAGATCGACGAATAATAATGTGAGGTGCGATTTTGAACCAAACAAGACTTATAAGCGATGGATGTAATGAAGGTTTCTCCCAGCGGAGTTTCCACGAGATAAGTCGAAATCTAATTTCTCGGTCAAATTTAATCGATGGCGCCAGTAGGAGAAATAAAAGAATGGGTAGAACCGGTATCAAATAAAGTATAGACTTCATTAGAGTTTATGATAAGCTTACAGTGATGACCTCATTCGGGTTCCTTGCTCTTTGGGAGGTCACAACAAACGCTCTCCCTTGCTTTCTGGGTTTTGAATTTTACGGGATGGCCTTTGGTGCCTCCATCTAGTTGAATTTGTCTTGATGGCAATAAAATCGAGCTAAGTGACCTTCTCTTCCACAATTATAACATGCTTTGGACGCGGCATGGCGATTTGGGCGATGTGTCCCTCTCCTCGCATTTGAAGCATATGATAGGTGGTCTTTCTCCTTCCTTAACAATGGGTCTTTGGTCTTGGCGTCTTTCCATCATTGTTGAATCTCCTTTTCTTGAAATGTCCATTCTTATTGTTTTGTACGATTACCCGCAAAGTGGTTACCATATCTGGCTTTGTTGATTCCCTCCACGCTTGTTGTCATAGCTTGATGACTACTACTCATTTGGTATTATAATTTTGTTAAATTTTCTCTTTTTAGTTGCGTTGACTCGTTATCGCGTTCCTTAAGCGAGCCTATATTTGACAACATCTGAATACAAACCACGGTTTATGAGAAATAAGATGTTGGCGTATCTCGACTTCAAACCTCTTAAAAACATTAGCGCCATTCTCTCTTCATTATCCACCAGTGGGGCCTTGGCCGTGATAACTCATAAATTTTGCCTCGTATTGCGACACGGTCGTATTGTTTTGTTCGACTTGATAAACTCCACCTCCTTCGTATGGCGAATACTTTCGGGGAAAGTATTTGTCGTTGAAACGACTCTGGAACTTCTCCCAAGATATCTTGATCTGAATGAGGTTGAGTCGTTTCTGGATTTCCCACCGATGTCTGCCTCTCCTTGCAACGTAAAAGGCGTGAAAGGGAACCTTTTGCTCCTCGGAGCATCCCAGACATCAAATATCTTGGTAATCTTCTTTATCCATGCTTAGCGAAAGTGGTTTTGGCTCTCCCTTAAACTCGGTGGTCCCGGCTCCTTGAATTGTTTAGCGGTGACCTTGAGAGAGTTTCAGGTGTTTCCACCTACGTTTTGGGCGAGTCGCTCTACTTTCTTTGTTGCATAAATTACATAAAACCTCTGAACATTTGATCGTTCATCATTTGGTCGGTGTTGTTGTTTTGCATGAGGATTATCGCCTTCGATGCACATTATCACGATTATTGATATGTGGTGAATCAACGCGATCGCTGCGCTCCATTCTTATTCTCAACATTCTCGGATGTCATTTTGAATCTTGCCCTGAAAACAAAGGTTAATTGACGTATAACAAATTATCCTATCTTACGACCAGCCCAATAAAATAGCACGTAAACTTTAGGTAGGTCATACTAGCGAAGGTATTCCCGTCTCTCCCCTCTAGTACTATTCTCACATCTTAGCGGGGATCGTATCCTAGCTCGATACCAAGCTGTGGCGCCCCCAAAATTAGGTATACATCACCCATCTTGGGTGCGCCACTTACGTGATGCAAATTTAATCTGACTTACTAACATAAGCGTAGGTATGCAATCGACATAAGCGTGAGTTTAAATACAAATATTGTCTACTAGATATTATCTGAACTCAAAAAAAGTCCTCATTACAATTATTATCACACTTTATTTCACGAGAATAGTGAGGACTACTAATCTTATCTTGAGGACCATCACTCGTTTCCCAGACTAAATCCCGGCTATATTCTCATTTCACGAGAGAAACGGTGAAAGAAAGGGTGAGCTCAACTAGCCCGATGAAAATATTATGACTAAGATAATGCGAGAATAAATTATCATTAGTCTTGACAATGTTAAGCGATAAAATACAATGAACATCAGGTTTAAGCTGCGGTGGAATATCTGATCCATTAAAAAGTCAGTAGAAAATAAAATCTACTATCTTTTAGGTTTAAAAGGTTTTTCATCAACTTTGTTATATAAATTGAGACTCGACTTTAATAAATATTCCACATCATCGAATCACCCACACTTTTCTGACGAGGATATTCTTTAGTATCGCGACCACAATTATTCATGCCTTTCTACGGGCGAGAATATTTGTGTATTCATTAATAGTCATGATCGTACCAACAAGCGTCCATCGATGCACTACGACCGACTGAGGATTTTTATCCACATCATTTGTAACATTACGGTCGTGATTACATAGAATAGTCTCTGGTCATAATCTAATCATACCAAGTCCATCCATGCACTACTGACCCACGGATGACTTTCAAAAATATAAACATGAGGATGATGACAATGATATAAGAATTGATAAAACAAGTTCAAATTATTTTATCCGGGAATTATTAACGTCAAATTATCGACGTAATCTTTGTTTTGTAGAGTAAAATTCAAGAATGATCGGAAGAATATTTCCATGAAAAGATCTTTGGATGAAAACATGAAATATCGAGGATATTCCACTAATTTCATGGAGTATAGAAGTCAAAGTTTTAACCAATGGGTATAATAAAGAATGGAATAACAAAAGAAATCACCGTAAATGCGATAGGCCTTATAGAGCGAGTTATTCAACGAATAATAAATAACGGAACGGTCGGTGAAATTCACATTCACACAAGCGGGATGTTCAACGAGAATAATAAAGATGGAACCGGATCCGGTGTAAAACAGAATAGGATATTCAGCGAGAATAATAAAAAGGCGGAACCGGTCGGTGTAAAACACACCGAGACGGGGATGTTCAGCGAGAATAATAAAAAGGCGGAACCCGGTCGGGTGTAAAACACCTACAGACAGGATGTTCCAGCGAATAATAATAAAAAAGCGGAACCGAATCCGGTGTAAAACACACAGACGGGATGTTCCAACGAGAATAATAGAAGAATGTCACCAAGTATAGGGTAAACCACGTATCTGAGTTATTCAGCAGAATAATAAGCGATGGAATAACAACGATTCTCTTCGTGAATAAGAAAGAATAACACCCTTACTTTTGGTAGGAGATTGAATCTTTACGAAGAGTGTAGTAACAAAATACTCTTCTTCTTTCTCTCTTATTCTCTCTATACTTTCTCTCTCATAGCTTGAATGAATTAAGTGAAAATAATGAAGCCTAGGCCTCTGTTTATAGAAGATTTCTAGCTTAGCTTTTCTTAGTGTGAAAAAAGGTAAGTGGCTTGACGACTAATGATGTGAAAAGAAAAGTGGTTTGGCGCTTTAATGTGTGAAGCGACAAGTGGTTCGGCCTTTTGTAATGTGAAGCGACAAGTGGTTCGACGTCTGGTAAAGGTAATTACTATTAACAAGGTAATTATACTATTGAAAGGTAATTACTATTGATAATTACTATTGACGAAGGTAAAGGTAATTACTATTGTGAAGGTAAATACTATTGTGAAGGTAATTACTATTCACAAGGTAATTACTTATTCATGAAGGTAATTCTTATTGTGAAGAGACTCTTAGATGATGACATATGGGCCCCCATAAAATAATCAAACTTACCTGAAGCGTCTATATAGGACTCTTTATATCATTAAGGATTGAATAAATATTACCACAAATCATTTTATTTTTAATCAACACATATTTAATCTTTCAACAATTATTAATCATTTATAACTTGTCGTCTCGATTATTGATTTAATCTTATAACATATTATCTGAGATGATCTTTGTGACAATAATTGAATCGATAATATAAGAGATATGATCGTGCAATTCTTCTTGTGATAATTGAGCATATAAATGAGTGACTTCTCACGTAAGCATCGATAATCAATCTGAGTGTCTACTCTTATTCTTTGTACTTTTACCGCGTATTCTTTATTACTTTTACCAAAATATTTGAATTTTATGGATTCAACGGTTTTAACGGTAACACCTCATGGCGTAGTTATTTTTATAAAAAATATTTTTGTGCGTTTTCTCGATCAAATGATAATTACATTATGGGGTCCACCCGATGATTGAGTAGTTATGCGAATATTCCTAACAAAAATATTCCCCAGAAATAACTTGCATACTTTGCAAAATTTATAAATTCATTATATCAAATTTATTCCATAATATTCAAAAATAATATTTATAGAAAATTCATCTTTATTTATAAAAGCTGGGTCTTCTGAGTTAATGGTTACTAACACGATATACACGGTATTGATTATTGATGCTTACGCCAAAAACGATTATCGTGTTGATAATTTGACGTTAATAATTCTCGGATAAAATAATTCTTGAACTTGTTTTATTGATTTCGAGATATTTTATAACAACTTGCTTGGCATAATTGTGGTTTGCAAAATTTATAAATATTACCGTATATTCGCTGCAGCTAAACCTGATTTGTATCATTGTATTTTAATATCATTAACATTGTTGAAGACTTGATAACATTATATCAAATTTATTCCATAATATTCAAAAATAATATTTATAGAAAAATTCATCTTTATTTATAAAGAGGTTCTGTTCAAATTTTGGATAAGAAGGAACATATTCTTATCACAGTTCGTCCCACTCCAAGGTTACCCAAGTCAAAGTTTTATGGAGGAACCATGTTGAGGAAATGACTTGGGAGTTAGAATCATGCTTCCAAAGGGTTGGGATGTGTTCTTATGCAACATGGAAGAGTTATAGCCTATGCCTCGCGACAACTCAAAGAATATGAGAGGAATTATCCTACTCATGATCTAGAGTTAAAGTACTTGTTGTCTTTCAGACTTAAAATTTGGAGGCATTACTTGTGATGAAAAATCAAGGTATCCTTACCTCTTGACATACCAGTCGTAACCTACGTAATCGAGTGGGCTTACCATCGGTGGAAAATTTCATAAGAAAGGGTTCTCCTCGGTTCTTTGGGAAGGTTGTAAGACCACCGCTTTTATAAATAAAGATGAATTTTTTCTGTTCAAATTTATAAATATTACCTCGATTTTTTGAATATTATGGAATAAATTTGATATAATGTTATAGTATTATGTGGTTAATATTTATAAATTTTGCAAAAAGTATGCGAGTTGTTATAAAATATTCGTTTGGTCGGGAATATTCTTTTGTTAGGGAATATTAAATACAACTACTCAATCATTGGTGGACCCCACAATGTAATTATTGTCGGATTGAAAAACGACAAAAATATTTTATAAAAATAACGGCGGAGGTGTTACCGTTAAAACTGTTGAATTACCCGTGGTAAAAATGCGATGTCTGGCGTGGTTGCATAAGTAGCACTACAGTATTGATTATTGATGCTTACGTGAGAAGTCACTCGGCTATGCTCAATTATTACTACGATAATTCTTTGCATCAGTATCTCTTATATTATTGATTCAATTATTGTCACACAAGATCATCTGTATAATATGTTATAGTATTAAATCAATAATTTAGACGACAAGTTATAAATGATTAATAATTGTTGAAAGATTAAATATGTGTTGATTAAAAAATAAAATGATTTGTGGTAATATTTATTCAATCCTTAATGTATATAAAGAGTCTGTTATGAGACGTTTGTGGTAAGTTTGATTATTTTATGGGGGGCCCATATGTCATCATCTAAGAGTCTCTTCGTCAATAGTAATTACCTTTGTGAATAGTAATTACATTTATGAATAGTATTTACCTTCGTCAATAGTATTTACCTTCGTCAATAGTAATTACCTTCGTCAATAATAATTACCCTTGTGAATAGTAATTACCTTCGTTAATAGTAATTACCTTTACCGGGCGTCGAACCACTTGTCGCGTTTCACATTCTGGTGCCGAACCACTTGTCGTTTCACATTACGATCAAACCACTTTTCTTTTTCACATCATTAGTCGTCGAGCCACTTACCTTTTCACACGGTGGTCTTAGCTAGAAATCTTCTATAAATAGAGGCTGGGGCTTCATTATTTTCACGAATTCATTCAAGCTATAGAGAGAAAAGTATAAAGAGAATAAGAGTGAAAGAAGAAGAGTATTTTGTTACTTACTGCTTCTTCCGCGATATTCAATCTCCTACCAAAAGTAAGGGGTGTTATTCTTTCTTATTCATAAAGAGAAGCTGTTGTTATTCCATTGCTTATTATTACATTGGAATAACTTTATACGTGGTTTACCCTATACTTGGTGACATTCTTCTATTATTACTGTTGGAACATCACATGCATGTGTTTTACACCGACTGGTTCCGTTAAAATCTTTATTATTCTGTTGGAACATCCTCGTCATGCATGTGTTTTACACCGGACTGGTTCCGCTCTTTATTATTCTGCTGGAACATCCTCATGCATGTGTTTTACAGGACTGGTTCCGTCTTTATTATTCATTTGGAATATCCTATCGTGTGTTTTTTACTGCGGATCCAGTTCCATCTTTATTATTCTGTTGGAACATCCCGCTTGTATGAATTTCACCGACACGGTTCCGTTATTTATTATTCTCGTTGGAATAACTTTGTGCATGCGCGGTCTATCGCATGCATGGTGATTTCTTTTGTTATTCCATTCTTTATTATACCCAGTTGGTTAAAACTTTGACTTATACTCCATGAAATTAGTGGAATATCTTTGATATTTGCGTTTCATCCAAAGATTCTTTTCATGAAAATATTCTTCCGATCATTCTTGAATTTTACTCTACAAAACAATGATCATGTTGATAATTTGGGCGTTAATAATTCCCGGATAAAATAATTCTTGAACTTGTTTTATTGAATTCTTATATCATTGTCATCATCCTCGTGTTTATATTATGTTGAAAGTCATCCGTGGCACATGTAGTGCATAGATGGACTTGGTATGATTATGACCGAGAGACTATTCGGTGTAATCATGGCCAATGTAATGTTACAAATGATGTGATAAAAATCCTCAATGGCCGTAGTGCATTGATGGATGATTGTTGGCATGATCATGACCATTAATGAATACACAAAAATATTCTTTTGCCTGAAGTGCATGAATAATTGTGGTCGTGATACTAAAGAATATCCTTGGCAGTAGTGCGGGGTGATTCGATGATGTGGAATATTTATTAAAGTGAGTCTCGCCTATACCGATGATGAAAACCTTTTAAAACCTAAAAGATAGTAGACTTTATTTTCCACTTGACTCTTTTAATGGATTGCGATATTTATTGCAGATTAAACCGGGTTGTCTATTGTATTTTATCGGTTTAACATTGTTGAAGACTATTGATAATTTATTCTCGCATTATCTTAGTCATAATATTTCTTCTTGGGCTAGTTGAGCTCACCTTTCTTTCACCGTTCTCTTGAGAAATGAGAATATAAATGACGAGTCGGAAACGCAGTGATGGTCACGAAGATAGCATTAGTAGTCCTCACTATTCGTGAAATAGTGTGATAATAATTGTAATGAGGACTCTTTTTTTTTGAGTTTGTATAATATCTAGTAGAGCGATATTTGTATTTAAACTCACGATTTATGTCGTATTATACCACGGCGCTTATGTTAAGAAGTTGTATTTAAATTACATACCATATAAGTGGCAACCCAAGATGGGTGATGTATACCTAATTTTGGGGGCGTCACATTAACCACATGGTTGGTAACATTTTTGATGGTGTCTGATGAACCAAAATTGATGTTGATTAATATTTTAATTTTTGATTCCATCATGAGTTATCAATATAAAGTAAACATATACATTGAACAATTGGTAGCTGCTACGAAACATTTTTATGTAAATTTGGTTACCCATCTAAAATAAAATGGTTACCTCTATATTCATATTTAGTTACCAATTGGCATGGACCATTTCCAAATAACTTTTTAACTATGAAATTTAAAAGTATCCATCGACTAGATAAATGGGAACCTCATATGTATATTAAGCACTTGATAATTGTTACGATATAAGTTGTTAATTATTTGGTTACTAACAAAAAACTTAAATGGTTACCCTTATATGCGGGTTTTGGTTACCAACCGCACCTCTTAAACTATTTTTATTTTAATATGAGATCTATAAGTGACCATCGTATATATAAATGAGAACTCTTAATTGGAGTTTCTTATTCTATCGTGATGACGAGGTATAAATAAAACATATACATTTAATACTTGATAATGATCTTGATCTGAAGCTTATAATTATCCGGTTTCTAACAAGCTTGTAACTATCTATGATAATTATCTGGTTACTAACAAGCTTGTAGATAAATAGGACACTCACACATGTACATTTGATAATTGATGTTTGTCTTGATACAAGCTTGTAACTATCTAGTTACTAATAACATTAACCATAATGTAACATAATAAAACAGTAACCACATAATTATATGATAGTAACTAGAACAGGTTTTAATGGTAACCAAAACAGAAACATCATGTAATGAAACCCAGTTTGGACAATCCATGTATACTAAACAATTACATATTAACCAGAATAAAAAATAAAAGTATCCAAAATCCCACATTGATGGCACAATAATAGTAGCCAGACCATAAGGTAACAGTAACCAAAACATAATAAAGAAGTAACCAAATAATTATATGAAAGTAACCAGAACATGTTTTAATGGTAACCAAAATGAAACAACTCAGATATCCAACCAAGTTTAGGCAACCCATGTATACTCTCACATGTACATTTAACCATAATTTTTCCAATGAATTTTCTAGAAGAGCATAACCCTTATAGAAGTTATTTGAAGGAATTTACAAAAATAATACATCAATGTATACTAAGAAAATACATGGTTTATTATTTACAAAAATAATACATCCACAAACTAATGATGCCTTAAACTTCTTCAACTGTCTTGGGTTCAATTTCTTGGTAATAATGCCGGGGACTTCCATATCACACCAATATATAACTTTTTCAATGAATTTTCTATTGCATTCCTCATAGTAAAGATTCTATAACTGCAAATAAACAAAATCGATTTACACAAATTTTTGTAATCGATATAAACAATATTTATATCATAAACAGTTTACCAAGCAAATACATTGTAACCAAAACAACATATAAAAGTAACCAAAATCTCAATTGAAAGAAAAAGAATGGTATCCAAATCATAAGCTAACAGTAACAAAAAAAATATACTATTGAAGTAACCAAACAGTTATATATTAGTAACCAAAATATATAGAAGAAGTAATCAAAATCATGCTAAAGAAGTAACCAAAAACATACTAAAGAAGTAACCAAATATTTATATGATAAGAACTAAAACATGTTTTAATGGTAACCAATACATAAACAATATATACACTAAAAACCAGGTTTAGTCGACCATGTATACTAAGAAAATACACTGAACCATAACAACATAAAAAAGTAACCAAAATACCAAATCAAGGTAACAAAAATGGTATCCAAATTTCAAGCTAATATAGAACAAAAACATAATGCGTAAGTAACCAAACAGGTTATATGATAGTATTTATTTTTATTTGCTTGACGTAGCTACAACGTAAGCATTACATCAAGCCCCATAAATTGGTCTTGTGTCGATTATATGATCACGCGTAAAATGGCAAAATGAAGATGAAACAATCATGATCATTCAAAAGCAGACTAGATATGTTAAGAGCCTAAACAATTTGAAAATAATTATCCACTTTAGCAAATATTATGCTGTTAAATGATGTTTATTGCAAATACCCCAGTCATAGAGATAAAGAAAAATTCCTTCAATAAAAAAAATTAACATAAACAGAATGTCGCCAGAAGTACAAACTCAGAGTATGACAACATCACTTCAACCATATACATACCGCATGGTAGGTTTCAAAAGGAGGCGGTTCTACCAAAGCAAAAAATCCATCGTCTGAAGAAGTAGATTCAGTCCGCTGACGATAAGTGACTTCAAGAGGAGAGAGAGAAATAGTAAGGGCGGAGAGAAGAAGAAGAAGAAAAAGATAAAGAAGAAGATTTTAGAGAGAGAAGTACCAGTACAAAAGATGTGGAAGTTGGGAGAAAAAGAAGGAAGAAGAAGAAGAAGAAGAATATTTCACGCGTTTAAAAAAAATCCACCAGATTTGTCATGTCAGCCCACTAATACTAATCCCCTAAATTAAAGAATCTTAATTACACTAATATTGTAAATAAATATGAAAAAATATATTATTTTTATAATTATTTTATCTATACACTATTATTATAATTATTTCTAAATATGTACTAAGATATGTAATTAGTCCATAAAATAAGTGAAAAAGAAAGAGATCCAATTGTAAATCCTCGTATCTAAATAGATATGTCCTGCCTTGGTTTTAATTTGTGTTTTTTAGCTTGTGGGTTTTACATGTATGATGGGCCCCCCAAATTCCTAAAGATCATTTTTAATTAGGAAACTAATATAACACAGTGTTTTGTTAAAATGATATATTCACACGAGTTTCTATGTGAAACTTATTTACTGTTCATGCAAAAAAAATCATATAAAAATATCAAATTCTTATGTAAAAATATCAGTTTCGTTTAGAATTAATGGGTCATTATTAATGTTCCTAAGAGTGTTGGACTCCTCCCGTCGGAGGCGCCCAACACCATAAGCACATTTGTGCGGTGTTGAAAGAGCACTGGAGACACCTACCTACCGGAAAAAGAAAAATGGAGTATCAACAAGAAGACGAAGCAGAAACCTCGTGCCCACTCAAATGTTCTACTCTCTCCAAAACAACTCAAAGGAATATATATATATATATATATATATATATATATATATGTATGACTCACAACCCTAATCAAAAAGATCCAAGGAATGAATTATGCTTTGGAGAGAGCTTCTCCGCATTGCTTTTTTTGAACCAGTCCTTTTACAGGGATATTTTTTTTAGCCGGATTATTGGACATGTCTAATTTATTTTAATTTTGAATTTTTAAAAATATATAGTATTTATTATGACTGTAATTTTTATAGAATATAGTGTTTTAGGTATAATTTATATACATATACAATAACAAAATTGTACGTACAAGAAAACATTGATGGCTAGTGACTAAGGACTATGGTTGAGAGGCCCAGCGTCAAGCGCTAACAAGCCTAACACCCATACTTGGAAATTTTTCAAGCTTTTCGAAGGCATTTTTGAGAAGCAATGTATTAAATTTTGTTAAGATATCATAAGTGAGTTGAAATGTCACATTAGAGAAAAAAATGAAAGAGTAAAATATTTTTATACATGAATAGGCTCAAGACTTAATAACTTGAACTTTTTGGCCAGATTGAGTTCCAAACATATGTGTTAGTGTCTTGTATACGCGCGGGCGCAACAACTTGTATCAGAGTTATAAAAGATTTACTTTGGGATGGCGAGTCTCTTCAAAAAATACGATTCAGGGAATGTATATGTATATTAGCACCAATAATATGAGTGTCTGGCTGGTTTCCAATCCAGCTTACCAAAACAAAAACAGCTCACCACCAAGTATCTCCACCTCAATAATTCAACTCTTGACTGTAGTAAAATATATACTTCACAAATATTAAAATATACATTAAATAAATTAAACCAAACAGCAAAGGATAATGCTAACAAAATTTTGTTTTAAATTACTTGTAAATGTGTGTTACTGTTGTCCTATTAATTTAATTACAATAACAATATTATTGAATATTGTACTACTATTTAATTACAATTACAATATTTTAAAACATATTCGAGTAGTACTTTTTTGAAAATTTAGCCGCTAAAATGAGTATGGTAGTCAAGATCACCCTTGGCAACTTAATGATTGTTAGTTATTCATCTACATGCATTTTATTTTAAATTCAGTCTATTTGACTAACAAACAAAGTGTTAACGGTTCAAACGCAACATCTGAATTGAAAAAATAGAATTTGTGAAAAAATAAAATAGAAAAGAGAACGGAATAAAATACAACGAAGAGTGAAATAATTTATTTAATTTAAATCAAAACGAGTCATTTCACAATATTTAATTTTTTTATTCCGTAGAATTGTCATTTTATTCATAAAAGCTTATTCGTTTTGAGACTTAAAAGTCATAAGCTGTATCTTGAGACTTAAAAGTCATATTTGTATATATATATATATATATATATATATATGTATTTAGAGAAATAAGATTCTCAAAATCGCTTTTATTCTTAAAACCTCCGATAAAAATAAAACTCTCAATTAATATTCACGATTAAATACACTAAAACACTCCAAACATTTCGGTTAACTCATAAACTGAAAATAATCTTATTTTTTCTGATAATTTTTTATATTTTCAACACATGTGACTTAATTTTTAATCAAATTAATATTAATATTTAAATTAAAATTAATATACAAAATATCATAAAAATCAAATTCAAGACCTCATATATAAAAATATCAAAAGTTACTACGAAAATATCATATACATAAATCAAATTCAAGAACCCAGATAATTTATAAGCATCTATAATAATATGATATAGAAATTATCATAATTGAATTTGAGAAATTAAAAAAATACGATAATCTGCTCAATATTCATTCTTAAATTTTATTTATTATTAAAACAAAAAAAAAATACAAAATATTTTGTTATGTGGTCCAATATTCGACAATGAGTAATGTTGGTATGTGGTCCCCACCCACTTTCCCCAAAAGAGAGCGGTTGTTAAGACTTAACAATGAGGAGAAGAAAGACTAGACAACCAAAATGGGTGGAGCCCACATAACCGTTGGCTACAGCTGTTTGGCACCAAAATGCTAAATAACACACCCTATCAACAAACGGGCAGGGCAGGGCAGGGCTCAGGAGGCTGGGCAATCAAATTCTAAACATCAATTATGATTATCGTCAAATTGATAAAAATACTTTTAAATTTTTTTTAAAAAATTCTTTAGAAAATATTTTATAAAGTATATAATTGGATTTAAAAGTATTTTAATTGAAATAAAATTTTTATATAATAGGTTCAAATAATTTTAAAAATATTTATATAATATATAAAATTATCGTCAAATTGTTATTTTTTTAAAAAAAAACTCTCATGGTCCTCTATTATTTTAAATTTAACTTTAATACCTTATTTTTATAAAAAAATTATATTTAAAAGTGTTTGATCGTATTCGTACTTACCTAATTCTCCCGTAAAAAAATTAATATTTTACATATATAAAAATAATATTTTTACCGAATTTAGCTTTTCACGTATATATATAAAATTCAATTCACTAAAAATTATTTGAAAATATCAAAAAAAAATTTGATATAAAAATATATGTTATTTTTGCAAAACAAACATTAATAAAACCATTTTCGGGCAGCCTGCCCGTTTACACCTCTATATAAACAATTCTCTCTTTCCATTCTCATCACTCACTCGCTCATCATATCTTCTGCCCTAGATCTGTGACTATACTACCAAATTAACTCAATTTCTCTCTCTCTAGATCCCTAAAATTAGCCATTAACAATGGAGGCGATGAAGATGAAGCTATTCATAGCTGTTGTGCTGATGATGATAATGGCGGTCCAGAACGCGGCGGCAGCGACAGAGGCCCCTGCGCCAAGCCCTACTTCAGATTCATCTGTTTTTCTACCCACTGTTTTGGCTTCTCTTGTTCCCCTTGTATTCACTTTTCTGTTCTAATTGTTCGCCTCTTAGTTTATGTTGGATATCTGGCTTTATTTTCTCATCCGCGTGGTGGGATTTGTGTATAGGGATTTTTTTTTGGCTCGGGATTGATTATTTGATGGATTTGTGGGGAAATTTGGGATTTAGGGGAGAATATGAGAGATTGAGATGGATTTGTTTGGGGGAAAATTTCATTTGTTTGATTCTTTTATATTAATAGATTATGTGGATGTTTTCTTTAACAAATTAATTAATATTGTTTTCTTTATGATTCCTTTGTGTTGTGATTTTAATTTAGTTTGCCAATCCAGGGAGATACATGCATTACACAATGTTTATATTACATTATAATATGATTGTGGTGGATTGGTCTTTTAATAATTAAAATATGAAAATATCAATTTCTGGACGGGAATAATATTGGTTTCG
Organism: Panax quinquefolius; assembly: GCA_020205615.1. Lineage (NCBI taxonomy): Eukaryota > Viridiplantae > Streptophyta > Magnoliopsida > Apiales > Araliaceae > Panax > Panax quinquefolius. The sequence continues at coordinate 35,438,101 of CM035161.1, read as the reverse complement.
ATTTTTTAGGAAACGATTATACTTGTAATAGAATATTAATTTTAAATGTCTCGTTTTTTTAAATTTAGATTTTAGATTACTATTTTTATTCTGAAATAAAATCGTTTATACATTAAAAAGACATTTAATAAATAAAATTAGTATAAAATTTCATCAAGTTGAAAATTATTAATATAAAGAAAATAATTTATTGGAATAATGAAAGAATTGGGAGTAATATAAAAAAAATAAATAATTTATTCTATTAAAAAGTTGTAAACATCAAATAAATTAAAATAATTTTTTATATAAAAAAAGTAATTATTATGGAATGGAGGTAGTATTAAATATAGATTATAAAATAACTTAATAGTCTTGAGATTATTAAGATTATAATTATAAACTAAAAATTATTAAGTCTTTTATAATTTTAAATTAATAATTTGAAATTTAAATTTAAAATTAAACAAAACACTTGGGATTAATAGTTTATATTAAAGTATAATTTTTGTAAACAAATATAACTTTAAGATTAATATTCTTGAAATTATAATCTCAAAATTATAATTTTACCTTTTTCTTTTTTAATGAAAACGTTGATTTTAAAGAGAATTATTATAAAATTTAAATTGTATTAAAAATGGTGTCAAAAGTAATTATAAATTTCTAAGGGAAGGCATTGTTATTCTAAGTGAAGTGACCCTTTTAATACCGGTGTTTCTCAAAATCTAGATTGGCTGTGAAAACTGTGGTCTATGAAAACTGTGACCCATTTTCCTCTAAATTGTGGTTCATGTAGATTTGGGAGCAAAGTGTATTCTATAATGGGGCACACTTTAGAGCAAAATATACCTTAGTGATCATAGTTTAGAAGGGTAAAATAGTAAAAAATTATTATTTAAATATTTTAGATATATTAATTATTAAATAACTTTTTTTATTCCGTCATTCAGCACATTCAGATTGTTTAAACATTCAGAACTGTTTCATTCAGTTTTATCAAACAATCCCTTAATGTTGCATTTGGATTGAAGCAATAAGAGTCGGAATGAAATGACTTATTGTGACGGTGTAAAAAATTGTGTTTGGTTGTAGCGGAATTAATCATTCCTATAAAATAAAAATATATTAATTTTTTTGATAATTTCATTGAGAAGTGTAATTTTGTCCCTAAAAAATTGGCTTAGCTTGACCTTTTTAATCAAATTGACTAATTTTAAAATTAAGAATTAAACATATTTATTTATTTATTAAACTTATGAAAATTAATTGCAAAAATGATCATTTTAATTGAAAAGTTAAAATTAAGTCAATTTTTGTGTACAAAAGTATTCGTTTGTTTTTCAATGAAATGATGAGTATCGAAACCCTGTTTATCGTTGGGCCTGTGAAATGCTTTGATATGACCAAGCCCAATTGACTGCTGGTCCAATTGTGGAAAGAGAGGGCTCCTTCTAATTGATTATCCTATACTTCCCCATGGGTCTTGAAATTAAAAATAAAATAAATTCTCATACCATACAATTATCTTAAATTTATAATTAATACTTTTAAAAACACTTATAATCACGTAACCAAACAAGTTTTTAATTTTTTTATAAAAACATTTTTATTTAAAACTACCCTTAAAAGAATTTTATTTTATCGCACTGCACTGACTGCACAGTTCCCCTAAACGAGCATATAGTGTTATATTACACTTTTACAGTTACTTTACTTTTTTTTAACAAACATCGTATAATTTTTAAAACTCAAAATGAATATAAATTCATTTGGTTTTAGTTTACACAATTTTAATTATTGTTAAAAAAAAATTAATTTTTTTTGGGTGAAAAATGGAGTAAAATTAGAAAAGAGACTAAAAATTATGGGAGAATTAATTTTTTTTTTAAATTTAAAATAGTTTCTTTTATTTCTATTTCTTTTTACTTAGATAAGAAAGACAAGATCTGGCTCTCCTCCCTAAATATTTAATTTTTAAATATTATAATTGAAATTGAAACTTAATATTTGATTACACCAGATTTGAGAGTTCATTATATCAAAGTTTTAATGGTGGTTATAAATTCTCATTATTATTTAATGTCAAATATACTTTTAATGCTAAATAATCTGCAGAATTAATCTCAAATTTATGAACTTTTTATTAATATATCTGAATTATTATAAAATAAAATAAAAAAGAGAAATCATAATAGAAAATCATGATATCCTTTAATGTCCTTTTCTTGCTTACCAAATTGGTCTAGAATCAATTCCACAAGCTACACACCACATACACGGAACATAAATATCCACCACGTACTTTCAAATTTCTTACATCACAATAACTACATTTCTAGCAAACCCCACAAACTATTTGTTCAAAAATTAAGACACTGTTTGGTTCTCATCAATGAGGTGGGATTTTGGACGAATTTATCAAAATAATTTTCAAAATTTATTCATATTTCTCGAATCGGTCATTTATATTTCCGAATTAGTAAATTCTGATTTGAGGATTTCGAAATTTATCAATTTTTAATTTGATCATTTCGAATGAAATTTAATCGAATCGGTTCTAAATATTTATTTATTTTTCAGTATTAGGTGGGGGCTGAAACTTTCTTTTCAATTGTGGTTGAATTATAACTCCCATAAATAAATATCTTTTTTTGGTTGTATTGGATGACAAGGGTGTTTAATCTAATCTGTCCTTTTCTTTTCCCTGTCATAAGTCACTAAAATATCTGTAATTCGTTAGAATTACACACTGTCTGATTAGCTACACATTTAAGGTTTTTAAATTGAGGACAAAGTCGTTTTCTTGTTTTTTATTTTTTAATTCACAAAAGGGTTTTAAAATGTGTTAAGATAATTATAACTATAAGGCAAATTGTCATTTGCAAGAACTGCCGTCTACCAATCTAAATCATAATATTTATATTAAAAATTGTGAAAAATAATTAATATCTAATTAGTATAACCAACAGGTTAATACGTTTATTTTTATGATTTTTTATAATTTCAACCGTACGGATTTTAAAAAATATATATAACAAAATGTTTGAACATATGAATTTTCAATTAATCTTAATGTAATTTTATATTTTATAATGTTATAATAAGTGTGTATATTATCGACTTTATGGTCATCTGTAAAAAATTTTACTATAAAAAATTGAGATAGACTTATTTTATAAAATTAAGCTTTAAATTTGTATACTCTAGAGGGTATTCTTGCAAGCCCTTAAAATATTATAATTGGCAAAGACAAAATAATAAAAGAGTAAGACAATCAATAGATGGAAAGGAATTTTTAAATATTTATTTAATTGCAAAAAGTTTTAGTTGACTTTTATATATTAAGAAAAGATGATAAAATAATAAAATTATTCAAATTTAAATATTTATTTAATTGCATTGTTTTATATATGGAGGATAGAAATATGAAATGGAGGATTAAATATGAAAATTAATATTATATTATAAAAATTATTATAAAAAAAATAGATTATTTAAGATAAGTAGACATTTAGACTTTTATCGTGACACCCACCTCATTCTTATTATACTAAAATGTTCATTTATTTATATAAACCTCAAGGAATCTAATAAGGTGAAATAAAAGCAGAATATGCAGAGCCTATACATACATATATTTATATGCACACAATACAAATACCAAGATGGTTTAGGCATAATACTACCACCCAATTAACTGATTAAGGATTGGTCTAAAGACCTTCATAATAACCACCATATGTAATATGAGCTCTGGCCAGGGGAATTCCTCTTGCTGCTGATATTGCTCCATTCAATCTGCTTGCCTGCTGCACCACTTCATTAATCCTCTGTAATTAAACACAAATTAGTTGATTATTCTTACTAATCCTGAAAATTTGGGATTAAAACAAACCCAAAAAAGCATGGTAAAGTTCAAATAAGTTTTTCTGATTTTTATGAACTTAATGGTTCTTGCAAGTAACTTTGCTACTTATAAATAGTCTAATTAGGGTTTTTTTTGGGGCTCCATATTTTGTAGTACTATTTTAAACATTGTTTAGGGTTACGTTGGATATAGCTTCATTATTATAATTCAGATTTAAGGGTTTTGCTAATTGAATTACTGTGATTTTTTCATGGCTTTCGTTGCGTCATATAAATATCTCCTAATTTTTAAAGAATGTATAATTTTGGAGAGCATATGTTTTTTTGATATTTTCACATGATTCCTTATGACATGAAAGTGAGACTCACTGTATGCTTACGAGAGAAACCATGTAAAAATATGAAAATATCTCTATAGTTTTATAAATATGACCCTCCCATTACCACATAGAAGGACTAATGAGGATTTTGTAGCAGCTCATCTTTTTGCCACTATATACAAGTATGATGATGAAAATACAAAAAGGTAGCTGATATTTCCACGAGTTATCTGAAGAGTAAGAATGTCCGATTAATATGAAATTAACTTTGGTTAATTGATTAATACAGTGTCGATAAGCAGGCCGGGAGGTGATCTCTCTCTGTGTGTCAGCACTGTATTAATCAATCGATCAATTTATCATGAGGTTATATCTAATATATCTAACATTTATTTCTGGAAATAACAATTTCCCACGAAAATTAAGAAATTGAAAATTATTGTCACAAACCTTGTTGTCATCAGCATAAATTTTTAACCGAAGGTGCTTCTGATGATTGTGTTGATGTTGCCTATTTTTTGTGCCACATCCAAGAATGATGATGCAAATGGTAGCAGTAGCAGCAACACCAAAGGAGCAAATGGCACCAATTCCAGTTAAGCCCCACTTCCACATGTTTACACCATTATCATCACTACTTTGTTCCTCAATTGTAGGCTTAGCTTCCATGGCCTCATCATCATCTTTCTCCTCAAACTGAAACTTACCTGCCGCCACCTCGATTTGAGGCGGCAGAATTCCCCCGGACTTTGGGGAATCCATTTTCATGTCGACAAATTCATTTTCCTTCATTTTCTTGAAGAAAACTTGTGAAACAAAGTCTTGCTCTCCTCCTCCTCCTCCTCCTCCTCCTATATTTGGTGGAGCCACCTTGTGATGATCATCGTCAGGGGAGTTTTGTTGAAAGTTAATTGGGAGAGGAACAAGTTGGTTTGGCACCCTTAAAATCTCTGTTGATTCAACACTACTAATATCTGGGGATTTGAAGTAGTTCATGTTAAAGACACTACTAATATTTGATGAATCTTTAACATATTTTCTTGAGTAAATTTTTTTGCCCCCGTCGTCGTGGATTTCGAGAAATCCATCATCAGGAATGAATTCCCAATCATCAACATCCATTTTTGCATCTGAGATCCGAGACTACCCTGTCGTAATTACTATTGTTTGGATTAACTGAAGTACGAGCCAATCCCAACTTGAGGGCTTAAATTATGTTTGGGGTATGTTGAATTATTGAATTCAATGAAGGTGGCTTTCATGGGGTGTAGTGTAGAACTTCACTTCAGACAGAAAAAGGAGGCCACCCCTAACATGTCCTCTTGCTCTTGGAGTGAAGATTTAACCCAGCTAGCTGGGAAGATATATGAATATGATGGAGTCGAGGGCTTATTTTATTTCTAATAGGTGGCAAATGGATTATGGTCCAGTGGGACCCACTCAGCTAGTAGACATCCTATCTGAGGGAATGGTTTTGATGTTATTATTTTTTAAAATTTTATTTAGGGTTATTTAATTGTAGCTTTGATTTGTCTAATGTTACATTGGATAAAGATGAACAATGGTATAATAATCAGATTGGGTTAAGAATTGTGGTTCAAGGTTCTCCTCTTGGTCTGTTTATGAATACTTCTAGAATATAATTACTTATATGGAAATGATTCATAGTTTGCGTTAGTTATGGGCACTATTCCAGCTAGCTTATTTTTGCCGTCCAACGAAAGATTTAAGGGTTGGATTAGGTTGGGTTGAGGAGTCCATTCTATTCCTTTTTAGCGGTAGAATCAAATATTCCTCTAGCGTCTATCAAAACATTGACCGCTGCATTAAAAGAATGTAGCGGCCAACATAAAAGAATTTGGCTTAATCAGTGACTTAAAATAATTATAATTTAAATTAAAAAAATATTGCTAATTAATACTTCACTCCCTAATTGGTTCAAAAATATAAAGAATTATAAAACTAGTAGTAGACTAGTATAAAGAATAGTAGTTGATTATGTAATTTGGGAGTAGTAGTTGAATACGTAATTTGTTTGAGTAGGAATATAATATAAACTCAAATAAATTAGCTATATTATATTCATACTCAAATAAATTACATATTCAACTACTACTCTTAAATTACCTAGTCGAGTACTATTTCTTATATTAGTTTATTACTCATTTTATAATTCTTTATATTTGTAAACCAATTAGCGAGTGGAGTATTAGTTAGCTATATTTTTTTAATTTAAATTATAATTATTTTAAGTCTCTGATTAAGCCAACAAAAAAGAATTTAGTTAACCCAGCCCTTAGATCTTCCATTGGATGGCAAGAGATGAGTTAACTGGAATAGTGCCCATAGCTAACTCAAGCTATGAATCATTCCCCTTATTTATATATATATATATATATATATCAATATTTTTTTAAATAATTATAATATTTATCATGTTAATTTTAAATTTGTCTTAAGTTAACCTTAAAAAATTAATAATGATCTTATATCTTAGAACGGAAAAAAATACTGCATAGTTAGAGACCTAAGAGGAGAGATAACTTAAGTGATGAAAAATCTTTCTTTAATCTTAGAAAAGATAAAAAAATATGAAAGTTGCTTGTAACTTGTAAGGGTTTACTTGGAATGATACTCACTAGGAGCTCTCCATAGGGGAAAAGTAAAAGATAATAGTGAGCATGGGCATCTTAGCTAAAGGTAAAGGCTAATTTCCCTTCAAATCTTGTAGATTTGCATTTTATATGTTTCCCACTGGCCACTATTGCATTATTTGCATAGGCATGTTTACCATATAGTATGCTATTCTTCAACTTCAAGCTATGTTACCAAATCAAAACAACACAAACACACAATCATATAACAACTTTATATATAAGTATATTAAAGAGATAATTGCTTTTATGAATTTTAAAACCTATAAATATAGGTCTTGTTTGTTTGCTGCATTTGAAAAGTGAGTTTGGGACTTAAAAAGACGCGATTATGAGTTTAAAAAGTTGTATTTAAACAAACAAAATTTTCAAATGCGTTTTTAAACTTCAAAAGCTCTAAACTAAACACATAGGCCTTGTTTATTTGTAAGGATTATAATCCGGGATTATAATCCATGAGGGGATTATAATCCATGAGAATATAATCCATAACTATTAATCTTAAGATTAAATAGCCTTACTCACATGTTTGTTCATTATAGATTATTCATTGGATAACTTAAATAATCACATGTCATGTTTGTTTTTTTCAGGATTAATTAAATGATTGGATTAAAAATATTATTTAGACTATTATACCCTTACCTATAATAACATATTTTAAACTTATTTTATACATTAAAATGATGAATTCAATTAATTATAAATTTTAAATATTGATGAAATAAGTTATTGAGTTCAAAGTGTTTCACCATGTTTTTCCTATATGAAAATTTTGAGAATCAAATTTTCATAAATTAGCACATAAATTAACAAATAAATGGTGCAAAATACATGATACGTGGAATATTAAAATTTCATTAGAAATCACTAAAACTAAAATTAGAAGAAAGATAAGGATTGCCTATTTTACTAGACTACCAAAATTTTCAAACTATGTCAATATAAATATGAAAATGTTTTAAATTAATTTTTAATTTAAATTGATTTTTAAATTTGATATTTTGGAAGCATCTATATTATGGAATCATTAATATTTACTATAGAAGCTTGATTGTGCAAATATTAAGTAATACATACACTTTCCCAATCCATTTCAGCCTCTATATATAGATACTACCATAATTCAAGCTGCAGGTATCATCTATGTGTAACCTATATTAATGAAACCGTCAGATAACCATTGCTAGAGAACCTTTTCCAATCAAAGCATGTAATCCCTTACATTATTCAGTAATGTTTGTTTTCCTGGTTTTAAAAAAGTAATCCCTTACATTAAGGGAATGTTTAATTTTAAATGATAGTGATTATAATATCGGGTAGAATCGATTTAAGTCATTTAATAGGGATGTTTGTTTTTGAAAAATAAAAATCGATTGAAATAATTTAATCGCGTTTGTTTTTTGAAAAATCGTCATGCGAATTATTTGAATCGATTAATTTCGAGATTTATTTGGGATGAATGATTTAGTCCCATTTTTTTTTGCTGAATGGGGTGAATGATTTTTTTTTTACAACATTAACTATTATATTAAGTAATATTAAATAAATTTGCAACAATTTTTTGAATTTTTTTAGAGGGGTAAAATAATAAAAATCTGTTATTTAGATGTTTCAGATATGTCAATTATCAAACAAATTTTTTTATTCAGATTGATTCAATTTCATTTAGATTCATTCATTCATTTTCATCAAATACCCCCAAGTCATTTTATTCGCCCCTTTTCGCATCAAATAATTGAAAGCAAAAAGATACACTTGGGATTAATAGTATTATCCAAATGTAATCCTTACAAATAAATATAACCCTATAATTTTCTAAATCTTAGAGCTTTCGGAGTTTAAAAACGCATTTAAAAATTTTATTTGTTTAAATGCAGCTTTTAAAACTCATAATCGCCTCTTTTTAACTCTCATCAAGGGCTTCACTACCACTAATTCTAAAGCTAGGATTTTCCTTTTTTGCATGGGTTATGGGTAATAATTTACTGATAATTTAATTGAGCAAATAAAGATGTATGAAATTGAAGAAAATCAATTTGATGATCTTCCAAACACATCCTCACCGTACTTCTTAATTACGTGGTGCCTCAAGGTAAAATAAAAGTAAATAGAATATGAAAGGTCACCAAGACACCAACTAATAATAGACGTGGAGTCTCTGTATTAAATAATAATGCAATGTCGTGTGGACCACCTCTAAAGCATATAGTATTATTATTATGGACAAATAGTGCCCACCTAATTTTATTAGAAAAAAATGATGGAGACAAAAGAAGGCAATGGGAAATGTACTTACATAAGCAAGAACTTATTACACCAACAAGATTAATGCATATACCCCAATCTATCCCTTTACTCCACAATAATGTTAAGTTGTTACTTGATTTACTCGAGTTTGTTAAAAAAAAATAAATTAAACAAGTCAGGCTTAAGCTCAACTAGATTCGGCTCAGCTGACTTAAATCCAACTCGAACTCAATTTATTTACTAAACAGTTTAAGTTGCTCATTTAAACCTAACTCAACCCAGCTCGTGACGTTAAGTCAGTTCAACCAAACTCCGTCTCACACTCGTTACACGAACGAACCAAGCTCAAACAAGCCCCTTTGCCCATTAACTAAATGAGCCGAACTCAAAATAATGTTATCCCTTAAATAATTTCTTGAGTTGCTTGATTTTATATACTACCTCTGCATCTCATTCCAAAAATGGGGAGTCCTTAGGCACACGTAAACATGGTATGCATAAAAAATGACCATTAGGTAAGATCAAGTCTTTAACTAGTAATAAAAGTTGCTGTTTTTCTTCAATTTTAACTGAACAAGCCAGATACATCAGAACAACAATTTCATTGCTCTCTCCAAGATATCAACTGTGTAGCATGTGTCAGATAGAAAATTTGTTACATGCACATATTACACCAACTCTTCAAAATATACTAAGATAGCTCTTCAAATTTGTAATCTGTCAAATAATTACATGTTTTATATTCCAAAATTTGTAAAATTGAATGTTTCATATGACTAATATACAAAAAAACTATGTACATGCTATTTTATCTACATTCCTCCCCAAAAAGAGCCATCTCAAAAACCACAACAGCTTTAGCTACCATCACTGGTGATTAATTTTAGGATTGGACAGAACTAGTAAGTTAACAAAAAACAAAAAGACACATCCCAACTTGAGAATGGATGGGGGAGGAGGGCCGGCTCTTAATAGCAGTCTGTTGTATTCCAACTTCAGAAATTTACCCTCTCAACTAGAGTTTGACGCAAGTTCACAGGCAACCTTAGGAAGAGGATCTACACAAAGTTGTTTTACCCAAAGAGACGGAAGCCAAAACACGGGCATTCTTTGCACAGTGAAGGAAGTTACGAGTTTTGCATAGTTTCATCTTGGCCCAAATCCTCTTTACATCAATCATCTGAAGGACACATCCCAATATTTGACTAGTCTTTCCAAATATTTCCAAGTTCAAGTGTGGATATGACACCCACAAAGCTTTGAAGTGTAATAAGACCTTCGGAAATGTTTTAATGAATCCTAATAAACAGAGAAACAACAGAGAGACTATCAAGTATGGTTCCCTTTTTAGAATCTCATCCGGTGATGAACCTAGCCACGACTGCATAACAAACTCTCCACTGCTTCCCAAACTGATAGGTTGCTCCATCGCAACATATTGAATTGGCTCCAACCCTAAAAATTTTAACAATCAGGTGAACAAAACTTGATTAGTTATACTAGTCTTCTCAAGGCTTTATCTATCACGGGGAGCTATGACAATCAGAAAATACATTAGTGACTACAGGGAACTGATTGAACACAAAATTAAGTAAAGAAAGTTATGCTTACTGCCTATTTGGCAGGTCTTGCAGCTGAAGTCATTAACAATTAAAAATAACAAAGACGAAAAGAAAATGTAAATTTATATAGATTTCAGATTATCAATTACCTGTTGCTTTTCTATAGAATCTCACAAGGGAGTGGAGATCTTTTGCACCGTGAAACCGCATTTTTGACGTCTGCTTCCCTATTAATATTGCGGGGAAACTATGTATGCCGTACCTTGAAAGCATGCTGCAATAGGAACCACAAAAAAGCAGTAAAGAAGAATAGAACAGTAAAGATTCTAACAGAAACACAAATTCTGGAATAAGGTATTATATATTTTAGCATGTCAGTAGTAATTGTTAATGAAAGCAAAAATAAAGCAATTTTCTCCTTCAAAAAGAAAATTTGTACTACAGCATGCTATCAGAATGGTGACTAAAGTTCAAAAGGAAGTTCCTTTACCAATAAAGGAGAAAAAAGTTAAAGTTTAACAACATCCCTTCATAGTTGGAACATAGTTCCCGGTGGACAGTGGGTGGCTTCGATTCTTCTCCTAAGTTTCTAAATATACCCCCAAAAAAAACGCTTGGAGCAAACAAAGTATTGTATCATTGCTCTAGAAACAGTCAGAGGCTTCTTATAAAACCAAACTAGAGAGAATGGGTTAAAAAAATACAGAAAAAGAATGACAAGGTCGGTAAAGAAAGGAAAAAGAAAACAAGATCACCTTGGCTCTACCGAGGATTCTTCAATTGCCAAATGTTCGATTTGAGGAAACATGGAACTCAAGACTCCAAACGTTGAGCGGGCATTGTGTGAGAATGGACACCAGGAAGCATAAAAGAGTACAGCAATGTACGCATTCCCACCCTTGGAGCTCAATGTTCTGTCAAGGAAATTACCACCTACCTGACAAATACCAACAGGTAATGGCGCATTAGTAATAAGTACTTGATAAAAATAATCAGTTCCAACAAAGTATACACTAAGTAGCAAATGAGGAATGAAACAATAACTACCAAGGAAAAAAGACATGTGCCTTAGTTCACTTTATAAGAGACGGCAAGATGGACGCTATTATTTGTATAGAGGAAACAAAGATAAAATAAACTCGATCGAGTAAATGCAAAGGATCAAGATAAAATAAACTTTACTTAAGGATGGGTATACAAAGATAAATAGTCGTGGCATTGGAAGATATTCTTTGTTCTTTTTATAAGAGGTGAAGGAAGAAACACTTAAACTGGCTATGCTCATCCAATAATAAGTTAAAATAAAAGACTAAAATTGATGACTTTAGAACAATACTATTTAAAATGAACATCATGACTCTCCACTTTAAACCGTAAAAGATTGGAGAAGCCTGATGGGAAGGAGAATATGTTAAACTTTTAAGAACAAGATCTTGGGGGGAACGAAATGTATTATACTATCTCGGAATTGTATTGGCAAGGCATCACACACAGAAAGCATCAAATCATCAAGAATGACAAAGAGGATCAAATACAAGGCCAACTGATGCACCAAGCTAAGCAGGGTTTATGCTTCCTGATGTCCACCATGTAGTGGTCTTTTCACTTGCTCAAAGAGGAACGTCGAGGGATATCCATCTTGCAAATGCTAAGTTCATTGTAAGATGGAAATCTCTTCTAAGGTGGCAATCCTTTGCTTGCCTAACCTTTTGAACCATAAAATTGCATTCTTGATCTCCTTTGGAAGATATAAGATCATTGCCACGATCAAGGATGGTTACCATTGATCTATCTTTTAGAATAATTGTTGCAAGTTTGTCCCTTGGTACGGAAGATGGTCAAATACCAAAACGAGGGAAGAAATATATGTGCCTATATGTTATTGCTTTTACAACATGAATGATGTTAAGATCTACGCGTAGACTTTGTCCTAGGATTAGTACAAGCTCATTTGGGTCATGAATAATTCTATTTCTACCTTTCCCTCCGTCTATTGATAATTAGAGATGGACTACATTGTTCATTGTCCGAATATTTCACTTCATTCGAAATAATGTACTTCATGAATTGTTTGGTTCACATTGTGAAAAGTGCTTATGTATCGATCAAATTTCATCTTTTCATCCTATACTGAAGGTCAGTTGGTGATTGCCTTGTTGGTGATCATGTTCTTAACTGGAGCCAAGTATTAGTTTGATAGAATTTGGATTCAAATAACTCATAGAAAAGAAAAAATAGATATGGTTCTTCCACCTACTGAGGCATGTCTTCTGTTAATAGATACTTTTTCTAAGCATTCTCGCCGTCATTAAAGTCAAATTTGAAACTCAAAAAGGACCAAACATGATAGAATTTGATTCTTTATTTTCTAAATTCCCATTTTCTTACTTTCAATTCCACAGGCTCTATTACTCCAAAGCAACTAAAATCGTATTTTCAACACCACCAATAATAACTGAGGAAACTAAACCTATAATTTTATACAATAAAATGAAAAAAATCAATATTAATTCTTTGATTCATTAAAAGCATGAAAGTAATCAGAATCAACCAAAAAATAAAAAACAATTAAAATTATATTTCAAGGACAAATACCACTATTTTTAAACCACAAAATAAAAGCAATTTTCATAAATAAATAAAAAAAGAGAGGGGAAAATCGTGCGATTATTCATTATTATACCTGGAGAGGCGAGTTGGGGGAGTATGAGAGCGGAGATTGAGAATGCAGAGCGTTGAAGAAGAACGTCCATTGGTGAGGGCACATAGACGGTGATGATGATGATGATGATGATGATGAGACGCATCGTAGCGAGGAAATGGCGCAGATGCAGAGAATCAAAGCACCCATTGATTTCGACATCGGAAGATTTACAGAAGAAGAAAAAAACAGAAATTCATAGATTATTTTACAAAAACAAATACATAAAAAATTACTACAATTTATGGATATAATACCAACGCAATCTATCTCTATATCAGTACATACATGTATAGGGCAGAAGAGAAGAGAAGTTGGTATCCCATCCTTGTCCTTGGCTAAATTGGGTCTATGTTTGACTAAAATGTTCAAACTTCAAATGCTTACTTACCAATTACTCTTATATTATTTTTAGAAAATTATTAAATCCACAATAAAAATTATTATTTTCATAATAAAAATATCTTTATAGATCTTATAGCTACGGTGAAAACGACAGTTTCACCATCGCTATAAATCTACAACGATACTTTTAATATATAAATAATAAAAAATATTATAAATTTAATAATTATTTATAAGACTATTTCTTTTAATTTAACATTATTTTAAACTATTTAAACAGTAAGACTATTAATCCTTGATAGGATAGGGTATTTCTTCCTCTTCTTAAAATTGAATTTTAATAGAATACATAATATAACTACACTGTCTGTGTTTGTGAGTTTAAAAGAAAATAAGATAATTTAATATTTATGAAGAAAAAAAAATTAAATTCATTTACTCATATTTGCAAATTTTAAAAGAAAATTTAATTTAAAATAATACATTAAAAAATTTATCCTTATAAAATTAATTTTAATCAAATCTTAAAATTTAACTTAACACTCTGTTTTTGAGTTTTGAACAGAAAAAAAAAGAATAGAAAACTTAAATCGAGCAGAAAAAGAAAAGAATAGAAAACTTAAAGTTTTTTAACATGTTGTTGTTTCTGAGTTTTTAATAGAAAAGAATAGAAAATTTAAAATTGAGGACATGAGTTGTAATTTAAAATTTATTATATTAAAAGTTGAGGATAATATGAGAATTATAAAAATATTACTTATTCTAATTTATTTTCCGTCCAAATCAGACCAATTTTGGACGAAAAACTATGACAGAAAAAATGGTCAAGTTTTCTATCAAGTTCTTTTTTTTTTCGTTTATTAAAAAACTCAGAAACATGAGAATTTGAAAGAAAACTTAACTTTTCTGTCCATTTTTTTTCTGTTCATTTGAAAACTCAGAAAGTAAAATTATGAAGTTTTTATTCAATTTTTTCCTAACGCATTGTTTCTCAGTTTTAAAATGGACAGAAAAGAAAAGAAATGGACGGAAAATTTAAGTTTTATTTCCAATTCTTATGTTTTTGAGTTTTTTAATAAACGAAAAAGATAAAAAATAGATAAAAAACTTGGCTACTTTTTCTGCCAAAGTTTTCCGTCCAAAATTGGCCAGATTTGAACGAAAAAAAATTAGAATAAGTAATATTTTTATAATTCCCATATTATCCTCAATTTTTAATATAAAAAATTTTAAATTACAACTCATGTCCTCAATTTTGAATTTTCTATTATTTTCTATTAAAAACTCGAAACAACCTACAAAAGAAAAACTTCAAGTATTTTATTTTTTTTTTTCATTACAATTTAAATTTAAATTTTCAATTCTTCTCTTTTTTGTTCAAAACTCATAAACAGAACTTAAATCTTTCCAATTTTAAGAAAACACAATAAAAGAATTTCTCATAAACTTTCCAATTTCTCTCCCAAAATTCTCTCCTTTTTGCATTTCTCACACTCCTAAAAACTCAACAAACACAACTCTTTTCTGGGTTTAGTAGAGAAAGAAAAGGCGAAAATCTGAAGTAGACCCTCTAATTAAACTAGGGTTTGTGCGTAAATGGAATCAATAGCAGAGAAGAAAGAAGGCGAGAACAAGAATTCCGGCACTCATTCTCTCATTGATCCTTCTTCTTTCACACCTAACGCTGATAAAGAAGCTGAAGATCGCCAACGCCAAGCCCGCGATTTCAAAGCTGGTCTTCACCCTCTTCAGGTCTCTCTCTTACGTATATATACATTTACATACACACGCTCATATAAATACTACTAAAATTGACGTTCCAAACTCAAAATTGGCATGAATTCATTTAGTTTATATCAATACAATACGATAATGAATATCTTAAACTATCTGAAGAATACTACTATCAAAACTTCGATGAATCATGTCAATTTTAAATTTAAAAATATTAACTTTTAGAAAGACAATATTGGTCTTATAATTCGGAATATGTTGGTTTAATGACACAATCCTTAATGCAGCTGAAATTCGTTATGAAATGGGTATATGTTTAGCTGGTTTCAAGCAATTTATGCACGATCTTATTTATAATTATTGTTTTTTGTTTACTCACAAGTGTCTTTGCATTGGGGTTCAAACTTATTTTTAGTCTTTAACTTATAAAGTTAAGTAGTTAGTTAATAGTGGTAGCATAGTAATGAAATGATGATGGTAACTTGAGGACATTGTGTCATTTACTACTGTCATCAATTAAAGGAAGACTCTTTGGAACCTAATATGATGTAATTTTGATTGATAATATGGTGAAATGCCAAAGCAACCATTAATGAAAATGTTGAAATGCCAAAACTGTCATTAAGGAAATCTCGTAAAATAATAGGACACACATAAGCTTACGTGCGTAAGACACATACTCTTTTTTCCCATTATTTATATAAATTCGTAATGACTAATGACTATGGAGTCTAATAATTTATTTATTTGACATTGATAGGCGAACAGTGTCTTGAATTGACTTCATTTTCATAGTGCATCATGGTCTGGGTGTAATTAAAGTTCATATGATATAAGCCTAATTTGGATGGACCTCATATATGTTGCCAAGCAACATATCGCAGAGCGCAGAACTAAATCTCTGATTGAGGCTGAAATGCCTAATTTGGATGGACCTCATATATGTTTCCAGGCAACATATCAGAGTACAGATCTCATACTCTGATTTAGGCTGAAATAAAATAATAGTCTAAAAAGGAAAATAAAACAAGCGACATTGGAAGCTATTAATATTCTTTGACAGGATGCATGTTTTCTTGATAAAAGAAGTTTACTCGAAAGAAGAAAGACATTAGAGGTTGACAAGTTAGTCTATAAAAAGAATACATACCACTAACAACGAACTTATTTTTGCGATCGGACTACAAATATTGAGTTACTTTGGATATAATATTCCTTTGCTTCTCTTTGGGCTCATGCCATGTGAGCTTTTGGAGGAATTTCTTTATTCGATCTTCAAAGAGATTGGTTCAAAATATAAAAAAATAGGGCATAATTGAAACTATCAAAACTTTAGGGGCTAAAATGAAAGAAAACAAAAGTTCATTAGTATTAAGTTTTTGTCATCTTGTTTTTTTTATTTCTTTTGGGACTTCTTGTCCTCGTCATGTGTTGCAATCTTCTCATCTAATCAATAAAATGTTCTTCTTTTAATAGAAAAAAAAAACAACGAACCTGTTTAATCCCCATTCCCTATGAACACCAATTCATAGGAATATCTGAGAATAAAATGTTTAACAACAAACAGCCTGTTCAATCTTTTGAATCCCTAGTTCATAATTAAGAAGTTTTCCTAGTGTATTTAGGAGTAGCTGATTTTTTTTAAAAAAATTAACAATCTGAGAGGTTCGTTTTGTATCTAGAACTATCTGTGGAATTTTGGTGACTGACATGTATCCAATAAGGAGACGTCGATCTCCTAAAAGTGTTTCTACAATTTTGCATCATAGGTTATCATAGGTGGATGATGCTATATAGATTTCTTTCCTTGATCTGATAGAAGATGCGACATAGGCGGTACAAAGTACTATCTTGAAGGTCATTCAGGTAAGTAGTGTCAAAAAAGTTCACTAAGGTAAACAATCAACTCAACAAAGCCTTGTCCCAACTATGTGGAACTGGCCATTTTGGTAAATGATACGCATAAAGTTTCCTAGCTTCTAGTTCGGCTTGCAGAAAATGTGATGGGGACGGGGGTTTTGAGACGAAGAACAAATATCACACAATAATTTCACAAACAATTCAATCAATTCTAATAATTCAATATCTCCAAATAATGAAGTACATCACTATTTATAATACTCCTAAATAACTTTCCTAACCTAAATTGGACTCTAATACGATAACTACAAAGTAAAGAAATATTAAAATACAACCTCTAATTCATATAGGCTTTCATAGCCTTTTATATTGTTATAACCAACTTTCACGGACTCGTCCTGCATCATTTCTCCTCCGCTGAAAAAAAACACGACTCTGTCGAGTTATCAACACAAGAACAATCACGTCGGATCACCAAGAAAGTCTTTGCACGCTTCAAATTTGGCATGTCGAGAGCCCAAGTAAGAGTGAATTTGGTAGTGCCTTTGATAATCGAATAGATATTAGCACGAGCATCATGTTGGGCATGACGATCCCATAGGTATTTACGCCCTAAGATAATGTGACAAACTTTAAGGGGTAAAACATCACACATAACGGAATCCTTAAGCTTGCCAATGGAAAATGTAACCATACACCTTTAGGTAACCCGCAACTTTGTATTGATAATCCATGCAACATCATACGGCTACGAGTGAGGTTCAATTTTTAACCCAAGTTTCCTAACTGCTTCCTCAGAAATAACATTCGTACAACTCACAGTATCAATCACAAGAGAGCACACCTGTCCTGTACACATGACTCTCGTCTGAAAAATTCGCCCACGATGGATTTAGGATCATCTTTATGTTTCTGGGCAATAAGTAAAGGTCGAAGAACACCTAAACATCCTTCCAAATGAGCCTCAGCTTCTAAATCTTGCTCATCAGACTCATATTCGTCGTCTATCGGCTTGCAAACCTCTTCATTTAAGTCGGCTTTTCCGCACACTTTGTCAACAATAGCAAGTTGCCTAGAGGGAGAAGAAGCAACATTCATCTTTGGGGAAAGACACTCAAAAGACATGTGACCAAAACCACGACAGTTATAACACCTGGACAAATTGTTGTCGCTAGCATTAGAAGAAACTGGGGTATGGTTAGGCCTACTAGCAGTTGAAGGGCTTATTGACGATCTTTCTGTTGGCCTATTTAAAACAGGCTCCACAAAAGTACGCTCCTTCCGAGTTTGGACTTGTATTGGAGGCCTAACAAAATTTCTTTTCAAAGGTGGCAACTTGAACATCATTCAAGAGCAAAAGTTTACTTGTAGCTATACCACCTGCAATCTCTAGATTCAATCCTCGATGGTACATGGAGATTAAAACTTCTTCAACCCAAGGAAATTCAGACTGTGTAACCAAACTGTAGAACATTGAGTGGCTACAAATTTACTTCCTTGTACCAACTTAGTTAACTGCAAATATGCTCACTGCTTATAATCCGAAGGTACAAAACGTCGTGTCAATGCAGCTTTCATATCCTCCCATCTTCTCGCATCTGTATATAAATTTTGCTGATGTTGATCCCACCAAATACGAGCCGTTCTTTTCAACTTTGCTTTAGTAAAGAAAAGTTTCCTTTCATCGGATAATTCATACCAACGAAAGAAGCTTTCCAAACTATGAATCCAATCGAAGAATGTCTCGGGACTATTATCGCCATTAAAATCTCCAACATCTAATTTTGCTCCTCTATCCACTGCATTCACCCTAGGATCTGGAACATGTTGATTAACTTGTGGATTAGGGTCATGCTGTTGTATTCTCAGATGATTAAGATTCGGGATGGGGACTTTAAAATTCTTATGAGCATCTTCTTATCCCTTATCTACGCTTTTCGTGAGTCAATCAACTTTTATTGTAAGTGTTGTAATAGAGGCCTGAACATTTGCAGTAAGTGTTGTGATTGAATCTTCAATACTATTGAGACGCTCATCTTGTTATAACATATAATTATCAAGCTTGGTGTTGATTTCTCCAGCATTAACCATGGTTTCTTGAAGGGAATATAAGGTTGCAAGAGGCGGCGACGACAACAAGAGGATGCGGCGCAAGGGGCTGATTTATTTTTACTTTTACTTCTTCTCCTCTTTTTTTTTTGGAAAAGAAAATAGTGGGCTGAGTATGGGTTTTGATAGTGTGTTTGGGATGATACATGGCCTAATTCGTGACTGTTATAGGCTTTGTCTGCAGCCCTGTATAAGGAGTGGAGGTTGTAATTTGGGGATTATGAAGGTTAACTATGATAGTATGTTGTAGGCGATGACGATGTTACGTTTTGGGTTTGGGAGATGGTTTAGGGTTTGGATAAAGTTTTGTTTGGCGGACAGTTTTTTTTTGATGATGATGGTACAATGATTTTGGGATAGAGGTTGGGGCGGCTGAAGGTGGTTTTGAGATTTGGCTTTGATACCAAAAATGATGGGGACGGAGGTTTTGAGACGAAGAACAAATATTACACAATAATCTCACACACAATTCAATCAATTCTAATAATTCAATATCTCCAAATAATGAAGTACATCACTATTTATAATACTCTTAAACAACTTTCCTAACCTAAATTGGACTCTAATACGATAACTACAAATTAAAGAAACTAATTAAAATACAACTTCTAATTCATATAGGCTTCCAAAGCCTTTTATATTGTTCTAACTAATTTTCACGGACTCGTCCTGCATCAAAATGTGTGTCTCACTCAGTATCATATATCTATTCTAAATGCTTCTATCAGAAATCCAGGATTTATTATTTTGTTGTTTTAATTTTTCATTGGTATATTTTCCTAATAGCATTTTAATTGTTTTAACTAACTGTGAAGTCATCTTAATTTAAAACTCTATCAGATCATTCATAAATTTACTTCAAGAATAGTAAAAAATCTTTTTTTCTATAAGAGAATATTAAAAACTATTTACAACTTTAGTTGGCATGAATTGAGGTTTTTGTGTTTGATGTTCCTGTAGCACCCCCTTCCCTTTTGTCCCTGTAGTTTATTCTATTTTATGGTTATCTATTATATAAAGTGGGAGGGGAGGGAGGCGGTTACTATTGGTATAGTTTTTTCACACTTTAAAGTTTAAATTGTTTGGCATATATTTTAAAGTAATTGTGTAATTATAACTGAATGAAACTTTCCACATCTCAAAATTTTTTCTCCAATTATTTTAAATAGACATATTCAAAAAATTATGAACACGTGCAAATGTGGGCCACGTGTACTAGTTCTTATAATGCTTCTCATATTGATTTGATATGATGATCAGCAAAAGTTTGTATTCTGGTACACCCGGCGAACACCTGGAGTTCGAATTCAGACGTCATACGAAAACAACATAAAGAAAATAGTGGATTTTAGTACGGTAATTATTTCTGTGTATTTCATGTGTTGTGCCAATACATGCCGACATAAATGTTTAATGTTTTTATTCTTGTTTTCTTTCTTTATCTGGTTTAGCGTTTTGATCTTTCATTTAAGCATTATTGGTTCACAGGTTGAAGGCTTTTGGATCTGCTACTGCCATTTGGCTCGTGCATCATCCTTGCCAAGCTCAACTGATTTGCATATTTTCAAGGAAGGAATTCGTCCGCTATGGGAGGTGACATTTTTTTTTTCATTTGATGCCATAAAGTCTACTTCATTGTGATAGTTATTTTCCCTTTTCAAGTATTGAAAAAATAAAAAGTTCTTTTCCCTTTTCTATTACTCCTATTTTTTTTAATAAAAAAAAGTTCAAATTAGATTATTTATTATGTTCACCTTTCATCTGTTTATTTTTTTTATCAGGATTCTGCTAACTGCAATGGTGGTAAGTGGATAATAAGGTTCGATAAGGCTGTATCAGGTCGCTTTTGGGAGGATTTGGTAAGTACAGAAACTCCATACTCAACGAGCATGCTGTTCTAGTTGATTCCATACCAAAGGTTTCTGAAATGTTTGGAGATACATCTTTAAGAAGTGTGAAGATCAGTGTTCTAAAAGTAGCTAGTCGGTCCCAGGTCGGTTGGCTACTGACTAGAGACTAGGGGATTAGTTGGGTATTACTTGGCTAGTCGGATTTTCAATTTTTTTAAAAATATATATTCTCCTTCCTCTTTCATAAGTTTTGAGCAAGTAGAATAACATAAGTAACACAAATTATCAAATAAAAACATGGAAACTAAATAAATCCAAATAGTTCGACGCTCTAAGTTCAAAATCAATTAACCAAATGAAACTAAGTAGCACAAAATCAATAGTCAATCACTCCTCCTCCTCCTCCTCTTCTCTATATCCCTCCAAGACTTGCTCTCCATCGGACTCAAACTCATAATCCTCATCTTCCTCTTCGTTGTCATCATCTTCCGACACAAACTTGTCTTCATCAAGTTCTCGCACATTTTTACCACTTCTTCTAGGTAGAAGGACCTCATCTGCTCCCATTTTTTTGATTTTCCCCGACTTGTTCTGATTTTTTGATTTACTCCGACTGGGAGACTTTACCAACTAGTCGCCGACTGGAGCCCGACTAAGTCGGCCGGCGACTAAGGACTAGGCCCTAGTCGACTCGTTGAGGCTCCGACCTAGTCCCCGACTTTTCGAACACTGGTGAAGATTTTCAGATGCTTTTCATAAATTGTGGGATTCTCTCTAATACTATAACACATCCTCTATTTTTGTCTTAAATTATGGTTAGTATCTCTGAAATTGGTTTCAACATGAGAATTGAGAAATATATAAAGATGCCAATTTTCTACGATACTCCCCCCATAACATTCACCAATGTACGGAGATTGTGCATTTGGTTGGATTATCTTGGATTCAAAGACCAGGATACATTTGAAAGCTTGATAGTAAATTTGCTCTTTTTTGAAGGCTAACATCCTAACCCGAGTCAAACTAAAATAGTATTGCATAAGAGGCCTGAAAAAGTAAATTGAAATTTAGCATAGCAACTATGAAAACTTGATGCTTCGCTTCTTAAGAACATGTGTCTTTGTTTTTTGTCACACTCCAGCACTCCTATAATTTGTGGTTTGTCACGTGCTCACCTTCTTATTAAGTTTTCAAGGATGTCGTATATTGTAAATCAGAAGCACTTTTCTTGCATTAATTTGTCTTCTCTGCCGGCCCCATTTCCTGTTCCCCAAGAACATACGATCACCTAGGATTTTATCTGTATTACTTCAAAGTAGAGAGGGATTTTATTTAGAGCACTTTATTCCTTATTCATAACACGGGTGTTTCTAATGTGCAGCAATAGTTGCCAAATAAGCAAAATGCTAGTTATAGATACATGAATTCTAACCAAAGCTTGTATCATGTAGTAAACTTGTTACTTCTTCTCATGAGTGTTGTGAAAGTTGTTGGTCTTCTGTTCTGACAAGGGATACACATGCAGGTTCTAGCCTTGGTTGGTGACCAGCTCGATTATGGCAACAACATATGTGGTGCAGTATTGAGCATTCGGTTCAACGAGGATATACTGAGCGTATGGAACCGCAACGCATCTGATCATCAGGTCAACCATAGTTCTTCTAGCTGTCATTCTCTGTTTATTTCCATACTGATTGAACTTGTTTTCATTTTTTATCAGGCTGTGTTGGCTTTAAGAGATGCCATCAAACGGCACTTGAAGCTACCCCACAGCTATGCTATGGAATACAAGCACCATGATGTTTCTCTGCGTGATAATTCTTCATATCGAAACACGTGGTTTAGAGGATAGAGAATGCTAAACTCAATTATCTGCAACCGCATTTTACAACACAGAGACGGAGGGACGATGAAACTCGGAGAAATGCCTGTGAAACACAGACAGATATACCCAAGCAGACCAGCTTAGGCTTAACTAGTTTCATTTGAATATGTTCTCATTTTTTTAATGCGAAAATGTTTTGGTCTGATCTATAATTTATGTGCCCGTATACAACATTGCAGAAACTTGTTTGTTCTCTGTGTATATATAAATTAAGGAAATGATATATTTTGTGACTGTGTATCGACCTCTGTTTTAAAGAGAGATATAATTATTGTCTAATTTAATTATTATAATTCAATTGAAAATTTTAAACAATATTTAAAGGAGTCAACAAATTATACACAATAATATGCACAAATTATATATAAAAAATAAAAAAAGTAAGAGAGATCTTCTATTTGATTTTACATACACGTATTTATTGGTATACCTTATATAAACAAGTCTTGTAATTTATTTATAATTCAAGAATAATAAAAATAATAATAAATAAATAATTCAAATTATTCCATTTATTTTTTAATCAAGAACTAGTTAAATACTAATTTGTTTGAGATACAAAAACACTTAGTGGCACACTACAATTATAAATTAAATTCAAATAAAAAAGTTAGTAGTTGCAAGTTAAGACTTTTAAGATTAAATTTTAAAATTTTATAATTTATAGATTAAAATAATTTAAACTGTATTTTAATCTAATTTAAAAAAAATTATGAATACAACGTATATTAATATATTTAAAATAATAATATAATTTTATATTTTGAAATGGAGTATAAAAAAATAAATTAGTTAGGTTATAGAAAAACAGAACAAATGAGGGTGGCATGGTGCAAAAAGACTCAGTAGACAGGAAAATGGGATTTTTATTATTATTTTTTTTTTTTTTTTTTTTTTTTTTTTTAATGTGATACAAAAATATATAGTATTTATTTCAATAGAAATTTTTATAAAAAATAGTATTTTCGATGTATTTATTCCTGTTTGAATAAATATTATACATTTTTTGAGAATCACAAGTAAAAAAAAAAAAAAAAAAAGAAAATATCTCATTTTCCTGTCTAGAATTCCGGTCCGGGTAGAACTACTCGGCCTGGTGCCATCAAGGAGGGACAACTGCCAAGCTGGAAAGTCCCACCAAGAGCTTGTCGCCAACTGGTAGGTCCCACGCAATATTCGGGAAATTATTGAAAAATACTACCCCCTCCCTACACCTGGTAAAAAAAAAAATTCTAATTTAATTTTTTTCTAATCAGTTTGTGAAATTTTCGAAATTTGTTTTATTTTTTTATCTAATTAAATAGTTAAAAATTATTATTAAATACTAATTATTATTTCAAAAATTAAAACAAATTCACATTTTTAAAATTTCATAGATTTGTTAGTATCAAAATTTAAGCACAATTTTCTACCGACTAACAATTCCAATTACATAAATATATGAGATTTACTAATAGGATTAAATTAGTTTGATATTTTCTGTAAGCCGGACCAGGATTCTCTCCATTTCAAGTAAATGGAGATTGCATTTCATGGTCCAACTTTAAAATGTGTTTTCTCTCTTCTGTCAACATGATGTCACATTTCAATACATTTAAAATATAGATCATGAAATGAAGAGTCTCCAAAGAATCATAGTCCGTGTGAGGCACGGGTTAGTTTACATATTTTTTTATAATTTTTTATTCACGTATATATTTATTATTTTTTATTGATTGACAGATATATATATAATTTGAATACTGTTAGATTTCAAAAGAAACTTTCCATATTCTTCTTATTCCATAATTCAAAGAAAATTAATTATAATTATAAGTTATGGTATTAAGTGTATATTGATATTTTAACTCATCAAGAAGAAATTTTCCATATTCTTCTACTACTAAATAATTCAAGAAAAATCAATTGTAATTATTAGTTACCATATTAAACATTAAATGTATATTGACCGTTCGAATTTGAGTTTACTTATTTTTTTAGTTAACTCCGATAATAATGGGATATGATTGTTGGTAAGTTTTTATATAGGCAGGTAGTATAGATATTATTATTGTTTTTCTCGCATTCCAATCCCTCTCTCACAAAATATATAACTTATATTACAGAGGGAGAGAGATATTTAGAAAGAGAAAGAGAGAGAGATGAGGGAGATCATAAGTTTACACATAGGGCAAGCTGGAATTCAGGTTGGCAATTCATGCTGGGAGCTCTATTGTGTCGAACATGGCATTCAACCCGATGGCAACATGCCTAGGTACCTACCCACAATATATATATATATATATATATATATATATTTCAATTTCATGTTTGTTATAGTCTATTT
This sequence comes from Panax quinquefolius, assembly GCA_020205615.1. Classification (NCBI taxonomy): domain Eukaryota; kingdom Viridiplantae; phylum Streptophyta; class Magnoliopsida; order Apiales; family Araliaceae; genus Panax; species Panax quinquefolius. Next base: position 35,412,656 of record CM035161.1, on the reverse strand, counting down.
GCAATCACATTATATTGAATTCCTGCATTTTGTTCTCTAAAAATTGAGTTTTTGAATGGATTTAAATAGACCCATGTTTTGTTCTTCGTGTATATTGTTATGGATGCCTATATGTAACGACTCCACAGTTTCCATTTTTTGTTTCCTAACTCCAGAATTAATTAGTAGCGTTGAAGAACCCTTCTCATTTTACATTTTTCAGCTCTGCTATTCAACCTCCTTGTATCGAGATTAGATCATAAACTCATATTTCTTTTCCCAAAACGTTCAATTTGATCCAACTTTCCCTGATCTTATAATTCCTATTAAACCCATGGATGTCACCTAATATAGATACAGAAATGATAATGTATTGCGAATTTATTCCGACTTTTTTGTTGCTAGTTATGTGGATAAGTATTATTGGTAACTTTTTCAAAGAGACGTGTAACATAGTAGGCCATCCTTTTTATAACAACCAATCCTATGTATCCATATGTATTTGTGTATACGTTAAACATTTAGAACTATGTTTATATTATGCTGTAAAAACTACTAATCTTTTAGTTAACTAGAGTAAAATTTGATTGTCTAATCTTAAAATGGTACAGAGATCCTTTAGATTCCATTAGTAATGAGGATTCGGAATATCACATTGATCTATCAAAGTGATCAATCAAAAAATCGATTCTTTGGGATCCTCCTTTCTTCAACAAGTAAAAGAAGAATCAGACCGGTTTCGAAATTCTTTGGGATCCTCAATGTCCCATTTTTTGGTTTTAACAATAGGACATAGAAGGAAAAGGATTAGGCCTTACAGAAATATTTTAAATTTAAAGCAGATCACTCGGCCTGGTCTACGTTTTATGTTGTTTCTATTTCCTATCAGTATCTGATGAGCTTTCTTTCATTGATTTCAGTGACACCTCAGTAGGTGTGGCAAATGATTCTTTCAATACCTTCTTCAGTGAAACCAATTCTGGCAAGCATGTGCCTAGGGCTATATTTCTTGACCTGGAACCCACTGTGGTCGATGAGGTTAGGACAGGAACATATCGCCAACTCTTTCATCCTGAGCAACTTATTTCTGGCAAGGAGGATGCCGCTAATAACTTTGCCAGAGGACATTACACAGGTGACTATAGTTCTACTGTGAAATATGTACAGGTTTATTCCTTGTACATTATTTAATCTGCTTAATTTTACTCCACTGTTATCATGTGCTACAGTGGGAAAAGATATTGTCGACATATGCCTTGATCGAGTGAGAAAATTAGCGGACAATTGCACTGGCTTGCAAGGATTTTTGGTATTTAATGCTGTTGGTGGTGGCACTGGTTCTGGTTTGGGGTCCTTGCTCCTCGAGCGCTTGTCTGTAGAGTATGGGAAAAAGTCTAAACTTGGCTTCTCCATCTATCCTTCTCCTCAGGTGGTTACTCCAATAAAATGATATTTTTTCCTCTTTTTTTTTTTTTGTTTTTTTGGGTACCATTAAGATCATATTCTATTACAGCTTATGGGGGGAGGGGAGTGAGATTCGGATCCCGATCTCCACTGTGGGAGGCTGGGTCTCTGCCAATGCTACCAGCCTGAATATCCCGATAAAATGATCTTAATGGCAAATAGTAGAGATATATGGATACTATAGAAGCAAAGAATCTTGTCTGGAAATTATGTATCTCTCCCCATACGAAAATCTCAAATCCGGACTCCCACACGTGGCGCTATGTTTGTGAGTTTGGATGGTAAGTGAGTCGAGGGAAAGTTTGAAAAACTAGAGAAAGAAATGGAGGGAGAGTGATTATAACTTTCCTCTATATGTGAGTTAAGGATTAAAAATGGACATAAAAGGAATTAAAATTTTGATTTTTGTTATTTTTAGGGTCTAATAGTAATAATGAAAAAAAAATAGTGGTCAATATTACTTTTCACCCAAATCTTCTCAATTTGGGTGGAAAGTTTTGGAGAGAAAGCGGGGGTTATCTTCCACCCATTTCTCTCGTCTCACTTTCTTCCCATGAAGAAAACTCAGAAACAGTGTAAAAGAAAGAAAAAAGAGAGGAGAGGATAAGAAAGAAAGCAAAGAAACAAAAAAATATATAGGAAATGGAATAACAGAATGTTTGAGATTTTTCTCGAGCATATTTTATACACAGATAGGATCAATGAAAGATCGTTCTGGGCTTAAAGATAAGACAGATGAGCAGATACATGAAAAAAATAGTAGTTTCAAAGTTTAAATAGATGTTTATTTTTTATCCCCTTCATTCTAATTTGGGTAGTTCTATGTGCATAAGCTATGCACAAATAGTTGTATGCAAACACAGAAAAAAAAATATGTAGGTCCTACTAGTTAAATTATTGATAAGGTTTATTTACATCATTTTTTTATATTAAATACATGGGGTAATAGTGTTTGTGCACAAATATTTTAATTTGAACGATTACTTGCTGACAGGTTTCAACAGCAGTCGTAGAGCCATACAACAGTGTTCTGTCTACTCATTCCCTCCTAGAACACACAGATGTTGTGGTGCTCTTGGACAATGAAGCCATATATGATATTTGCAGAAGATCCTTGGACATCGAAAGGCCAACTTACACCAACTTGAACCGCTTAATATCTCAAACCATCTCATCTTTGACCACTTCATTAAGGTTTGATGGAGCCATCAATGTGGACATTACTGAGTTCCAAACTAACCTTGTGCCGTACCCTCGGATACATTTTATGCTATCATCTTATGCACCAGTGATCTCAGCTGAAAAAGCTTTACACGAGCAGAGCTCTGTTCCTGAAATCACAAACGCTGTGTTTGAGCCCTCAAGTATGATGGCTAAGTGTGACCCGAGGCACGGGAAGTATATGGCTTGCTGTTTAATGTATCGTGGAGATGTCGTTCCCAAGGATGTCAATGCTGCTGTTGCTTCGATTAAGACAAAACGGACTGTTCAGTTTGTTGACTGGTAAGGATTATTAATCTACTCCCTCCGTCCCATAAAAGATGGCTCAAATACAAAAAATAATTTATCCCATAAAAGGAGACTTAAATACACTAAAATCATATACAAAGACTATTTTGTTCTCATATTTAGGTGGAGGTCCATTAATTTAAAGAAAGAAAAGATTCTCCAGTGTACTATATATGTAGGGTCCACCATGGGCGAACACAGAATTTATTTGATACTCTCTCTTCTACAGTTCTACTTAAGTTTCTTAATTTGCTTAAAAATGTACTCAAGTCATCTTTTATGGGACGGAGGGAGTATTTAACTTTATGTGAAGCTATCAAATGTCAAAATGTAATTGCATAGCTGTTTGGGATGATACATGCTTCTAATGTTGCATATTACATAAGGGTTACTGATTTCTATTACTAGTTACTTTAAGGCTCTAGAGTTTGTGTCTTGTGTTGATTTTGTGTCTTGGAAACAGATTTTAGAAATTTTATCATAGTTTTGTTGATTATAGCCTTAAAATATTTTGCTGAAAGAGAAATGTTTCAACTGGTTTAAATCTTTGTCCTTCAACTGAATGGTGTCACTCAATGAAGCATAACAACAAAGCTACAAGGGGTCAGCTATGTAAAACTTCTTCTCAGATATATAGTAGTTTCATTGCTGCCGCTTTTTTTTACAAGAAAATTTATACTTCCATAATAAGAGATACATTTTCCTCTTGTTCTTTTTTTCCATTCAAAATTAGAGATATATTTTTTTAGATTATAAAGTGACATTGAGTACTATCATGATTCATGCCACCACTACTACATTTCTAAATAATGTTGGGGATATTTTTGAAAAAATAAAAATTTCCTTAAAAGTCGTCGTTTGACAAAGGAGTTGTTCACTTTCAGTTGGTCACCTACTATCTTGAAACCTCTGCTCAAAATACCTCCTAAACCCCAACCCATCTTGTTTGTGTGCCAGAAGTATTAAAGGAATGACCGTGCTAGTATCAAATCTAGTAGCCTTCAACGGCAAATCTACATTGTTTACCTTAGTTACTGAGGCATCTTGTATCTAGAACGCCAATAGATGCTCCCTCTTTCTTGGTCAAAAGACTTGGTTGGATGCGGGATCTACTCTCTGCCTAAATAAGACCCTATTTCTGAGCCTTCCCCTCCTCCTTTTGAGTCATCTTGGCTGAGAAAACAGAGACCTAGTTCATCGACTTTCAATGTCTATGTGGAATGCAATCTAGATGACCTCGAGAAGTTACCCATTATCTGTGGACTGTCCGAATGGTTGGTTATGCCATTGGATTGATACTTCCAATTGAATGAGTATGACTTGGAAAAAGTTGCTAAATTAAGTTCTCACAAGATATGATTGATTAACAAATGTTTCAAAATTTAATGTTGGGTGTTGCGTCTTGAGATGGCTTTGAAAATTGGGGGAGGATCGACCCTTAGAGTAGAATTCTGAAGGAGCTTAGTGTGGGCCCCTTTTTTTTCTTTTCTGACACTGTAGCCTCATATAAGGGGTTAGTGAGCAGTTGAGCTGTCAATCTCCGCTCTCCCTGACCTCTCCAAATGGGATACTTAATGCGTTAGCTACAACACTGCTCCTTATCCCCCTACACCAACGGGACAATGGTATAATAGTATAGGTTATACGGGTAGGTTTATCCTTGAAACTGGGGGAGTAGTTACTACTATCTTGATTCTGATTCTTCTTCACATGGTTATATACTATTAGAGTGTTTTTGTATATATGTTTGCTTGGAATCAGTAAAAACAAAACTTTAACTTAGTGAAATGGTCAAAGTAGTGAACAAAAGCGAAATTACGAGGTAGAACTAAGGAGATAAGCTTTTTTTTTTTTTTGGATAATAATTAATGTTGCTTAATTTTGTATCTAATGTGGATTGCAACTAACATAGAATTATAAGCGATAAAGTAGAATATTAATGTGGGTTCGTTCTTTTCACCATCCTATCCCATGTATTTACATATGCCGGTATTTAATATCGAAATAAATTTATCATTAATAGATAGCAACACTTTTTTTCCAATTGTATTGTGGTTCTTATGTTCTAATGAATTTTCGTATTTGCATGCTTTCAGGTGCCCCACTGGTTTCAAGTGTGGCATCAACTATGAAGCTCCTACAGTGGTACCAGGGGGTGACCTTGCCAAAGTGCAGCGAGCCGTCTGCATGATAAGTAACAACACAGCTGTGGTCGAGGTTTTCTCTCGAATAGACCACAAATTCGATCTCATGTATTCCAAAAGAGCCTTTGTTCACTGGTACGTCAGTGAAGGTATGGAAGAAGGTGAGTTCTCAGAAGCACGCGAGGACCTTGCTGCACTCGAGAAAGACTACGAGGAAGTTGGGGCAGAAGACAACGAGGAAGAGGAAGGGGAAGATTATTAATTGATTATTGTTAAAATGGTATTTGTGATTGTTATTTGTTCTCCTTTTCTACATATTTTATCACAAAATGAAAAAAAGATTATCAAGCCCCTCTGCATATTATTCTTTATTAAGCAATTTGTTGCATTAAAAAGAACCGGAAATTATGAGTTACAACTGATGGTTACTTTTGTTATACTTGAGATTCATTTGGAATGGCTATAATAGAATGCTTGAATATATTAGTGGCTTTATCATCATCTTTTCTTGACTGTTCCCTTTTATGATGGATTTGAGTTCAATAAAGTACCTTTAAGGAGAAAGTAAGCTCTACTTCCCCTTGTATGTTGGATGAGGATTTAATCCATGTACACAAATATTAACATGCATATAGCAAGTAAACTTTATAAATTATAGGAAAATGAATTATGTTAACAAAAATTTTTGGAGTACAAAGTTGAAATAAAATAGAGCAAAAATATGTGGATCTTTTTTTCACTCTCTTATCCCATGTATCTACATACATGGTGTGTTTAATATTGTGTTTATATATCTATTGATATAAATTTGTGGTTATATAGGGGCAAAAATCTAAATTACAATCTCATTAAATTTGACAAAATAGTGAGTTTAGGGGCATAATAAATATAAGAGTTAAGCTCTCGACGGTTGTATTGAGTTGGTAGAGGTGAGCTGAGTTCTTAAAGGGTGAGATTTGATATATTTCCTACTTTGGATACCATCCTCAATAAGGTATAAAATAAGGTTTAATTGAGTTCATTTAACTTTGGTTACAAAATCTCGAGTATAATTTTAATCGAATCGAGTCAAAGCAGAATAGTTTGAACTTTTAAACGAATATGATTCGAGTATCAATAGAAAATTGCTATTTGAGGAGGTTCGAGTAATTTATCAAACTTTAAAATTTGCTCGTGTTTGACTCATTTATATTTCGAGTCGAGCTCAAATCGAACTTTTAGTCGAACGAATACGAATTGAGCCCGAACTATTTGCTCATTTTACGGCCTTAATCCTCAATGACATTTTTTGTTGGTAATAGTTTGACCCTTAACTCGACCTAAGTTGTCCCTTCATCTTGCCCTTTGGCATTTAGTACTTTCTTCATTTTAAAATATAAGATAACTATTGACTTTTCAAAATTCAAAATATTGGCATAATTTATTCGAATTTTGAATACAATAAATCTTGAAATTGGTAAATATGTTATCAATAATTTATAATTTTATAATTGTATTGTCTAAAGTTAAATTAACTCATCAATTTTAAATTTAAAAATATCTCTTGATCATATATATTTTGGAATGGAGGGCCTTCATCCCCACAATGCCTTGCAAGGCTAAACTTTAAATTCTTAGGATTTGTTCATATAATTTGACCTATTCTCTTCTAATAATAATAATAATAATAATAAAAGCATTGTCCCAGTTATGGTTCCTTTAATCATTTTCCATATCGTCAAGGGAAATGAAGAGTTTCTTTTATTTTTTAAGTCTTTTTTTAATGTCTACATTAATTTAATTACATTATAACAAGCAAATCAGCATAGGTGTGAATATAGTCTGTTAAAACAAACTAATCAGCCGCAACAAATCATTATGAAATAATTAATCTCACAAAGTACATGGCTATGTGCACCAAAAATGGAACTGCTAGTATGCTATGCTTAATAAAGAATCAAGCATGATTAATAATTGAGGTTTAAAAATATTATTTTTAAGTGAACACTGATCTTTTTAGTTGTTATATTTTTCTCTCCCTCTTCTCTTAATTTAATACCAACTTGATTATTATTTTAAGAAAGTAGAGCTGATAATAAGGGCATAAGTTACATCTATATACAACAACTTGACCAATTTAATTAATAATAAATGTATTTTTTATATGCAATAAATTAAGAAAGAATACATTTTTTAGCTAGATAAGTAGAGGTATTGAAAGATATATATATATATATATATCCTTAATTAATCTACAAACAAACCACAGATAAAAAGGAACAAATAGAGGAAGCGTAAGTTTATTTTTGGGTCAAAAGTACTAGATCAATATATTTCAGTCTTTCTTACATGTTAACAAAAACAAGAGCATGCTACAAAGGAATTGCAGAACTTCGGTCCCTTATTTTCCATGTCCTTTTACTTAAATTTTAACACTGATCCAAAAAGTAACAAATGGAGGAAGTAATTTCATAGAAACTCAGAAGTACTAGTCAATATATTTCACTCAGTACTTTCTTACATGTTAACAAAAACAAGAGCATGCTACAAAGAGGAATTTTTCTCATCTTTGCTAACTCCTTGTTATTGTAAACTTGTAATTCATCCTAAAAGCTACCAGCTCAACCATACATATATTTCCCAGATGCAAACATATAACATAGGAAAAAAGATAACTTTCCTAAAAAAGAATCAGCAAAACAATGAACATAAAGGAGGAAGATCCCAAATTGCTTCATTAGGATCACGTACAGTCTCCATATATTCTTGAACCCCATTCATAGCATAGAGTGATGCTGAAATCTGTCTTTCAACTTTCATGCGGTCGAATTCCGAAAACTCCATTTCATCAGGCATATTAAGATTCATATTCTTAGGCAAATCCAGCATTTCTTGAGCAAATGGAAACCCCTTATTATTCGCAAAACCCCATGACATATTATTATTATTCGATTCACTACCCAAGTCCAAACTATCATTACAATGGCTCAAATCAGGTTTATATGCTTCATCATCATCAAATAATAATTGAGATTCATCATTTACCTTCCCACTAGTTGTACTAGAATTACTACTACTAGTATTAGTCTTGATACTAATACTACTGGTGGTGCCGGTGCCGGTACCAGTAGTATCACCAAGACTTGCTTCTTTTTCGGTGCCTTTTTTGGTATTAAGAAGATTCCGAATCCTAGAAGCCAGAGGAGAATTTTGAGAGACATGAGTAACAAAATTTGTACGAGTATTTGAACCCCGAAGAAGACAGGCAGCTTCATCGTAAGCACGAGCAGCTGCTTCGGCAGTTTCAAATGTTCCCAACCACATCCTTATTTTCTGTGTAGTGTCTTTGATCTCTGCTACCCATCTACCAGAAGGCCTTTGCCTTACTCCCACAAACTTGTTGTTGTTTCTGTTGTTTCTCGCCTTCAATTTGCTCATTCTGCCTTTCTGATGTTGTTGGAATTGGATTTCCATTAAAATTGGGGATTTATGTATCAAAGATGTATGTTGAATTAGGAATATATCAAGTGTTAGTTTGAGGTCTTAAGGGTATAGTATAGTAGTGGAGGAATTGTCTTGATGTTCTTGTTTTTGTTGTTAATGGGTTTGTGTATATATACTGAAAGATTTAAAGGTCTGAGTATCCTATGAGAAGGTAGGCTAATGTCTTAGGTTTATTTTCTGGTGTTTTTTAGTGCTTGTAATTTTATGGTGGAAAATTTTAATTTTTTTATTTTTTTCATGCAGACAAAGTACCTCTCAAAGATGACTTAATCCACTATTGTTTATGCACTACATTCCATTTTATATAACATTTTGTGGGATGACTGAACTACCCTTGTTTAAATGTTATTTATATGGTAACTATGCACCCAGGTATCCTGAGGGTTAATAGAAGAACTGCACAACTGTACAAACTCCAAATATATGCAGTTTATGATCCCTATTGTATAGTAGTCACTCTACGATCTGAGGATTCACTCTATGCTCTACTTAATAGAGTCTACTATTGAAGAAGTGATTACTTCTACAATCGTAGGGTGATGACTTAACTGTCTATGATCGTATGGCACAGATATTTAAAACTAACACAATTGTGCACTCTATTTTTGTGTATATATATATATATATTAATATCCACGTGTAAATAGTTCTTTGTGGATATATATTGAAATTTAATATATAAGCAAAAAATAAAAATAAAAATAAAATTTCAACAGACCAAAAAATGGATTGCTCCACAGCAACCGATTACTGTGGATAGAACCCCATATATATATATTATACAAAATAATTAAAAATTGCCTGAGCTAAACTGACCTGGTCAGTAGACCTAGTAAACTAGTAATAGTGTAAATTTAAGATTCAGCTTGACAAAAACACATTTCTATGTTTAACATATTCCTAAGACTACAACCAAACGAGAGCAGATCCTTTGTTCCTATTTTTTTTGTTTTATTGTGTTTTTTTACTTAAATTTTGACATCTGATTTTTTATTTAATTTTAAAATTAATTGGTATTAAATAAAAGCTTAGGTGTCCAAATTTAAGTGGGAGACACAAAAAAAAAAGAAAAAATAAGGACAGAAGATCTGCCCTCTGCAACAAACAAACATTTTATTGTCTTTCAGCAAAAGAAACTCCTGTGAAAAGTACATTCCTATGTCCACAATAAGCTGGGGTGACTCATTTAATTTAAAGTATTGTTATGCTGACTATTCTTTCCATTCATATTTGGGTTCACCCATCCAATTAAATCTTTTAATCTTTAAAATTAAAAACAGGCTAGTTATTTTTCATGTGTCTTACTAGGTCAAACAGGAGACAGGAAAATGGCAAAGGCACGACGGATTGCCACTTGGCGGAACGGCATTAATCCTCTAGATGATCCAAAGAAGTAGGGGCTCAAAAACAAATTAGAGTTAATGACCTAATTAATGAATACATTATCTTATCGTGCACGCTGAGTTGGTTCTGCCTCACATTTACATCAATTATAAGTACACGTATTTATTACCAACACAATTGATTCTCTAGTCACAGATCAAACAATGCCTAGGTTACAACTTTCTGCATATAAATAAATAAATTTACCCTATACTAGTAGTAATATTTTCTAACAAAACACTATTGCTACCCAAAACAAGGTAAATTTGATGGCTTATGATTTAACCATGCACGATATATTGTGTAGCATAGAGTTTTCAGTATGCGTGTCGATTCTACAATAATAATTGATCAACTTCTTTCAAAAAATAAATTTTATTCTAACCACTTTCATATATATATATATATATATATATATATATATATATATATATTCACTGAGTGGTGAAAACTCCATAGTTATAGACTAGTAGGTATTATGCTAAATTATTTAAAGTAGGCTATAGATGACTATTATAATACACAAGTTGATGATTGAAGCTTAGACTTAAATATATATTTTATTGATTATTTTTAGGCTCCAGGTAACCAGTCTCTTTCATATTGTCATTATTTGTTTCTTCCCTATTTTAAATAAAAGATTAGTTTAACAAAGGTCATATAAGCCAAAAGATGCCTTTTTGGTGACATCTTATATAAAATACTCTTATACATTTATAAGCCCTCACCCCTCCTCCTCCTCCTCCTCCTCCTTCTCCTTTTTTAGGTGCAAAAACATGAGAGGTGTATCGCAAACTCACAGCAAGACACATCGCGCCTACAATAATTACATACATATAACAAGTAACGTGTAAGACGTAGAGCATTCGCTGTGAGTGGAAAGTGAGTCTTATTGCGTCTACAACAATTATATACATACATCAAATAATGTGTAGGACGTAGAATTGTCACTAACCATCCGCTGTAATTAGAAAATTCGACCCACTAACCACTAGACCAACGAATGATTGACTTATAGCCGTCCTCTTGCCATTAAATTTCAAGAAAGAAATTCTTGATAAATATAATATTATGGCAAGAGCATTATTCGTTTGTAATCATAGAGATAATGACATCGCAAATTAGGGATGAAAACTGATACAAGTATTAGAAGGTTAAGTTCAAACTCTATTCAGGGTTGATTGTTCACTGCTAATATAACCACTATATTCAGAGCAAAGAGTATAAGCCCTTACCCGGCGTCTAGTTACTCAACTGATGGATAAAATATGACTATTTATACAAATTTATTACCACAAAAAATTATCTTGTCCTAGTATTAATCTCGTAATTTAATCCAAGCATGCAAAGATTCCGGAGGAATGACTACTGTCAGAGTCAAGGACGAAACTTTGATCCCAAATCGAAGCCAAAACTTAAAGTTTGTTTGATTACTACTCCCTCTGTCCTAAATTATTTGACGTTTTAGAAAATTTAGGAGAATTCAAAAATTTTCGCTCATGAAAAAAATGTTACAATGAGAGATGGTATGAGATAAGTATAATAATAAATGAGAATTTAAAGTTATTATAGACAATTGATATTATATTTAATATTTTTCAATCATTTCCTTAATTCTTGTGCACAACTCTGAAACGTTATATATTATGAGACGAAGGAAATAGCATTTTGCAGGCATAGTAATGTGTGTGGACTTTCAATCACACCAAAGATAGTGGTATGGCGCATTTAAGCCCCAATCGTTGTGTTTGCATGTAAAATAAATTGCATTTAAAATAAGAAATTAATATTTCCACAAACTCCCTCAAACATGAATAGTAAATGGGTAAAGATGACTTATGAAAATATCAAATTTTACTCACGGAAATTAATAAGCTTATTTCTAGGCTAACAAGATTTTTAAAGTGCGTTTGAATTCTCAAATGCACTGAACACCAACCCCCTCTAACCAAACACACTTTGTCATGAACTATATACTATCATTCTAACAGGTGACATTAATTTATTTATAAGCACACATGCTTGGAGCTGCCTACCAGTTATGGTGAACAAACCTGCAAACCGATGGCATGCTCCAACCCAATGACCATATGCAACAAAAGACTCCTTCAAATTGAAATTTCAGTAGGCTCAGTAGAAAAGCAAAGAATGCAAGGTATCGAAAACAGATGTAAAACAAGTATATAAAACCAAAATACATTTGATCAAACCCTTTTCACATTCACATGCAGAAATCCGTACAAAACCTGCTGCGCAATTTGTTTCTGAAAATCCTCAAACTCAAAGCACACACTCTCGACTCGATGATCATGATAACCGAAAAATGACAAACTCAACTTTTTCTTCCCCTTTTTGGTCTCTTTTAGACAAAGGACGGTACAAAGAATGATTGTGATATGCACACACTATATCTAGCCTTTCTTTCTCTCTTTCAACCTCACATATGAAAAAAATGCAGCTGCTCTGCATTATAAGCATGCAAAAGGACATTATGAATACATTGTCAGAATACTGGATGATGAACACATAATACACACTGACCAGACACAAGCTTCCACATAAAGAGGACCAACCAACATGTCCACCACTGAGCGGTGAAACTAAGACGAGAAAATAGACAGTAGAGCAATCTGTTGTTGAGGCTGCAGTGATGACCAGGTTGAAGCAAGGGCAGATGGCGGTAATGTTTGTTGAAGCTGCTTCAGTAGATTAATCATTCGGCTGGAAGTTTTCTCTGATGCCAAATCTCCACCGGCACAAAGGACCTTTGAAAAGAGAGAAGCACAGGTAAAAATGTTAAAACTAAAGGTATATACACAAAAAAGGAAAATTTCTAAGCAGTTTAAGGTGTAAAATAAATAACCAACATGGAACCACTCCAATAAAAACTAAATAACAACCTCCCACTGTGATCCGTGCCCTAAAAATAACTGGGGTAAAGAGTGATATGCACAATGATAATTAAGCTGAACATTTAGTTACCACCTACACTTCAAAAAAAGCTAGCGAAACCCAATGTAGTGGCACTGTGGCAGCCTGGAAGGACAAAGAATGTTATGTTTTACAAGGAGGATTTACATGATTGAGAGGATTTTTTGCTCGACAAGCTGAAATATATTACAACTGCACCATATTATGATCCCCTTAGAAATTTCACGCAACCTACGAAACTAAAGAGAATGTAATGGAAAGCTCCAATTTTGATATTCATAGACCCACCTCTATATTTAAATAGGTTAAATTTGATATGTTTATAAATTAAATGGGATCCTTTATGGACCCTACACATATAATATGCATGGGTAAGATGGTAACATTACTAAGTATACCACTGAAAATTCAAATCTGAAATTGTCTTCTATTTTTATTTTATTTTATTTTTGTAAGTTCAAAGATAACAATTTCTTGGGACATCTAAAAGGAAAATGATCATCTTATATGAGACGAGAGGGACAAAAAGGTATCTATCTAAAGCACCAAGTTCAAACATATAGCAGAGCTAGAAACTCCCAGTAAAATCTGAAGAAAAAAAAAATCCATAGAATTATAAATAAAACATATGATGCAAAGGGCCCTTCAAAAAGTCCAATAGGACAAAGCATTGAAGTCTTGAAATTAAACTTTTCTTCGAGTGGCCTACACGAGTTCGGCTTATGATGAGTGGGTAATATACCCATGAATTAGGTATTTTTAGACTTAATATTTTCCATGTTTTCAAGTATTTTAGGACATTTTATTTGTTTAGTATGTATTTTGTAGGTTAATGCAGCTGAAGGGCAAAGTGGGAGCCTCTGCCAACTTTAGGGGAAAAATTGTAATTTGATGTGTCAGACCGGCGCTGGGATGCTAATTAGTGAAGGAATCCCAGTGCTGGGAGGCAGAAGGGATTGATCGAGATTTGGACATGGCTGAGTAAAAAGAGCTGAATTCTATTCTAAATAGGATTCTGCTGGAGGCTGATGTTGAGGTTTTTCATAAAAAGAACACACAGATTGACTGAGATAGCTGAGGAGAGAGATTGAAGATTGCAGAGCAGCACAAGGAATTCAAATCGGAGAGCTTTTACAAAGTTTTTTTTCTTCCTTATTCAGTTTTGTAATTTATTTGTGATGGCTTACATGGGATTTTTTGTTTTAATTTTCAGCATGAACTAATTTTCCAATTAAAACTACAATTGAACATTTTATGCTTATGAATTAATTATCTTTTGAAATCCAATTACTTATTCAAATTGAGTTGTCTATAAATATGCTTATTGTTTAATTGTCTGACCAACGATTACCGTGATACGCTAGATGAATTCGAGAGATGAAATCGAGGGTCAGATCAAAATGTGATAACATGTATTCTTAATTATTATAAATAATTAGAGTTGTGAATTGAATAAGGATATCTCTTTTCACTGCATGTAACTAATGAGAATTGGTACTTAATGAATTTGATTCTTTTGTTTTGTATAGGAATATCACGGAATTAATTGAATTGAATATTTTTATTTGATCACTTGAAAAAGGGCTTATAAATACTTTAAATTCCTATTAACAACTCAAATAGATTTAATAATTGGATGAATTGGATAATTGATTTATACGGCATAATTGGGGATATTGTAGTCTTAAGCTTTTAATATTTGAAATCAAATTTGTGTTAAAATTAGTCTTAATCATTTAAATTTAGTTTTTAATTGACAATCACAAAATTCGGTTGTTTAAATAAAATTGGATTGATATAAAACTAGTAGTTGAGATTTGTTGAATAGAGATTCTTGTGGGTTCGACACTCTCTTATCACTTTATTACTTGTTGATCGTGTATACTTCCACGTAATTGTCATTAACGAAAATCGGACAACTTATTTAATATGTAGGATCACCTAAGTGGCTAAGTCAAACATACTGAGAAACAAACATCATGACAAACAGAGAAAAGTAGTCCCAAAATGGAACTAAATAAACACACTCTGAAACGGAACAGCTTGATAGAAATAGTAGAGTAATCCTGAAAGGTGACAATAAATCACTTCTGTAAGAACAAGCAGAATAATATGTTATACCTCTGCGAAAACTGTGACAATTTTTGGAAGATACTGATTGTTGGGACCTAAAAGTTCTGTATCTGACCTGTAGAAAGATGTTATATTTGTTTATAAGTAATGCAGGCATAAATTTAAAGGGAAAAGGAAATGAAAAACTAAATAGATCCTAGAAACAAGCTCCATTTTTGTAGTGTTTCCATGTTTCTACCTTTCCACCATTGAACAAAGCTGGTCATGCACAATTTTAGCCTCAGCCAAATCACCTTTTATAGGCAAGCAGCTTAACCAGGCAGGAACAATCTGCCAAAAGAAACCCAAATTTCAAATGATAAAAGGGCAACAAAACAACTCACACTTTACATTTGTGTCATTAAGAGAAGTACTACCAATAAACTTTTTGGTAGCGGTAGATTAAACATTCAGTACGGTCAAGGAGCCAAGAAAGTAACTAATATCAGAATAAACTGGAATTACGACCCTGAAACGAATTACATTATTACAGATCATCACACCACATTGAAGATATCATGTACAGAAATATTTTGTAAATCTGAAAAGTCGACTAGCAAAGTAGTCTCTTTAATTTAAATACAGCTCGGATGCTTTTGGTTTAACTGAGGTACTCTGCCGACTCAAAGTAATAGATAAAACATAGTTTTGCTATCTCAGTTCTAACTTTTGATCAGGGACTTCAATATCAACGCCAACTACATTTCTGAGTCTGTGACTTTAATTATTAATATTATTAATATGTTCACCCTTTAAGCTCTCTGATTTGTCAAAGATCTCTCATTAGATATTAAAAACAGCCTTACAATCATCGCAGGAATCTAATTGTTGATTCCCGCATGAATATAGACGCAGCATAATAGAAGATGAAGTATGATGCTAGTGAATACCCTCTTTTATTTCGGATAAAGTTTTAGCAAATACTCTTATAAATGCGAGGCAGGAGCAAACACCTTGTTATATTGCTCAACTAAATATCATATACCTCAAGATTATATTATGAAAATATAGCAGTAGCTTCCTTGGAATGTGCGAGTGTTGACAATAATCTTGGGTGATGATGAAAATTCTAAATGGTAGAAAATGTAGGTAAGCGCACCAGAAAAGTTACAAAAGTTTGAAACCGCACTCATTAGTCACGGAAGGATCAGATTTTGATGTGGTGATTTTAAACCTGATCCTCATCCCCCCGTCCCATCACACTAAATGACAAATTAAGAACGAGGAGCTTATCATAATTCTGAGAATAAATTGCACAAGGGCATCTGCCTGTTTAGCAACTTGTGTCCATGTGAAATAGTTCAGCACTCATGCAAATATTCACGTATTTTCTCACTTAAAGAACAATAGAACTTATTCAAGTACCTGAGCTGCATCTAAATTATTACGATGAAATCGGCATATTTTTCCAAGAGCTGAAACAGCATTATCATATGCCATGACATTGTCTGAATTCAACTTATTAGGGTGCCGTATTACAACATCCAATCTGGAAAGAGCCTCTACAGAAAGGAGAACAGCAAACGTTTTTAGAATAACGACAGGATATTCCGACAAATGAAATTAGGAAAATGCAAATGAAGCTACCGGCAACGAGAGGCCTGAATGCTGATCCACCAAACTCTGCACATACCCCTATCCCGTAAACAGCAGCCTAAAAAGCATAAAATCTTAGAATAATACCCACAATGACTTGACTTAGCTGAGAATTACAATTTTTAATGACAGAGCAAACCTGTCGGACATCCGGGGTTTCGTCATTGCATGCTTCCAACAAGAAAGGAAGATATGTATCATAATATCTGCTCCACCAACATGTACAATTAGTGAAAAAGAGTATAATGATCAGAGTAATAATTAATCGAAATAACTTTAGAGTGAAGTAATCACTTAATAACTGCTTCTCGACATTCCTCAGCAACATCATCAAATATACAAACGGCAACTCTCCTCTCCTCAGCTGTTTTATCCTTACCCTGCATATTTAATACCTTTAAGATGACAGGGAGAATAAATTGAAAATCCAAATTACAACTATTCTACTATCTTTTATCCTTATTCTTGGGAAGACATAGCAGAAAAAGTAACTCTCTTCCTAGCTTCTCCCATGGCACAAAATATCTTCCCAAGATATGTCTATGTTATTCCCTCTAACTAGGAATTCTTCTTTTCTAGAATAACCTAGTCTTAAAACAACTATCTATCAATTGCAGTCACCAATATTATCTAGAAAAATAAGATAGACAAGGAGCGAACTGCCTTTTGGCACCATGTAGCAAAAAGGAAATTTAATGCAGCGAGACCCGTCTAATTAAAAAGAAAAAATACACCAATGAGGTTCAAAATCAATGTGATTTGTTTAAGCAAAAAATAAAATAACAATAAAGCAGAACCATTTATTGGCACTCAAAATGCAGACAAAGCAATGACATATGCAAGTGGGCTCAAACACAACATATCAAACAAAAATTAAACATCTAACATAAAGTATTGCTGATATCAGATACTGGAAGCAGTGACCATATGGGAGGGGTAAGATTGGAGGACACATCACTTACTGAAGATAAGGAAATGAAGGTCAAGAGTTTTTGAAGTGACTTAAAATGCGTTAGAAGTGGTTAAATATTATAAACACGAGCTATATAAGAAGAAATTCAGTTACATGAGGGAAAGAAACTACTAAAAAAGGTAAAGAAGACTTACCAACATAGGCGTTAAATATGGCGACAGTTCCTCAAAAAAAGGCAAGAAGGAAACCTTAAACGTTTTGATCAAAGTGCCAAGGAAGTCACCAACCTGGATCAAAAGCAAAAAAAATATATGAAATAAACAATAGGTTTACACTCATTTGTCAACAACATAAAAGTATATTGAATGTTAACCAACTTGATTCAAAAGGTCTTCTTCTTGCTCATTTTCTTCCTTCAGCAGTTCTCGTTCTTCTGTATCAAAGTCCTCTGCTTTAGATCTCTCTGCTCTCTCTCTTTTTCTAGTAGAACTAGCAGTGATCACCTGCTTTATCTCTTCCACTATGAGCCTTACTTGGCTTTCATCTAGAAGAGGACCAGAAATCTGCAGAAAAATTGCAAACCATACAGGTCACCATATGTCTTGAAAATGAAATGGGCACGCCTCTTTGATAATAGCTTCAACGCCAAATGCAATTATGTGTAGAAAATATTTCTATCCGTTCATTTAACAGAGTACATATCAAATTCCAAGGCAGAAACAGGGAATAAGCGATAAAGTTTTGCCCATTAGATGAAGCAAAAAACTATTATATGGTGTACAGCATATAAGAGAGGGAGGGAGAGAGGGAGTGAGGGAGAGAGGGAGAGAGGGAGAGAGGGAGAGGGGGGGGAGGATGAAGCAATCATTCATCAAAACTGAGATAGCTAACCAACACATAACGGGGATTATACTAAAATCCAGATCTTAAATTAATTTTAACTGTTACTCAAGTTTGACAACAGTTACTTTCTTATTGCAAGTTAACAACAACTGATAAACAATGAAATGGATCGATTTATGCTCACAAACAGAACAATTGCAATGATTAGAAAGGCGATCTCAATAACAATTCAAATCTAGAAATTTTGTTCACATTAGATGTTTTCCTGGTAACTAAGGATATGAAAAGCATATATCGAAAATGCAATCTAACAATTTCAATATGCATCACCTAGATGCAACAATGAACCACAAGAAGCTTATTAGCACCCCTTGGAGCTAAGAGTGAATTATAGTTAGGTGTTTGATGGGTTAAGAAAACCAGAAGCAGTTGTTGAAAATTAGAAGAATGTCATGGGAGGCCTGAGCCACAATTATAAAGCAGCAGTGGTAGGTAGATTCGTGCTTTACTGATTAAAAAGGTATATTAAAACAAATAAAGCAGCACATAAGCATGCCCGTAAAATAAAAATAGTACTCATAATTACATCCATATAAATATGGATCCATGTTTAATAATATTCAGTTCAGTTATTACTCCACTCCAATGCAAAACAATGCAAAAGATGCACAAACTCCATCAATAAATGTAATCTGGCAGTTGGGGTACAAAATTCTTCTCCATTAAAAGATAATGAACCACGGTAAAAAAACTAATACTTTAACTTAAACTCCTACTCTTCATGCATCATATGCCATCACATCTTCATAAGATCTACCCTACTTTTGATACGCATTGCTGTTTGTGTTGTTGGGCAAAAAGTACAACATGCTCAGAAAAAATTCTAACAAGCCACAGGTCATCTACAGACAGGTGCTGTGAACAAGAACATATATATAAATCATGAGCTTATATTTCTGATAAATAGATGATACACACCTCAACGCATTTGTTCAAAGCATCCAACATGCTAGCACAAATTTCCGTCTCAGGTTCCTGCAAGCAATTGTTGCAGCTTCTAGGTCAAATACCAAAGCGAAAGCAGTTTATTTTTTATTACAAGAAAATTACTAAGGTAGAATACTAGAGATCTAAGAAAATCATGATAAAAAAGTGTGACCTTGTGTAAAGCTTCCACTAGAGCTGGTATAACGTAATCCAATAACTGTTTAATGTAAGACTCGTTTCGACCTTGAGATTGGCCCTTCTCTACAGCTAATTTAGCTGAACGGAGAAGCTCCGGCATAGCTACATAAAGCACGAAAATAGCAACAAGATGATTAAGAAAAATATACATAATGCTGCACAGAACCCAAAAAAATTTAAGGGTCAAGCAAACACCTGAAACAGCAGCCCTTCTAACATCTTCATGGAAATAAAATTTGAGAAGTGGGACCAATGTTGGAGCAACCTGCATGGGTTATGAGTACTTAAACTTGAAAGCATGTCAAAAGCTTGACAAGCGACACTAGCAACAGGGTAGATTAAAGGTACCTGATCAATCCATGGAAAAAAGCCTTCCTTTAACTCATCAACATAGCAACATATCATGTTACAAGCTGTCGCTTTTTCCTCCAAGACACTAGTCTTGATCCCTATCCTCTTATCTCCAAGCGTAATAGTCTCAATGCTACAAAAATATGTTGTGTAACTTGTGTTTGTAACAAGATATGAAAAACCTTAACAAATTGCTTCTCAAAAACCATCCCCACTCACCAACTAAAAAGTATATACACACACACACACAGAGCACACCCAAATAACAGAAGCGAAGTATGAGGGGAAGAAGATAGAGAATTGAAAAGAAATTCTAAAATAAGGAGATATGTTTCAGAAGATCAACATCCATATTCAGCACTTTCAAGGCAACAAACCTATCATCATCAGATTCATCAATATCAGCATCGGAATCCGCAGATGTAATAGTTACATCAGGATTAAGTTGGGCTGAATGAAGCAATGGAGGCATAACAACATTCATGTAAGGGAGGAAATCCTGCCCAAGGCACTTGCAAAGTCTTGCCCATGCCTGCAGCACAAAGAAACTTTTAGCTTTTTTTCCTATAACAAGCTAAGCTTGTAATAAATCTTAAAAGAATATTTTATGTAAAAAAAAAGTCCCAACTGTTCCAGTGATGAAAACATACTTGCAACATATAGCTAGTTGTTGGATCATCAGTCTCCATTTGGGATCCTTGAAGTGACATAAGGACTTCCATAACCTAGAACATGAGGCAAACTGTAAGTCTCTCGTGGAAAAAAGTTGAATAATTTCCTGTTATATATGCTTTTTCCATATATAAAGAAAGAGACTCCAAGCCTCTAATTACACGTTCAAAATAAAAGCAGAATGCATCAGTGAATAAAGAGATCACAGCATATGGAGTCGGAAAAAAGTAAAACTAATACAATTCAATAAATAGTTCTAGTAGCACAGTAAGGAAGTATGTGGTTAAGAAGAAAATCAGTTCTGCAATTTCAAAATGTGAAACCTCAGCACCTGATACGTTTTTAATTGATAAATGGAAAAATGAAGTCTAAGTTCAATGAAAATCTACTTTACAAAGAGTCAGAGACTGGTTATTAGCAAAAGCAATAAAGTTGTTGAAAGATTCGAATTCAAATAATCAGTTTCTGTTGTTAGCTAAAGTCAGGGATGAGATTAGTTTAAATTTAAATATTTTTTTATTTAAATGTTCCTCTATTTTAGGGATTCTCTAGCTCCTATTTTTGTGTAAATATGTGCGGGTTTGTTATGTTTCTATCCATATATATACTATGTATCATATCAGCTTTAAAAATAATAATTCAATAAAAGAGAATTCTTTTATCTCTCTGCGTTTATGCTATCAGAGCTCTGGGTGTACAAGGTCTTGGGTTCAAATCTTCCCAGCTGCACAATTATCTTTATATTAATTTAATAGTGCAAATGCACTTTAATTTCTCCCTTCTCTATAAAAAAAAATTGCATTTGAGGGGGAGTGTTAGCATGAACTTATGGCGAACTCAAATTTGTTGATTTTCCCCAAGATAGTTTGATCAGCGGTTGTTGGAGAAGGACCGTGTTATGATTTTCTTAGTGGTTTGAAGCGACTGATTGGGGTTGAACACGCTGCAGTCCATCCTGGAAATTTTTGCCTATATCAGGCGTGAAGAATGTCGGAGGGGAGCCATGAGTGGCCCACGACCTGCTACCACCATAGAAAAGTCGGCCCTGCTTGTTGAACCAGAGGAGAATGTGCTTACCAGCAGGTCACGCCCATCTGTGAAAAGACCAGATCAGAAATTCAATCTTTGGTGCGAGCATTGCAATAAGCCTCGTCATACAAAAGAGACTTGCTGGGAACTCCATGGCAGACCTGCAAACCTGCCAAATCGCAACCCAAATCAGAGGAAATTTGGACGAAACTCTGGTCCCAACCGTGCTTATGCTGCTGGAACTGAACACCAACCTGTTGGCCTTCACTCCGGAGCAATTTGATTAATCAACCCAACCACCCAACTTCTGCTACGGCAACTGAAACTCCCGTCTGTCAATAGCACAACAAGGTATTTCCTTTGCCCCTAAATACCTTGGATTATAGATTCGGGTGCATCTGATCATATATGACTGGTCAATTTAAACTTAGTAATAAAAGGTTCGTATTGCTGATGGTACTTTGCCACCAATTGCTGGAAAAGGCAACATATCTCTCTCAAAAATCTTTGTTTGACCTCTGTTTTACATGTTCCAAATCTCTTTTGTAACCTTTTTTCAGTCAGTAAATTCACGAAAACAAATAACTGCATAGCTAATTTTTTTCCCTCACATTGTGAATTCCAGGATTTGGGTTCGGGGAGGATGATTGGCAGTGCTAGAGAGGTCGTTGGGTTGTACTACTTTGAAGATGTTGTTATTCAAGAGGAACAAGTTCAAGTGGTCAATAAAGTTCCCTCTGTGTCGGATGAAATAATGTTATGGCATAGGCGCTTAGGTCATAATTATTTCCCCTAGTCCAGTTTCAATGTGAAGTTTGTGAGTTAGCTAAACACCAACGGTCTGTTTTTCGTAGTCGTCCTTATAAAAAATCTTGTCCTTTCTCTCTAATCCATAGTGACATTTGGGGTCCATCTCGTGTGCAAAATTTGTCTAATACTCGCTGGTTTTATTACTTTTATTGATAATCATTCACGATTGTGTTGGGTTTATCTCATGAAAGAAAAGTCAGAAGCATCCCAAATATTTAAACAATTTCATTCTATGTTTCAAACCCAGTTTAACACAAAAATTCAAATGATCCGTACTGATAATGGCACAAAGTATTTTTCCAATATTTTAGGAGCTTTACAGTACGGGGTTAAGCCTGTTAGTTTACAGACCAATCTTATCTATAGAAAGAGGAAAGAGGGAGTCCAGAGCTTCCTTGCTTTAGCTACCGATCTCGAACTCTTTTTTCAATGATCACGGTATTATCCATCAATCATCTTGCACCAATATCCCTCAACAAAATGGCATCGTTGAACGAAAAAATCGTCACCTCTTAGAAGTTGCTCGTATTCTCATGTTTACAAATACCTTACCAAAACGGTTTTGGGGTGAAGCTATCCTCACTACTTCTTTTCTCATAAATAGAATGCCTTCCCGAATTCTTAGTTTCAAAACACCTATTCAAGTGTTTACTCACGCTTACCCTCATTCCAAACTTGTCTCTAATATTCCTTTTAAAAGTTTTTGGTTGTGTCGCGTTTGTTCATATCCATTCTCAGAACAGAAACAAGTTTGATCCAAGAGCTGTTAAAACCATGTTTCTTGGTTATTCTCCCACTCAAAAAGGGTACAAGTGCTATGACCCTCTCACCAAACGAATGTATGTCAGCTATAATGTCACCTTTTTTGAAGATCAATCCTATTACTCCAAAAATTCACTTCAGGGGAACATATAGATGAAGATCGAAATCACTTGTAGTCCTGTCCAACCTATCCAGCTCTTAGAACCAGTAGGGTCTATCAATCTTTTCCACCCACCTATGCCATTAATGGATGTTTGTCTTGGGAGAGGAAAGAAGTAAATCAAAAACAGGTCCCCAATTGCGTGTTTTACTCTAGAAGACAATGACATTTGAAGAAACGCAGTACACAACCACCAAACTCTAAAGACCGATCTCGAATCCAAACCTGAACCCAGATTCTATACCAAGCTCTATCGAGGCCATAAATCCATCACAGCCAAGACCACCACAATCAAGTCCAAAAAAGGAATTACCAATAGCCCAAAGAAAAGGGGTTCGTTCATGCACACTTCACCCCATAGACATATTTGTCTCCTATCATGCTTTGTCTCAGCCCTACAAAGCTTTCTTGCCAAATTTATCAAGTGTTACAGTCCCAAAGAATATTAATGAAGTTATGAAAGATCCAGCCTGGAGAGATGTTGTCCTTGAAGAAATGAAGGCACTGGAGAAGAATAAAACTTGGGAGGTTACATCACTACCCAATGGAGTTGTACCCGTGGGATGCAAATGGGTATTCACGATCAAACACAAAGCTGATGGAACGGTGGACAAATTTAAAGCAAGACTGGTGGCTAAAGGGTATACTCAAACGTATGACATCGATTATCAAGAAACTTTCGCACTGGTGACAAAAATGAACACTGTAAGAGTATTTTAATCATTGGTTGCTATAAAGGACTGGTCTTTACATCAAATGGATGTAAAGAATGCATTTTTAAATGGAGAACTTGAGGAAGAGGTGTTTATGCAACTACCACTTGGTTTTGAAGAACCACAAGGGAAGAATAAAGTTTGGAGACTGCTTAAATCACTATATGTTTAAAGCAATCACCACGAGCTTGGTTTGATCGTTTCTTTAAAACTATTCGGGGGGTAGGATACTCTCAAAGGCGAGCTAACCACACTTTTATCGGCACTCGGATGAAGGGGGAGTTACAATCTTGATAGTGTATGTTGATGAGTGGGTTTTATACCTACGAATCGGCCTTTAATTCGAGCTTAAACTGTGTTAATTCTTTGTTTTTATGTTTCGTTTTTACTTGTTTAGTATTGTTTTGTTTTTAGATGTGGTGGCGTGGCAATTGGACTTAAAGGGCGGAGTCATGGCGAAAATTGGCAAGAACAGGAGCTAAAAGTGGACCAAAGACAGAAAGGACCCCTGCTGGGGCTGACTTTCTATATACAAAACCCATTTGAAATGGGGTCTTGAGAATTTACAGAAAGATAGCCATTTGGGCGGACTTTTACTAATGAAAACCCATTGCGGGGTATGGAAAAACAGATGTCTGTTTACGTTTGAATCGGTGCGATGGCGTGAAGGCTAGTGATTGGAATGGCTTGGGACTCAATTGTGCATGGAATTAGAGTCAGAATACGTGTCTTGGCATATAATTTAACAACAACAACAAGATTGAGGAAAAAAGACAAGCAATTAAGATCATTGAAACTAATTTTGAGCAAGAGCATTGGAGGAAGATTTTGAAGGAGATTACACGATAATTGCAGATTAAGGCTAGAGAGAAGGGTGGTTCTGGATTCATTCTTTTTCTTTAGTTTAATATTTGTAATTGGGTTGATGTTTACTTTGATTAATTCAGTTTTTATTTCATCGATGATGAACTAATTTACTTTTTAGGCTTATAACGGATCTGTGGGTGGAACGATGATTATATAATCTTTGATTTCCAGTTTAATAATCTATTTTTCAGTTTATCTATATTGATTTGTGCTTGAATTTATGAATTGTCTGATCACCAATTCTATGTGGACTTGTATGGATTCGAGAGAGGAAATACGAGTCTAGACTTAGTCATTATAGCATGTGTTCTTGAATTCTGTGATTGAATGTGGAATCTTGATTTATGTTGGGATAGAGATATGCCTAGCATCGCATGTAATCGGATAGAGAACTTGAACTTAAACCTTCTTTGATTGTAATTTACATAGAGATATAATGAGTTAGTTAATTAAGGTGTTTAACTTAATTCTATCTAATTTGTGGATTTAAGTTAATATGGTATTAGTGCATCGAGAGATGGCTAGTTCTACTTGAGTGTTCTTGATTAATAAACTGAGATAGTGAATTAAACTGGAATAAAGGGTAATAATCAGAGTGAAACTTATAGTGAAGTTGTAAGCCTATTTCTCCAATATTTGTTTGAAATTTCAGTTTTTAAGATTTATTGATTGTTTGGTATTCTTAGTATTTTTAACATATTTAGTTTTTGTAGTTATAATTCTTAAATTGGTTAATTTAATAAAATTTGGATTAATAGGAAGTTGGTAATTGTGAGGTTAATTTCTTACTAATCTCTGTGGAACGATACTCTACTTACTACTATATTACTTCTTGACCACGTATACTTCCGTGTTGTACGTAACTAGATTTTACCCAACATATGTGGATGACATCATTATTACAGGTAACAATGATGCAGAAATTTGGAGATTGAAGGGGGTGTTAGCTGCTGATTTTGAAATAAAAGACCTTGGAAAACTAAAATACTTTTTAGGGATGGAAGTAGCAAGGTCAAAGGAAGGGATAGTTGTTTCACAACGAAAATACACTCTGGATTTGCTCAAAGAAGTTGACATGTTGGGAAGCAAACCAGCAGCAGTTCCGATTGATCCAAACCACAAGATTGGAATGTTTGAGGGAGGAAAAGATGTTGAAGCTATCAAAGGCTAGTAGGCAAGCTAATTTATTTATCACATACTCGACCAGATATTTCTTTTTCTGTAAATGTGGTAAGTCAATTTATGCATGCACCAAAGGAGGAACATCTTGAGGCAGTTTATCGAATCCTAAAGTATTTGAAGAATAGTCCTGGTCAAGGTCTCTTGTTCAAGAAAGATGGAAAATTGATAGTAGAGGCTTATACAGACGCTAGAAGGTCTACATCTGGGTGGTGTACTTTTGTAGGGAGCAATCTAGTTACATGGAGGAGCAAAAAGCAATCAGTTGTGGCGCGAAGTAGTGCAGAAGCTGAATACAGAGCAGTTGCACAAGGGATGTGTGAGTTATTATGGCTCAGAAGATTGTTAGATGAATTGAAAGTAACCCAGTGACTCCTATGAAGTTGTATTGTGATAGCAAAGCAACAATTAGCATTGCCAATAATCCAGTCCAACATGATAGGACCAAGCATATCGAAATCGATCGACACTTTATTAAAGAGAAGTTGGAAGAAGGAATTATATGTATGCCGTACGTTCCCACAAAAAAACAAGTGGCTGATGTGTTTACAGAAGGACTTGTTAAGACCACATTCGAATCTCTTACGGACAAGCTGGGATTGTGCGATATCTACAAACCAGCTTGAGGGGGAGTGTTGAAAGATTCGAATTCAAATAATCAGTTTATGTTGTGAGCTAAAGTCAGGGATAAGATTAGTTTAAATTTAAATATTTTTGTATTTAAATGTTCCTCTATTTTAGGGATTTTCTAGCTCCTGTTTTTGTGAAAATTTCTGGGGGTCTGTTATGTTTCTATCCATATATATACTATGTATCATATCAGCTTTTAAGATAATAATTCAATAAAAGAGAATTCTTTTATCTCTATGCGTTTAAAAGTATATAAACTACCTGCTTCGCATCATCCCTAAACTTGTCCTTTCCCACAGCCATGCCAACCAAACTAATGCACTCCATAGATTTGGCACGTAGCATGCGATTAGCCTTATCGGTTGCATTCAGCAAAATAGCTTTAAAGTAAGGCATAACAGCATCGTAATACTTTTGAAAATGCTCCTGAAATCATCAACTGCACGAATCACAACAATTCCACAAAAGAATATGTCAAGATCTGTAACCAAGTAAATGTGAATGTGGTTAATACCTGTGATGAATCAGCAACTGATGCCAAAGCTGTCAAAGCTCCCTCCTGCACCATTTGTTTGCCATTCTAGATAGAGCATGAATAAAAGTTGAAGAGTCAGCTCAACCAAGTAAGATGCTGCTAACAAAATGAAAAATAGCTCAAGTCGCATATATACAAATTTTCTACCATTGCTTCATGCAAGTGTACAATTAAGCAAAGATAAAAAAAAGTAAGTTTGGTAAAGATAATGATCCATGTGCCCCTAGTTGACGTGATGTTGGCACTCTGGACAATGGTATACCTGTAAGAGTACAAGCAATTTGCTTACAATCCCATCTAAGTATGGTGTCAGGATCTCTGGTGTACAACTTTCGCTGAAATTTAGCACTGCTGAAGCAGCATGCGCCTGCAACATACAACACAAACGATAATGGATGAAATAGATCATGTGAGCAGCAGAGTGAAGGGAGAAAAGACTAACACAATCCTACAGAATCAAGGTACAAATTCGAGGCTCCAACATAATACATTTCACAATCCTAATGAGCAATGTCATGATTGTTATGAGAGGATATCTCTCGTTGGTTCAGATTTTACACAGGTTGAGTAAATCCAAAATTGTCGCAAATAACTGCAATGCTAAAGAACATATACATACAATTCTCAATGAGGAGGCGGACAAATACCAATCAATATATCCCACTAACCTGAACTCGGGGATTTTGGTAGTCATCCATGGCTGCAGCTAATACTGGCAGCACCAGATGATGATATTTAACTTGCAAGTCAGGACCCAAATCAGTGGACAATTGACCAACTGCATTAACAGCTGCCCACCGTACACGAGGCTGGGGATCTTGAAATGAGTTCAAAACCATAGACACCACTGGTTCCAAATTTTTACTCATTACCTGTATGGATCAAGAGAGAGAAAACTACATTTTAAAAAACAGTAAAATCCGAACATAATGAAACATTTTAGTCAGTCTAGCCTATCAAACACAAAGTCAACATCACACAAGTAACACTTAACTAGATAATCAACAAGTAAAGGCACATAATCTTATAATCAAACCAAACATAAAGTAGAAACTAATTCCAATTTCTGTCTAAGGGCGTGAACAAGTGAACTTAAGAACAAAATATCAACAACAAAAGCACAAACTTGATACCTTGGAGCAACCCTCAGCAATTTGAGCAAGTGCAATGAGTGTAGCATAATGTTTCTGCCACTCAGGAGCAGCCAAATAAACCGGCAACACTTCATAAGCAACAGGAACAATAGTATTCCCACCCAAAGCCATCGCTAGCCTATCCAAACACTCCTGCCCAACACTATAATTAGTGGTCTCACCAGCATCCTCATCCTCAGCCTCTGCCGTATGCCACGCAGGATCATCCTCAATATCCAACAACATCTGCATCAAAATCTCAAATAATCGTCTAACAAACTGGGGCAACTTCCTCATCATCCCGGGCGCCCTCTCCCTCGCCTCAGACAGGGTGATCACAAACTCAATAGCTAAATGCTTAGTCCCCTCTTCCAAACTCTCCGCCTCGGCAATTTCCAACATTGAACCCACCACCTCAACTATCTGTTTCCTCAAAAACCTGGGCTCCATCCCAGCTAATTCAATCAAAATCTCCAAGGCCTCCTGAGCAGAAGCCTCTTGCCCAGAATTCAATCCATCTGTCAATGTACCCATCATTAATGGCAACAAATCCTGAAACTTATCCCTCTCATTTTCCCTCTCCAAACACAGGATAAAATTAACAGAAGCCCCTAAAGCCGCATTTCTCACATTTAACTCAACCCCACTTCCTAAACACTTCCAAAACACAGAATGAAGGGTGTCTAAATACGGAACAAGGGTTTCGCCTATATATTGAGCCAATTGAGAAAAAATCAAAAACCCAATTTCACAAAGATTGGAATTATCAGAATTAACACATTGGAAAATAAAAGGCAACAATTCCGGCCAATTATTGTCAGGTAAAATAACGGCAGCGAGTTCAGAAACGGTGTCACAGAGCTTCTTGGTGATGGATTTGGTGGTTTCGAGGGTCAGGGCAAGAAGGAGAGATGATTTGAGGGTAAATTGAGTGGAAGGTGAGAGAAAATTGTAAAGAAATGAATCATCCTTATAATTCTCGGTGAGGAGTTTGCGGAGGAGGACGGCGGACATGGCGCGGGATTCGAGATTAGGGGATGAGGAGAGAGATTGAGAAAGCTTGAGAGAGAGTGAATCGGGTTGGGTTTGTTTGCAGAAATTGAAGAGGATTTCGGCTTCGGACCGCTGCTCGTTGGCAGCGGACATGAGGTGGGATATTAAGGTTTCGAAGTGGATGCTGTCGGGGCCGAGTATGGCGGCGATTTGGGATATTTGGAGCTGAGTTGGTTCGATCGCCATGGCAGAGTTGGATTGAATTTGGTGTGTGTTATTCTCTTTGTTCCTCTGTTTCTGTGTGTAAACAGGAGAGAGAAAGAGATGGACGGAAGCGGTTGTAGTAGGGTTTTAGAGATAGGGGTTTGGATTGATATATTAGTATAAAATTGTCGGGTTTTTGGAGGGTAAATTGAGATTTTACTTTGTTTGAATTTTACCTTTTCTGCCTAATATGTCCAAAATTTGTTTTGTGGGATTTGTTTCCCAAATTTAATTACCTGTAGAATATGAGAATATTATTTTTGGAAATAAAATAGCTAGATATAATTAAATACTAAAAATAATAGAAGTATTTGGATTTTTTTAGGTAAATAATATATGATATTTGATTTGTTAAATTGACTATATATATATATATATATATATATATATATATATATATATATATATATGATTTAGATTTCATGATAACAACGTTCTTTGTGGAAGCAACCCTTTTTTACTTTGATTTTTTTTTGCTTCCAAATTAAATTTCAATGTTGCAAAAAAGGATTCTTCCACAAGAATCGATGATGTGGATGGGCTAAATATATATATATATATATTGGATTGATTAATAGTCAACACTTTCAGCAACAGATTTCAACTGTCTATTCGCGAATTGAACGGTATCGATGAACTTTTATCCGTAATTTAATATGGGGACGCTCGCAGTTTAGTTCCGAGGATAGAAATATCCAAAATACGACTCTTCCATCCACATAACTAAACTGCAGACGTTGGGTATAATATTAAACGGTAAAATACTACTTTTTATTGTCTTTCTTCATAGTGTGACTTTTAGAGCTCATCTAATCTTGACACTGGCGATCTTGAACTACAATAATTTGTTTTAAAGTTATCAAATTTTTTATTTCTGCTTGCATATTTTTGTTCTGACTGATTCATCTTATATGGAAGATTTGATAGTTTTAAATCGAACTATTTGTAATTAATTAGGTCTCATGCATCCACACAACTGATGTGTAGGCGGTAATAATATCTCTTTTACCCGTCCGCATAACAAAAGTACAAACGGTAAAACAGATCTGGTTAACTGAAATGATCATCTTTTCTCGTAAAAGCTTCAATTAATTTTATACCAAGTCGACAATGTGATAAAAAAAATACTATTAAAGTTATCATTCTTTTTGTAATATGGTGTAATTTGACAAAAAATTTGAAAAACACTAAATTTTTTTAAAATATATAGTACTCCCTCCGTTCTAGTTATAAAAATTTATTCAATTTTCAAAGTCAATATAAGTTTTTTTTTAACTCAAAATTAATAAAATTAATTAGTAATTATAAAATAATAAATCTTATAAGTATTAATATTTTAATTTTAGACTGTATTGAGTAAAATTTGTCTCGTTATTTTGTGGTTAGAAAATATATAAAATTAATTAAAAAAAATTAATAATAATTTTATATTTTATAACAGAATATATATATATATAGAGAGAGAGAGAACCGATCAAGTGAGGGCTCTCTTACTTTGTTAAAATGTGGATTTTTTTTTTGTTTTTTTTTTAAAACAACTAAATTTTTTTTTTAATATTTTATGGGCTGAAATTTTTATAATCTGATGTTTTGGGTGTGATTTGGATCCTATATCTAAAAAATGTATGTACGATCTGCATGCATTATATATATATTATTGTTATCTTATCCAAATCATATCCAAAACATTTATTATGAAAAAATTCGATAAATAAAACTAAGCTTTAGTTATTTTAAAAAAAGCGCAAAAAAAAAAAAAAAAATCCGTATTTTAACAAAGTAAAGGAACCCTTACATAACCGGATCCTATATATTATATATATATTATAAATGAGTGTAGAACAATTTGTTGTTGGAAACCCCGACAGCCAGTCTGGGAGTACTCGAGTTGGTGATGGTTATGGCCCCAAAAACGTGTTGAAAAGAAGCATATCTTTAACACAAAGCATAAAAGCAAATTTAGACTGGTTTTTAAAATTAAGGATATATGTATAACGATGACTTTTAAAGATAATATTTTATTTTTAAATATAGTTTTAGTATTAGCGAGAACTTCAGTTTGGTAATTTGATATTAAAAATGATTAATAATAGTACAAAAGTAATGATAAATTAAGAACATCACGTTATTTTATAATCCTAAAATAGAAATGTCTCTCTAAATTAGAGATATATGTGTAAAACGACGACTTTTAAGGATAATTTTACGTCTTTAAATATAGCGTTAGTATTAATTAGAAATTCAGTTGTGATGGTTTGATATTAAAAATGATTGTACAAATATAATGCTAAATTAAGAATATTATGTTATTTTATAATTTTAAAATAAAAATATATCTCTAATTTTGGAAGAAAAGAAGTGTTATATATTCTTATTCTTGAAAATTGTGTGCATACCCCCACAGTTTCCTCCTCTACACAAACTATGAAGAAAAAGCATCTCCTCTTTTTTAATCCTTTTTTTTTGGAATAAGTTGTTTTACCATCTAAAACAAAGTATCATGACATATTTTCTTTAATTTTCTTTCCATTTTGATTTGGACCAACCTTTTTAAAACCCTACTACTCCCTCATTCTTTAAAAAGTGTTTGTAAATCTACAAATATTAAGGGTATAATTTTGTTTCATGTTTACTTTAAGATAATAAATTATTAGTTTACTAGTTGTTACCACAAGTTTGTCTATTTTTGTCAATTATTTTTTTCGAAATTTATATTTTCTTGAGTTTCGAGCTTCGAGTTTCAAATTTGAAATTAGGAGAGGTATCAATTCGACTAATGTTTTTGTAATTCGATTCAATTATTAATGAAAATAATTCTCGATTCTTATTTCAGAACTCTGTCAACAAAAAAAATGACAAATGAAATTTATTTGTTTTGAAATAGACAAGAGTATTTATAGTATGCTAAAATATTAGATTTCATTTAGTCTAAAATAATTTTTTAACTTAAAATTATGATTACAATTTATTATTATATGACAACTACTTATTCATTGAATCAAAGATATGCTTTTATTGAAGGATCAACTTGTTGAAATATATATTTGAAAAAGAATGTGGAGTAAGAATTGAGAAGGTCATATTAGTTGCTGTCTCCACAAAATAAAAATCTTAGCCTTTTGCCAAATAATATATATATATATATATATATATATATATATATATATATATTAATGATCTATAGTATGTATTTGTCATAAATTAAAAATAAACAAATAACATCTTTACCATTCATAACAAATATCAACGGCGGATATTAAAAATTTGTTGGCTTTAGCCTGGAGGGGGCATAATCATGCAAAGAAAACTTTATAACTAGTCCGCTAGTTATTCTAGCAGATGGTGAGACTGTTTTTTAAATCCTAATCGTTCATTATTGTAATGGAAGATAGAGATGGTATTTGTTAATTTGTCATCTATAGCAAATAGATGCTATATATATATATATATATATATATATATATAGGAAAAATATATGCAAGACAAATATTGTATTATTACAATGTCGTCTTTTTTTGAAATTTATAACGACGGTTTCTTTCACCATGTCGACATATCTGTCATTATAGCCCAACTATATAATACATAGATATATATTGCCTATATATATATATATATATATATATATATATATATATATATATATATATATATATCCATCAGTCAAGATATCTTATCTTTATTTCACATTTACTCCTTTCTTTAGTAATGAACCCGTGACGATTTGGTTATATGATAAATAAATACATACTTTTAATGACGCTTATATGTTGTCCGTCATTAAAAGTATGTATTTACAGTTGTATGACCAAAAATCGTCGTCGTCCGTCGTCAAGCCAGGAAAGATAGACGAGTGAGTAAGATAAGAGGTATATACTTGATCTTTCTTATATATATATATATATATATATATATATATATATAAATCGCTGTTATTTATTTAAATGTAGGTCCTAACTCCTAATGCGCATGGCAGTTGAATATTAGTTGGGCCAGTCTTTAATATTTTTCTCTTTTATTTTGTTGAGTTTTTATATTTTAATTTCTTCCTTTTCTTTCTGATTGTTTTGAGGTTCAATTAATAAAGACAACATTGCTAGTTTACTTTATATGCGCACTTGCCTAACCTAATCATTAAAAGGTTTGCTAAAATCTTGCAATTTATTTTATTTGAAAAGAAAAGGCTCTCACTTTTCCATCTAATAAATTTGGATTTTAACCAAACACTTGAAGCATTTTTACTTACTAAGATAAAAACACAATTTTCATATCACTTAATTCTTTGATATATATGCATGAAACTTCTTGTATATATTAGAATGATTAATTTGGAATTAAATGTTATATTGTCCAAATTTAATGATCTTCTTAATTGGTGCACTCCCACATAATATATACTGTATGTCTTAATTAATTATTGCATGTGGATAATTATATTGGAGTATTAAATGAGCTAATTTGATGGTTATATTTAGTGCATCACTCCATATATAACCATGATGTTTTATTTTATTATAATGATAAAATGACAAGAATACAATTAATAAAATTAATGAATTAATTAGCAAAATTATCCTATTACCAGAATATAACTGCAGTGACCACAACTATCTTATCTTTATATAAAGTTATATATTCTTTCTGTTATCAAAAGGATAATTTAAATATATTTTTCATACAAATTAAGAAAAAAAAGAGAATAATTTTTTTTAAAATTTTCCCACAAAAATATATAAAAATGATAAATCCTCTTAATTTTTTCATACTAATGAATTTCACTTAATGACTTACTTGCCCTTTATTTTATATATGTAAGGTTTGTACTATCTTTTTGAGGATAAAAAAGTCATCATCTTGAAAAGGGAGGGAGTATATATAAAAAAGATGGAGAGAGAGAGAGAGAGAGAGAGATTATACGAGTCTTTTTGGTGTTATTTAATCCACAGTTTCACACGAAATTAGTCACTTTTATTATTTTCTAATTAAATTGCGTTTTTTATTTATAGCACTACAAAGAGTTCATATATATTTTCATTTATGGTATGTTATAGTGTGGCCATTATTCATACATGGAATGCAAGTGCCTTCTAACCAGAGACGAAACTATGTTAGGACCGGAAGTGATTAGTATGAAATTTATTTTGAGGTAAGTTAATTAATTGATCAATAGAATACTGACACGCAGACGAAGTTGTATGTGTGTTAGTATTCTATTGGTCAATTAATTAACTTACCAAAAAAATAACTTCATGTTAACCGGATCCGTTAGAACTGGAGGGGTTCACGGTCCCCCAAGGTTTGAAAATTTTGTAAGGTCCACTTATTTAAGTTGTTCATTGTAAACTAATTTTATTATTAAATTCATTATAATTGCATATTTGTATAATTTGAACATAATATTGTATTTATGTTATTCCAATTGAATGATACATTTGCATCCAAGTAATCAGCTAAAACTCTTTTTTTTTTCTTTGTTTATTTTATGAAACTTGATATTTTAATTTTTAAAAGTTTAATGAGTGATCATAATATTGTATATGTTAATTCCAATTGTATATTCAATTTGTTTTCCGATAAACAACTAAAACCCTTACTTATTTGATTGCAAATTTATGAAAATTTTATTATTAAAAAGTTCAATAAGTGGTCCAATAATATTGATTAACTCATTCTTGTAGTGTAGTTAATTGAATTTTTTATTTTTTATTTTAGAATCATGTGAAAATCACTTACTATTGATTCATTTTTTAAGAGAAAGCAATCAAATCATGTTGACACATCTTTGCTTACCCCTGAGCCTAATGTTCAAATATTTCTGCCTATCTCTGAACAAGAACAACGTTATCTAAAAGCACCAAAAAATGAAGGTAAAAAATGAGATATTAATTAATATTTGGAGTGTGATTTTGGAAAATGTATCGAAACATAGAAATATCGTAGTGATCTATTTGATAAAGTTCGACGAGCTTACATCAATTACTATTCATATTAATGCATTATTCTCGAGTACCTTTTTTCTGAATATATATTATTTTGTTAAAAAAATTTTTTGACCTCCTTTAAGATTAAATCCTGGTTTCGTCCCTGCGTCATCATTTCATATCGTTTCATTATAAAGTTTGTTGGCTTATCTTTACAAATCTTTCCAATATCCTACTAAATCTTTCAAATCTTAGCAAATCTTTAAATATAACATGTGCTCAAATTCTTGCAAATCCTAACAAATCTTCCATTATCTTCATTTTTGATTTTCTTTAATTACGTTAATAGCTTATTTTAGTTTCTAGAAAAATCCATTCCAAGTTGGGCCAAAATTTTGGGTCAACCCATATAATCATTTGAGCTTTAATTTAAATTGCTTGGGCCATATAAATTAGCATATGCCCAACTCTTAAAATTACTTAC
The DNA here is from genome assembly GCA_020205615.1 of Panax quinquefolius. Classification (NCBI taxonomy): domain Eukaryota; kingdom Viridiplantae; phylum Streptophyta; class Magnoliopsida; order Apiales; family Araliaceae; genus Panax; species Panax quinquefolius. The sequence continues at coordinate 35,376,611 of CM035161.1, read as the reverse complement.
GCTAGTCATTTAATTAGGATTTCTATTATACTCATTTTGGATTTTAAATAATTACTTGCATAGATTTAATCATATAACTACCTAATATATAAAGATTAGGTTGCATTAACTTTTTTTTTTGTTTATTATATAATAAACAAATATATATACAATCACATAAAACTCATATTCATTTATTTCACATATTCACTCTATATATGTCTCAAAATAATTTAATATATTGAGACATGTTTCATAAATCTCATAGATTAGGTCACTAGTATATAATTAAAATACTAGGATCACTAAATAAAGATAACATTTTAGGTTATTTAATTCACATACCTAATTTATAACATTAGGCTACAAAAGTTTTTCTTTAATTCTCTTTATATAAAGAATAAATATATACATATTTACAATATATGTACTTACTTTATCTCACACATGTCCCACATAAGTCATCATGTATTTATCTCTTTCTCTCTCTCTCTCTATATATATATATATATATATATATATATATATATATATATATATATAGGATAATTAATCTATGGCACACGTTTCATATGAAAGACTGCTCAAAGAAATAAGTTTATATTCGTTGATCCTTGCAATGAAAGGCTCAGATTGGACGGTTTTCTCCCCTGCCGATACAGCTTGTAGCGGCAGTCCATCTGCCGTGTAAAATGATGATTTATTACATTACTGCCCCTATATTTTGCTACACCCCTGCCGCTACAAGCTCCTACGGTAGGCATGAAGGATAAATTGACCACCTTTTCAACTTTATGACAAAGGTGATCGGCTTTTTGACCACCTTTTTAACTTTATGACAAAAAGGTGATCGACTTTTATGATAATTTGAAAGCTTTTCATCTTTCACAGAATTTGATGGAGTGCCGCTACAAGCTTGTAGCGGCAGGGACATTTTTTTTAAATACCATGCTCACTTCTTCCGTTCTTGAATTATCTCTCCAACCTTTCCTCTCACAGATATCATGTCTTAGTTTCCTCTCGATTATCCATTGGGGAGTTTGAAGAGCGTTGGCAGATTCTGTTGAGGAATTATGAATTGTATAACAATGAGTGGATTAGAAGTTTGTATGATGTAAGAGAGAAATGGATTTCGACATATTTTGCCGCGGGAATGACAACCACTGGAAGAAGCGAGAGCATGAACCATTTTTTTGATGAGTTTGTCAATGCTTCAACGGGCATGAAAGAAATTGTAGTGCAGAGTCAGAAGGCTATAGCAAAACAATTTATCAGAGAGAGGAAGGCCGACTACATAACACAACATCGGAAAAGGAATATGGTACTCGGGTCATCTTTGGAAGTGCATGCTGCGTAGGTGTACACAAAAGAGATGTTTAGACGTTTTCAGCGTCAATTCGTCAATTCGTTAATTCAATGAAGTTCAATGTTAGTAAAGTTAGTGAGTTGTGTGGCCCTAAAATAAAGGTTTATGCAGTATATAAGACAGATGCAACTAAAAATGGTGGAAAATATAAAGAAATCGTCAACAATTGTCAGCTGGGGTCGGTAACATGTAATTGTCAATTATTTTCACATCTTGAGATATTTCTTGGCTAAGAGTATTTTCCAAATTCCAAACGACATGATTCTTTCTCGTTGGATAAGAAACGCGAACAAAACCGATGTTGAAGAATTACTCTTTAGCCCAACAACTGCTGACTTTGAACAAGATCAAGCAATGCGTTTTAATCATTTGATGACTGATTGCACGGAGTTGGCCAGTAAAGCTGCTTGCTCAGTTCGAGGTTACAAAACTCACCTTAAGTTGAATGCACGAGGAAAAACATTAATTGACCAGCATGATCCAAACGAGAATGTTACTAAGTTGGCAGACGATGACATTGATTTGCACTGTCGTTGATACTCAATATTTGGGCTATGACAATGACGATGAAGATGCAGAGGAAGAAGCGGAAGAACATGAGTTTTTGACACCAGTTATTTCTCAAACAAAGGGCTGCAAAAAATAATCAAGGTTAAAGAGTGCATTCGAAAAAATAGTGGGTTCTAAACCTCATCGAAAATGTGCAATTTGTGGCTTTAAAATCGACCATGATAAACGCAATCACTATCGAGTGTTAGGGATTCCTGAGCCTAAAAAATAGATCTCGGTTGTATTATTTAAGCGATGTTTTTATTTATGCTCAGTTGTATTATGTTTGTATTTATGCTTGGTTGTATTATGTAAGCTATGTTTGTATTAATGCTCAGTTATATTATGTAAGCTATGTTTTTATTTATTTTTATTGTCATTATTATTATTATTATATTAAACGTAATAATTATAATAATAATATGAATAATAATAAAAATAATAATAGATACACTAACAATTATAATAATAATAATAGACATCTAAGATATTATTAATTATAATAATAATAATAGAAATCTAAAGAGTTCCCAATAATAAGTACACCAATAATTAGTCTAAATATCATCTCCAGGCAGAAGTCTAGCTTGACATCTAAAGAGTTCCCACGCAATTCGGTAACGAAATACCATTAAATCTTCTGAGGACCATTTTTCGCGACGAATATTTACACTGCTCCTGAAAAAGTAATCAACATATTTGCAAACGAAAATACCACAGTCATAATTGTTTGGCTGCACAGGTCTGTTCTTTGGTATTAGCACACGCGGATCCTGTGTTGGCCACTCACGCTGTGGATCACCAATTCTCAAATAAACTGGTATCAATTTGACCTGCGTGCACAAAGTAATATTAATAAAGGATATACATATACATATATAAAAGTACAACACTAACAATTAATATACATACCGTAACTTTAACAAATTCTCTATACATTTGTTGGATGGTCATATACGGGGTATTATCGTATAAAGGGTCAAAGATAGTGACTGCCCATTCGGGCACCGAGAATACAAACAGGATAAAATACTTGGTCTCTTGAGTACACAGTGGCATGAATATATACGTGCATTCGGGTAATGCCGGGCCCACATCTGGGTGGACATAAGGGTGACAAAAACTTTCTGCCCCATTCGCCTGGCTTGGGATACAACGCTCTTGCCAAGATGCATGAAGAATGATTTCATGAAGCCAAATTTTGCCCACCTTCGAATTCCCTGCGTCCTGTAGTACTCCTCTCTATGCCGCAATAATAGCATATACGCGTCCAACGAATGCTCAAAAATCCAAGATGCAGGGCTTAAGGCCTCGAATGCGTTGTGATGCAGCGTATACAAGTTTTGCGGATGTATGAGAGGAAATATTGGTGGATTCGAAAGTTAGTTCCCAAACAAGTAATTATTTATAAACTCTATCTTGTATTCCCTCAGTTTTTTGGTCGGAGACTTTTTCACACCATAAGCGATGTTTAATTCCAACACAGTCTCAAATGCCTGGGTAAATATATTGATAAACATAAAAAAAGTAGCATTAATAATTACTAATAGCAATATCTTTAAGTAATGCAATTAAGAGGGATTTTATAGTCTAAATAACATGAGAATAATAGTACCTGTTTACCCGCCTGCTCTATGAAGCCAGTCTCGAATGCCTGGGTGGTGGGACTGGAACTTTTGTCGGGGTTGGAACATAAGCCAGTTATGTCTTGGGCCTGAAAATAATAATAATAATATTATTAATAATAATAATAATATTAATAATAATAATAACATTAATTGCCTTTTTACAACATAAAATTAAGAGGGAATAATACATGTAATTCTGTCTACTTTATGAAGCCAGACTCGAATGAGTAAGAGGGTACATAAGCTTTCGGTGGTGGGGATGTACCCTTCCGCTATATCTTGAGCCTGAATAATATTAAGCATGATACTCACCATTACTAATATTATAATTATTAAGACATAAAATTAATATTAACATTCACACTCCATGTGATGCCCCCAAAACAGGTATACATCACCCATCTTGAGTCGCCAAATACATGGTACAGAATACAAATACAAACTTAATTATATAAACGTCGTGTAATATACGACAAAACATAGCTGAGAGTTTAAACAGGAATATTGCATTATAAGACAATATCTACTCTCAAATAGAGTCCTCATTACATTTATTGTCACACTATTTTATAGAATAGTGAGGACTACTATAACACCATCTCGGACCATCACTTTGTTCCCCGACTAGTCCTGGCTACGTTCTCATTTCCAGAAGAGAACAATGAAAGCAAAAGGGTGAGCTAAACTAGCCTAGTAAGAAATATTATGACTAAGATAATGCAGGATAAATTATCATTAGCCTTCAACAATGTTAAACTGATAAAATATAATAGACATCAAGTTTAACTGCAGCGGAATAAGCAATCCATTAGAAGAGTCAAGTAGAGCATAATATCTACTATCTTCTATGATTTAAAATGTTTTCATCAATTTTATCACGAGACTCGAAATTAATAAATAAACCACATCATCGGGTCATCCCCGCACTACTGCCAGAGGATATTCATTAAATCATCAATGGTCATGACTATACCGAATAATCCCTGGTTATAATCATACCAAAAACTGTCCATCAATGCACTACAGGCCACTGAGGACTTTTACCACATCATTTATAATATTACAGGTCATGATTGTAAGACCCCAACATTTATGAATAAAGAATAATTTTCTCGAAATATATTTTTGAATATTATGGTGTGGATTTGATATAATGTTATAGTTATGGGTAATATTTACAAATTTTGCAAAGTAAGCAAGTGGTTATATAATATTCGACTGGTCGGAGAATATTCGTTTTAACAGGGAATATTCGTACGACGGCACAATCATTGGTGGACCCCACAACGGAAGTATTGTCGTAGTTAAAAAACGACAAAATTATCTTTTTATAAAAATAACGGCGGAAGTTTTACCGTTAAACTGTTGAACTACCCGGTAGTAAAAGTACAGTAATACGCGTTATTGCATAGTAGCACACGGTATTGATTATTGATGTTTACGTGAGAAATTACTCAGTTATACTCAATTATTGCAACAGTAATTGTTGCATCATATCTCTCATATTATTGATTCGATTATTGTCACAGTATCATCTGCATTATATGATATATTATTAAATCAATAATTGAGACGACAAAGTTATTCATATTATTAAATTGCAATATTTACAATGTCTAGAAGTTACACAAGGAGAGGTTTGGTCATCTAATCATTGCTGCGCCAATAAGGAGAAATCCTTATCTGAAAGTCCCTCTTCCAGGAACGATCCGTTGTTAAATATTGTGAGTTATAATATTAATGATGAATAAGTTCGTGTTGATTAAAGATGAAATTGATAGTTCCATTGTGTAGGAATTATTAGTGTTAGTGGAAATCGACATTTATTTCGATATTAATTGATGTCTAGAAGTTATAATTGACTAATGGGTAATTAACTTAGGATAAATGAGCAATTAATTGCTATTAATTCACATGATTATAACTATTTGTTCACATGTGTGTACTATTGATTCACATTTTTGTACTATTAGGGGAGTTGGTGCAAGATTGATAATACTTGCATGACTAAGTTAAAAATGAAGGTATAGATGGAGGTACTATACTGTAATTCGTATTTTCACATGATTATAACTATTGATTCACATGTTTGAACTATTGATTCACATTATTTACTATTAGGGGAGGTGGTGCAAGTTTGATAATACTTGCAGGACTAAATTAAAAATGAAAGAAAAGTTAAAAGTATTGTATTGTAATATTTTGAGCCCCAAAACGTGCAATTATAGAAACTATATTTTTCTATAAATAGAAGCTCATCCTTCCTTCATTTCTCACCAATTCACTAAAGCTATAGAACAATTATTATAGAGAGAAATTATAGAGAGAAAGAAGAAGAGAAGTCTGCTACCTCTCTACTCCAAAGATCCAGATCCAGTTTTATTTCTAAGGTAAGGGGGTATTTTATTTTATGTTCAGATTCATGAAGAGAGCTTACATTATTCCATTCTTTATTATTATGTTGGAATAACCTGGTGATCTATCGCTAATTATTCTTACGCAATATCATGGTGAAATTCTTAATTATTCCATTCTTTATTATTATGTTGGAATAACTTTGGCGCTATATGCATTTACGGTGAATTCTTCATTCATTTATTATTCTCATGAAATTCTTCGTGTTCCATTCTATTCTTTATTATTCGCCTTATACTCATTGGAAATGTGACGCCCCACACCACCCATTCTCGAAATCGCCAAATACATGGTACAAGAAGCAAACTACAACTTCAATAATACAAATGTCGTGTGAAATACGACAATATATAATCGTGAGTTTAAATATAATATTGTCTTCTGACAATATCCACACGCAAATAAATCCCCATCATAATTATTGATACATTATTTTACAAAAATGGTGAGGACTACTAAACAACTCTCTAGAACCTTCATTCCATACCCCCGACTAGTACTCGCTACATTCTCGCCTCCCGAGAAGAAAAATGGAACAACAAGGAAAAGGGTGAGCTCAACTAGCCCAAGAAGAATACTATGACTAAGATAATATACAACAAATTATCGTTAGTCTCCAACAGGAAAAAATCTGATAGAATACAATGTATAACAAGTTTCGCATCAATATTCGCAATGAAAAATAATAATTCATGTAAGAGTTACGTAGAGAATGAAATCTACTATAATCTATGAATTTAATAAATTCATCATCAATATTTTATCCTCGTAACATCAATCAATATTCATCTCAAATCAAATATTCATCTTTGCACTACAAAGCCAAAGATATTCATCAATCCATCATGTTCATCTCAACACTGCTCATCTTTGCACTAAAGGCCAAAGATATTCATCACCATCATGTTCATTTAAACACTGCTCATCTTTGCACTACAGTGCCAAAGATATTCTTCAAATCATTCATCTTTGCACTACATGTGCCAAAGATATTCAATAATATCATCATTTAAGACCGAGGATGATGAAAATATTTTTAAAGAACGAATCCAAAGGAAACAAAATGACAAGGATTAAGGATTAAGGATTCAGACTTTGTTTTATCCATGTCCAACAATACCTCAAAATAATCATAGTGGTGTAAAATTCAAGAATGATCAAAACATGGATACAATCAAAGCTAGTATCCGTAATAGATATTTTGGACGAAAAGAAGAAATTTTATTTTTCTATGAATAGTGCCGTGATACGTGAATAGTGTCAGATATCGTGAATAAAGGCCGATACGTGAATAGTAACTCTGACACCAAAAGATAGAAATTCCACAAAAAACATCTTCACGCTTCATTTAATAATAGTACTCGTGAATAGTAAATCGTGAATAAGAACTCGCTGAATAAGAACTCGTGAATAATAACTCATGAATAGTAACCCCACATGAAAAAGTTCCAAATTTGATAAAAACTTCAGATCAATATTTCAAAGATAATGATATCAAGAAATAATATCATTACGAAAAAAATAATATCCCTTACCTCAAAGAATCAAGATTTCTAAGGAAAGGCTCAAGTGATGTCAATAAAACTTGATCAATAAAGAACTCTCAAAGTATCTAAATACTCACAAAATACGCCAATAATATAGAGAGAGAAAGAGAGAAAACTTTGTTTCGTGTGATTTTCAATTCTAACTTAGCCTCTATTTATAGGAAAATGTTAAGACGTCAAGCAAGCACTTTAACTCAAACTCCGATGGCTTTACTCGCTACTATTCCCACCCACCACATTTGAAAATTCAATTGAGCACATTTCTCACCAACCAAAAGTGGGGCCCACCAATTCTAGAATTTTCCACCAAAATCATTTATAACCTAATTTCAAATCACCACCTCTTAAAATTCATAATAAATTATACGCTCATTTTTAATCTGTTCAAAATTTGTGGACATATACTCAACTTATATATGTATAACATATCCAAAAATTACAACGATCCAACTATTGGATTAAATATTATAACTCACACAATAAAGTCGTAATAACACCAATTTGATCTTTTAATACCTCCAATCCGACAAAATACAAATAAAACATCTCAAAGATTAATTCCTTCATTAATAACCACATAAATAAATCCATCATTTATATTCATATAAAATAAATATTTCCTTATCATATGAATCAATAATTAATTATTCACAAATAATATTACGTAATCACATTTATGACAACCAGTCGCTCCTCAGAAAGAGGGGCTTTCCAATAAGGATCTCTCCTCATCGGGCGCCGCAATTAGGTGACCAAACCTCTCCTTAGATGTAACTTTCTAGACATTGCCAATAATGTTATCTAATAATATTATTCAAATAATATGAATTATCGATCCGATAATGGGAAATATCGCAAAGGACAATTATCAAAACAAAGAATAATATAAAATACCAACGCAAAGAATTATTGAATCAATAAAATAAACTATCGAACAAGAATTATCGTAATAATTATCGAGTAGTGCCTTCACGTAAGAATCAATAATTGATGCAATACCGCAAAGCTACTGCTCAACAACGCAGATTAGTGTGTTTTAACCACCGGTATTCCAACAAGATTAATCTGGTAAATAATTACGCCATTATTTTTAAACAACTTATATTTGTCGCTTTCCTCATCCAATCGCTTTCACATGGGGCCCACACACGGTCATACCGTCGCATTTAATATTCCCGACAAGCATTTAATATTCCACGACCAAACGAATATTCCCCGACAAAAAATGAATATTTTATAACCACTTACTTATTTTGAAATATTTATGATTTAACCCTTAACTATCCACATTAATCAAATCAACCCTTACTATTTCAAAATAATAAATAAAGGAAATTCCTTTTATTTAAAAAATTTCTGGGTCTTACAACCTCCCTCCTTATGAAATTTCGTCCTCGAAATCGACGACGACTGGTGTGTGTTTTCAAAAGGTGAGGATACCTCGCTTTCATTTCCGCTTCCAATTCCCGTGTCATTTCTCTATATAGCATGATTCCTCCACAAAACTTTAACTTGTGGTATGACCTTTCATGGCGTAGGACATGCTCCTTCCTATCCAAAATCTTGACAGTACCTCCTCATACGTTAAGTCTTCTACTATCTCGTCCTGGTTCTAACTCTATAACGTGGTTCGGTCTTTCACATATTTACGGCAGTACGATATGTGAAACACATTATGAACACGAGACATACTTGGAGGTAACGCAAGTCTATAAAGGCTACATTTCCTACTCGGTCAAGAATTTGAAATGGACCAATAAATCGTGGATCGAGCTTTCCTCTCTTCCTAAATCTTGTAACTCCCTTCCATGGAGCAACTCGCAATAATACATGATCCCCTCACACTAAATTCCACGCCCTTTCGATGAAGATCCGCATAACTCTTTTGTCGATCTTGTGCCGCTTTGTATACGCTTGTCGAATCATTTGGATCTTTTTTGAGTCATATCGTATTTAACTCGGGTCCCAATAATGTTGCTTCACCCACCTCATCCCAACATATCGAGAACGACATTTTCGCCCATATAATGCTTCAATGGAGCCACACCTATACTTGCTCGATAATCGTTGTTGTAGAGAATTCCACCAATGGTAAATACTTATCCCAACTACCTTGAAGTCTAGGACACGTAGTCTTAATAAATCTTCAAGAGTTTGAATAGTCCTCTCTAATTGTCCGTCCGCTTGGGGATGGTATGTCAACTAAATCGCAAACTGCGCTCCCATAGCTTTTTGCAAGCTAACCCAAAATCTTGAAGTGAATCTTGGGTCACGATCCAAACTATGGATACAGTATGCCATGCAACCTCACAATCTCATTCACGCATATACTAGCAAGACGCTCAAGTGAATAAGTCTCCGTGATCGGCAAGAAATGAGCAGACTTGGTTAATCTATCAACAATAACCCAAATAGCATTGATGCCTTGAGAAACCGTAGGAAGACCCGTAACGAAATCCATGGTAATATGTTCCCACTTCCATTTCGAATCTCAAGTGGTTGCAAATCGGACCCTTAGGTACTAGATGCTCCGCCTTTTTTACACGCTGGCAAGTTAAACACATCGAGATAAACTTTGCAATCTCTCTCTTCATATTGTTCCACCAAAATGTATGTCAAGATCACGATACATTTTAGTACTTCCAGAATGGATTGCAAATGGTGTATTATGTGCCTCCATCATAATCTTGTACTTCAAATCGTAGTCGTTAGGAACACAAAGTCTAGAGTGGACTCAAGTATTCCTTCTTCATCAATTCTCGCCCTAATAGCTCCTTCTTATACTTTCTTCTTCATACGCATCACCCCCCCGTCGGTGGCTTGAGCAATTTAACTTTATCGATTAAAGTCGATTATACTCAGATATCATCACGCAAGTACCTAGAGTTTTCATCTCCATCTCTATTATTTGTAAATTATACTGAAATTAGTCTTTGACAATATCGTACTCAGATTTCAGATACGATCTTCTACTCAACACGCCGCCTACCACGCTCGCTTTTTCCAGATGGCATGGTCGTAACACGTCTTTAAATGAGTCTCCTCTCGAGTTCTTCAAGCTCTTCCCACATTCCTTGCTTCCATTCGAATTTTGTATCTCTACGAGTCACCAAGATAATGGAATAGCGATTCGAGAATATCCTTCAACGAATCTCCGATAATAACCAACTAAGCCTTCAGAAAGCTACGATATTTCGATTCTCGACTTAGGTTGCTCTCAACCGCGACTCATATCCCAATCTTGGATAAAGACGTCACAATGACACCTATCGCTTTACTATCGCATCTAATATGACGCCCCCTATAGAGAGTCCGGCTTAGGTAAATTCCACAAAGGAAGTCACCAGATAAAGGCTCAGTACCAAATTTATAGTTGAATTTTTAACTCCTCAAGTTCAATAGAGCCATTCGATATGAGATTTTAGAAATGAGTTTTTACCGGGTTCAAAGTCGATACAATATTTAATATCGTGTTTTGGGAGTAAACCAAGAAATTCTTCAGAAATACGCCAGAAAAATCAATAACAATAGAATATTATTCAAATCGACGTGTCTTTATTCAAATCCATAACATGGACTAAGAAAACTTGACATCCGTAATAAACGAATGACTTCATGGCTTGATATAAAAATGTTTGACTACAATGGTTTGATTGCTTGAATTCAATAACAAAGTTGCTTAGAATATGAAAACTAACAACCTTACAAAAGCAATCAATTTGGCATGATGAGTAGTTAACCTTAAAATCACATCAAAAGCAAATATCTCTATAGAAATAAGGTTAACAGTAATGTGATAGTGCCAACTTGAATCAAGCAAGATTTTTAAACAACTGGATGTAATGAAAGTTTCTCCTAATGGAGTCTCCACAGATAGATCAAAGTTTAATTTCTCCGTAGTCAAGTTCAAACGCTGAGCGCAAGTAAGAGAGAGATAAAAGAATGGGTAGAACTAATATCTAGTAAGGTATATACTTCGCAAGAATTTATAATTAACTAACCCGCTAACTTCGTCGGGTTCCTCGCATTTTGACCGGGTCACGACAAACGCTTCTTCCAAGAACCGCTGACTTTGACTTTTCTCTCGACATCCTTTTGAGTCACCATTCTCGCCGGATCTGGTTTCGATATCGCATAATCTCGAGCGATATATGTCCTTCTTTTCCACAATTATAGCATACCTTGGAAGGCTTTGAATAGCTTGACCTTATATGTCCCTCCTCTCCACATCTCAGAAGATCTAACCGGCGATCGCTCTCTTCCCTAGAATTTGTTGATGGTGCCGATGTCACGCCGACGCCTTCCCGCCATCGTTAAATCTTCTCTTTAGATTGACATCTCTTTCCATAATATCAACGCTGTCGTCGCGCGCTTTTTACCCACGCATCACTCATTCTCACTGCTCGCTTATTTCTTCTTTCAAATTTATTCCAATTTTTATCATCTTATACTCGCCAAAGAGTGCTTCGCTCAAGCATCACATATCGGGTAACACAAGCTTGAATCGTTGCATCCTTTTGCTCCACGATCGCCTCGCAATTCTTCAAATTTCGCTTCTTCTAACTCATGAATACGATTTTGCAATTCTACATTTTGATCATAAAATACCTCTAATAAACTCTCTTCAGTACCTCTTCTTCCTCTTCTTCCTCACTCTCACCGTTACCTCTCTCGACTATCTCTAAAAAGCAACTATCAATTCTTCACTCACCACACGGATATCTCTAATTCCTTCTTCACCGACATCACATTATCCTCGTCAAGCGATTAGAGGTGTCTCCACGATCTCATTCACTCCATTGTTAACGCTTCTCAAGCAGCCCATTCTTAAAAACTATCATAAAACAAGGGTTAATTAAATAAATTAACAAATCACATAATACCCCTATATTACACCAACCAACAAATAAGCTTAGGTAGGACACACTAATGGAAGGTTTTACTCGCCTCTCCTCCTAGTTCTATTCCCCGATCTCCGCCAGAGATCATATCCCTAAGCTCGATATTAACCGTGACGCCCCCAAAATAGGTATACACAACACCCATTCCGAGTCGCCAAATACATGGTACAAGAAGCAAACTACAACTTCAATAATACAAATGTCGTGTGAAATACGATAATATATTCAACTGTGAGTTTAAATATAATATTGTCTTCTAGATAATATCCACACGCAAATAAATCCCCATCATAATTATTGATACATTATTTTACAAAATGGTGAGGACTACTAAACAACTCTCTCTGAACCTTCATTCCATACCCCGACTAAGACTCGCTACATTCTCGCCTCCCGAGAAGAAAAAATGGAACAACAAGGAAAAGGGTGAGCTCAACTAGCCCAAGAAAAAGAATACTATGACTAAGATAATATACAACAAATTATCATTAGTCTCCAACAGGAAAAAAATCTGATAGAATACAATGTACAACAAGTTTCAAGATCAATATTCGCAATGAAATAATAATTCATGTAAGAGTTACGTAGAGAATGAAATCTACTATAATCTATGAATTTAATACCCATCATCAATATTTTATCCCCGTAACATCAATCAATATTCATCTCAAATCAAATATTCATCTTTGCACTACAGCCAAAGATATTCATCAATCGGTCATGTTCATCTCAACACTGCTCATCTTTGCACTAAAGGCCAAAGATATTCATCACCTATTCATGTTCATTTAAACACTGCTCATCTTTGCACTACAGCCCAAAGATATTCTTCAAAATCATTCATCTTTGCACTACAGCCAAAGATATTCAATAATATCATCATTTAAGACCGAGGATGATGAAAAATATTTTTAAAGAACGAATCCAAAGAAACAAAATGACAAGGATTAAGGATTAAGGATTCGTACTTTGTTTTATCCATGTCCAACAATACCTCAAAAATAATCATAGTGGTGTAAAATTCAAGAATGATCAAAACATGGATACAATCAAAGCTAGTATCCGTATTAGATATTTTGACGAAAAGAAGAAATTTTATTTTTCTATGAATAAAGTCAGATACGTGAATAGTGTCAGATACGTGAATAAAGCCGATACGTGAATAAGTAATCTCACACCAAAAGATAGAAATTCCACAAAAACATCTTCACGCTTCATTAATAGTACTCGTGAATAAGAATCTCGTGAATAAGAACTCATGAATAAGAACTCGTGAATAGTAACTCATGAATAGTAACCCCGACATGAAAAAGTTCCAAATTTGATAAAAACTTCAGATCAACATTTCAAAGATAATGATATCAAGAAATAATATCATTACTAAAAAAATAATATCCCTTACCTCAAAGAATCAAGATTTCTAAGGAAAGGCTCAAGTGATGTCAATGAAACTTGTAGATCAATAAAGAACTCTCAAAGTATCTAAATACTCACAAAATACGCTCAATAATATAGAGAGAGAAAGAGAGAAAACTTGTTTCGTGTGATTTTCAATTCTAACTTAGCCTCTATTTATAGGAAAATGTTAAGACGCCAAGGCATTTACTTAACTCAAAACTCGATGGCTTTACTCGCTACTATTCCCACCCACCACATTTGAAAATTCAATTGAGCACATTTCTCACCAACCAAAAGTGGGGCCCACCAATTCTAGAATTTTCCACCAAAATCATTTATAACCTAATTTCTCAATCACCACCTCTTAAAATTCATAATAAATTATACGCTCATTTTTAATTCGCTCAAAATTTGTGGACATATACTCAACTTATATATGTATAACATATCCAAAAATTACAACGATCCAACTATTTGATTAAATATTATAACTCACACAATAAAGTCAGTAATAACACCAATTTGATCTTTTAATACCTCCAATCCGACAAAATACAAATAAAACATCTCAAAGATTAATTCCTTCATTAATAACCACATAAATAAATCCATCATTTATATTCATATAAAATAAATATTTCCTTATCATATGAATCAATAATTAATTATTCACAAATAATATTACGTAATCACATTTATGACAACCAGTCGCTCCTCAGAAAGAGGGGCTTTCCAATAAGGATCTCTCCTCATCGGCGCCAATTAGGTGACCAAACCTCTCCTTAGATGTAACTTTCTAGACATTGCCAATAATGTTATCTAATAATATTATTCAAATAATATGAATTATCGATCCGATAATGGGAAATATCAAAGCGAAGGACAATTATCAAACACAAATAATAATATAAAATACCAACGCAAAGAATTATCAATCAATAAAATAAACTATCGAATAAGAATTATCGTAATAATTATTGAGTAGTGCCTTTCACGTAAGAATCAATAATTGATGCAATACCGCAAAGCATCGCTCAACAACGCCAGATTAGTGTGTTTTAACCACCGGTATTCCAACAAAGATTAATCTGTAATAATTACGCCGCTATTTTTAAACAACTTATATTTGTCGCTTTCCTCATCCAATCGCTCACAGTTATGGGGCTACACACGGTCACACGGTCGATACGAATATTCGCGATCAATATTCCACGACCAAACGAATATTCCCCAAAAAATGAATATTTTATAACCACTTGCTTATTTTGAAATATTCCACCAACCAAACTATCCACATTAATATTCCCCCCTTACTATTTCAAAATAATAAATGAATATTTTATAACCACTTAACTTATTTTGAAATATTTTAAAGAATATTTTGGTAGTGAAGTTTGTTGAATATATCCACATTAATCAAATCAACCCTTTTTAATATTTCAAAATAATAAATTGTTGGTCGATGCACAAGGAAATTCCTTTTAATTTTGAAGAAAGATTGTTGGGATCTGGTAGAATCCCCTTGATCCATTTTGATATTGTAGAATACCAGATGCCAGACAGGGTGATGAGACAGTATGGGTTCTTACAAGGTATACCATCTCTAGTAGAAAATCATAAAGAACTTAGAAAGAAAAAAGAACATAGATTTGCCGTCGTTGATTGCATGGCCTTGAGGCAAGTGGACATCGCACATTGGGAGGCTTACATGGAGCATTTGAAGGGACAGCAGTACAAAATTTCCAACTACGTGAAAATTGATTCATACATGCCTTGGTATAGGAAAATTACACATAGGAAACTGCATCGCCCTCGACGAGAAGGGAACCCAGACCCTACATACGATCCCCGGACTGTTTACAGCCAGCAGCATCATCTTATACAAATGGTACACTAACATTTGCATTTACATACAAGATATTGCCATTTACATACAATCTTGTTTATTAATAATACTAATATTGTACATTTATCTTACATAACAGGTTGAGAGTGCAAAGTCTATACTTGATAAGTGCTTTGCTTTTACTGAGATGCCTCCAAACTATGTAGTTGAGAAACAGGTATGGGACAATCTTTACGGTGTATACAACTCTGAAGTCAGAGGGAACAATGGTGAAGAGCGAGAGGAGCCAAGTAATGCTGCGGTACGAGAGAGTTACATCCCCACGACCCAAACTTATGTTCCCTTTTTGTCATTCGAGTTTGACTTCACAGAGAAGGCAAAAGTTCAGGTCATTGGAGTGTAAGACCCCAACTTTTATGAATAAAGATTAATTTCTCTCAAAATATATTTTTGAATATTATGGTGTGGGTATAATATAATGTTATAGTTGTGGGTAATATTTACACATTTTACAAAGTAAGCAAGTGATTATATAATATTCGATTGGTCGGGGAATATTCGTTTTAACAGGGAATATTCGTACGACGGCACAATCATTGGTGGACCCCACAACGGAAGTATTGTCGTAGTTAGAAAATGATAGAATTATCTTTTTATAAGAATAACGGCGAAAGTTTTATCGATAAACTATTGAACTACCCTTAGTAAAAGACAATGAATACTGGCGTGGTCGTTGCGTAGTAGCACCTGGTATTGATTATTGATGCTTACGTGAGAAGTCACTCGGTTAAATTCAATTATTGCTACGATTAATTCTTGCATCATATCTCTCATATTATTGATTCAATTATTGTCACAAAGATCATCATCGCATAATATGTTATATTATTAAATCAATAATTGAGACGACAAAGTTATTTATATTATTAAATTGCAATATTTACAATGTCTAGAAGTTACATCGAGGAGAGGTTTGGTCATCTAATTGCGGCGTCGATAAGGAGAAATCCGTGTCGAAAGCTCCTCTTTCACGGGAGCGACACGGTTGTTAAATATTGTGAGTTATAATATTAATGATGAATAAGTTCGTGTTGATTAAAGATGAAATTGATAGTTCCATTGTGTTGGAATTATTAGTGTTAGTGAAAATTAACATTTATTCCGATATTAATTGATGTCTGGAAGTTTTACTGACCACTCGGGTAATTAATCGGATAAATGAGCAATTAATTGCTATTAATTTACATGATTATAACTATTTGTTCACATGTGTGTACTATTGATTCACATTCTTTTAGTATTAGAGGAGTTGGTGCAAGATTGATAATACTTGCATGACTAAGTTAAAAATGGAGGTATAGATGGAGGTACTATACTGTAATTTGTATTTTCACATAATTGAACTATTGATTCACATTATTTACTATTAGGGGAGGTGGTGCAAGTTTGATAATACTTGCAGGACTAAATTAAAAATGAAGAAAAAGAGGAAGGTATTATATTGTAATATTTTGATCCCCAAAACGCATAAATTATTGAAACTATATTTTCCTATAAATAGAAGCTCATTCTTCCTTCATTTTCACCAATTCACTAAAGCTATAGAAGCAATTATTATAAAGAGAAATTACGAGAGAGAAAAAGAAGAGAAGTCTGCTTTACACCTCACTATTCCAAATCCGATCTTCTTTTGAGGTAAAATTATTATTCTTTCGTATTCATGAAGAGAGTTATTTTCTTTTAATACTGTAAGAGTTGTTATTCCATTCTTTATTATTATGTTGAATATAACATGTCTATCTGCAATCCGCATACATGGTGAAATTCTTCTTCATTATTATATTCTTTATTATTACATTGGAATAACTTTTCATGCAAGGCGATTATCGCATTACTGTTGAATTCATTGTTATTTCATTCTTTATTATTCTATTGGAACATCCATGCATGCGGATTACACATGACCTGGTTCCATTCTTTATTATTCTGTTGGAACATCCTGTTTGTGCGGATTACACATGACCTAGTTCCCTTCTTTAATATTCTGTTGGAATATCCTGTCTATGCGTATTATGCATGACCTAGTTCCATTCTTTATTATTCTGTTGGGAATAACATGTCTGTGCGGTCTATCGCATGCACGGTGAATTCTTCATTTATTCCATTCTTTATTATTTTGTTGGAATAACTTTTCTATGTGGATTCTCAGCATGCGTGGTGAATGATCCTTCGTATTCATTCCTTATTAAATTTTGGAAATGATCTGTCTACGTGGATTACCGTATGGCGGGCGAAAATCCATTTGCAGTTTCATATATTCTATTATACTTAGTTGGTTAAAGTTTTGGCTTCTATACTCCATGAAATTAGTAGAATATCATGGATATTTGTGCTTCATCTAATATCTTTTCATGAAAATATTCTTCTGAGCATTCTGAAATTTTACTCCACAAAGCAGTATCATGTTCACAATTTGGACGTAATTGATTTCAGGATAAATTAACTTATAAATCTTTAAAATTTATTCTTGAACTTGTTTTATTGAATTATTATGTCATTGTCATCATCCTCATGCTTATATTGTGATAAAAGTCATCTTTGGCTTACGATGCATAGATGGACTTGGTATGATTATGACACGAGGGATCATTCGGATAATCAACGTGGCGCCCCCATCTTGAGTCGCCAGATACATGGTACATAAATTCAAATATAACTTAATTATACAACAGTCATGTAAAATACGACAAAACATAGCTGAGAGTTTAAACAGGTATATTGTCATCTAGACAATATCCACACTCAATAGTGTCCTTATTACAATTATTATCACATTATTCCGTAGAATAGTGAGGACTACTAAAGCCATTTATCCTGGACCATCACTCCATTCCCCGACTCGTCCCAGCTACGTTCTCATTTCTTGAAGAGAACAGTGAAAGAAAAGGTGAGCTCAACTAGCCCAGTAAGAAATATTATGACTAAGATAATGCAGAATAAATTATCATTACTCTTCAACAATGTTAAACTGATAAAATACAATAGACATAAGGTTTAACTGCAGCGGAATAAGTAATCTATTAGAATAGTCAAGTAGAGCATGATATCTACTATCTTTTATGATTTAAAATGTTTTCATTAATTTTTATCGCTAAGACTCAGCTTAATAAATAAACCACATCATTGAGTCATCCCTGCACTACGGGCCAACGATATTTATTAAATCATCAATGGCCATGACTATACCGAATAATCCCTGGTCATAATCATACCAAAAGCGTCCCATCAATGCACTACAAAGCTCTCGAGGACTTTTACCATATTATTTATAAAATTACAGGTCATGATTATACCGAATAATCCCTGGTCATAATCATACCAAGTCCATCTATGCACGTAAGCCAAAGATGACTTTCATCACAATATAAGCATGAAGATGATGACAATGACATAATAATTCAATAAAACAAGTTCAAGAATAAATTTTAAAGATTTATAAGTTAATTTATCTTGAAATCAATTACGTCCAAATTGTCAACATGATACTGCTTTGTGGAGTAAAATTCAAGAATGCTCGGAAGAATATTTTCATGAAAAGATACCGGATGAAGCGCAAATATTCAGGATATTCTGCTAATTTCATGGAGTATAGAATTCAAAACTTTAACCAAATGAGTATCATAGAATATATGAAACTGCAAATGAATTTTCACCCGCCATGCGGTAATACACGTAGACAGATCATTTCCATAATTTAATAAGGAATGAATACGAATGATCATTCCCCATGCATGTGATAATCCACATAGACAGGTTATTCCAAAAGAATAATAAAGAATGGAACCAGGTCATGCGTAATCCGCACAGAAAGGATATTCCAACAGAATAATAAAGAATGGAATAACAGAAGAATTCACCATGCATGCGATAGACTGCACAGACAGGTTATTCCAATAGAATAATAAAGAATGGAACCAGGTCTAGCGTAATCCGCACAGACAGTATATTCCAACAGAATAATAAAGAATGGAATAACAGAAGAATTTCACCATATATGCGGTACTTCGCATAGACAGTTTATTCCAACATAATAATAAAGAATGGAATAACAGAAGAATTTCACCATGTAAGCGGTACTTCGCATAGACAAGTTATTCCAACATAATAATAAAGAATGGAATAACAGAAGCTCTCTTCATGAATACGAAAGAATAATACCCCTTACCTTAGAAAGAAACTGGATACTGGAGTAGAAAGGTAGCAGACTTCTCTTCTTCTTTCTCTCTATAATTTCTCTCTATAATAATTGCTCTATAGCTTTAGTGAATTGGTGAGAAATAAAGGAAGAATGAGCTTCTATTTATAAGAAAATATAGTTTTGATAATTGCACGTTTTGGGGCTCGAAATATTACAGTACAATACCTTCAACTTTTCTTTCATTTTTAATTTAGTCCTGCAAGTATTATCAAACTTGCACCACCTCCCCTGATAGTAAATAATGTGAATTAATAGTTTAAACATGTGAATCAATAGTTATAATCATGTGATAATACGAATTACAGTATAGTACCTCCATCTATACCTCCATTTTTAACTTAGTCACGCAAGTATTATCAATCTTGCACCAACTCCCCTAATAGTACAAGAATGTGAATCAATAGTACACACATGTGAACACATAGTTATAATCATGTGAATTAATAGCAATTAATTGCTCATTTATCCTAAGCATAATTACCCGATCGGGTCAAGATAACTTTCGGACATCAATTAATATCGAAATAAATGTCGATTTCCACTAACACTAATAATTCCAACACAATGGAACTATCAATTTCATCTTTAATCAACACGAACTTATTTATCATTAATATTATAACTC
This sequence comes from Panax quinquefolius, assembly GCA_020205615.1. Lineage (NCBI taxonomy): Eukaryota > Viridiplantae > Streptophyta > Magnoliopsida > Apiales > Araliaceae > Panax > Panax quinquefolius. The sequence continues at coordinate 35,356,099 of CM035161.1, read as the reverse complement.
ACAATATTTAACAATCAGGTCGTTCCCAGGAAAGAGGGGACTTTTCGATAAGGATTTCTCCTTATTGTCATTTATGTATACGTGTTGGATAATTATATAACTATGTGGTGAAGTAGTTATTATAATTTTTGACTTGTGATTAAATTATTTGCTTAATAATTGTAATGGAGTAGTGAATAATACAACTTCAATAATACAAATGTCGTGTGAAATACGACAATATATACTGTGAGTTTAAATATAATATTGTCTTCTAGACAATATCCACACGCAAATAAATCCCCATCATAATTATTGATACATTATTTTACAAAAATGGTGAGGACTACTAAACAACTCTCTCTAGAACCTTCATTCCATACCCCGACTAGTACTCGCTACATTCTCGCCTCCCGAGAAGAAAAAATGGAACAACAAGGAAAAGGGTGAGCTCAACTAGCCCAAGAAAAGAATACTATGACTAAGATAATATACAACAAATTATCGTTAGTCTCCAACAGAGGAAAAATCGATAGAATACAATAGACAACAAGTTTCGGATCAATATTCATGCGGAAATAATAATTCATAGAAGAGTTACGTAGAGAATGAAATCTACTATAATCTATGAATTTAACGATCCATCATCAATATTTTATCCTCAGAACATCAATCAATATTCATCTCAAATCAAATATTCATCTTTGCACTACTGCCAAAGATATTCATCAATCGGTCATGTTCATCTCAACACTGCTCATCTTTGCACTAAAGGCCAAAGATATTCATCGATCGGTCGTGTTCATTTAAACACTGCTCATCTTTTACACTACAGCCAAAGATATTCTTCAGAAATCATTCATCTTTGCACTACGGGCCAAAGATATTCAATAATATCATCATTTAAGACCGAGGATGATGAAAAATATTTTTAAAGAACGAATCCGAAAGAAACAAAATGACAAGGATTAAGGATTAAGGATTCAGTACTTTGTTTTATCCATGTCCAACAATACCTCAAAAATAATCATAGTGGTGTAAAATTCAAGAATGATCAAAACATGGATACAATCAAAGCTAGTATCCGAATAGATATTTTGGACGAAAAGAAGAAATTTTATTTTTCTATTGAATAGTCAGAGTATCGTGAATAGTCTTAGTGTATCGTGAATAGTAACTCAGACACCAAAAGATAGAAATTCCACAAAAACATCTTCACGCTTCGCTGAATAGTACTCGTGAATAGAATCATGAATAGTAACTCATTTAATAGTAACTCGTGAATAGTAACTCATGAATAGTAACCCCAGAGCATGAAAAAGTTCCAAATTTGATAAAAACTTCAGATCAACATTTCAAAGATAATGATATTGAAGAAATAATATCATTACTGAAAAAATAATATCCCTTACCTCAAAGAATCGATGCCGGAAGGAAAAGGTCGGAAGTGATCTTTGAATGAAACTTATCTTTGATAAAGAACTCTCAAAGTATCTAAATACTCACAAAATACGCTCAATAATATAGAGAGAAAGAGAAAACTTTGTTTACGGTGTGATTTTCAATTCTAACTTAGCCTCTCTATTTATAGGAAAATGTTAAGACGCCAAAGCGGACTTAACTCGCAACTTGATGGCTTTACTCGCTACTATTCCCACCCACCACATTTGAAAATTCAATTGAGCACATTTCTCACCAACCAAAAGTGGGGCCCACCAATTCTAGAATTTTCCACCAAAATCATTTATAACCTAATTTACGAATCGGTCACCTCTTAAAATTCATAATAAATTATACGCTCATTTTTAACGGTTCAAAATTTGTGGACATATACTCAACTTATATATGTATAACATATCCAAAAATTACAACGATCCAACTATTCGGATTAAATATTATAACTCACACAATAAAGTCAGTAATAACACCAATTTGATCTTTTAATACTTCCAATCCGACAAAATACAAATAAAACATCTCAAAGATTAATTCCTTCATTAATAACCACATAAATAAATCCATCATTTATATTCATATAAAATAAATATTTCCTTATCATATGAATCAATAATTAATTATTCACAAATAATATTACGAAATCACATTTATAATGAACCAAATTTGTTCCCGGAAAGAGGGGGCTTTCCAATAAGGATCTCTCATCGGCGCCGCAATTAGGTGACCAAACCTCTCCTTAGAGCGAACTTTCTAGACATTGCCAATAATGTTATCTAATAATATTATTTAAATAATATGAATTATTGATCCGATAATGGGAAATATTGTGCGATGACAATTATTGAAACAATGAATAATATAAAATACCAACGCAACAATTATTGAATCAATAAAATAAACTATTGAACAAGAATTATCAGAACAATTATTGAGTAAAGGCCTTCACGTAAGAATCAATAATTGATGCAATACCGCGTGTCTTCTTGTTCAACAACGCCGTATTAGTGTGTTTTAACCACCGGGTATTCCAACAATGATTAATTGGTAATAATTACGCTGAATTATTTTTAAACAACTTATATTTGTCGCTTTCCTCATCCAATCGCTTTCACATGGGGCCCACATTATTTGGTCATACTTGTAAATTTAATATTCCCAACGATCATTTAATATTCCACGACCAAACGAATAGTCCCCGACAAAAATGAATATTTTATAACCACTTGCTTATTTTGAAATATTTGCGTATTTAACCCTTAACTATCCACATTAATCAAATCAACCCTTACTATTTCAAAATAATAAATAAAGGAAATTCCTTTTTATTTAAAAAAATTTCGGGGTCTTACATCATGCTCTACCTGACTCTTCTAAAGGATTGCTTATTCCGCTGCAGTTAAACTTGATGTCTATTGTATTTTATCAGTTTAACATTGTTGAAGATTAATGATAATTTATTCTGCATTATCTTAGTCATAATATTTCTTACTGGGCTAGTTGAGCTCACCCTTTCTTTCACTATTCTCTTCAGAAATGAGAACGTAGCTGGGACGAGTCGGGGAATAGAGTGATGTTCCAGGATAAATGGCTTTAGTAGTCCTCACTATTCTACGGAATAATGTGATAATAATTGTAATAAGGACACCATTGAGTGTGGATATTGTCTAGATGACAATATTCTTGTTTAAACTCTCAGATATGTTTTGTCGTATTTTACACGACTGTTGTATAATTAAGTTGTATTTGAATTTATGTACCATGTATCTGGCGACTCAAGATGGGTGATGTATACTGTTTTGGGGCGTCACAGTTGAGTATCAAAGCTTAGGATATGATCCCCGATCGAGATGTGAGACAAGAACTAGGAGGGAAGAGACGGGGAATTCCTTCGCTAGTATTACCTACCTAAGTTTATTTGGTATTTAATTACTCGGTCAGAGTATAGGGATAATATATGATATGTTAATTAACCCTTATTTTGTGACAGTGTTTGAAAATGGCATCTGAAAATGTTGAGATCAGCAATGAAGCACATGAGACCGCTTGAGTCACCAACGATCAATATTCGAGGATAATGTGCAACGGGAAGACAAGAATCCTCGAATAAACAATATGCCGTCGGATGATGAACGATGAGATATTCAGAGGCTTTATGCAATTCATGCAACATTAGGCGAGAGAGACTCATATTCAAAATATAGGTGGAAATAATGGCAACCCACGAGGTCACCGCTAAGCAGTTCAAGGAGCTGGGATCACCAGAGTTTTAGGGAAAGCCAGAACTACTTAAGGCGGAGACGTGGTTAAAGCAGATCACCAAGATATTTGATGTCTTGGAATGCTTCGAGGAGCAAAAGGTTCCCTTTTCCACCTTTATGTTGCGTGAAGAGGCAAATTATTAGTGGGAATCTGTAAAACGTACCCAACCTGACGCACTGAAGATGTCTTGGGAGAAGTTCCAAGGGTTGTTCAACGATAAGTACTTTCCCGAAAGTATTCGTCTCATGAAGGAGGTGGAGTTTATCAAGTTGGAGCAAAACAATATGACCGTGTCGAAGTACGAGGCTAAATTTGCGGAGTTATCCCGGTTTGCATCCCATTTGGTCGATAATGAGGAGCGAATGACGCAAATGTTTCTAAGAGGTTTGAAACCCGATATACGTCAATACCTCATTTCTCACAAACTTTATTTATATTCAGATGTTGTGAATAGGGCTCAGTTATTGGAGTGCGATAATGAGCCAGCCCAACCAAAGGATAACGAGCAACAACACGATAATAATCGTACTAAAGATGGCAACGCACCATCTAACAATGATAACCATCGTGGGGAAATTATCATGCCAAGAATGGTAACCACTTGGTGGTAATCATGGCCAAGATAATAGGAGTGGAAATTTCAAGAAGAGAAGGTTCAACAACGATGGAAAGACAAAGACACACCACACTGTTAAGGAAGGAGAACGACCATGGGTCGTATGTTACAAATGCGGAGGGAGGGACACATTAGTCCAAGTACGCATCGATGCGATCCAAAAGCATGTTACAATTATGGAAAAGAAGGTCACCTAGCCCGATTTTGTCGTGTACCAAAGTCAAGTCCAATTTGGGGCGGTGACACCAAAAGCGGATCTGGACAAAACAAAAGTCGGTGGTTTCGGAAGAGCGTTTTTCATGACTTCTCAAAAAGCGAGTAACCCGAACGAAGTTAGCACGGGTTAGTTAATTATAAATTCTTGCGAAGTCCATACCTTATTAGATACCGGTTCTACCTATTCTCTTATCTCTCTTGCTTACGCTCAACGTTTAAATTTAACTCAGGAGAAATTAGACTTTGACTTATTGTTTGAAACTCCGTTAGGAGAAACCTTCATTTCATGTGTTATCCAAGTCTTGGATGAGAGTCACAGTTTTTAAATGATATTTCTATCATTAATAAATTTCCTGACGTATTCTTGAAGACTTCTTAGCCTACCTCAGAGCGTGAAATCGAATTTTGTATTGACCCCAGTACAAAACCCATTTCTAAAACCCTTAAATATTTCTTCAACCAAAATGAACGTATAATGCGCCAAAGACGTTGGCTCAAGCTATTGAAGATTACGACTATACCATTCAATACCATCCTGGAAAAACGAACGTAGTAGTTGACGCCTTGAGCAGAAGATCATATGCGGGTACGAGTGAAATATTGTCAACGCAAAAACTCATTTTGTATGACTTGGAAAGGATGGAAATAGAGTTAAAGACTCCAAGGACCCATGTGATGATGGCGAATATACGAGTGGAACCGACTTTAATCGATAAAGTTAAAGCTGCTCTTACTTTAGACCTGAAACTGATGTGTATGAAGAAGAAAGTGCAAGAAGGTGCTATTCCGGAAGCAAAAATCGATGAAGAAGGAATACTTCGAGTCAACTCCAGAATTTGTGTTCCTAACGATTACGACTTGAAGTATAAAATCATGATGGGCGCCGCATGACACACCATTTTCAATCCATCTCAGGAGTACCAAAATGTATCGTGATCTTAGACATACATTTTGGTGGAGCAATATGAAGAGAGAGATAGCGGGGTTTATCTCAAGGTGTCTAACTTGTCAACGAGTCAAGGCGGAGCATCAAGTACCAAAAGGTCCATTGCAACCACTTGAAATTCCAGAATGGAAGTGGGAGCACATTACCATGAATTTCGTTATTGGTCTTCCCAAGGTTTCTCAAGGCATAGATGCGATTTGGGTAATTGTTGATAGATTGACCAAGTCTGCTCATTTCTTACCGATACGAAAAACTTTTACACTTGAACGTCTTGCTAGTATGTACATAAACGAGATCGTAAGATTGCATGGTATACCAGTATCCATAGTTTCTGATCGAGACCCAAGATTCACTTCAAGATTTTGGGTTGGTTTGCAAAAAGCTATGGGCGCGGTTTACGATTTAGTTCGAAGCATATCATCCTCAAACGGATGGGCGATCGGAAAGGACTATTCAAACTATTGAAGATTTATTAAGATCATGTGGCGCCCCAAAATAGGTATACATCACCCATTTTGAGTCGTCGATAACATGGTACGTAAACAACTACAACTTTATTAATCTGATAAAAAGCATGAGTTTAAATACAAATATTGCCATCTAGACAATATTCACACCCAAATAAGTTCTCATTACAATTATTGGTACATTATTTTATAAAAATGATGAGGATTACTAAAACAACTTTCTAGAACCATCATTCCACACCCCGACTAGAACTCGCTATATTCTCGCCTCCTGAGAAGAAAAATGGAACAAAAAGTAAAGGGTGAGCTCAACTAGCCCAGTAAAGAATATTATGACTAAGATAATATAGAACAAATTATCGTTAGTCTTTAATAGGAAAAAATCTGATAAAATACAATAGACAACAAATTTTAGATCAATATTCGCAGCGAAAACAATAATTCATAGAAGAGTTACGTAGAGAATGAAATCTACTTTTATCTATGAATTTAAAAGTCCATCATCAATATTTTATCCCTGTAACATCAATCAATATTCATCTTGAATCAAATATTCATCTTTGCACTACAGGCCAAAGATATTCATTAGTCGGTCATGTTCATCTCAACACCTGTACATCTTTGCACTACAGGCCAACGATATTCATCAAAAATTCATTCATCTTTGCACTACAGGCTAAAGATTTTCAATAATACCATCATTTAGGACTGAGAATGATGAAAAATATTTTAAAGAAAATGAATCCAGTGAAACAAAAAAACAAATATTAAGGATTCGTACTTTAAACAATCCGAGTTCAAAAATACTTCATTAATAATCATAGTGAAGTAAAATTCAAGAATGATCAAAACATGGATACAATCAAAGCTTGTATCCATAATAGATATTTTGACAAAAAATGAAAATTTAATTTTTACGTGAATAGTCTTCAGATATCGTGAATAGTCTCAGTATACATGGATAGTAATCCACGACACTAAAAAAGACAAGAATTTCACAAAAAAATCTTACCAATATTCCCGTAATGATATTAGAAGAAATAATATCATTTTAAAAAAATAATATCCCTTACCTCGAAAAGACGGTGATTTCTTACATTAGAATCTTTGGATATAGTCTTTGAAGGAACTTGCACCGTATAACAACACTCAAAGTATCATAATACTCACAAGAATACGCTCGATAATATAGAGAGAAAATTTCAGTTTCTAGTGTGATTTTCAATTCTAACCTAAGCATTCTATTTATAGGAAAATGCTTAGAACACCAAAATAGAAAATTTAATTAAATAATATATTTATAAAAATTATTCTCGCCCACCTCTTTGACAACTGAATTCAGCATGTTTGCAACACCATTAGAGCCCACCAAATTACAAAAAAACGTTTTTCTTTTAAAAAATAATTAAAACTTCAAAAATTAATTATTTCGGAACTTCAATAATTCATAATAAATAGCCCTTTTATCAGAAAAATTCAAACCTTATGTCTTTTCCATATGAAATTTCATTCTCTACAACTTTGCAGAAGAAAGTTTTTCCAAATTCCAAACTGAAATTGACCGAAATTCACAAACGGACGATTTTACAAGCTATAATCAAATTTCAGTCAAAAAATGGGGTCCACAAACATGAAAAACATGTTTTTAATATTTATTGCAATAAAAATACACTTCCTCCTCATTTATTCATATATCCCACATTCGTTGTAAAAATATCATCATTATTATATTATTAAAATATAATAATATATTCAAATAAATTATTTTATCAGAAAAGATAAAATATCAATTTTCAACAATTGTAACAATAAAAATTTTCTCCATCTATGTCCACATAAAATGAATATTTTCCTTATCATATAAATTAATAATTAATTATTCACAAATAATATTACAGAATCACAATATCGACAACCAGGCCGTTCCCAGGAAAGAGGGGGCTTTCCAATAAGGATTTCTCCTTACTGGCACGCAATTAGGTGACCAAACCTCTCTTTAAGATGAACTTTCTAGACATTGCCAATAATGTTTGTCTAATGATATTATTCAAATAATATGAATTATTGATCCGATAATGGAAAATACGTGTAGTGACAATTATTGAAAAACAATAATATAAAATATCAACGTAGCAATTATTAAATCAAGAAAATAAAATATTGAGCAAGAATTACATCGTAACAATTATTGAGTAATGCATTCCTACGTAAGAATCAATAATCGGTGCAATATCATGTATGCTTCTTGTGTTTTTAACCACCGGGCATTCCAACAATGATAATTCAGAATAACTACGATTATTTATAAACAACTTATACTTGTCGTTTCTTCATCTAATCGTTTTTTACATTATGGGGCCCACATTAGTTTTTACCGTCGCAAATGCGAATATTCTCCGACAGTAATAATATTCCACGACCAAACGAATATTTCCCGACAACAATGAATATTTTATAACCACTTGCTTATTTAAAATATTTGCGCATTTTACCCATAAATAACCACATTAATCAAATCAACCCTTACTATTTCAAAATAATAAATAGAGAAAATTTAATTTCATTTATAATAAGTTGCGGTCTTACAAAGACCATGTGTCCTTGACTTCAAGGGAAGTTGGGACAAGTTCTTACCATTGGTGGAGTTTTCCTATAACAATATTTATCAAACAAGTATTGGCATGGCTCCATTTTAGGCATTGTATGGAAGAAAGTGTCGTTCTCCAGTATGCTGGGATGAGGTGGGTGAAGCAACGTTGTTGGGACCAGATTTGGTTTGTATGACTACGGAAAATATTCAAACGATCCGACAACGTATAAAAACCTCACAAGATCGACAAAAGAGTTATCCCGATCTTCATCGAAAAGATGTGGAATTCAATATTGGAGATCATATTTTGTTACTTGTTGCTCCATGGAAAGGAGTTACAAGATTTGGAAAGAGTGGAAAGCTCAATCCTCGATTCAGTGGCCCATTTTTAATCCTCGATCGAGTAGGAGCTGTGGCCTATAGACTCGCCTTACCGCCAAGTATATCTCATGTTCATAATGTTTTTCACATATCTATGTTACGTAAATATGTGAAAGACCCGAACCATATTATTGTATTAGAACTAGACGAGATAGAGGAAGATTTAACGTATGAAGAGTTACCTGTTAAAATCTTGGATAAGAAGGATCATATTCTACGCTCTAAAGTTATACCTCAAGTCAAAGATTTGTGAAGAAACCACGATATGGAGGAAATGACCTGGGAGTTAGAATCTGAGATAAAATCAAGGTATCCTCACCTCTTCAACATACCAGGTACACACCCTAATTTCAAGGACAAAATTTCATAAGAAGGGGAGGTTTTAAGATCCCAACTTTTATGAATAAAGAATAATTTTTTCGAAATATATTTTTGAATATTATGGTGTGGATTTGATATAATGTTATAGTTGTGGGTAATATTTAAAAATTTTGCAAAAGTAAGCAAGTGGTTATATAATATTCGATTGGTTAGGGAATATTCATTTTAACGGGGAATATTAAATGCGATAGCACATTCATTAGTGGACCCCACAACGGAAGTATTATAAAGTAGTTAAGCGTCATGATTATCTTTTAAAAAATAATGGCGGAAGTTTTACTGATTAAACTGTTGAACTACCCAATAGTAAAAAATACTGATGTCTGGCGTGGTTAAGTAGTAGCACACGATATTGATTATTGATGCTTACGTGAGAAGTCACTTAGTTATACTCAATTATTACTACGATAATTGCCGCATCATATCTCTCGTATTATTGATTCGATTATTGTCACGATTATCATCGCATTATATGATATATTATTAAATCAATAATTAAGGCGACAAAGTTATTCATATTATTAAATTACAATATTTACTGATGTCTAGAAGTTACATCGAGGAGAGGTTTGGTCATCTAATTGCAGCGCTGATAAGGAGAAATCCTTATCGAAAAGTCCCTCTTTCACGGAGACGACGATTGTTAAATATTGTGAGTTATAATATTAATGATAAATAAGTTCGTGTTGATTAAAGATGAAATTGATAGTTCCATTGTGTTGGAATTATTAGTGTTAGTGGAAATCGACATTTATTTCGATATTAATTGATGTCTGAAAGTTATACTGACCAGTCGGGTAATTAACCGGATAAATGAGCAATTAATTGCTATTAATTCACATGATTATAACTATGTGTTCACATGTGTGTACTATTGATTCACATTCTTGTACTATTAGGGGAGTTGGTGCAAGATTGATAATACTTGCGTGACTAAGTTAAAAATGGAGGTATAGATGGAGGTACTATACTGTAATTCGTATTATCACATGATTATAATTATTGATTCACATGTTTAAACTATTAATTCACATTATTTACTATCAGGGGAGGTGGTGCAAGTTTGATAATACTTGCAGGACTAAATTAAAAATGAAAGAAAAGTTGAAGGTATTGTCTTTGTAATATTTGAGCCCCAAACGTGCGATTATCAAAACTATATTTTCTTATAAATAGAAGCTCATTCTTCCTTTATTTCTCACCAATTCACTAAAGCTATAGAGCAATTATTATAGAGAGAAATTATAGAGAAAGAAGAAGAAAGTCTGCGCTACCTTTCTACTCCGGTTATCCGATTTCTTTCTAAGGTAAGGGTATTATTCTTTCGTATTCATGAAGAGAAACACATTATTCCATTCTTTATTATTATGTTGGAATAACTTGTCTATCTGAGCACCGCTTACATGGTGAAATTCTTACATTATTCCATTCTTTATTATTATGTTGGAATAAACCGTACATCTGCAATCGCATATATGGTGAAATTCTTCATTATTCCATTCTTTATTATTACATTTGGAATATACATGCATCGTGCGGATTACGCTAGACCTGGTTCCATTCTTTATTATTCTATTGGAATAACCTGTCTGTGCAGTCTATCGCATGCATGGTGAATTCTTCTGTTATTCCATTCTTTATTATTCTGTTGGAATATCCTTTTACATGCGGATTCTGCATGACACAGTTCCATTCTTTATTATTCTTTTGGAATAACCTGTCTATGTGGATTATCACATGCATGGGGAATGATCATTCGTATTCATTCCTTATTAAATTATGGAAATGATCTGTCTACGTGTATTACCGCATGGCGGGTGAAAATTCATTTGCAGTTTCATATATTCTATGATACTCATTTGGTTAAAGTTTTGAATTCTATACTCCATGAAATTAGCAGAATATCCTGAATATTTGCGCTTCATCCGGTATCTTTTCATGAAAATATTCTTCCGAGCATTCTTGAATTTTACTCCTGGCGATGTCGTGTTGACAATTTGGACGTAATTGATTTCAAGATAAATTAACTTATAAATCTTTAAAATTTATTCTTGAACTTGTTTTATTGAATTATTATGTCATTGTCATCATCTTCATGCTTATATTGTGATGAAAGTCATCTTTGGCTTACGTGCATAGATGGACTTGGTATGATTATGACCAGGGATTATTCGGTATAATCATGACCTGTAATTTTATAAATAATATGGTAAAAGTCCTCAGTAGCCTGTAGTGCATTGATGGACAGTTTTGGTATGATTATGACCAGGGATTATTCGGTATAGTCATGGCCATTGATGATTTAATAAATATCGTTGGCCCGTAGTGCAGGGATGACTCAATGATGTGGTTTATTTATTAAGCTGAGTCTTAGCGATAAAAATTAATGAAAACATTTTAAATCATAAAAGATAGTAGATATCATGCTCTACTTGACTATTCTAATAGATTACTTATTCCGCTGCAGTTAAACCTTATGTCTATTGTATTTTATCAGTTTAACATTGTTGAAGAGTAATGATAATTTATTCTGCATTATCTTAGTCATAATATTTCTTACTGGGCTAGTTGAGATCACCTTTTCTTTCACTGTTCTCTTCAAGAAATGAGAACGTAGCTGGGACGAGTCGGGGAATGGAGTGATGGTCCAGGATAAATGGCTTTAGTAGTCCTCACTATTCTACGGAATAATGTGATAATAATTGTAATAAGGACACCATTGAGTGTGGATATTGTCTAGATGACAATATACCTGTTTAAACTCTCAGCTATGTTTTGTCGTATTTTACATGACTGTTGTATAATTAAGTTATATTTGAATTTATGTACCATGTATCTGGCGACTCAAGATGGGGGCGTCACAGTGATTATACCGAATGATCCCTGGTCATAATCATACCAAGTCCATCTATGCACGTAAGCCAAAGATGACTTTTATCACAATATAAGCATGAGGATGATGACAATGACATAATAATTCAATAAAACAAGTTCAAGAATAAATTTTAAAGATTTATAAGTTAATTTATCCTGAAATCAATTACGTCCAAATTGTGAACATGATACTGCTTTGTGGAGTAAAATTTCAGAATGCTCAGAAGAATATTTTCATGAAAAGATATTAGATGAAGCACAAATATCCATGATATTCTACTAATTTCATGGAGTATAGAAGCCAAAACTTTAAACAACTAAGTATAATAGAATATATGAAGCTAAAATGGATTTTCAGCCCGCCATACGGTAATCCACGTGAGCAGATCATTTCAAAATTTAATAAGGAATGAATACGAAGGATCATTCACCATGCATCGCAGAATCCACATAGGCAAAAGTTATTCCAACAAAATAATAAAGAATGGAATAACAGAAGAATTCACCAGGCATGCGATAGACCGCACAGACATGTTATTCCCAACAGAATAATAAAGAATGGAACTAGGTCATGCATAATACGCATAGACAGGATATTCCAACAGAATATTAAAGAAGGGAACTAGGTCATGTGTAATCCGCACAAACAGGATGTTCCAACAGAATAATAAAGAATGGAACCAGGTCATGTGTAATCCGCACAGACAGGATGTTCCAATAGAATAATAAAGAATGAAATAACAACAGAATTCAACGAGCGTGCGATGGCCTTGCATGCATGGTTATTCAGCAATGAATAATAAAGAATATAATAACAGAAGAATTTCACCATGTATGCGGTACTTCGCATAGACATGTTATTCCAACATAATAATAAAGAATGGAATAACAACTCTTACGAGTATTAAAAGAAAATAACTCTCTTCATGAATACGAAAGAATAATACCCCTTACCTCAAAAGAAGACTGGATACTGGAATAGTGAGGTAGCAGACTTCTCTTCTTTTTTCTCTCTGTAATTTCTCTTTATAATAATTGCTCTATAGCTTTAGTGAATTGGTGAAAAATGAAGGAAGAATGAGCTTCTATTTATAGGAAAATATAGTTTCAATAATTGTACGTTTTGGGGATCAAAATATTACAATATAATACCTTCCTCTTTTTCTTCATTTTTAATTTAGTCCTGCAAGTATTATCAAACTTGCACCACCTCCCCTAATAGTAAATAATGTGAATCAATAGTTCAATTATGTGAAAATACAAATTACAGTATAGTACCTCCATCTATACCTCCATTTTTAACTTAGTCATGCAAGTATTATCAATCTTGCACCAACTCCTCTAATACTAAAAGAATGTGAATCAATAGTACACACATGTGAACAAATAGTTATAATCATGTAAATTAATAGCAATTAATTGCTCATTTATCCGATTAATTACCCGACTGGTCAGTAAAACTTCCAGACATCAATTAATATCGGAATAAATGTTAATTTTCACTAACACTAATAATTCCAACACAATGGAACTATCAATTTCATCTTTAATCAACACGAACTTATTCATCATTAATATTATAACTCACAATATTTAACAACCAGGTCGTTCCCAGGAAAGAGGGAGCTTTCCGATACGGATTTCTCCTTATTGACGCGCAATTAGATGACCAAACCTCTCCTTGACAGAACTTCTAGACATTGTAAATATTGCAATTTAATAATATAAATAACTTTGTCGTCTCAATTATTGATTTAATAATATAACATATTATGCAGATGATACTGTGACAATAATTGAATCAATAATATGAGAGATATGATGCAGTAATTACTGTAGCAATAATTGAATTTAACTGAGTGACTTCTCACGTAAGCATCAATAATCAATACTGGTGTCTTCTTATGCAACCACGCCATTCATCGCATTTCTTTTACTACCGGGTAGTTCAATAGTTTATCGATAAAACTTTCGCCGTTATTCTTATAAAAAGATAATTCTATCATTTTCTAACTACGACAATACTTCGCTTGTAGGGTCCACTTAATGATTGTCTTGTCGCATTTAATATTCCCTGTTAAAACGAATATTCCCAGCCAATCGAATATTATATAATCACTTGCTTACTTTGTAAAATGTGTAAATATTACCCACAACTATAACATTATATTATACCCACACCATAATATTCAAAAATATATTTTGAGAAAAATTAATCTTTATTCATAAAAGTTGGGGTCTTACACTCCAATGACCTGAACTTTTGCCTTCTCTGTGAAGTCAAACTCGAATGACAAAAAGGGAACATAAGTTTGGGTCGTGGGGATGTAACTCTCTCGTACCGCAGCATTACTTGGCTCCTCTCGCTCTTCACCATTGTTCCTCTCGACTTGAGTTGTGTATACACCGTAAAGATTGTCCCATACACATTTCTCAACTACATAGTTTGGAGGCATCTCGGTAAAAGCAAAGCACTTATCAAGTATAGACTTTGCACTCTCAACTGTTATGTAAGATAAATGTACAATATTAGTATTATTAATAAACAAGATTGTATGTAAATGGCAATATCTTGTATGTAAATGCAAATGTTAGTGTACCATTTGTATAAGATGATCTTCTTTGGTACAGAAGCGGTCAGGGGATCGTATGTATGTAGGTCTGCAGGTTCCCTTCTCGTCGAGGCGATCGCGGTTTCCTATGTGTAATTTTCCTATACCAAGGCATGTATGAATCAATTTTCACGTAGTTGGAAATTTTGTCTTCTTGTCCTTGAAATGCTCCATGTAAGCCTCCCAATGTGCGATGTCCACTTGCCTCGAGGCCGTGCAATCAACGACGGCAAATCTATGTTCTTTTTCTTTCTAAGTTCTTTATGATTTTCTACTAGAGATGGTATACCTTGTAAGAACCCATCTTGTCTCATCACCACCGTGCGGCATCCGGTATTCTGATATCAAAATGGATCAAGGGGATTCTACCAGATCCCAACAATCTTTCTTCAAAATTAAATCCACCCATTTTGTCATCCTACCTCATGTAAGGACGCCAAACTACTTGCCATTCAGGCTGGACATCTAACTCCCCTCGGTAAAATTTTAAATGATGATGGGGATTTGGTCGTCTATCAGGGTAGCTGTGATTTTCTGAGTATGCCCAAGCTAGGGCCCTAGGTAACCATAACTGTGATTGAGGACAGGGGTTAGGTATGCCAATTATTATACGCTCGTATGCCCAAATTTGTAAAAGAGTGACACAACCATTAATATATTTTGTTCCTTTCTTAGTGGCAGTATACAAAGACCTATACAAATAGCCCAACACAGCTGCACCCCAAGAATACGTTACACAATTTTTAGCGTTAGTAATACAATACATATACTTGGGATGAACAGTGTTTTTATTCCTAGTAGGGAACAATATTGCCCCACACAACCAAAGAATATAGGCCTTTGTGCATCGACCAACAATTTCCTTACTTGCTTTAGGCGGACAATTATTAAAATGTTGCTGCAACCATAGTAATGAAATAGAGCCGCATTTTTTTGATTCCTGATATTCAACAACTACTTCACTACCAAAATATTCTTTAAAATGAGCCAATGGAGTGTCAAATAACGGACAAGTTAAGTGTAAGACCCCGAAATTTTTTAAATAAAAAGGAATTTCCTTTATTTATTATTTTGAAATAGTAAGGGTTGATTTGATTAATGTGGATAGTTAAGGGTTAAATACGCAAATATTTCAAAATAAGCAAGTGGTTATAAAATATTCATTTTTTTCGGGAATATTCGTTTGGTCGTGGAATATTAAATCTTTGTCGAGAATATTAAATGCGACGGCAGCGACCATGTGTGGGCCCCATAACTGAAAAGCGATTGGATGAGGAAAGCGACAAATATAAGTTGTTTAAAAATAACGGTGTAATTGTTACCGTTATCTTTGTTGGAATACCCGGTGGTTAAAACACACTAATCTGCGTTGTTGAGCGATAGCACTGCGGTATTGCATCAATTATTGATTCTTACGTGAAAGGCACTTTTCAATAATTGTTACAGTAATTCTTATCGCTCAATAGTTTATTTTATTGATTCAATAATTGCTTTGCGTTGGTATTTTATATTATTCTTTGTTTCAATAATTGTCATTTGACAAGATTTCCCATTATCGGATCAATAATTCATATTATTTGAATAATATTATTAGATAACATTATTGGCAATGTCTAGAAAGTTACATCTAAGGAGAGGTTTGGTCACCTAATTGCGCGCCAAGATGAGGAGAGATCCTTATTGAAAGCCCCTCTTCTGAGGAAACAAACTGGTTGTCATAAATGTGATTACGTAATATTATTTGTGAATAATTAATTATTGATTCATATGATAAGGAAATATTTATTTTATATGAATATAAATGATGGATTTATTTATGTGGTTATTAATGAAGGAATTAATCTTTGAGATGTTTTATTTGTATTTTGTCGGATTGGAGGTATTAAAAGATCAAATTGGTGTTATTACGACTTTATTGTGTGAGTTATAATATTTAATCCGAATAGTTGGATCGTTGTAATTTTTGGATATGTTATACATATATAAGTTGAGTATATGTCCACAAATTTTGAACAGATTAAAAATGAGCGTATAATTTATTATGAATTTTAAGAGGTGGTGATTCGAAATTAGGTTATAAATGATTTTGGTGGAAAATTCTAGAATTGGTGGGCCCCACTTTTGGTTGGTGAGAAATGTGCTCAATTGAATTTTCAAATGTGGTGGGTGGAATAGTAGCGAGTAAAGCCATCGAGGTTGCGAGTTAAGTCTCCTTGACGTCTTAACATTTTCCTATAAATAGAGGCTAAGTTAAATTGAAAATCACACCGAAAACAAAGTTTTCTCTTTCTCTCTCTATATTATTGAGCGTATTTTGTGAGTATTTAGATACTTTGAGAGTTCTTTATTCAATCTGAAGTTTCATTCAAAGATCACTTGAGCCTTTCCTTCCGGCAATCTTGATTCTTTGAGGTAAGGGATATTATTTTTTCGTAATGATATTATTTCTTCAATATCATTATCTTTGAAATGTTGATCTGAAGTTTTATCAAATTTGGAACTTTTTCATGTCGGGGTTACTATTCATGAGTTACTATTCACGATTACTATTCATGAGTTAGTTATTATTCACGAAGTTCTTATTCACGAGTACTATTCATGAAGCGTGAAGATGTTTTTGTGGAATTTCTATCTTTTGGTGTCGAGTTACTATTCACGTGTCTGGGTCTTATTCACGTATCTGACTATTCACGATATCTGACACTATTCACCTAAAAATAAAATTTCTTCTTTTCGTCCAAAATATCTATTCGGATACTAGCTTTGATTGTATTCATGTTTTGATCATTCTGAATTTTACACCACTATGATTATTTTTGAGGTATTGTTGGACATGGATAAAACAAAGTACTGAATCCTTAATCCTTAATCCTTGTCATTTTGTTTCACTTTGGATTCGTTCTTTAAAAATATTTTCATCATCCTCGGTCTTAAATGATGATATTATTGAATATCTTTGGCTGTAGTGCAAAGATGAATGATTTCTGAAGAATATCTTTGGCTTTGTAGTGCAAAGATGAGCAGTGTTTAAATGAACATGATCGATCGATGAATATCTTTGGCCTTTAGTGCAAAGATGAGCAGTGTTGAGATGAACATGACCGATTGATGAATATCTTTGGCTGTAGTGCAAAGATGAATATTTGATTTGAGATGAATATTGATTGATGTTACGAGGATAAAATATTGATGATGGATTTGTTAAATTCATAGATTATAGTAGATTTCATTCTCTACGTAACTCTTCTATGAATTATTATTTCACTATGAATATTGATCTGAAACTTGTTGTCTATTGTATTCTATCGATTTTTCCCTGTTGGAGACTAACGATAATTTGTTGTATATTATCTTAGTCATAGTATTCTTCTTGGGCTAGTTGAGCTCACCCTTTTCCTTGTTGTTCCATTTTTCTTCTCAGGAGGCGAGAATGTAGCGAGTACTAGTCGGGGTATGGAATGAAGGTTCTAGAGAGAGTTGTTTAGTAGTCCTCACCATTTTTGTAAAATAATGTATCAATAATTATGATGGGGATTTATTTGCGTGTGGATATTGTCTAGAAGACAATATTATATTTAAACTCACAGTATATATTGTCGTATTTCACACGACATTTGTATTATTGAAGTTGTATTATTCACTACTCCATTACAATTATTAAGCAAATAATTTAATCACAAGTCAAAAATTATAATAACTACTTCACCACATAGTTATATAATTATCCAACACGTATACATAAATGACAATTTTTTTTAAATTCACATGCATATATGTTGACATAGTAATAATTGATCATTTTTCTTCAAAGTTTGAACATCTATTTTTTTTATAAATACATGTTAAAAAAATAATTATATTATTTGAAAAGTAAATCTTACCAAAATAATATCTGAATCTTCAATTTATAGGCTTAACCGGCTATTGATCTTCAATTTTTACTGATGGTGCTTTCTCAGTCAATTCTGTTTTGATGCTTGAATGGAGGTTTTTCCAAGTTGGGAGTGAATATGTGTAGCGGCAGGGTAAGTTCAGCATGAAGGATAGGGGAGTGGCAGATGCATGGTTTAAAAGAGTGTGAGCCTGCCGCTACAATCTGTATCGGTAAGTCGTGTCCTTCCGTGCAGTCAAATTTTTAGCTTCCGTGCAGTCAATGTTTGTTTTTGGCTTCCATACAGTCAATTTTGGCTTCCGTGCCGGTTATGTTAGTCAAAATAATATTAATGGCCTGCCGCATGAGCCTGTAGCGGCAGGGTAGACACACTTTCCAGCATAAATCAGGGGCATATTAGTAACTTGGATTTTATATAAATTTTATATTGGCTGCCGCTACAGCCTGTAGAGGTAAGGCTTAAAATGATTTAATCTGAGCCTTTAATTGCAAGGATCAACGAATATAAACTTGTTTGCTGAACAGTGCTCATAGCAAACGTGTGCCATGGATTAATTCCCTATATATAGCACATCACTAAGTATATATATGTACCTTTACATATATGCATCTTCTTTAACCTTATAACATCTTTTTACTTGAAATTTATTTTCTTAACAAAATTTTCCACATACATAACCTCTTTCTTTCTTTTCAAAATTTATATCCTTCTCATTTGATTTCTTTACATTGCTTAAAAATTCAAATCAAACCATATAGGTTTTTTAAATTTTTTTAATTAATCCTCTAATTTCCATCTAGGTTTTATTCTTTAACCTTTATTTTAATCATTCCAGATATTATAAATTTTTGGGTTGTCACAATAATAACTCACTACAAGAAAATGCTCTAACAGCGACCAAACATATCAGCGACCACACTTCCGGTCGCAGATAGGATTATTAGCGACCGACAGTAGCGACCGCCCTTGCATATGGTCGCTAGATTATGTTAGCGACCAAACCCGGTCACTGGTTCTATTTTACCTCCAAAAAAATTGGCAGGAAATGTTGGTGCGCTTAGTTGTTTATGACATTCTCACTCATCATCGTGACGCGCATTCTATCACGATGATATCCACATCATTAAAATTAGCTTAGCGATCGCGATGCGATTCTTGATGTCGTCATTGATCAAACTTAATGTTACTAGTTTCAATCATTCGCTCAACACAGTCGAAGAAAAAAAAAGAGGGAAGAACAAAATAGAGAGAAGAGGGAGAAGGGGGAGAAGAGAAGAAGGGGAAGAGGGACGCCACTGCTGCCACGCTACCCCATGGATGCCCAAACAACCGCCGCACATGTAATATGATACTATTCTTCCATTATAACTATACTAACTATGTATTTTGCTTCAGAAAAATGCTATGGCTTATATATGTCAATTAATCTAGTTTTTTCTTCTTTTGGAAAAAATCTGTAATTCTTTTGTTAATTTGTGCTCTTTAAATGATTCTTATTTTGTCTGAATTGAGATTTTTGCGGTCCAACTCTTATGTGATGGGAGAATTTATTTATATATATGTTGCTTTTAACAAGGAGAGATGTTAGGGTTCCTGAATTGTATTGTTAATATTTTGCAGCACTTTAGTCTTGATTTAATATCAAATGTGTGGTAAGGAAACTATATAAATTTGGAAAGTAATTTCCTGTTCATTAAGATATAATGAACTGTTCATTGAATTTGGAAAGTCTGCTATGTTCATCATTGGCAAAAGCGGGGCTTCCTCATGGCGTTCAGGTTTACATACTTAAGCCGCACTGTGATACTGTGCAGAATAAAGGGAAGGTAGAAATTGCTTTGCCCATTATCTTGATATAGTCGTTGTAAAAGATTTCTAGAGTGGTTGACGTGAATAATTTTGATTTCATAATGTGGTTTAAAAATCTAATCATAAGTTTGGTTTAAAATTTTCTAAATAAGCAAGTATATAGGATCTACATCACATTCATGATTCAAGGTAAATGAATGGCTATGTAGGAACTATAATGAATTAACAAATTATAAAATTAAGCTATCAAATTGAAATGTGGAAAGGATAAGGGCTGTTAGGCTATGTTTGGGGCCGCGGGGCCAATTGTGGCCACGCCAAGGTTAGCCAAGCTTGACTACCGACGTAAATAGACGACGAAGGGATTGTTTTGGCATTATGAAAGAAAAACAATAATATTTAATACTTTAGTATACAAAAATAAAACTACAAAGTATTATGAGAACTATAAGTTTTCCAAGCAAGTTGTGATTACCCCGAAACACGAGAGACACTAGTAATTTCTCTAGTACACTGGAATTATATATATAAAGAACATAGAATGTTAGGTGTTAAGCCAAATTTAAGTTGTTAGTACCTTACAAAGTTACTAATACTACAAGAGGACTAATTTGGCATAACTTAGAAATGAACTAAGTTTGAGCAAACCACTTGTTGATATGACTTACCAAGCAAATTGGAAACTAAATTTTTACCCTTATGATAAACAATCATACTTAATACATGAAATACCTTACGTATTGTACCATGTCACTACTTTTGTGGACTCTTCAACTCTTGGCGTGAAGCCTTAGATGGTGGTAGTTTTCTTAAGAAGAAACACTTCAATACATCTGAATACCTCTGTACGAGTAGAATAGAACCAATAAAACTAAGCAACACTAATCTCCTAAAAACAGTTGTATATGTAACAACCAAATACATATAGCTGTGAAACGTAAGAATAGCATTCCTGAAAAGCACTTGAAACGTAAAAACTAGCTATGAACAAGGATTGCTGATATGAGATTATTATATATATACATATAGTTCTATTATTTTGTTTATTTATATTATCACTACCAATTTCCTGAACTATACATAACTACAACATGGTTATAATTTGAGAAACAGAGACAACCTAAAATGAGTAGTTCACTTACCTGATAAGTATGAAAAGGATGTCAAAACTTGTATAAGTGAGATATTTTAACTCTGATATAAAGCTAGCATGAATGAAATACCTTACGTATTCATTTACGATAAACAATAATTTTTTTTTAAAACAAAATAAAATAAAATAACATGATATAATATAACTATTAAACTAAGTAGTATTTATTTAGTTTCTCATACTAAATTTAATAACATTTAAAGTTTTTCATACTGCTTTAATTTGCAGTCATTCATTAACATCAAGTATGCTTAAATGTTAATCATATGCTTACAAGTATGCTCAAGTCATATGGTTATAAGTATGTTTAACTCATATGCTTACAAATATGCTTAAATGTTAATCATATGCATGCTTACAAGTATGCTCAAGTCATATGGTTACAAGTATGCTCAAGTCATATGTTAACATTTATAATGTTGTGCATAGTGGAGTACCGTGGAATCATGGACCTCTATTCGGGGCATCAGTAGTTGGATGGCACGATGAAAGTCAAGTGCCCAGATAGGTGCTACAGCTGAATTTAAAGCTGGTTACCAAGTGTTTTGGAGTATGCGTATAGTCACCCGGAATGTATGAATGGTAAGTCGCAGATACGATGTCCATGTTTGGAGTGTAAGAATGTAAATTATATGGATAGAGACGTGGTAAACTATCATTTACTTGTTTCTGGGTTCATGAAAAATTACGAAGAATGTTGGTGGGCACATAGGCAGAGAAGAGATGGTGGCATCATAGAAGTACACAATTCGGGCAGTAGTACTCATCGAATGAATGAAATGGTTCATGATATTGCAGGGCCAGATTTTGATTGGGAACAAGGCAGAGAGCAACCTATGAATTCTGATGCCAAAGACTTCTTTAAGTTGTTAGACGAGGGTAGCTAGCCATTGTGGTATGGTTGCACCAAACACAGTACATTGTCTGCAGTGGCAACATTACATAACATCAAGGCTGATCACAACATGAGCCATGAGTGTTTTGAGTCACTCTTGAAGGCCATTAAGAGTATGTTGCCTGACAGTGAGAAATTATCTGGTAACTATTACTTTTGTAAGAAAATAGTGAAGAAGTTGGGTCTTGGATACCAAAAGATCGATGCATGTCCCAACGATTTCATGTTATTTTATAAGGAAAATGAACAGATGACAAGGTGCACGTTTTGCAATCATGATCGGTTTAGGCCTAATAAAGAGGGTGTGACTACAAAAAAATCAAGTATACCGTTTAAGATTCTAAGGTATTTTCTAATAACACATCGGCTAAAAAGATTGTACATGTCTTCAAGAACAGCTGAACATATGAGTTGGCATGCGAAATCTCCAGATAAAGATGGAGAACTAAATCATCCTGCAGATGGGCAGGCTTGGAAAGATTTCAACTTAGCACATCCTGGGTTTACATTGGAACCTAGAAATGTGAGGCTTGGATTGTCCACCGATGATTTCTGTAAGACCCCAAATTATTAATAAATGAAATTTATTTTCCTCTATTTATTATTTTGAAATAGTAAGGGTTGATTTCATTAATGTGGATAGTTATGGGTAAAATACGCAAATATTTCAAATAAGCAAGTGGTTATAAAATATTCATTATCGTCGGGGAATATTCGTTTGGTCGTGGAATATTAAATCTTTGTCGGGGAATATTAAATCGACGTAGCGACCCATGTGTGGGCCCCATAACTGAAAGCGATTGGATGAAGAAAACGACAAATATAAGTTGTTTATAAATAACTGCCGTAGTTGTTACCGATTATCTTGTTGGAATACCCGATGGTTAAAACACACTAATACGCTGCGTTGTTGAGCAGAAGCACCGCGGTATTGCACCAATTATTGATTCTTACGTAAGAAGGCACTACTTAATAATGGTTACGATAATTAATTGTTCAAGATTTTATTGATTTAATAATTCTTTGTGTTGATATTTTATATTATTGTTGTTTGAATAATTGTCATTACACAATATTTTCATTATCGATGCAATAATTCATATTATCTGAATAATATTATTAGATAACATTATTGGCAATGTCTAGAAAATTACATCTAAGGAGAGGTTTGGTCACCTAATTGCTGCCGCCAAGAAGGAGAAATTCTTATTGGAAAGCCCCCTCTTTCCTGAAACCGCTTGGTTGTCGATAATTTGATTACGTAATATTATTTGTGAATAATTAATTATTAATTTATATGATGAGAAAATATTGATTTTATGAGGATATAGATGGAGAAAATTTTTAATGTGACAATTGTTGAAAATTAATATTTTATCTTTTTCTGATAAAATAATTCATTTAAATATATTATTTTAATAATATATTAATGGTGATATTTTTACAATGAATATGGGATATATGAATAAATGAGGAGGAAGAGTATTTTTGTTGGATTAAATGTTTAACACATGTTTTGTGTGTTGGTGGACCCATTTCTTGGCCGAAAATTGATTATAGACTGTAAAATCGACTGTTTGTGGATTTTGGTCAATTTCATTTAGAATTTGGAAAACCTTTCTTACGCAAAGTTGTAGAGAATTGAATTTCCTATAAAACTCATGAGATTTGAATTTTCTGATAAAGGACTATTTATTATAAATTATTGAAGTTTTGAGTTCAAATAATTGATTTTTGGGAGTTTTAATTAATTATTTTGAGAAAAACGTTTTTGGTGAGTTTGTGAACCTCATTTAACATATGCTATGGCTGAAATCAGATTTCAAAGGTGGGCTAAGGAATTTTGTTTATAAATAATATTATTATATTCAATTTTCTACTTTGGTGTTCTAAGCATTTTCCTATAAATAGGGAGCTTAGGTTAGAATTAAAAATCACACCAGAAATTGAAGTTTTCTCTTTATTTCTCTCTCGATATTTTGAGCGTATTCTTGTGAGTATACTTTGAGTGTTGATATACGGTGCAAGTTCAAGTCATAGCCTATATCCGGTGTTTCAACGAGAAGTACTGTCTTTCTAAGTAAGGGATGTTATTTTCTTCGTAAATGATATTATTTCTTCAATATCATTATGCCAAAATATTGGTGTAAATTTTTATCAAATTTGGAACTTTTTCATGTCGGAGTTACTATTCATGAGTTACTATTCATGAGTTACTATTCAGGAGTTACTATTCATGAGTTACTATTCACGAGTTACTATTCACGAGTACTATTCACGAAGCGTGATGATATTTTTGTGAAATTTCTATCTTTTGGTGTCGGAGTTACTATTCACGTATACGACACTATTCACGAATACGGTACTATTCACCAAAAAATGAAATTTCTTCTTTTTGTTCAAAATATCTATTCTGGATACTAGCTTTGATTGTATCCATATTTTGATCATTCTTGAATTTTACTCCACTCTGATTATTTATGAAGTATTTTTGAACTTGGATTATTTAAAGTACGAATCCTTAATACTTGTTCTTTTGTTTCACTGGTTTGTTTTCTTTAAAATATTTTTCATCATCCTCACCTCTAAATGATGATATTCTTGAATATCTTTGGCACAGAGTGCAAAGATGAATGATTTCTTGATGAATATCTTTGGCCCGTAGTGCAAAGATGAACAGTGTTGAGATGAACATGATCGATCGATTAATATCTTTGGCCCGTAGTGCAAAGATGAACAGTGTTTAGATGAACATGACCAATCGATGAATATCTTTGGCACAGTAGTGCAAAGATGAATATTTAATTCCGGATATATATTGATTGATGTTACGAGGATAAAATATCGACGATGGACTTTTAAATTCATATATATAAGATAGTAGTTTGCATTCTCTACTTAACTCTTCTAATGAATTATTATTTCCGCTTCATGAAGATTGATTTAAAAGCGTTGTCTATTGTATTCTATTAGATTTTTCCTGTTGAAGACTAACGATAATTTGTTGTATATTATCTTAGTCATAATATTCTTTACTTGGGCTAGTTGAGCTCACCCTTTTCCTTTTTGTTCCATTTTTCTTCTCGGGAGGCGAGAATGTAGCAGTACTTAGTTGGGGTATGGAATGAAGGTTCTAGAGAGAGTTGTTTAGTAGTCCTCACCATTTTTGTAAAATAATGTATCAATAATTATGATGGGGATTTATTTGCGTGTGGATATTGTCTAGATGGAAATATCTGTATTTAAACTCACAGTATATATGTTGTCGTATTTTGCACGACAAATGTATTAATAAAGTTGTAGTTATTTCTGTACCATGTATTTGGTGACTCGGAATGGGTTAGATGGAATGGACCTATTTTGGGGGCGTCACAGTTTCAATCCGTTTGGCCACTCAGCTGTTCCGTACTCATGTTGGCTTGTGATTGTTATTCCGTACAACTTGCCTCCTTGGATGTGTATGAAACAACCATACTTGTTTCTTTCACTCGTGGTTCCTGGTCCTAAGAGTCCTGGAAAGAACTTAGATGTTTACTTGAGACCTCTTATAGACGAGTTGAAGGTATTGTGGGAGGATGGAGTACAGACTTGGGATGTTGTAACGAAAACAAATTTCAACCTTAGGACAACGGTTATGTGGACTATAAGTGACTTCCCAGCTTATGGTATGTTAGTTGGATGGAGTACACACGGGAAGTTGGCTTGTCCGTATTGTATGGAGCATACAAAGTCGTTTAATCTATCAAAAGATCGAAAGCCTTGCTGGTTTGACTGTCATCGTCAGTTATTGCCGGTAGATCACACGTCTCGAAGAAATAGAGAACACTTCAGGAAAGGGAAAGTAGACAATGATATGCCTGCATCGCGATTGTCGGGAATGGAGATGCGAGATCGTGTGATGAGATTTTCGGTTATCCCATTTGGTAAGATTGATGCCACAAACATAATCAATGGGTTTGGCGAATCTCATAACTCGGTTCTAGAGAAGCATCTTTGGGAACCGCCTTATTGGTCTACAAATTTGATTCATTATAATCTAGATGTGATGCATATTGAGAAGAATGTGTTTGACAATGTGTTTAACAATCGATGAATGTTATGGGAAGACAAAAGATAACGATAAGGCACGTTTGGACATGAAAGATATTTGTAAGCGTCCTGGATTAGAACTTTATGAATCTCCTAATGGTAAGATTGTCAAACCACATGAAAGGTACACATTGTCCAAAAAGCAAGTTGAAGATGTGTGTACATGGGTTAAGTCTCTGAAACTACCAGATGGATATACGTCAAACATTGCAAGGTGTATTACGGTGGGAAATTGCAAGGGATGAAGAGTCATGCGATCACATGTGTTCATGGAGAGACTCATGCCTATAGCATTTCGTGATCTGCTTGATAAACCAATATGGGATGCTTTGACGGATCTTAGTCGTTTCTTCAAAGACTTATGTTCCAAATCATTAAATGAGAAGGACATGTCTATACTTGAGAAGAACATCATAGAGATCACGTGTAAACTGGAAAAAATATTCCCACCTGGTTTTTTTGACTCCATGGAGCATTTGCAAATCCATATTCCCTATGAAGCTCGTGTTGGGGGTCCAATTCAATATAGATGTATGTACCCTTTCGAGAGGGTGATGGGAAACCTTAAGAGGAAGGTGAAGAATAGAGCTTATGTTGAGGGGTCGATATGTGAGGCATACATTTTCGATGAGATATCTACGTTTGTCTCAGACTATTTTTCGGACGAAGTCTTGACAAAGGTCAATTGAGTATTGAGACATGATGATGGAGGAAATGTTGAACTAAATGGTCGGCTCTCTGTATTTGGTTTATCGGGCCGCGCTTATGGAAAAAGGAAGCGCATATTCCTCCCTGAGCAAGAATTATATGTTGCACATACTTACATTCTTCTCAATTACGAGGAGATTGACGAATTTGTGAGGTACACATGTAAACTTGATAATTTATCTTTTAAGTTGAAAATTAATTATTCCAATATGTTAATGTTTATAACATGGTATAGATTGTACGATGACGAGTTAAAAGTGAAGCATCCCGGCATAACTGATAAATATATTCAAATCAATCGTGATAAAAAATTTGCACTTTGGCTAAAGGACAAAGTAAGTTCAATTTCTTAAGCACGACATATATATATACTCCATGTTAACTATGATTTCATTTAATAAGATGGAGTTTTAGTAGGCTTTGACTGAGGGATCAACGATTCTGACTAATGTACAAGTCCTAGTTATGGGACCAGACAGGGACCAAGTCAGCCGCAATGGTTACAAAATAAATGGTTGTGAATTTCACACAAAGGCATATGGGCGCGGTAAAAGAACAACGAACTCTGGAGTGTGTGTCCAAGGAGATTGTTACAATGAGCTTGGTCGTGCCTTTTATGGGGAGTTGGAGGAAATCGTAGAGTTTTCGTACAAGGGCACGTACGGGGGTCATATTCACTTGTTCAAGTGTCGTTGGTTTGATTCAAAAAAAGGGATACGTGTTGACAGACATGGAATCGTCGATATTGACCTCCATAGGTCTCGTAGACTCCAACGAACCGCTTGTTTTACCAACTCAAACAAAGACAAGTATACTACACTCCTAGTCCCATTAGGAAAGGGGATAGACCGCCACTGATTGGCAAGTTGTAATTTATACTCCCGCCGTAGTCGTGTAGAATTAGTTGATGGGGAGATTTACCAAGCGGATGCTTCATAGTCGGGACTATAATAAATGTGGAGGACGACAATGAAGTAATCCATTAGATGGTGGAGATGAACCACATGAATTAGATCCTGAGTCAATACTTGTGTCGGATGACATTGATCTTCGAGGAGGAAGAGTTATTGAATTGAATCGACACAAAAATCAAGCGGATGATGGTTATGAATCAACAACACGTATCAAGATGATTCTCGAATCGACATTGACACTTGAACTCATGAAATGTATGTTTAGCAATACATGTTTTTCATATCATTGTCATGTTTTATGTACTAAACTATTTAAATGCAACTTTTGTTTATTGTCATTTTATATTCATATATATACATGTTTATATCAACGCGCCATGTTTATGTACTAAACTATTTAAATGCAACTTTTGTTTATTGTCATTTTATATTCATATATATACATGTTTATATCACTGTCATGTTTATGTACTAAACTATTTAAATGCAACTTTTGTTTATTGTCATTTTATATTCATATATATACATGTTTATATCACTGTCATGTTTATTGTCATATATACATGTAATCAAATATGACTCCTAATAACATCTTGAAATTTGTAATATACAGATGGCTTCTGAAGCAGCGCAGAAAAAGCGCGGCTTGGGTAGGGGGCCTAATAATGTGCCCAAGGCCCCTACTAATCCCGATGATCGGATTCTTATTCAGATTCGCCCTCCTCCTAATAAAGACGTCGTCCGCGATATATCATTTATATAAAAGCATTTAAGATTCCATTTATTGTATATTGGTAATGTTTTGATTTATATTATATTGGTAATGTTTTGTTTTGGTCTTATTGTATTGAAAATTTGTATATTTCTCTTGGTTTGTGTCTTAGGCGCCTAGAAATGTCCATATATGCATGCCATCGCAGCATGTGGCTAGTCTATATTATAGGGAGACTATGATTTAATTTTTTTAAGTATTATAAGTATAAGTTTGAAAAATGTTCACAAATATTATAACTTAGATGTAAATTGCTTTAATATATGCTAATTGATGTTGTATATTATAGTGATTTTTCAGATAATAAGATCGTCAAGTGCATATCACAGCTGTGTTTACAGAATTGGCCTACACCTGTGATTACGTGGGCGAGCACACCTATCGCCCACAAGGATGCTGTTTGAGCAGAATTTCAGGTATGTTTTTTTTAATTATGACAAATAATATTTATATAATATTAATATAATATTCAAAGGATAATTATTTAGTAATGTTATTATTATTTTTTTATTTGCAGAAATGGTATAGATGGGAGGACGCGCAGGCTTCAGTGATTCAGACATTATTCTGGCAAAAGTGCATGGTCCGCACCAAGGACAACTTGAATAAAGAATGACAAAAAGCCATTCACAATGCCGAGATCGACCATCCAAAGCCAGGAGAGGATTATATGCACGAGCATAGCCTCTCGGTGGTGCACCCAAATCCATATGGGCCGAGATGTGCCCAATGGAGAACGAGAGCCGGGTGAAAAGACGAAAAGATGCGCACCACCAACAGAGCCTCGGGTGTATCCGATGGCGAAAAGGCTAAAGGAACATACAAGTGGCGGCGATATTTCACAATTCTGAAGATATCACCGCCTCGAATGCGTATTTACAAGTTTTAATATATACGATGACGAGTTAAAAGTGAAGCATCCCAGCATAACTGATAAATATATTCAAATCAATCGTGATAAAAAATTTGCACTTTGGCTAAAGGACAAAGTAAGTTCAATTTCTTAAGCACGACATATATATATACTCCATGTTAACTATGATTTCATTTAATAAGATGGAGTTTTAGTAGGCTTTGACTGAGGGATCAACGATTCTGACTAATGTACAAGTCCTACTTATGGGACCGCATAGGACCAAGTCACCATGATGGTTACAAAATAAATGGTTGTGAATTTCACACAAAGGCATATAGGGCGCGGTAAAGAACAATGAACTCGGAGTGTGTGTCCAAAGAGATTGTTACAATGAGCTTGGTCGTGCCTTTTATGGGGAGTTGGAGGAAATCGTAGAGTTGTCGTATGCGGCACGTGTCTGACGGGGTCATATTCACTTGTTCAAGTGCCGCTGGTTTGATTCAAAAAAAGGGATACGTGTTGACAGACATGGAATCGTCGATATTGACCTCCATAGGTCTGCGTACTCCAACGAACCGTTTGTTTTACCAACTCAAAAAGTACAAGTATATTATACTCCTAGTCCTGTTAGGAAAAGGGATAGACCGCCTGCAGATTGGCAAGTTATAATTCATACTCCCGCGCGTAGTCGTGTAGAAGTAGTTGATGGGGAGATTTACCAAGAGCAGATGCTTCATAGTCAAACTATAATAAATGTGGAGGACGACAATGAAGTAATCCAGTTAGATGGTGGAGATGAACCACATGAATTAGCTCCTAAGTCAATACTTGTGTCAGATGACATTGATACTGAGGAAGAAAAGTTATTGACTGAATCTGACACTGAATCTGAAGCAGATGATGGTTATGAATCTGCAACACGATACAAGATGATTCTCGAATCGATATCGACACTTGAACAAATGAAATGTATGTTTAGCATTACATGTTTTTATATCATTGTCATATTTATGTACTTAACTATTTAAATGCAATTTTTATTTATTGTCATTTTATATTCATATATATACATGTTTATATCATCGCT
Organism: Panax quinquefolius; assembly: GCA_020205615.1. Lineage (NCBI taxonomy): Eukaryota > Viridiplantae > Streptophyta > Magnoliopsida > Apiales > Araliaceae > Panax > Panax quinquefolius. Next base: position 35,325,144 of record CM035161.1, on the reverse strand, counting down.
ATGTTTATTGTCATTTTATATATTCATATATACATGTAATCAAATATAACTCATATATACATCTTGAAATTTGTAATATATGTATGGCTTCAAGCAAACACGTAAAAAACACGGCTTAGGTAGGGGACCTAATCATGTGCCCAAGGTTCTCTACTAATTCGGATGATCGGATTCTTATTCGATTCTCCTCCTCCTAATAATAGACGTGTCGTCCGCATCATTTATATATAAGCATTTTAGATTTCATTTTAGATGTAAATTGCTTTAATATATCTACTTATCGTTGATGTAAATTGTTATATACTATAGTGATTTTTCAGATAATAAGATCATCAAGTGCATATCACAGTTGTGTTTACAGAATTGGCCTACACCTGTGATTAAGTGGGCGAAAACACACCTATATCGCCTGAAGGATGCTTATTTGAAATTTGAATTCCAAGTATGTTTTTTTAATTATGACAGATGATATTGAAAGTAGTATGCACACAAGCCAATCATGTTTGATGATAAAGCATATACTTTATAACAATCTTATTCATTTATTAATAAAAAATATTAATTTATTAAAGGCTTTTAATTATCTACATGATGCTGTTTTATAATATGTGATAAACCCATAGTTTTAAGCAATGCTTTTAGAATAATGATGATGATCATTCTAATGAGATCTAAATTCTTAGAAAACTTAAAACTAAAATAGTTCCCAATCATTGGATTACTAAATTGGGGATTAGTGAATCCGGATAGATTGGTACATACGTTCATTGCTTTCATTGGATGAGGATGATTGATGTAAGACCTCAAATTTTTTAAATAAAAGGAATTTCCTTTATTTATTATTTTAAAATAGTAAGGGTTGATTTGATTAATGTGGATAGTTAAGGGTTAAATACGCAAATATTTCAAAATAAGCAAGTGGTTATAAAATATTCATTTTTGTTAGGGAATATTCGCTTAGTCGTGGAATATTCGCATCGCTTCTGGGAATATTCGCATTTACTGCCACAGAGCATGTGTGGCCCCATATAAAAGCGAAGCGATGATGAGGAAAACGACAAAGTTTGGGTGGTTATAAATAACTTGGCGTAGTTTGTTACTGTTAAGACTTTGGAATACCCGGTGGTTAAAATACGATGTCTACGCGTGGTCGCACAAAGAAGCATTACCAGTATTACATGCATATTGTTGAATTATTGATCCTTACGTAAGAAGGCACTACTCAATAATTTTCACAAAGAGTTACTTATTCAATATTTTATTTTATTGATTCAATAATTGTCATATTGATATTTTATATTATTGTTGTTCAATAATTGTCACCGCACAATATTTCCCATTATCGGATCAATAATTCATATTATTTGAATAATATTATTAGATAACATTATTGGCAATGTCTAGAAAGTTCGTCTAAGGAGAGGTTTGGTCACCTAATCATGCGCCAAAGTAGTGAGAGATCCTTATTGAAAGCCCCCTCTTTCCTGAACTACCGTCATTATAATAATTGTGATTCTATAATATTATTTGTGAATAATTAATTATTGATTCATATGATAAGGAAATATTTATTTTATATGAATATAAATGATGGATTTATTTATGTGGTTATTAATGAAGGAATTAATGCTTTGAGATGTTTTATTTGTATTTTGCCGATTGAGGTATTAAAAGATCAAATCGGTGTTATTATAGCTTTATTGTGTGAGTTATAATATTTAATCCGACAGTTGGATCGTTGTAATTTTTGGATATGTTATACATATATAAGTTGAGTATATGTCCACAAATTTTGAACCGTTAAAATGAACGAATGATTTGTTATAAATTTTGAGAGGTGTTTGATTCTTGGAAAGTAGGGTTATAATTGATTTTGGTGGAAAATTCTAGAATTGAGTGGGCCCCACTTGTGGTTGGTGAAAAAATGTGCTGAATTTTATTTCAAATGTGGTGGGTGGCAATAGTAGCGGTAAAGCCATCGTGTAAAGAAAGTCAAGTCCGCCTTTACGGCTAACATTTTCCTATAAATAGAGGGCTAAGTTAGAATTGAAAATCACACCGTAAACAAAGTTTTCTCTTTCTCTCTATATTATTGAGCGTATTTTGTGAGTATTTAGATACTTTGAGAGTTCTTTGTTCAAGACAAGTTTCATTCAAAGATCACTTCCGACCTTTCCTTCCAAGTACCGATTCTTTGAGGTAAGGGATGTTATTTTCTTCTCGATGATATTATTTCTTCAATATCATTATCTTTGAAATATTGGTTGGAATTTTTTATCAAATTTGGAACTTTTTCATGCTCAAGGTTACTATTTCATGAGTTACTATTCACGAAGTTACTATTCATGAGTTACTATTCACGAGTTACTATTCACGAGTACTATTCATGAAGCGTGAAAATGTTTTTTTGTGGAATTTCTATCTTTTGGTGTCTGAGTTACTATTCACGATACTACGACTATTCACTTATCACTCTGACTATTCACCTAAAAATGAAAATTTTTCTTTTCGTCTAAAATATCTATTCGGATACTAGCTTTGATTGTATCCATGTTTTGATCATTCTTGAATTTTACACCACTATGATTATTTTTGAGGTATTTTTGGACGTGGATAAAACCAAGTATGAATCCTTAATCCTCGACATTTTGTTTCAATCGGATTCGCTTCTTTAAAATATTTTTTCATCATCCTCGCCTTAAATGATGATATTATTGAATATCTTTGGCCCGTAGTGCAAAGATGAATGATTTCAAGAATATCTTTGGCCCAGTAGTGCAAAGATGAGCGGTGTGTTTAAATGAACATGACCGATCGATGAATATCTTTGGCCTGAAAGTAAAGATGAATGATTTCAAGAATATCTTTGGCTCAGAAGTAAAAGATGAACAGTGTTTAAATGAATATGACCGATCGATGAATATCTTTGGCCTTTAGTGCGAAAGATGAACAGTGTTGAGATGAATATGACCGATTGATGAATATCTTTGGCACAGTAGTGTAAAGATGAATATTTGATTTGAGATGAATATTGATTGATGTTACAGGATAAAATATTGATGATGGACTATTAAATTCATAGATTATAGTAGATTTCATTCTCTACGTAACTCTTCTATGAATTATTATTTCACGCTAATATTGATCCGAAACTTGTTGCCTATTGTATTCTATCGATTTTTCCCTCGCTTGGAGACTAACGATAATTTGTTGTATATTATCTTAGTCATAATATTCTTTATCGGGCTAGTTGAGCTCACCCTTTTCCTTGTTGTTCCATTTTTCTTCTCGTGAGACGAGAATGTAATGCAGTACTAGTCGGGGGTATGGAATGAAGGTTCTAGAGAGAGTTGTTTAGTAGTCCTCACCATTTTGTAAAATATTGTATCAATAAATGTGATGAGGATTTATTTGAGTATAGATATTATCTAGAAGATAATATTTGTATTTAAACTCACAGTATATATTGTCGTATTTCACACGACATTTGTATTATTAAAGTTGTAGTTTACTTCTTGTACCATGTATTTGGCGACTCAGAATGGGTGTTGTGTATACCTATTTTGGGGGCGTCACAATTGATCTCATGATCATTTGTGTGGAGACACTAAAGCAAGTATGTAGGTGCTTATTAGAGAATAAGTTCACTGAACGTGGCTCGCTAAGGAATACCTAATGGAGTTTTACTTGCCTGTCAATAGGAATTCCTGTAGTGATAGTAGTACAAGTGATCCTTGGACTTGAGATCATCATAGTATCTTGTGTATGATGAGTTATACTTTGACTTATTCCTTAAGACCCTTAGGGTATATCAAAGGGTATGCTTGGGTATAATAAATTGTATACGGAGATAATGTATGATCAATAAAGAATCTACCACTTCTATTAAAAGAGAAATGTCCTATGTGATTCGATAAATGACAACCCTTGTAGTCCTTGGTTAAAGTAATGAAATTAGAAAGGAGTTTCTAATTTGCATTATTTTGGTGTGTTGTGCATTTAAGAGTCGAAATACATATAATTAAATAAAATAAGACTCGATGTAAATTCCATGTCTTATATTTAATTGGGGACATTGTATGGTGGAAGGATTGAATTGTATTTATAACTATTTACTCAAAGGTTCTTTTTATGATTAATGTTGAAATCTATATTATCCGGAAAGTCGATTGATCGCTAGGGAGGCTTATCCCTATCAGAATAAATATTATTTATTTAAATAAATTAATTGTTTAATTTATTTATTTAAATAAGATTAGAATTGTTCTAATTGATTTATTCACAACCTAGGTTTAATATGGAGAACCTAAAGGGTCACACCATAAAAGGAAGAATAATTATTTAAGAAGTTAATGGCATAATCGTAATAATATATTATGTATATTTAATTTAATCTATGGTGATAGAATAAATTAAATAGCTTAATATTTATTATTTAATATTTTAGAAATATTAAATATAAATTAATAAGAGGAGTCTTAATAATATTATTACAATTATTATTATTATTTTAATTTCTAAAAGAGTTTAGGAATTAATTTAATATAAGTATTTCTCATTTATTCCTAATTGGATTAGGAAGGAAAATTAGTTAAAGGAGTTTAATTAATTATCCCTAATAAGATTAGGGAGCCCTTTAATTAAAAGGGTTTAATTAAATAATACCTTATTTTAATAGGTTACTTGATATCTTTATAAGAAGAGTCTTATATCGATATCGAGACGACGTTATAATTCCAATGGTTGGAGAAGTACGCCCTTTCTATGTAGATAGAAAACTAGGGTTTAGCCAACCACCCATCTTCTTGAATCCTTCTTCTTCCTTGGTGGATCACCTCTGAGGCCAAACACTTGGGTGGCTAACGTTGATCAAAGGAAGGAACCAAACCCGGTGAATTCAAGTTGAACGCGAAAAGAATTGGAGGTGAACTTGTACCTGAGGAAGCTCGGATCTTCAAGGGTATGATTCTTGTTCTTCAATTTTCCGTTTAATTAATAATTGTGCATAAAGGGTGATCCGGGTATATGGTTTGTAAAATTTTTAAACTCTGATTTTCCACGTTTTCGCTTATTTTTGCAAATTTGATTGCGTTCATGAATATTACAAACCTAACAGTGGCATCAGAGCCAAACCTTTATGTGAATTATTAATTATTTTAATTTGATATGTATATTGATATGTGTTTAGAACAATTTAATTGGACATAATTTTTTTATATAAAATTTATTTTAAAAAAATAAAAAATAAAATAAAATTCATTCGCGATATATTTCTGCTGTGATCCGTGTTTTATTATATATATATATATATATATATATATATATATATATATATATAAAAATTTCGCATGGCCTCCAGATTAATTGAAAGCCGACATACTTCCTGACATATGATAAAGTATATATATGTTTGGTATCATATATTATAAGTATATAATATATGATTATTTAAAAGTTACTGTAGTATATATGGTTATTCAAAAGTTTCTAAGAGATTCAAATTCTTCAGTGGATTCACGGGTGGGTGCAGCAAGTTACAGAGGGATTTCATCCCTCACGTTTTTTTTAAATATATATTATTTTAAATCATTTTATAATTAAAATAAAATTTTATTTTAATTTTAAAATAAAAAGTTTATTTTAATTTTAAAATTAGATTTCATGCTAACTAATTAGAGTTGGAATTTGATTCCATGATAACTAATTGGAGTTGAAATTGGATTGCCTAATTTTCTTAAATAAAGGAGTTTATTTAGATATGAAATAAGATTTCATATTATTCAAAATAAAGGAGTTTATTTGTGAATAGAAAGAGAATCCTAATTTCCTTAAATAAAGGAGTTTATTTAGATATGAAATATGATTTCATATTATTCAAAATAAAGGAGTTTATTTGTGAATAGAAAAGAGAATCCGTGTTTCCTTTAATAAAGGAGTTTATTTTATTTATTTTTTCATGGAATTAGATTCTATAATTAATTAAAATAAAGGAGTTTATTTTGATTAAAGATTTTGATTAAAATAAAATAGTTTATTTTATTCAAAATTAAATAAATTAAAATAAAATAGTTTTATTTTGATTTAAATTTGGATTAAAATTAAGGAGTTTATTTTGATTCAAAAATAGATTTTATACTAACTAAATTTTCCCATTAAATGATATCAATATATATATTAAATGTTTATTATTCATAAGATGAATGTTATTTATTGATGCATATGATGATGTGTGATGATAATAAATGGGATTGATTATGGACAATTGACCAATGCGATTGGATTTTATTTTAGTTGGATGCATGAATGTATGAGTTTTATTAAATGGGGTCTCACAGATTGCCTCGCCTTCTCTAATTTTTTCTCGAATGTAAATTCTATCTCCTCCTATGTACTTCCCTCGATCACGATCAAGGTTTCTATTTATTTTAAATAGTTTTGTAATAGGAATAGTTAGAATTAATTTTGAAAAATTGGAGATCAAGGAGCAAGGAGCGCTTGAAGACCCATTTGTAATGGAGCCCTAGTTTAAATGTAATAGTTATATTTAAATATTATTTCTTGCACCCTTTGGGGTTTTTGACCTTTTGGTTCACTTGGTGGCTCTAGTGAACCAAACTAGAATAAAAGTCTATAATCAATTCGGGTAGAATATAGTATTCTATATGTGCATGCTTATACTATATATATTATATATTATGCAAACATGCTTCGCATGTTCATTAATATACGCGTATTTTATATATATATATGTGCATGCCGCTAAACAAGATGAGACAAATTAATAGCAAACCCCTCAATTTTTTTTTATATTAAGTCCTAAGTGTTCAAAGATATTTGGAATATCGAACGTCAGCTTTCTAGCATGATAAAATTAATAGAGTATTAAATATTTAATATGAGTTTGTTGTGTCACCACAAGGCAAGTATTAAGTATTTAAGATGTTAATTTATCACATTTGATGCTTATAAAAAAATTGAACAATATTGTTTTGTTGTGTCACCACAAGGATGATATTTTCTCTTTTTGAATATATGGAGTGCTAGGTCGACTTAACTTGGATAATTTTAATTCGGATGTGCCACCACTTGATCAAAATAATCTAAGAGGCAAAATAAAAGGAGTTGCATAGTTGATGTAATTGACAAAAGTTGTCTACCTATTTATTTATATATAGTTTGTTGTGTCACCACAAGGCTATATACATTTGAAATGGGATCCTTATTCTCACTAGCAAATCTTTAATTAGATTTTGCCGAACTATATAAGTGAGGGTAATATAGTTTGAAGAAAATAGTGGGAGATACCAATTTAAAACAAGACCTAAATTATTTTGGTAATTAATAAAAGAATGTATGTTAAAATGTTGTTAATTACAAATTCATTTACAGAATTTTACAATGTCTAAAATTACTATCATCATGCGGCATATTAGATGCTAAATTAACTTAATCAAATTAAACGGATTGGTTAAGGAATTTGAGAATAGTTCTCATAGCTGAAAAACTATCTTATGTCCTTAATACGCCTATCCCTACAATGGTTGCAGACAATGCCTCTGAGGAAGAGATTGCTACTTTTAGAAAGTGGCAAGATGATGCACATTAGCTCAATGCATCATGCTCGCATCCATGAAAGAACGAGCTTCGGCTGGCGGCATGACGAAACTATGGACGCTCTACTATATTCTGAACATCAAGTAGTTGATGGTGAGGAAAGTAGGGTGATAGACATCGAGATATCTAAGAAGCTCTTCCGATCTAGAATGACCGATGACACTACAGTACAGATAAAAGTCCTTAACATTATCAATTTGATTGATCAATTAGGACAACGAGTTTTGTCATGGATGGAGAGTTGAGCCAAGATTTGATCTTGCACTCACTCTCGGACTCCTTTCACAATTGTTGTGAATTTTTCATATGAACAAGCTAGATATCAGCCTCGCTGATTTGCTTAACATATTGAAAAATGTTGAGAGTCACTTTCCAACCAAGAAAGATCAAGTCTTACTGGTAGGGGCCAAAGGATCTTCCGAAAAGAAGAAGAACGATTTAAAGAAGGTAAATAGAAAGGCATAAACAAAGGATAATAAGAATAAAATCGATACGGATAAGCAAATGAGTTTGCTTCCACTACAATAAGCCTGACATCGAAAGAAACTGCAGAAGAAGCATCTTGCGAGGCTAACCAAAGAAGCTTAGTGAAGTTTCTACATAAATACAAATTTGTTCATGATTTAAAATAATTTTTTCTTTAAGTCAAGGTTCTACTTGGGTATTGGATACCGACTTTGGTTATCATAAATATAGATTTATGAAGGGACCAAGCGTAAGTAGAAAGTTAAACAAAGATAAGTAATCCTATGTGTGGAAAATGAAGCAAAGGTTCACGCGATTAGCTATAGAAACTTATAGTCTAAAGACGCTTACTTTTACAAATCTATTAAGTCAATAAGTTGTTATTGTATTCCAATTCTTGTTAGAAACATTATTTCTATTTTATTGTTGGACAATAAAATTTTTGGTATTATAATTAAGAACAATTGTTGTTCTAATTATAATAATAATGTTTTCAGATAGAATCGAATATTACTTAATAGATTTTGTATACTGACTTACGTGGAAAATTATTTTATAAATTGAACAAACTAATATAAGAAAAGAAGATGATCATTCAAAGAGTTGAATGTATGTATTTGATGAAATACATGTGTGAATTATTTGAAAGGTTCAAAGAATTCAGAAGTGAAACAAATTGACAAAGTATTAAGATTCTTTGATTAGATCAAGGAATAAATACTTGTGCAATAAGTTTCTAGATCATCTCAAATGGTTTTCTCATAATGGACACATCCTGATACGTAATAATTGATTGATGTATCTGAATGGAAAAATCGTACCTTGTTGGACATGGTGCGGTCCATAATGATTTTACCGACATTCCAAAGATCCTTCTGTGGTCATGTCCTAGAAATGGCCGCATATCTACTTTAAAAGGTAACCTCAAAATCCAAATTTCAAGACTCCATAAAAGTTATGGATGGGGAGGATTCCTAATCTTAAGTTTGTTAAGATAAGGGGTTCCAACTTATGTGAAAAGGTTTCAAAAGGATAAGCTTGGGACAAGATTTGACAAGTGTCGATTTGTGGGACATCCTAAAGTAAGTTTAGGGTATATGTTCTATAATTCTACTTAGCAAAAGGTGTTTGTTGTAAAACACGCTGCCTTCTAAGATAAAGGTGTTTATCATTGAAGGGGCTAGTGGGAGGATAATAGATCTTGAAGAGTTCAAGAACCACAAAACACTATAAGTCAAATAAGAGGAACCTGTAGATAGACCTATTGTACCACAAACCGAATCAGTAAATGAATAGTCATCAAGATACCTAGAGGTATGTATTCATCATGGATGATGATGATGAGGTACGATCATAGAAGATGATGATCCAGTTATATACGATGAGGTAAGTGTTGTAGACACTCGGAGAAATGGATCAAAGCAAGTTTCTCAAATATGGAACATTCGTTTTGATGAGGCAATCAAAAGAGTTTGATTTATTCAAAATAAGAATGAACCTAGTGTGTACAAAAGGGTCGGTTGGGAGCATCGTGACATTCCTAGTACTATATGTTGATATACTACGGATAAGGAATGACATACCAATGCTACAAACAAGAAAGATAAAGTTGTCTAAACATTCCTCCATGAATGATTTGGAAGAGTATCTTAATTGGGGATATAAATCCATATAGATAGATTTAAGAGGATGCTCGACTTAACCCAAGGAACGATATTCATTTGATGCTAAAGTCGCTTAGCATGGCAAACTCCAAGAGATGTCTCATGTAGATGAGCTATGGAGTGTATCTCTCTTAATAGTCCCCACGCACTCTCGAAAAGAGAGTCGCATGAGTGACTATCATGTATGCAATGAAGTATATACGAGACCCGATGTTGATCGGTCCATATTCGGAGAAGTTCACTATGAGTCGCTGAAAAACATCTTAAAGTGCTTAACCCAAGCACTAAGGATGTGATCATATTCATGGTGGGTCTAAATTAAAACTAGAGGGCTTAACAGACTCAAGTTTTTTCGTAGACGCACCAAGATGACGTAAAATCCACTTTAAGGTAAAGCGTTATCTTGAACAAAGCAGTGCGTTGAATTGAAAGGTTCCAAACAAAGAAAGAGTTCTTTGGTTTAGTGATAAAGACAAAGTATATAGCTATAAATGAAGCTGCAAGTTGATTGTTTGTATTAAAAGTTCATTACAGAACTAGGAATAATTCCTAAGTCTCATCTTGGATCTAAACATGTGTTGTGGCACTTTCATTTAATTATTAGAATCATTGAAAGATGGAAATCACTATACAGATAGTGGACTCTCATGAAAAACATTACATATCCATTAACTAAAGCTTATCCAACAGTAGGATAATCGTCACTTAGAGAAGAAGGGTATGAAATACCATGGCGATTGTCTTTAGTGCAAGTGGGAGATTGAAAGTAGTATGCACACAAGCCAATCATGTTTGATGATAAAGCATATACTTTGTAACAATCTTATTCATTTATTAATAAAAAGTATTAATTTATTAAAGGCTTTTAATTATCTACATGATGTTGTTTTATAATATGTGATAAACCCATAGTTTTAAGCAATGCTTTTAGAATAATGATGATGATCATTCTAATGAGATCTAAATTCTTAGAAAGCTTAAAACTAAAATAGTTCCCAATCATTGGATTACTAAATTGGGGATTAGTGAATCGGATAGATTGGTACATACGTTGCTTGCTCATTGGATGAGGATGATTGATCTCACGATCATTTGTGTGGAGACACTAAAGCAAGTATGTAGGTGTTTATTAGAGAATAAGTTCATCGAACGTGGCTCGCTAAGGAATACCTAATGGAGTTTTACTTACTCGTCAATAGGAATTCTCAGTAGTGATAGTAAGACAAGTGATCCTTGGAGTTGAGATCATCATAAGATCTTGTGTATGATGAGTTATACTTTGACTTATTCCTTAAGACCCTTAGGGTATATCAAAGGGTATGCTTGGGTATAATAAGTTGTATATGGAGATAATGTATGATCAATAAAGAATCTACCACTTATTAAAAAGAGAAATGTCCTATGTGATTCGATAAATGACAACCCCCTAGAGTCCTTGGCGGCGTAATGAAATTAGAAAGGAGTTTCTAATTTGCATTATTTGGTGTCAGGCATTTAAGAGTCGAAATACATATAATTAAATAAAATAAGACTTGATGAAAATTCCATGTCTTATATTTAATTGGGACATTGTATGGTGGAAGGATTGAATTGTCTGGTAACTATTTACTCAAAGGTTCTTTTATGATTAATGTTGAAATCTATATTATCTGGAAAGTTGTTGATCGCTAGGAGGCTTATCCCTATTGTAGAATAAATATTATTTATTTAAATAAATTAATTGTTTAATTTATTTATTTAAATAAGATTAGAATTGTTCTAATTGATTTATTCACAACCGGTTTAATATGGAGAACCTAAAGGGTCACACCATAAAAGGAATAATAATTATTTAAGAAGTTAGTGGCATAATCGTAATAATATATGTTATGTATATTTAATTTAATCTATGGTGATAGAATAAATTAAATAGCTTAATATTTATTATTTAATATTTTAGAAATATTAAATATAAATTAATAAGAGGAGTCTTAATAATATTATTACAATTATTATTATTATTTTAATTTCTAAAAGAGTTTAGGAATTAATTTAATATAAGTACTCTCATTTATTCCTAATTGGATTAGGAAGGAAAATTAGTTAAAGGAGTTTAATTAATTATCCCTAATAAGATTAGGGAGCCCTTTAATTAAAAGGGTTTAATTAAATAATACCTTATTTTAATAGGTTACTTGATATCTTTATAAGAAGAGTCTTATATCGTATATCAAGACGACGTTATAATTCCAATGGTTGGAGAGTACGCCCTTTTCTATAGAGATAGAAAAACTAGGGTTTAGCCAACCACCCATCTTCTTGAATCCTTCTTCTTCCTCGTGGATCACCTCAGAGGCCAAACACTTGGGTGGCTAACGCCGATCAAAGGAAGGAACCAAACTCGGTGAATTCAAGTTGAACGCGAAAAGAATTGGAGGTGAACTTGTACCTGAGGAAGCTCGGATCTTCAAGTGTATGATTCTTGTTCTTCAATTTTTCGTTTAATTAATAATTGTGCATAAAGGGTGATCCGGGTATATGGTTTGTAAAATTTTTAAACTCTGATTTTCCACGTTTCCGCTTATTTTTGCAATTTGATTGCGTTCATGAATATTAAAAACCTAACAGATATAATATTCTAATTAAGGATAATTGTTTAGTAATGTTATTATTGTTGTTTTATTTGCAGAAAAGGTATAGATGGGAGGACGCGCAGGCTTTAGTGATTTAGACATTATTCTGGCAGAAGTGCACCGTCCGCACCAAGGATAATTTGAACAAAGAAAGACAAAAAGCCCTTCACAATGCCGAGATCGAGCATCCAGGCCAGGGTGAGGATTACATGCACGAACATAGCCCCTGGTGGTGCACCCAGTCCATATGGGCTGAGATGTGTACCTAATGGAGAGCTGAGAGCTGGGTGAAAAGACGAAAGACTACCGCTACCAACAGATCCTCAGGTGTACCCGATGGCGAAAAGGCTAAAGGGACATACAAGTATGCGGCAGATTTCACACGATTCTGATATCATCGCTGTGGTAATGCGTATTTACAAGTTTTAATACATTTATAATCATGAATTGTAGAAAATATATCACATTTTTACTTAGTAATATTGTGCTATTTTTTGTATAGAAGTCTCAGTCTCAAGATTAGCCTATCCATTGGCTGGATGTGTATGTGGCCACCCGTGATGGTCTGCCTGATGCTATCCAGATAGCGGTAATAAGTTTTAACAACTTGATCTTGTTTATCAATGCTTACAGAATTTATTTTTAACTATTGAATTGTTAACATGATGACAGGACACTTATAAGCGTTTATTGAATGGGCGCTATCCTGAAGGCACTCCACGTCCGCCTATTGATCAAGAATTATGGGAGAGGCGTCCCATTGTGAAGAAAGAACTACATTAAAGGTCAAGGACAACGATGACGCCCATCCTTCAAATGGCTCAGTCGCTTCTTCTACCCAATCTTCATACCATCAAGCCATCCAAATTGCTCATACTCCTACCGACCGCAGGAGAGCTATATGTCGAGATCGAGATTTTCTGAAGATATTGGGTGGGCATCTAGGGGCTCTGAGTCCTGAGGAGTTAGCTGAAGCAGTAGCGGTAGCAGCAGCAGGACAGCATGGGGATGGCGACGAGGTATAAAATCAATTTGTTGTATATATTGTCGTAATATATACTAGTGTCAACATAGTTACTATAGCATGTAACTTATTTTATTATTTTGTTAATTACAAGGTGATCAAGGAGGCGATGATGCTTGACGTACCTACTTTAGATCAGTTTTGTAGTTATTTGATAAACTTGTACTTGTATATTTATTCAGGACTATCATATTGGTTTTCTGTATGTTACTTAAACAATATTAGATTTTTTTATATTTATTCAATTCATATTGGTTTCTAAAGGTTTATATAGTTTATATATTAGTTTGGTGTATATGTTGGTGGACGATGGATGTTTATATTGTTGTGCATACTGTTTATCTTGTTGTGTATGTGTGTTGGGATAAAGCAGGTACAAAACAGGTATAAGTTTTTTGAAATTCTGCAAAACAGGAAAAATCTAGTTTTCGCTTTTTGATCGTGACCGCGTGCGTCACGATACCTATTAGCGATAAGCTTACCATTTGATGAGTATCGGCGATCGCACGCGGTCATTACGATAGCGATAGTCAGCCACGTGGACCGTGTCGCCTTTGGCCTGGACCATGTCGATTCGACTTAGCGGCCCGTTTGTCATTTATTTTGCGCTCATATCGATCGAGATAATTCAATTAAGCTAATAGTGGTCACGATGTGCACCCTAGTGACCAGATTTTATCGATCGACTATCGTGGACCGCAGAGGAGTCGTTGATAGTTATCTCATGACCGTAAGGCCGATCGATATAGCGATCATTGATAAACCTTTTTCTTGTAGTGACTGTAATGAAGACTTAATTTGAGTTTGGATATTGTCGTATTATGTACGGTGCAATATTTGTATTCAAACTCACAGCTTTTGTGTTGTAGTATTTTCACGACAGTTTAATAGTTGTAAATATGGAAGTTTGTATATGGATTCTGTACCATGTATTATGGAGACTCGAAATCTATTGTGTGGACCTATTTTGGGGGCGTCACAATTTCTGCTGCAGTTGTTGATCTAAAACTTATTTTCTATTGTATTCTATTAGATTTTTCACTGTTGAAGGCTAATTATAATTTATTATTAATTATCTTAATTATGATATTCTTTACTGGGCTATTTGAGCTCATCGATTTTCTTTTTGTTCCATTGTTCTTCTCAAGAAATGAGAGTGTAGTTAGGACTTGTCGAGGTGTGGAGTGAAGGTCCGAGATAGTTACTATAATAGTCTTTACCATGTTGTAAAATAGTGTGACAATAATCATGTTGAGGACTTGTAATATGTGTTGTCGTATTTTTTATGGCATTGTAATAATTTGAGTGTGAATATTGTCGTATTATCTACGATACTGTTATAAGAGAACGTATGGTTATGGTATGTATTTTGGCGATCCAAATTGAGTTGTATGGACCCTATTTTGGGGCGTCACATTTACTGCTGCTTTTTTAGGGCTTATTGTTCTGCACCTTGTGCATTTAAGAGAAATTATTGATTTCTCGCTTAACCATCTAATCCTAATACTAGCAGTCAAATTAGGAAAAATATAAAACTACAAGTATTGGAAGAAATCTTGAAAAAATAGCACTAATTCAATTTTTTCTATATGATTGAAAAAATGCATACAATTCTGATTTTTTATTCCAGTGCCCTATCTTTATATTTTTAGATAATACAACTCTCATTGAAACTCACATAAAGAAAAGGGGCAGAACTGTATAGATATCAAATTCTTGACACAGTTGTATCATTTCATTTGAACACTAAAATTACCTGCTCATCTAATATTAACAACAACAACCACAACAATTGTACTCACCAGAAGTCTCCAACCTACAAGACCACAACAAATTCAAATAAACTATCAAACAAAAAAAAGCCCTAATTAGTTGTCTTTTAAGTCCAAAATATAACAAATACATCAAATAAAATGAATTGTGTTTAACTCCAAGTTCCCAACCAACAATAAATTCAAATAAACTACAAATTTTACATTATCAAACAAAAAAAACCCTAATTTAGTTACATTTTAAGTCTGATTACTCTGTTATGCGCAAGAGGTAGTGTCGTGGTGGAGATATAGAAAAAATATTGGGCCTAGTGGCGAAGCTGCGAAGATGTAGAATAATTAGTGGCGAAGAATGGAGATGTAAAAGAAGTAGTGGCGGAACCGCAGAGGCGGAGATATAGAAGACAGAAGTAGAATGAAAAGCATAAGTAAAATGAATCTATATTTATTTGTACTTGTATTTAGAATATGAATAATTTTTTTTTTGCTCTCTCCAAATTTAACTATTCCATTAATCTGCTCCTTTAAATTTATTAACTTACATATCTGTCTCTGCCTCTATACCTATACAATAAATAAAAAATTTAGTAGAGACAGATGTCTATACTGTCCTTGAATAGATCAGCCCCTAGTGGGGGTAGGGGTGGGGGTAGGGGTAGGGGTGAGGGGTAGGGGTAGGGGTGGAGGTGGGGTCGTGTGGGGGCCCGGGAGGGTGTTGACCGAGTCGTCAGAGGAGAAAGAAAAAAGAAAATTGTATTTTTAAAATTTGAGAGTTGTAATAATTAGAGACAAGATTGTTATATTATTTATTTAGAAAGGTTAGTTTTGGTAATATAAAATATTTAACTTTCTCATCCCTTCAAATTTTTTCACTTTTTGGAGAAAATTTTGAATCAAAAAAAATTTCAAAAAAAAAAAAAAAAAACACAAACACGAATTTAAATTTTTTTAATTATTTTTCTCTCCCTACTTTTCCCCTAAAATAATAATAAAAATCTTACAAACACTAGTGATTAACACACATTTCAGCTAAGACACTCTTTCCACGTGACAGTAATACAAGTGGAAAAAAATGCATGTAGGCGTGATGCATCAAAATCACTAGTCGGTAGAGTAGTTCTACGCAGACCGAAAAAATGGATATTTTTAATTATTTTTTTTGTTTGTGAGTGTCAAAAAATATATAGTATTTATTTTAATAAATTTTTTTATAAAATATAATATTTTATATGTAATTTAGATATATATATAGAATATAGTTATGCAATTCTGCATAACCCTCGTTTCAGATATATATCTAAAATACTATATTTTATAAAAATTCCTGTTGAAATAAATACTATACATTTTTTAAAACTCACAAACAAAAAAAAAATATTAAAAATATTCAATTTTCTTATCCATTTTTCCAGTCTGCCAAGACTTTTTGCTAGTGGTATCATCTCATGAAGGAGGGCCTGTTTTCTCTACTCGTGATATGAAACTAATAGTTTCTTCTTTTTGTGATCGAGTGACCTCACCTAATTTATAAATTTTGTATCATTTCAATCAAAATTTTGTACATATATATATATATATATGGTCCGGATCTTAAGTTCATCCTTTATTTAGTTAATCTGCTTCACACCCCTTTAATGATTTTAATTCCATGATTTATTCAATTTTATTTATATATATAGGGGCAGAGTCACCCTTGGGCTGGGGTGGACTCTAGCTCGAGTGAAGTTTTTGACAGTTCCTTGCTTTTTATCCATTCCAACTTCTTTCTCTTTGTGTGGACTAAAAATTCCATCAAGTTCTTAAGGAATTGAGGTTATCAATTACTGAAATTAAAGTAGAAGTGAAGCAAAGTGTTGTCCAAATGAAAAATTGAATTCAATCAAAGCAAGAATTGAATCAAGGATTCAAGTAAAAACATCAAGCAAAGAGACAATTTAGTTTATACTTGTTAAATTCGTGAATTTGAGATAAATAACGTATTGAAATTGCTTTGTTGATGTGATGGGAGGTTATATATATGCTAATTGGAGTAATAAGGATGAAATTTTGGCTAAGCTCCATCTAAATGCTTATGAAATCTGGAATTTTAGAGTACGCCTTTAAGGTGTTTGAAACTTTGTCTCTAAGAAGTTGTTATGCTAAAACTTGTGAATTAGCTAATATTTTGAGCAAAGTAACCTTTATAAATATACCTTCAATTTAATTATTCAGTATCGCTAGAGGTTGTATCCGTATGTTAACATTCATATTAGAAAAGGAAGTGGCTGTGACGGATGAACAAATAAAACTTTTGTAAATAGAACCGACCATTGAAAAGGGCAATGGGTCCTACTTGCGTTCATGTCACAAAGGAAAGTGATTAACATGAAGTTTATTTTTAGATAAATTGGTCAATTGATTAATAAAATACTGACACGCATGCGGAGTTCTATGTGTATCATCATTTTATTGGTCAATTAACTAATTTACCAACGAATAAATTTCATGTTAACCGGATCCATCATAAAATTACCATTTATGACTAATTGATTAATAGAGTACTGTAATTTATGAAAATTACCATTTCTAGTTTTAGTTCAAAGATAGTAAGATGGAAGATACATTTATTGTACTAGTTGGGACAGACAGTTGTTTCCCATCCCCCCAAATTCCAATCATATAGATAGTACCGGATTATTGAATATTTTCAAAAAAAAATTTAATTTTTTTTGTTGACTTCTAAAAAATATATAATATTTATTTTAATTATAATTTTTACGTAATATAGTATTTTAGGTGTAATTTAAAAATATATACAAAAATAGAATTATATAGATCGCATAACCCTGCTTTTGTATATATATATATATATATATAATATACAACTGATAATATGTAAAATAATATTATCACTTGTATAATATGTACAACTAATAATATTATCTCATAATATCAAATAATATACAACTAAAATATAAAAAATGATGTTATTATCACATAATACTCACATAATGCATGATGTGGCGCCCATGAATTTGTTG
Organism: Panax quinquefolius; assembly: GCA_020205615.1. Classification (NCBI taxonomy): domain Eukaryota; kingdom Viridiplantae; phylum Streptophyta; class Magnoliopsida; order Apiales; family Araliaceae; genus Panax; species Panax quinquefolius. The sequence goes on along the minus strand of CM035161.1, from coordinate 35,306,973 downwards.
TTGATATGACCCATTTAACTAAACAACAAATTCATGAATGTCACCCATACGGTATGTGAGCAGTATGCGATACTTTTATGTGATGAGTTAAAATATCAGCTGTGTTATCTATATAATAAAACAGAGCGACTCAAATCCCAAGACTTCAACATCTAACGGCCTCAAATCAATTTAGGTTTCAACATCCAACGATCTAAAATTATTTGGGACTTCAACATCCAACGACCAAGAATTTATCTCTCAAAAATTCAAACCCACATCCATCATCTCACTCTGTTACTCTCGGTTCTCCCTCCTCACCCACATAACCCTCTTTTTTTTGGTAATTACTTCCTCCATCTCAAATTTTACAATCGTTATTAATTTTAAAAATTATTTTGAAATATTTTTAAACTCGAAATTGATAAGATTGATTAAAAATTACAAATATATATATATATATATATATATATATTAGTGTGTATCAATTTTATATTAAGTTGAGTTTAAAAAAATAAATAAAGATTTTATATTTTGAAATGGATGGGGGTACATTTTTTGACATGATAAATACCAACACAGAGGAGGACGACTTAATTCTTGGTGTATATGAATCCTATCTAACCAAGGAAGACTCGACTCATCTAAATTATGACAATTCTATGGAAGATTTAGCTACTGTCGTACGACGTGTGTGTAAAGACAGCTGTTGGACCATCAATTGTCATATAATTTAATCATTAGTCATTTGTCATTTTATTTGTTTGACCTCTCTCTCTCTTATTTGTATTGATTCTTTATTTTTAAACTTCGTTGCTGAGCTAATCCTAAATTTATATAACGAACTACAATCAATTTTTGTATCAAGTTACGGCTCTGCAAAATTATATACCCATTTACGTGCAACAAAAAAAAAGTTGTTATAATAAGCAAACAATAATTTTTAATTGTCAAGTTACTATTTAAAAGTTACAATCAATTAAAAAGACTTATAATTAATAAAAATTAAATCTTGAAATGTAGTTAAACTTAATTTAAATTTATGAGAATTTGACTATTAAAATTAGATATTCTTTATTTTTCATTTAAATGTTTTGTAAAGTTTTGTAAAGTATGTATGAAAAGTGCGGGTGTGTTAAAAATTAATTTAGGCTTTTAGTTTAAATTTAGTTCAGTGCTTTATTTTTTTGTGTGCATAAATTTTTTTTTAAAAATTATACAGTGCTTTAAGACACGGATTATCGTAGTATCGGATATTATAGTTGTATCCATTGTATATTATCTGATAATATGTACAATTGATAATTAAATAATAGACATAAAATATTTGTAATATATATATATATATATATATATATATATATATATATATATATATATATGGAGCTTATGAATCAATTCTTATAAATATCTTCATCTGAACACCCACTTTTTGGTCCGTTGATAAATTGAATAGATGGATGAGAGATTGAAACATAAATATGCCAAAGATAACTGACTTGTCTTGCTTTTATTTTAATATGGAACCCCATACATAACAACGTGTTGTCATTTGTTTAAATAAAACAAATTTTTAATATTAAATAATGCCTGTAAATTACGAACTTATCTTATAATTTACCGTGCCTTTTATTTTATTTTAAAGCATTTCTCCATTTAATAGTCATGACTTATTCGACATTCGTAAAAACTTAAAAAATATAAAATACTCCCTACCGCTACAAGCTCTTACTACATTAAAAAAAAAAAAAAAAACCAGAACTTAAGTTTTTTGACATTTTCCAAAATATTATTTTGTTATTTTATATCATATATTTGTTATTTTATAATTCTTTATATAAAAATAGCAAATATTTTATAACCTATTTTATATCCTATTATAAAATAACAAATAAATAATATAAAATATTTTTATAAAAACAAATATTTTTATAATAACAAATAAAGAATATAAAATATTTTATAAAAACAAATATTTTATAAAAACAAATATTTTATAAAAACAAATATTTTATAATAACAAATAAAGAATATAAAATATTTTTATAAAAATAGCAAATAAAGAATTATAAAATATTTGTTATTTTATAATAGGATATAAAATAGGATATAAATTTTTTATAATTCTTTATATAACAAATATATTAATTTATAAAATATTTGTTTTATAAAGAATTATCCTATTTGTTATGGTTGTCCTCCTTGGTTTTTTATAAATTATATATTTGTTATATAAAGAATTATAAAAATATTTTTATATCCTATTATAAAATAACAAATATTTTTATAATTCTTTATTTTGCTATTTTTATAAAAATATTTTATATTCTTTATTTGTTATTATAAAATATTTTATATTCTTTATTTGTTATTATAAAATATTTGTTTTTATAAAATATTTTTTTTTATAAAAATATTTTATATTATTTATTTGTTATTTTATAATAGGATATAAAATAGGTTATAAAATATTTGCTATTTTTATATAGAGAATTATAAAATAACAAATATATGATATAAAATAACAAAACAATATTTGCAAGGAAGTTCGTAAGAGTCATTCCTATTGATATTTTTTTTTTTTTTTTTTTATTTATTTTTTAACAAATAGTAAGAACATGGCGGTAAGATTTTATATTTTTTAAGTTTTACGAATGCTAATGAAATCATACTATTAATTCGAGAAATGCTTAAAAATAAAAATAAAAAAGCACAAATACAGAAAGTGTCGCACTTATTTGGACATTATTTAATATTAAAAATTCATTTATTTAAACAAACCGACAACACGTTGACTATGTGGGGTCCTCATATTAAAAAAATAAAGTTCTGTGATGTTGTGCCGATTTTGAGATATTTACGTTTTAATCTCAAATTATCATCTATTCAATTTATCAACTGCTCAAAAAAGTTGTTAAGATGCTCAAAGACTATAAGAACCTATTGCTGGAAGAATTTCCTATATATATCATTATTATCTAGATGAAAAAAGAAACTGTTAGATCTCCGCACAGCACCCTGATTGCACAAACGATGAGAACTCATTTGGCACTTCTATCTTTACTAATTTACCATTTTGACCTTCCTTTCTCTCCACCAAAAAGAACCCTTGTGCTGCACCCTGATACTCCGATCCGGTAACCAGGGTCCGATCACCTAGGTTAACCCCACAAGAGCCAACTCGGATTGCCAAGTCAGACTCAGCCCAGCAAATCAACTCCCCAAATCTGCCCAGACCAACACAAGACCTCGGGCACTGACTCACCTTCCACGCGTCCTCAACTTGCCTCCACTCACCTCTCGGTATCGAACGACTCAGCATTGCTCTTAAACCTCCCTTGCTCATCTGTATCGTACCCGCTAACAACCCAGAACTCGGTCCCAATCATCATGCCTTGGCACTCGTCTCGCTCCTCAGTCATCCGAGTTAACTCAGCCCACTCGTCTCTCCTCACATCGTAAACCCACGCCGAGTTCAGCGCGTTCTTGCTACTGTCGTGCCCGCCGGCGACGAAAACTTTCCCCTCCGATTCGCCGACGGCGAAAAACGACCGGCACGAAGGCATGTCCTTGCACTGAATCCACCTCCGAGTTGTAAACTCGTACACGAACACATCCTTCACCGGCTCCCAACTCGCCGGGTCCCAACCACCCATCACCACCAGCTTCCCCTCCGAGCTCGCCACCTGACAAAACAACGGCAACCCATTTGGGTATTTCGGAACTGGATTGAGCCGATCCCAGGTTCTACAAACTGGGTCGAAAACGGACACGCCGTAACTCAGTGAACTCTTCTTTTTGTTGTGCCATTGTTTCCAGAAGGTTTTGGAGTGAAGATAAGTTTGTTAGTGGATGAATCTTTTGGCCGCTCACTTTAGGTATTGTTAACGCCAGGATCTTTTTCTACGTCCCAATCACCAAGACGCTGCGTCAATATCCCCGCATAGCTTCAACAATGTCAACACTAAAAATTGACGGCTACCGACCGTCGAGGATAAATTCCCGCGATGAGTCAAGACAAAGCGATCACAAAGGTCAATGATGGAGGAAAATATTATCTAGTGTCTCGAAAGAGATAGAATAAGAATTCTAATGAAAAAATCTCGTATTCTTTACCCTCTTATGCGATCTTATTTCACGATGTTCCACTATCCTTCTTATCGTACACCCACTACCTTCTCGACACCTTTTTCCTTACTTCCTATTACTTCAAATTAAAAGAAATACCTACTTTCATCCCTCTCATTCTCGTTTGTTATCTGGCGGTCATTTTAGTCCCATCCTCATTAATGCCACGCAAAGAAAGTGGCAGATATAATTGTCAAACGTCATTTAAGATAATGATTCTTGGTCAAAATTGGGATTAAGTGATAATTTGTATAATGAGCCAATATAACGACTAAGCCCAAATAATAAGAATGACCCAAGTGACCGAGATCCAACCACGACTTAACATAACACGATCCAAGGAGGGCCGAATAATTTCTATCCAATAAAGAAAAGGATTATGTCTCAATGATTATTCTCTGGTACCTTACATTAAACAGGTGTGTTTAATGAAAGACTATAAACAAATATAGGCCCGTGGATGTAATTATCTATAAAAATCATAAGAGAACCAGGTGATACTTGCCAAAGCCCAAATTGTTATCAGTGCATGTGTGAAACCCAATGATGCAAGCCCACGAAAAGTGAAGATATTTAGGTCTAAAACTGATTTAAACTCTTCCAATTCATCATCATTGCAGTGAATTAAATGTGCCGCCCTTAATTACCGTACAAATGTCAGTATAAAAGATAAACTTTACCAATTCTGACGGTTTTACCTGCTAATTCAAAATTTGAACCTCAGAGCTTTCTTCTTTTCTGCAAATTTCTTCAAAGACGGGGAACAATTTCCTAATGCCAACATTCGTTCCTCTGTCACTAAATCGGAAATATGCATGCTCAGGAGTCGTTATCGATTCCCGACATGTATGCAATAAGAAATCCTCTCCCGAAGAGCGATGTACCAATGACTGCAGACGGTTGGGTCGCCACGCCACGCAGCATTTCTTCCGGAGAAGGGGGTTCACTCTCTCTTCATGTCTTCATCATTACCCTTTTAGGGTTTATAGAGTGGGCTTCACCAACCAAGGTGCTCCAACTCCTACATCCATATCCCGGCATTCATCGCCTTCGCCACTTAACTTGGGATTACTCCTCTGCTGACATCTTCTTCACCCTCTTCTCTCGCCGGTAGGTCCCGAGAATCGGGGTTTCAAAGTATCGAGTAAGCAATCTCCTCGACCTAACACTAGGTTCGAGAGGAGACCTTTGATGAACACTCCTTCCAAAGAATAAAGGTTGGCACGAGAAGTGGTTTTTCATCACGGGGCCTCGAGATTTCTTCCTTCCAGAGACCGACCACCTCGACTAAGTCTCTGCACGACTTGGTGATATATCCAAGAACGCGGTGAGGAGATGGCGGACTTCTTGAGGAAAATTCCTCCAAAGGAATGGAGTTTTACACTTCGACCAAACAAGCTTGGTTATATAATCACAAATGTAAGTTTTGATTAATTCTAATATAATTTTTTGAAATGATAGGTGATACATATTCGATGTGTGGTTTTTTCGCAAGATCTCCGATTAAACCGACTCTCTGGAGGTGAGAGACTGGAAGATTTTTTTGGCGGGGAAAATGTTGATGCAAGTGAAGAGCACCCACCAAAGGATCTTCCCAGTTAACCCTCCCACCGCCGATCCTCCAACTTCTTCCCTTCAAACCGATTTAACCTCGTAACGCATTTAACCTAATATTCTCAAGAAAACCTTCGACCGCCAAGAAAAAAAAGATCCGCCAAACGAACCAAAACCACCCAACCGTAAGCAAACCCCGACAAAGGACCCTCAAAACAATCCCAAAGCAACCCCCAAACAACTTCAACTAATCCCAATCCCCAACCTCTCCTAACTATCCCCATTAGGAGAAGCCTTCTCGATATTCCTTTGCACGATCGGCTAAGGTCCTTCGTAAAAAAAATAAGAACTAAAATAACTCCTTTCGATCGCCAAGAGCTTCGAGTCCCTACTTCTTCTTGTCATTCCTCCAATCACATCCACGTAAACCCCTCGATAATGAACCAACCGAACCAATCGCACTCCTTCCCGAAAAAGAAAATAAACCATCGACATTCACCCCGATTCATCTCCTGCTCCTCCCCAACTCCTCGAACGCACACCGCCTCGATCTCCTTCTCCCGAGACCATACACGAGACCCTCACCTCTTCGCGAAGAACCTCCACCTTCCCACCAAGAGAACAAACCACCGAGATTGATCGGAAGCCATGGCCTCTCCAACAATGTGGCCCCGACTAATGCTCATTTTCCATTCCAACTGCTCAACACCTTTGTTCGTGAAACCGACGATCATCTGTTCGGAATAGTTCGAATGGAGATCTACTTAGTGAAGGCATGAGCTATCAAGGTAAAGGTAAATGAGTATCTTTTTTATTTCAATTTATCTCGCATGTTTATATATCCGAAAACTAATCAAATGATATTGGAAATACACAAAGCCAATGCAAAGTTGTTCGGACGTCTTCGCCCAAGATCTCTCAAGTCAAGCGAAGAAGAGATCTTGAGGAAGGAGAATGCATGTCAAGTCTCCGCCATGGCGAAGGAGAAAACTCAACGTGAATGCCTTCTTCATACAAACGAAGGTCTTCAAAGAGAGTTAGCCCAAGCCAAAGGAGATGTGAAGGCCTCTAAGGAAGAATTGAAGTCAACCAAAGCTCAGCACGAAGAGATCGTGAAAATGAATGTTGACTTGGTTCAGAGGAGCGAGATAAGGATGGAAAAGATCGAGGAGCTAAAGGCTGATGAAAAGATCTTGACCAAGACCATCCATAAGTTGGAGGCAGCAGAAAATCGTCACATGAGTAGGCGGCTCAAACTTGAGGAGGAAATCCGAGAGCTCAAGGCTCTTCGACCTTGGGCCTCCATTAACCGACGACCTTCTTCAGAAACAAATATGCTAAGAGTACCGGAACTCGGATGAGATTAATGGAGAAATAATGAAGATATATTCCGAGAGTTATGAGCTTTGTCGAAGTCGTGGCAAGGAGAAGCTGTCTGCAGCCAATCTGGATCCATCCTTACTCGATTCTTCGCATTTAAGATGGAGTCTCAAGTCGATGTTTGTTGCTTATGTTTTTTCCGCCTTTAATTTACAATATCTCGTAAAAATTATCAATAGTGTAATTAAGTTAAATATTTAATGAAAATGGTTTCATTCCTTATGACTTCGGCTTATTATCCGCCAATACTCCAACATTTCATTAAGTGAAAAATGCACCAACCCCTTCACGGGTCAACTCGAATCATTAGTAACAACTAAACATGCCATATAACAGATGAAGTGTAAGAATGAAGCTTCAACTCAACACTTAGAAAAATTTTAGGTAATAAAGTAAAGGAATACTTATTAGTTATCAAAGTGTGAGACATATTCGCTTCATTTAGAATTTGTTTACCCCAAAGGCCTAATAAAACTAAAAGATGACATTTGCCTACCCCCGGGCGGGCTCGACAAAGTCTCGAAAGATGACACTTGCCTACCACGAAGGGCCCGACAAGGTCTAAGTGTCGACAATTGCCTACCACGTAGGGCCCGATAACGTCTTAAAGATGACACTTGCCTACCACGAAGGGCCCGACAAGGTCTACAAGTGTTAAAGACAATTGCCTACCACGTAGGGCTCCCGACAACGTCTTAAAGATGACACTTGCCTACCACGAAGGGCCCGACAAGGTCTAAGTGACCACCGCCAAGAGGTCGCCATCGAATGGCCAAATGAGTCCAATTCAACCTCCTAACACCAATGACGTTTGCCTACCACGTAAGGGCCCGACAAACTCATAAGGACCACCTATTAAAGGTCGCCATCGAATGGCCAAATGAGTCCACCCGAACCTCCTAACACCAAATGACGTTTTTACCATGAAGGGCCCGACAAACTCATAAGGACCACTCTGCCGAAAAGGTCGCCATCGAATGGCCAAATGAAGTCCACCCAACCTCCTAACTTCGATGGTCCGATCAAGAATGAAGACAAAATTTGTTCGAGAAAAAGGGAACTTTTATCGATGATGACATAAATATTTACTGACTTTCCCATGTACATACATCATTTTTATCGAAAGTACTTTCTAAGCCCGCCAAATGTGCAAGTATTCTTAATTGTCGACCCATCTAATGCTTTTAATCGATAAGTTCCCGCCTTTGACTTCAGCTTATTACATACGGTCCTTCCCATTTTGGCATCGCCTTCCTATATTCTCGAGGTGTAGATGCTTCGCTTCTCTCGAGACAAAATCTCCCACTTCAACCTTCGACATTTTAATCCCTTATTATAGTGCTTAGCCACTCTTCACGATAAGTCGCCAACCCGGTTAAGGCCATTTCTCTTCTTCTTCAAGTAAATCAAGGTTGGCCTTAAGCCCTTCCTCATTGTAAATTTCTCTCGAATCAATCGACCAAGACCGGGAGATCCAATTTCAACTCGAACTAAGGCATCGCATTCATAAGCCAATCTAAAGGGTGAATCTCCGTTGTAGTCCTTAGAGTAGTTCGATAAGCCCACAACACACTAAGTAGCTCCTCCGCCATCCGCCTCGCTTCATTTAATCTACGCTGATTCCATTCAAAGAACGCTCGTTGGTCACTTCAACTTGTCCATTTGACCGTGGATGAGCTACCGAGGTCTTTCTATGTTGAATCCCCAGCTCTTTCAAGAATGCCTCAAATTTCGATCCCACAAAATCGCGCCCGTTGTCCGATATCAACACCTTAGGAATCCCGGCGAAACACCACCGACTTTTTTTATAAACTTTAGGCATTCCTGTTCAAGTATCGATCAAGTGGTTTTGCCTCCACCCACTTAGTCATATAATCAATAAAGAATTATGATTTAAGTCGACCGACCTTTAGCTTTCTAGAATGGACCCAAAGATATCAACCCCCCGCATAAATGAAGGGTATAGGAGATAAGATCGAGTATAGCTCTTCCGTGGTCGATGGGGATCTGACCGTTGATCCGACATTTCTCGCACTTCGACATACTCAATTTGCTTTTTAAAGATGGTAGGCCAATAGTATCCCTGACGAAGTACTTTATAGGCTAATGATTTAGCCGCCATATGGTCACCACAAATACCTTCATGTACTTCCCGAAGAGCATAGTCAGCTTCAGATGGAGTCAAACATTTCAATAGTGGAGATGAGAAAGCTCTTCGGAATAGATCTCCGTCAATTAGAACAAAATTAGCACTTTTATACTTAACTTTTTTCAAGAAGCATCCGATCCGAAGGTAAGACGCCATCTGCCAGATACTCTATATATGGAGTCAACCAGCAGTTGGTTCGGTCAATGCACATTACCGATTCATAATGGACACTAGGATGTTACAAAGTTTCTAAATAAACCGACCCATCAAAGACGTTAACATCCGTAGTGGCTAATTTGGAGAATGCATCGACAATTGAATTGTTATTACGCCGATCCTCAAAACTCATAGGATTGGAAATCATCAAGTTGCTTCCTTCAATTTCATTAGATATTTGATCATTTTTGGGCCTCGAGCTTCATATTCCCGTAAATTTGCTTAACGATTAGTGAGAATCACTAAAGATAATTATTCTTTGCACTTCAAGACTCTTTTGCCAACCGTAATCCTCGCAAGTACCGCTTCATACTCAAATTTCGTTGTTTGTTGCTTTGAACTAAAATCGATGGCTCGTTGTACCTTGAATCCTCCCGACTCGCTGAATAACACCGCTTCCATCGACGTCTGTGGTAGAAGACCCATCTGCATACAACGCCCACGAACTTTGCTTCATTGAAGAATCAGAATCGCTTCCGCTTCAACCTTCACCTTCGCTATAACTTCATCTCCTTTCGAAAATGAGCATTCAACAACAAAATCACCAAAGCTTGCCTTTGATGGCGCTTCGGGGATGATATTCAATGAAAATTGTGACAACTCCATCGTCCACGCAATTTAATCTCCCGATACCTCGTGTTTGCCCATAATCTTCTTTAAAGGTCGATCAGATATACTATTACCAATCTACCCTCGAAGTATTGCCTAAGCTTTCGACTAGCGCTTATTAAAGCGAAAGCAAACTTTTCAATATTCGGTACCTTGTTTCAAAGATCCCGAAGGACACGGCTTACATAATAAACCGTGTGCCATTATTTCAACTTCACGCACCAAAACCGCTTCCTACCGCCAATGAACTAGTCGCTAAGTACAAATATAAAGGTTCAAGAGAGACGGGCTTCACCAACAAAGGTGCCAAGATAAATAGGACTTGATACTCTGAAAAGCGCCTTCACACCAAGTCCATCAAACGCCTTTGCATTCTTCTACTTCTTTCAATGTATCAAAGAACGGTAGACATCTTTCCGCCGACTTGGACATGAACCTCCTTAAAGTCGCAATCCTTCCAAATGACGTTGAATATCTTTAAATGACCGAGGAGTCTTCATGTTCAGATCGCTTGAATCTTCTCGATCGGCTTCGATTCCTCTCTCGATCGACAAGATATCCTTAAATTTGCCTCCTGTAATCAAGGTGCATTTAGTGGGATTCAATCTCAAATCAGGTTGACGAATTGTCTCAAAACATTCTTCCAAATCATCCAGATGTTTATGTACCAACATACTTTTGACAATCATATCGCCTACATACACTTCCATATTCCTACCCAAATGATATCCGAAAAACACGGTTCATCATTCTCTCGATATGTGGCTTCGTGATTGATGAGGTCAAGGTCATTTTCTTATAAGCATATAATCGAACGATGCGTAATGAACGCCGCCTTCTAGATATCCTCTTTACACATGGAAATTTGATGATATCCAGAGAATGCGCCCATGAAACTTAATAAAGCATACCCCAAGTGGCATCGATTAGTTGGTCAATGTGGGGTAGAGGGTAGAAATCCTTCTGACAAGCCTTATTTAAATCAAGATAGTCGATGCGCACTCGCCATTTACCATTTTGCTTCGTATCAAAGACCACATTCGCCATCCATCGCGGTAGTCAATCTCAAGATGAAGTCTGCACGCCAATAATTTTGCAATCTCTTCATCAATTATTCACCGACGCTCAAAAGCGAAAAAATCCTCCTCTTCCGCTTCGGACCGGCTTCTTCGACGGGTTCACTTCCACCGATGCTCAAGAATATCCCCTCGCTTACCCCTCGCATATATCCTCGAGAGGCTCCCAAAGTGCAAAAATATCAACATAGCTTTGCAAGAGTTCTATAAGGTTCGTCCTCGAGAGGTTCCGCAAGCAGATGCGAACCTATTTTCACCATTTTTTGTTTGCTTTTGCGGATGAACTCTATCTCCTCCGCTTTTCACCGGCATGACCAATGGTTCGTAACTACTTTCGTGAAAGGTTCGATCTCTATTGCCATAAAGATGCTTCGCTTTTGATATTCCCACCCCAAGTGATCACAAAGATTTCTATAACATCTTCCGCTAGATCCAAATCCCCTTCACCTCGCCAATTCCCATGAGCCGTAGGAAATTTAATTTTGAAATGAGGAATAGAGGTCACAACAAAAGCAATTAAAGCGAGTGCCTTCCCAAAATAAAGATTATAAGCGTAATCTACATTTACAACATAAAATTTGCAAATAATTTCTACCGTGTTGAAGGGCCGCTCAAGATAACCGGCGCTCAATAGTTCCAACCACCTTAACCGGTCATTACTAAAACCATATAAAGGAGCTTCCTCGTCCCAACTCCATCTTTCGTCCATCTAGTGCATTCTTCTCGATAAGCGTGGGCATACGTAATATCTACAGAAGACCCATTATCCACCATCATCCGTTTATCTCTACCGAACCCACTTGCAGGCAAACAACACCAATGATCCTCGTATGGTTCGATAATTTCCGAAGGGTAATCTTCATCAAGAAAAGAGATTACCGAACTCGATAAGGTCTGCTACCTTCTGGAGGGTACCACCATCGCTACGACCAATCCAAATAGCTTCGCCGCTTTTTTCCAAACAAGTTTGCTGTATACCCCAAAGATGACATCTATCACATGTCTTGCAGTCGTTCGGGAGCGGGTAACACTTGTTGAACCGGGTTGAGCTACGGAACAGCCCTCCGTCTCCGCCGTTGATTGGTTCTCGCAAATTACATATCAATCAAAGCTCCGCCAGTACCTTCCTTTCAATAAAGTCTTTCAAACTAGCACAATCGTTTGATTACGACCAAGCTTGATGATAATCACAATACTTACGAGAATTTCCTTTTTCAGCTTAATGTTATCTCGAGGTGGTTCAAAATAGGTTGGTTCTTAATTTGATCCAAGATAACAACCCGCCTCAGATTAAGTGTTGTGGTACGTTCTATTCACTGTTGGCTTTGGAGCGATTTAACGCCCTCCACCCCTCTCCAATTATTAAACTTTTTCGATCCGCCTCATAATTGGCTCTTTATTACCCTCATTCTTTTCTCCGATCTTTATCGCCTGTTCCGACCTGTCTCTCTTAGTTTGGCCTCAAGCGTGACGCTTAAGGCTATCCATTGCTTCTTCTACCACGATATAACCTTCACTTTTGTCAAAGGCTTCAAAGAAGACTCTTCTGGTGATGAAACATCAACTTCTTCACTAACTTTTCTCGATTTGAACAGATCTAACCCATTCTCAAAACAATCCAACGGCATTAGAGATCATTCAAGTCTCACACCGCCCATCGCTTCACGAAATCTCTTCACATATTGTCCCAAAGACTCATTCAAAACCGTCGAACTGAGCTAATGAACCAGCCTGGTTTTTTCCTCTTTGTTGCTCCCAAAGTGAGCATGAAATTTATCGCATACGTGCCCGCCAAGATGAAATCAATTTGAAGGCAAAGTCCCCATCCACCGCCGCATCCTTTCTAAGTGTTGTGACGAAAGTATGACACTTAGCAAAGATCGCTAAAGTCATAATAATCCATTAATCGGTTTAACGCTGATCAGGGTCATAAGGATCCCCGATCCATCATAACTCTCCATACGGGCGCCTTCTTGGTGGGGTCACTTTTTCTAAGAATCTCCGCGAAAAAGGAGATTCTTTTTTCTTTCCCGTGTCCTTCGTCTTTTTGTGACTTCTATGTCGCTCAAAGCTCTTTTAATTCTTTAACCAAATAATCTACTCCTTCCGTTGAGACGATGCTTCCTTTTCCGATGATTCCTTTCTTCCATGAGTGAAGGTACTTTTCTTTACAATGTAACCTTTCAACTCTGAAGGACTTCTTCTACGACGAGTATCTACAGTATGTGTACCCTCGGTGAGACTCTCTGGAGTACAATCTCTAGATATGCTTCGCCTTTGTGCTCTCAAGCACCGAGGCGAGAATGTGCAACAACAAGGGCTCTCTTTGTGGTTTCGTAATTACGATCCTCGGACCGACCTTTCGCTCCTCCGATCCTCGCTTCCTTAGAATCGATAGGGGTGATGTACCCTCCTCGATCTTTGAGGAGTAAGGCTTCGGATCTTCTTCTTTCTCGATTTCGGCCTCGAGACTCTCGTCCCCGAATGAACAGGTTCTTTTCCGCTTTGTCCTCGCTTCTTCTGACCGATTATAATCGAGTTCTTTATCTCTCTCAACTCATCATTCGGGCCATCTGCTCATCTATATCCTGCCGTTGCTTCACAAGTACTTCCATAGCTTTATCCGCTTTCATCGCCCATCTTGGCTAGTCGCGAAAACCTTTTCATCTTGGTCTTCTTGTGATCGAGTTCTAGCGGCGCCTCTTCTACTCGCTTTCCGAATCGTGGCGATGTTTTATCAAGAGGGTAGATTAACCCACGCTTAACCTTACCCATCTTCTTCAATTGAAAATCTTCAGGATCGCTTGACGCCGTGCTCGCATTACCCATCTTCTTCATTTAAAACTTATCGTTTGACCCCAAACACTTATCCATTCCCAAACGATCCTTACTGCATTACTTTCGGTGTCGATTCACCGGCACCCTCTACCGCCTTCTTCAAGTGTAGTGTGTCTACTCTTCACCATGAATATTGACGTAGAACAAACACAGCCAGTGATTGAAAATATTCGTGACACTAGAACTCAAATTCTCCTTCTAGCGCCAATGTTAACGCCAGGATCTTTCTCCACGTCCCAATCACCAAGACGCGTCCAATATCCTGCAGCAGCTTCAACAAGTCAACACCAAAAGCTTGACGGCCTGACCGTCGAGGGATAGCTCCGGCGTGAGAGTCAGTACAGGCGATCACAAGGTCAACAATGGAGAGAAAATATTATCTAGTGTCTGAAAGAGAGATAGAATAAGAATTCTAATGAAAAAATGTATGTGTTACTTACCCTCTTATGTGATCTTAGCCCCACGATGTTCCACTATCCGGTTTACGTACACCCACCACCTTCCTCGACACCTTTTTCCCTTACTTCCCATTACTTCAAATTAAAAAGTAAATATCTACTTTCATCCCTCTCATCGCTTTTTTATCACGGCCATTTGAGTCCCATCCTCATTAATGCCATGCAAAGAAAGTGGCGTATATAATTGTCAAACGTCATTTGGCATAATGATTACTGGTCAAAATTGGGATTAAGTGATAATTTGTATAATGGGCCAATATAATGACTAAGCCCAAATAATAAGAATGACCCAAGTGACCAGATCCAACCATGACTTAACATAACATGATCCAAGGGAGGAGCCCAATAATTTCGGTCCAATAAAGAAAAGGATTATGTCCCAACAGGTATTTATAGGAATCAAAGCTGGAGATTGGGTCGGCTACGTACACAACTAGTGCTACCCGCGTGTATTAATAAAACGAAAATGACATGTTGATTATCTTATTTATCAAAAGGAAAATAAAGTTAGCACAATAATGGATAAGTTTCTTCTTTTTTACTTCCTCCATGTTGGAAGATAAAACAAACCAAAAATAATGAATATTAATGATTCTTTGTATTTTGTGTTCATTGGTAGAAGAAAGATATAATAGTCAAGTTCATAGTATTAGTATGGTTCATGTTAGTACATTGAATATGTTGGTTCATGTATTAAAATTTTAATATGAGTTTAGAAGTCTGTATGCACAAGTATAAATAGAGAGTTCTATGTGTCATTTAATTATATAAGCAAAAAACAAGAGAGCATAGAGAAAAAATGTGACGTCCCCAAAATATGTATACATCACTTATTTTGAGTCGTCAAATACATGGTACATAATTTAAATACAACTTAATTATACAACTGTCGTGTAAAATACGACAAAACATAAGCTGAGAGTTTTAATACGAATATTGTCATCTAGACAATATCCAAACTCAATAGAGTTCTCATTACATTTATTATTACACTATTTAACAGAATAGTGAGGACTACTAATGCAACCATCTGGACCGTCACTCTGTTCCCCGACTAGTCCCAACTATATTCTCATTTTTTGAAGAGAACAATGAAAGCAAAGGGTGAGCTCAACTAGTCTAGTAAGAAATATTATGACTAAGATAATGCAGAATAAATTATTGTTAGCCTTCAACAGTGTTAAACTGATAAAATATAATAAACATCAAGTTTAACTGCAGCGGAACAAGTAATCCATTAGAAGAGTCAAGTAGAGCATAATATCTACTATCTTCTATGATTTAAAAAGTTTATCATCAATTTTATCGCTGAGACTCAACTTAATAAATAATCCACATCATTGAATTATCCATGCACTACGGGCCAAGGATATTCATTAGTATCACGATCACGAATTATCCATGCACTACGTTCCAAGGATATTCGTTGTGACGCCCCCAAAATAGGTATACATCACCCATTTTGAGTCGCCAAATACATGGTACAAAATTCAAATACAACTTAATTATACAACAGTCGTGTAAAATATGACAAAATATATGCTGTGAGTTTTAATACAAATATTGTCATCTAGACAATATCCATACTCAATTGAGTCCTCATTACATTTATTATCACGTTATATAACAAAATAGTGAGGACTACTAATGCTATTATCTGGACCGTCACTCCGTTCCCCGACTAGTCCCTGCTACGTTCTCATTTCCTGAAGAGAACAATGAAAGTAAAAGGGTGAGCTCAACTAACCCAGTAAGAAATATTATGACTAAGATAATACAGAATAAATTATCGTTAGCCTTCAATAGTGTTAAACTGATACAATATAATAAACATCAAGTTTAACTGCAGCGGAACAAGCAATCCATTAAAAGAGTCAAGTAAAGAATAAAATCTGCTATCTTTTATGATTTAAAAGGTTTTTCATCACTTTTATCGCTGTGACTCAGCTTAATAAATAATCCACATCATCCCTGCACTACGACCAATGATATTCATTAGTATCACAACCACAAATTATCCATGCACTACGGGCCAAGGATATTTGTGTATTCATCAATGGTCATGATCATGCCAACAACTGTCCATCAATGTACTACGGGCCAATGGGGACTTTTACCACATCATTTGTAACATTTCTGGCCAAATGATTACAATCAATAATCCTAAATCATAATCATACCAAGTCCATCTATGCACTAAAGGCCACGTATGACTTTCAAAGAAAATATAAACATGAGGATGATGACAATGATATAAGAATTCAATAAAACAAGTTCAAGAATTAATTTATCCAGGAACCAATAACGTCCAAATTGTCAACATGATACTTATTTGTAGAGTAAAATTCAAGAATGCTCAGAATAATATTTCCATGAAAAGATATTGGATGAAGCGCAAATATCAAGGATATTCCACTAATTTCATGGAGTATAGAAGTCAAAACTTTAACCAACTGAGTATAGTAAAGAATGGAATAACAAAAAAATCACCGTACATGCGATAGACCAGCACAAACAAAAGTTATTCTAACGTAATAATAAATAATGGAACAGTCACGCAGAAATGCACAGTACATGATATTTCAACAGAATAATAAATAACGGAACCAGGTCAGGTGAAATTCGCACCGACAGGATGTTCCAACTGAATAATAAATAACGGAACCAGGTCATGCGTAAACGCGTGCATGTGATGTTCCAATGAATAATAAAGAATGGAATAATAGAAGAATTTCATCATGTATGCGGTACTTCGCATAGACAGGTTATTCCAACATAATAATAAAGAATGGAATAATAGAAGTTCTCTTCATGAATACGAAAGAAAGAAATAATACCCCTTACCATAAAAAAAGAGTATTCCGACTGGTAGGGCGATGATATTCTTGAAGAAAACTTGCACTACGCTCAAAACTCTAAAGAAATACGCTCAAGATTATAGAAGAGAATTCTCTGAAATTTCTGGTGTGATTTCAATTCTAACTAAGCATCCTATTTATAGGAGAATGGAAATGATACTATTTGAATTTTTTTTTCTCACGGACGCACAGAAGAAATGTCACGGGCGCTCAACCGACTGATTTCGTTGAAAATTTAATTTTTACTATGCAATAAAATATTCTAATAAAACGAAAACTTTAATTAAAATATAATATATTCTAATTATAATCTAATAAAATAAAACTTATAATATATATATATATATATATGTACATGTGCTAAATATATATATATATACACACACATTTAGGTTATATATATATACTAGGGTTAACCCGTGCCTCCGGCACTACGAATACTCATATGATTATTTAATACCTAAAGATGAATCTAAATAAAAAATGTAAGTTACAATGTTTAAAGAATATATATTTGATAAAAATTAGAAAATTTCGTAAATATTTGTTTTAAATAAGAAAATTTCTAATCAAGATAGACATCCCACCCAAAAAGTATAGAAGTCAAGAATTTTGCCACAAATTGTATCCACATGCTCATTATTTACAAATCGAGACTGACAAGAAAAAATGAATTTGTTAAAGAAACAACTAAAACCAACATCCACATTCACTCAACAATAAAATTGACCTAGGCCAGTTAACTACATTTATTAAATTCGAAACAATCCCAATGCCAATGACCTTCATATTTTCTTTAAGCACATTTAAAAGCACTCCTCCACACCTATATGCTATTGATTCCCTTCATTTAATTTGCAATTTTAGATGGAACATGGATTAATTAGTAAAACTAATTTAGGCACAATCAATCATACAAAAGTGTCCACCGAATACCGATCAACGATACATTAATGGTAAAAACATTGTAGTAAGGAAATAGCATAATGATACCCACTTGCTTAAAGGTTCATGTGCACCAAATTGGTTTGGAGCTCCTTTGCTGATTAAAGAAAAAATAAAATAAAATAAGAACTTCAAAATAATTGACCCAACCGCCAAAAAAGGTAAATTTGGTCAAACATATAGCCAAAAAAAATCATCCAAGTAGTCCAAAATTTGGAATAAAACCCACTATCCACTTTACACGCCTAGAATATATATATCAGTAGCAACAAATTCAAAACAAAACTCTACAAGTAATTATGTACTTTACCTTTTACAACACCACGGTTAAGCAATACTGAAACTCATATTAAAAAATGTATTAGAAAACTACTCAGGTTAACAAAATGAAATACTGAACTGACCAAACTCTCGAACTTTGAGGAATACCACTACGATATGACGATTTGTTCTTAAAGACAAATTACTTGGAGAATATATGTAAATGAAAAAATGAAATTGTTGGATTTTAGCCTTAATCCATAACTTGTTGGATTTTGGCTTTTCTCGATAATAATATCTATTTTTGCCTATGCCAAAAACAAAAAATGAAAAGAAATTAAGAGGCTTGTTTTCGATGTATGGTATAAAGCAAAAGAAAAACACCGATAAGCGATTGAAAAAACATGAACAATGATGCATTTGAAAACCATCATTCATTTGCTTTTGATTCCCTTTATATAAGTTTAGGAGATGAGTTTGTCTTTATTACACGAGCTGGCATGTTTTTTTAGTTTAATTTTTGAAAGTAAAGCTTAACAATGGGAAGATGTCTCGAGGATGTTTGAGAACTGATTGCTTTGCAAAAGAATGAATGGGCGTAGACAGACTTGACTCTGTTTTTTTCTTTGCATTCATTTTTTGTTTCAGGTTTATTGGTTGAACCGAGTATACCACTGATTTTGTAATCTTCTTGTGCTTTAGTTTTTTAATACCGGGAGGGACAATAAAAGCCAGGAGATGGGTTTTTTTTGGGGTGGGGGATATGGGGAGGGAGGGGGTTTGGGGGGAGGCTACAACTGTACAAAATTGAAATATAATGCATAGACAGGTAAAATATAATAATTATTAGATAATTTATATTAACCCTCTTGATGGGACTGATAAATGGGATTTGTAGACCCCTTAGAAAGAAGCTATCAGAGTCGTATTTTGTAGCAAACCTGGACTTAGCATAGACTTCTCCTGACCTCCCCGTTAGATGCAAATTTCAAAGAGATGGTCGCCCAGATATCATATTTAAAGTCATCTTCATTCCCTTCTTATCCAAATGTTTCAACAATTGTTGGGTCACTAAGTTTTGATCCTAGAGCCCGTAAATGCGGGCAATAGGAGACGTTGAAGCCGGAAGGGGAGAAGCGGAAATCGAATTAAAGGCGCACTTGCTGTTGAAGGGAAGGTTGCAGAAGAACAAAACAGGTGTAGCCTTTTGTCTTGGTGTAGGAGGCTTCTTTTGAGTAAGGAAAGACATACTACTGCTACCAAACTTCACAGAACTAATGGGCTCCAACATGTTTGCTATCGAGCCAAGACATACTAAGTTGAAATCATGTAACGAAAAAATATATGACCAATTCAATCAATAACAGAAACCCAAGAAAAAAGTTAGTTTATATATAATAATAATAATAATAATAATAATAATAATAATAATAATAATAATAATAATAATAAAAGAAAATAATGAGATTTACCTATGGCAATAAGGTGGAAAATTGATAAGTCCTTACTTAAAATGAGATTTAACCAAACATTACCATAATTCAGAAACTTACAACTGGAACACAAAACTCAACAAAGATTTGATATAAAACAACTTAAAAACGAGGGAAAAACTCTAAGAAAGAAAAAATGATGGCATGTACACAATCACAACTGAATACGAACATATATGAGTGAGTGAGTGTGTGGAGCAGAAAAGAAAAGCCCTAGAGTTGAGCACTTGAGCTGATGATTCGAAGAGAACTTAGCAGTCAAATCTATTAATTTCTCTCCTGCTGTGATGTAATAATAACATCAAATTTGAGAGTGGTTCTATTAGATCATTTATGTATATTTGTTGAACTTGGCCACTTTGCTATCATTGTGTCATACCTAGACGAACCTCAATAAATACACCAAAACTTTATGAAACAACACGTGTACAGCAGGACTCTTCCTTTACTTTTTTTTCTATCAATTACGTGGTAAGTTTTGAAATTTATAGTAATACATAATAGCAATAGGACTCTTTTTTAGAATTGGTATCCAAGAACACAGAATTTCAGAAGGTATGGGGGCGCATTTGCGTTTCAAGTGAAATCAAAACTCAACCTCATTCAAAATGGTAGCGATGAATTTCAGACAATTGAAGCCTTGGTTTAATAAAAAAAAAGGTTAAAATGTTACCATTCATTTTAGGCCAAAAACAATTAAGTACATATAGCTCAAAATATTTGACAAATTAATTCACAAAAAACTAAAATATTGTTTTGGCACCACCAGACACTATAATTAGAAATAATTTTAATACTTTTTCTAAAATTGAAATAAGTTAGTTAAAAAAGGTACAACGTACTAATTTGTACTCTACTAACTCTAAGGGTTAGCATATGTACCTGTTCACCTGACGTTTAGACTGCTCTGTATAGCAACCTTACTGTATATCCATGGAGATTAGAGGCGTTGCTAATTACAACAATAAGAGCATGCCAAACTTCATCTTTCACATAATTTCCAGCCTACTAAGCATAACATGAAGATCAGTACTTTTTAGGAAGAAAATGCTTGATAATAAACATATGATATAATTTATAAAAGCTCAAATGATGAAATAGAAAACAACAGGTGCAACACTTACCCATTATATTGAGTCAAAACAATAGCATAAGAAAATTGTGCGAAAGAAAGAAAACTTTGAGGTGCAGTAGCAAATCTAATAAATTGTAGCATAAAGGTGTGTGCAACTTAGATAATTAACAATATAAAAAGTTTAAATTCTGCAGGTTCAATTCTATGGCTACAGAACATAAAGGACACTTTGTGACGCCCCCAAAATAGGTATACACAACACCCATTCTGAGTCGCCAAATACATGGTACAAAAAGCAAACTACAACTTCAATAATACAAATGTCGTGTGAAATACGACAATATATACTGTGAGTTTAAATATAATATTGTCTTCTAGACAATATCCACATGCAAATAAATCCCCATCATAATTATTGATTCATTATTTTACAAAAATGGTGAGGACTACTAAACAACTCTCTCTAGAACCTTCATTCCATACCCCGACTAAGACTCGCTACATTCTCGCCTCCCGAGAAGAAAAATGGAACAACAAGGAAAAGGGTGAGCTCAACTAGCCCAAAGAAAGAATATTATGACTAAGATAATATACAACAAATTATCGTTAGTCTTCAACAGGAAAAATCGATAGAATACAATAGACAACAAGTTTCGGATCAATATTCGCAATGAAATAATAATTCATAGAAGAGTTACGTAGAAGAATGAAATCTACTATAATCTATGAATTTAACAGGTCCATCATCAATATTTTATCCTCGTAACATCAATCAATATACATCCGAATCAAATATTCATCTTTGCACTACAGCCAAAGATATTCATCACCGTCATGTTCATTTAAACACTGCTTCATCTTTGCACTACTGTGCCAAAGATATTAATCAATCGGTCATGTTCATCTCAACACTGCTCATCTTTGCACTACTGTGCCAAAGATATTCTTCAGAAATCATTCATCTTTGCACTACAGCCAAAGATATTCAATAATATCATCATTTAAGACCGAGGATGATGAAAATATTTTAAAGAAACGAATCCAAAGAAACAAAATGACAAAGATTAAGGATTAAGGATTCGTACTTGGTTTTATCCACATCCAAAAATACCTCAAAAATAATCATAGTGGTGTAAAATTCAAGAATGATCAAAACATGGATACAATCGAGTTAGTATCCGTAATAGATATTTTGGACAAAAGAAGAAATTTTATTTTTCTATGAATAGTGTCAGATATCGTGAATAGTCCGAGTATCGTGAATAGTAACTCTCAGACACCAAAAGATAGAAATTCCACAAAAAAACATCTTCACGCTTCATGAATAGTACTCGTGAATAGTAACTCGTGAATAAGAATCTCATGAATAGTAACTCGTGAATAGTAACTCGTGAATAAGAACTCATGAATAAATAACTCCACATGAAAAAAGTTCCAAATTTAATAAAAACTTCAGATCAATATTTCAAAGATAATGATATTGAAGAAATAATATCATTTGAGAAGAAAATAACATCCCTTACCTCGAAAGATCAAGACTTCTAGTTAAACACCTGATATAAAGCTATGACTTGAACTTGCACATCAGATATAGCAATACTCAAAGTATACTCAAAATACTCACAAGAATACGCTCGATAATATAGAGAGAAAAACTTCAGCTTTGTGTGTGTTTTCAATTCTAACCTAAGACCCTATTTATAGGAAATTGCTTAGAACACCAAAGCGTAAAATTTAATATAATATTAATATTTATTTTCCAAAACCTCATACGCACACTTGCCAACTGAATTCAGCTCCTACACATGTTAAATGAGGCCACCTAACATTCCAAAACGTTTTTCTATTTTAAATATTTTAAACTTCCAAAATTAATTATTTTGAGTTGAACTTTAATAATTCATAATAAATAGCCCTTTCATCAGAAAATTCGAATCTCATGGGTTTTTATAGGAAATTCAATTCTCTACAACTTTGCGTAAGAAAGTTTTTCCAAATTCCAAATAGAAATTGACCGAAATCCACAAACAGTGATTTTACAAGCTATAATCAAATTTCTATTAATAATTGTGTCCACCAACACACAAAACATGTGTTAAACATTTAATGCCACAAAAATACTCTTCCTCCTCATATACTCATATATCCCACATTCATTATAAAAATATCACCGTTAATATATTATTAAAATAATATATTTAAATGAATTATTTTATCGTAAAAGATAAAATATTAATTTTCAACAATTGTCATTTTAAAAATTTTCTCCATCTATATCCACATAAAATCAATATTTTCCTCATCATATAAATCAATAATTAATTATTCACAAATAATATTACGTAATCACAATATTGACAACCAGTGCGCCTTCTGAGAAAGAGGGGTTTTCCAATAAGAATTTCTTCTTCTTCATGCCAGCAATTAGGTGACCAAACCTCTCCTTGTATGTAACTTTCTAGACATTGCCAATAATGTTATCTAATAATATTATTCAGATAATATGAATTATTGCTTCGATAATGAAAAATACTGTGTAATGACAATTATCAAACAACAAAGAATATAAAATATCAACGCAAAGAATTATTGAATCAATAAAATAAAATATTTGAGCAAAGAATTATCGTAACCATTATTGAGTAGTGCCTTCTTATGTAAGAATCAATAATTGGTGCAATACCGTGTCTTCTTGTTCAACAACGCAGACAGTGTGTTTTAACCAATTTATTCCAACAAGATAATTGGTAAATAACTACGCCATTATTTAAAAACAACTTATATTTGTCGCTTTTCTTCATCCAATCACTTTCCAGTATGGGGCCCACACATGGTCATGCTACTTGTTGTACGAATATTCCCCGACAGTACGAATATTCCACGACCAAACGAATATTCCCCGACGATAATGAATATTTTATAACCACTTACTTAATTTTGAAATATTTGCATAATTAACCCTTAACTATCCACATTAATCAAATCAACCCTTACTATTTCAAAATAATAAATAAAGGAAATTCCTTTTTATTTAAAAATTTCTGGTCTTACAACCTCCCTCCTTATGAAATTTCGTCCTCGAAATTGACGACGTACTGGTGTTTCAAAAGGTGAGGATACCTCGCTTTCATTTCCGCTTTCCAATTCCCTGTGTCATTTCCTCTATAGCATGATTCCTCCACAAAACTTTAACTTGTGGTATAACCTTTCACGTAGGACATGCTCCTTCCTATCCAAAATCTTGACAGTACCTCCTCATACGTTAAGTCTTCTACTATCTCTCGTTGGGTCTAACTCTATAACGTGGTTCGGGTCTTTTACATATTTACGAAGTACGTGATATGTGAAACACATTATGAACACGAGACATACTCGAGAGTAACGCAAGTCTATAGGCTACATTTCCTACTCGGTCAAGAATTTGAAATGGACCAATAAATCGTGGATTGAGCTTTCCTCTCTTCCCAAATCTTGTAACTCCTTCCACGGAGCAACTCGCAACAATACACGATCCCCTACATTAAATTCCACGTCCTTTCGATGAAGATCCGCATAACTCTTTTTTGTCGATCTTGTGCCGCTTTGTATCCGCTTGTCGAATCATTTGGATCTTTTCTTTGAGTATACGCATTTTAACTTCGGGTCCCAACAATGTTGCTTCACCCACCTCATCCCAACATATTGGAGAACGACATTTTCGTCCATATAATGCTTCGAATGGAACCATGCCTATATTTGTTTAATAACCATTGTTGTATGAGAATTCCACCAATGGCAAGTACTTATCCAAACTTCCTTTGAAATCTAGGACACAGAGTTTTAATATATCTTCAAGAGTTTGAATAGTCCTTTCTGATTGCCCATCCGTTTGAGGATGGTATGCCAAACTGAATCGTAAATTCGTGCCCATAACTTTTTACAAACTAACCCAAAATCATGAAGTGAATCTTGGGTCACGATCTAAAACTATGGATACTGGCATGCCATGCAATCTCACAATCGCATTTACGTACATACGAGAAAGACGTTCAAGGGAATAAGTCTCTCGTGACGGTAGAAAAATGAGCGAACTTGGTTAATCTATCAACAATAACCCAAATAGCATTGATGCCTTGAGAAACCGCAGAAGACCCGTAACGAAATCCATAGTAATGTGTTCCCACTTCCATTCCTAATCTCAAGTGGTTGCAACGGACCCTTAGGTACAAGATGCTCCGCCTTTACACGTTGACAAGTTAAACATCTCGAGATAAACAACGCGATCTCTCTCCTCATATTGCTCCACCAAAATGTATGTTGAAGATCATAATACATTTTGGTACTCCCAGGATGGATTGCAAATGGCGTGTTGTGTGCCTCCATCATAATCTTGTACTTCAAATCGTAGTCGTTAGGAACACAAAGTCTAGAGTGGACTCAAAGTATTCCTTCTTCATCAATTCTCGCCCTAATAGCTCCTTCTTGTACTTTCTTCTTCATACGCATCATTTCCGGCCTCAAGGCTTGAGCAACCTTAACTTTTTCTATTAAAGTTGGCTCTATCGTATACTTGACATCATCGCACTTTTCGTTCCGATATAATCTTCTACTCATCGCGTCACCACCACGTTCGCTTTTCGGGATGGCATGATCGTAACATGTCTTCAAATGAGTCTCCTCTTGAGTTCTTCAAGCTCTTCCCACATTCCTTGCTCCATTCAATTTTGTATCTCTACGAGTCACCATTGCGTTAATGGAATAGCGATTCGAGAATATCCTTCAACGAATCTCCGATAATAACCAACTAAGCCTAGAAAGCTACGTCTTTCGATAATCGACTTAGGTTGCTCTCAATCGTGACTCATATCCCAATCTTGGATAAAGACGTCACAAAGACACCTATCGCTTTACTATCGCATTTAATATGACGCCCCTACAGAGAGTCTCGCTTAGTGAATTCCACAAAGGAAGTCACAAAATAAAGGCTCAGTACCAAATTTATAGTTGAATTTTTAACTCTCAAGTTCAATAGAGCCATTCGATATGAGATTTTAGAAATGAGTTTTGTACCGGGTTCAAAGTCGATATAAAATTTAATATCGAGCTTTGGGAGTAAGCCAAGAAAATCTTCCTAAATACGTCGGAAAAATCAATAACAATAGGAATATTATTCAAATCGACGTGTCTTTATTCAAATCCATAACATGGACTAAGAAAACTTGACATCCGTAATAAACGAATGACTTCATGGCTTGATATGAAAATGTTTGACTACAATGGTTTGATTGCTTGAATTGAATAACAAAGTTGCTTAGGAATATGAAAACTAACAACCTTACAAAAGCAATCAATTTGGCATGATGAGTAGTTAACCTTAAAATCACATCAAAAGCAAATATCTCTATAGAAATAAGGTTAACGGTAATGTGATAGTGCCAACTTGAATCAAGCAAGATTTTTAAACAACGGATGTAATGAAAGTTTCTCCTAATGGAGTCTCCACGATAGGTCAAAGTTTAATTTCTCCGTAGTCAAGTTCAAACGTTGAGCGCAAGTAAGAGAGATAAAAGAATGGGTAGAACCAATATCTAGTAAGGTATATACTTCAAGAATTTATAATTAACTAACCCGTCTTAACTTCGTCGGGTTCCTCGCATTTTTGACCACCACAACAAACGCTTCTTCCCGGAATCGTTGACTTTGACTTTTCTGGGATGATCTTTTGAGTCACCGTCCCCACATTGAACTAGGTTTCGCATCGTATAATCTCGAGCGATATGTCCTTCCTTTCCACAATTATAGCATACCTTGAATCATTGTGGGCGGTTTGACCGATATGTCCCTCTTTTTCGCATTTGTAGCATATGACCGGTGGTCGTTCTCCTCCCTTAAAACTAGTTGCTACTGGCGCTGACGTCTTCACATGGTCGTTGTTGAATCTCCTCTTTTTAAAATCTCCTCCCGACTCGCTTCTTCTATTTTCATGGCCACGATTACCACCAGAGTGGTTACCGCCTTTGTCTGTATTCTTCTTTCTCCGCTGGTTATCGTTATTCTGATGACTGCTATCTTCGAGATAATCCTGGTTATGGTCCCTCGGTTGAACGTACTCGTTATCTCGCTCTAACAACCGAGCCCCGCTGACAACATCCGAATAGAGAGAAAATTTATGAGAAATGAGATATCGACGTATGTCGGGTTTCAAACCTCTCGTAAACATCCGCCATAATACGCTCCTCATTCTCCACCAAATGAGGTGCAAACTCGGATAACTCCGCGAACTTCGCCTCGTCATCGGGACACCGCCATGTTATTCTCGCTTCTAGTCTAATAAACTCCACTTCCTTCATATATGACGAATACTTTCGTGGAAGTACTTGTCATTGAACTGCTTCAAACGCTCTCCCATGACATCTTGAGTGCACGGTGGATGGGTACGCTTCACGATTCCCACCAAGAATCGCCTCGCCACGGAACATAAAGGTGGCGAATGGAACTTTCGTTCTCCGCATCCCAAGACATCGAATATCTTGGTAATTTGTTTGACCCACGCTCTCGCCTTTAATCGGATCCGGCTTTCCCGAGTGCTCGTGGTCCCAACTTTTGAATCGCTTGGTCGTGACCACCCGTGAATTGCTATCATTTCCTCCTCATTTTGAACACGAAGTCTCCTCGTCTTCGATTTTGCATGAACTGCAAAAGTTTCTAAACATCCCTCGCTTATCATCTCTTCGGTGGTGTTGTTCACAGGAGGAACATTGCCACCGTCAGTTGCCGCTTTTCCTCGTTGGTAAAGACAGGCATCTCCACGGTCTCATTTACTCCAATCATTAATATTCTCAATTCGACATTCTCAAATCATCATCATAAAACAAGGGTTAATTAAATAAATCAATATATCACATAATACCCCTATAATACGACCAACCAACAAATAAGCTTAGTAGGACACACTAAAGAAAAGGATTTACTCTGCCTCTCCCCTCCTAGTTCTATTCCCGATCTCCGCCAGAGATCATATCCCTAAACTCGATATACAACCAGACGCCCCCAAAATAGGTATACACAACACCCATTCGAAGTCGCCAAATACATGGTACAAAAAAAGCAAACTACAACTTCATAATACAAATGTCGTGTGAAATACGACATAATATATATCATTAGAGTTTAAATATAATATTGTCTTCTGTACAATATCCACATGCAAATAAATCCCCATCATAATTATTGATTCATTATTTTACAAAATGGTGAAGACTACTAAACAACTCTCTCTAGAACCTTCATTCCATACCCCCAAACTAAGACTGCTACATTCTCGCCTCCCGAGAAGAAAAATGGAACAACAAGGAAAAGGGTGAGCTCAACTAGCCCAAGAAAGAATATTATGACTAAGATAATATACAACAAATTATCGTTAGTCTTCAACAGGAAAAAATACGATAGAATACAATGTATAACAAGTTTCAGATCAATATTCGCAAATGAAATAATAATTCATAGAAGAGTTACGTAGAGAATGAAATCTACTATAATCTATGAATTTAATAAATCCATCATCAATATTTTATCCTCAGAACATCAATCAATATACATCCGAATCAAATATTCATCTTTGCACTACAAGCCAAAGATATTCATCACCGGTCATGTTCATTTAAACACTGCTTCATCTTTGCACTACAGCCAAAGATATTAATCAATCGGTCATGTTCATCTCAACACACTGCTCATCTTTGCACTACAGCCAAAGATATTCTTCAAATCATTCATCTTTTGCACTACAAAGCCAAAGATATTCAATAATATCATCATTTAAGACCGAGGATGATGAAAAATATTTTTAAAGAAACGAATCCAAAGGAAACAAAATGACAAGGATTAAGGATTAAGGATTCGTACTTGGTTTTATCCACATCCAAAAATACCTCAAAATAATCATAGTGGTGTAAAATTCAAGAATGATCAAAACATGGATACAATCGAGTTAGTATCCGTAATAGATATTTTGACAAAAAAGAAGAAATTTTATTTTTAGGTGAATAGTGTCAGATATCGTGAATAAAGGCCGTATACGTGAATAATAACTCAGACACCAAAAGATAGAAATTCCACAAAAAAAACATCTTCACGCTTCATGAATAGTACTTTTGTGAATAAGAATCTCGTGAATAAGAACTCATTGAATAAGAACTCGTGAATAAGAACTCATGAATAAGAACTCATGAATAGTAACCCCGATATGAAAAAGTTCCAAATTTGATAAAAACTTCAGATCAACATTTCAAAGATAATGATATTGAAGAAATAATATCATTTGAGAAGAAAATAACATCCCTTACCTCGAAAAGATCAAGACTTCTAGTTGAAACACCTGGATATAAAGGCTATGACTTGAACTTGCACCAGTATAGCAATACTCAAAGTATACTCAAAATACTCACAAGAATACGCCGATAATAGAGAGAGAAAACTTCAGCTTCTCGTGTGTTTTCAATTCTAACCCAAGACCCTATTTATAGAAATTGCTTAGAACACCAAAGCGTAAAATTTAATATAATATTAATATTTATTTTCCAAAACCTCATACGCACACTTGCCAACTGAATTCAGCTCCTACACATGTTAAATGAGGCCACCAAACATTCCAAAAACATTTTTCCTATTTTAAATATTTTAAACTTCCAAAATTAATTATTTCGAGCTTCGAACTTCAATAATTCATAATAAATAGCCCTTTCATCAGAAAATTCGAATCTTGCGGGTTTTTATAGGAAATTCAATTCTCTACAACTTTGCGTAAGAAAGTTTTCCAAATTCCAAATAGAAATTGACCAAATCCACAAACAATGTGATTTTACAAGCTATAATCAAATTTCTATTAATAATTGTGTCCACCAACACACAAAACATGTGTTAAACATTTAATGCCACAAAAATACTCTTCCTCCTCATATACTCATATATCCCACATTCATTGTAAAATATCACCGCTAATATATTATTAAAATAATATATTTAAATGAATTATTTTATCGTAAAAAGATAAAATATTAATTTTCAACAATTGTCATTTTAAAAATTTTCTCCATCTATATCCACATAAAATCAATATTTTCCTCATCATATAAATCAATAATTAATTATTCACAAATAATATTACAGAATCACAATATTGACAACCAGCAGCGCTTCTGTGAAAGAGGGGCTTTCCAATAAGAATTTCTTCTTCATGCCAAGCAATTATTAGGTGACCAAACCTCTCCTTAAATGTAACTTTCTAGACATTGCCAATAATGTTATCTAATAATATTATTCAGATAATATGAATTATTGCTTCGATAATGAAAAATACCGTAAATGACAATTATTGAAACAACAAAGAATATAAAATAACAACACAAAGAATTATTGAATCAATAAAATAAAATATCGAATAAGAATTATCAGAACCATTATCGAGTAGTGCCTTCTTACGTAAGAATCAATAATTGGTGCAATACCGTGCTATCTTCTCGCTCAACAACGCCAGATTAGTGTGTTTTAACCACCGGGTATTCCAACAAGATAATCTAAGAATAACTACGCTACGCCGTTATTTAAAAAAACAACTTATATTTGTCGTTTTCTTCATCCAATCACTTTCCGTAATGGGGCCCACACATGGCTGCGCCGTTGTACGAATATTCCCCGACAGTACGAATATTCCACGACCAAACAAATATTCCCCAACGATAATGAATATTTTATAACCACTTGCTTAATTTTGAAATATTTGCATAATTAACCCTTAACTATCCACATTAATCAAATCAACCCTTACTATTTCAAAATAATAAATAAAGGAAATTCCTTTTTATTTAAAAATTTCGGGGTCTTACACACTTGATCAACAGAAAATAATAAAATAATGTAAAATTAGAACTGATAACTGTGTATTCTGCAATATATATTAAACTATACTAATCGGGCCAACACTGCAGCAAGGCATAAACTTGAGATATTAAAAATCATCAAGCATCATATATTTTCAAAGGTGCCATCTAGTAAACGTTTAGAAAATGAAACTGTCGTGCATTGATTTATGAATAGCTATTGGTGACATAATATGACATAATAATACAAAATCTGAGCATACATATAAGAGATATCTAATGTGAAACTTCTATAATATGTTCTATTCAGACATCCCTAATCAAGCCTGTAAAGTAAAGTAAAATTTCCATTCAAAGAACCACAATAACAATAAACACAAAACACAAATAGAAAATGCTAAAGAAATCTCCAGTTTGCACCATTGTGCAAAGTCTAGAGAAAAAAAAATCATTAGCCTCATTGACTACTAATTAAAATTTTCAAGAAACAGAAAATAAAAATAGAAGACTTAAGAAAATAAACATCTGTCTCTAGGAAAACCAAAAACCAATTAAATAAAACTCAGAATGTCACAAAAAACACTATGAACGTTCATTTTCTTCAAGTACGTTGTGAATCCATATGATTAGCAAAATTAAGAGACCTATATACAGTAATTGCAAACTCATAATAGAGTCGTGTATACACATTATTGCACATTGTTGTACAAAAATCTACAAAACCCGCAAAAGGTAAAAGCCAAAATATAATGGGTTTGCTTCAAAAATCTACAAAACCCAGTCGAGCTAAAAGTGAAAATAATGAGTTTTGCTTTTAACATGTATAAAACCCACAAAAGCTAACAAAAGCTTAACAACATAAAGGGGCATGTTTCAAAAATCTACAAAACCAACAAAAGATAAAAGACAAAACATAATGGGTTTGCTTTAAAAATCTATAAAAAAGCTAAAACATAATAGGGTTTGCTTAAAAAATCTACGAAACCAATATTTGTCGTTATAGCCGTTATTTAAAAACAACTTATATTTGTCGTTTTCTTCATCCAATCACTTTCTCACATGGGGCCACACATGGTCAAGCGCTTGCTTGTACGAATATTCCCAAACGATCTAATATTCCACGACCAAACGAATATTCCCGACGATAATGAATATTTTATAACCACTTGCTTAATTTTGAAATATTTGCATAATTAACCCTTAACTATCCACATTAATCAAATCAACCCTTACTATTTCAAAATAATAAATAAAGGAAATTCCTTTTATTTAAAAATTTCGGTCTTACACACTTGATCAACAGAAAATAATAAAATAATGTAAAATTAGAAATCGATAATCGTGTATACTCAATATATATTAAACTATACTAATCGGTTTCAACACTGCAAAGGTATAAACTTGACATATTAAAAATCATCAAGCATCATATATTTTCAAAGGTGCCATCTAGTAAACGTTTAGAAAATGAAAGCGTAAATGCGTTGATTTATGAATAGCTATTGGTGACATAATATGACATAATAATACAAAATCGAGCATACATATAAGAGATATCTAATGTGAAACTTCTATAATATGTTCTATTCGGACATCCCTAATCAAGCTCAGAAAGTAAAGTAAAATTTCCATTCAAAGAACCACAATAACAATAAACACAAAACACAAATAGAAAATGCTAAAGAAATCTCCGGTTTTTGCATTATCAGGCAAAGTCTGAGAAAAAAAATCATTAGCCTCATTGACTACTAATTAAAATTTTCAAGAAACAGAAATAAAAATAGAAGACTTAAGAAAATAAACATCCATCTCTAGGAAAACCAAAAACCAATTAAATAAAACTCAGAATGTCACAAAAAACACTATGAACGTTCATTTTCTTCAAGTACGTTGTGAATCCATATGATTAGCAAAATTAAGAGACCTATATACAGTAATTGCAAACTCATAAATAGAGTCGTATATACATTATTGCACATTGTTGTACAAAAATCTACAAAACCCTTAAAAAGGTAAAAGCCAAAATATAATGGGTTTGCTTCAAAAATCTACAAAACCCAGTCGAGCTAAAAGTGAAAATAATGAGTTTTGCTTTTAACATGTATAAAACCCACAAAAGCTAACAAAAGCTTAACAACATAAAGGGGCATGTTTCAAAAATCTACAAAACCAACAAAAGATAAAAGACAAAACATAATGGGTTTGCTTTAAAAATCTATAAAAAAGCTAAAACATAATAGGGTTTGCTTAAAAAATCTACGAAACCAATATTTGTCGTTATAGCCGTTATTTAAAAACAACTTATATTTGTCGTTTTCTTCATCCAATCACTTTCCGTTATGGGGCCCACACATGGTCATTTAACAAGTTATACGAATATTCCCAAGCGATCTTTAATATTCCACGACCAAACGAATATTCCCCGACGATAATGAATATTTTATAACCACTTGCTTAATTTTGAAATATTTGCATAATTAACCCTTAACTATCCACATTAATCAAATCAACTCTTACTATTTCAAAATAATAAATAAAGGAAATTCCTTTTTATTTAAAAATTTCGGGGTCTTACACACTTGATCAACAGAAAATAATAAAATAATGTAAAATTAGAACTGATAACTGTGTATTCTGCAATATATATTAAACTATACTAATCAGTTTCAACACCTGCAGTGCATAAACTTGAGATATTAAAAATCATCAAGCATCATATATTTTCAAAGGTGCCATCTAGTAAACGTTTAGAAAATGAAACTGTCGTGCATTGATTTATGAATAGCTATTGGTGACATAATATGACATAATAATACAAAATCTGAGCATACATATAAGAGATATCTAATGTGAAACTTCTATAATATGTTCTATTCAGACATCCCTAATCAAGCCTGTAAAGTAAAGTAAAATTTCCATTCAAAGAACCACAATAACAATAAACACAAAACACAAATAGAAAATGCTAAAGAAATCTCCAGTTTGCACCATTGTGCAAAGTCTAGAGAAAAAAAAATCATTAGCCTCATTGACTACTAATTAAAATTTTCAAGAAACAGGAAATAAAAATAGAAGACTTAAGAAAATAAACATCTGTCTCTAGGAAAACCAAAAACCAATTAAATAAAACTCAGAATGTCACAAAAAACACTATGAACGTTCATTTTCTTCAAGTACGTTGTGAATCCATATGATTAGCAAAAATTAAGAGACCTATATACATGAATTGCAAACTCATAATAAAGTCGTAGTATACACATTATTGCACATTGTTGTACAAAAATCTACAAAACCCTTAAAGGTAAAAGCCAAAATATAATGGGTTTGCTTCAAAAATCTACAAAACCCAGTCGAGCTAAAAGTGAAAATAATGAGTTTTGCTTTTAACATGTATAAAACCCACAAAAGCTAACAAAAGCTTAACAACATAAAGGGGCATGTTTCAAAAATCTACAAAACCAACAAAAGATAAAAGACAAAACATAATGGGTTTGCTTTAAAAATCTATAAAAAAGCTAAAACATAATAGGGTTTGTTTAAAAAATCTACGAAACCAATAAAAATCTAACAAAACCTTCAGCAACACA
Organism: Panax quinquefolius; assembly: GCA_020205615.1. Lineage (NCBI taxonomy): Eukaryota > Viridiplantae > Streptophyta > Magnoliopsida > Apiales > Araliaceae > Panax > Panax quinquefolius. The sequence goes on along the minus strand of CM035161.1, from coordinate 35,272,510 downwards.
AAGGGTTTTTTTTTAAAAAATCAATAAACCGAAAAAAACTAAAAACGTAAAAGAAGAAGAGGCTTACCCTGGTAGAGGAATATCAGAACTAACAGCAGCAGCCATGAATTCCACAAACAGGGAAAGAGAGAGAAAGCAAACACAAAGAAGAGAGAAGAAAAGTCGTGACCATACTACAAATCCAAAAGGGAATCCAAAGAAATCAACAGAAATGGAAAGAGATCTTTCTCATTAAAAGTCCCCATTATTTCACCAAAAAACAAAAATAGTAATTTAATTTTCTATAAATTGGGGAAAACTAAGTTGAAATCATGTAACGAAAAAATATATGACCAATTCAATCAATAACAGAAACCCAAGAAAAAAGTTAGTTTATATATTATAATAATAATAATAATAATAATAATAATAATAATAATAATAATAATAATAATAAAAAATAAAATATTGAGATTTACCTATGGCAATAAGGTGGGAAATTGATAAGTCCTTACTTAAAATAATACAGTAATCCACCTACCCTCAGGGCCTTCCTCTTGAACCTATTAATTAATGAAAACGGCTTGAGTCTTGACTTGACAACATCTCCAAGAGGGACATTTGAAGCCTTTTTAAAATTTAGGAGCAAGGGATGCTCTGTGAGCAGAGGAAATTAATTTTTTAGCTGAATATGGTAAAAAAATTATTAGATAAGTAAAACAATATTATTCAGAATGACGCAAAAGGGGGTGCCATTCCAATCAGTGAAACAGCATGTGAATCCAAAAAAAAAAAAAACCTGCAAAGCAAATAAACCCGAAATTCCTATACATTCGAATTTACCCCTCTAATCTCAAGGAGTCCTCAAACTAAACTCTCCCAAAAAGTCAGTAAAGGAAACAACATAATTTGGATAAGTGAGACTCCAGAGGGCATCTGCCTCGATAACAATTGCTACCAAATAATTTATGCATATTTTTGCTTTATCAACAAAGTTTTTCTTCTCTTTTCCCTTTCATTTTACTTATACGGATAAGTTCTTGGGAACCATGTATTATTTAATTTATAACTTCTTTTTCCCTCTTTCTTAATCCCACTAAAAATGTTCAATCTTTTCAATTCTTCAACAATCTTTTGACTAAAGCAAAACATAATGGGGTTTGCTTAAAAAATCTACGAAACCAACAAAAATCTATCAAAACCTTCAGCAACACAAAGGGTTATTTTAAAAAATCAATAAACCGAAAAAAGTTAAAAACGTAAAGAAGAAGAGGCTTACCCTGGTAGAGGAATATCGAAACTAACGGTAGAGAATGCATGAATTCCACAAACAGGGGAAGAGAGAAAGCAAACACAAAGAAGAGAGAAGAAAAGTTGTGACCATACTACAAATCTAAAAGGAATCCAAAGAAATCAATGTAGTAAAAAAAAAATCTTTCTCATTAAAAGTCCCCATTATTTCACCAAAAAACAAAAATAGTAATTTGATTTTCTATAAATTGGGGAAAACTAAGTTGAAATCATGTAACGAAAAAATATATGACCAATTCAATCAATAACAGAAACCCAAGAAAAAAGTTAGTTCATATATTACAATAATAATAATAATAATAAAAGAAAATAATGAGATTTACCTATGGCAATAAGGTGGGAAATTGATAAGTCCTTACTTAAAATGATACAGTAATCCACCTACCCTCAGGGCCTTCCTCTTGAACCTATTCAATAATGAAAACGGCTTGAGTCTTGACTTGACAACATCTCCAAGAGGGACATTTGAAGCCTTTTTAAAATTTAGGAGCAAGGATGCTCACGTGAAAGCGAGAGGAAATTAATTTTTAGTGAATATGGTAAAAAAATTGTTAGATAAGTAAAAAAATATTATTCAGAACGACGCAAAAGGGGGTGCCATTCCAATCAGTGGAACAATATGTGAATCCAAAAAAAAACAACCTGCAAAGCAAATAAACCCGAAATTCCTATACATTCGAATTTACCCCTCTAATCTCAAGGAGTCCTCAAACTAAACTCTCCCAAAAAGTCAGTAAAGGAAACAACATAATTTGGATAAGTGAGACTCCAGAGGGTATCTGCCTCGATAACAATTGCTACCAAATAATTTATGCATATTTTTGCTTTATCAACAAAGTTTTTCTTCTCTTTTCCCTTTCATTTTACTTATACGGATAAGTTCTTGGGAACCATGTATTATTTAATTTATAACTTCTTTTTCCCTCTTTCTTAATCCCACTAAAAATGTTCAATCTTTTCAATTCTTCAACAATCTTTTGACTAAAGCAAAACATAATGGGGTTTGCTTAAAAATCTAAAACCAACAAAATCTATCAAAACCTTGACAATGAACACAAAGGGTTATTTTAAAAATCAATAAACCAAAAAAGTTAAAAACGTAAAAGAAGAAGAGGCTTACCACGGTAGAGGAATATCGAACTACTAACGGCGAAGACCATGAATTCCACAAACAGGAAAGAGAGAGAAGCAAACACAAAGAAGAGAGAAGAAAAGTTGTGACCATACTACAAATCTAAAGGGAATCCAAAGAAATCAATGTAAGTAAAAAGAAATCTTTCTCATTAAAAGTCCCCATTATTTCACCAAAAAACAAAAATAGTAATTTGATTTTCTATAAATTGGGGAAAACTAAGTTGAAATCATGTAACGAAAAAATATATGACCAATTCAATCAATAATAGAAACCCAAGAAAAAAGTTAGTTCATATATTACAATAATAATAATAATAATAAAAGAAAATAATGAGATTTACCTATAAGCGATAAGGTGGGAAATTGATAAGTCCTTACTTAAAATGATACAGTAATCCACCTACCCTCAGGGCCTTCCTCTTGAACCTATTCAATAATGAAAACGGCTTGAGTCTTGACTTGACAACATCTCCAAGAGGGACATTTGAAGCCTTTTTAAAATTTAGGAGCGAGGGATGCTCATGAAGCGGAGAAATTAATTTTTTAGCTGAATATGGTAAAAAAATTGTTAGATAAGTAAAAAAATATTATTCAGAACGACGCAAAAGGGGGTGCCATTCCAATCAGTGGAACAACATATGAATCCAAAAAAAAAAACAACCTGCAAAGCAAATAAACCCGAAATTCCTATACATTCGAATTTACCCCTCTAATCTCAAGGAGTCCTCAAACTAAACTCTCCCAAAAAGTCAGTAAAGGAAACAACATAATTTGGATAAGTGAGACTCCAGAGGGCATCTGCCTCGATAACAATTGCTACCAAATAATTTATGCATATTTTTGCTTTATCAACAAAGTTTTTCTTCTCTTTTCCCTTTCATTTTACTTATACGGATAAGTTCTTGGGAACCATGTATTATTTAATTTATAACTTCTTTTTCCCTCTTTCTTAATCCCACTAAAAATGTTCAATCTTTTCAATTCTTCAACAATCTTTTGACTAAAGCAAAACATAATGGGGTTTGCTTAAAAAATCTACGAAACCAACAAAAATCTATCAAAACCTTCAGCAACACAAAGGGTTATTTTAAAAAATCAATAAACCAAAAAAAGTTAAAAACGTAAAGAAGAAGAGGCTTACCCTGGTAGAGGAATATCAGAACTAACAGCAGCAACCATGAATTCCACAAACAGGGAAAGAGAGAGAAAGCAAACACAAAGAAGAGAGAAGAAAAGTTGTGACCATACTACAAATCTAAAAGGGAATCCAAAGAAATCAACAGAAGTAAAAAGAAATCTTTCTCATTAAAAGTCCCCATTATTTCACCAAAAAACAAAAATAGTAATTTGATTTTCTATAAATTGGGGAAAACTAAGTTGAAATCATGTAACGAAAAAATATATGACCAATTCAATCAATAACAGAAACCCAAGAAAAAAGTTAGTTTATATATTACAATAATAATAATAATAATAAAAGAAAATAATGAGATTTACCTATGGCAATAAGGTGGGAAATTGATAAGTCCTTACTTAAAATGATACAGTAATCCACCTACCCTCAGGGCCTTCCTCTTGAACCTATTCAATAATGAAAACGGCTTGAGTCTTGACTTGACAACATCTCCAAGAGGGACATTTGAAGCCTTTTTAAAATTTAGGAGCAAGGGATGTTCTGTTAGCAGAGGAAATTAATTTTTTAGCTGAATATGGTAAAAAAATTGTTAGATAAGTAAAAAATATTATTCAGAACGACGTAAAAGGGGGTGCCATTTCAATCAGTGAAACAACATATGAATCCAAAAATAAAAACAACCTGCAAAGCAAATAAACCCGAAATTCCTATACATTCGAATTTACCCCTCTAATCTCAAGGAGTCCTCAAACTAAACTCTCCCAAAAAAGTCGATAAAAGGAAACAACATAATTTGGATAAGTGAGACTCCAGAGGGCATCTGCCTCGATAACAATTGCTACCAAATAATTTATGCATATTTTTGCTTTATCAACAAAGTTTTTTTTCTCTTTTCCCTTTCATTTTACTTATATGGATAAGTTCTTGGGAACCATGTGTTATTTAATTTATAACTTCTTTTTCCCTCTTTCTTAATTGCACTAAAAATGTTCAATCTTTTCAATTCTTCAACAATCTTTAGACTCAAAGCAATAAAATTGAGCCACATCAACTAATAATGAAGGGTTGGCTCCATATTTGATTTATGCCAAATAAGAAATATGTTACTGGTGATTAGCATGGGGTTTGATTAATTCCAAAGGTACTAATCTAGAAGTATGCAAGAAATAGTATCTTCGACAATTACATTATAAGTATGTAATAATAGATATCCAAATATTAAAATTAAGCTAGATTTTAGTACATCGACCACGGTCGACGGTGCGGTGGGTTGGTCAGTCAAGAATTATCGTCTCATTCCTTAAGGATTTATGATGATTTATATTTTTTATAGTGTTTGACTTAATTATCTAACGATTATGTTTGAAGCACGAACTTTATTTTGTTATAAAATTATTGTATTATTTATACCTTTTTATAATATACTATTATGATATATTAATTCTACTGATAATAGATTAATATTGTGTACATTGATTTTTATATAAAGAATTTTTTTTTTGAAATATCATATTTAACTAATAATGTGAAACTAATGTGTTTGAAGTATTTATTTATTTTTTTCTGAAATAATGTGCATATAAAGGAAATTATTTTTTCTTTATCTATCACTCTATTGCTACTATTGCTTTTTACAAACTAATGCTACTAACTCTTCCTACAACTATTGTTGAATTAATGTATCTAATTGCCTCCATTAACTACTCTCTAGTTGAGGCAGCTTGGATGGTGTCCTTCCATCAATCTTTATTTTCGGATCTTGTTTGAAAATATAGACTCGATCTGCAGCATGCTTGAATGCAAATAAATCAAACAAAACTTGTGTTGTTGTACTTGTTTTTATTCTAGTAAAATAAAAAATAACTTCTATATAATGGGAGTGGTTAACATGAAGTGAACTTCATAATAAGTTCACTCCATGGCTAATACAGTATTGACAGGCGGAGAGATCACCCTCCCATCTGTGTGACAGTATTTATATTGGGCATGACAACCCTTGTTGCACTGCTATACTAATGCTCCTGGGTTCACATTTTCTACTTGACTTCTTTGAAACACTTACACTCTTCTTGCACCATTTCACCAATACACTGTTGCCAACATATTTCCACATTGAAATGCTCTAATCGCTGCTACATAAAACTAACTTTTATTGGACTATTAAACCATAGATGACGAAAGTCTTCCTTTGCTTTTCCTGATCCCACACAATCACTGCAAGCCTTATTCTTGGTCTTAATTCTACAAAACTGAACTTTTTCTCAAAAATAGCTTCCTATCTTAACCAAATATTCCACATAGTAGTTGCAGCGAGCTATTATAAACTCACCAATGTGTAAGACCCCGAAATTTTTTTTAAATAAAAAGGAATTTCCTTTATTTATTATTTTGAAATAGTAAGGGTTGATTTGATTAATGTGGATAGTTAAGGGTTAAATCATGAAATATTTCAAAATAAGCAAGTGGTTATAAAATATTCATTGTTTGTGGGGAATATTCGTTTGGTGGTGGAATATTAAATCTTTGTCGAGAATATTAAATGCGGACGGTAGCGACCATGTGGGGCCCCATAACTAGAAAGCGATTGGATGAGGAAAAGCGACAAATATAAGTTGTTTAAAAATAACGGCGTAATTATTACTGGTTAATCTTGTTGGAATACCCGTTGGTTAAAACACACTAATCTGGCGTTGTTGAGCAGAAGACACACGGTATTGCATCAATTATTGATTCTTACGTGAAAGAAGGCACTACTCAATAATTATTCACGATAATTCTTGTTCGATAGTTTATTTTATTGATTCAATAATTGCTTTGCGTTGGAATTTTATATTATTCTTTGTTTGATAATTGTCAACTTTGCGATATTTCCCATTATCGGATCAATAATTCATATTATTTGAATAATATTATTAGATAACATTATTGGCAATGTCTAGAAAGTTACATCAGGAGAGTTTGGTCACCTAATTGCGCGCCAATGAGAGAGATCCTTATTGAAAGCCCCTCTTTCTCTGAGAAGCGACTGGTTATGTCGTAAATGTGATTACGTAATATTATTTGCGAATAATTAATTATTGATTCATATGATAAGGAAATATTTATTTTATATGAATATAAATGATGGATTTATTTATGTGGTTATTAATGAAGGAATTAATCTTTGAGATGTTTTATTTGTATTTTGTCGGATTGGAGGTATTAAAAGATCAAATTGGTGTTATTACGACTTTATTGTGTGAGTTATAATATTTAATCCGAATAGTTGGATCGTTGTAATTTTTGGATATGTTATACATATATAAGTTGAGTATATGTCCACAAATTTTGAACCGTTAAAAATGAGCGTATAATTTATTATGAATTTTAAGAGGTGGTGATTGAAAATTAGGTTATAAATGATTTTGGTGGAAAATTCTAGAATTGGTGGGCCCCACTTGTGGTTGGTGAAAAATGTGCTGAATTTTATTTCAAATGTGGTGGGTGGCAATAATAGCGAGTAAAAGCCATCAATTGTGGCAGTCAAGTCTGCCTTGGCGGTAATTAACATTTTCCTATAAATAGAGGGCTAAGTTAGAATTGAAAATCACACGAAAAACAAAGTTTTCTCTCTTTCTCTCTCTATATTATTGAGCGTATTTTGTGAGTATTTAGATACTTTGAGAGTTCTTTGTTAGGTCTGAAGTTTCATTCGGCATCACTTGAGCCTTTCCTTAGGAAATCTTGATTCTTTGAGGTAAGGGATATTATTTTTCCGTAATGATATTATTTCTTGATATCATTATCTTTGAAATGTTGATCTGAAGTTTTATCAAATTTGGAACTTTTTCATATCGGGGTTACTATTCATGAGTTCTTATTCACGAGTTCTTATTCATGATTCTTATTCACGAGTCTTATTAATGAAGCGTGAAGATGTTTTTATGTGGAATTTCTATCTTTTGGTGTCGAGATTCTTATTCACGTGTCTGGCCTTATTCACGTATATCTGACCTTTATTCATAGAAAAATAAAATTTCTTCTTTTAGTCAAAAATATCTATTACGGATACTAGCTTTGATTGTATCCATGTTTTGATTATTCTTGAATTTTACACCACTATGATTATTTTTGAGGTATTGTTGGACATGGATAAAACAAAGTCACGAATCCTTAATCCTTAATCCTTGTCATTTTGTTTCACCGGATTAGTTCTTTAAAATATTTTCATCATCCTCGGTCTTAAATGATGATATTATTGAATATCTTTGGCACATAGTGCAAAATGAATGATTTCTGAAGAATATCTTTGGCTTTGTAGTGCAAAGATGAGCAGTGTTTAAATGAACATGATGGACTCGATGAATATCTTTGGCCTTTAGTGCAAAGATGAGCAGTGTTGAGATGAACATATGGAATTGATGAATATCTTTGGCACATAGTGCAAAGATGAATATTTGATTTGAGATGAATATTGATTGATGTTACGAGGATAAAATATTGATGATGGACCGTTAAATTCATAGATTATAGTAGATTTCATTCTCTACGTAACTCTTCATGAATTATTATTTCCATGCGAATATTGATCTGAAACTTGTTGTCTATTGTATTCTATCAGATTTTTCCTGTTGGAGACTAACGATAATTTGTTGTATATTATCTTAGTCATAGTATTATTCTTCTTTGGGCTAGTTGAGCTCACCCTTTTCCTTGTTGTTCCATTTTTCTTCTCGGGAGGCGAGAATGTAGCGAAATCTTAGTCGGGGGTATGGAATGAAGGTTCTAGAGAGAGTTGTTTAGTAGTCCTCACCATTTTTGTAAAATAATGTATCAATAATTATGATGGAGATTTATTTGCGTGTGGATATTGTCTAGAAGACAATATTATATTTAAACTCATGAATATATATTGTCGTATTTCACACGACATTTGTATTATTGAAGTTGTGGTTTGCTTCTTGTACCATGTATTTGGCGACTCGGAATGGGTGTTGTGTATACCTATTTTGGGGGCGTCACGGTTAATTATCGAGCTTAGGGATATGATCTCTGGCGGAGATCGGGGAATAGAACTAGGAGGGAGGCGAGTAAATCCTTATTTAGTGTGTCCTACCTAAGCTTATTTGTTAGTTGGTCGATATATAGGGATATTATGTGATATATTGATTTCCTTAATTAACCCTTGTTTTATGGCGGTATTTGAGAATGTCGTGAGAATATTAACGATGGAGTAAATGAGGCCAGTTGAGATGCATCTTTACCAGCGAGGAGAGCGTGCAGCAGGTGACAATGTACCTCCTATGAACAACACCATTGAAGCGAGATGATGAGCGAGGGGATGTTTAGAAGCTTTTGCGATTCATGCAAAAATCGAACCGAGGAGACTTCGTGTTCAAAATCGGAGGAGGAAATAATAGCAATTCACGGGTTATCACGACCAAGGCGATTCGAAAGTTGGGACCACGAATTTAAGGAAAACGGATCCGATCATGGCGGAAACATGGGTCAAGTAAATTACCAAGATATTCGATGTCTTGGGATGCCCGAGAGAACGAAGGTTCCATTCGCCACCTTTATATTAGTGGCGAAGCGGACTACTCTTGGTGGAGATGCGTGAAGCGTACCACATCCAAATTCGCACTTAGCATGTCTTGGGAGGCGTTTGAAAATTATTTAATGACAAATACTTTCACGAAAGTGTTCATCGTATGAAGGAAGTGGAGTTCATCAGATTAGAATAAAACAACATGGCGGTGTCTCGATGCGAGGCAAAGTTTGCGAGTTATCCATGTTTGCACCTCATTTGGTGGAGAATGAGGAGCGTATGGCGCGGATGTTTCTAAGAGGTTTGAAACGGCGTCGTCGATATCTCATTTCTCATAAATTTTCTCTCTATTCGGATGTTGTCAACAATGCTCGGTTGTTAGAGCGAGATAACGAATGCGTTCAACCGAGGGACCATAACCGAGGATCATCTGAAGATAGTTGTCAACAAAATAACGATAACCGGCGGAGAAAGAAGAATCTGAGAAAAAGTAGTAACCACTCTGGGTGGTAATCGTAGCCATGAAAATAGAAGCGAGTCGGGAGGAGATTTTAAAAAGAGGAGATTCAACAACGACCATGTGAAGGCGTCGGTTACGATGAAGTAACTGGTTCGAGGAGGAGAAAGACCATCGGTCGTATATTACAAATCACGGAAAGAGGGACATATCATTGAAGCGCCTAGCAGTTCAAGGTATGCTATAATTGTGGAAAAGAAGGACATATCGCTTCGAGATTATGCGATATTGAAACCATCCAGCGAGAATGGTGACTCAAAAAGGATGTCCCGAAAAAAGTCAAAGTCAACGGTTCTTGGAAGGCGTTTGTCGTGGCCAAATTAAAATCTCTGAGGAACACGACGAAGTTAGCACGGGTTAGTTAATTATAAATTCTTGTGAAGTATATACCTTACTAGATATCGGTTCTACCCATTCTTTTATCTCTCTTAATTGCGCTCAGCGTTTGAACTTGACTACGGAGAAATTAAACTTTGACTTATCTGTGGAGACTCCATTAGGAGAAACTTTCATTACATCCGTTGTTTAAAAATCTTGCTTGATTCGAGTTGGCACTATCACATTACACATTAACCTTATTTCTATAGAGATATTTGCTTTTGATGTGATTTTAAGGTTAACTACTCATCATGCCGAAATTGATTACTTTCGTAAGGTTGTTAGTTTTCATATTCCTAACTAACTTTTGTTATTCAATTCAACAACCAAACCATTGAAGTCAAACTCTTTCATATTAAGCCATAAAAAGCCATTCGTTTATTGAAAAGCGGATGTCGAGCTTTCTTAGCCATGTCATGGACTTGAACAAAAATAAGTCGATTTGAATAATATTTACATTGTTATTGATTTTTCTGGCGTATTTCTGAAGAATTTCTTGGTTTACTCCCAAAACACGATATTAAATATTGTATCGACTTTGAACCCAGTCTGAAACTCATTTCTAAAATCTCATGTCGAATGGCTTTTATTGAACTTGAGTTAAAATTCAACTATAAATTTGGTACTGAGCCTTTATCTGGTGACTTCCTTTGTGGAATTTACCTAAGCGGACTCTCTCTATAGGGGCGTCGTATTAGATGCGATAGTAAAGCGATAGGTGTCATTGTGACGTCTTATCCAAGATTGGGATATGAGTCACGCGATTGAGAAGCAACCTAAGTCGATGTCGAAATCGTAGCTTTACAGGCTTAGTTGGTTATTATCGGAGATTCGTTGAAGGATATTCTCGAATCGCTATTCCATTATCGCGGTGACTCGTAGAGATACAAAATTCGAATGGAACAAGGAATGTGGGAAGAGCTTGAAGAACTCGAGGAGACTCATTTCAAATACATGTTACGACCATGCCATCTGGAAAAAGCGAGCGTGGTAGGTGGCGTGTTGAGTAGAAAATCGTATACTAAAATCTGATGCGATATTGTCAAAGACTAATTTAGATAATTTACAAATAATAGAGATGGAGATGAAAACTCTAGGTACCCACGTGATGATATCTGAGTATAATCGACTTTAATCGATAAAGTTAAAATTTCTTTCGAAGCCATAGCCGGGTGATGCGTATGAAGAAGAAAGTCTGAAGGAGCTATTAGGGCGAGAATTGATGAAGAAGGAATACTTGAGTCCACTCTAGACTTTGTGTTCCTAACGACTCGATTTGAAGTACAAGATTATGATGGAGGCACACAATACACCATTTGCGATCCATCCTGGAAGTACTAAAATGTATCGTGATCTTGACATACATTTTGGTGGAACAATATGAAGAGAGAGATTGCAAAGTTTATCTCGATGTGTTTAACTTGCCAGCGTGTAAAGGCGGAGCATCTAGTACCTAAGGGTCCGTTGCAACCACTTGAAATTCCGAAATGGAAGTGGGAACATATTACCATGGATTTAGATTCACGGGTCTTCTCTACGGTTTCTCAAAGGCATCAATCTTATTTTGGGTTATTGTTGATAGATTAACCAAGTCTGCTCATTTCTTGCCGTCTGGAGACTTATTCACTTGAGCGTCTTGCTAGTATGTAGGTGAATGAGATTGTGAGGTTGCATTGCATGCACCAGTATCCATAGTTTGGATCGTGACCCAAGATTCACTTCAAGATTTTGGGTTAGCTTGCAAAAAGCTATGGAGCGCAGTTTGCGGTTTAGTTGACATACCATCCCCAAGCAGACGGACAATCGAGAGGGACTATTCAAACTCTTGAAGATATATTAAGACTACTGTGTCCTGAACTTCAAGGCGGTTGGGATAAGTATATACCATTGGTGGAATTCTCCTACAACAACAGAGTTATCGAGTAAGTATAGGTGTGGCTCCATTGAAGCATTATATGGGCCGAAAATGTCGTTCTCCGGTATGTTGGGGACGAGGTGGGTGAAGCAACATTGTTGGGACTGAGAGTTGATGCGTATGACTACGGAAAAGATCTAAATGATTCCTAACGATATAAAAGCGGCACAAGATCGACAAAAGAGTTATGAGATCTTCATCGAAAGGACGTGGAATTTAGTATAGGGGATCATGTATTGTTGTGAGTTGCTCCATGGAAGGGAGTTACAAGATTTGGGAAAAGAGGAAAGCTTAATCCACGATTTATTTGTCCATTTCAAATTCTTGACCGAGTAGGAAATGTAGCCTATAGACTCGCGTTACCTCAAGGTATGTCTCGTGTTCATAATATGTTTCACATATCCGTACTTAAGTAAATATGTAAAAGACCGAACCACGTTATAGAGTTAGAACCAGAGCGAGATAGTGAAGACTTAACGTGTGAGGAGGTACTGTCAAGATCTTGGATAGGAAGGAGCATGTCCCTCACGCCTTGAAAGGTCATACCACAAGTTAAAGTTTTGTGCGAGAATCATGCTTTATAGAGGAAATGACACAGGGAATTGGAAGCGGAAATGAAAGCGAGGTATCCTCACCTTTTGAAACACACCGAATACGTCACGTCAATTTCGAGGACGAAATTTCATAAGGAGGGAGGTTGTAAGACCCCAACTTATTATTAATGAAATTTAATTTTCTCTATTTATTATTTTGAAATAGTAAGGGTTGATTTGATTAATGTGGATAGTTATGAGTAAAATACATGAAATATTTCAAAATAAGCAGTGGTTATAAAATATTCATTGTTGTTAGGGAATATTAGTTTGGTCGTGGAATATTCTTCTTTGTCGAGGAATATTAGGTATGACCACACCGATCTTTTGTGGGCCCATAACGGAAAGTGATTGGATGAAGAAAAGCGACAAGTATAAGTTGTTTAAAAATAACGGCGTAGTTATTCACAGTTAATCTTTATTAAAAATACTCGGCGGTTAAAACACGATGCTTTGCGGTATTGCACCAATTATTGATTCTTACGTGAAAGGCCTTTACTTTCGATAATGGTTACGATAATTCTTTATTCGATATTTTATTAATTTAATAATTCTTTGCGTTGATATTTTATATTCTTTGTTGTTTGATAATTATCATTACACGGTATTTTTCATTATCGAAGCAATAATTCATATTATCTGAATAATATTATTAGATAACATTATTGGCAATGTCTAGAAAGTTACATACAGGAGAGGTTTGGTCACCTAATTCATGGCGATGAGGAGAAATTCTTATTGGAAAGCCCCTCTTTCTGAGGAGCTGCACGGTTGTCAATATTGTGATTACGTAATATTATTTGTGATAATTAATTATTGATTCATATGATGAGAAAAATATTGATTTTATGTGGATATAGATGGAGAAAATTTTTAATGTGACAATTGTTGAAAATTGAAATTTTATCTTTTTCTGATAAAATAATTCATTTAAATATATTATTATATTTTAATAATATAATAATGATGATATTTTTACGATGAATATGGGATATATGAGTATATGTGGAGGAAGAGTATTTTTGTTACCAAAAATATTTAAAGCATATTTTATGTGTCGGTGGACCCCATTTCTTGACTGAAATTTGATTATAGCCTGTAAAATCATCCGTTTGTGGATTTCGGTCAATTTTTATTTGGAATTTGGAAAAACTTTCTTCTGTAAAGTTGTAGAGAATTTAATTTCCTATATAAAGTCGGGAGTTTCGAATTTTCTGACAAAATGGCTATTTATTGTGAATTATTGAAGTTCCAAAGCTCCGAAATAATTGATTTTTGGATGTTTAAAATATTTTAAATAACAAAAACGTATTTTTCATTGTGGTGTATTACACATGTGTGTTGAATGAACTGAATTCAGTTCTTGGAAGGTTAGCGTAGGGAAAATTTAATTTATATATTAATATTATATTAAATTTTACGCTTTGTGTTCTAAGCATTTTCTATAAATAGGGTCTTAGGTTAGAATTGAAAATTACACGGCTGAAGTTTTCTCTCTATATTATCGGCGTATTCTTGTGAGTATTTTGAGTATATTTTGAGTATTGCTATATCGGTGCAAGTTCAAGTCATAGCTTTATATCCTGGTGTTTCAAATTTAGAAGTATTGATCTTTCGAGGTAAGGGATATTATTTTTTTTCAGTAATGATATTATTTCTTCAATATCATTATCTTTGAAATATTGATCTGAAGTTTTATCAAATTTGGAACTTTTGGTGTTTGGTTACTATTCACGTATCGACCTTTATTCACGATATCTGATCTTATTCACGAATCGACACTTATTCATCGAAAAATGAAATTTTTATTTTAAGTCCAAAATATCTATTTTGGATACTAGCTTTGATTGTATCCATGTTTTGATCATTCTTGAATTTTACACCACTATGATTATTTTTGAGGTATTTTTGGATATGGATAAAACAAAATACTGAATCCTTAATCCTTAATCCTTGTCATTTTGTTTCACTTTGGATTCGTTTCTTTAAAAATATTTTCATCATCCTCGGTCTTAAATGATGATATTATTGAATATCTTTGGCTGTAGTGCAAAGATGAATGATTTCGATGAATATCTTTGGCCGTAGTGTGCAAAGATGAGCAGTGTTTAGATGAACATGACCAATGATGAATATCTTTGGCTGTAGTAGTGCAAAGATGAATATTTGATTCGGATATATATATTGATTGATGTTACGGGGATAAAAGATAGGCGATGAACTTTTAAATTCATACATAGAAGATAGTAGTTTGCATTCTCTACTTAACTCTTCTAATGAATTATTATTTCCATTGCGAATATTGATTTAAAACTTGTTGTCTATTGTATACTTTTAGATTTTTCTGTTGAAGACTAACGATAATTTGTTGTATATTATCTTAGTCATAATATTCTTCTTGGGCTAGTTGAGCTCACCTTTTCCTTTTTGTTCCATTTTTCTTCTCGGGAGGCGAGAATATAAGCGATGCAGTCGGGGTATGGAATGAAGGTTCTAGAGAGAGTTGTTTAGTAGTCCTCACTATTTTTGTAAAATAATGTATCAATAAATGTGATGAGGATTTATTTGAGTATAGATATTGTCTAGAAGATAATATTTGTATTCAAACTCACAGTTTTACTATTGTAATAATAAAGTTGTAGTTTTTTCTGTACCATGTATTGACAACTCAGAATGGGTGATGTATACCTATTTTGGGGGCGTCACAGAATACGTCAGGAAATTTATTAACAATAGAAATATCATTCAAAACTGACGTATCTTTATTTAGATCCGTGACATGAGCTAAGAAAGCTTGACATCCGTTTTTCAATAAACAAATAGCTTTATGGCTTGAGATGACAGTGATTGATTTTAATGGTTTGGTTGCTTGAATTCGCATAATAGGTTGGTTAGGAATATGAAAGCTAACAACCTTACAAAAATAATCAATTTTTGCATGATGAGTAGTTAACCAATCAATCCCTAGAATTACGTCAAATGCAAGTATTTTCAATGAAATAAGATCGACCCGAGTAATGTGAGGTCTGGATTTGAACCAAACAAGACTTATAAATAGTGGATGTAATGAAGGTTTCTCCCAACGGAGTTTCAATGAGATAAGTCAAAGTCCAATTTCTCTGAGTCAAATTTAAGCGTTGAGCGCAAGTAGGAGAAATAAAGAATGGGTAGAACCGGTATCAAATAAGGTATATACTTCGCTAGAGTTTATGATAAGCTTACCCATGATGACCTCGTTCGGGTTCCTTGCTTTCTGGAAGGTCATAACAAACGCTCTCCCTTTCACTACTGGCTTTGACTTTTTTGGGACGTCTTTTGGTGCCTCCATCCATACTAAACTTGTCTTCGGTGAACGACAAAATCGGGCTAGGTGACCTTCTCTTCCACAATTATAACATGCTTTGGATGGCATCGCGCAGTTTGGACTGATGTGTCCCTCCCCTCCGCATTTGAAGCATATGATAGGTGGTCGTTCTCTTTCCTTAACAACAGGTGCTGGTGCTGACGTCTTTCCATCATTGTTGAATCTCCTCTTCTTGAAATGTCTATTCTTATTATTTTAGCCATGATTACCACCGAAGTGGTTGCCATTTCTGGCATGTTGATTCCCTCCATGCTTATTGTCACCGCTTCGATGACTGCTATCACTAGTATTATCATTTTGCCGACTGCTCTCTTTTGGTTGGGTTGACTCATTATCGCTCTCCAATAATCGAGCCTATTAACAACATCATCGAATACAAACACGGTTTATGAGAGATAAGATATTGACGTATCTCGGGTTTCAAACCTCTTAGAAACATTCTCGTCATTCTCTCCTCATTATCAACCAAATGGGATGCAAACCGGGACAACTCAGCAAACTTGGCTTCGTCTTTGCGACACGGTTATGTTGTTTTGCTCGACGATGAACTCTACCTCTTTCATGTGACGAATACTTTCGGGAAAGTACTTGTCGTTGAACAATTCTTGGAACTTCTCCCAAGTCATCTTCAATGCGGCGAGGTTGAGTCGTTTCTGATTCCCACCATGAATCTCTGCACATGCGCATAACATGAAGGTGGCAAAAGGAACCTTTGCTCCTCGGAGCATCCCAAGACATCAAATATCTTGCAAATCTTCTTTATCCACGTCTCGCCTTAAGTGGTTTTGGCTCTCCAAAAACTCCGGTGGTCCCGGTTCCTTGAAGCGCTTGGCGGTGTCGTCAAGAGTTGCCAATGTTTCCACCTGCATTTTGGACAGGAGCCGCTCTTGCCTGATGTTGAATGAATTGTATAAATCCTCTGAACATTCCATCGTTCATCATCTGGTTCGTGTTGTTGTTTGCCTGAGGATTGTCGCCTTCCTAAAGTACATTATCCTGATTATTGATCTGTGGAGACTCAACGGTCTCCTGTGCTCCATTGTTAATCTCAACATTCTCGGATGCCATTTTCAAATACTGCCACAAAACAAAGGTTAATTGACATGCAATATATTATTTCTATACTCTGATCGACCAATTAAATGCCAAATAAACTTAGGTAGGTCATACTAGCGAAGGAATTCCCCGTCTCTACCCTCCTAGTTCTTGTCTCACATCTCAACCAGGGATCATATCCCTAAGCTTTGATACCAACTGTGATGCCCCCAAAATAGGTATACATCACCCATTTTGAGTCGCCAAATACATGGTACAAAATTCAAATACAACTTAATTATACAACAGTCGTGTAAAATCTACAAAGAAAACATATCTTTGTGAGTTTTAATACAAATATTGTCATCTAGACAATATCCACACTCAATTGAGTCCTCATTACATTTATTATCACACTATATAACAGAATAGTGAGGACTACTAATGCTATTATCTGGACCGTCACCCTGTTTCCCGACTAGTCCTCGCTACGTTCTCATTTTCTGAAGAGAACAATGAAAGTAAAAGGGTGAGCTCAACTAGCCCAATAAAAAATATTATGACTAAGATAATACGAATAAAAATTATCGTTAGCCTTAAGCAGATGTTAAAAGCGATACAATATAACAAATATCAAGTTTAAGCGCAGCGAACAAACAATCCATTAAAAGAGTCAAGTAGAGAATAAAATATGCTATCTTTTATGATTTAAAGGTTTTCATCACTTTTATCATTGGGACTCGACAATAAATAATCCACATCATCCACACTTTTCTGACGAGGATATTCATTAGTATCACAACCACAAATTATCCATGCACTATGGGCCAGGATATTTGTGTATTCATCAATGGTCATGATCATACCAACAACGTCCCATCAATGCACTACAGACAATGACGACTTTTACCACATCATTTGTAACATTACGGTCATGATTACAAGAATAATCCCTAGTCATAATCATACCAAGTCCATCTATGCACTACGAGCCCACGATGACTTTCAACAAAATATAAACATGAGGATGATGACAATGATATAAGAATTCAATAAAACAAGTTCAAGAATTAATTTATCCAGGAACCAATAACGTCCAAATTGTCAACATGATACTTCTTTGTAGAGTAAAATTCAAGAATGCTCAGAATAATATTTCCATGAAAAGATATTGGATGAAGCGCAAATATCAAGGATATTCCACTAATTTCATGGAGTATAGAAGTCAAAACTTTAACCAACTGAGTATAGTAAAGAATGGAATAACAAAAGAAATCACTAGGCATGCGATAGACCGCACAGACAGGTTATTCCAACAAAATAATAAATAACGAAACCGAATTCAATGCGTAAGCGCGAGAATGGGATATTCAAACGAATAATAAATAACGGAACCAGTCGGTAGAAAATTACACTGGCGGGATGTTCCAACCGAGAATAATAAATAACGAAACCGAATTAAATGCGTAAATGCACAGACATGATGTTCCAACAGAATAATAAAGAATGGAATAACAGAAGAATTTCACCATGTATGCGGTACTTTGCATAGACAGGTTATTCCAACATAATAATAAAGAATGGAATAATAGAAGTTCTCTTCATGAATACGAAAGAAAGAAATAATACCCCTTACCGTTAAAGAAGAGTATTCCGACTGGTAGGGCGAGGATATTCTTGAAGAAAACTTGCACTACGCTGAAAACTCTAAAGAAATACGTTCAAGATTATAGAAGAGAATTCTCTGAAATTTCTAGTGTGATTTCAATTCTAACTAAGCATCCTATTTATAGTAGAATGGAAAGGATACTATTTAAAATTTTTTTTCTCACGGACGCACAGTAGAAATCTCACGGGCGCTCAACCGACTGATTTCGTTAAAAATTTAATTTTTACTATGCAATAAAATATTCTAATAAAATGAAAACTTTAATTAAAATATAATATATTCTAATTATAATCTAATAAAATAAAACTTATAATATATATATATATATATATATATATAACCTAAATATGTGTGTATATATATATATATTTAGCACAAATGTGTGTATATATATATATTTAGCACAAATGTGTGTATATATATATATATATTTAGCACATGTGCATATACCTTTAATAAGTAAAGGCAAAGGTTATTCATATTATATATATATATATATACATTACCTCTTTATAAGGTAATTCCATCCCCCTTATTTTCCACCCCCCTGCAAATTCCATCCATAACATATTTCTTCCACATGTGGCCCCCACATGTGGTCCGCACTTTATTATATTAAATAATTTTCTACCGATTATTTTGAAAAATAGGTAAATGGGGGTCCATAAAATAAGCTAATTTACATCAAATACTTCATAAAAATCCTCTCAATATTTTTAACAACATTTATCATCATTATTATAATTCACAATATTAATCGACAGTGTCGTTCCCGGAAAGAGGGGGATTTCAATAAGGATTTCTCCTATTGGCGCATGATTAGGTGACCAAACCTCTCCTTGATGAACTTCTGACATCATTAATATTGCAAATAATAATATTAATAACTTTGTCTTCTCAATTATTGATTTAATAATATATAAAATATCGATAATAATTGAATCA
Source organism: Panax quinquefolius (assembly GCA_020205615.1). Taxonomy (NCBI): domain Eukaryota; kingdom Viridiplantae; phylum Streptophyta; class Magnoliopsida; order Apiales; family Araliaceae; genus Panax; species Panax quinquefolius. The sequence goes on along the minus strand of CM035161.1, from coordinate 35,253,008 downwards.
AATAATGTGAGATCTTATGCAACAATTACTATAACAATAATTGAACAAAAGCGGGTGACTTCTCATGTAGGCATCAATAATCAATACTGAGTGCTACTCTTATCTTATGACTCTGCGTATCATTTGTGCTTTTAACAATAGGGTGTTTCAACGATTAACGATAAAACTTCCGTAGTTATTTTCATAAAATATTTTTGTCATTTTCTCGATCAAACAATAATTCCGTTGTAGGGTCCACCAATGATTGTGTAATAAATCGTCTGAATATTCCCTGATAAAATGAATATTCCCCGACCAATTGAATATTATATAACAACATGCGTACTTTGCAAAATTTATAACTATTACCCACAACTATAACATTATATCAAATTCATTCCATAATATTCAAAAATGATAATTATAGAAAATTCATCTTTATTCATAAAAATTGGGGTCTTACATTCGTGTTTTCACCAATGGTCATGATCATGCCAACAACTATCCATCAATGCACTACGGGCCAATGAGGATATTTACCACATCATTTGTAACATTACGGTCATGATTATACCGAATAATCCATGGTCATAATCATACCAATCAACAGTCCATCTATGCACGTAACCCAAAGATGACTTTCATCATAATATAAGCATGAGGATGATGACAATGATATAAGAATTCAATTAAATGAAAGCAAATGATAAATTTTTAAAGATTTATAATTTAATTTATCTAGAATTCAATAATGTCCAAATTGTCAACATGATACTGCTTTGTGGAGTAAAATTCAAGAATAATATTGTATCAAAAATGATTTGGACCGAAAAGAAATCAATTTTTGTTATGAATAGTACCCCGGGTAAATAGTACCCGAGTGAATATTACCCCATGAATAGTAATTCAGGAATTGTACCCCGTGAATAGTACTCCGATATGAAAAAGTTAGAACTTATCAAGAATATTCAGAATAATATTTCCATGAAAAGATACTGGATGAAACACAAATTTTAAGGATATTCTACTAATTTCATGGAGTATAGAAGTCAAAATTTTAACAAAATGAGTATAGAATTTAAAATCTAAAACGAAATAATATTACTTATGTGATACCCAAGATTTTATGAATAAAGATTTAAATTTCTCGAAATATTTTTTTGAATATTATGGTGTGCGTTTGATATAATGTTATAGTTATGGGTAATATTTACAAATTTTGCAAAGTAAGCAAGTGGTTATATAATATTCGATTGGTCGGGAATATTTATTTTAACAGGAAATATTAAATGCTGACGACAAATCATCGGTGAACCCTGAATGAACCTGAAGTATTATTAGTAGTAAGAAAAGCAGCGAATTATCTTTTATAAAAATAACTTGGCGGAAGTGTTACCGTTAAAACTGTTGAACTACCCAAAGTAAAAAAATGCGATAATATGCGTGGTTGCGTAGTAGTAGTACACGATTGATTATTGAGGCTTACGTGAGAAGTCACTCGATTATACTCAATTATTGCTACGATAATTCTTGCATCACATCTCTCGTATTTATTGATTCAATTATTGTCACAAAGATCATCTGCGTAATATGTTATATTATTAAATCAATAATTGAGACGACAAAGTTATTCATATTATTATTTGCAATATTGACAATGTCTAGAAGTTACATCGAGAGGTTTGGTCATCTAATTCGCCGCTTGATAAGGAGAAATCCTTATCAGAAAGCCCCTTCTTTCTTGGGAACGACCTGGTTGTTAAATATTTTGAATTATAATATTAACGATGAATAGTTTCGTGTTGATTAAAGATAAAATTAATAGTTCCATTGTGTTGGAATTATTAGTGTAAGTGAAAATTGACATTTATTTCGATAATAATTGATGTCTGGAGGTTATATTAACCAATCGGGTATTTAACCAGATAAATGAGCAATTAATTGCTATTAATTCACATGATTATAACTATTTGTTCACATGTGTGTACTATTGATTCACATTCTTGTACTATTAGGGGAGGTAGTGCAAGATTGATAATACTTGCATGACTAAGTTAAAAATGGAGGTATAGTTGAAGGTACTATACTATAATTTATATTTTTACATGATTATAACTATTGATTCACATTATTTTCTATTAGGGGAGGTGGTGCAAGTTTGATAATACTTGCAGGACTAAATTAAAAATGGAGGTATAGATGGAGGTACTATACTGTAATTCGTATTTTCACATGATTATAACTATTGATTCACATGATTTAACTATTGATTCACATTATTTACTATTAGGGGAGGTGGTGCAAGTTTGATAATACTTGCAGGACTAAATTAAAATGAAGAAAAGAAGAAGGTATTATCTTTGTAATATTTCGAGCCCCAAAACGTGCAATTATCAAAACTATATTTTCCTATAAATAGAAGCTCATTCTTCCTTCATTACTCACCAATTCACTAAAGCTATAGAGAAATTATTATAGAGAGAAATTATAGAGAGAAAGAAGAAGAGAAGTCTGCTACCTTACTATTTCAGTATTCAATCTTCTTTTGAGGTAAGAGGTATTATTTCTTTCGTATTCATGAAGAGAGCTATTGTTATTCCATTCCTTATTATTCTGTTGGAATAACCTATATACGCGGACTACTGTATACATGGTGAAATTCTTTTGTTATTCCATTCTTTATTATTATGTTGGAATAACACATATCTATGTAATACTGCATATACATGGTGAAATTCTTACATTATTCCATTCTTTATTATTACATTGGAATAACTTTTATGCGTATGGTTTATCGCATGCACGGTGATTTACATTGTTATTCCATTCTTTATTATTACATTGGAATATCCTGTCTACATATGCGATTCGCGTGACACAGTTCCATACTTTATTATTACATTGGAATAACTTTGTTTGTGCGATCTATCGTCGATGCACGGTGAATTCCTTTGTTATTCCATTCTTTATTATTACATTGGAATAACATATACATGTGGATTACTGCGCATGCATGGTGAATGATCCTTCGTATTCATTCTTTATTAAATTATGAAAATGATCCATCTACGTGGATTATCGTGGCGGTGAAAATCTATTTGCGATTTTCATATATTCTATTATACTCATTTGGGATATCATTGCTTTTATGCAGCGTCATGAAATATCATTTTCTTTGGTATTTTTACATTACGAGTTACTATTCACCCGATTCTTATTCACTCTAGTATTATTCACTTTCGGTATTCGGGGGCACTTTTAGTGCGTAGTACTATTCACAAGTTACTATTCACCCGATTATTATTCACTCTAGTATCATTCACTCGGGTATTCGGGTCACTTTTAGGTAATGGAGTACTATTCATGGGTACTTATTCATGAAGTACTATTCACGAGTCTTATTCACCTAAAAATATATTTCTTTTACATCCAAATTATTTTTGGTACATGAATATTATTATTGAATTTTACTCTCTACAAAGCGATCATGTTGACAATTTGGACGTAATTGATTTCTGGATAAATTAAAGTATAAATCTTTAAAATTTATCCTTGAACTTATTTTATTGAATTATTATGTCATTGTCATCATCCTCATGCTTATATTGTGATTAAAGTCATCTCTGGCTTACGTGCATAGATCCTCATGTTTATGTTTTGTCGTATTTTGCACGACTGTTGTATAATTAAGTTGTATTTGAATTTTGTACCATGTATTTGGTGACTCAAGATGGGTGATGTATACCTATTTTGGGGGCGTCACAGTTAGTATCAAAGCTTAGGGATATGATCCCTGGCTGAGATGTGAGACAAGAACTAGGAGGGGAGAGACGGGGAATTCCTTCGCTAGTATGACCTATCTAAGCTTATTTGGTATTTAATTGGTCGGTCAGAGTATAGAGATAATATGTGATATGTTAATTAACCCTTGTTTTGTGGCAGTGTTTAAAAATGGCAGCTGAAAATGTTAATAATGGAGTGAATGAGACCGTTGAGACACCTTTAATCACTAACCAGGTTAATGTGACGTCAGACGAAGAAGAAATTAGAGATATCTACGTGGTAAGTGAAGAACTAATAGTTGCACCCGAGCTAGTTACAGATGTAGCAACTGAGAGTGAGGAAGAAGAGGAAGAAGAGGAATTTGAGGAGAATTTATTAGAAGAATTTTATGATCGAAATTTAGAATTACAAAATCGTATTCATGAGTTGGAAGAGCAGGCTGAACAACGGCAGACATCGTGGAACAAAGAGATGTAACAATTCAAAATTGTGTTACCCGATGTACGATGCTTGAACAGAAGCACTCTTTAGCAGAGTATAAGATATTAGAGCTGGAATCTGAGAATGCTATGATCAAACTTTTGATGAAAGAAGAAGCAACTGAACAAATATGAATAGATGATGCATGGGTAAAAGCCGCACGACGCGTTGATATTGTAGGAAAAGACGCCCAATCCAATAAGGTCAAAATATATGAAATGGATTTCGCTTTTTGGACAACAATCGGGAGAATCCAACATCGAGTTCAGAATTACTCTGTGCAGAGCGGTCAACCCCAATTCGATATGGAACAGAGAGTAATGATTCGAATCATGGATCATGAATGTGACGAAGCAATTAAGGGTGGAATGTACTTTATAGCAAAGTCAAATCCGGTAGTTTAAGTGAGAGCGTTTGTCGAGAAACCTGAACGAAGTTATTACGGGTAAGTTAATTATAAACTCTTGCGAAGTCTATACCTTATTCAATACTAGTTCTACCCACTCTTTTATTTTTCCTACTTGCGCTTAATGTTTAAATTTGACTCCGGAGAAATTAGACTTTGATTTATCTGTTGAAACTCCGTTGGGAGAAACCTTCATTACCTCCACTATTTATAAATCTTGTTTGATTCAAATCAACACTTTCATGTTACCTGTCGATCTTATCTCTTTAAAAATACTTGCATTTGATGTGATTTTAGGGATTGATTGGTTAACTACTCATCAAGCTTTTCGTAAGGTTGTTAGCTTTTATATTCCTAACCAACTTGTTATGAGAATTCAAGCAACCAAACCACTAAAGTCAATCACTGTCATATCAAGCCATAAGTAAAGAGCCCCGAACCTTTCGCTGGTGACTTCCTTGTGTGGAAGGCACCGAAGCCAGACTATCCGTAGGGGACGTTGTGAATGACGATGACAAGTTTATAGGTATCAATATGACGTACTATCCAAGTCTTGGATGAGAGTCACAGTTTTGAATGATATTTCTATTGTTAATAAATTTCTTGACGTATTCTTGAAGAACTTCCTAGCCTACCCCTAGAGCGTGAAATCGAATTTTGTATTGACCTCAGTACAAAACCCATTTCTAAAACCCTTAAATATTTCTTCACCTAGAACGAACGTATTATGCGCCAAAGACGTTGGCTCGAGCTGTTAAAGATTACGACTATACCATTCAATATCATCGTGGAAGAGCGAACGTGGTAGTTGACGCGTTGAGTAGAAGATCGTTATCGTTTTGAGTGCGATGTTGTTAACACAAAAACCCATTTCGTATAACTTACAAATGATGAAGATAGAGTTAAAGACTCTAGGGACCCACGTGAAGATAACAAATATATGAGTAGAATCGACTTTAATCGATAAAGTTAAAGCCGCTCAAGCTACACACCCGAATTTGATGAATGTGAAGAAGAAGGTTCAAGAAGGCGTTATATAAAACCTCGATTTAATTGGCCCATTTGAAATCCTCGATCGAGTAGGAACTATGACCTATAGACTCATTTTACCGCCAAGTATATCGCGTGTTCATAATGTTTTTCACGTATCGTTGTTAGTAAAAACTTAGTCTATAGGGACTTTGAAGCCAAATTTCAGAATAATTAATGAATCTAAAAAATTATGAAATCATGGGGGTTTTATAGAGCATGTTACAAGCTTTCCATAGCCTCAAAAATGGACTAATTCCGATAACGGATGAAGAAGTTCTGAAGATTTGAAGTATGTGTGTCAAAAGTTGCAAAATCTAGAAAATTGGAGTTAAGTGCCAAAGGTCGAGCACCTAGGCACTAGGCTCGGCGCTTAGGCACTTGCCCAAGGCCAAATTTGGGGTGCCTAGGCACTGGCCCAAGGCCAAATTTGGGGGCCTAGGCGCTGGTCAAGTGTTAAGCCAAAATCTGTCCGGACGTCCTTTAGTAAAATGGGCATAACTTTTTCATACAAACTCCGATTGAGGTGATTCAGGATGATTCGAAAAGATAACGAGTAGACCTAAAATTTTATTATTTTGAGATTTGAGGTCGGTATCAAGTCCTAAAATGGCTATTTTAGGGACTGATATGCATTCAGAGTCAATCGGAGGACATCGGGCATGCACGTATGCAACGTGTAATGTTTTCGACGATAAAGGTATTCAAGGTATCCTCACCTCTTGGCATACCAGGTACGTACGTAAATTTCGAGGGCGAAATTTTATAAGGAAGGGAGATTGTGAGACCCCAGATTTTATGAATAATGATTTAAATTTGTCGAAATATTTTTTTGAATATTATGGTGTGGATTTGATATAATGTTATAGTTGTGGGTAATATTTACAAATTTTGCAAAGTAAGCAAGTGGTTATATAATATTCGATTGGTCGAGAATATTCGTTTTAACACGAGAATATTAAATGCGACGGCACAATCATTGGTGGACCCCACAGCGGAAGTATTTAGTTGTAAGGAAACAACGAAATTATCTTTTATAAAAATAACTTGCGGAAGTGTTACCGTTAAAACCTGTTGAACTACCCGGTAGTAAAAGAAATGCGATGTCTGGCGTGGTTGCATAGTAGCACTTTAGTATTGATTATTGATGCTTTACGTGAAGTCACTTTCGGTTATACTCAATTATTACTTTCTGATATTATTGCATCATATCTCTCATATTATTGATTCAATTATTGTCACGATTATCATCTGCATAATATGTTATATTATTAAATCAATAATTGAGACAATGAAAAGTTATTCATATTATTATTTGCAATATTGACAATGTCTAGAAGTTCTGTGATGGAGAGGTTTGGTCATCTAATTGCACGCCAATAAGGAGAAATCCTTATCGAAAAGCCCCCTCTTTCCTGGGAATGACCTGGTTGTAAATATTGTGAATTATAATATTAATGATGAATAAATTCGTGTTGATTAAATATGAAATTAATAGTTCCATTGTGTTGGAATTATTAGTATTAGTAAAAATTGATATTTATTTCGATAATAATCGATGTCTAGAGGTTATATTGACCAATCGGGTATTTAACCAGATAAATGAGCAATTAATTGCTATTAATTCACATGTATATAACTATTTGTTCACATATGTGTACTATTGATTCACATTCTTGTTCTATTAGGGGAGGTAGTGCAAGATTGATAATACTTACATGACTAAGTTAAAAATGGAGGTATAGTTGAAGGTACTATACTTTAATTCGTATTTTTACATGATTATAACTATTGATTCACATGATTGAACTATTGATTCACATTATTTACTATTAGGGGAGGTGGTGCAAGTTTGATAATACTTGCAGGACTAAATTAAAAATGAAGAAAAAGAAGGAGGTATTATACTGTAATATTTCAAGCCCCAAAATGTGCAATTATCAAAACTATATTTTTCTATAAATAGAAGCTCATTCTTCCTTCATTTCTCACCAATTCACTAAAGCTATAGAGCAATTATTATAGAAAGAAATTATAGAGAGAGAAGAAGAAGAAATTCCTTTACCTCACTATTCCAAAGATCCATCCGATCTTCTTTTTAGGTAAGGGGTATTATTTCTTTCATATTCATGAAGAGAGCTATTGTTATTCCATTCCTTATTATTACATTGGAATAACTTATGTCTGTGACTACTAGTATACATGGTGAAATTCTTCATTATTCCATTCTTTATTATTATGTTGGAATAACCTATCTATCTGATATCGCATACACGGTAAAATTATTACATTATTCCATTCTTTATTATTCTATGGGAATAACTTTTCATGCATGCGATCTATCGCATGCACAGTGAATTCTGTTGTTATTCCATTCTTTATTATTACATTAGAATATCCCATCTATATCTGGATTCACGCATGACACAGTTGCATTCTTTATTATCCTGTTAGAATATCATGTTTGTGCGCGATTACGCATGACATGGTTCTATTCTTTATTATTACGTAGGAATAACTTGTGCATGCGATTCTATCGCATCCTCGGTGAATTCCTTTGTTATTCCATTCTTTATTATTACATTTGGAATAACTTTTGTCATGTGGATTACTCAAGATTCATGGTGAATGATCCTTCGTATTCATTCTTTATTAAATCGTGGAAATGATCTGTCTACGTGGATTACTGCATGGCGGGTGAAAATCCATTTGCAATTTTGTATATTCTATTATACTCATCTGGGATATCATTGCTTTTGTACTCGTCATGAAATATCATTTTCTTTGGTATTTTTCTGTTACGAGTTACTAGTCACGGGTTACTATTCACTCTAGTATTATTCACTCGGGCATTCGGGGCACTTTTCGTACCGGAGTACTATTCACGAGTTACTATTCACGAATTACTATTCACCTAATTACTATTCACTCTAGTATATGATTCACTTTCGAATATTCGGGACACTTTTAGGTAATTCGAGTACTATTCACGGGTACTATTCTCAAGTAATATTCACGGGTATTATTCACTTTGAAAATATATTTCTTTCTGTCCAAATTTTTTTGGTACATGAATATTATTCTTGAATTTTACTCTACAAAGCGATATCATGTTGACAATTTGGGCGTTATTGATTTACGGATAAATTAAATTATAAATCTTTAAAATTTATCCTTGAACTTGTTTTATTGAATTATTATGTCATTGTCATCATCCTCATGCTTATATTGTGATTAAAATCATCTCTGGCTTACGTGCATAGATGGACTTGGTATGATTATGACTAGGGATTATTCGGTATAATCATGACCGTAATGTAACGAATGATGTGGTAAAAGTTCTCATTGGCCTGTAGTTCATTGATGGACAGTTGTTGGTATGATTATGACCAGGGATTATTCGGTAAAATCATGACCATTGATGATTACATGAATATCCTTGGCTGTGGTGCAGGGATGATTCAATGATGTGGTTTATTTGTTAAGATGAGTCTCAGCGATAAAGTTAATGAAAAACTTTTAAAATCATAGAAGATAGTAGTTGTATGCTCTACTTGACTCTTCTAATGGATTGCTTGTTCCGCTGTAGTTAAACTTGTTGTCTATAATATTCTGTCAGTTGTTATACTGTTGAAGGCTAAGTATAATTTATTCTGCATTGTCTTAGTCATAATATTTTTACTGGGCTAGTTGAGCTCACCTTTCTTTCCTTTATTCTCTTGAAATGAGAACGTAGGCGGGACTAGTCGGGGAGCGGAGTGATTTGTCCGGATGATAGCATTAGTAGTCCTCACTATTACATTAAATAGTGTGACAATAAATGCAATGAGGACTCCATTGAGTGTGGATATTGTCTAGATGACAATATTCTTATTAAAACTCTTAGATTATGTTTTGTCATATTTTACACGACTGTTGTATAATTAAGTTGTATTTGAATTTTGTACCATGTATTTGGTGACTCAAGATGGGTGATGTATACCAATTTTGGGGGCGTCACAACTTACATACTAAAGAGTATGAAAGAAAATGTTATTTCTTACGAATATTGAACAAAAATAACATCCCTTACCTTAAAAAGGAGAATATTTCAACTGGTATAGCGGGGATATTCTTGAAGAAAACTTGAATTGTTTTTTACACTCACAGCTTCCTTAAACTCTAAAGAAATATGCTCAATATTATTGAAGAAGAATTCTCTGATTTTGGTGTGATTTTCAATTCTTAACTAAGCATCCTATTTATAGGAGGATGGAATGGATACTATTTGAATTTATTCACGGACGCACAGTGTAAGACCCCAACTTTTATGAATAAAGAATAATTTTTTTGAAATATATTTTTGAATATTATGGTGCGGATATAATATAATATTATAGTTGTGGGTAATATTTTTAAATTCTGTAAAGTAAGCAAGTAGTTATATAATATTAGATTGGTCGGGGAATATTTGTTTTAACAGGGAATATTAAATGCGACGACCACAATCATTAATGGACCCCTACAACGGAAGTATTGTAAGTAGTTAAAAGCGACGTAAATATCATTTTATAAAAATAACTTGGCGAAAGTGTTACCGAATTAAAACTGTTGAACTACCCTAGTAAAAGTAATGCGATGTCTGGCGTTGTTGCGTAGTAGCACACGATATTGATTATTGATGCTTACGTAAGAAGTCACTCAGTTATACTCAATTATTGCTACAATAATTGTTGCATCATATCTCTCATATTATTGATTCAATTATTGTCACACTATTATCTGCATAAAATGATATATTATTAAATCAATAATTGAGATGACAAAGTTATTCATATTATTATTTGCAATATTGACAATGTCTAGAAGTTCTGTAGAGGAGAGGTTTGGTCACCTAATTGCGCGCTAATAAGGAGAAATCCTTATCGGAAAGCCCCCTCTTTCCTGGGAATGACCTGGTTGCTAAATATTATGAATTATAATATTAATGATGAATAAGTTTGTGTTGATTAAAGATGAAATTGATAGTTCCATTGTGTTGGAATTATTAGTGTTAGTGAAAATCGACATTTATTTCGATAATAATTGATGTCTGGAGGTTATATTGACCAATTAACCGAATAAATGAGCAATTAATTGCTATTAATTGACATGATTATAACTATTTGTTCACATGTGTGTAATATTGATTCACATTCATGTACTATTAGGGGAGGTGGTGCAAGATTGATAATACTTGCATGACTAAGTTAAAAATTGAGGTATAGATGGAGGTACTATACTGTAATTCGTATTTTCACATGATTATAACTATTGATTCACATGATTTAACTATTGATTCACATTATTTACTATTAGGGGAGGTGGTGCAAGTTTGATAATACTTTCAGGACTAAATTAAAAATGAAAAAAAAGAAGAAGGTATTATGCTGTAATATTTCGAGCCCCAAAACGTGCAATTATCGAAACTATATTTTCCTATAAATAGAAGCTCATTCTTCCTTCATTTCTCACCAATTCACAAAAGCTATAGAGCAATTATTATAGAGAGAAATTATAGAGAGACAGAAGAAGAGAAGTCTACTACCTCACTATTCCAGTATCCAATTTTTTTCTAAGGTAAGGGGTATTATTCTTTCGTATTCATGAAGAGAGTTATTTTCTTTCAATACTCGTAAGGGTTGTTATTCCATTCTTTATTATTATGTTGGAATAACATGTCTATGCGAAGTACCACATACATGGTGAAATTCTTCTATTATTCTATTCTTTATTATTCTGTTGGAATAACCTGTCTGTGCGGTCTATTGCATGCCTGGAAAATTCTTTTGTTATTTCATTCTTTATTATTTTGTTGGAATATATGTTTGTGCGGATTACACATGACTTGGTTCCATTCTTTATTATTCTGTTAGAATATCCTGTCTGTGCGGATTACGCATGACCTAGTTCTATTCTTTATTATTACATTTGGAATAACTTTTATGCATCTTTGTCTATCGCATGTTGTTTGGTGAATTCTCTTTTATTCCATTCTTTATTATTTTGTTGGAATAACTTTGTCATGTGGATTACCGCGTGCATGGTGAATGATCCTTCGTATTCATTCCTTATTAAATTATGGAAATGATGCATACATGTGGATTCTGCATGGCGAACGAAAATCCATTTGCAGTTTCATATATTCTCTTATACTCAGTTGGTTAAAGTTTTGGCTTCTATACTCCATTAAATTAGTGAAATATCCTTGATATTTGCACTTCATCCATTATCTTTTCATGAAAATATTCTTCTGAGCATTCTTGAATTTTACTCCACAAAGAAGTATCAAGTTGACAATTTGGACATTATTGATTTATGGATAAATTAAATTATAAATCTTTAAAATTTATCCATGAACTTGTTTTATTGAATTTATATTTCATTATCATCATCCTCATGCTTATATTGTGATGAAAGTCATCTTTGGCTTACGTGCATAGATGAACTTGGTATGATTATGACCAAGGATTATTCGGTACAATCATGACCGTAATGTAATGAATGATGTGGTAAAAGTCCTCATTGGCCTGTAGTTCATTGATGGACAGTTGTTGGTATGGTTATGACCAGGGATTATTCGGTATAATCTTAACCATTGATGAGTACATGAATATCCTTGGCCGTGATGCAGGGATGATTAATTTTTATTTATTAAGCCGAGTCTCTGCGATAAAGTTGATGAAAACCTTTTAAAATCATAGAAGATAGTAGATTTTATGCTCTACTTGACTCTTCTAATGGATTGCTTATTCCGCTGCAGTTGTTGATCTAAAACTTGTTGTCTATTATATTCTGTCAGTTGTTATACTATTGAAGGCTAAGGTTAATTTATTCTGCATTATCTTAGTCATAATATTTCTGACTGGGCTAGTTGAGCTCACCCTTTCTTTCATTGTTCTCTTCAGGAAATGAGAACTTAGCCGAGACTAGTTGGGGAACGGAGTGACGGTCCAGATGATAGCATTAGTAGTCCTCACTATTCTGTTAAATAGGGTGACAATAAATGTAATGAGGACTCCATTGAGTGTGGATATTGTCTAGATAACAATATTCTTATTAAAACTCTTAGATTATATTTTGACGTATTTTACACGACTGTTGTATAATTAAGTTGTATTTGAATTTTGTACCATGCATTTGGTGACTCAAGATGGGTGATGTATACCTATTTTGGGGGCGTCATATTTGGTATCAAAGCTTAGGGATATCATCCCTAGCTGAGATGTGAGACAAGAACTAGGAGGGGAGAGACGGGGAATTCCTTCGCTAGTATGACCTATCTAAGTTTATTTGGTATTTAATTGGTCGGTCAGAGTATAGGGATAATGTGTGATATGTTAATTAACCCTTGTTTTATGACAATATTTGAAAATGGCATCCGAAAATGTTGAGATAAGGAATGAAGCACATGAGACCGTGGAGTCACCATAGATTAATACCCAGGATAATGTGCAACAGGAGGATTATACAACAATGATCAAATGATGAACGATGGGATGTTCAGAGGCTTTATGCAATTCATGCAACATCAGGCGAGGGCGGCTCCTGTCCAAAATGCAGGTGGAAACACTGACAACTCTCGGACGGTCACCGCTAAGAAGTTCAAGGAGCTGGGACGATCGGAGTTTTTTGGAGAGCCAAAACCACTTAAGGCGGAGACGTAGATAAAGCAGATCAAAAAGATATTTGATGTCTTGGGATGCTCCGAGGAGCAAAAGGTTCCCTTTGCCACCTTCATGTTGCGAGCGGAGGCAGATTACTGGTGGGAATCTATAAAGCGTACTCAACCCGCTGCACTCAAAATGTCTTGGGAGAAGTTCCAAGAGCTTTTCAACGACAAGTACTTTCCTGAAAGTATTCATCACATAAAGGAGGTAGATTTCATCAAGCTTGAGCAAACCAATATGACTATGGCGCAATACGAAGCTAAGTTTGCTGAGTTATCTCGGTTTGCGTCCCACTTGGTTGATAATAAGGAGAGAATGACGCGGATGTTTCTAAGAGGTTTGAAACTCGAGATACGTCAATACCTTATCTCTCACAAACTTTGCTTGTATTCAGATGTTGTGAATAGGGCTCAGTTATTGGAACGCGATAATGAGTCAACCCAACCAAAAGAGAGCAACCGACAAAATCATAATACCAGTGGTAGCAGTCATCGAAGAGGTGACAACAAGCGTGGAGGGAATCAACATGCCAGAATTGGTAATCACTTTGGTGGTAATCATGGCCATGACAATAAGAGTGGACATTTCAAGAAGAGGAGATTCAACAATGATGGAAAGACGTCAGCACCAACACCTATTGTTAAGGAAGGAGAACGACCGTCGGTCGTATGTTATAAATATGGAGGGGAATGACACATCAGTACAAACTGTGCGATGTAGTCCAAAGCATGTTATAATTGTTGAAAAGAAGGTCACCTAGCCTGATTTTATCGTGCACCAAAGTCAAGTCCAGCTGGGATGGAGGCATCAAAGGGTGTCCCAGACAAGACAAAACCGGTAGTTCAAGGGAGAGCGTTTGTCGTAACCTCCCAAAAAGCGAGGAATCCAAATGAGGTGATCACGGGTAAGCTAATCATAAACTCTAGCGAAGTTTAAACTTTATTTGATACCGATTCTACCCATTCTTTTATTTCTCCTACTTGCGCTCAACGTTTAAATTTGACTCCGAAAAAATTAGACTTTGACTTATCGGTTAAAACTCCGTTGGGAGAAACCTTCATTACATCCGCTATTTATAAGTCTTGCTTGATTTAAATCGGTAACCGCACGTTACCTGTCGATCTTATTTCTTTGAAAATACTTGCACTTGATGTGATTTTAGGGATTGATTGGTTAACTACTCATCATGTTAAAATCGATTATTTTCATAAAGTTGTTAGCTTTCATATTCCTAACCAACTTATTATGCGAATTCAAGCAACCAAACCACTAAAATCAATCACTGTCATATCAAGTCTTAAAGCTATTCGTTTATTGAAAAATGGATGTCAAGCTTTCTTAGCCCATGGCACGAATTTAAATAAAAATACGTCAGATTTGAATGATATTTCTATTGTTAATAAATTTCCTAACGTATTCCCTGAAGAACTTCCCGGCTATCCCGAGCATGAAATTGTATTTTGTATCGACCTTGAATGCATAAAAACCCATTTCCAAAGCCCCATATCGAATGGCTCATATTGAACTTCAGGAGTTAAAAACCCAACTACAGGAATTGTTAGACATCGGTTTCATTCGTCCTCTATTCGTGAAAAAGAAAGATGGAAGTATGCGACTTTGTATTGATTATCGGGAGTTGAATCATGTCACCATCAAAAATAGGTACCCGTTGCCTCGCATTGATGACTGTTTGACCCGATTGCAAGGAGCCAAATTCTTTTCAAAGATTGATCTTAGTTAGGATATCATCGATTGAAGATTAAAAGCGATGACATTCCAAAGATCGCTTTCGAGAACTTCGATGCGGGCATTATGAATTCCTAGTCATGTCTTTTGGATTGACTAATGCTCCTGCTGCCTTCATGGACATGATGAACCGAGTATTCAAGGAATATTTGGATCACTTTGTGGCCGTCTTTATTGATGACATCCTCATATACTCCAAAACCCGTGAAAACCATGAGCAACACTTGAGGCTGATACTCCAAAAGCTTAATGAAAATAAGCTATATGCCAAGTTGAAGAAATTCGAGTTCTGGCTTGAGGAAGTTGCATTCCTTGGGCACGTAATATCAAATCATGGGATATCTGTTGACCCGGCAAAGATTAAAGCAATTCAAAGCTGGGAGCAACCTAAGTCAGTGACCGAAGTACGTAGCTTTCTCGGCTTAGCTAGTTATTATCAGAGATTCATGGAAGGATTTTGTCGAATCGCTACTCCATTAACTTAGTTGACTCAAAAAGATATAAAGTTCGGTTGGAGCGAGAAATGTGAGAAGAGTTTTCAAGAACTCAAGAGGAGACTCATTTCAAAGACTGTTACGGCAATACGATCCGCTCGGAGGGATTTATCATCTGATGATGCTTGAGGTAAAGGGTTAGGATGTGTTCTCATGCAACATGGGAAAGTCATAGCCTATGCCTCATGACAACTCAAAGAATATGAGAGGAATTATCTTACTCATGATCTAGAGTTGGCGTGATGCTTTTTAACGCTTAAGATTTGGAGGCATTACCTGTATGGAGAGAAGGTGGAGATCTATACGGATCATAAAAGCCTCAAATATTTCTTCACTCAAAAGGAACTCAACATGCGGAAACGACGATGGCTTGAGTTGTTGAAAGATTATGATCATACCATCTAATACCATCCTGGAAAAGCGAACGTAGTAGTTAACGCATTGAGTAGAAGATCATATACGGGCACAAGTGCATTATTGTCAACGTAAAGGCCCATTGTGTATGACTTGGAAAGGATGGAAATAGAGTTAAAGACTCCAGGGACCCATGTGATGATGGCGAATATACAATTAGAACCGACTTTAATCGATAAAGTTAAAGCTGCTCAAGCTACAGACCTGGAGCTGATACGTATGAGGAAGAAAGTACAAGAAGGTGCTATTCTGGAAGAAAGAATCGATGAAGAAGGAATACTTCGAGTCAACTCCAGACTTTGTGTTCCTAACTATTCTGACTTGAAGTATAAAATCATGATGGAGGTGCACAACACACCGTTTGCAATCCATCATGGGAGTACCAAAATGTATCGTGATCTTCGACATACATTTTGGTGGAGCAATATGAAGAGAGAGATAGCGGGGTTTATCTCAAGGTGTCTAACTTGTCAACGAGTCAAGACGGAGCATTAAGTTCCAAAAGGTCCATTGCAACCACTTGAAATTTCAAAATGGAAGTGGGAGCAAATTACCTTGGATTTCATTACTGGTCTTCCCAAGATTATTCAAGGCATAGATGCGATTTGGGTCATTGTTGATAGATTGACCAAGTCTGCTCATTTCTTACCGGTATGAGAAACTTATACACTTGAACGTCTTGCTAGTATGTACATAAACGAGATTGTAAGATTGCATAAGAAGGAACATATTCTACGCTCCAAGATTATACCTTAAGTCAAAGTTTTGTGGAGAAACCACAATGTGAAAGAAATGACCTGGGAGTTAGAATCTGAGATGAAGTCAAGATATCCTCACCACTTCAATATACCAGGTACGTACCCTAATTTCGAGGACAAAATTTCATAAGAAGGGGAGGTTGTAAGACCCCAACTTTTATGAATAAAGAATAATTTTCTCAAAATATATTTTTAAATATTATGGTGTGGATTTGATATAATGTTATAGTTGTGGGTAATATTTATAAATTCTGCAAAGTAAGCAAGTGGTTATATAATATTATTGATTGGTGGGAATATTCGTTTTAACGGGGGAATATTAAATGATCGCCTGAATCATTGGTGGACCCCACAACGAAAGTATTGTTATAGTTAGAAAACAACAGAAATATCATTTTATAAAAATAACGGCGAGAGTGTTACCGTTAAAACTGTTGAACTACCCGGTAGTAAAAGTATAGTAATACGCGTGGTTGCATAGTAGCACACGGTATTGATTATTGATGCTTACGTAAGAAGTCACTCAGTTATACTCAATTATTGCTACAGTAATTGCTGCATCATATCTCTCATATTATTGATTCAATTATCGTCACACTATTATCTGCATAAAATGATATATTATTAAATCAATAATTGAGACGAAAAAGTTATTCATATTATTATTTGTAATATTGACAATGTCTAGAAGTTCTGTAGCGGAGATGTTTGGTCACCTAATTGCGCGCTAATAAGGAGAAATCCTTATCAGAAAGCCCCCTCTTTCCTGGGAATGACCTGATTGCTAAATATTGTGAATTATAATATTAATGATGAATAAGTTTGTGTTGATTAAAGATGAAATTGATAGTTCCATTGTGTTGGAATTATTAGTGTTAGTGAAAATCGACATTTATTTCGATAATAATTGATGTCTAGAGGTTATATTGACCAATTAACAGGATAAATGAGCAATTAATTGCTATTGATTCACATGATTATAACTATTTGTTCACATGTGTGTACTATTGATTCACATTCATGTACTATTAGGGGAGGTGGTGCAAGATTGATAATACTTGCATGACTAAGTTAAAAATAGAGGTATAGATGGAGGTACTATACTGTAATTCGTATTTTCACATGATTATAACTATTAATTCACATGATTTAACTATTGATTCACATTATTTACTATTAGAGGAGGTGGTGCAAGTTTGATAATACTTTCAGGACTAAATTAAAAATGAAGAAAAAGAAGAAGGTATTATACTATTATATTTCGAGCCCCAAAACGTGCAATTATCGAAACTATATTTTCCTATAAATAGAAGCTCATTCTTCCTTCATTTCTCACCAATTCACAAAAGCTATAGAGAAATTATTATAGAGAGAAATAATAGAGAGACAGAAGAAGAGAAGTCTGCTACCTCACTATTCTTGTATCCGGTTTTTTTCTAAGGTAAGGGGTATTATTCTTTCGTATTCATGAAGCGAGTTATTTTCTTTCAATACTCGTAAGGGTTGTTATTCCATTTTTTATTATTATGTTGGAATAACTTTGTCATGCAAAAGTACCCCATACATGGTGAAGTTCTTACATTATTCTATTCTTTATTATTACATTGGAATAACTTTTCTGCATGCGGTTACTATCGCATTCCTCGTGAATTCTCATGTTATTCCATTCTTTATTATTACTTTTGAATATCACATGCATGCGGATTCTGCGACACAGTTCCATTATTTATTATTCATTGGAATAACTTTTATGGCGATTCATCGCATGCACGGTGAATTCTCAAATTTGTTATTCCATTCTTTATTATTCTATTGGAATAACTTTGTCTATGTGGATTCTTTGCATGCATGGTGAATGATCCTTCGTATCCATTCCTTATTAAATTGTGGAAATGATCTCATACATGTGGATTACTGCATGGCGGCGAAAAATCTATTCTTTGTTTCATATATTCTCTTATACTCAGTTGGTTAAAGTTTTGGCTTCTATACTCCATGAAATTAGTGAAATATCCTTGATATTTGTGCTTCATCCAGTATCTTTTCATGAAAATATTCTTCTGAGCATTCTTGAATTTTACTCCACAAAGAAGTATCATGTTGACAATTTGGACGTTATTGATTTTTGGATAAATTAAATTATAAATCTTTAAAATTTATCCTTGAACTTGTTTTATTGAATTATTATTTCATTGTTATCATCCTCATGCTTATATTGTGATGAAAGTCATCTTTGGCTTACGTGCATGAATGGACTTGGTATGATTATGACTAGGGATTATTCAGTATAATCATGGCCGTAACGTAATGAATGATGTGGTAAAAGTCCTCATTGGCCTATAGTTTATTGATGGACAATTGTTGGTATGATTATGACCAGAGATTATTCGGTATAATCATGACCATTGATGAGTACATGAATATCCTTGGTCGTGATGCATGGATGATTCGTTTTTATTTATTAAGCTGAGTCTCAGCGATAAAGTTGATGAAAACCTTTTTAAATCATAGAAGATAGTAGTTTTGTGCTCTACTTGACTCTTCTAATTGATTGCTTATTCCACTGCAGTTATTGATCTAAAACTTGTTGTCTATAATATTCTGTCAGTCGTTAAACTGTTGAAGGCTAAGGATAATTTATTCTGCATTATCTTAGTCATAATATTTCTTACTGGGTTAGTTGAGCTCATCCTTTCTTTCATTGTTCTCTTCAGGAAATGAGAACGTAGCCGGGACTAGTCGAAGAATGGAGTGACGGTCCAGATGATAGCATTAGTAGTCCTCACTATTTTATTAAATAGTATGACAATAAATGTAATGAGGACTCCATTGAGTGTGGATATTGTCTAGGTGACAATATTCTTATTAAAACTCTTAGATTATGTTTTGTCGTATTTTACACGACTGTTGTATAATTAAGTTGTATTTGAATTTTGTAACATGTATTTGGGGACTCAAGATGGGTGATGTATACCTATTTTCGGGGCGTCACACACAGTGCAATTCAGACGATTTTCACGAGCGAGAATTCTGAATTCATAAGATTTACTATACAAGCACTATGCAGACACTATGCATAATATATTCTATTTTTAATAAAAAACAAAACTTATAATAATAATAATAATAATAATAATAATAATAATAATAATAATAATAATAATAATAATAATAATAATAATAATAATAATAATAATAATAATAATAATAATAATAATATATGCTTCCTCCCAACCAAGCAAACTTCCCCGCCAAGTGAATCAATTCTCCCACCCTTGATAATTTTCATCATTCCACCAACATGCGAGCCCCACCTGACCCACTCGTGGCCCCCACCATTATATATATATATATACACACACACACACACTGAATAACTTTCTACCGATTATTTTAAAAAATAGGTAAATGAGAGTCCAAATAATACGCCATAATTTACAACAAATACTTCATAAAAATCTCCTCAATATTTATAACAAAATTTATTCATCATTATTATAACTCACAATATTAACAACCAGATCGTTCCCATGAAAGAGGGGGCTTTTCGATAAGGATTTCTCCCTATTAGCGCGCAATTAGATGACTAAACCCTTTTCATCGACAAAACTTTATAGACATCGTCAATAATGCAAATAATAATATGAATAACTTGTCATCTCAATTATTGATTTAATAATATTAAATATTGACAATAGTTGAATCAAATAATGTGAGATACTATGTAGCAATTATTGTAAGACCCCAAATTTTTATAAATAAAATTGAATTTCCTCTATTAATTATTTTGAAATGGTAAAGGATGGATTTGATTAATGTGGTTTGTTATGGGTAAAATGTGCAAATTTTACAAAATAAGCAAGTGGTTATAAAATATTCATTGTTGTCGGAGAATATTCGTTTGGTCTTGAAATATTCTTGTTGTCGGGAAATATTCGTACGACGGTGCAGCCATTTGTGGCCCCATAACAGAATAACCGTCGGATGAAGATAACGACAAGTATGAGTTTTTATAAATAATGACGTAGTTGTTACCGTTAACACTGTTGGATTACCTGGTGGTTAAAATTAAATACAGTAACACGCGTGGTTGCACAGTAGCACACGGTATTATACAGTATTTTTGGATTATTAATTCTTACGTAAGAACTACTCAATAATTGTTACAGTAATTACTGTTCAATATTTTATTTTATTGATTCAATAATTACTATGTTGATATTTTATATTATTATTGATTTAATAATTGTCACTGCACAATATTTTCCATTATCAGATCAATAATTTATATTATTTGAATAATATTATTAGATAGCATTATTGGTAATGTCTAAGAAATTTCTGTCTAGAAAAGGGGTTTGGTCATCTAATTGCGCGCCAGTAAGGAGAAATCCTTATCGGAAAGCCCCTTCTTTCCTGAGAACGACCTGGTTGTCATTATTGTGATTCTGTAATATTATTTGTGAATAATTAATTATTGATTTATATGATAAGGAAATATTTATTTTATGTGGATATAAATGAAGGATAGAGAAATATTTATTTTATGTGGATATAAATAAAAGAATTAATGTTGAGATATTTTATCAGTATTTTGTCAGAATAGAGGTGTTGAAAATCATCCGTATGTGAATTTCGGTCATTTTTTA
Source organism: Panax quinquefolius (assembly GCA_020205615.1). Lineage (NCBI taxonomy): Eukaryota > Viridiplantae > Streptophyta > Magnoliopsida > Apiales > Araliaceae > Panax > Panax quinquefolius. The sequence continues at coordinate 35,231,582 of CM035161.1, read as the reverse complement.
TTTGGAATTTAGAAAAAATTTCTTTTATAAAGTTGTAGAGAATTAAATTTCCTATAGAATAGACATGAGATTCAATTTTTTTTTGATAAAAGGGCTATTTATTTTGAATTATTGAAGTTTCGGAAATAAATATTTTATTAAAAATATGGGTGGGCCCCACTTTTGGTTGGTGTGGAAAATGCTAAATTTGGTGGGCCCCACTGGTGGTGTGCTGAATTTTGGGTCAAGAAGGTGTGCCTAGAAAATTGTAATATTATTTTATTAATTTAGTCTGCTTTGGCGTTCTGGTATTTTCCTATAAATAGGGTGCTTAGTTAGAATTGAAAATCACACTAGAATATGAAATTTTTTCTCTATAATATTGAGCGTATTTTTGTGAGTATTTAGATACCTTGAGAGTTGCTATTCAGTGCAAGTTTCCTTCAACATTACATCCAATATTCCAGTCAGAAGTAATGTTTTTTTGAGGTAAGGGATGTTATTTTCTTCATAAATGATGTTATTTCTTTCAATATCATTATACCGGAATATTGGTATGAATTTTATTATGAAATTTTTAACTTTTCATGTCGAGGTTACTATTCACATATACGGCACTATTTACGTATACGATACTATTCACGAATGCGATAATATTCACAAAAAAAAATAAAAATTTTCTTTTCTTTGTCCATGTTGTCTGTTATGGTTACTATCTTTGATTGTATCTATGTTTTAATCTTCATTTTTGAATTCTGCTCCAAAATTGATTATTATGGAGTATTTTTGAAATTGGATAAATCGAAGTATGAATCCCTAATCTTTATCCTTTTATCTCACTAGATTCGTTTTCTTTAAGATATTTTTCATCATCCTCAGTACTAAATGATATAACTGAATATCTTTGGCCTGTAGTGCAAAGATGAATGATTACCTGATGAATATCTTTGGCACGTATTGCAAAGATGGACAGGTGTTGAGATGAACATGACCAACTGGTGATACAAATGAATATCTTTGGCTTGTAGTGCAAAGATGAATATTTGATTCCAGATGTATATTGATTAATGTTACAGGGATAAAATATTGATGATGGACTTTTAAATCATAGAAGATATTAGACTTCATTCTCTACTTAACTCTCCTAATAAATTGTTATTTCAGCTGCAGTTGTTGATCTAAAACTTGTTGTCTATTATATTCTATCAGATTTTTCCATGTTGAAGACTAAGGATAATTTGTTGTACATTATCTTAGTCATAATATTCTTTACTGGGCTAGTTGAGCTCACCCTTTTTCTTTTTGTTCCATTTTTCTCAAGAGACGAGAATATAGCGAGAACTAGTCGGGGTGTGGAGTGATGTTTCAAGGCAGTTGTTTTAGTAGCCCTCACTATTTTGTAAAATAGTGTATCAATAATTGCAAAGAGGACTTATTTGAGTGTGGATATTATCTTGAAGATAATATTTGTATTTAAACTCATAGTATATGTGTTGTCGTATTTTGCACAACAATTGTATTAATGAAGTTGTATTTGTTTTCTGTACCATGTATTTGGCGACTCAGAATGGGTGATGTATACCTATTTTGGGGGCGTCACAATTACTATGGCAATAATTGAACAAAACTGAGTGACTTCTCACGTAAGCATCAATAATCAATACCGTGTGCTACTATGCAACCACGCGTATTATTGTACTTTTATCACCGGTTATTTCAATAGTTAACGGTAAAACTTTTGCCGTTATTTTTATAAAAATTATTTCTGTCGTTTTCTAACTCCGACAATAATTCCGTTGTGGGGTCCACTTAATGATTGTCTTGGTCGTCATTTAATATTCCTGTTAAAACGAATATTCCCCGACTAATCGAATATTTTATAACAACTTGGTTACTTTGAAAAATTTATAAATATTAGCCACAACTATAACATTATATCAAATTCACACCATAATATTTAAAAAATATATTTCGAGAAAAATTAATCTTTATTCATGAAGTTGGGGTCTTACAGCCTCCCCTTCTTATGAAATTTCACCCTCGAAATTAGGGTACGTACCTGGTATGTCGAAGAGATGAGGATAACTTGATTTCATTTTAGATTCTAACTCCCATGTCATTTCCTCAACATCGTGGTTTCTCCATAAAACTTTGACTTGAGGTATAATCTTGGAGCGTAGAATATGTTCTTTCTTATCCAATATTTTAACAGGTACCTCTTCATACGTTAAATACTCCACTATTTTGTCTGGTTCTAACTCAATAATATGGTTCGGGTCTTCCACATATTTACGTAACATAGATATGTGAAAAATGTTATGAACACCAGATATACTTGGGGGTAAAGCGAGTCTATAGGCCACAGTTCCTACTTGGTCAAGGATTTCAAATGGGCCAATGAATCGAGTATTGAGCTTTCTTGTAAGATCCCAAATTTTATGAATAAAGATTAATTTTTCTCGAAATATATTTTTGAATATTATGGTGTGAATATGATATAATGTTATAGTTATGGGTAATATTTACATATTTTTCAAAGTAAGCAAGTTGTTATAAAATATTCGATTTGTCAAGGAATATTCGTTTAAACAGGGAATATTCGTACGACGGCACAATCATTGGTGGACCCCACAAAGAAAGTATTGTCGTAGTTAGAAAACGACAAAATTATCTTTTTATAAAAATAACGGCGAAAGTTTTACTTGTTAAACCGTTGAACTACCCTTAGTAAAAGTACGAATAATGCTGTGGTCGCATAAGAAGACACTCAGTATTGATTATTGATGCTTACGAAAGTCACCGGTTATACTCAATTATTGCTACAGTAATTGTTGCATCACATCTCTCATATTATTGATTCAATTATTGTCATAATATCATCTGCATAATATTTTATATTATTAAATCAATAATTGAGATGACAAAGTTATTCATATTATTATTTGCAATATTAACGATGTCTAGAAGTTCTGTCAAGGAGAGGTTAGGTCATCTAATTGCGCGCCAATAGGGAGAAATCCTTATCGGAAAGCCCCCTCTTTCCTGGGAATGATCTGGTTGTTAAATATTGTGAGTTATAATATTAATGATGAATAAGTTCGTGTTAATTAAAGATAAAATTGATAGTTCCATTGTGTTGGGATTATTAGTGTTGGTGGAAATCGATATTTATTTCGATAATAATTGATGTCTGGAGGTTATATTGACCAACCGGGTAATTAATCGGATAAATAAGTAATTAATTGCTATTAATTCACATGCTTATAACTATGTGTTCACATGTATGTACTATTGATTCACATGCATGTACTATTAGGGGTGGTGGTGGAAGATTTATAATACTTGTATGACTAAATTAAAAATGGAGGTATAGATGAAGGTACTATACTGTAACTATTTTTTTCACATGTATAGAACTATTTATTCACATGAATGTACTATTGATTCACATGATGTACTATTAGGGGAGGTTGATAATACTTGCAGGACTAAATTAAAAATGAAAGAAAAGATGAAAGTATTATACTGTAATATTTTGAGCCCCAAAACGTGCAATTATCGAAACTATATTTTTCTATAAATAGAAGCTCATTCTTCTTTCATTCTCACCAATTCACTAAGACTCACAAGAGCAATTATAGAGAGAGAAGTTATAGAGAGAAAGAAGAAGAGAAGTCTGCTACCTCACTATTCCAATATCCAATCTTCTTCTGAGGTAAGGGATATTATTTTTGTCCAGTATTCATAAGGAATAATATTTTCTTCCATACTCTGTAGTATGTGAGTTGTGACGCCCCCATAATAGGTATACATCACCCATCTTGAGTCGCCAAATACATGATACAGAATATAAATAAAAACTTAACTATACAACTGTCGTGTAAAATACGACAAAACATAAGCTGTGAGTTTTAACACGAATATTGTCTTCTAGACAATATCCACACTCAATGGAGTCCTCATTACAATTATTATCACACTATTTCATAGAATAGTGAGGACTACTAAAGCCATTTATCCTGGACCATCACTCCATTCCCCGACTAGTCCCAGCTATATTCTCATTTCCTAAAGAGAACAATGAAAGAAAAGGGCGAGCTCAACTAGCCCAATAAGAAATATTATGACTAAGATAATGCAGAATAAATTATCCTTAGCCTTCAACAATATAACAACTAATAGAATATAATAGACAACAAGTTTTAGATCTACAACTACAGCGGAATAAGCAATCCATTAGAAGAGTCAAGTAGAGCATGATATCTACTATCTTCTATGATTTAAAAGTTTATCATCAATTTTATCGCTGAGACTCAGCTTAATAAATAATCCACATCACCTAATCATCCCTGCACCATGGCTAAGGATATTCATGTAATCATTAATGGTCATGATTATACCGAATAATCCCTGGTCATAATCATACCAACAACTGTCCATCAATGCACTACAAGCCAATGAGGACTTTTACCACATCATCTGTAAGATTACGGGTCATGATTATACCGAATGATCCCTAGCCATAATCTTACCAATCAACAGTCCATCTATGATCGTAAGCTAAAGATGACTTTCATCACAATATAAGCATGAGGATGATGACAATGATATAATAATTTAATTAAAAGAAACAAAGGATAAATTTTTAAAGATTTATAATTTAATTTATCCAGAATTCAATAACGTTCAAATTGACAACATGATACTGCTTTGTGGAGTAAAATTCAAGAATGATATTGTAACAAAAATGATTTGGACTGAAAAGAAATCAATTTTTGTCATGAATAGTACTCTGAGTGAATAGTACCTGGGTGAATAGTACCCTATGAATAGTACTTTGGAAATAGTACCCCGTGAATAGTACTTTGTGAATAATACTCATGAATAGTACTTTGTGAAAAGTACTTTATAATTAGTACTTTGGGAATAGTACTTTTGTGAATAGTATTGTATAAATGAATAGTACTCATGGACAGTACTCCGGCATGAAAAGCTTAAAATTTAACAAGAATGTGCAGAAAATATTCTTGTGAAACGATACTAGATGAAGCGCAAATTTCAAGGATATTCTACTAATTTTATGGAGTATAGAAGCAATACTTTAACAAGATGAAGGTATAATCAAGAATACGAGATGAAATAATATTACTCACATACTACAGAGTATGGAAGAGAATATTATTCCTTATGAATACTGAACAAAAATAATATCCCTTACGACTGTTGAACGAAAATAATATTCCAACGAATATTGAACGAAGATAATATTCCTTACGAATATTGAATGAAAATAACATTTATACGAATACGAAAAATAATATCTCTTCTGAATATAAAATAAATAATACCCCTTACCTCAGAAGAAGACTGGATACTAGAATAGTGAAGTAGCAGACTTCTCTTCTTCTCTCTCTATAGCTTCTCTCTCTATAATTGCTCTTGTGAGTCTTAGTGAATTGGTGAGAATGAAAGAAGAATGAGCTTCTATTTATAGGAAAATATAGTTTCGATAATTGCACGTTTTTGGGCTCGAAATATTACAAAGATAATACCTTCATCTTTTCCTTCATTTTAATTTAGTCCTGCAAGTATTATCAAACTTGCACCACCTCCCCTAATAGTACATCATGTGAATTAATAGTACATTCATGTGAATCAATAGTTCTATACATGTGAAAAAAATAATTACAGTATAGTATCTTCATCTATACCTCCATTTTTAATTTAGTCATGCAAGTATTATTAATCTTGCACCACCTCCTCTAATAGTACATACATGTGAATTAATAGTACACACATGTGAACCAATAGTTATAAGCATGTGAATTAATAGCAATTAATTGCTCATTTATCCGATTAATTACCCGATTGGTCAATATAACCTCCAGACATCAATTGTTATCGAAATAAATGTTGATTCCCAATAACACTAATAATCTCAACACAATGGAACTATCAATTTTATCTTTAATCAACACGAACCTATTCATCATTAATATTATAAGTCACAATATTTAACAACCAGATCGTTCCCAGGAAAGAGGGGGCTTTTCGATAAGGATCTCTCCCTATTGACGCGCAATTAGATGACCTAACCTCTCCTTGATAGAACTTCTAGACATTGTCAATATTGTAAATAATAATATGAATAACTTTGTCGTCTCAATTATTGATTTAATAATATAAAATATTATGTAGATGATACTGTGACAATAATTGAATCAATAATATGAGAGATATTATGCAGCAATTACTGTTGCAATAATTGAGTATAACTGAGTGACTTCTCACGTAAATATCAATAATAAATACAGTGTGCTACTATGCAACCACGCGTATTACTGTACTTTTACTACCGGGTAGTTCATAAGTTTAACGGTAAAACTTTCGTCGTTATTTTTATAAAAAGTTAATTCTGTCGTTTTCTAACTACGACAATACTTTCGTTGTGGTGTCCACCAATGATTATGCTATCGTACGAATATTCCCTGTTAAAACGAATATTCCCCGACCAATCGAATATTTTATAACAACTTGCTCACTTTGCAAAATTTTCACATATCACCCTTAACTTTAACCTTTTATCAATTTAACCATTTACTAAATAAAATAATAATTAGAAGAAAATTGAATACTTTCATTTCATAAAATTCGGGGTCTTACATGAGCAATATTATTTCGTCTCGTATTCCTGATTATACCCTCATTGTGTTAAAGTATTGCTTCTATACTCCGTGAAATTAGTAGAATATCCTTAAAATTTAAGCTTCTTCATCTAAAGATCGTTTCACAAGGATATTTTCCGCACATTCTTGTTAAATTTTAAGCTTTTCAATGCTAGAATCTCATCCATGAGTACTATTTATTTATACACAAAGATTATTCACAATGAAGATTAGTCACGGTACTTTTCACAAATTACTATTTATAAAGTACTATTCATGAGTACTATTCATAAAGTACTATTCACGGGGTACTATTCTTGAAGTACTATTCACCCGGGTACTATGCACCCAAAGTACTATTCATGATAAAAATTAATTTTTTTCGGTCCAAATCATTTTTGATACAATATCATTCTTGAATTTTACTCCACAAAGCAGTATCATGTTGGCAATTTGAACGTTATTAAATTCTGGATAAATTAAATTATAAATCTTTAAAAATTTATGCTTTGTTTCTTTTAATTGAATTCTTATATCATTGTCATCATCCTCATGCTTATATTATGATGAAAGTCATCTCTGGCTTACGATCATAGATGGACTGTTGATTGGTATGATTATGATCAGGGATCATTCGGTATAATCATGACCCGTAATGTTACAAATGATGTGGTAAAATTTCTCATTGGCTTGTAGTGCATTGATGGACAGTTGTTGGTATGATTATGACCAGGGATTATTCGGTATAATCATGACCATTAATGATTACATGAATATCCTTGGCCATGGTGCAGGGATGATTCGATGATGTGGTTTATTTATTAAGCTGAGTCTCAACGATAAAGTTGATGAAAATCTTTTTAAATCATAGAAGATAGTAGATATCATGCTCTACTTGACTCTTCTAATGGATTGCTTGTTCTGCTATAGTTAAACTTGTTGTCTATTATATTCTATCAGTTTAACATTGTTGAAGGCTAACGATAACTTATTCTGCATTATCTTAGTCATAATATTTCTTACTGGGCTAGTTGTGCTCACCCTTTTATTTTCATTATTCTCTTTAGGAAATGAGGACGTAGCCGAGACTAGTCGGAGAATGGAGTGACGGTCCAGATGTTTGCATTAGTAGTCCTCACTATTCTATGAAATTGTGTGATAATAAATGAGGACTTATTTTGAGTTTGAATAATGTCTAGAAGACAATATTTGTATTAAAACTCACACCTCATGTTGTATAATTAAGTTTATATTTCTATTCAGTACCATGTATTTGGCGACCCAAGATGGGTGATGTATACCTATTTTGGGGGCGTCACATTTCCTCTCTTTCCAAATCTTATAACTCCTTTCCATGGAGCAACACGTAACAACACATGCTCTCCAACATTAAATTCCACATCTTTTCGGTGAAGATCAACATAACTCTTTTTCGTAGTCATGCATACCAATTTTGATCCTAACAACGTTGCTTCACCCACCTCATCCCAACATACTGGAGAACGACATTTGCGTCCATACAACGCCTCGAATGGAGCCATGCCAATACTTGCTTGATAACTGTTGTAAGAAAATTTCACTAATGGCAAGAACTTGTCCCAACTTCCTTTGAAGTCAAGGACACAGAGTCTTAATAGATCTTCCAGAGTTTGAATAGTCCTCTCCGACCGTCCGTCCATTTAAGGATGATATGCCGAACTGAATCGCAAATTCGTGCCCATAGCTTTCTGCAAATTGACCCAAAATCGTGAGGTGAATCTTGGGTCTCGATCAGAAACTATGGATACTGGCATACCATGCAGTCTTACAATCTCATTTATGTATATACGAGCAAGACGTTCAAGTGTATAAGTTTCTCGTATAGGTAAGAAATGAGCATACTTGGTCAATCTATCAATAATGACCCAAATTGCATCTATGTCTTGAGAAACCTTAGGAAGACCAGTAACAAAATCCATGGTAATGTGCTCCCACTTCCATTCTGGAATTTAAAGTAGTTGCAATAGACCTTTTGGTATTTGATGTTCCGCCCTGACTCGTTGACAAGTTAGACACATTGAGATAAACTCTACGATCTCTCAATTCATATTGTTCCACCAAAATGTATGTCAAAGATCACGATACATTTTGGTACTCCCATGATGGATTGCAAACGGTGTGTTGTGTGTCTCCATCATGATTTTATACATTAAATCAGGGTCGTTAGGAACACAAAGTCTAGAGTTGACTCGAAGTATTACTTCTTCATCGATTCTTGCTTTCGAAATAGCACCTTCTTACACTTTCTTCCTCATACGCATCAGCTCCAGGTCTTTAACATGAGGATATTTAACTTTATCGATTAAAGTACATTCTACTCGTATATTTGCCATCATCACGCGGGTCCCTGGAGTCTTTAACTCTATCTCCATCCTTTGCAAGTCATACAAAATGGGCCTTTGCGTTGACAATATCGCACTCGTACCCGCATATGATCTTCTACTCAACGCGTCAGCTACCTTGTTCGCTTTTCCAGGATGGTATTAAATGGTATGATCGTAATCTTTCAATAGCTCGAGCCATCTTCGTTGCCGCATGTTGATTACCTTTTGGGTGAAGAAATATTTGAGGCTTTTATGATCTGTATAGATCTCCACCTTCTCCCCATACAGGCAATGTCTCCAGATCTTAAGTGAGAAAATGATAACTGCCAACTCTAAATCATAAGTAGGATAATTCTTCTCATATTCTTTAAGTTGTCGTAAGGCATAGGCTATGACTTTCCCATGTTGCATGAGAACACATCCTAACCCTTTGTCTGAAGCATCACTGTAGATGACAAATCCCTCCGAGCCAGATGGTATTGTCAGAACAGGTGCTGAAATGAGTCTCCTATTGAGTTCTTAAAAACTCTTCTCACATTTCTCGCTCCAACCGAATTTTTTATCTTTTCGAGTCAGCTGAGTTAATGGAGTAGCGATTCGAGAAAATCCTTCTAAGAATCTCCGATAATAACCAGCTAAGCCTAGAAAGCTACGTACTTTGGTTACTGACTTAGGTTGCTCCGAGCTTTGAATTGCTTCAATCTTCGCTGGGTCAATAGATATTCCTTTATTTAATATCACGTGACCAAGGAATGCTACTTCTTCAAGCCAAAACTCGCATTTCTTTAACTTGGCATAAAGCTTGTTTTCACGAAGCTTTTGGAGTATCAGCCTCAAGTGTTGCTCATGATCTTCCCGGGTTTTTGAATATATGAGAATGTCATCAATAAAGACAACCACTAAATTATCCAAATAATCCTTGAATACTCGGTTCATCATGTCCATGAAGGCAGCAGGAGCATTAGTCAATCCAAAAGATATGACTAGGAATTCATAATGTCCGTACCGAGTTCTAAAAGCAGTCTTTCGAATGTCATCAGTTTTAATCTTTAACTGATGATATCTGGAACGAAGATCGATTTTTGAAAAGAATTTGGCGCCTTACAACTGGTCAAACAAGTCATCAATGCGAGGCAACGGGTACCTATTTTTGATAGTGACATGATTCAACTCCCAATAATCAATATAAAGTCGTATACTCCCATCTTTCTTCTTTATGAATAGAACATGAGCACCCCAAGGAGACGTACTAGGACAAATGAAACCGATATCTAACAACTCCTGCAGTTGGGTTTTTAACACCTGAAGTTCAATAGGAGCCATTCAATATGGGGCTTTAGAAATGGATTTTGTACCGGGTTCAAGATCAATATCAAACTCAATTTCACGCACCGGGGGTAGGCCAAAAAGTTCTTCAGGGAATACATCAGGAAATTTATTAACAATAGAAATATCATTCAAATCTGACGTATTTTTGTTCAAATCCGTGACATAGGTTAAGAAAGCTTGACATCCGTTTTTCAATAAATGAATAACTTTATTGCTTGATATGACAGTGATTGACTTTAGTGGTTTGGTTGCTTGAATTTTTATTATAGGTTGGTTAGGAATATGAAATCTAACAACCTTACAAAAATAATCAATTTTTGCATGATGAGTAGTTAACCAATCAATCCATAAAATCACAACAAATGCAAATATTTTTAAGGAAATAAGATCAAAAGGTAATGTGAGGGTACCGATTTGAACCAAACAAGACTTATAAATAGTGGATGTAATGAAGGTTTCTCCCGACGGAGTTTCAATAGATAAGTCAAAGTCTAATTTATCCGGGGTTAAATTTAAACGTTGAGCGCAAGTAGGAGAAATAAAAAAAATGGGTAGAATCGGTATCAAATAAGGTATAGACTTCGCTAGAGTTTATGATTAGCTTACCCGTGATGACCTTGTTCTGGTTCCCTTGTTCGGGTTCCTTGCTTTTTGGGAGGTCACGACAAATGCTCTCCCTTGAACTACTGGTTTTGACTTCCCTAGGACGGCCTTTGGTGCCTCCATCCCAGCTGGACTTGGCTTTACTGCACGACAAAATTGAGCTAGGTGACCTTCTCTTCCATAATTGTAACACATTTTGGACTACTGCATGCAATTTGGACTGATGTATCCCTCCCCTCCGCATTTGAAGCATATGATAGGTGGTCGTTCTCCTTCGTTAACAACGGGTGCTGATGCTGACGTCTTTCCATCATTGTTGAATCTCCTTTTCTTAAAATTTCCACTTTTATTATCTTGGCCATGATTACCACCGAAGTGTTTACCATTTCTGGAATGTTGATTCCCTCCACGTTTGTTCTCACTTCTTCGATGACTGCTACCACTGATATTATCATTTTGTCGGCTGCTCTATCTTGGTTGGGTTGACTCATTATCGCGCTCCAATGACTGAGCCCTATTCATAACATCTGAATACAAGTAAAGTGTGTGAGAAATGAGGTATTGACGTATCTCGGGTTTCAAACCTCTTAGAAACATTCGCTTCATTCTCTCCTCATTATCAACCAAGTGGGACGCAAACCAAGACAACCTGGAAAACTTAGCTTCGTACTGCGACACGGTCATATTGTTTTGCTCCAGCTTAGTGAACTTTACCTCCTTTATCTAACGAATACTTTCGAAAAAGTACTTGCCGTTGAATAGTTCTTGGAACTTCTCCCAAGTCATCTTCAGTGCGGAAGGCTGGGTACGTTTTACAGATTCCCACGAATGATCTGCCTCTCCTCGTAACATGAAGGTGGCAAATGGAACCTTTTGCTCCTCGGAGCATCCCAAGACATCAAATATCTTGGTGATCTACTTTATCCATGTCACTTCCTTAAGTGGTTTTGGCTTTCCCAAAAACTCTGGTGGTCCTAGATCCTTGAATTTCTTAGCGGTGACCATCCGAGAGTTGCCAGTGCTTCCACCTGCTTTTTGAACATGAGTCTCTCTTGCCCGATGTTATACGAATTGCAAAAAGCTCTTGAACAGTCCGTCGTTCATCATTTGGTCGGTGTTGTTGTTTACATGAGGATTGTTGCCTTCCTGATGCACATTATCCTGGTTATTGATCGTTGGTGATTCAACGGTCTCATGTGCTCCATTGCTATTCTCAACATTCTCGGATGTCATTTACAAATACTGCCACAAAATAAGGGTTAATTGACATGCAACATATAATCCCTATATTCTGACCGACCAATTAAATAATAAATAAACTTAGGTAGGTCATACGAGCGAAGGAATTACCCGTCTCTTCCCTCCTAGTTCTAGTCTCACATCTCAGCCAGGGATCATATCCCTAACCTTTGATACCAACTGTGATGCCCCCAAAATAGGTATACATCACCCATTCTGAGTCGCCAAATACATGGTACAAAATTCAAATACAACTTAATTATACATCTGTCGTGTAAAATATGACAAAACATAAGCTGAGAGTTTTAATACGAATATTATCATCTAGATAATATCCAAACTCAATGGAGTTCTCATTACATTTATTATCACACTATTTCACATAATAGTGAGGACTACTAATGCAACCATCTGGACTGTCACTTCGTTCCCCGACTAGTCCCAGCTATATTCTCATTTCCTGAAGAGAAAAATGAAAGCAAAGGGTGAGCTCAACTAGCCCAGTAAGAAATATTATGACTAAGATAATGCAGAATAAATTATCGTTAGCCTTCAACAAAGATGTTAAACCGATAAAATATAATAAACATCAAGTTTAATCTGCGGTGGAACAAGCAATCCATTAGAAGAGTCAAGTAGAGCATAAAATCTACTATCTTCTATGATTTAAAAAGTTTATCATCAATTTTATCGCTGAGACTCAGCTTAATAAATAATCCACATCACCGAATTATCCATGCACTACGGACCAAGGATATTCATTAGTATCATGACCACGAATTATCCATGTACTACGGGCCAAGGATATTCGTATTTTCACCAATGGTCATGATCATGCCAACAACTGTCCATCAATGCACTACGGGCCAATGAAGACAATTACCACATCATTTATAACATTACATTCATGATTATACCGAATAATCCCTGGTCATAATCATACCAATCAACAGTCCATCTATGCACATAAGCCAAAGATGACTTTAATCATAATATAAGCAAGAGGATGATGACAATGATATAAGAATTCAATTAAATGAAAGCAAAGGATAAATTTTTAAAGATTTATAATTTAATTTATCCAGAATTCAACCAAATTGTCAACATGATACTGCTTTGTGGAGTAAATTCAAGAATAATATTGTATCAAAAAGGATTTGGACCGAAAAGAAATCAATTTTTGTCATGAATAGTACCCCGTAAATAGTAATTCGGGAATAGTATCCCTTGAATAGTAATTCGAGAATAGTACCCTGTGAATAGTACTCCGACATGAAAAAGTTAAAACTTATCAAGAATGTTCAGAATAATATTTCCATGAAAAGATACTGGATGAAACGAAAATTTTAAGGATATTCTACTAATTTCATTGAGTTTAGAAGCCAAAACTTTAACAAAATAAGTGTAGAATTCAAAATTTGAAACGAAATAATATTACTTACATACTACAGAGTATGAAAGAAAATATTATTTCTTACGAATATTGAACAAAAAAAACATCCCTTACCTTAAAAAAGATAGTATTCCAACTGGTATAGCGGGGATATTCTTGAAGAAAACTTGAACTATTTTCTACACTCACAGCTTCCTTAAACTTTAAAGAAATACGTTCAATATTATAGAAGAAGAATTCTCTGATTCTGGTGAGATTTTCAATTTTAAACTAAGCATCCTATTTATAGGAGAATGAAAAGGATACAATTTGAATTTATTCACGGACGCACAGTGCAGTTCAGATGATTTCATGGGCGAGAATTCTGAATTCACAAGATTTACTATGCAAGCACTATGCAGACACTATACAAACACTATGCATAATAAAATATAATATATTCTATTTTTCATAAAAAACAAAACTTATAATAATAATAATAATAATAATAATAATAATAATAATAATATGCTTCCCCCCAATCAAGCAAACTCCCCCCCCCCCACCCCCCCTCCCCCGTGAATCAATTCTCCCACCTTGACAATTTTCATCATTCCACCAACATGTGGGCCCCACCTAACCCACTCATGGCCCCCACCATTATTATATATATATATATATATATATATATATATATATACACTGAATAACTTTCTACCGATTATTTTGAAAAATGGGTAAATGGAGGTCCAAATAATACTCCATAATTTATAACAAATACTTCATAAAAATCTTCCCAATATTTTTAACAACATTTATTCATCATTATTATAACTCGCAATATTAACAACTAGATCGTTCCCAAGAAAGAGGGGGCTTTTCGATAATAATTTTTGTAACGATCGAGAAATTTGTAATTTAATTTAAATATTTATGGAATTAAATAAATATTTAAAATAATTTATTTATTGAGAAAAATAAATATTTGATGAATTGTAATGAATTAATTTAGTAACTAAATTAATTCATGTTAATTGAATCGAATAATGATAATTTTATTTGAAGGATTTAATTTAAGGAAATAATTAAATTAAATCAATTGCTTAATATTTAAGAAAATAATTAAATTAAATGAATTGTTTAATTTAAAGGAAATAAATAAATTAAATATAGTGATGTGTCTAATTTATTAATTAAATTAGATATATAAAATTATTTATTAATTGTAAGGTATAATGATAATAAGAATTTTATTATTATTATAAGCTAAAATCAAAGTTATTTAATTAATTGAAGTAAGGTGTGACATATGAAAACTATGTAATATAAATAATATAATAATAAACTAATTTGGGAATATTGTGGTAGCCAAACAAGGCCTTGTGACCTTTGGCTTTTTCAACTGACGTCTTTTGTTATTTTCTAACTGATAGAGAACGCGTCATCAGTTTATTATACGCATCTTATTTTCCTAAGGTTAGTGGTGAGTTGAGAGAGAAGAAAACACAAAGGGATAGAGAGAATTTGAGTGAAATCTCTGCAAATTGTTGAGGGTTGAGGAAGGATTCTATCATCTTGCTAGTAGGGAATCAAGGTATAAACTATTTCCATTCTAACTTTTAGTTTCGGTATATATATATATATTCTATGTGATTAGAAATCACGTGAATTGTGATATGTATGTATGTTCATATAGTTTTGCATAACTCTGTTAGTCATCATGTATACTTGATATTAGTTATCAAATTCGTGAGGATTGGGTTGCAGTAGAAGATTATAAATATCAATGTTTACGTTCATATGTAATGGCCTTAGAAAGTACCAATTTTAGTGGTCAATTTGTGTATAAAACTGTAAATTGACGCTTGTATATGGTAGTTCATTGAAATACGAATATAACGTAATTTGAATGGAATGATTTGGTCAAATAATGAATTCACAGTGATGATTTTGGGATAGACTATAAAAAATGGAGTTTTATATGAAAAATTGAGAAATTAAAATAGTTTTAGTTGTCATTAAATTGTGATAAGTGGTTGAATGTGTTAGCAATCATGTTTATGGTAATTGTATATTTATTTTACATGTTATTATCACCGTTTGATGGGTGAAATTTGTGTTTGTTGGGCTAAAGTTTCTGCTCTTGTTCACCGCCGATTCTCTGCGTCTGTCTAACACCGCCAAGAATTTGTCTAAGTGCTAAGGCAAAAATGGCGTGAATTGCTACCGTCTCTAGTTTTTAAGTGTGGCGTAGCAATACACCACACCTCTAATCTGATGATGAGGTGCCGCTTTGTTTGCGGTCGTCGCATATCAGACTTGTGTTAGTTTAGCGTGTATGTTAATGATGTTAAAACATGATAGAAACTATAATAACAGATGTCAATGTGTTGAAATGCAAAGTGTAAAGATTTGAAATAATTATTTAAATAAGTTATAAAATGAAACCAAATGAGATGTTTTCGAAAGATAGAGTTGAATGATTAAGTTATATTGATCAATGTGTAATTTCAGAAGCGTTAAGTATGTTAGCCTAAATAGTTAGGTGCTAGGTTAGGGTTATGACCTAAATGATGGTTTAAACCCTAAAAGCTAATATTCATACAACTAATTGTGGCTGCGATTTCAATGATGTATGTAGGGTAATTGGAGATTATTTTTCATTTGTGTAGCTTACAAGCAAGGCAAGTTTTCTAACTCTACCTTGTTATTATTGAGCAAATTTCTAAACCTTATCTCTTTATATTTGAGCAAGCTTTCGAACTTCATTCTTTTCATATCGAATGCAAGTTTCCATTCCTAAATTATTGTTGTTTAAGTAATTGAGCAAGCTTAACCTATCTTTCGTATGTTTGTACAAGCTTATGTAACCGAATTCGTTACATTGAGCGAGATTTAGTTTCCTAATTATTATTCAAAGCATATATTATTCTAATACATTGATTTAAGGGAGATTGTTTTAAGTCTTCTATAGCGCTTTGTATTTATATCATGTTTACTCAATTATATATTGTTGTTATTCAATCTTTGACTTTGATAACCTTGTTCAAAGCTTTATCGTTGTATTAAATCTTCAAGTAGTAAGCAAACCTTTATTGATTGAATTAATCTATATTCGAATAGTGTTCTAAAATTCTAGAAACACTGATAAGCTAGTTCCAAACTAAATTTTCTTTAGTGCGGAAATTCTAAATCCAAACTGAGATGAACAACCTTAACATAGGGGATTTTGTACGTGTAATGTTTAGATGTTTGTGCACAATACATGGTACAAAGGGTTGATCCCCCTAAGTACGTTAAGAAGGGTCCGTATAGTCTAAATGGCTGTTAAGGTTGGGTAATAATACCTAAGTACCAGGGACATAGTTCGTGGTCTTAAGACCCTTAGATAATTAAAGTTCGAACTTGTTTTCTAGTTTGATTTGTAGAACAAGTTCCTTATTGTTCAGCTTTCGTTGTTCACTCTCATGTTACCATCATTGCTACTTTCTATATCAGTGAGCATTTGTTTGCTCACTCTTGCAATTAACACTGCAGATAAAGTGGAGAAAGTTGATGAACCGTCGACTAGCAAAGGCAAGAGCAAGATGTCCGAATGATGAAGACTTACAAGAATTTTATTTTAATGAATTATGTTAAAGACTTGTTTTATTTTATGATGTATTCCGCAAACTGATATAATAATTTTAAGGTTAGATTACCTGAGATTTAATTTGAGATGATGATGTAACCCTATAATGGGAGATATTATTGTTTAAGTTATTTAAATTATGTCTTTATCCTTTATTGATGGGTAGTTAGATGTAATAGTTTTGATAAGTAAGCACTAAATCCTATGGGAATGAAGTACCTGGATTTGGGGGTGTCACAATTTCTCCCTATTGGCGCGCAATTAGATGACCAACCCCGTTTTCTCGACAGAACTTTCTAGACATCGTCAATAATGCAAATAATAATATGAATAACTTGTCATCTCAATTATTGATTTAATAATTTTAAATATTAACAATAATTGAATCAAATAACGTGAGATACTATGCAACAATTACTGTGGCAATAATTGAACAAAACTGAGTAACTTCTCACGTAAGCATCAATAATCAATACTGCAGTGCTACTATAAAAACCATGTGTATTCATCGTACTTTTATCACCGGGTATTTCAACAGAGCTAACGGTAAAATTTTTGCTGTTATTTTTATAAAAAATTATTTCTGTCATTTTCTAACTCCGACAATAATTCCATTGTGGGGTCCACCAATGATTGTGTCGTCGTACGAATATTCCCTGTTAAAATGAATATTTTATAACAACTTGCTTACTTTGAAAAATTTATAAATATTACCCACAATTATAATATTATATCAAATTCACACCATAGTATTCAAAAAATATATTTCCAGAAAAATTAATCTTTATTCATGAAAGTTGGTGTCTTACAAAAAGAGTAAGAGAAAGAAAGAGAGTTGTATGCTATTGCAATTTCTAAAGAGTAATACAAAAGTTATTGAGCTGAGAAAGATTTTATAAAGTCAACATCTGGCATCAAAGCTAGTTTCCATCTCAATATCTCTTGTTGTTGTTTTTTTTATTTCAAAATATCTAACAGCTTGGTCCAGCCTCAAATTCCAAAATTATTGAAAGACAACTATGAAATATGGGTTATTCAGATGAAAGTATTGCTTGGGTCTGAGGACCTAATGAAGATTGTAATAGATGGGTATACAAAGCCCAATGCTAAACAAGAAGCTGAGTATACAGCAGAACAGAAAAATGCTCTCAAAGATCAAAGGAAGAAAGACAAAAAGACCTTGTTCCTGATTTATCAAGCTGTGGATGATTCTAGATTTGAGAAGATTGTTGAAGCAAAAAACTAGTAAGCAAGTATGGGACACTCTTGGCACTATATTTAAAGGTGTTGAGAAGATTGCAAGTTCACATGCAATCTAATCGGTAGAAAATTATTCAATATAATAAAGGTGGGGACCACATATGGGGGCCACATGTGGGGCCCATATGTGTTGAAAATTGAATGTCAGAAAATGAAGGGGGTGTAGTAACGTAGGAATGAGGGAGTAACTTTATTATTATTATTATTATATATATATATTATAATAAGTTTTGTTTTTTTATGAAAAAATAGAATATATTATATTTTATTATGCATAGTGCAGCATAGTAAAATCAATTTTTTTTTTCAAAAAATTCTGCGCCGATCGTCCGTGAATCCTTCCTTCTGTTCACCCGTGATATATTTCTGAAATAGTATCCTTCCATTCTCCTATAAATAGGATGCTTAGTTAGAGTTGAAAATCACACCAGAATCAGAAAATTCTTCTTATATAATATTGAGCGTATTTCTTTCGAGTTTTAGGAAGCTTTGAGTGTAGAAAACAGTGAAAGTTTTCTTCAAGAATATCCCCGTTATACCAGTTGGAATACTCTTCTTTTTGAGGTAAGGGTTATTATTTATTTTATATTCGCATACGATATTATTTTTCGTATTCGTAAGAAACTTTATTTCGTTTAATATTCGCAAGAAATATTATATTCGTTTAATATTCGTAAGGAATATTATTTTATATCAATATTCGTAAGGAATATCATTTTCGTTCAATATTCATTGTCTTCATTTAATATTCGTAAGGAATATTATTTTCGTTTAATATTCGTAAGGGATATTATTTTTGTTCAATACTTGTAAGAAATAATATTTTCTTCCATACTCTATATTATGTAAGTAATATTATTTCGTTTTAGATTCCGAATTCTATACTCATTTTGTTAAAGTTTTGGATTCTATACTCCATGAAATTAGTAGAATATCCTTGATATTTGCGTTTCATCCAATATCTTTTTATGGAAATATTATTCTGGGCATTCTTGATAAGTTTTAACTTTTTCATACTGGAGTACTATTCACGGGGTTACTATTCCCGAATTACTATTCACGAGGTACTATTCACTTGAGTACTATTCACCCAGGGCACTATTCATTACAAAAATTGATTTCTTTTTGGTCCAAATTATTTTTGTTACAATATTATTCTTGAATTTTACTCCACAAAGCAGTATCATGTTGACAATTTGAACGTTATTGAATTGTGGATAAATTAAATTGTTAAAGTCTTTAAAATTTATCCTTGATCTCGTTTAATTGAATTATTATATCATTGTCATCATCCTCATGCTTATATTGTTATGAAAGTCATCTTTGGCTCGTAGTGCATAGATGGACTTGGTATGATTATGACCAGAGATTATTCAGTATAATTAATCATGACCGTAATATTAGAAATTATGATGCCCCCAAAACAGGTATACATCACCCATTCTGAGTCGCCAAATACATGGTACAGAATACAAATAAAAACTTAATTATACAACTATCGTGTAAAATACGACAAAACATAAGCTGAGAGTTTTAACACGAATATTGTCTTCTAGAAAATATCCACACTCAATGGAGTCTTCATTACAATTATTATCACACTATTTCATAGAATAGTGAGAACTACTAAAGCCACTTATCTTGGACCATCACTTCATTCATCGACTCGTCCAAGCTATATTCTCATTTCCTAAAGAGAACAATGAAAGAAAAGGGTGAGCTCACCTAGCCCAGTAAGAAATATTATGACTAAGATAATACAGAATAAATTATCCTTAGTCTTTAATAGTATAAAAATTGATAGAATACAATAGACAACAAGTTTTAGATCAACAACTGCAGCGGAATAAGCAATCCATTAGAAGAGTCAAGTAGAGCATAATATCTACTATCTTCTATGATTTAAAAAGTTTTCATCAACTTTATCGCTGAGACTCAGCTTAATAAATAAACCACATCATCGAATCATCCCTGCACTACGAACCAAGGATATTCATGTAATCATCAATGGTCATGATTATACCGAATAATCCCTGGTCATAATCATACCAACAATTGTCCATCAATGCACTACGGGCCAATGATGACTTTTACCACATCATTTATAACATTACGGGTCATGATTATAACGAATGATCCCTGGTCATAATCATATAAATCAACAGTCCAACTATGCACGTAAGCCAAAGATGACTTTCATCACAATATAAACATGCGGGTGATGACAATGATATAAGCATTAATCAAACGAAATCAAAGATAAATATTAAAGAATTTAAATTTATCCAGAGTTTAAAAATATCCAAATTGTCAACATGATACTGCTTTGTGGAGAAAAATTCCAGAATGATATTGTATCAAAAATGATTTGGTCCGAAAAGAAATCAATTTTTGTCATGAATAGTACTTAAGGTGAATAGTTCCCCGTGAATAGTACTCCACAAAACAGTATCGTGTTGACAATTTGGATATTTTTAAACTCTGGATAAATTTAGAGTCTTTAATATTTACCCTTGATTTTGTTTGATTGAATTCTTATATCATTGTCATCATCCTCATGCTTATATTGTGATGAAAGTCATCTTTGGCCAAGGGTGCAAAGATGGACTGTTGATTGGTATTATTATGACCAGGGATTATTCGGTGTAATCATGACCTGTAATGTTACAAATGATCTAGTAAAAGTCCTCATTGGCCCATAGTGCAATGGCGGACAGTTGTTGGTATGATCATGACCATGCGTTTTCTTCGACCAAGGGTGCAAAGATGAATTGTTGTTTGGCATGTTCATGACCATTGGTGAAAACACGAATATCCTTGGCCCGTAGTGCATGGATAATTCGTGGTTGTGATACTAATGAATATTCTTGGCCCGTAGTGCATGGATAATTTAGTGATGTGGATTATTTATTAAGTTGAGTCTCAGCGATAAAATTGATGACAAACTTTTAAATCATAGAAGATGGTAGATATCATGCTCTACTTGACTTTTCTAATGGATTGCTTATTCCGCTGTAGTTGTTGATCTAAAACTTGTTGTCTATTGTATTCTATCAGTTGTTATACTGTTGAAGGCTAAGGATAATTTATTCTGCATTATCTTAGTCATAATATTTCTTACTGGGCTAGTTGAGCTCACCCTTTTCTTTCACTGTTCTCTTCAGGAAATGAGAATATAGCTGGGACTAGTCGGGAAAAGGATTGACGGTCCAGATGGTTGTTTTAGTAGTCCTCACTATTTTGTGAAATAGTGTGATAATAATTGTAATGAGATTGAATTTGAGTTTGGATATTGTCTAGAAGACAATATCCGTGTTAAAACTCTCAGCTATGTTTTGTCGTATTTTACACGATAGTTGTATAATTAAGTTGTAGTTGTGTTCTGTACCATGTATTTGGCGACTCGGAATGGGTGATGTACACCTATTTTGGGGGCGTCACACCTCCCGCCTCCCGCCTCAACCCCCTAAAAAATAATATTTACTGATTATGTATATACCCCCACCCCGCCCACCCCACCCCCACGCATCCCACCAACCCCACCCCTAAAAAAATATTTATCGATTATGATATATTTCATCATGACGCCCCAAAATAGGTATACATCACCCATTTTGAGTCGCCAAATACATGGTATAAAATTCAAATATAACTTAATTATACAACAGTCGTGTAAAATATGACAAAACATATGCTGTGAGTTTTAATACAAATATTGTCATCTAGACAATATCCACACTCAATTGAGTCTTCATTACATTTATTATCACACTATATAACAGAACAGTGAGGACTACTAATGCTATTATCTAGACCGTCACTCCGTTCCCCGACTAGTCCCTGCCACGTTCTCATTTCCTAAAGAGAACAATGAAAGTAAAAGGGTGAGCTCAACTAGCCCATTAAAAAATATTATGACTAAGATAATACAGAATAAATTATCGTTTGCCTTCAATAGTGTTAAACTGATACAATATAAAAAACATCATGTTTAACTGCAGTGGAACAAGAAATCCATTAAAAGAGTCAAGTAAAGAATAAAATATGCTATCTTTTATGATTTAAAAGGTTTTTCATCATTTTATCATTTGGGACTCAAACAATAAATAATCCACATCATCCCTGCACTACGGCCAAGGATATTCATTAGTATCACAACCACAAATTATCCATACACTACGGGCCAAGGATATTTGTGTATTCATCAATTGTCATGATCATGCCAACAACTGTCCATCAATGCACTACGGGCCAAAGAGGACTTTTACCACATCATTTGTAACATTACTATCATGATGATTACCAATAATCCCCCGGGTCATAATCATACCAAGTTCATCTACGCACTACAAAGCCACAGATAACTTTCAACAAAATATAAACATGAGGATGATTACAATGATATACTTAATTCAATAAAACAAGTTCAAGAATTAATTTATCCAGAACCAATAACGTCCAAATTGTCAACATGATACTTTTTGTAGAGTAAAATTCAAGAATGCTCAGAATAATATTTTCATGAAAAGATACTGGAAGAAGCGCAAATATCAAGGATATTCCACTAATTTCATGGAGTATAGAAGTCAAAACTTTAACCAACTAAGTATAGTAAAGAATGGAATAACAAAAGAAATCACCGGTGTATGCGATAGGCCATACGACGATAGGTTATTCCAATGTAATAATAAATAACGGAACCAGTCAAAGCGAAATTTGCAATCGACAGGATGTTTCAACGTAATAATAAATAATGAACTAGGTCATGCGTAAACGCACGCATGTGGATTTTCCAAATGTAATAATAAAGAATGGAATAATGTAAGAATTTCACCATGTATGCTGTGATTTGATGTATGTTTATTCTAACATAATAATAAAGAATGGAATAATAGAAGTTCTCTTCATGAATACGAAAAAAGAAATAATACCCCTTACCAAAAAGAAGAGTATTCAATCGGTAGTAGCGATGATATTCTTGAAGAAAATTTGACTACGCTTCAAAAACTCTAAAGAAATACGCCAAGATTATGAAGAGAATTCTCCAAATTTATGGTGTGATTTCAATTCTAACTAAGCATCCTATTTATAGGAGAATGGAAAGGATACTATTTGATTTTTTTTTCACTAACGCATTGTAAGAAATCTCACTAAGCTCAATCGATCGATTTCGTTGAAAATTTAATTTTACTATCTGATAAAATATTCTAATAAAACGAAAACTTTAATTAAAATATAATATATTCTAATTATAATCTAATAAAACAAAACTTAATATATATATATATATATAATAACAATAACCTTTGCCTTACGGCAAAGGTATAACAATTCTGCTAAATATATATATACACACACAATTAGGTTATATATATATATATATATAATATACATTACCACTTTATAAGGTAATTCCATCCCCCCCCATTTTCCACACGCCTGCAAATTCCATCCACAACATATTTCTTCTACACATGGTCCCCACATGTGGTCCCCACTTTATTATATTAAATTATTTTCTATCGATTATTTTGAAAAATTGGTAAATGGGGGTCCATAAAATAAGATAATTTACATCAAATACTTCATAAAAATTCTCTCAATATTTTTAACAACACTTATCATCATTATTATAATTCACAATATTAATCGACCAGATCGTTCCCAGGAAAGATGGGACTTTTCAATAAGAATTTCTCCCTATTGGCGCGCAATTAGGTGACCAAACCTCTCTTTGACAGAACTTCTAAACATCGTTAATATTGCAAATAATAATATTAATAACTTTGTCATCTCAATTATTGATTTAATAATATATAAAATATTGATAATAATTGAATCAAATAACGTGAGATACTATGCAACAATTACTGTAACAATAATTGAACAAAACTAGGTGACTTCTCACGTAAGCATCAATAATCAATATCGTGTGCTACTATGCAACCACGCGTATCACTGTACTTTTAACACCGGGTATTTCAACAGTTAACGATAAAACTTTCGCCGTTATTTTCATAAAATATTTTTGTCATTTTCTCAATCCGATAATAATTCCGTTGTGGGGTCCACGAATGATTGTGCCATCGTACGAATATTCCCTGATAAAATGAATATTTCCCGACCAATCGAATATTATATAACAACTTGCGTACTTTGCAAAATTTATAACTATTACCCACAACTATAACATAATATCAAATTCATTCCATAATATTCAAAAATGATAATTATAGAAAATTCATCTTTATTCATAAAAGTTGGGGCCTTACAATCTCCCCTTCTTATGAAATTTCGCCCTCGAAATTAGGGTATGTACCTAGTATGTCGAAGAGGTAAGGATACCTTGATTTCATTTTAGATTCTAACTCCTAGGTCATTTCCTCAACATCGTGGTTTCTCCACAAAACTTTGACTTGAGGTATAACTTTGGAGCGTAGAATATGTTCCTTTTTATCCAAGATTTGAAAAGGAACTTCTTCATACGTTAAATCTTCCGCTATTTCGTTCGGTTCTAACTCAATAATGTGGTTCGGGTCTTTCACATATATATTTACGTAACATGGATATATGAAAAACGTTATGAACACGAGACATACTTGGCGGTAAAACGAGTCTATAGGCTACAGTCCCTACTCGATCGAGGATTAAAAATGGGTCAATGAATCTAGGATTGAGCTTTCCTCTCTTTCCAAATCTCGTAACTCCTTTCCATGGAACAACACGTAACAACACATGATCTCCAATATTAAATTTCACGTCCTTTCGATGAAGATCAACATAACTCTTTTGTCGATCTTGTGAGGTTTTTATACGTTGATCGTTTGAATCTTTTCCGTAGTCATACGTACCAACTCCTATCCCAACAATGTTGCTTCACCCACCTCATCCCAGCATACTGGAGAATGACACTTTCTTCCATACAACGCCTTGAATGGAGCCATGCCAATACTTGTTTGATAACTGTTGTTGTAAGAAAACTCCACCAATGGTAAGAACTTGTCCCAACTTCCCTTGAATTCAAGGACACAGAGTCTTAATAAATCTTCAAGAGTTTGAATAGTCCTCTCTGATTGTTCGTCCGTCTGAGGATGATATGCCGAACTAAATCGTAAATCCGTACCCATAGCTTTTTGTAAACTAACCCAAAATCGTGAAGTGAATCTTGGGTCTCGATCAGAAACTATGGATACTGGCATACCATGCAGCCTTACAATCTCGCTTATATACGTATGAGCAAGACGCTCAAGTGTATAAGTTTCTCATATTGGTAAAAAATGAGCAGACTTGGTCAATCTATCAACAATGACCCAAATTGCATCTATGCCTTGAGAAACCTTAGGAAGACCAGTAACAAAATTCATGGTAATGTGCTCCCACTTCCATTCTGGAATTTCAAGTGGTTGCAATGGACATTTTGGTACTTGATGTTCCGTCTTGACTCGTTGACAAGTCAGACACCTTGAGATAAACAGCGCTATCTCTCTCTTCATATTGTTCCACCAATATGTATGTCGAAAATCACAATATATTTTAGTACTCCTAGGATGGATTGTAAACGGTGTGTTGTGCGCCTCCATCATGATTTTATACTTTAAATCAGGGTTGTTAGGAACACAAAGTCTGGAGTTGACTCGAAGTATTCCTTCTTCATCGATTCTTGCTTCCGACATAGCACCTTCTTGTACTTTCTTCCTCATATGCATCAAATTTCTAGGTTCAGTAGCTTGAAAGCAGACTTTTAACTTTATCGATTAACGCTTGGTTCCACTCATATATTCGCCATCATCACGTGGGGTCCCTCGGTCTTTATCTCTATCTCCATCCTTTGTAAGTCATACAAAATGGGCCTCATATTGACAATATCGCACTCGTATTCGCATATGATCTTCTACTCAATGCGTCACCTACCACGCTTACTTTTCTAGGATGGTATTGATGGTATGATCATAATCTTTCAATGCTTCAAGCCAACGTCATTTGTCGCATGTTGAGTTCCTTTTGAGTGAAGAAATATTTGAGGCTTTTATGATCCAGAAAGATCTCCACTTTCTCCCCATACAAGTAATGCCTCCAAATTTTAAGTCACGAGAAGATAACAAATACCAACTCTAGATCATGAGTAGGATAATTCTTCTCATATTCTTTGAGTTGTCGAGAGGCATAGGCTATGACTTTCCCATGTTGCATGAGAACACATCCTAACCCTTTGCACTCAAGTATCACCGAGATGACAAATCCTCCGAGTCGATGGTATCGCCGTAATCTTTGAAATGAGTCTTCTCTTGAGTTCTTGAAAACTCTTCTCACATTCCTCGTTCCAACCGAATTTTGTATCTTTTTGAGTCAACTGAGTTAAGGGAGTAGAGATTCGAGAAAACCCTTCTACGAATCTCCGATAATAACCAATTTAAGCCGAGAAAGCTACGTGACTTCAATCATCGATTTAGGTTGCTCCCGACTTTGAATAGCTTCAATCTTTCATTGGGTCAATGATATTCCATGACTTGATACCACGTGCCCAAGGAATGCTACTTCCTCGCCGTAACTCGCATTTCTTCAACTTGGCATAAAGCTTATATTCACGAAGCTTTTGAAGTATCGACCTCAAGTGTTGCTCATGATCTTCACGACTTTTGGAATAAATAAGGATGTCATCAATAAAGACGACCACAAAGTGATTCAAATATTCCTTGAATACTCGGTTCATCATATCCATGAAGGCAGCAGGAGTATTAGTCAATCCAAAAGACATGACTAGGAATTCATAATGCCCGTACCCAGTTCTAAAAGCCGTCTTTGGAATGTCATCGGTTCTAATCTTCAATTGGTGATATCTGGAACGAAGATCAATCTTCAAAAAAAATTTGGCGCCTTGCAACTGGTCAAACAGGTCATCAATGCGGGGCAATGTATATCTATTTTAGATAGTGACATGGTTTAACTCCCGATAATCAATACAAAGTCGCATACTCCCATCTTTCTTCTTCACGAATAGAACATGAGCACCCCAAGGAGACGTACTAGGACGAATGAAACCGATGTCTAACAATTTTTGCAGTTGGGTCTTTAACTCCTGAAGTTCAATAGGAGCCATTCGATATGGGGCTTTGGAAATGGGGTTTGTACCGGGTTCAAAGTCGATACAAAATTCAATTTCACGTTCTGGGGGTAGGCCAGGAAGTTCTTAAGGGAATACGTCAGGAAATTTATTAACAATAGAAATATCATTCAAAACTGACGTATCTTTGTTTAGATCCGTGCCATGAGATAAGAAAGCTTGACATCCGTTTTTCAATAAACGAATAGCTTTATGGCTTGAGATGATAGTGATTGATTTTAATGGTTTGGTTGCTTGAATTCGCATAATAGGTTGGTTAGGAATATGAAAGCTAACAACCTTACGAAAACAATCAATTTTTGTATGATGAGTAGTTAACCAATCAATCCCTAGAATTACGTCAAATGCAAGTATTTTCAATGAAATAAGATCGACAGGTAATGTGAGGGTACCGATTTGAACCAAACAAGACTTATAAATAGTGGATGTAATGAAGGTTTCTCCCAACGGAGTTTCAACAGTTAAGTCAAAGTCCAATTTCTCCGTAGTCAAATTTAAACGTTGAGCGCAAGTAGGAGAAATAAAAGAATGGGTAGAACCGGTATCAAATAAGGTATATACTTCACTAGAGTTTATGATAAGCTTACCCGTGATGACATCGTTCGGGTTCCTTTGCTTTCTGAGGGAGGTCACAACAAACGCTTCTCCTCAGACCACTCGGGCTTTGACTTTTCTCGGGACGCCCTTTGGTGCCTCCATCCTAGCTTTAACTTGTCTTCTGGTGAATGACAAAATCGAGCTAGGTGACCTTCTCTTCCACAATTATAACATGCTTTGATGGCATCGCTTAGCTTTGACCGATGTGTCCCTCCCTCCGCATTTGAAGCATATGATAGTGGTCGCTTCTCCTTCCTTAACAACGGTCTCTTGGTGCCGACGCCTTTCCATCATTGTTGAATCTCCTTCTCTTGAAATGTCCATTCTTATTGTTTTGCCATGATTACCACCAAGTGGTTACCATTTCTGGCATGTTGATTCCCTCCACGCTTATTGTCATTGCTTCGATGACTTCTATCACTAGTATTATCATTTTGTCGGCTGCTCTCTTTTGGTTGGGTTGACTCATTATCGCGCTCCAATAACTGAGCCCTATTAACAACATCTGAATACAAACACAGTTTATGAGAGATAAGATATTGACGTATCTCGGGTTTCAAACCTCTTAGAAACATTCGCGTCATTTTCTCCTCATTATCAACCAAATGGGACGCAAATCGGGACAACTCGGCAAACTTCTCGTTGAACAATTCTTGGAACTTCTCCCAAGTCATCTTCAAGCATGCGGCAGTTGAGTACGCTTTCGGACGATTCCCACCAAGAATCCGCCTCCGCACGCAACACGAAGGTGGCAAGGGAACCTTTGCTCTCGGAGCATCCCAAGACATCAAATATCTTGTAGATCTGCTTTTATCCACGTCTCCGCCTTAAGTGGTTTCGGCTTTCCAAAAACTCCGTGGTCCCAGCTCCTTGAATCGCTGAAGCGACCATCCGAGAGTTACTAGTATTTCCACCTGCATTTTGGACAGGAGCCGCTCTTGCCTGATGTTGCATAAATTGCATAAAGCCTCTGAATATTCCATCGTTCATCATCTGGTCCGTGTTGTTGTTTGCCTGAGGATTGTCGCCTTCCTGATGCACATTATCCTGATTATTGATATGTGGAGACTCAACGGTCTCCTGTTCTCCATTACTAATCTCAACATTCTCGGATGCCATTTTCAAATACTGCCACAAAATAAAGGTTAATTGACATGCAATATATTATCCCTATACTCTGACCGACCAATTAAATGTCAAATAAACTTAGGTAGGTCATAATAGGGAAAGAATTCCCCGTCTCTCCCCTCCTAGTTCTTGTCTCACATCTCAGCCAGGGATCATATCTCTAAGCTTTGATACCAACTGTGACGCCCCCAAAATAGGTATACATCACCCATTTTGAGTCGCCAAATACATAGTACAAAATTCAAATACAACTTAATTATACAACAGTCGTGTAAAATACGACAAAACATATGCTGTGAGTTTTAATACAAATATTGTCATCTAGACAATATCCACACTCAATTGAGTCTTCATTACATTTATTATCACACTATATAACAGAATATTGAGGACTACTAATGCTATTATCCGACCGCCACTCCGCTCCCCGACTAGTCCCTACCACGCTCTCATTTTCAAGAGAAACAATGAAAGTAAAAGGGTGAGCTCAACTAGCCCAAGAAGAAATATTATGACTAAGATAATACGTAATAAATTATCGTTAGCCTTCAACAAAGTTAAACCGATACAATATAACAAACATCAAATTTAATCTGCAATGAAACAAGCAATCCATTAAAAGAGTCAAGTAGAGAATAAAATCATATCTTTTATGATTTAAAAGGTTTTTCATCACTTTTATCACGGGACTCAAAGATAATAAATAATCCACATCATCCTCCGTACTACTACCCAAGGATATTCATTAGTATCACAACCATAAATTATCCATGCACTACGGGCCAAGGACATTTGTGTATTCATCAATGGTCATGATCATGCCAACAACTGTCCATCAATGCACTACGGGCAATGAGGACTTTTACCACATCATTTGTAACATTACTACCATGATTACAATCAATAATCCTCGGTCATAATCATACCAAGTCCATCTATGCACTACAGCCACGTATGACTTTCAACAAAATATAAACATGAGGATGATGACAATGATATAAGAATTCAATAAAACAAGTTCAAGAATTAATCTAGGAACCAATAACGTCCAAATTGTCAACATGATACTTCTTTGTAGAGTAAAATTCAAGAATGCTCAGAATAATATTTCCATGAAAAGATACTGGATGAAGCGCAAATATCAAGGATATTCCACTAATTTCATGGAGTATAGAAGTCAAAACTTTAACCAACCGAGTATAGTAAAGAATGGAATAACAAAAGAAATCACCGTGCATGCGATAGACCAAGATGCATGTGTTATTCCAATGTAATAATAATAATGGAACCAGTCATGTAAACGCATGCATAAGATATTCCAATGTAATAATAAATAATCTTAACCAGTCGTGTGAAATTCACACCGATAGGATGTTCCAACGTAATAATAAATAACGGAATCCAGTCATGCGTAAAACGCACAGGCGTAATGTTACAACAGTATAATAAAGAATGGAATAATAGAAGAATTTCACCATGTATATGGTATTGACATGTATGTGTTATTCCAACATAATAATAAAGAATGGAATAACAGAAGTTCTCTTCATGAATACGAAAGAAAGAAATAATACCCCTTACCGTAAAAGAAGAGTATTCCGACTGGTAGGGCGAGGATATTCTTGAAGAAAACTTGCACTATGCTCAAAACTCTAAAGAAATACGCTCAAGATTATAGAAGAGAATTCTCTGAAATTTCTGGTGTGATTTCAATTCTAACTAAGCATCCTATTTATAGGAGAATGAAAATGATACTATTTGATTTTTTTTTTCTCACGGACGCACAGAAGAAATCTCACGGGCGCTCAACCGACTGATTTCGTTGAAAATTTAATTTTTACTCTGCAATAAAACGAAAACTTTAATTAAAATATAATATATTCTAATTATAATCTAATAAAACAAAACTTATAATATATATATATATATATATGCACATGAGCTAAATATATATATATACACACATTTAGGTTATATATATATATAATATACATTACGTCTTTATAAGGTAATTCCATCCTCCCCCCCATTTTCCACCCGCCTGCAAATTCTATTCACAACATATTTCTTCCACACGTGGTCCCCACTTTATTATATTAAATTATTTTCTACCGATTATTTTAAAAAACGGGTAAATGGGGGTCCATAAAATAAGCTAATTTACATCAAATTATTCATAAAAATCCTCTCAATATTTTTAACAACATTTATCATCATTATTATAATTCACAATATTAATCGACCAGGTCGTTCCCAGGAAAGAGGGGGCTTTCCAATAAGGATTTCTCCTATTAGCGCAAATTAGGTGACCAAACCTCTCCTCGATGTAACTTCTAGACATCGTTAATATTGCAAATAATAATATTAATAACTTTGTCGTCTCAATTATTGATTTAATAATATATAAAATATCGACAATAATTGAATTAAATAACGTAAGATACTATGCAACAATTACTGTAATAATAATTGAACAAAACTGGGTGACTTCTCACGTAAGCATCAATAATCAATACTGTGTGCTACTATGCAACCACGCCAGATCATCGCATTTTTTTAACACCTGTTTTCAACAGCTAACGATAAAACTTCCGCCGTTATTTTCATAAAATATTTTTGTCGTTTTCTCAATCAGACAATAATTCCGTTGTGGGGTCCACCAATGATTGTTCCGTCATACAAATATTCCCTAATAAAATGAAGATTCTCTGACCAATCGAATATTATATAACAACTTGCGTACTTTGCAAAATTTATAACTATTACCCACAACTATAACATTATATCAAATTCATTCATAATATTTGAAAATGATAATTATAGAAAATTCATCTTTATTCATAAAAGTTGGGGTCTTACACCCACCCCCACCCCCACCCCCACCCCCCAAAAAAAATATTTACTGATTATGTATAGACCCCCACCCTCTCTAAAAAAATAATATTTAGCTATTATTATATCCCCGCCCCTAAAAAAATTAATATTCAGTGATTATGTATACACCCCACCTCCACCCCCACTCACACTCCCAAAAAAGATATTCAGTGATTATGTATACAACCCCGCCCTCACCCCAAAAAAATATTATTCAGTGATTATGTATACATTTTCCACACCCCCCAAAAAAAAAAAAAAAAAATATTCAGTGATTAATTGATTATTTATACACCCCCGCCTCCCCACCCCCACCCCCAACCCTGAAAGTACTATGCACACAAGCCAATCATGTTTGATGATAAAGCATATACTTTGTAACAATCTTATTCATTTATTAATAAAAAGAATTAATTTATTAAAGGCTTTTAATTATCTACATGATCTTGTTTTTATAATATGTGATAAACCCATTGTCTTAAGCAATGCTTTTAGAATAATGATGATGATCATTCTAATGAGATCTAAATTCTTAGAAAGCTTAAAACTAAAATAGTTCCCAATCATTGGATTACTAAATTGGGGATTAATGAATCCTGGATAGATTAGTACATACGTTGCTTTGCTCATTGGATGGGGATGATTGATCTCATGATCATTTGTGTGGAGACACTAAAGCGGTATGTAGGTGCTTATTAGAGAATAAGTTCATTTGACGTGGCTCGCTAAGGAATACCTAATGGAGTTTTATTTGCTGTCGATAGGAATTCTCAGTAGTGATAGTAAAGACAAGTGATCCTTGGACTTGAGATCATCATAAGATATCTTGTGTATGATGAGTTATACTTTGACTTATTCCTTAAGACCCTTAGGGTATATCAAAGGGTATGCTTGGGTATAATAAGTTGTATACATGGAGATAATGTATGATCAATAAAGAATCTACCACTTCTAATAAAAGAAGAGAAATGTCCTATGTGATTCGATAAATGACAACCCAAGAGTCCTTGGGTTACAGCGTAATGAAATTAGAAAAAGGAGTTTCTAATTTGCATTATTTGAGTTGTGCATTTAAGGATCGAAATACATATAATTAAATAAAATAAGACTTGACAATAATTCCATGTCTTATATTTAATTGGGACATTGTATGGTGGAAGGATTGAATTGTCGGTAACTATTTACTCAAAGGTTCTTTAATGATTAATGTTGAAATCTATATTATCCTGAAAGTCGTTGATTGATCGCTAGGGAGGCTTATCCTATTGTAGAATAAATATTATTTAAATAAATTAATTGTTTAATTTATTTATTTAAATAAGATTAGAATTGTTCTAATTGATTTATTCACAACCTATTTTAATATGGAGAACCTAAAGGGTCACACCATAAAAGGAAGAATAATTATTTAAGAAGTTAATGGCATAATCGTAATAATATATTATGTATATTTAATTTAATCTATGGTGATAGAATAAATTAAATAGCTTAATATTTATTATTTAATATTTTAGAAATATTAAATATAAATTAATAAGAGGGGTTTTATTAATATTATTACAATTATTATTATTTTAATTTCTAAAAGAGTTTAGGAATTAATTTAATATAAGTACTCTCATTTATTCCTAATTGGATTAGGAAAGAAAATTAGTTAAAGGAGTTTAATTAATTATCCCTAATAAGATTAGGGAGCTTAATTAATTAAAAGAATTTAATTAATTAAATAAATCTCAATTCCTTAATTGTTAAGGTGGGTTACCCACATCTATAAATAAGAGGAGTCTTATTATGGGTGGTGGGGGTTGTTGACTTTTACAACGTAATAATTCCAATTTGTTGGAGAGTACGCCCTTTCTATAGAGATAGAAAACTAGGGTTTGAGCCAAATACCCCTTCTTCTTGAAAAATTCTTTTTCCTTGGTGGATCACCTCTAGAGGCCAAACACATGGGTGGCTAACGTTGATCAAAGGAAGGAACCAAACCCGGTGGATTCAAGGAGATCGCGGAGAAGTAGGAGGTGAACTCGTACCTGAGGAAGCTCGTTTCTACAAGGGTATGATTTCATAATTTCTTATTCTTCGTTTAATTAATAATTGTGCATAAAGGGTGATCCGGGTATATGGTTTGTAAATTTTTAAACTCTGATTTTACACGTTTCCGCACTTTTTATGCAATTTGATTGAGTTATTGAATATTACAAACCTAACAAACCCCTCCAAAAAATAAAATACTTAGTGATTATGTATATATGATATATCTAATAATAATTTATTTAATTGGATCATAATAAAGGTAAGTTTAAAATTTAAAATATGGGTCGACCTATATTTGAACCATAACTATATGGTTCCAATCCACACAACCCATATTAAAAATAGTTAATATGACTTTAGTTCTTAAATGGAACCATAACCATATTTTGTAAACCAAAATCAACCCATAACCATATTTTACCAGATCTACCTGCCATAGTTCACATGATGGACTTTGTTTCAATTATAAAAGTTGTTATCCAATCATTGTACATGTAAATTTGGGCCTTAAAACGGTATCGAGGGTTCGCGAAAATCGGATTTAATTAAGGCCCATTAATAGTGAAGATTGTTGTGCATGTGTTCGAGGCTATTGAGATGACTTTGATGCCCACGAACGACCCCGACCCCGACCCCTTTTCAATGCTTGATTTTACCGTTTATCGCGCTAAAAGATTTTCGAACAAAATAATAAAA
This sequence comes from Panax quinquefolius, assembly GCA_020205615.1. NCBI lineage: Eukaryota > Viridiplantae > Streptophyta > Magnoliopsida > Apiales > Araliaceae > Panax > Panax quinquefolius. The sequence goes on along the minus strand of CM035161.1, from coordinate 35,196,688 downwards.
ATCTTTTAAAATCAAATCGAGTCGGGCATTAGAACAAACTTAAGCTAAAATTGAAGGTAATGTGCATAACATCGATTCATATATGACCAAGGGTTTGAAAATCATGTTTTCTCAAAGCGTTATCCCTAAAAATCATTTCTTACAATATAAAAGCTAAAATTGAAACTTTTTCTCAAATCAAATCTCTCGTGCATAGGGTTAAAGAGGCTCAAAATTGCTTTCAAAATAACGCACTTCTCACGATTTCGATTCAAAGCTAGATGGCATCCTAGGCTTTCTCCAAATCACACACACATGCATACACACATCTAACCTTAAGGAAATTAGTAAAAAAGCGGTAACCGTATTTTCACGGAAGTCGGGGGTGCCTAACACCTTCTCCTCGCTTAAGCAATCTTCCCAAATTTATGAATCTCAGTTTCAGACCAATTTTACGGAGTCATATATGTGCCTTCTCGATTGTAAAAAATATAAAAATCTAGATGAGTTGGTACATCCATTTAATTCATTACTAACTGATGATTGTCTAATTGGCTCATCATTAAAATCAATCTTTCGAAAACTCCGTCGACATTTATGTCGATTTTTTTCTTCCAAAAGTCACCCTTAAAATAAATAAAGATATTAAAAAGTTGTTAAAAATAAAGGGGTAGACATAGTAAAAAAGAAAAAAAAATCTCTTTCCCCGTGGTGGACAATACTCTTACATTTCCTCATAGAATAATAAATAAATGTTGCATAGACATACCTTTTTTTTGTAGGCAATTGTACACCAATATTCTGTCCAAATCTCTACATTTAATTTATAAACATTATCTTTTAATCACTAATTTATGTAGTAAACGAAATTTAGGGTTTTAAAAGAGCTGCCAGTCCATTGTTCTACCTGCATCAAATTCTCACAATCAAGATTGACTCAATTCAATTCTAAACAGATACTTTGACCCTCAAAGTTTATGCTAATGTATTTATAACTTGAAGTTCTAGAGAATTTCAAGTTTATATATATGGTACTGTTTTGTAATTGCATTACTAGTTCCTCTGCAACTTATTAATTAGTATATGTATAAGGTTAATAATATATGTGATTTGGAAGTATACAAACATTTATAATTGAGACCATGCAATTTTAATTCTTTCGATATTCACCCCAAGTACCATTAACCAACTGGCATCGATAATGAGGGAAAATTCGGCCAAAAAACAGTCGAAATGGTCACGAGCCTTGTTCGTGTAAGTATATAAATGCAGTTTGACTATATAAAAAAAATATTAAAACTTATCAAATAGCTCAAATACTGTTCAGTGTCAACATTATGATCCAGATTCATGCTTGCTTCGATTTATTTTAAGTAGAGAATTTAAATTTCATAATCCCAACTGTAACTTGGTGTTTATTTCGAGATATGAAATGTTATTAACTTTCTCTCTCTATATCAATATACACCCCTATACAAGTATATAAATTATATTCACCACACAGTTTTGTCTCGATGAAAAAGACTACCCTTTTAAAGTGACATTTTCTTTCTACCACACATGCATATCAACAAATCCTTTTCTTTCAGGAATCATAAAGAAAAGTCTTCCTTTTCTTTAATCAGTGACCCTTTTTTAGGTCTTCGGTTTGAATACTTACATTGTGTACATGCACTTTCTTATTCTTATTTGTTGAACGTAGCAGTTTATGCACATTTTTGTTCTTATTTGTATAATATAGCAAAGTAGGCAACGGTCTCGTGTCAAGCAATTCCTTTTATATATATATATATATATATATATATATATATATATATATAACTTATAATCAATCAAAATAAGAAATGGTACCATTATTAAAGTGCCCGTATCTCCTATACCGGTAGACATGATGATCTATCACGCAATTTACAATCTTTGAAGGGATGTAAAGGAAATTGTTAAAATCGGATCACACACAAGTACACTAAAATAAAGAATCATCACAAAAATTTACGTTAGTTCTACAATTTTGGACGCTCACGTTAACCATGGTAAAGAACTGCTTTTATTTATGATCTCAAATATGTAAGATTTTCTGATAGAGAGTATATATAACCGCTACTTCTATCTCAACCCTAATTTATATTATAACCTAAATATCCATAATGTTCACACCTTCGGTCCAAACCTTCGGTCCAAACCCAATGAATCAGTGCCTCGCGAAGCTCCGCTCTGCTTCACTCGCTACTGGCTTTTCACAAGTTCCAACAAACATAAAACTACAGAGATATATTCAATTTTTGTGGGCTCGTGTAGATTTATTTTTATTTTTTTGCTTATATATATTTTAAATTTTTAAAATTTTTTTGTATCTTAATTAGATTATTTTTTAGGAGAACTTATGCTATTGCAAATCAATTATAAGCATATATTTCATTTTATAGGGCTTAGGAGGAAGCTAGAGAAAGTGGTCAAGAGGGGAACTAACTTTTATTACTATGTTTTAAAATGGATTGAAAAGAAAATAAATGACATATCAATGCTATAATCAATAAAAATAAAGTTGTCTAAACATTCCTCCATGAATGATTTGAGAGAAACATCTTATATTTTGTGGATAAAGATCTATATAGATAGATTTAAAAGAATGTTGAGCTTTACCCAAGAAATATATTCATTTGATGTTAAAGGAGTTTAGCATAACAAAATCCAAGAGAGATCTCATGATGATGAACCATGGAGTCCATCTCTCTAAGAAATTATCCCCAAATACATTTAAAAAGAGAGATCACATGAGTAACTATCACGTATATAATGAAATGTACTAGACCTGATGTTGATCAGTTATATTCTGGAGAAGATCATTGTAAGATAGTAAAAACATCCTAAAGTACATAATAACAACTGAGGATGTGTTTATGATTTATGGTGGGTTTGATTTGAAAGTAGAGGTTATACTTATAAAGACTCATGTTTTTCAGACTGACCAAGACGACAATAAATCCACTTTAGGGTATGTGATTACCTTGAACGGTTGTGTAGTGAGTTGAAAAAATTTCAAGCAGCAAAGACTAGCTGATTTAGTGACAAAGACAAATTTGCTCAATTTTAATCATTTTGTCATAATTATTGACCCTGTAAGAAGCTTCTCTTGTCATAGAGAATTCAAGAAAAATCATTCTTAGACCCTCACAAGTTTTCTTATCTCTTTCCTTGGTTTGAGTTCATTATTACGTCATTGCACCGCTCAAAATTTGTTCGGTGCGATATTCGAGAGTATGAAAAGGTGTGCCCTCTAGAAGCCCAACCCCTAGGGTGGCTAGGTGCCTAGGGGGCACCTCAGTTTTCTTGTTCATTTTTCGTTCGTTTTCCTTGTTTCATCCTTATTTCGTTTCGATAATTCAAATCAAGTTCAATTGGAAAAGTCAAAATTTGTCATAAGGTGAGACCACCTAGGGGTGGTCGAACCCTAGAGGGCCAAAACTCTAGGTGTTCTCTCTTTTGTTTATTTATTACTTGTCTCGTTTATTTATTTATGTCTTGTTCATTTATTTTTAATTTTATTGTCTTTCATTCAATTTTTTAGGTCATATATAAACCTTAATTTGTACTTAGACTCACGGTATATAAATTATATTCACTATAATTTTGTCTTGATGAAAAAGACTACACTTTTAAAGTGACCTTTTCTTTCTACCGCACATATGCATATCAACAAATATCCTTTTCTTTAAGAAATCATAAAGAAAAGTCTTTTTTAGGTCTTCGTTTGCACACTTACATTGTGTATGTGCACTTTCATATTCTTATTTGTAGAACGTAGCATTTATGCTTTTTATTCTTATTTTTATAATATAGCAAAGTAGGCAACGGTCTCGTGTCTGGCAATTCTATCACACACACACACACATATATATATATATATATATATATATATATATATATATATATATATATATGATTCCATCCATCCACAAAGAAGGGTTGTTGGGGAAAGAACTTATTTAGTAAATTTACAACTCAGAGCGGCTTATAAAAAAAAAAAAAAAAAACTAATGTTCGCCTACGAGTTGTAGCGAAATGGTAAAATGAATTAACCCCAACAACCGTTTGTTGTAGATTTAATCTATATATATATATATATATATATATATATATATATATATCCTTTTCAATCAATCAAAATAAGAAATGGTACCATTATTAAAGTGCCCGTGTTTCCTATACCGGTAGTCATGATCTATCACGTAATTTACAATCTTAGAAGGGGGATGTAAAGGACAAAATACTACGGAGATATATTCAATTTTTCTTACATAATTTTTCAATTCCTTTTTAAATTATTATATATATAATCCAAAATAAGTATAATACATATTAATATTATAATACAATATCATATATTCATATATAATATTAATTATTATATTATATATTATAATATTATAATATTATAATATAATGTGAAATAAATATAATATACTCCCTCCGTCTCAGAATAAAAGTCTTGGTGAACTTTTCACGCATATTAAGAAGAAAATAAAATGACAAAATTTTCCATAATAATATATCATTAATCATTTAATAATACTCAATAAATATTGTTGTGTTCCCATAAAAAGTTGGCATAATAAATTTTCTATGAGAAACTCCACATTCAATTCTCATAAAATTACTTCTAATAATTTGTGCATTAATACAAATAGAATCAATAGGAGAATAAAAGAGTTTCCAATACGGTAGGAATAAAAAATCAATGAAACAAATTAAGTGCATGAGATATTTCTAATGTAGGTGAGAGAGTGTTTTTTTAGTTTTTTAATTCAAAATATTTTCAGCACATAATTAATTATACTTATTGAATATGGAGAGATCAGAATAAAAAAAATATGAGATATTTAATGCTAAGGGTATAATAGAAAAAATTGTGTAAAAGTTTGGTTATTAAAGTAAAGTGGACATTTAACATAGGACTACCCAAAATAGTAATAAGGACTTTTATCTTGGAACGGAGGGAGTATACTAATACATATAATATTATAAATTATACATATTAAAAATATAATATTATATATTATATTATATATTAAGGGCAATATGGCCATACACAGTTGTGTATATTTTATTTGTGCACAGTCTATCAAAGCTATGTCGTTTTGACATATTTGTTTTTGATTTCTGATTTGGGAGAGAAGAGAAATTTTTTTATGTAAAAACAAATCTACCAAAACGACGTAATTTTAGTAAGTCGTGCACAAATAAAACATACACAGTTGTGTATGACCATTATTCTTATATATTAAATATATATTATTATATATTATAATGTTGAATATATAAAAAAATATAATAATATATATCTAATATATCATAAAATATATATCATATATATTCTATTAATATAATATAATACAAAATAAATATACTACCTATTGGGCCATGATATATTGGATCCGGTTTATATAATGGGCTGCCTTCCACATGAGGTTTGAATCCATGTGAGATTATGTTTTGGTAGTCGAAGTAATTTAAAGAATCAAAGATTGCCAATTATATTCGGTTTCTAAATACGGGATGAGGTGTTGGGATTAGAACCAACTTTCTTATTTTTAAGAGGTCTTCTACAAACTCATTAAGGATTTATACCTAATGAGGAACCCTAATCCAATACGGGGAAGGACTCTAAGAAGGTGGTGAGATTACTATAAATACAAGGCTTTACAGTGATTCTAAGGTACACACAATTATATTTTTCCAGCATTAGAGCATTAAGCCTCCATTGTTAAACTTAGCCTGTACTTACTCTCATACCGGAGTTATCTCCCGGCAGCCCAAGCTGTCAAGCTTTCGGTGTTTACCCGTTTCTGTGCAGGATTGAACGCGCTTTGGTGATTGGAGCGCGTGGACGGATCTTGGCGTTAACATTGGCGCTAGAAGGAGGGCTTTTCTAGTGTTGCTGGATTTTCAATCACAATAAGAGCTGGTCGAGTGGACCCATGGTGAACAACAGAACAGTTTCGGGCATAGGGAAGTCAACGTCGGATAGATCTGCCCAGCCCAGAGGTTCTGTCTAAGATAGGTTGGGGCCGCCTAGAAGCATCCAGGACAGGCTTAGACCCCACAGTTACTCGGTGTGACAAGATGGTAATGACAGGTCAGAAGGTCCTCGGTGACGATTGTTCTCAACTGCCAGTAGAAATGTAAGACCCCGAATTTTATGAAATAAAAGTATTCAATTTTTCTTATAATGGTTAAATTGATTTCAATATCATTATACCAGAATATTGGTAAGATTTTTCTTGTAAAATTCTTATTTTTTATGTCGGGGTTACTATTCACGAGTTACTATTCATGAGTTACTATTCATGAATTACTATTCACGAGTTACTATTCATGAGTTACTATTCACGAGTACTATTCATGAAGCATGATAATTTTTTTTACGTAAGAAGACAATACTCAATAATTGTTACAGTAATTACTGTTCAATATTTTATTTTATTAATTCAATAATTGCTACGTTGATATTTTATATTATTGTTGTTTCAATAATTGTCACGGCACAATATTTCCCATTATCAGATCAATAATTCATATTATTTGAATAATATTATTAGATAACATTATTGGCAATGTCTAGAAAGTTCTGTCAATGAGAGATTTGGTCACCTAATTGCTCGCCAGTAAGGAGAAATCCTTATCGGAAAGCCCCCTCTTTCTTGGGAACGGCCTGGTTGTCATTATTGTGATTCTGTAATATTATTTGTGAATAATTAATTATTGATTTATATGATAAGGAAAATATTCATTTTATGTGGATATAGATGGAGAAAATTTTTAATGTGACAATTGTTGAAAATTGATATTTTATCTTTTCTGATAAAATAATTTATTTAAATATATTTTATTATATTATAGTAATATAATAATGGTGATATTTTTACAATGAATGTGTGATATATGAATAAATGAGGAGGAAGAGTATTTTTGTTGCATTAAATGTTTAACACGTGTTTTGTGTGTTGGTGGACACAATTTTTGACTGAAATTTGATTATAGCCTGTAAAATCGTCCGTATATGGATTTCGGTCAATTTTGTTTGGAATTTGGAAAAACTTTCTTCTATAAAGTTGTAGAAAATTAAATTTCCTATGTAACGGACATAAGATTTGAATTTTTCTGATAAAAGGGCTATTTATTATGAATTATTGAAGTTCCGGAATATTGGGTCTGAATTAATTTTGTTGCATTAAATGATAAAAACATGTTTTTCATTTTGGTGGGCCCCACTTGCATGTGTTAGTTGCTGAAATCAGATGGCAAGGTGTGCGTAGAAAAATAAAATAAATATTAATATTTTATTAAATTTTCTGCTTTGGTGTTCTAAGTATTTTTCTATAAATAGGGTGCTTAGGTTAGAATTGAAAATCACACCAGAAACTGAAGTTTTCTCTCTCTATAATATCGAGCGTATTTTTGTGAGTATTTTGATTCTTTGAGTGTTGCTATACGGTGAAAATTCGTTTAACGTTATATCCAACATTCCAGTCAGAAGTACTGCTCTTTTGAGGTAAGTGATATTGTCGTTATTATGTAAGGGATAGTAAGGGATTGTAAGGGTTATTATGTTTTTTATGTTTCATAATTTTTACGACCTTCAAAAATTCTGGAAAAAATTGAAATGATAATTTGATGAGTTTTCTTGATTGTGTCCAAAAATGGTGATTTTTGGATGTATAGATTAAGAGTTATGAATTTTATGAGAAAAGACTATTTTAAAAGTAAACCCTTATAACTCCTTGTGGTTAACTCCAAAATTTATGAAATTTTTATTGGGAGTACATCTATATAATATCAGTATACCACAGAAATTTCGAATTTTGGATAAAAGTACAATTTATGATAAATGTCTAAATATTCGGCAGTTTTGGCCATATGAAAAATAGTAAATGAATTTTAAAAATTTCGAGAAAAATATATGTTCAATATGGGACTATGTTCTGTTAAATCCCAGAAAAGAAAATTTGTTTGTACTGATTTGATATTTTTCATGAAAATGGACTAGTTATGAGTAAATGAATTAAATATGTTATGTGAAGTAACAAAATTGAAAAATAGAATTTTATGGCTTGAGAATCCTATATAAGGTATATGCAGATTTTTTATGAGGGTTTTGATTATTGGTGATGAAATCTTATGAGTTTGGCATTTTAGGATGATTAAATGCATTAATTAGTAAATTGTAAACAATTAAAATAAATTATTTATAAGTTTAAGAAATGATTAAAATATTGTGGTAATATTAATAATATTAGATTATGAGATTATTAAGTGATTTATAACATTTGGATTAAGGTGTTATGAAATCGTTGATTTATGAATCTTACTCTTGGAATTAAATCCATGTTTTGATTATATTGTTTATATAACATTTTTATAATCCTGGTGATGAAACTTCTCTTTGACTTAAGTGTAAAGATGGGTAGATTATTGGTGTGATCGTGACTATGGGTTCTCTTTGGCCCGTTATGCAAAGATAACCTGTTGTTGAATATCTTTGGCCTGTAGTGCAAAGATGTCCCGTTGTTGAATATCTTTGGCTTGTAGTACAAAGATGTCCTGTTGATGAATATCTTTGGCCCGTAGTGCAAAAATGAATTTATTAGTATGATTATGAACAGGAACTGTGATTTGGTATAACCATGATTTTTGATGTTTCAGGTAAAGACAGGTGATGAAAATTATCTTCGTCCTGGGTGTGAAGAGGAATTTAGAATCACAATTATGATTATGAGTTATTCATATGATTGTGGAAAGGAATTGTTGATTGATGTTACAGGGATAAAACATTGTTGGTGGACTTTTAACGTGGAGAAGATAATAGACTTTATAGTCTATTTGACTCTTATAATGAATTGCTCGTTCCGCTGCAACTATGGTTGAAAAGTTTTATCAACTACCATATGTTCTAAATCTCTGATTTATTACTAACGAAGGCTATTGATAATTTAATTATCTTTAGTCATGATGTTCTTTACTGGGCTATTTGTGCTCACCCTTTTGCTTCACAATTCCTTTCAGGTAATAAGAGTGTTCTTGGGATTGACGGGATATAACAGGGAATAGAGCGGTGGTCTATAAATGTTGAGGTTCTCCCTAAATAGTATGGAAATAATTTTATTGAGAACTTTAGATACGTGTATTATTAGTATTGTATACGTCATTTGATATTTAATTTTGGTGAACCGAATAGGGTGAGGTGAACCTAACTTTGGAAGGGTGTTTTGCCACTATCATACAAGATGTCTAATAACATACAACCTCGTGTTATCATAAGACAGGGTTATGCACATCTACTTGCTGAGTATATCTACGAGCACTACCTATATAATCTTGGAGTTTGGTTGAAACATAATGTTCAATCGCATACGGTGGAGATAGTTATATGTCAAGAGAAGACTCGCCATTGGAAGGAACATGATAGTAATCTTCTCGTTTTTCTTTGGGGTCTATTGGATCAACCAAGGATAATTCTCTGAACATATAATATCTATCATAACTTAGATTCATGGCCGCCTATGTACGAAGGTTTCCTTGAGCACTTCCCAAAGATTTTAATTTCTAAAACAGTTATTGACTGTACCTTTATGTAATGTATCAATGTGAGGTGTTGTCCATAGTTGGGACATGAGTCACAGTTGGTATTAAAACTCATAGTATATGTGTTGTTGTATTTTGCACGACAATTGTAGTAATAAAGTTGTAGTTGTTTTCTGTACCATGTATTTGGCGACTCAGAATAGGTTGGATGGATTGGACCTATTTTGGGGGCGTCACAAGAAACGCCAGCCATGGGGCTCGTGTTGAGGATGTGTCATCCCGAACACGACCCCACGATGATGGTCATGATGAAAGGAGGCGGATCATGTCCAGAAAAGCCTAGGAAATCGATGATGCCTTAAGGGCTCTACTCGCGCAATGGAAGGAGATTGATCACCAAATGAAGCTTCTGATCACTGGAAATGAGGGTGTTGACTTCAGTCATAGCTAAAGGCGGGAGCGATCACCGGAGGTTCAGTCCAAGACTTATCGTCCAGACAATGTCAGACAGATCGAGGGCAGGCTTCGGAGTCGTTCTCGGGATAGGAGCAATTAGAGGAGTCGGTCGAGAGATCATTTGTCTGGGGACCACTCCAGGACTCATCGTTCGGAGGGCCCTCGCCACCTTAGAAGCAGGAGACGGAGCCGATACAGGGCAACGAGTTCTGAAAGTAGGCGACATGTGTCTCATCTGAGGCGAGATGCATCTCCCAATGAAAGGAGGGGCCAAAGGAATCTTTCACCTAGAAGAACAGGAACTGAAGAGTAGGCCAAGAAGTTGGCCAAACTGGAGATCAAACAGTTAGCTGAAGTCAACCAGGAAAGGGAAAATTCAAACAGTGTGACTCCGGTTAAGTACTCGTCACCCTTCTCCTTAGACACAGCAAACATGGCTAAGCTTGCGGGTCGGTAAGACCACCCACCACCACCAGTTGGTCATTTGTGAGCTCTTTGTGGCGCCCCCAAAATAGGTATACATCACCCATCTTGATTCGCCAAATACATGGTACAAAATTCAAATACAACTTAATAATACAACTGTCATGTAAAATACGACAAAACATAAACTGAGAATTTAATACGAATATTGTCTTCTAGATAGTATTCAAACTCAAATGGAGTCCTCAATACATTTATTATCACACTATTTCATAGAATAGTGAGGACTACTAATGCAAATATCTGGACCACTCTCGCTCCCTCGACTAGTCCCGCCACGTTCTCATTTCAAGAGAACAATGAAAGCAAAAGGGTGAGCTCAACTAGCCCAGTAAGAAATATTATGACTAATATAATGCAGAATAATTTATCGTTAGCCTTCAACAATGTTAAACTGATAAAATATAACAACATCAAGTTTAACTACAGCGGAACAAGCAATCTGTTAGAAGAGTCAAGTAGAACATGATATCTACTATCTTCTATGATTTAAAAGGTTTTTCATCACTTTTATCGTTGAGACTCAGCTTAATAAATAATCCACATCATCGAATCACCCCTGCACTACAGCCAAGGATATTCTTTAGTATCACGACCACAAATTATCCATGCACTACGGGCCAAGGATATTCGTGTATTCATCAATGGTCATGATCATGCCAACAACTGTCCATCAATGCACTACGGGCCAATGAGGACTTTTACCACATCATTTGTAACATTACGATCATGATTATATCGAATAATCTCTGGTTATAATCATACCAAGTCCATCTATGCACTACAGGTCACAGATGACTTTAAACATAATATAAGCATGAGGATGATGACAATGATATAAGAATTCAACTAACAGAAAGCAAAGGATAAATTTTTAAAGATTTATAAATTTAATTTATCCAGAATTCAATAATGTCCAAATTGTCAACATGATACTGCTTTGTGGAGTAAAATTCAAGAATAATATTGTACCAAAAATAATTTGGACCAAAAACGAATCAATTTTTATCATGAATAGTATCCCGGGAGAATAGTACTCGAGTGAATAGTATCTCGTGAATAGTAATTCGGGAATAGTAACCCCGTGAATAGTACTCCGGCATGAAAAAGTTAAAATTTAATCAAGAATGCTCAGAATAATATTTTCATAAAAAGATACTAGATGAAACACAAATATCAAGGATATTCTACTAATTTCATGGAGTATAGAAGCCAAAACTTTAACAAAACGAATATATAATTCGAAATCTGAAACGAAATAATATTACTTACATACTACCGAGTATGGAAGAAAATATTATTTGAAGCGAATATTAAACAAAAATAACATTCCATACCTTGAAAAGAAGAGTATTCCAACTGGTATAGCTGGGATATTCTTGAAGAAAACTTTCACTATTTTCTACGCTCAAAGCTTTCTACAACTCGAAAGAAATATGCTCAATATTATAAAATTCCTAGAATTCCTCTTTCAATTCCTTCTAGAGTAATAAGGTAATTACTGATCAGATAATTAATCAATAAGCATAAGGCAAGATAAACAATTCACTTTGACACAAATAATTGAAATAAATCGAATAACTAATTAATAGCCATAAAAGGTTCAATTGAAATCTTAATAAAAGAATTAGTTCATAATTAATGAATTAAAATCAAGAATCAACAACTGAATAAACATTAAAAGATAGAAGTAAGAGAAGAGAAGAGAATAGAATCTATTGTCAGTAGTCTTGAGACTCCTCTTTCGCTCTTGCTCTGAATCTTCAATGGTCTCCAAGTTGCTTCAATCTACAAAACTAATAAGAACTAGGGTTATGTTCTAATCTAATGGAGTGTATCTCTAATCTAATCTATGTAATCTCCCCTTATTTTATGCCTTACATCATGTATTTATAGGTTACAAGTCCAATTTTTAGCTTAGGAACAAACCCAATCCAATTTGAGTCAAAAGGTGTCAAAATTACCAAAAAACACGTCCAAGCGTTACCGGCTCTTCCCCTCAGCCTTGAAATACTTACTTGCACGTGAAGCTGTCCCCTAGTGCCCCGACACTGCAAATAGGCATGATTTGGGCGCCCCGGCGCTGGCCCCATTTTTGGAAATTTTCTACTCCGACGTCCTTTGGGAAAATGGCCATAACTTCTTCGTCCGAACTCCGATTTCAATGATTCAAGATGTTCCAAAAAGAGGAGAAGTAAATCTAAAACTTTCATGCTTTGAGTTTTTCGAAATAAGGTCTGAAGAAATAGTCAAATTGGCTCTGAAGTGACTACTATGTAAATGGCAAGCCGAAAACGCGAATCTAGCCACCCCAAACGTCGATCCAAGTAACTTTTGTCCCAATTCCTACAAAACAACGTAAAACATGCATGAATAGACACACACACTTAAAAACATCCAAAAGATTAAGCTCAAATGCACTCAATTATGAATATAAAACTCACTCATCAAATACCCCCAAACTTAAACATTTGCTTGTCCTCAAGCAAAAACACAAAAGAACTAAAAATAAACAAACTAACTCAACTACATGAATGCATATGCATGATCTACTTCCTAATATACCTACGAACCCAGTAATAAATCAGTATGATATATAGTAACAGGCCTCAAAGATACCAATGATACTCAAACAATATATCCAATCAAATCAAAGTCCATAACTCTAACCAATTAGTCAATCCAAACCTGTCATCACCCATGTTGTGTGTGTGTGCTTGTTAACCAGTCTAACCAACCACAGTTCAAGATAATCACATAGCAAACTTCTTAGAAGGAAAATTCAGTTCTAATTCAATTACTTTTGTGAACATGACAACTCCGGTTAAAACTAAGTAATTACCAAGTCTAAGGGTAAATACAAGATTTATTTATACTTTTATTCAACCACGAGGGCATTTTTGCTCTTTCACGTGTTTTATTCATTTTTTTTTCTCATAGCTGTGCAATGTCTTATTCCCTTAGTCTTTTCAGTGCTACCTTAACGAGCTTTCGACCAACGACTCACAAGCCATTAAGACCTTAGGGCGCTAGGTGTAAAGACAATCCCCTCGGGCTTACTTACTCAAGTAACAAAGGCCACAAAACTAGACAAGCATGCCACGGTGTTTATTCTCTATTCTTTTTCTTTTTCTGGATTTTCTATTTTTTTTCTTTTCATCATTTCTTTTTTTCTCTTTTTTTCTTTTCGTATATATATACCCCATAGATTCCCCCAAACTCAAGCTTTTACGTCATTCCAACCTTTACTGACAGTTCACTAATTTCCTTAAATTTTAACCAAGATTTTCCTTAGAAACAAATTATGAAACCCCTTGAACCAAGTGGATTAAAACAGTTAAACTTTAAGTGCTAACCGATTACATAAGTTTAAGACAGGCTCAGATTATCATCATGATTAAAATTAGAACTCATCATCAATTATCAACACTGTTCAAGTTAACATGCAAAACCAATCTTATCTTAGGCCGAGCTAAGACCACACCAACCAATCACACAGATTCATGCAAAAAAATAAAATAAAATAAAATAAAAATGCAATTATACTACATGAACACATACTAATGCAACACATATATGAATATGTAAATAACTACCATGAATTATATGCAACCAAAATAAAAACACAATGCTAACACATAAAAAAAATGAACTACCATGCATATAACTAACTATATGCAATACGACACTAAATTGCCCCCAAACTTAAACTAGACATTGTCCTCAATGGCTAAAATAGAAAAAATTAAAGCAGAGGACTTCCCTAAAAATATAGCAATCTTCCTCCTTGTCCGCTAAGTTTGGAGAATAGGCTAAGCACATAAAACAAATTGGGCACCACACTTGAATTTGACTTGAATAACCTGTAAACCATAATGGAAACAATTTTATTAAATCCTAAATAAATGCAAATTCAAAACTACTAATATAAAACCTAATAAAAACTAAAAATAAAAATTAAACTTGGGTTGCCTCCCAATAAGCGCTTGTTTTATAGTCTCAGCCTGACTTCTTCAATTCTCTATCCAATTCCCCTACGAAAATTGAGGAATCCTCCATCCATCAGTAATAATGTCTCTTTTGGGAGGTTCCCATTAGCAAAAGCCCTTGAATTATAGTCACCTAGCATGCTCTTTGTAGATAGGTTCCCTATTAAGAACGTCCAACGACTAGGTGTTTTCTCCATTATATCTATGATCAGATTGGGGCATTAAAGCTTAATAAACATAATGGGATCTTCTTCTATCTTCTCCTTTTCATCCCACCATGACTCCACAACTGTACTAGCTCTTATATCACAAAGAGCTTTGCCGACGACATGACTGCCAATTGGGCATGGTTTTACAAAACTGCCCGGATTATTGAACTTTGGTAGAGGAGGCACATGGGATACTAATGAAATCAGTTCATCTTCGTTGATCTCCTTTTTTTGATTCCCAATTGTTTCCTCTCTTTCAACATCTTGTGGCTCATCTAATTGCAGATTTTGTTCGGGCTCTCTATTAGTCTAGGAATCCATGTCATAAGGCCAAGTGTATTGAGGATGGTTGTTCAACGCATGTGCTATCTGCCCCAATTGATTTTCTAGATTCTTAATCGACGCACTTTGGCTTTGCATATTCAGCTCTATTTGATTAAATTTTTTCTCATTTGCCTCGTTCATTTTTTCAGACGCTTTAACAAATCTATCCAAGGCTTCTTCCCAACTTGCTTTCTGTAAGACCCCGAAATTTTTTTAAATAAAAAGGAATTTCCTTTATTTATTATTTTGAAATAGTAAGGGTTGATTTGATTAATGTGGTTAGTTATGGGTAAAATGCTAAATATTTCAAAATAAGCAAGTGGTTATAAAATATTCATTGTTGTGGGGAATATTCGTTTGGTCGTGGAATATTAAATCTTGTCGGGGAATATTAAATGCGATGCGCAGCCATGTGTGGCCCCCATAACTTGAAAGCGATTGGATGAGGAAAACGACAAAGTTTGGGTGGTTATAAATAACTATGAGTTATTCTGAATTAAGACTGTTGGAATACCGGTGGTTAAAATACAAGATACTGGCGTGGTTGCAAAAAGAAGCACACGGTGTACACAATATTGTTGAATTATTGATCCTTACGTGAAGGAACTACTCAATAATTTTCACGATGAGTTCTTGCTCAATATTTTATTTTATTGATTCAATAATTGTTGCGTTGATATTTTATATTATTATTGTTTTCAATAATTGTCATTTGCACAAGATTTTCCCATTATCGGATCAATAATTCATATTATTTGAATAATATTATTAGATAACATTATTGGCAATGTCTAGAAAGTTACATCTAAGGAGAGGTTTGGTCACCTAATTGCGGCGCCAATGAAGAGAGATCCTTATTGAAAGCCCCTCTTTCTGGGAACGACTGGTTGTCATAAATGTGATTACTCAGTAATATTATTTGTGAATAATTAATTATTGATTCATATGATAAGGAAATATTTATTTTATATGAATATAAATGATGGATTTATTTATGTGGTTATTAATGAAGGAATTAATCTTTGAGATGTTTTATTTGTATTTTGTCGGATTGGAGGTATTAAAAGATCAAATCGGTTTATTATTACGACTTTATTGTGTGAGTTATAATATTTAATCCAAATAGTTGGATCGTTGTAATTTTTGGATATGTTATACATATATAAGTTGAGTATATGTCCACAAATTTTGAACCGTTAAAGATGAGCGTATAATTTATTATGAATTTAAAGAGGTGGTAGGTTCGAAATTAGGTTATAAATAATTTTGGTGGAAAATTCTAGAATTGGTGGGCCCCACTTGTGGTTGGTGAAAAATGTGCTGAATTTTATTTCAAATGTGGTGGGTGGCAATAGTAGCGAGTAAAAGCCATCGTGTGGCAGTCAAGTCCGCTTCGACGGCTAACATTTTCCTATAAATAGAATTTAAGTTAAATTGAAAATCACACCGTAAAACAAAGTTTTCTCTTTCTCTCTATATTATTGAGTTTATATTTTGTGAGTATTTAGATACTTTGAGAGTTCTTTGTTCAAAGATAAGTTTCATTCGACATCACTTAGATCTTTCCTTCCGAATCTTGATTCTTTGAGGTAAGGGATATTATTTTTTTTCGTAATGATATTATTTCTTCAATATCATTATCTTTGAAATGTTGATCTGAAGTTTTTATCAAATTTAGAACTTTTTCATGTCTCGGGTTACTATTCATGAGTTACTATTCACGAGTTACTATTCATGAGTTACTATTCACGATTACTATTCACGAGTACTATTCAGTGAAGCGTGAAAATGTTTTTTTGTGGAATTTCTATCTTTTGGTGTCGGAGTTACTATTCACGTTATATGGCACTATTCACGTATACTGAGACTATTCACGATATCTGACACTATTCATCGAAAAATAAAATTTCTTCTTTTCGTCCAAAATATCTATTTTGGATACTAGTTTTGATTGTATCCATGTTTTGATCATTCTTGAATTTTACACCACTATGATTATTTTTTGAGGTATTGTTGGACATGGATAAAACAAAGTACTGAATCCTTAATCCTTAATCCTTGTCATTTTGTTTCACTTTGGATTCGTTCTTTAAAAATATTTTTCATCATCCTCGGTCTTAAATGATGATATTATTGAATATCTTTGGCTCAGTAGTGCAAAGATGAATGATTTCTGAAGAATATCTTTGGCACAGAGTGCAAAGATGAGCGTGTGTTTAAATGAACATGATTGATGATGAATATCTTTGGCCTTTAGTGCAAAGATGAACAGTGTTGAGATGAACATGACCGATTGATGAATATCTTTGGCACATAGTGCAAAGATGAATATTTGATTTGAGATGAATATTGATTGATGTTACAGGGATAAAATATGGATGATGGATCGTTAAATTCATAGATTATAGTAGATTTCATTCTCTACGTAACTCTTCTATGAATTATTATTTCATTGCGAATATTGATCTGAAACTTGTTGTCTATTGTATTCTATCGATTTTTCCTGTTGGAGACTAACGATAATTTGTTGTATATTATCTTAGTCATAGTATTCTTTCTTGGGCTAGTTGAGCTCACCCTTTTCCTTGTTGTTCCATTTTCTTCTCGGGGAGGCGAGAATGTAGCGAGTACTAGTTGGGGTATGGAATGAAGGTTCTAGAGAGAGTTGTTTAGTAGTCCTCACCATTTTGTAAAATAATGTATCAATAATTATGATGGGGATTTATTTGCGTGTGGATATTGTCTGAGATGGCAATATCTCGTATTTAAACTCACAGATATATATTGTATTATTTCACACGACATTTGTATTATTGAAGTTGTAGTTTGCTTCTTGTACCATGTATTTGGCGACTCGAGAATGGGTTGGATGGAATGGACCTATTTTGGGGCGTCACGGTTGGTATCGAGCTTAGGGATATGATCTCCATGGAGATCGGGAATAGAACTAGGAGGGAGAGACGAGTAAATCCTTCGCTAGTGTGTCCTACCTAAGCTTATTTGTTAGTTGGTCAAGATATATAGGGATATTATGTGATTGATTTCCTTAATTAACCCTTGTTTTATGGCGATATTTGAGAATGTCGACGAGAATATTAATAGTGGAGTAAATGAGACCGTGGAGATGCTGTACTTAATAACGAGGAGAGCGTGCAACAACAGTCAGGCAATGTACCTCCTGTAAATAACACCAACGAGCGGATGATGAACGAGGGGATGTTTAGAAGCTTTTGCGGTTCATGCAAAATCGGATGAGGAGACTCGTGTTCAAAATACGAGGAGAAATGATAGCAATTCACGGTGGTCACAAACCAAGCAGTTCAAAGAGTTGTGACCACGAATTTAAGGGAAAGCCAGATCCGATCATGGCGGAAACATGGGTCAAGCAAATTACCAAGATATTCGATGTCTTGGGATGCACTGAGAACGAAGGTTCCATTCACCACCTTTATGTTCCGTATGGCGGCAGATTCTTGGTGAGAATCATGAAGCGTACCCATCCAAATTCGGCACTCAAAGATGTCATGGAGACGTTTGAAATAGTTCAATGACAAGTACTTCCACGAAAGTATTCGTCGTATGAAGGAAGTGGAGTTTATTAGACTCGGAGCGAGAATAACATGGCGGTGTCCCAATCGAGGCGAAGTTCATGGAGTTATCGAGTTTGCACCTCATTTGGTGGAGAATGAGGAATTATGGCGCGGATGATTCTTAGAGGTTTGAAACCCCCAGCGTACGTCGAAGATCTCATTTCTCATAAATTTTCTCTATTATTCGGATGTTGTCAATGAGGCTCGGTTGTTAGAAATGAGATAACGAAGTACGTTCAATGGAGGGTCCATAACCGAGATTATAATCAAGATAGTAGTCAACAAAATAACGATAACCACGGAGAAAGAAGAATACGGACAAAGCGGTAACCACTCCGGTGGTAATCGTGGCCATGAAAATAGAAAGAAGCGAGTCGGGAGGAGATTTTAAAAAGAGAGATTCAACAACGACCATGTGAAGACGTCGGCGCCAGAATAACCGGGTTCCAAGGGAGGAGAAAGACCATCGGTCATTATGTTACAAATGCGGAAAGAGGGATATCATTGGCCCAAACCGCCTACAACAGTTTAAGGTATGTTATAATTGTGGAAAAGAAGGACATATCGCTTTCGAGATTATACGATATCAAAACCCAGATCCAATGAGAATGGTGACTCAAAAGGATGTCCCGAAAAGTCAAAGTCAACGGTTCTTGGAAGAGCGTTTGTCGTGGTCGGTCAAAATCTGAGAACCCGAACGAAGTTAGCACGGGTTAGTTAATTATAAATTCTTGCGAAGTTTATACCTTACTAGATATCTGGGATTCTACCCATTCTTTTATCTCTCTTGCTTGCGCTCAACGTTTGAACTTGACTCACGGAGAAATTAGACTTTGACCTATTTATGGAGACTCTGTTAGAGAAACTTTCATCACATCCGTTGTTTAAAAATCTTGCTTGATTCAAGTTGGCACTATCACATTACACATTAACCTTATTTCATAGAGATATTTGCTTTTGATGTGATTTTAAGGTTAACTACTCATCATGCCAAATTGATTGCTTTTGTAAGGTTGTTAGTTTTCATATTCCTAAGCAACCTTTGTTATTTGAAATCAAGCAATCAAACCATTGTAGTCAAACATTTTCATATCGAGCCATGAAGTCATTCGTTTATTACGGATGTCATGTTTTCTTAGTCCATGTTATGGATTTGAATAAAGACACGTCGATTTGAATAATATTCTTGTTGTTATTGATTTTTTCCCGACGTATTTTCTCAAGAATTTCTTGGCTTACTCCCAAAGCACGATATTAAATTTTGTATCGAATTTGAACCCGGTACAAAACTCATTTCTAAAATCTCATATCGAATGGCTCTATTGAACTTCGGGAGTTAAAATTCAACTATAAATTTGGTACATGAGCCTTTATCTTGTGACTTCCTTTGTGGAATTCACCTAAGCCGAACTCTCTGTAGGGGCGTCATATTCGATGCGATAATAAAGCGATAGGTGTCATTGTGACGTCTTATCCAAGGTTGGGATATGAGTCGCGGTTGAGAAGCGACCTAAGTCGATGTCGAAATCGTAGCTTTCAGGCTTAGTTGGTTATTATCGGAGGATATTCTCAAACGCTATTCCATTATTCCATTAACGCAACTGACTCGTAGAGATACAAAATTCGAATGGAGCAAGGAATGTGGGAAGAGCTTCGAAGAACTCAAGAGGAGACTCATTTCAGCACATGTTCTGACCATGCCATCCTGGAAAAGCGAACGTGGTAGCTGACGTGTTTAGTAGAAGATCGTATACAAGTACGAGTACGATATTGTCAAAGACTAATTTCGTATAATTTACAAATAATAGAGATGGAGATGAAAACTCTAGGTACCCACGTGATGATATACGAGTATAATCGACTTTAATCGATAAAGTTAAAGTTGCTCAAGCCACCGACCCGGAGCTGATGCGTATGAAGAAGAAAGTACAAGAAGGAGCTATTCCTAAGCGCGAGAATTGATGAAGAAGGAATACTTGAGTCCACTCTGACTTTGTGTTCCTAACGACTCGATTTGAAGAACAAGATTATGATGGAGGCACACAATACACCATTTGCAATCCATCCTGGAAGTACTAAAATGTATCGTGATCTTCGACATACATTTTGGTGGAATAATATGAAGAGAGAGATTGCAAAGTTTATCTCGATGTGTTTAACTTGCCAACGTGTAAAGGCGGAGCATCTAGTACCTAAGGGTCCGTTGCAACCGCTTGAGATTCCGGAATGGAAGTGGGAACACATTACCATGGATTTCGTTACGGGTCTTCCTACGGTTTCTCAAGGCATCAATGCTATTTGGGTCATTGTTGATAGATTAACCAAGTCTGCTCATTTCTTACCGATACGAGAGACTTATTCCCTTGAACGTCTTTCTCGTATGTACGTAAATGCGATTGTGAGATTGCATGGCATGCCTGTATCCATAGTTTCGAATAGTGACCCAAGATTCACTTCATGATTTTGGGTTAGCTTGCAAAAAGCTATGGGCACGGATTTGCGATTTAGTTCGGCATACCATCCCCAAACGGATGGGCAATCAGAAAGGACTACTCAAACTCTTGAAGATATATTAAAACTCTGTGTCCTAGATTTCAAAAGAAGTTGGGATAAGTACTTGCCATTGGTAGAATTCTCATACAACAATAGTTATTAAACAAATATAGGCATGGTTCCATTCGAAGCATTATATGGACGAAAATGTCATTCTCCAATATGTTGGGATGAGGTGGGTGAAGCAACATTGTTGGGACCCGAAGTTAAGACGTATGACTCACCGAAAAGATCCAAATGATTCGACAACGTATACAAAACGGCACAAGATCGACAAAAGAGTTATGCGGATCTTCATCGAAAGGACGTGGAATTTAATGTAGGGGATCATGTATTGTTGCGAGTTGCTCCATGGAAGGAGTTACAAGATTTGGGAAGAGAGAGGAAAGCTCGATCCACGATTTATCTGGTCCATTTCAATTTCTTGACCGAAGTAGGAAATGTAGCCTATAGACTTGCGTTACCTCCGAGTATGTCTCGTGTTCATAATGTGTTTCACATATCCATATTTCAGTAAATATGTGAAAGACCCGAACCACGTTATAGAGTTAGAACCTATTTATATATAAGACTTAACGTATGAGGAGGTACTGTCAAGATTTTGGATAGGAAGGAGCATGTCCTACGCTAAGAAAGGTTATACCACAAGTTAAAGTTTTGTGGAGGAATCATGCTATAGAGGAAATGACCCAGGAATTGGAAACGGAAATGAAAGCGAGGTATCCTCACCTTTTGAAACACCAGTGCGTCGTCGATTTTGAGGACGAAATTTCATAAGGAGGGGAGGTTGTAAGACCCCGAAATTTTTTTAAATAAAAAGGAATTTCCTTTATTTATTATTTTGAAATAGTAAGGGTTGATTTGATTAATGTGGTTAGTTATGGGTAAAATGCGCAAATATTTCAAAATAAGCAAGTGGTTATAAAATATTCATTGTTGTTTTAAGGGAATATTCGTTTGGTCGTGGAATATTAAATCGCTTCGGGAATATTCGTCTTTGTCGGGAATATTAAATACGACGGCGCAGCCATGTGTGGGCCCCATAACGGAAAGCGATTGGATGAGGAAAACGATAAAGTTTGGGTGGTTATAAATAACGGCGTAGTTGTTACCGTTAAGACTGTTGGAATACCCGGTGGTTAAAATACGATGTCTACGCGTGGTTACTTACGATAGCACCACGGTATTACAGTATTGTTGAATTATTGATCCTTACGTGAAGAAGGAACTACTCAATAATTTTCACAATGAATTCTTGCTTCAATATTTTATTTTATTGATTCAATAATTGTTGCGTTGATATTTTATATTATTATTGTTTCAATAATTGTCATTTGCACATATTTCCCATTATCGGATCAATAATTCATATTATTTGAATAATATTATTAGATAACATTATTGGCAATGTCTAGAAAGTTCTCATAAGGAGAGGTTTGGTCACCTAATTGCGCCACGCGCAAGATGAGAGAGATCCTTATTGAAAGCCCCTCTCTTTCAGGAGAACACTGGTTGTCATAAATGTGATTCTCATAATATTATTTGTGAATAATTAATTATTGATTCATATGATAAGGAAATATTTATTTTATATGAATATAAATGATGGATTTATTTATGTGGTTATTAATGAAGGAATTAATCTTTGAGATGTTTTATTTGTATTTTGCCTGATTGGAGGTATTAAAAGATCAAATCTGATGTTATTACGACTTTATTGTGTGAGTTATAATATTTAATCCGACCGTTGGATCGTTGTAATTTTTGGATATGTTATACATATATAAGTTGAGTATATGTCCACAAATTTTGAACCGTTAAAGATGAGCGATAATTTATTATGAATTTAAAGAGGTGGTCTGTTGTAAATTAGGTTATAAATGATTTTGGTGGAAAATTCTAGAATTGGTGGGCCCCACTTGTGGTTGGTGAAAAAATGTGCTGAATTTTATTTCAAATGTGGTGGGTGGCAATAGTAGCGAGTAAAAGCCATCGTGTGTGGTCAAGTCGAAGTCTGCCTTGGTGCTTTAACATTTTCCTATAAATAGAGGGCTAAGTTAGAATTGAAAATCACACCGTAAACAAAGTTTTCTCTCTCTCTCTCTATATTATTGAGCGTATTTTGTGAGTATTTAGATACTTTGAGAGTTCTTTATTCAATCTAAGTTTCATTCAAAGATCACTTAGATCTTTCCTTCCAAGAAATCTTGATTCTTTGAGGTAAGGGATATTATTTTTTCGTAATGATATTATTTCTTCAATATCATTATCTTTGAAATGTTGATTTGAAGTTTTTATCAAATTTGGAACTTTTTCATGTGGGGTTACTATTCATGAGTTACTATTCACGAGTTACTATTCATGAGTTACTATTCACGAGTTACTTATTCACGAGTACTATTCATGAAGCGTGAAAATGTTTTTTTGTGGAATTTCTATCTTTTGGTGTCTGAGTTACTTATTCACGTGATACTGCACTATTCACGATATCTGACTATTCATCGAAAAATAAAATTTCTTCTTTTACGTCCAAAATATCTATTTTGGATACTAGTTTTGATTGATCCATGTTTTGATCATTCTTGAATTTTACACCACTACTGATTATTTTTGAGGTATTGTTGGACATGGATAAAACAAAGTACTAATCCTTAATCCTTAATCCTTGTCATTTTGTTTCACCGATTCGCTTCTTTAAAAATATTTTCATCATCCTCGGTCTTAAATGATGATATTATTGAATATCTTTGGCTCAGTAGTGCAAAGATGAATGATTTCTGAAGAATATCTTTGGCCCAGTAGTGCAAGATGAAGCGGTGTTTAAATGAACATGACCGATGATGAATATCTTTGGCCTTTAGTGCAAAGATGAACAGTGTTGAGATGAACATGACCGATTGATGAATATCTTTGGCTGTAGTGCAAAGATGAATATTTGATTTGAGATGAATATTGATTGATGTTACGAGGATAAAATATGGATGATGGATCGTTAAATTCATAGATTATAGTAGATTTCATTCTCTACGTAACTCTTCTATGAATTATTATTTCATTGCGAATATTGATCCTAAACTTGTTGTCTATTGTATTCTATCGATTTTTCCTGTTGGAGACTAACGATAATTTGTTGTATATTATCTTAGTCATAGTATTCTTCTGAGGGGCTAGTTGAGCTCACCCTTTTCCTTGTTGTTCCATTTTCTTCTCGGGGAGGTGAGAATGTAGCGAGTACTAGTCGGGGTATGGAATGAAGGTTCTAGAGAGAGTTGTTTAGTAGTCCTCACCATTTTTGTAAAATAATGTATCAATAATTATGATGGGGATTTATTTGCGTGTGGATATTGTCTAGATGGCAATATCTGTATTTAAACTCACAGTATATATTGTCGTATTTCACACGACATTTGTATTATTGAAGTTGTAGTTTGCTTCTTGTACCATGTATTTGGCGACTCAGAATGGGTTGGATGGAATGGACCTATTTTGGGGGCGTCACACTTTCCGCTCTGGTTGTTGTGTCTGATTTTGAAATTCGGATGTGTTTTGTGGTCTCAGGGCTTGAGCTTGAGCTTGATTATTACTCCATAAAAAATTCGGGTGATACCCCCAATCCTGATGATAGTTGTTGGGATATACATAATTATTGGGGTAATCACCACCATATCTGCATTCTGGCGGGCGATGATGGCGCATTGATGACTCATATGATTTCCAGCACAATAATCACAAAGTAATCGCCACACTTTGATGACGTTGAGCTTCAAAAGCTTCTAACCTCCTCGAAAGTGTCTCAATCTGTCAGGCCGATAATGCAAAAGTTTCTTGAGTCTGTCAATCTCCGCTCCCTCAATGAAGTCGTTCATGCTATCCTTCGACTCAGTTGAAATTGCGATAACCTCCAACGTCTTCAAGTCGCCTCAATTTGTATTGGCTCTATAGAAGATGTATTAAGTCCATCAATCCATGTTTCCTTGGTTGAGTCATGTTCGTGTATGGCCATTGATACATGAAAGTCATCCATGGTACCAAAAGAGAGAAATATAGGAAGAGAATTAAAATAAAAATAAAAGCTGCTTAAATTAAGACTAATTTGATTGAAATTAATATTGGTAAATAATTATTAAATTAATTCCCCAGAATTCAATCCGCCAAAAAACTTGTTGGTTGATTTCAAGAATCAATGAATACGCAAGTATACACATTCAACAAGTAATAAAGTGAAAGTAGAAAGTATCGTTCCCACGAGGAATTATTTAATAAAAATCACTAAGTACTAATTCTTAACCAAACTAATTTTATTTAAACAATCTCAAATCGTGATTTTTCTAATTAAGAAAACTAAATTAATCAATTAAAACTAGATTACTCTAAAATTAATTCAAATAAATAAAGATTAAACCTCAACGAATGAATTCAGATAAATAAAGATTAAGACTTCAATATCCCCAATTATGAACTATAAATCAATTATCCAATTATCCCAATTATTATGCCTACTGAATTGTTAACAGGAATTCTTAAATGCCAGAAGTTCTTTTCCAAGTGATTAATTGGCTTCTATTTAATCCAGATTAATCTTGCTTTATTCCTATGCAAAACAATTGAATTAAACTCCTTCAATTCCAATTCCTTATGTGTTACATGCGGTGAACAGATATTTCCATTCAATTCACAAACCTAATTATTCACTTTGCAAATAACTAAGTCACATGTTATAAAGTCCAGTTCTAACCCTAGAATTCCTCTTTCAATTCCATCTAGAGTAACAAGGTAATTACTGATCAGATAATTAATCAATAAGCATAAGGCAAGATAAACAATTCACTTTGACACAAATAATTAGAATAAATCGAATAACTAATTAATAGCCATAAAAGGTTAAATTGAAATCTTAATAAAAGAATTAGTTCATAATTAATGAATTAAAATCAAGAATCCACAACTGAATAAACATTAAAAGATAGAAGGAAGAGAAGAGAAGAGAATAGAATCTATTGTCAGTAGTCTTGAGACTCCTCTTTCGTTCCTGCTCTGAATCTTCAATGGTCTCCAAGTTGCTTCAATCTCCAAAACTAATAAGAACTAGGGTTATGTTCTAATCTAATGGAGTGTATCTTTAATCTAATCTATGTAATCTCCCCTTATTTTATACCTTACATCATGTATTTATAGGTTACGAGTCCAATTTTTAGCTTAGGAACAAACCCAATCCAATTTGGAGTCAAAAAAGTGTTAAAATTCGCCCAAAAACGCGTCCAAGCCTTACCAGGCTCTTCCCCAACGCCCCAACACTGGGCACGGCGCTGCGAAACTGTCCCCTAGCGCCCCGGCGCTGCAAATATGCTTGATTTGGGCGCCCCGGCGCTGGCCGCATTTTTAGAAATTTTCTGCTCCGACGTCTTTTGGAAAATGGCCATAACTTCTTCTTCCGAACTCCGATTTTAATGATTCAAGATGTTCCGGAAAGAGGAGAAGTAGATCTACAACTTTTATTCTTTGAGTTTTTCGAAATAAGGTCCGGAGAAATACTCAAATTGGCTCTGAAGTGACTGTTGTGTAAATGGCAAGCCGAAAACGCGAATCTAGCCACCCCAAACGTTGATCCAAGTAACTTTTGTCCCAATTCCTACAAAACAACGTAAAACATACATGAATAGACACAAACACTTAAAAACATCCAAAATATTAAGCTCAAATGCATTCAATTATGAATATAAAACTCACTCATCAACAGGAAAGAGGGAGCTTTTCAATAAGGATTTCTCCCTATTGGCGCGCAATTAGGTGACCAAACCTCTCCTCGAAAAAACTTCTAGACATTTTCAATATTTCAAATAATAATATAAATAACTTTGTTTCATCAATTATTGATTTAATAATATAAAATATTATGCAGATGATATTGTGACAATAACTGAATCAATAATACAAGAGATATGATGCAGCAATTACTGTAGCAATAATTTAGTAAAACTGAGTGACTTCTCACGTAATTATCAACAATCAATACCGTGTGCTACTATGCAACCACGCAGATTACTGTACTTTTAACACCGGTTATTTCAACAGTTAACGATAAAACTTCCGCCGTTATTTTCATAAAAAGATATTTCTATCGTTTTTTCATTCCGACATTAATTACGTTGTGGGGTCCACCAATGATTGTGCCGTCGTACGAATATTTCCTGTTAAAATGAATATTCCTCGACCAATCGAATATTATATTACAACTTGCTTACTTTGCAAAATTTATAAATATTACCCACGACTTTAATATTATAACAAATCAACACCATAATTATTCAAAATGATATTTAAAAAAAAAATCATCTTTATTCATAAAAGTTGGGGTCTTACAACCTCCCCTTCTTATGAAATTTCGCCCTCGAAATTAGGGTACATACCTGGTATGACGAAGACGTGAGGATACGTCTATTTTATTTTAGATTCTAACTCCCAGGTCATTTCCTCAACATCGTGATTTCTCTATAAAACTTTGACTTGAGGTATAACCTTGGAGCGTAGAATATGTTCCTTCTTATCCAAGATTTTAACAGGTACATCTTCATACGTTAAATCTTCTGCTATTTCGTCCGGTTCTAACTCAATAATGTGGTTCGGGTCTTTCACATATTTACGTAACATAGATATGTGAAAAACGTTATGAACACGAGACATACTTGGCGGTAAAGTGAGTCTATAGGCCACAGTTCCTACTCGATCGAGGATTAAAAATGGGCCAATGAATCGAGGATTGAGCTTTCCTCTCTTTCCAAATCTCGTAACTCCTTTCCATGGAGCAACACGTAACAACACATGATCTCCACTATTGAATTCCACGCCTTTTCGATGAAGATCAGCATAACTCTTTTGTCGATCTTGTGAGGTTTTTATACGTTGTCGGATCGTTTGAATCTTTTTTGTAGTCATACGTACCAACTCCGGTCCCAACAATGTTGCTTCACCCACCTCATCCTAGCATACTGGAGAACGACACTTTCTTCCATACAACACCTCAAATGGAGCCATGTCAATACTTGCTTGATAACTGTTGTTGTAGGAAAACTCCACCAATAGTAAGAACTTGTCCCAACTTCCCTTGAAGTCAAGGACACAGAGTCTTAATAGATCTTCAAGAGTTTGAATAGTCCTCTCCGACTGCCCGTCCGTTTGAGTATGATCCGTTGAACTAAATCGTAAATCCGTGCCCATAGCTTTTTGCAAACTAACCCAAAATCTTGAAGTGAATCTTGGGTCTCGATTAGAAACTATGTATACTGGCATACCATGCAATCTTACGATCTCATTTATGTACATACAAGCGAGATGTTCAAGTGTATAAGTTTCTCGTATAGGTAAGAAATGAGCAGACTTGGTCAATTTATCAACAATGACCTAAATTGCATCTATGCCTTGAGAAACCTTGGGAAGACCAGTAACGAAATCCATGGTAATGTGCTCCCACTTCCATTCTGGAATTTCAAGTGGTTGCAATGGACCTTTTGGCATTTGATGCTCTGCCTTGACTCGTTGACAAGTTAGACACCTTGAGATAAACCCCGCTATCTCTCTCTTCATATTGCTCCACCAAAATGTATGTCGAAGATCACAATACATTTTGGTACTCCCAGGATGGATTGCAAACGGTGTGTTGTGCACCTCCATCATGATTTTGTACTTTAAATCAAGGTCGTTAGGAACACAAAGTCTAGAGTTGACTCGTAGTATTCCTTCTTCATCGATTCTTGCTTCTGGGATAGCACCTTATTGCACTTTCTTTCTCATACGCATCAGCTCCAGGTCTTTAACTTGAGCAGCTTTAACTTTATCAATTAAAGTCGGTTCTACTCGTATGTTTGCCATCATCAAGTGGGTCCCTGGAGTATTTAACTTTATCTCCATCCCCTGCAAGTCATACAAAATGGGCATTTGCATTGACAATAACGCACTCGTACCTGCATATGATCTTCTACTCAATGCGTCAGCTACTACGTTTGCTTTTCCAGTGTGGTATTGAATAGTATGATCATAATCTTTCAATAGTTCGAGCCAACGTCGTTGTCCCATGTTGAGTTCCTTTTGGGTGAAGAAATATTTGAGGCTTTTATGATCCGTATAGATCTCCACTTTCTCCCCATACAAGTAATACCTCCAAATTTTAAGTCATGAAGATAACAAATACCGCTAACTCTAGATCATGAGTAGGATAATTCCTCTCATATTCCTTGAGTTGTCGTGAGGCATAGGCTATGACTTTCCCATGTTGCATGAGAACACATCCTAACCCTTTGCCTGAAAAATCACTATAGATGACAAATCCCTCCGAGCCAGATGGCATTGTCAGAACAGGTGCTGAAATGAGTCTTCTCTTGAGTTCTTGGAAACTCTTCTCACATTCCTCGCTCCAACCGAATTTTGTATCTTTTCGAGTCAGCTGAGTTAATGGAGTAGCGATTCGAGAAAATCCTTCCACGAATCTCCGATAATAACCAGCTAAACCGAGAAAGCTACGTACTTCGGTCACTAACTTAGGTTACTCCCAGCTTTGAATTGCTTCAATCTTTGTCGGTTCAACAGATATTCCGTGATTTGATATCACGTGTCCAAGAAATGCAACTTCCTCAAGCCAGAACTCGCATTTCTTCAACTTGGCATAAAGCTTGTTTTCACGAAGCTTTTGCAGTATCAGCCTCAAGTGTTCCTCTTGATCTTTACATCTTTTGGAATATATGAGGATGTCATCAATAAAGACGACTACAAAGTGATCCAAATATTCCTTGAATACTCGGTTCATCATATCCATGAAGGCAGCAGGAGCATTAGTCAATCCAAAAGATATGACTAGGAAGTCATAATGCCCGTACCGAGTTCTGAAAGCCGTATTTGGCGCCTTGCAACTGGTCAAAAAAGTCATCAATACGTGGCAATGGGTAACTATTTTTTATGGTGACATGATTCAACTCCCGATAATCAATACAAAGTCGCATACTCCCAACTTTCTTCTTCACGAATAGAATAGGATCACCCCAAGGAGACGTAATAGGACGAATGAAAACGATGTCTAACAATTCCTGTAGTTGGGTCTTTAACTCCTGAAGTTCAATAGGAGTCATTCGATATAGGGCTTTGGAAATGGGTTTTGTACCGGGTTCAAGGTCGATACAAAATTCAATTTCACACTCTGGGGGTAGGCCAGGAAGTTCTTCAGGGAATACATAAGGAAATTTATTAACAATAGAAATATCATTCAAAACTGACTTATTTTTGTTTAAATTTGTGACATGAGCTAAGAAAGCTTGACATCCATTTTTCAATAAACGAATAGCTTTATGGCTTGAGATGACAGTGATTGATTTTAATGGTTTGGTTGCTTGAATTCACATAATAGGTTGGTTAGGAATATGAAAGCTAACAACCTTACGAAAATAATCAATTTTTGCATGATGAGTAGTTAACCAATCAATACCTAGAATTACGTCAAATGCAAGTATTTTCAATGAAATAAGATCGACAGGTAATGTGAGCGTACCGATTTAAACCAAACAAGACTTATAAACAGTGGATTTATTGAAGGTTTCTCCCAACGGAGTTTCAACAGATACGTCAAAGTCTAATTTCTCCGGAATCAAATTTAAACGTTGAGCGCAAGTAGGAGAAATAAAAGAATGGGTAGAACCGGTATCAAATAAGGTATAGACTTCGCTAAAGTTTATGATTAACTTACCCGTGATGACCTCGTTCGGGTTCCTTGCTTTCTAGGAGGGCACGACAAACGCTCTCCCTTGAACTACTGGTTTTGACTTTTCTAGAACGACCTTTGGTGCCTCCATCCCAGTTGGACTTGGCTTCCCTGAATGAGAAAATCGAGCTAAGTGACCTTCTCTTCCATAATTATAATATGTTTTGGACTGGTGTGCACAGTTTGGACTGATATATCCCTCCCCTCCGCATTTAAAGCATATGATAGGTGGTCGTTCTCCTTTCTTAACAACGAGTGCTGATGCTGACGTCTTTCTATCATTGTTCAATTTCCTCTTCTTGATATATCCATTCTTATTATCTTGGTCATGATTACCACCGAAGTGGTTACCATTTTTGGCATGTTGATTCCCTCCATGTTTGTTGTCACCGCTTTGATGACTGCTACCACTAGTATTATCATTTTGCCAGCTGCTCTCTCTTGGTTGAGTTGACTCATTATCGCGCTCCAATAACAGAACCCTATTAAAAACATCTGAATACAAGCAAAGTTTGTGAGAAATGAGGTATTGATGTATCTCGGGTTTCAAACCTCTTAGAAACATTTGCGTCATTCTCTCCTCATTATCAACTAAGTGGGACGCAAACCGGGACAGCTTGGAAAACTTGGCTTCGTACTGTGACACGGACATATTGTTTTGCTCCAACTTGATGAGCTCTACCTCTTTCATGGGACGAATATTTTCAGGAAAGTACTTGTCGTTGAACAGTTCTTGGAACTTCTCCCAAGACATTTTGAGTCGCAAAGAAGTGGGTGCGCTTTACTGATTCCCACCAATGTCTGCCTCTCCTCCTCACAAATAACATGAAGGTGGAAAAGGGAACCTTTTGCTCCTCGGAGCATCCCAAGACATAAAATATCTTGGTGATCTGCTTTATCTACGTCTCCGCCTTAAGTGGTTTTGGCTCTCCAATAAACTCCGGTGGTCCCAGCTCCTTGAACTGCTTAGCGATGACCGTCAGAGAGTTACCAATGTTTCCATTCGCATTTTGGACAGGAGCCGCTCTCGCCTGATGTTGCATGAATTTCATAAAGCCTCTAAACATCCCATCGTTCATCATTTGATCGTTGTTGTTTACCTGAGGATTATTGTCTTTTTGTTTCACATTATCCTGGGTATGGATCTGTGGTGACTCAACGGTCTCCTGTGCTCCATTGCTATTCTCAACATTCTTAGATGTCATTTTTAAATACAGCCACAAAACAAGGGTTAATTGACATGTCACATATTATCCCTATACTCTGACCGATCAATTAAATACCAAATAAACTTAGGTAGGTCATACTAGCGAAGAAATTCCCCGTCTCTCCCCTCCTAGTTCCTATCTCACATCTCAGCTAGGGATCATATCTCTAAGCTTTGATACCAACTGTGACTCCCCCAAAATAGGTATACATCACCCATCTTGAGTCGCAAAATACATGGTACAAAATTTAAATACAATTTAATAATACAATTGTCGTGTAAAATATGACAAAACATAAACTGAGAGTTTAATACGAAATTGTCTTCTCGACAGTATTCAAACTCAAATGGAGTCCTGAATACATTTATTATCACACTATTTCATAGAATAGTGAGGACTACTAATGCAAACTGTGAAGCCCCCAAAACAGGTATACGTCACCCATCTTGAGTCGCCAAATACATGGTACAAAATTTAAATACAACTTAATTATACAACAGTCGTGTAAAATATGACAAAACATAATTTAAGAGTTTTAATAAGAATATTGTCATCTAGACAATATCCACACTCAATGGAGTCCTCATTACATTTATTGTCACACTATTTAACAAAATAGTGAGGACTACTAATGCTATTATCTGGACCGTCACTCTGTTCCCCGACTAATCCCAATCACCACGCTTCTCATTTCAAGAGAACGGTGAAAGAAAAGGTGAGCTCAACTAGCCCAAGAAGAAATATTATGACTAAGATAATGCGTAATAAATTATCATCGACCTTCAACAATGTTAAACCGATAGAATATAATAGACAACAAGTTTAATCTGTAGCGAAACAAAGCGATCCATTAGAAGAGTCAAGTAGAGCATAAAATCTACTATCTTCTATGATTTAAAAGTTTTTCATCAACTTTATCATTGAGACTCAACTTAATAAATAAAATCGAATCATCCTCAATTACTACCAAAGATATTCATGTAATCATCAATGGTCATGACTATACCGAATAATCCTCAGTCATAATCACACCAACAATCTGTCCATCAATGAACTACGTGTCAATGAGGACTTTTACCACATCATTCTTCACATTACGGTTAAGCATGATTATACCGAATAATCCACAGTCATAATCATACCAAGTCCATCTATGCACGTAAGCCAAAGATGACTTTCATCACAATATAAGCATGAGGATGATGACAATGATATAAGCATTAATCAAACGAAATAAGGATAAATATTAAAGACTTTAAATTTATCCAGAGTTCAAAATATCCAAATGTTATCAATCACTTAATAATCTCATAATCTAATATCATTAATATTATAACAATATTTTAATCATTTCTTAAACTTATAAACAATTTATTTTAATTGTTTACACTTTACCAAATAATGCATTTAATCATTCAAAAATGTCTAACTCATAAGATTTCATCACCAATGATCAAATCCTTCATAAAAAATCTTTATATACCTTATATAGGATTTCCAAGCCATAAAATCCTATTTACCAATTTTTCAACTTCACATAACATATTTAATTCATATGTTCTCAACTAAACCATTTTCATAAAAATACCAAATCATTTCCAAAAATTATTCTTTTCTGGGATTTAGCAGAATATAGTCCCACGTTAAACATATATTTTTCTCGGATTTTTTAAAATTCATTTACTATTTTTCATATGGCCAAAACTGCCGAATATTTAGACATTTATCATAAATTGTACTTTTGTCCAAAAATTCTGAAATTTACAGGGTATACTACTGTTATATGTATGTACTCACAATAAAAATTTCACCAATTTTGGAGTTAACCACAAGGAGTTATAAGGGTTTACTTTTAAAATAGTCTTTTCCCATAAAATTTATAACTCCTAATCTATACATCCAAAAATTGCCATTTTTGGACACAATCTAGAAAACACATCAAGTTATCATTTCAAATTTTTCCAGAATTTTTGATGGTCAGAAAAATTACGAAACTGCAAATGGATTTTCGCCCACCATGCGGTAATCCACGTAGACAGATCATTTTCACAATTTAATAAGGAATAAATACGAAGGATCATTCACCATGCATGTGGTAATCCACATAAACAGGTTATTCTAACAGAATAATAAAGAATGGAATAACAGAAGAATTCACCATGCATGCGATAAATCGCATGCATGAGTTATTCCAATGTAATAATAAAGAATGGAACCAGTCAAGTGTGTAATCCGCATTGCAGACGGGATATTCAAACAAATAATAATAAAGAATGAGACCAGTCATGTGAAATCCGCATGCATGTGATATTCCAATGTAATAATAAAGAATGGAATAATAGAAGAATTTCACCATGTATGTAGTACTTCGCATAGACAGGTTATCCCAACATAATAATAAGGAATGGAATAACAGAAGAATTTCACCATGTATACGGTAGTCCGCGTATACAGGTTATTCCAACAGAATAATAAGGAATGGAATAACAATATCTCTCTTCATGAATACAAAAGAAATAATCTCCTTACCTCAAAAGAAGACTAGATACTGGAATAGTGAGGTAGCAGACTTCTCTTCTTCTTTCTCTCTATAATTTCTCTCTATAATAATTGCTCTATAGCTTTAGTGAATTGGTGAGAAATGAAGGAAGAATGAGCTTCTATTTATAGGAAAATATAGTTTCATTAATTGCACGTTTTGGGAATTGAAATATTACAGTATAATACCTCCATCTTTTTCTTCATTTTTAATTTAGTCCTGCAAGTATTATCAAACTTGCACCACCTCCCCTAATAGTAAATAATGTGAATCAATCGTTCAATCATGTGAATCAATAGTTATAATCATGTGAAAATACGAATTACAGTATAGTACCTCCATCTATACCTTCATTTTTAACTTAGTCATGCAAGTATTATCAATCTTGCACCAACTCCCCTAATAGTAAATGAATGTGAATCAATAGTACACTCATGTGAACAAATAGTTATAATCATGTGAATCAATAGCAATTAATTGCTCATTTATCCGGTTAATTACCCGATTGGTCAATATAACTTCCAGACATCAATTAATATCGAAATAAATGTCGATTTCCACTAATACTAATAATCCCAACACAATGGAACTATTTTTATAAAAAAAAATATTTTTGAAATTTTGAAGTTTAAAGTCAGCTGTTGACTTTTTTGACCAAAAAGTCAACCCCGGAAAATTTTATGTTTATAGTCTATTTTTACTAATTTCATCGTTCTGGACTCAAATATCACGTCCACGTCTCCAAATTCAACTCCGAACTCAAATTCTATTTTTAATAATATTTATTCATTATTATTATAATTCGCAATATTTAACAACTAGGTCGTTCCCAGGAAAGAGAGGGCTTTCCGATAAGGATTTCTCCTTATTGGCGCGCAATTAGGTGACCAAACCTCTCCTTGACAGAACTTCTAGACATTGTCAATATTGCAAATAATAATATCTGAATAACTTTGTCGTCTCAATTATTGATTTAATAATATAACATATTATGCAAATGATCTTCAGAACAATAATTGAATCAATAATATGATAGATATGATCAAGAAATTCTTTGTAGCAATAATTGAGTATAACCGAGTGACTTCTTACATAAGCATCAATAATCAATACCGTGTGCTACTATGCAACCACGTGTATTACTGTACTTTTACTACCGAGTAGTTCAACAGTTTTAACGGTAACACTCTCGCCGTTATTTTTATAAAATGATAATTCTGTCATTTTCTAACTATGACAATACTTCCGTTATGGGGTCCACCAATGATTGTGCCTTCGTACGAATATTCCCTGTTAAAACGAATATTACCCGACCAATCGAATATTACATAACAACTTGCATACTTTACAAAATTTATAAATACTACCCACAACTATAATACTATCTCAAATCCACCCCATAATATTAAAAAAATATTTCGAGAAAATTAAATCATTATTCATAAAATTTGGGTTCTTACAATCTCCCCTTCTTATGAAATTTTGCCTTCGAAATTTACGTACGTACTTGGTATGCCGAAGGGGTGAGGATACCTTGAATTCATTTCAGATTCTAACTCTTGAGGTATAACCTTTGAGTGTCGAATATGATCATTCTTATCCAAGATTTTAACACATATCTCCTCATATGTAAAATCTTCTGTTATCTCGTCTAGTTCTAATTTAATAATGTGGTTTGGTTGCTTGAATTTGCATAATAGGTTGGTTAGGAATATGAAAGCTAACAACCTTACGAAAATAATCAATTTTGGCATGATGAGTAGTTAACCAATCGAATCCTAAAATAACATCAAAGGCAAGTATTTTCAAAGAGATATGATCGACATGTAACGTGAAAGTGTCGATTTGAATTAAACAAGATTTATAAACAGTGGATGTAACGAAGGTTTCTCCTAACAGAGTTTCAACCGATAAGTCAAAGTCTAATTTCTCCGGAGTTAAGTTCAAACATTGAACACAACTAGGTGAAATAAAAGAGTGGGTAGAACCGGTATCTAATAAGATATAGACTTCGCAAGAGTTTAAGATTAACTTACCCGTGATAACTTTGTTCAGGTTCCTCGTCACGAAAAACGCTCTCTCTTAAACTGCAAATTTTGACTTGTCTGGGACATCCCAGTTGGACTTAACTTTGCTGTAGAGTACATTCCACCCTTAATTGCTCCGTCACATTCCTGATCCATGATTCGAATCATTACTCTCCGATCCATATCGAATTGGGGTTGACCGCTCTATATAGGGTAATTCTGAATTCGATGTTGGATTCTCCCAATTGTTGTCCAAAAAGAAAAATCCATTTCATCTATTTTGGCCTTATTGGATCGGACGTCTTTTTTTACAATATCTACGCGTCTTGCGGATTTTACCCATGCATCATCTATTCTCATTCGTTCAGTTACTTCTTCATTCATCAGAACTTTGATCATATCATTCTCAGATTCCAACTCTAATATCTTATACTCTGCCAAAGAGTGCTTCTGTTCAAGCATCGCAAATCGGGTAACACAATTTTGAATTATTGCATCTCTTTGCTCCACGACCGTCTGCCGTTCTTCAGCCTGCTCTTCTAACTCATGAATACGATTTTGTAATTCTAAATTTCGATCATAAAATTCTTCTAATAAATTCCCCTATTATTCCTCTACTTCCTCACTCTCAGCTGCTACCTCTGCAACTAGCTCGGGAGCAACTATTAGTTCTTCACTTACCACGTAGATATCTCTAATTTCTTCTTCATATGATATCACATTAACCTGGTTAGTGATTAAAGGTGTCTCAACGGTTTCATTCACTCCATTGTTAACATTTTTAGCTGCCATTGTCAAACACTGCCAAAAAACAAGGGTTAATTAACATATCACATATTATCCATATACTCTGACCCTCGACTCTCCCCTCCTAGTTCTTATCTCACATCTCAGCCAGGGATCATATCCCTAAGCTTTGATACCAACTGTGACGCCCCCAAAACAGGTATACATCACCCATCTTGAGTCGCCAAATACATGGTACAAAATTTAAATACAACTTAATTATACAACAGCCGTGTAAAATATGACAAAACATAATCTAAGAGTTTTAATAAGAATATTGTCATATAGACAATATCCACACTCAATAAAGTCTTCAGTACATTTATTGTCACACTATTTAACAGAATAGTGAGGACTACTAATGCTATCATCTGGACTGTCACTCCGTTTAGTCCAGGCTACGTTCTCATTTCCTGAAGAGAATAAATTGAAGAAAGAAAGGTGTGAGCTCAACTAGCCCAAGAAGAAATATTATGACTAAGATAATGCGAATAAATTATCATTAGCCTTCAACAATGTTAAACTGATAGAATATAATAGACAACAAGTTTAACTGCAGCAGAACAAACAATCCATTAGAAGAGTCAAGTAGAGCATAAAATCTACTATCTTCTATGATTTAAAAAGTTTTTCATCAACTTTATCGTTGAGACTCAGCTTAATAAATAAAATCGAATCATCCCTGCATCACGACCAAGGATATTCATGTAATCATCAATGGTCATGACTATACCGAATAATCCCTGGTCATAATCACACCAACAACTATCCATCAATTAACTACAGGTCAATGAGGACTTTTACCACATAATTCTTCACATTACGGTCATGATTATACCGAATAATCCCTGGTCATAATCATACCAAGTCCATCTATGCACGTAAGTCAAAGATGACTTTCATCACAATATAAGCATGAGGATGATGACAATGATATAAGCATTAATCAAACGAAATAAGGATAAATATTAAAGACTTTAAATTTATCCAGAGTTTAAAATATCCAAATGTTATCAATCACTTAATAATCTCATAATCTAATATCATTAATATTATAACAATATTTTAATCATTTCTTAAACTTATAAACAATTTATTTTAATTATTTACACTTTACCAAATAATACATTTAATCATTCAAAAATATCATACTCATAAGATTTAATCACCAATGATCAAATCCTTCATCAAAAATCTGTATATACCTTATATAGGATTTTCAAGCCATAAAATCCTATTTATCAATTTTTTAACTTCACATAACATATTTAATTCATTTGTTCGTAACTAAACCATTTTCATGAAAATATCAAATCAGTTCCAAAAATTATTCTTTTTTGGAATTTAGCAGAATATAGTCCCATGTTGAACATATATTTTTCTTGGAATTTTTAAAATTCATTTACTATTTTTCATATGGCCAAAACTTCCAAATATTTAGACATTTATCATAAATTATACTTTTGTCCAAAAATTCTGAAATTTACAGGGTATACTCCTGTTATATGTATGTACTCACAATAAAAATTTCACAAATTTTGGAGTTAACCACAAGGAGTTATAAGGGTTTACTTTTAAAATAGTTTTTTCCCATAAAATTCATAACTCCTAATCTATACATCCAAAAATTGCCATTTTTGGACACAATCTAGAAAACTCATCAAATTATCATTTCAAATTTTTCCAGAATTTTTGAGGGTCAGAAAAATTACGAAACTGCAAATGGATTTTCGCCCACCATGCGGTAATCCACGTAGACAGATCATTTCCACAATTTTATAAGGAATAAATACGAAGGATCATTCACCATGCATGTGGTAATCCACATAGGCAAAAGTTATTCAATGAAATAATAAAGAATGGAATAACAGAAGAATTCACCATGCATGCGATAAACCGCACAGATAGGTTATTCCAACAAAATAATAAAGAATGGAATAATTGAAGAATTTCACCATATATGCAGTACTTCGCATAGACAGGTTATTTCAACATAATAATAAAGAATGAAATAACAATAGCTCACTTCATGAATATGAATGAAATAATCCCCTTACCTCAAAAGAAGACTGGATACTAGAATAGTGAGGTAGCAGACTTCTCTTCTTTTTTCTATCTATAATAATTGCTCTATAACTTTAGTGAATTGGTGAGAAATGAAGGAAGAATGAGCTTCTATTTATAGGAAAATATAATTTCAATAATTGCACGTTTTGGGGCTCGAAATATTACAGTATAATACCACCCTCTTTTTCTTCATTTTTAATTTAGTCATGCAAGTATAATCAAACTTGCACCACCTCCCCTAATAGTAAATAATGTGAATCAATAGTTCAATCATGTGAATCAATAGTTATAATCATGTGAAAATACGAATTACAGTATAGTACCTCCATCTACACCTCCATTTTTAACTTAGTCATGCAAGTATTATCAATCTTGCACCAACTCCCCTAATAGTAAATGAATGTGAATCAATAGTACACACATGTGAATAAATAGTTATAATCATGTGAATCAATAGCAATTAATTGCTCATTTATCCGGTTAATTACCCGACTGGTCAATATAACTTCTAGACATCAATTAATATCGAAATAAATGTCGATTTCCACTAATATTAATAATCCCAACACAATGGAACTATTTTCTTAAAAAAAATTATTTTTGAAATTTCAAAGTTTGACTTTTTCCAAAAAAGTCTACTGTTGATTTTTTTGACCAAAAAGTCAACATCAGAAAATTTTGTGTTTAGAATCTATTTTTACTAATTTCATCGTTCCAGACTCAAATATCACGTCCGCGTCTCCAAATTCAACTCCAAACTCATTCGATTTTTAATAACATTTATTCATTATTATTATAATTCATAATATTTAACAACCAGGTCGTTCCCAGGAAAGAGGAGGCTTTCCGATAAGGATTTCTCCTTAATGGCGCGCAATTAGGTGATCAAACCTCTCCTTGACAGAACTTCTAGACATTGTCAATATTGCAAATAATAATATGATAACTTTGCCGTCCAAATTATTGATTTAATAATATAACATATTATGCAGATGATACTGTAACAATAATTGAATCAATAATATGAGAGATATGATGCAACAATTAATGTAGCAATAATTGAGTATAACTAAGTGACTTCTTACGTAAGCATTAATAATCAATATCGTGTGCTACTATGCAACCACACGTATTACTGTACTTTTACTACCGTGTAGTTCAACAGTTTTAACGGTAACACTTTCGCCGTTATTTTTCTAAAATGATAATTTTGTCGTTTTCTAACTACGACAATACTTCCGTTGTGGGGTCCACCAATGATTGTGCCGTCGTACGAATATTCCCTGTTAAAACAAATATTCCCCGACCAATCGAATATTATATAACAACTTGCATACTTTGCAAAATTTATAAATACTACCCACAACTATAACACTATCTCAAATCCACCCCATAATATTAAAAAAATATTTCGAGAAAATTAAATCTTTATTCATAAAATCTTTATTGTCACACTATTTAACAGAATAGTGATGACTACTAATGATATCATCTGGACAGTCACTCCATTCCCCGACTAGTCCCGGCTACATTCTCATTTCCTAAAGATAACAATGAAAACAAAAGGGTGAGCTCAACTAGCCCAGTAAGAAATATTATGACTAAGATAATGCAGAATAATTTATCATTAGCCTTCAACAGTGTTAAATTGATAAAATATAACAACATCGAGTTTAACTGCAGTGGAACAAGCAATCCATTAGAAGAGTTAAGTAGAACATGATATCTACTATCTTCTATGATTTAAAAGGTTTTTCATCACTTTTATCATTTGAGACTCAAACAATAAATAATTCACATCATCGAATCACCCTTGCACTATGGCCAAGGATATTTTTAAGTATCACGACCATAAATTATCCATGCACTACAGGCCAAGGATATTCGTGTATTCATCAATGGTCATGATCATGCCAACAACTGTCCATCAATGCACTACGGGTCAATGAGAACTTTTACCACACCATTTGTAACATTATGGTCATGATTATACTGAATAATTTCTTGTTATAATCATACCAAGTCCATCTATGCACTACAGGCCACAGATGACTTTAAACATAATATAAGCATGAGGATGATGACAATGATATAAGAATTCAACTAAAAAAAAAAGCAAAGGATAAATTTTTAAAGATTTATAAATTTAATTTATCCAGAATTCAATAATGTCCAAATTATCAACATGATACTACTTTGTGGAGTAAAATTCAAGAATAATATTGTACCAAAAATAATTTGGACCGAAAACGAATCAATTTTTATCATAAATGGTATCCCGGGTGAATAGTACTCAAGTTAATAGTACCCCATGAATAGTAATTCTAAGAATAGTAACCTCAAGTAATAGTACTCCTAGATGAAAAAAGTAAAAACTTATCAAGAATGCTCGTAATAATATTTCCATAAAAGATATCTTGGATGAAGCGCTTAAATATCGAGGATATTCTACTAATTTCATGGAATATAGAAGCCAAAACTTTAACAACAAAACTAAATATAGAATTGAAATATGAAACGAAATAATATTACTTACATACTACTAGGTATGGAAGAAAATATTATTTCAAGCTTAATATTGAACAAAATAACATCTCTTACCTTGAAAAGAAGAGTATTCCAACCGGTAGTAATGCGGATATTCTTGAAGAAAACTTTCACTATTTTCTACGCTCAAAACTTTCTAGAACTCGAAAGAAATACGCTCAATATTATAGAAGAAGAACTCTTTGATTCTGGTGTGATTTTCAATTCTAAATAAGCATCCTATTTATAGGAGAATGGAATGATACTTTGCCGTCTCAATTATTGATTTAATAATATAAATTATTATGTAGATGATACTGTGACAATAACTGAATCAATAATACAAGAGATATGATGCATGCGAATTCATCATAGCAATAATTGAGTATAAGCGGTGACTTCACGTAAGCATCGATAATCAATCAATACCGCGCTACTACTACGTCATCCACGCCAGATTCTTGTACTTTTAACACCGGTTATTTCAACAGTTAATGGTAAAACTTCCGCCGTTATTTTCATAAAAAGATATTTCTGTCGTTTTCTCATTCTGACAATAATTACGTTGTGGGGTCCACCAATGATTGTGTTATCGTACGAATATTCCCTGTTAAAATGAATATTTCTCGACCAATCAAATATTATATAACAACTTGCTTACTTTGCAAAATTTATAAATATTACCCACGACTTTAATATTATAACAAATCAACACCATAATTATTCAAAATGATTTTTATAAAAAAAAATCATATTTATTCATAAAAGTTGAGGTTATATACAATTTGCAGCTTTTTTTTTCTCAGAAAATGCGGGCCATTTTAGCTCGACTGAGCTTTTTAATTGACCATTTCAATTTCGTAACTGTGACTTCTTTTCTTTTTAAAATAAAATGTTCTTCTTTGTGGGTTGTGAGGCTGAACACAAACATGAAAGTAAATAAATAAGAGTTAAACTAACCTAACTATATCAACTATTAATTTTTAATGCAATCTTCAATATATTATTTCTTTACTTTTATTTAAATTTTATTATTCTTAAAAAGTAAAACTTAAATCGGGCCTAAAAAGAGAGACAACTTGTTTTGACATTAAATTATTGTAATTGTTGTTCGCTTACTTCTATCCAAGGTACCTAAAACGTCAAGGGTCGCATAATCTTAAAAATACTGCATAACTCTTTCCATATAAAAAATGAGCTCTATTTATTTTTGAGAAAATATTTGGCATAAATATAATTAGCTGTATTGTATGGAATATCGTGCAAAAGAAATTTTGATTTTTAATAAGGGATAGAGGGAGCATTTGGTAAAAAATTATATATATATTATATTCAAAAGTAAAAGGCTCAAATCCATAATAATGCACTTTGAAGACATTTTAGCTGGAAAAAGTTGCATATAACACTAAAAACAAAATACTAAATAATCAACGTG
Source organism: Panax quinquefolius (assembly GCA_020205615.1). Lineage (NCBI taxonomy): Eukaryota > Viridiplantae > Streptophyta > Magnoliopsida > Apiales > Araliaceae > Panax > Panax quinquefolius. The sequence continues at coordinate 35,153,193 of CM035161.1, read as the reverse complement.
GCAATTTCCCGTCTTCCACTAATGAGTGGCTTCAACCCTGTTTCAATTCAAGAGAGATGCGGAGCTTCAGGCCTTTGTACCGATTTTTTGTCTTTTTCAAAAATCTTCTCTTTTAGGTACCTTGAATTCATGATTAGTATAGGGAATTGATATCGCTTTTAATTTTATTAGTAGAAATGTTAATTCTCTCAATATATCTTCTATATATTTTTAAAAATAATTTATAATACTATTAAAATTTTAATTGATTGAGATATATAGTTAATATAGATAATTAAAATTATTGTTTATTATAAATTATATTATTATTTTTAATATTTATTATTATTATTATTTTTGGTGTAGCAAGATTTTGCAAAAATAAATAAATAAATAAATAAGGAAGAAGCACATGGTAAATTTGGCTTGGACCTCACATTATCACCACTTAAACCCTAGGGCCATTTTGGCCCTTACCGACCCGACTGTTTGCAGTCTACTTCTCCTCCTCCGAGATCATACAGAAAAAGGCAGATCCGAATAAGAAACCACCTCACATGGAGAGTTATGATGATTCGGGGGATCCTTATAAGCATAGTCAGGCCTATGACCGCCTGATGGATTACTATGACTACTCGGAGTTTACCAAGTGTCGGATGTTTATGACGACCTTTAGGAAAGACGCTCGGCAATGGATTATGACTCTTGCCCCAAACTCCGTGTCGTCATAGAAAGAGCTTTTTGACAAATTCCATGCGTAGTTTGGCAGCAATAAAAGGAGAGAAAAGACTACCAGTTTGTTATCCCAGATCCGACAGTACTCAAATGAGGCCTTGGGATAGTATGTGAAACGATTTCGGGAAGCTGTGGGACATGTTTCGGATTTGAATGACCTTCAGACAGTAGGGCTGTTTCAGAACGAGTTGGACCATGTTAAATCTAAAAAGTTAGTAAAGGAGCTGATGTTTAACCATCCGAAGAGTTTGGTCGAAGCCTTCGACAAGGCTGAAGGTCTCATCGTGATAGAAAAAGCTATCTGTAGTCTGAAGTCGAAATCAATAAAAAGGCTGAAGGAGAAAGAAAAAAGATAGGGGGAACAATAAAAATGACATGATGGTTGGTTACCCGAAGAAGTATAACAACAAAAATGGCGGGTCGGGAGGAAGACGTTCGCCTTTCCTGAGTCAGAGGGTCGAAAAAATTTACTCTAAGTTGAACACTGATCGGGTAACTATTTTGGAGCATATAAAGGACAAGTCATACTATGAGCCGGCCAAGTACTGTTCGAATGTTGAGAGAGGAAATCCGGATATGTACTGTGACTATCATGGGAGGGTAGGGCATTCTACGGAAGCTTGTTGGAACTTGAAGGACCTGATCGAGAAGAACATCTAGAATGGGAATTTGGTTTAGTATGTTGCAGGACGAGACTCTCTTCAAGGACATAGCAGTCAAACAATGTCTCGGCATTGAAACCTAACCCCGTGCCCCAACAATAGAATCAGACTCAAGCGGTGCACCAGGTGGTAGATGTGATCACGGGTGGGTCGGTTGGCAAGGTGGTAGGAAAGAAGAGAAAAGGATTTCAGGACGTGGGACTAACGGTGTCTGATCAACCTGTTAGGTGGGAAAGACCATATCCCGGTTCAGTAATCTCTTTTACTGATGATGATTTTTCTTCAGAGCCCATTGAACCCCATGAGGGAGCCTTGGTGATTACAACACAAGTGGGTTAGATGGACATGAAAAGGATGATGATTGACAATGGCTCATCGGTGGATATTTTGTATGTTCATGCCTACCAAAGTATGGATTTGGAGGGTCAAAAATTGGAGGTCGGTTAGGATCCTGCTCTGTACGGGTTCAGTAATGATCTTGTCAAGGTTGCAAGGAAGATCGAGGTACTAGTTATCTTTAGGACAGCTCCTTGTCAAGTGGAGATAGTTTGTCTATTTTTTGTAGTGCATGTGTATTCGGGCATTCGACGTACAATGCCACATTGGGGAGGCCGACTTTAACAACTCTTCAGGTGATGACTTCGATTCCTCACTTCAAAATCAAGTTCCCCACACCAAATGGATCGAGTTAGAGAAGTGGCTAGAGATCTCAATTTTTCAAGGAGATGCTACAGGAATGCATTGATCTCTTCGGGGGTAGGAGTCAGCAAACATAAGCAGACGATGGCGATCGAGATAGAACCTTTTTTCGAGGGCATGTCTGAGCCTCTGGTCACGCTGGTCGAAGAGACTGAGGATGTGGAATTGATTCCTGGCAAGAAAGATAAAATAGTGAAAATCGGGTCCAGGCTGCAGAAACCTTTTCGAACCAGTTTGGTAGAATTGCTGTAATGTTATGCTGATATTTTAGCATAGGCTCCCAGTGACATGCCCGGGGTTGATCAGAAGGTGGTTGTGCATAGGTTACATGTGGATCCGACGAAAAAACCAGTTCGACAGAAGAGAAGAATTTTGCCCTGGAAAGACAGAAGATAATTGATGAAAAGATAGCTAAGCTTTTAGCAGCGAATTTTTATTTTCGAGATTAACTATCTGGAGTGGATGGCAAATGTGATATTGGTCCATAAGTAGAATGGGAAGTGGCTAGTCTGCATCGATTAAACAGATTTAAATAAGGCATGTCTGAAGTATCTATATTGACCAGTTGATTGATGCTACTTCGGGGTATGTTTTGCTCAATTTTATGGATGCGTTTTTGGGTCACCATCAGATTTTGATGCACGAGGAAGATATCCCGAAGATTGTATTTATCACACATCGATCGGTCTACACTTACAAGAAGATGACTTTCGGATTATTGAATGTGGGGGCTACTTATCAGAGGATGATGAACTATGTGTTCTCGAAGCAGTTGGGTCAGAGTATGGAGGTCTACGTAGATGATATTATCGTCAAGAGCATGTTGGTATGAGGACACTTGGAAAATTTAGAGGATTGCTTTCAAACAATTTGGCACCATAAGCTCAGATTAAACCCGACAAAGTGTAACTTCAAACTTGGAGTAGGGAAATTTCTGGATTATCTGATTAGCCAGTAAGGAATTGAGGTGAACCTGGAGAAAATCAAGGCAATTTTATATATGAAGTCTCCTCAGTTGTATAAGAACGTTCAACATCCGCGGTGTGGATAAAGCGACTTTGAGGAGATTCATATCTAGTTTCTTGAAAGGTGTTCGCCATTTTTGATATCTTTGAAAGTAGTCAAGAATGAGAAGACTTTTCAGTGGACTTCAGAGTGTGAGGATGTTTTTCAAAGATTTAAAAGGTATTTGTTTTCAGCCCCTTTGTTGGTGAAACCAGTTCTTGCTGAGCCTTTGTATGTGTATTTGGCTGCAAGTTCATTGGCGGTAGGAGCAATTTTGGTGCGGGAGATCGGGTTAAATAGCACCCGGTTTAATATGAAAACCATACCCTTAGGGATGCAGAGACAAGGTATTCAAACCTTGAAAATTTTACATATGCACTGATGATAGCGAGTAGGAAGCTTCGACATTACTTCTAGGGTCAGTTGATAGTAGTATACACAGATCAGCCATTAAAAAAGGTGTTGGGAAAGCCAGAGGTTTTGGGTGGGCTTGCATCGTGGGCTATGGAATTGTCACAATTTATAATAGAGTATCATCCTCAAACAACAATAAAAGTCCAGGCTTTGGCTGACTTCGTGGTAGAGTGTTCATTCTCCGAGACCGATGATAGCTTGGTACAGTCAGAAGTGGCGGTTCAGATAGTAACAGATGCTCGGTCGGTGTAAAATTCATGGACGCTATATGTAGATGGGTCTTCTACTTTGGACATTAGTGGAGCTAGTATTATCTTGACAAGTCCAGAGGGGTTCAGAGTACAACAAGAGATTCATTTTGGATTCAAGGTGACCAATAATGAGGCTGAGTATGAAGTGATCTTAGCGGATCTTCGATTGGCGAAGAGCTTGGATGTTCAGAAGATAGTGATTTTCAGTGATTCCCAGCTGGTGATCAAGTAGGTTTCGGGGGAGTATGAGGCCCGGGGGGCAAGGATGATAAAATATCTGGCAGAAGTGAAAGATCGGCTTCAGTACTTTGATTCGTTTATTTTTCGGGGAGCGAACAGATCTAATAATACTATTGTCGATGCATTAGCAAAGTTGGCAACGACTAAAGTGAACACGTTTGGTGGGTCGGTTTATTTGGAGGTTTAAATCAACTGAGTGTTCAGCATATTGAAGTAATGTGTCTGGAGAGGTCAAACTGTTGGATGGCTCCGTATTTAGATTATTTGGTTGATGACATATTGCCTTCGGATCGGATGTTGGCAAAGAAGGTGAAGCATAGAAGTTCAAATTTTGTACTAATAGACGGATATCTGTATCGAAGGGCTTATTTTTCTCCTCTAGTTAAGTGTTTGATGTCGTCCAAAACCGAGTATGCTCTTCGGGAAGTCTATGAGGGGATTTGTGGTGATCATATGGCAACTAAGGCATTGGCGTATAAGGTACTTTGGCAAGGTTATTACTAGCCTACTATCTTTAAGGAGACTACGGAATATGTGAGAAAATGTCCCAGGTGCCAGTTAAATAGTCCTATTGTTCACCAACCGCCTGAAGAATTATATTCAGTTCTGTCTATGATTTCTTTTGTTGTGTGGGGGATCGATATATTGGGTCCATTGTCGAAGGCGAAAGGACAGGTCATCTTTGTGATCGTGGCAATTAACTATATGACTGAGTGGGTTGAGGCGAACCCCTTCGACAGATTACGGAATAGGAGTGTCTAAAGTTCTTAAAAGAATTTGTGGTGTTCCAATTTGGAATACCGATGGTGGTGGTTTCTGATAACGGGTGACAGTTTGTGGGTTCAAAGTTTGAGGGATTCTTGAATGAACTGAATATTCAGCATCGAAAGACATCTGTAGCTCATCATTAGTCTAATGGCCAGGTGGAGGTTACCAATAGAACATTGTTGAATGGGATAAAAAGAAGGCTCGATGAGGCGAAGGGTAGATGGCCAGAGGAGTTATTTAGTGTCATGTGGGCTTACCAGACCACTCTGAGGTCTACCACAGGGGATTCACCATTCAGATTGGCCTACGGTACTGATGCACCCGTCCTAGTTAAAATTGGTTCTGCTTTTCTTTGGGTTAGTCGATTTCAATAGTTATATAATGATGAGGCCTTTAGGACAATTTGGGTTTATTGGAAGAGGTCAGGGAAGCGGCTTTGGTAAAGTTAGCAGCTTATCAGAAGAGGGTTACTAAGCATTATAACAAAGGAGTTAAGCCCAGTAGATTTGAGGTTGGTGATCTTGTCCTTCGGGAGGTTGAAGCTTCTATGCCTCAAGACCATGGGAAATTGATGCCAAATAAGGAAGGTCCTTATGAGGTAGTTGAGGTGCCGAAGCCTGGTACTTATCGGCTTCGGACAATGGATTGTACAGAGATCAAAAATACCTTACATGTTGGGAGGCTTCACAAGTATTATCAGTAGGTCACGTTAGGAGATTATACTTTGTAATTCCTTCTCAGAATTTATCAATAAAATGGTTGCTATGTCTTGCGAATCCACTGTGATCTTGACTTGTGTTTATACGTTCAGCCTTTGTGCAAACTTTGGTGTTATCGAAGGTTCGGTGGTGTTTATTTGGCCTTTGGGCAAATATTTATTTTAATGGAGATCGGTGATACATTCAGCCTTTGTGCGAATGTTTGTTCAGCCTTTGGGTGAACATTTATTTTAATGGATATCAGTGATACGTTCAGCCTTCGTGCGAACGTTTGTTAAGCCTTTGGGCAAACATTTATTTTAATGGAGATCAGTGGTACGTTTAGCCTTCGTGCGAATATTTGTTCAGCCTTTGGGCGAACAATTATTTTAATGGAGATCGGTGATACGTTCAGCATTCGTGCGAACATTTGTTCAGCCTATGGGCGAACATTTATTTTAATGGAGTTCGGTGGAACGTTCAGCCTTCGTGCTAATGTTTGTTCAGCCTTTGGGCGAACATTTATTTTTATGGTGTTTGGGGAAGCGTTCAGCCTTCGTGCAAACGTTTGTTTAGCCTTTGGGCGAACATATGGAGTATAGGCTAGATGTTCAGCCTTCGGGCGATTATATTTTTATTCAACCCTTTGGGCGAATATGTTTTCTTGTTTTTTGAATGGTTAATGCTTATCCCTATTTAGTTTAAGTATTTAGTTCTATTGTTTTACTTAATACAAATGGGTAGTTATTTGGATGAATTTTTTTTGGTTAATTTGCATGTTTGTTTGGATTCATTATCGTTTGTGGTGTGAAAGGCTATGTAAATTCCTTTGGGAAAGTCAATGTGTTCATTTATAAAGATAAGTTACATAGGGATAATTGCATGGGTATTAAAAAAGATAGCTATGGTTGAGGAGGGTCGTCTTCGGGGTGGTCATCCGGCTCATTTTCATATTCGGAGGAGTCGAGGAGGGAGGGGTTCAGTGCAACGGCAGAAAGCTTGGCTTTGACTTTGTCTTGGAAAGCATCGTACCCTTCGTTGAACATCTGGGTTATCTCCTCGGCCAGCTCAGGAGACTTGTGGTACTCGTGGATGATCCAAAGCTTTAGCTCATTGGTCAAGGGTGGTCCCAATGCCTTGTAGTCATTGAATTCTTTTTCCATAGAGGCAAGGGCTTGGAAGAGTAAGGGTTTGGTTGTTCTGTTTTAGTACTTCATTCTCTTTGGTGAGTTCATCACATTTGTCAAAAGTAGTTTTTTGGCGTGCTTCCGTTGCCGCTAACTCTTTTTCCAGCTTGGCGATATCGGCTTGGAGGCCCCGCAGAAGAAAGAGGTGTTGTCGTGTAGACTCTTTTCTTTGGCTAGGGCGGCTCTTAATATTTCATTTTGACTTCGGACGGCCTTTTCTCCTGCTTTAATTTCTTTATATCATTGAATAAGGCGTCCAGATATAGTATTGACCTGAAGATGTTGTTGGTTAAGGTTAGATGCAATTATAATTGGAAAAGTTTTATTAAAAGGGGTTCAGAATAACTTACCCTTCCCTGATGCATGAATCCGGCGAAGATGAGTTCAGTCGCTGATATATCTTTAAAGCATGGTTCGTCGGCTAGGAGAACAAAGTGTTCGAAGAGATGCATGGGGTATTCTTCGAAGGTGTCGGACCAGAGTGTTTCGAAAGGCCCTGCTTCATTTGTGTGGTTAGGTTGTTTTGGGGGACTGGGCTATTTGTGGGTAGGAAGGGTATGGGGAGGTGAAGGCTTGGATGATTTTTTGGTTTGTATCTTTTTTGGAGGACTGGGATTGGATTCATCTGTTTCTTTTCATTTTTGGCAGGAATGGGATGAGCTGGAAGGCATGGTTTCGGAAGAAGGGTGGGGGCTGAGGCTTCGGGCGAAGGGACCTTTAATTCCTCGACAAATAATGGTGTAATCTTGGCACGATTCTTCTTAATCCGAATGATCTTTGTCCTTTCGGAGGTTGGCATATCTAGGAGGCTTTCGGTTAGAATGGGGATATGTGTGGTTGTGGGTTTTGGAGCTTTTTTGACTGCCCTATTTTTGATTCGGGTGGTGGTCGGTTCTTCAGTGGTGGTTTCTGCGGTGGTGGCTTCAGAAATTGGGGAACTGGTGGGTTCTTCGGTAGTTTTTCCAGACAGAAATTCTTCAAGATCTTTCCTTTCGATGAAATTGGCTTGATAAGGGATACTGCAATTAGAAAACTTGTTAGGACAATTGATGAGTTGGGAAGGAAAGGTTGTGGAAAATGAGGGTTGGTAACTTACGTTTGTGATCATAGAGCCACGCTTATTTGGTCAAAAACATGTAGCTCCATTCCTGTATCATTAAGTTTTTGATCAATTTCGATATTTCCAGTACCCGCTTGGTGGTAGTGTCACCGAATGAGACGTTCGGCCGTTTGTATGAGGCCCAGCTAGGAGTTTGTTGGTTTCTGATCGCTTTACGTAGAACCAATCTTTGTGTCAGTTTTTGTTACTTGAAGGGGTGTCCATTAAGGGATGTTTCTCAATCTTGGGGTTGGGTTTTGGAGGTTGTTTGCTTAGAACTTTGACTCTATGCACTCGGGAGTTAAACAGTTGGTATAAAGAAAAGAAGAAATCAATGGAAGGAGGAATATCGATCTCATGACAGAAGGCGATGAAGGTTATGATGTTAATGAAGGAGTTTGACACCAATTGGGCGAATCCGATGTTGATAAACCCTAGTTGGGTAAGGAGGAAAGAGTGTAAGGGTAGCCGAACACCTTTCTCAAGGAGGGTGAGGGGCATTGCAATCCAGCCATCGGGACGAAGGTACATTCAGTTAGAGGCAGATGGGGCTTTTAATTGATGGGTGTCTGAGATATGGTAGTGTTAGCGAATGATGGGGAGATCTGTGGCGGTAATGCGAGAAGTTGTGTTGACATGTGGGAATTTTATCTCATTTTGATATTCTCGTATCATTTTTTGGAAATCGGTCTCTGTTTTGGTCGATTTTGGGTTTTGGGAGGAAGTTCCAATGGTGGTGGTGACGGTAGAATCGATGGTTACGGTGCTAATGTTGGGGTTTGGATTGGTAGGGGAGGAATTAGTGGTTGCTATGTGAGGAGCAAGGATGCTTGAGAGGGGAATTGTGATGATGTGTTCATCATTGAAGGGGGCTGGAGAGGAGGCCATTGATGGAGCTTGGGAGGTTGATGTGAGACCCCAAATTTTATGAAATAAAAGTGTTCAATTTTTCTATTTTGGTGAATAGTTAAATTGATAAAAGTTTAAAATTAAGGGTCATATTTGAAAATTTTTCAAAGTAGACAAGTTGTCATAAAATACCCGGTTACTATTCACGAGTTACTATTCACGGGTTACTATTCACCAAAATTACTATTCACTCTAGTATTGTTCACTCTAGTATTTGGGACACTTTTTGTGTCAGAGTACTATTCACGAGTTACTATTCACGAATTACTATTCATGAGTTACTATTCACTCGAACAAAATATTTTATGAAAATAACGACGGAGGTTTTACCGTTAAAAGCATTGAACTACTTTCAGTAAAAAAAGTACGATGTCTGGCGTTGTTGCGTAGTAGCACACTGCAGTATTGATTATTGATATTTATGTAAGAAGTCGGTCGGTTTGACTCAATTATTGTCGATTATTAATATGAATTATTATAACGATAATGACGTTTTGTTTTATTCAGTATTATTAACGTAATAAAATGCGAAACATCTGCTTATATAAAATGTAATACTTTATTAAAGTTATTTTATAAATAGAATATATTATATTTTATTATGCATAGTGTTGCATAGTGTTTTGCATAGTATTGCATAGTGTTTTGCATAGTAAAATATTTTTATATAAATAGAATATATGATATTTTATTTAAAAGATTTTGCTTTAAATATGGATGGTCAGATTAAAGTAAATCAATCTGACCGCTTCATGGATTAATTACTATGCATTCTATTTTCCTATAAATAAGCTTCTCATTCCTTCATTATTTTCTTACGAATTCACTGAAACTCTAGAGAGAGAAATTATAGAGAGAAGCTATAGAGAGAAAATCTATAGAGAGAAAGAAGAAGAGTATTCTGGTACTTCACTACTTTGATATCCAGTGTCTTTTACGATAAGGGATATTATTTGTTGTACCCGTAAGGGGTGTTATTCTTTCTTATTCATGAAGAGAACTTCTGTTATTCCATTCATTATTATTCTGTTGGAATAACCTGTAAAAGTGGCATACCCTATACATAACCTGTATACGCGGCATACCCTATACTTGGTGAAATCCTTATATTATTCCATTCTTATTTATTCTGTTGGAATAACCAGTATACGCGGAATCCCCTATACTTGGTGATCTTCTTCTGTTATTCCATTCTTTATTATTCTGTTGGAATATCCTGTCTGTGTGTTTTACACCTTGACTGGTTCCGCCTCTTTATTATTATTACAGAGGAATATCACATGCGTGTGTTTTACACGGACACAGTTCTATTTTTATTATTCCGTCTTTATTATTACAGCTTTAATATCACATGCGTGTGTTTTACACAGGACACGGTTCCATTGTTTATTATTCACATTTATTATTACATTGGATCATCACATGTCGGTGTGAATTTCACGACTGGTTCCGTTATTATTATTCTATTGGAATAACTTTGTCATCGCGCAATCTGCATGCATGGTGATTTCTTTTGTTATTCCATTCTTTATTATACCCAAATTGGTTAAAACTTTGACTTCTATACTCCATGAAATTAGTAGAATATCTTTGATATTTGCGTTTCATCCATATCTTTCATGGAAATATTCTTACGATTATTCTTGAATTTTACTCTACAAAATGTCGTGTTGACAATTTGGGCGTTAATAATTCACTGGATTAAATAATTCTTGAACTTGTTTTATTGAATTATTATGTCATTGTCATCATCCTCATGTTATATTATGTTATCTTTGGCTTACGTGCATAGATGAACTTAGTATGATTATGACCGAGGATCATTCTTATAATCATGGCTTGTTAAAATGATGTGATAAAAGTCCTCGGTATTCACAATGCGATGATGGATAGTTTTTGGTATGATTATGACCGGGGGTGATTCGGTATATAGTCATAACCATTGATAATTTGATGAAAATCCTTGGCCAAGTGGTACGGGGATGATTAGATATTGTGGTTTATTCATTAAACCGAGTCTTAGTGATAAAAATTGATGAAAACCTTTTAAAACCTAAAAGATAGTAGACTTTATTTTCCACTTGACTCTTTTAATGGATTGCGTATTCCATTTAGTAGTTAAACCGGGTTTATCATTGTATTTTATCGGTTTAACATTGTTGAAGACTATTGATAATTTATTCTGCATTATCTTAGTCATAATATTTCTTACTGGGCTAGTTGAGCTCACCCTTTCTTTCACTGTTCTCTTCAGGAAATGAGAATATAGCTGGGACGAGTTGGGGAAACGAGTGATGGTCCTGAAGATAGCATTAGTAGTCCTCACTATTCTGTGAAATAGTGTGATAATAATTATAATGAGGACTCTTTGAGTATGGATATTATCTAAATGACAATATTCCTATTAGAACTCTCAGTTTATGTATTGTCGTATGTTACACAACAGATGTATAATTAAGTTTGTATTTGAATTTATGTACCATGTAAGTGGCGACCCAAGATGGGTGACGTATACCTAATTTTGGGGGCGTCACAGTTGGTATCAGAGCTTAGGGATATGATCCACAGGCTAAGATCTTGAGATAAGAACTAGGAGGGAGAGAGGAAATTCCTTTGCTAGTATGACCTACCTAAATTTATTTGGTATTTAATTGGTCGGTCGAGTATAGGGATAATATGTGATATGTTAATTAACCCTTATTTTGTGGCAGTGTTTGAGAATGGCATCCGAAAATCTTTGAGATAAGCAATGAAGCACATGAGAGTGTTGATTCACTCAAACAAAAGGTAACGAACAACAACACGATAATAATCATCTTTTGGTGGCAATCTGGCTTATCGAACAATGGTAACCATCGTGGGGAAAATTATCATGCCAAGAATGGTAACCACTTGGTTGTAATCATGGCAAAGATAATAGAAGTGGAAATTGCAAGAAGAGAAGGTCATTTAGCCCAATTTTGTTGTGCACCAAAGTCAAGTCTAGGCGGGACGGTGGCACCAAAGGTGGATATGGACAAAACAAAGTCGTTGGTTTTAGGAAGTGCATTTTCATGACTTCTCAAAAAGTAAGTAAACCGAAGTTATTAGCAGTTAGTTAATTATAAATTGCGAAGTCTATACCTTATAAGATACATTACTCTACCCATTATTTTATCTCTCTTTGCTTGCGTTCAACGTTTAAATTTGACTCAGGAGAAGTTAGACTTTGACTTATTGGTTGAAACTTCGTTAGTAGGAGCCTTAACCGCTTACTATTTTTAAATCTTGTTTGATTCAAATAAACACTTTCACGTTACTGTCGATCTTATCTTTTGAAAATACTTGCCTTTGATGTGATTTTAGGAATCAATTGGTTAACTACTCATCATGCTTTTCGTAAGGTTGTTAGCTTTTATATTCATAACCAACTTTGTTGTGCGAATTCAAGTAACTAAACTACTAAAGTCAATTATTGTCATATCAAGCCATAAGTAAAGAGTCCCGAACCTTTCGTTGTTGACTTCCTTGTGTGGAATGCACCGAAGCCGGACTTTACAGTAGCGACATCGTGAAACGAAGATGGCAAGTTTATAGGTATCATTGTGAGTTCTTATCTAGGTTAAGGGATAGAAGTCACAATTGGTATCAATGTGACGTCTTATCCAAGTCTTGGACGCGAGTAATGAGTTTTTGAATGATATTTCTATCATTAATAAATTTCTTGACGTATTCTTGAAGACTTTCTAGCCTACCCTAGGCGTGAGATCGAATTTTGTATTGACCCCAAAGACAAAAACCCATTTCTTAAACCCTCAAATATTTCTTCAACTAAAAGGATCTGCATTTACGTGGATTATGATGAAAGTCATAATAAAAGCATTGGACTAATGAAAATCATGGGTATACGTGGTATTAGTAAGTGTTATAATGAGTTATGTGTTAGTATGTGAAAACATGAAAGTTTCTTAAAAATCACAAGGAGTTAAAACCGAGATTTTGGTGAAAAGCGTAACATGAAATTCAATTGACCAAATCTCCTATTATATTTTGAATTTTTGAGTGTGTGGTCAAGTCCTAGAGTTAGATCTATGAGTTACCTAACTAATCCAAGCGGAATTACTGGAAAAGGTGTTGTAGATTTTTGTGGACTGATTTTAACAAAGGAGTGCAAAGCTGCAAAAAGCGAAAAAAAAAAGCTGCTGCCATGATTTTAGACGGGCTGTTTCGGCCACTTAAATTATGAGAAAAATTCTGGCCTTTTGGGACATGAAGGTATATGGTATAAAGTACCTCCTGTCCAAAAATGAGCTCATTCTGACTTAAAATGAGCAAGTTATGACTATTTCAATATTTAGGTTTTTCCGACGAAAAATGCTATAACCGGAGTTCTATAACTCCAGATGACCATGAAATTTAAAATAGAAGCTCACGTTAACATGTGTAAGGTCCTGCCAAGATTTGGAAATTTTGGAGTTAAACTTGAGGTAGCTAATTTCTTAAGGAATTAATTAGAAATTGATTTTTGAAAAATAGTAAATGAATTTTAAAAATTCGAGAAAATATATTTTCATTGTGGGACTATATTATGCTAAATTCCAGAAAAGAAATATTTTTGGGACTAATTTGGTATTTTCATAAAAATAGTTTAATTCTGAACATATGAGTTAAATATGTTATGTGAAGTAACAAAGTTGAAAATAGGATTTTATGGCTAGAGAATCCTATATAGAGTATATGCATATTTTTTTGATGAGGATTTGATAATTGGTGATGATATCTTATGAGTATGACATTTTGAATGATTAAATGCATTATATGGTAAAGCGTAAACAATTGAGATAAATTGTTTATAAATTTAAAGTGATTAAAATATTGTTATAATATTAATGATATTAGATTATGAGATTATTAAGTGATTGATAACATGGGGATATTCTTGAATCTGGATAAATTATATTATAAATGTTTAATATTTATCCTTTATCTTATTTGATTGATTCTTTATATCGTTATCCTCATGTTTATATTATGTTGAAAGTCATCTCGTGGCTGTAGTGCATAGATGGACTTGGTATGATTATGACCGAGAATTGTTTGGTATAATCATAACCGTAATTGAAAAACACGATTATCTTTGGTAGTAGTGCATGGATAATTTGTGGTCGTGATACTTAATGAATACACGATTATCTTTGGTAGTGGTCATAGATAATTTGTGGTCGTGATACTAATGAATACACGATTATCTTTGGTAGTAGTGCATGGATAATTCGTGGTCGTGATACTAATGAATATCCTTGGCACAGTAGTGCGGGGATGATTCGATGATATGGATTAATTATTGAAATGAGTCACAAAGAATGAAATATTAATTCATGGATGTGGTAAAAGTCATCTTTGGCCAGTAGTGCATTGATAGACTTGGTATGATTATGACCAAGGATTATTCGGTATAATCATGATCAGTAATTGAAAACACGAATATCCTTGGCTAGTGGTGCATAGATAATTCGTGGTCGTGATACTATTAAGCTGCGTCTCAGCATTATTGGTTTTACAGTTGTATATCTTTGGCCTGTAGTGCAAAGATGAATTGTTAATGAATATCTTTGGCCGGATTGCAAAGATGAAATTAATGTTTTCAACGATAAAGGTATTCAAGGTATCCTCACCTCTTTATCATACCAGGTACGTACCCTAATTTCGAGGGCGAAATTCCATAAGGAGGGGAGATTGTGAGACTCCAAATTTTATGAAATAAAAGTGTTCAATTTTTCTATTTTAGTGAATAGTTAAATTGATAAAAGTTTAATATTAAGGGTCATATTTGAAAATTTTTCAAAGTAGACAAGTTGTCATAAAATACCCGGTTACTATTCACGAGTTACTATTCACGGGTTACTATTCACCAAAATTACTATTCACTCTAGTATTGTTCACTGTAGTATTTGGGACACTTTTTGTGTCAGAGTACTATTCACGAGTTACTATTCACAAATTACTATTCATGAGTTACTATTCACCCGAACAAAATATTTTATGAAAATAACGACGGAGGTTTTACCGTTAAAACTGTTGAACTACTCTTTAGTAAAAAAGTATGATGTCTGGCGTTGTTGCATAGTAAGCACACCAGTATTGATTATTGATATTTATGTAAGAAGTCGGTCAGTTTGACTCAATTATTGTCGATTATTAATATGAATTATTATAACGATAATGACGTTTTGTTTTATTCGTATTATTAACGTAATAAAAGCGAAACATCTGTTTATATAAAATGTAATACTTTACTAAAGTTATTCTATAAATAGAATATATTATATTTTATTATGCGTAGTGTTTTTCATAGTGTTTTGCATAGTGTTGCGTATAGTGTTTTGCATAGTAAAATATTTTTATATAAATAGAATATATGATATTTTATTTAAAAGATTTTGCTTTAAATATGGATGAGTCGATTAAAGTAAATCAATCTGACCGCTTTCATGGATTAATTACTATGCATTCTATTTTCCTATAAGTAGAAGCTCATTCCTTCATTATTTTCTTACGAATTCACCTTAAACTAGAGAGAGAAATTATAGAGAGAAGCTATAGAGAGAAAATCTATAGAGAGAAGAAGAAGAGTATTACGGTACTTCACTACTTTGATATCCAATGTCTTTTACGGTAGGGGATATTATTTGTTGTGCCCGTAAGGGGTGTTATTCTTTCTTATTCATGAAGAGAACTTCATTATTCCATTCATTATTATTACATTGGAATAACTTTGTAAAAGTGGCATACCCTATACATAACTTTTGTATCTGTGGCGTACCCTATACTTGGTGAAATCCTTATATTATTCCATTCTTATTTATTACATTGAATAACTTTGTATCTATGAATCCCCTATACTTGGTGATCTTCTTCTCATTATTCCATTCTTTATTATTCTCATTTGGAATATCCGATCATGTGTTTTTACACCCACAGTTCCGCTTTTATTATTATTACATTGGAATATCCTCGTACATGCGTGTGTTTTACACGGACACTGTTCCATTTTTATTATTCCGTCTTTATTATTACTCGTTGGAATATCCTCGTACGTGTGTTTTACACCGGACACGGTTCCATTGTTTATTATTCAAATTTATTATTACATTGGATCATCCTGTCGCTTGGTGTGAATTTCACGACTGGTTTCCGTTATTATTATTCTATTGGAATAACTCGCCTACATCTGCAATCTGCATGCATGGTGATTTCTTTTGTTATTCCATTCTTTATTATACCCAATTGGTTAAAACTTTGACTTATACTCCATGAAATTAGTAGAATATCTTTGATATTTGCGTTTCATCCATATCTTTTCATGGAAATATTCTTGATTATTCTTGAATTTTACTCTACAAAAGCAAGATCATGTTGACAATTTGGGCGTTAATAATTCTGGATTAAATAATTCTTGAACTTGTTTTATTGAATTATTATGTCATTGTCATCATCCTCATGTTATATTATGTTATCTTTGGCTTACGTGCATAGATGAACTTAGTATGATTATGACCGGGGATCATTCGGTATAATCATGGCTTGTTATAAATGATGTGATAAAAGTCCTCGGTGGCTCATGTAATGCGTTGATGGATAGTTTTTGGTATGATTATGACCGGGGTGATTCGGTATAGTCATGACCATTGATAATTTGATGAAAATCCTTGGCCGTAGTACAAGGATGATTAGATATTATGGTTTATTCATTAAACCTGAGTCTTAGTGATAAAAATTTATGAAAACCTTTTAAAACCTAAAAGATAGTAGACTTTATTTTCTACTTGACTCTTTTAATGGATTGCTTATTCATTGCAGTTAAACTTGTTGTCTATTGTATTTTATCGGTTTAACATTGTTGGAGGCTAATGATAATTTATTACGCATTATCTTAGTCATAATATTTCTTCTTTGGGCTAGTTGAGCTCACCCTTTCTTTCATTTGTTCTCTTGAAAAATGAGAACATAGGTTGGACGAGTCTGGGAGCGGAGTAATGGTCCGGAGGATAGCATTAGTAGTCCTCATTATTCTGTGAAATAGTGGGATAATAGTTGTAATGAGGACTCCTTTTGAGTTTGTATAATATCTAGTAGACAATATTTGTATTCAAACTCACAGTTTATGTGACGCCCCCAAAATAGGTATACATCACCCATTCTGAGTTGTCAATACTGCAATGCTGAAGCATTTACAACTTTATTATTACAACAAGAAAAGCTGTGAGTTTAAATACAAATATTATCTTCTAGACAATATCTATACTCAAATAAATCCTCATCACATTTATTGATACATTATTTTACAAAAATGGTGAGGACTACTAAACAACTCTCTCTAGAACCTTCATTCCATACCCCACTGCATTCTCGCTATATTCTCGCCTCCTCGATAAAAATGGAACAAAAGGAAAAGGGTGAGCTCAACTAGCTCAAGAAAGAATATTATGACTAAGATAATATACAACAAATTACCGTTAGTCTTCAACAGGGGAAAAATCTAATAGAATACAATAGACAACAAATTTTAAATCAATATTCGCATGAAAATAATAATTCATTAGAAGAGTTAAGTAGAGAATGCAAACTACTATCTTCCATGTATGAATTTAAAAGTTCATCGCTCATCTTTTATCCTGTAACATCAATCAATATATATCTCGAATCACGTATTCATCTTTTTTTACTACAGGGCCAAAGATATTCATCGATTAATCATGTTCATCTAAACACTGTTCATCTTTGCACTACAGGCCAAAGATATTCTTCAAAATCATTCATCTCTTTACTCTGGCCAAAGATATTCCATAATATCATCATTTAAGATCAAGATGATGAAAATATTTTTAAAAAACGAATCCAAAGGTGAAACAAAATGACAAGGATTAAGGATTAAGGATTAGTACTTTGTTTTATTCATGTCCAAAATACCTCAAAAATAATCGCGGTGGTGTAAAATTCAAGAATGATCAAAACATGGATACAATCAAAGCTAGTATCCGAATAGATATTTTGACGAAAAGAAAAATTTTCATTTTTCGATGAATAGTCTTAGTATTCGTGAATAATGTCGATATCGTGAATAGTCTTGATATCGTGAATAGTAACTCAGACACCAAAAGTTCCAAATTTGATAAAAACTTCAGATAAATATTTCAACATAATGATATTGAAGAAATAATATCATTACTGAAAAAAAAAATATCCCTTACCTCGAAAGATCAATCTTTACTAAATGAAACAGGATATAGGCTATGACTTGAACTTGCCTTAGAATAGCAATACTCAAATTATACTCAAAATACTCACAAGAATAAACCGATAATATAGAGAAAAAACTTGAGTTTACGGTGTGATTTTTCAATTCTAACCTAAGCACCTATTTATAGAAATTGCTTAGAACACCAAAGCGAAAATTTAATATAATATTAATATATTATATATAAATTCCTACGCACACAATCTATGATCTGAATTCAACCATGCTTGACAACAAATAAGTCTACCAAACAAATCAAAAACGTTTTATTATTTAAAATAATTAAAACTTCCAAAATCAATTATTCAGAATTTGAACATCAATAATTCATAATAAATAGCCCTTTTATCGTAAAACTCGAATCTCGCGTGTTTTTATAGAAAATTCAATTCTCTACAACTTTTCGAAGAAAGTTTTTCCAAATTCCAAACAAAATTGACCAAAAATACACAAACCAGGCGATTTTATAGGCTATAATCAAATTTCAGTCAATAAATGGGGTCCACCGACATGTTTAACATGTTTTAAATATTTATTGCAACAAAAATACTCTTCTTCCTCGTATACTCATATATCCCACATTCATTGTAAAAATATCACCATTATTATATTATTAAAATATAATAATACATTATTTTATCAGAAAAAGATAAAATTTCAATTTTCAACAATTGTCACATTAAAATTTTTCTCCATCTATATCCACATAAAATCAATATTTTCCTCATCATATGAATCAATAATTAATTATTCACAAATAATATTACAGAATCACAATATTGACAACTGCATAGGTTCAGGAAAGAGGGGCTTTCCAATAAGAATTTCTCCTTCTTTGGCAGCGCAATTAGGTGACCAAACCTCTCCTTATTGTAACTTTCTAGACATTGCCAATAATGTTATCTAATAATATTATTCGGATAATATGAATTATTGCTTCGATAATGAAAAATATTGTGTAATGACAATTATTGAAACAACAAAGAATATAAAATATCAACGCAAAGAATTATTGAATCAATAAAATAAAATCTTTGAATAATAATTACCGTAACCATTATTGAGTAGTGCCTTCTTACGTAAGAATCAATAATTGGTGCAATCTGAGTAACTTCTGTGTTTTAACCACCGAGTATTTTAACAAGATATTAGCAGAATAACTACTGCCAGCTTATTTTTAACCAACTTATATTTTGTCGTTTTCTTCATCCAATCGTCTTTACATTATGGGGCCCACATTATTGGTCGCTACCGCCGTTTCGAATATTCCCGACAATGACGAATATTCCACGACCAAACGAATATTCCCCGACAACAATGAATATTTTATAACCACTTGCTTATTTTGAAATATTTGCGTATTTTACCCCTAACTATCCACATTAATCACATCAACCCTTACTATTTCAAAATAATAAATAGAGAAAATTAAATTTCATTAATAATAAGTTGGGGTCTTACAGTTTATGTCGTATTGTACACGACAGTTATATTAGTAAGTTGTATTTGAATTTATGTACCATGTAAGTGGCGACCCAAGATGGGTGACGTATACCTAATTTTGGGGGCGTCACAGTTGATAGCTGGAGCGAGGATTTTATTAAAGGAGAGAGAATACTGAAATTTGAATGAAGCAAAGATTTGTCTGTTTTGGGGAAAAGATTTATTTTATTCGAGGGGTAGAATTTGAAGTAGCGTGTCTTCTCAGTTGTTCCCGAGTACCGAGGGACGACTCATTAATGGGTATCATGATGGGGCACGTGAGTGGAGTTGAAGGTTAGTTTGTCATATGGACTTTGAAAGTTCTTAGGCTTGTTTCAATTCATTATTAATCATTGCGCCACGTCTGGAGTACTCTTTCATTAAATATTTTATTTGAATGAAAGACTGAGGGTGCAATGTTAGGCCATGATATATTGAATCCGATTTGTATAATGGGTTGCCTTCCACACGAGGTTTGAATCCATGTGGGATTCTATTTTGGTAGTTGGAGTAATTTAAGGAATCAAAGATTTTTAATTATATTCGGTTTCTAAATACAGGAGGATGTGTTGGGATTAGAACCAACTTCCTTATTTTTAGGAGGTCTTATACAATCCCATTAAGGATTTATACCTAATGAGGAAGCCTAATGCAATACGGGAAAGGACTCTTAGAAGGTGGTGACATCACTATAAATACAAGATTTTACACCGACTCTAAGGTACACAATTATTATTTTCCAAACATTAAGCCTCCATTGTTAACCTTATTCAGCCTGTACTTACTCTCACAAAGGAACTATCTTCCGGCGGCCCATGCCGTCAAGCTTTCGGTGTTTACCCGTTTCTGTACAGGATTGGACGTACTTTGGTGATTGAAGTGCGTGGATGCATATTGGCGTTAACACTACCAATTAATATATATAATATCTTATATTTATATGAGTGAGAACATTTTTTTTCCATTCATTTACTTATTAGAATTTTTATTCTTTACACCCCTAAAGAATCACAATTTCAATATATAATGAAAACGCGATTTCGTCAAAATGATTATTCTGACCAAACTTAACATATCAAACGTGGAAAAGAAATGGTTGATCAAAATGACCATTCATTTTCGCCCTCAGTTCCTTCGAACCAAACTGCTCATAAGTTCTACAATCCGAAGAACTTTTAAGTGTATTGAAGTCAGAGTTTTTCTCTTTCAAAATTGAGTACTATTTCCAAATGCTCTTTTTTATGTGGTAATGGGCTTAGTTTCGCAATATTTTACAGGACAATAGTGGCCTGTGTATAATATTTTATGGACGTAGAGAAAGGGTTCACTAGTGATATCCCTACCTTGATAGCTACCCATAAACCATTAAAATTTTGTTCGTCTATTAACTGTTTATTTTAAACGCAATTTATTTAATTCTTAACCTCAAAATCAACACATTAAAATTAGCGAGATATATTTGAAAGTCCAAACGCTGCAAATACTACTATTGAATACTACAAAATTTGAAATTTGGGCTTTGAAACAATTTTTCTAGTTCACAAAATTTGGTAGTTTTCCTGGCGGCAGTAACCGCATGAATCTTTTTTTTTAAAACAAAATGTTGCTACTTGTGGGTTATGAGGCTTGATTGAACACAAGACTTGTAAGTAAATAAATAAGAGTTAAAACCAACTGAACTACAACAACTGTTTATTTTAATGCAATCTTGATATAAAATATATTTTATACAAAAATATCATATCTAATCTTGTATTTAACTATTATAGTTGTAGTAAATAAAAATTGTAGTTTGAAATTTCTTAATTGATGTGGTTGTTAATAAGTCTCATAAAACAAGCTAATTGATTAAATAATGAGATATTGGGTAATGTCTAAAATCATGTCATGCAAATCTTCTGAAAATCAATTTACATATTCAAAGTGCTAAAATCTTGGCATCTCCAAGTTCCAACCGTGTAAATCTTGGAAATTAATTAGATATCTCTTGGAATAATATTTGTGGAGTCATGAATGCATTTTTAAAAGTTAAATAAATTATATTAATTTTAAAGTATAATTTTAAAAAATCAAATTTGATTATATACTTTGAAAGTAATTTATAATATTATTAAAATTTTAATTGAATGAGATATGTAATTAATGTAGGTAATTAGAATTATTTTTATTATAAATTATTTTATTATTTTTAATATTTATTATTATTACTATTTTTGGTGTAACAAGATTTTGTAAAAAATAAAAAAATAGAGGAAGAAGCCTGGTGGGCCGAAGCCGACTTTACCAACCAGAACCCACTTGCCTCACTTTAAGACAAATGAAACAAAACCCTGCCAAGCCAAAGTTAGGCTTCAGGCGTACTGTTTTGCCACCTCTACCCATGCTATACATAGACATTGACATGGGAGCAATTTCCAAACTTGTAATTTTACTACTATATCCATTCTTAAAATATTACTACTTCCGTTCCTAAAAAATTATCGTTTAAAGTTTTGGCACATGGATTAAGAAAGTATCATTTATCAAGTAAAATTTGTTTGAAATTTCATCACTACCCTTTTATGGGAAGTTGAAAACTATTAATACAAGGGAGAGAATTTCTTGGGACAATGAGAGAAGGTAGAGGTAATATAGGAAAGTAAATAATTTATTCCCCTTGAAAGTTGTAAACGACAAACTTTTTGGAAAAAAAAATTTCTTCCAAAACGACAATCTTTTAGGAACGGAGGAAGTATTGTTTAAGATTTTTGCACATTAATTAAAAAAATTATTTAATACTATCATTTAACAATTAAAATTTATTTGAAATTCTATCATTACCTCTTTATGAGAAGTTGAAAACTATTAATATGAGGGAGAGAATTTCTTGGAATAATGAGAGAAGGTAGGGGTGATATAGAAAAGTAAATAATTTATTCTCCTAAAAAGTTATGAACGACAAATAAAATTGGAACAAATTTTTTCTTCTAAAAAGACAATTTTTAAGAACGGTGGGAGTGTGAGACCCCAGATTTTATGAATAAAGATTTAAATTTCTCGAAATATTTTTTTTGAATATTATAGAATGAATTTGATATAATGTTATAGTTGTGGGTAGTATTTACAAATTTTGCAAAGTACGCAAGTTGTTTTATAATATTCGATTGGTCGGGAAATATTCGTTTTAACAGGGAATATTCGTACGACGACACAATCATTGGTGGACCCTACAATAGAATTATTGTCGGATTGAGAAAATGACAAAAATATTTTTATGAAAATAACGGCAGAAGTTTTACAGTTAAAATTGTTGAACTACTCGGTAGTAAAAGTACAAAGATAATGCTGCGTGGTTGCATAGTAGTACACCAGTATTGATTATTGATGTTTACGTAAGAAGTCACTCGCTTATACTCAATTATTGCTACGATAATTCGCATCATATCTCTCTCTATATTATTGATTCAATTATTGTCACAGTATCATCTGCATAAAATGTTATTTTATTAAATCAATAATTGAGACGACAAGGTTATTCATATTATAAATTGTAATATTTACAATGTCTAGAAGTTCTGTCAAGGAGAGGTTAGATACTCTATTGTGCGCCAATAGGGAGAAATCCTTATCGGAAAGCCTCCTCTTTCCTGGGAACGACCTGGTTGATAAATATTGTGAGTTATAATATTAATGATGAATGTTATTAAAAATTGAAGTAGTGTTCGGAGTTTAATTTGGAGACGCGGACGTGATATTTGAGTTCGGAAAAATTAGTAAAAATAGTCTATAAACACAAAATTTTCCGGGATTAACTTTTTGGTCAAAAAGTCAACAGTTGACTTTTTTTTGGAAAAGTCAAACTTTGAAATTTTAAAATTTATATTGTTGATAAAAATAGTTTCATTATGTTAGAATTATTTGTGTTAGTGAAAATTGACATTTATTTCGATAATAATTGATGTCTGGAGGTTATATTGACCAATCGGGTATTTAACCTGATAAATGAGCAATTGATTGCTATTAATTCACATGATTATAACTATTTGTTCATATGTGTGTACTATTGTTTCACATTCTTGTTACTATTAGGGGAGTTGGTGCAAGATTGATAATACTTGCATGACTAAGTTAAAAATGGAGGTATAGATGGAGAAACTATATTGAAATTCGTATTTTCACATGTCTAGAACTATTGATTCACATGATTTACTATTAGGGGAGGTGGTGCAAGTTTGATAATACTTGCATGACTAAATTAAAAATAAAGGAAAATTTGGAGGTATTGTACTATAATTTTTCGAGCCCCAAAACGTGCAATTATCAAAACTATATTTTTCGGTAAATAGAAGCTCATTCTTCCTTCATTTCTCACCAATTCACTAAAGTTATAGAGCAATTATTAAGGAGAGAAATTGTAGAGAAAAAATCTATAGAAGAAGAGAAGCATGTTACCTCACTACTCCTATATCCAGTTTCTTTCAAAGGTAAGGGGTATTATTTCTTTTGTATTCATGAAGAGAACTTCTGTTATTCCATTCTTTATTATTCTATTGGAATAACCTGTCTATGCGAAGTACCGCATACATGGTGAAATTCTTCTGTTATTTCATTTTTTACCATTCTGTTGGAACATCCTGTCTGTGTTTTACGCATGACCTGGTTCCGTCTTTATTATTCTGTTGGAATATCCTGTCTGTGCGTTTACGCCGGACCTGGTTTCGTCTTTATTATTCTGTTGGAATATCATGTCTGTGCGTTTTACGCCTGACCTGATTCCGTATTTATTATTTTGTTGGAATAACCTGCCTGTGTTATCAATCACATGTCTGGTGATTTTTTTTGTTATTCCATTCTTTATTATACTCAGTTGGTTAAAGTTTTAACTTCTATACTCCATGAAATTAGTAGAATATCCTTGATATTTGCGCTTCATCCTGTATCTTTTCATAAAAATATTTTTTTGAGCATTCTTGAATTTTACTCTACAAAGAAGTATCATGTTGACAATTTGGACGTTATTAGTTCCTGGATAAATTAATTCGTGAACTTGTTTTATTGAATTCTTATATCATTGTCATCATCTTCATGTTTATATTTTTTTGAAAGTCATCTATGGCCTGTAGTGCATAGATGGACTTGGTATGATTATGACCAGGGATTATTCGGTATAATCATGACCATAATGTTTCAAATGATGTGATAAAAGTTCTCATTGGCCCGTAGTGCATTGATGGACAGTTGTTGGCATGATCATGACCATTGATGAATACACGAATATCCTTGGCCCGTAGTACATGGATAATTTGTGGTCGTGACCCTAATGAATATCATTGGTCAGTAGTGCGTGGATGATGTGGATTATTTATTAAGTCGAGTCTCAAATGATAAAAGTGATGATGAAACCCTTTTAAATCATAAAAGATAGTAGATTTTATTCTCTACTTGACTCTTTTAATGGATTACTTGTTCCGCTGTAGTTAAACTTGATGTCTATTATATTTTATCAGTTTAACATTGTTGAAGACTAATGATAATTTATTACGCATTATCTTAGTCATAATATTTCTTCTTGGGCTAGTTGAGCTCACCCTTTTCTTTCACCGTTCTCTTCAGAAATGAGAACGTGGCGGGACTAGTCGGGAAACGGAGTGACGGTCCAGAAGATAGTATTAGTAGTCTTCACTATTCTGTTAAATAGTGTGAAAATAAATGTAATGAGGACTCTTTTGAGTGTGGATATTGTCTAGATGACAATATTCTTATTAAAACTCTCAGTTTACGTTTTGTCGTATTTTACACGATAGCTGTGTTATTAAGTTGTATTTGAATTTTGTATCATGTATTTGGCGACTCAGAATAGGTGATGTATACCTATTTTGGGGGCGTCACAGTTGGTATCAAAGCTTAGGGATATAATCCCTGGCTGAGATGTGAGACAAGAACTAGGAGGGGAGAGACGGGGAATTCCTTCGCTAGTATGACCTACCTAAGTTTATTTTGTATTTAATTGATCGATCAGAGTATAGGGATAATATGTGATATGTTAATTAACCCTTGTTTTGTGGCAGTATTTAAAAATGGCGTCAGAAAATGTTGAGATAAGCAATGAAGCACATGAGACCGTTGAGACACCTATAATCTCTAATCAGGTTATTATGATGTCAGACGAAGAAAGAATTAGAGATATCTACGTTGTGAGTGAAGAACTAATAGTTGTACCCGAGCTAGTTGCAGAGGTAGCAGCTGAGAGTGAGGAAGAAGAGGAAGAAGAGGAACCTGAGGAGAATTTATTAGAAGAATTTTATGATCGAAATTCAGAATTACAAAATCGTATTCATGAGTTAGAAGAGCAAATAAGAACTAAGAAGCAAGGTTGTGGAGCAAAGAGATGTAACAATTCAAAATTGTGTTACCCGATGTGCGATGCTGAATGTAAGCACTCTTTGGCGTAGTATAAGATATTAGAGCCGGAATCGAGAATGCTATGATCAAAGTGCCGATGATAAGAAAACAATCGAACGAAGGAGAATAGATGATGCATGGGGTAAAATCCGCACAACGCGTAGATATTGTAGAAAAAGACGTCCGATCCAATAAAGTCAAAATTGATGAAATAGATTTTTCTTTTTGGACAGCAATTGGGAGAATCCAACATCGAATTCGGAATTACCCTATGCATAGCGGTCAACCCCAATTCGATATGGATCGGAGAATAGTGATTCAAATCATGGATCAGGAATGTGACGAAGCACTTAAGGGTGGAATGTACCCTATAGTAAAGTCAAATCCGATAGTTTAAGTGAGAGCATTTATCGAGAAACCCGAACGAAGTTATTACGGGTAAGTTGTGACGCCCCCAAAATAGGTATATATCACCCATCTTGGGTCGCCAGATATATGGTACAGAATACAAATACAACTTAATTATACAACTGTCGTGTAAAGTACGACAAAACAAAAACTGAGAGTTTAATCAAGAATATTGCCTTCTAGACAATATCCATTCTCAATGGAGTCCTCATAGACAGTATACAAACTCAAATTCAGCCCTCATTACATTTATTATCACACTATTTAAACGTAATAAGGAGGACTACTAATGCTATCATCCGGATCATCACTCGCTTCCCGATTCGTCCCTCGCTACGCTCTCATTTCACTGAAGAGAATAAAGAAAAGAGAGGGTAAGCTCAACTAGCCCAAAGAAGAAATATTATGACTAAGATAATGCAGATAAATTATCATTAGCCTTCAACAATGTTAAGCAGATAAAAGTACAATGACAACAAGTTTAATCGCAATGAATAAGCAATCCATCGAAAGAGTCAAGTAGAGAATAAAATCTACTATCTTTTATGATTTAAAAGTTTTTCATCACTTTTATCACCGAGACTCGACAATAAATAATCCACATCATCCCCGCACTACTACCAAGGATATTCATTAGGTCACGACCACAAATTATCTATACACTACGACGGTCAAGGATATTCGTGTATTCATCAATGGTCATGATCATGCCAACAACGTCCATCAATGCACTACGGGCCAACGAGGACTTTTACCACATCATTTGTAACATTACCGCAAATGATTACAATCGAATAATCTCCGTCATAATCATACCAAGTCCATCTATGCACTACAGGCCACAGAAGACTTTCAAAAAAATATAAACATGAGGATGATGACAATGATATAAGAATTCAATAAAACAAGTTCAAGAATTAATTTAACCAAGAACTAATAATATCCAAGTTGTCAACATGATACTTCTTTGTAAATTAAAATTCAAGAATGCTCAGAAGAATATTTCCATGAAAAGATACTGGATGAAGCGCAAATATCAAGGATATTCCACTAATTTCATGGAGTATGAAATCAAAACTTTAACCAACCGAGTATAATAAAGAATGGAATAACAATGAATCACCATGCATGCGGTGCAGATAGACGAAAGTTATTCCAACATAATAATAAATAACTTAATAATAAATAATGGAACCAATCGTGAAATTATTAATCATGTGATATTCCGATGATTATTAAATGCGGAATAATAAATAATGGAACCAGGTCAGGTGAAATTCACACCGACAGGATATTTTGACAGAATATTAAATGCGGAATAATAAATAATGGAATAACAACAAAATTTCACCAAGTATAGGGTAAACCGCATATACAGGTTATCCCACCAAGTATAGGGTAAACCGCGTATGCAGGTTATTCCAACAGAATAATAAAGAATGGAATAACAAAAGGATTTCACTAAGTATAGGGGATTCTGCAGATATCTGAGTTATTCCAATGAATAATAAAGAATGGAATAATGTAAGAATTTCACAAAGTATAGGTAAACCGCATATAAAGGTTATTCCACCAAGTATAGGTAAACTTAGCGCATATCAAGAGTTATTCCAATGTAATAATAAAGAATGGAATAACAAAAGGATTTCACCAAGTATAGAGAGTCCACGATACAAAGTTATTCCAACAGTAATAATAAAGAATGGAATAATGTAAGTTCTCTTCATGAATACAAAAGAATAACACCCTCACCGTAAAAAAGACCTTTGGATATCGAAGTAGTGAAGTAGCGAGAATACTCTTCTTCTTTCTCTCTATAATTTCTCTCTAGAGTTTCAGCTAATTAAGTAAGAAATAATGAAGGAATGAGCTTATTTATAGAAGAATGGATTGAATAAACTAATTAATTCTGAGCAGTCCAGATTGATTTACTTTTAAACGGACGGTCCAGATTGATTTACTATTAAAACTTAAAGCAACGGCCCATACTGATTTACTATTAAAACTTTAAACCAACGATCCATATTGATTCACTATTATAACTTTCCACCAGCGGTCCATATTGATTCACTAATATAACTTCAACCAACTGATGCGAAAAATTAGCACATCTCCTCATGGAATAATATTGTACCCAAATACCCGAATGCACAATACTAGAGTGAATAGTAACTGGGTGAATAGTAACTCGTGAATAGTACTCTGACACAAAAAGTTTCCCGAATACCCGATTGAACAATATAACCTCCAGACATCAATTATCATCGGAATAGATGTCGATTTCTACTAACACAAATAATCCCAACACAATGAAACAATCAAATTCATCTTTAATCAACACGAAATTATTCATCATTAATATTATAACTCACAATATTTAGCAACCAGGTTGTTCCCAGGAAAGATGGGGCTTTCCAATAAGGATTTCTCCTTATTGGCAAGCAATTAGATGACCAAACCTCTCCTCGATGTAACTTCTGACATCAGTAAATATTGCAATTTAATAATATAAATAACTTTGTCGTCTCAATTATTGATTTAATAACATATCATATAATGACGATGATATTGTGACAATAATTGGATCGATAATATGAGAGATATGATGCAAAAGATTCATCATGTAATAATTGAGTATAAGCGGTGATTTCTCACGTAAGCATCAATAATCAATACCGCAGTGTCTTCTTGCAACCACGCCAGATATTATTATACTTGTACTCTGGGTAGTTCAACAGTTTTAACAAGAATACCTCCTCATAGTTATTTATAAAATATTTTTGTCGTTTTCTCAATCCGACAATAATTCCGTTGTGGGGTCCACCAATGATTATGCCGTCGTATGAATATTCCCCGACAAAACGAATATTTCCCGACCAATCGAATATTTTATAACAACTTGCATACTTTGCAAAATTTATAAATATTACCCACAACTATAACATTATATCAAATCCACACCATAATTTTGAAAAAAATATTTTGAGAAAATTAATTCTTTATTCGTAAAATCTGGGGTCTCACATAAGTTAATTATAAACTCTTGCGAAGTCTATACTTTATTCGATACCAGTTCTACCCACTCTTTTATTTCATCTAGTTGTGTTCAATGTTTAAATTTGACTCCGAAGAAATTAGACTTTGATTTATCTGTTGAAACTCTATTGGGAGAAACCTTCGTTACCTCTACTGTTTATAAATCTTGTTCGATTCAAATCGAAACTTTCACGTTACCTGTTGATCTTATCTCTTTGAAAATACTTGCCTTTGATGTGATTTTAGAAATCGATTGGTTAACTACTCATCATGTTTTTCATAAGGTTGTTAGCTTTCATATTCCTAACCAACCTGTTATGCCAATTCAAGCAAACAAACCATTAAAGTCAATCATTGTCATATCAAGCCATAAGTGAAGAGCCCTGAGCCTTTCGTTGGTAACTTCCTTATGTGGAATGCACCAAAGCCAGACTTTCCGTAGGGGACGTCGTGAATAATAGTGACAAGTTGATAGGTATCAATGTGACGTGTTATACAAATCTTGGATGAGGGTCACAGTTTTAAATGATATTTCTATTGTTAATAAAATTCCTGACGTATTCTTGAAGACTTCTTAGCCTACCCTAGAGCGTAAAATCGAATTTTGTATTGACACCAGTACAAAACCCATTTCTAAAACCCTTAAATATTTCTTCACCCAAAACGAACATATAATGCGCCAAAGACGTTGGCTCGAGCTGTTGAAGATTACGATCATACCATTAAATATCATCGTGGAAGAGTGAACGTGGTAGCTGACGCGTTGAGTAGAAGTTCGTATGCGTTTATGAGTGCGATATTGTTAACACAAAGACCCATTTCGTATAACTTACAAATGATGAAGATAGAGTTAAAAACTCTAGAGACTCACGTGAAGATAACGAATATACGAGTAGAATCGACTTTAATCGATAAAGTTAAAGCCGTTCAAACTACACACCCGAAGCTGATGAATGTGAAGAAGAAGGTTCAAGAGGGCGTTATTCTAGAAGCAAGAATCGATGAAGAGAGGAAATATCAACCCTCAATTTAATTGGCCCATTTAAAATCCTCGATCGAGTAGGAACTGTGGCCTATAGACTCGTTTTACCGCCAAGTATGTCGCGTGTTCATAACGTTTTTCACGTATCGTTGTTAGTAAAAATTTAGTCTTGGGGGACTTTGGAGCCAAATTTTTGAATAATTAATGAATCTTAAAAAATTTAAAATCATGGGGGTTTTATAGAGCATGTTACAAGCTTTCCATAGCCTCGAAAACGGACTAATTCCGATAACGGGTGAAGAAGTTATGAAGATTTGAAGTATATGCGTCAAAAGTTACAAAATCTGGAAAATTGGAGTTAAGTGTCAAGAGTCGAATGCCTAGGCACTAGACTCGGCGCTCACATTCTGTTCTTGGGCGCCTAGGCACTTGCCCAAGGCTAAATTTGGGTGCCTAAGAGCTGGTCATGTGTTAAGCCAAAATCTGTCCGGAAGTCCTTTAGTAAATTGGGCATAATTTTTTCATACGAACTCCGATTGAGATGATTCAGGATGATTCGGAAAGATAACGAGTAGATCTACAACTTTCATTCTTTATGTTTTGAGATTTGAGGTCGGTATAAAGTTCTAAAATGGCTATTTTTGGGACTGATGTGCATTCAGAGGCAATCGGAGGACATCGGACATGCACGTATGCAACGTGTAATGTTTTCAACGATAAAGATATTCAAGGTTATACCTCAAGAGTTGAAATATAAAATGAAGTCAAGGTATCCTCACCTTTTCGGCATACCAGGTACGTACGTAAATTTTGAGGGCGAAATTTCATAAGGAGGGGAGATTGTGAGACCAAAGATTTTATGAATAAATATTTAAATTTCTCGAAATATTTTTTTTGAATATTATAGAATGAATTTGATATAATGTTATAGTTGTGGGTAGTATTTACAAATTTTGCAAAGTACGCAAGTTGTTTTATAATATTCGATTGGTCGGGGAATATTCGTTTTAACAGGAATATTCAATGACACTGACAAGACAATCATTAGTGGACCCCACAATGGAATTATTATTTGGATTGAGAAAATGACAAAAATATTTTATAAAAATAACGGCGGAAGTTTTACAGCTTAAAACCTGTTGAACTATTCTAAGAGTAAAAGTACAAAGAATATCTGGCATTAGTTGCGTAGTTAAGACACGGTATTGATTATTGATGCTTACGTAAGAAGTCACTTAGTTATACTCAATTATTGCAATGGTAATTCTTTGCATCATATCTCTCATATTATTGATTCAATTATTGTCACACGATTCATCATGCATAAAATGTTATTTTATTAAATCAATAATTGAGACGACAAGGTTATTCATATTATAAATTGAAATATTTACAATGTCTGTAAGTTCATCGAGGAGAGGTTAGATAATCTAATCAAGGCCGCCAATGAGAGAGAAAATCTTATCTGAAAGCCCCTCTTTCCTGGGAACGACCTGATTGATAAATATTGTGAGTTATAATATTAATGATGAATGTTATTAAAAATTGAAGTTGTGTTCGGAGTTGAATTTGGAGACGCGGACGTGATATTTGAGTCCGGAACGATGAAATTAGTAAAAATAGTCTATAAACACAAAAAAATTTCGGGATTAACTTTTTGGTCAAAAAGTCAACAATTGACTTTTTTGGGAAAAGTCAAACTTTAAAATTTCAAAATTTATATTGTTGATAAAAATAGTTTCATTATGTTGGAATTATTTGTGTTAGTAAAAATCGACATTTATTTCGATAATAATTGATGTCTGGAGGTTATATTGACCAATCGGGTATTTAACCGAATAAATGAGCAATTGATTGCTATTAATTCACATGATTATAACTATTTATTCACATGTGTGTACTATTGTTTCACATTCTTGTTACTATTAGGGGAGTTGGTGCAAGATTGATAATATTTGCATGACAAAGTTAAAAATAGAGATATAGATGGAGATACTATACTAAAATTCGTATTTTCACATGTCTAGAACTATTGATTCACATAATTTACTATTGAATCACATTATTTACTATTAGGGGAGGTGGTGCAAGTTTGATAATACTTGCATGACTAAATTAAAATAAAGGAAAAGTTGGAGGTATTGTACTATAATTTTTCGAGCCCCAAAACGTACAATTATGGAAACTATATTTTTTATAAATAAAGCTCATTCTTCCTTCATTTCTCACCAATTCACTAAAGTTATAGAGCAATTATTATAGAGAGAAATTGTAGAGAAAATCTATAGAAAAGAGAAGCTCTGCCACCTCCTCACTACTCCTATATCCAGCTTTCTTTCAAAGGTAAGGGGTATTATTTCTTTTGATTCATGAAGAGAACTTCATTATTCCATTCTTTATCATTCTATTGGAATAACTTTGTCTATAAGCACCGCATATATGGTGAAATTCTTACATTATTTCATTTTTACCATTCTGTTGGAACATCCTCGTCTGCATAAGCTTTACGCATGACTTCGGTTCCGCTCTTTATTATTCTCATTGGAACATCATGTCATGCGTTTTACGCCGACGGACACAGTTTAAATCTTTTTATTATTCTGTTGAATATCCTGCTCATGCATTTATGCCCGACACGTTCCGCCTTTTATTATTCTCATTAGAATATCCTCGTCTACGCTTTTTTTACGGACACAGTTTCGTATTTATTATTCTGTTGGAATAACCTGCCTGTGTTATCTATCACATGCCTGGTGATTTCTTTTGTTATTCCATTCTTTATTATACTCAGTTGGTTAAAGTTTTAACATCTATACTCCATGAAATTAGTAGAATATCCTTGATATTTGCGCTTCATCCAGTATCTTTTCATGAAAATATTTTTTTGAGCATTCTTGAATTTTACTCTACAAAGAAGTATCATGTTGACAATTTGGACGTTATTAGTTCCTGGATAAATTAATTCGTGAACTTGTTTTATTGAATTCTTATATCATTGTCATCATCCTCATGTTTATATTTTTTGAAAGTCATCTGGCATTCCGTAGTGCGTAGATGGACTTGGTATGATTATGACCGAGATTATTATTAAGATAATCATGATCGTAATGTTACAAATGATGTGATAAAAGTTCTCGTTGGCTGTGAAAAGTTGATGGACAGTTGTTGGCATGATCATGACCATTGATGAATACACGAATATCCTTGGCCCGTAGTGCATGGTTAATTTGTGGTCGTGACCCTAATGAATATCATTGGCCGTAGTGCAGGGATGATGTGGATTATTTTTTAAGCTGAGTCTCAGCGATAAAAAGTCATGAAAAACCCTTTTTAAATTATAAAAGATAGTAGATTTTATTTTTTACTTGACTCTTTTAATGGATTACTTGTTCCGCTGTAGTTAAACTTAATGTCTATTATATTTTATCAGTTTAACATTGTTAAAAACTAATGATAATTTATTCTGTATTATCTTAGTCATAATATTTCTTACTGGGCTAGTTGAGCTTACCTTTTCTTTCACTGTTCTCTTCAGGAAATGAGAACGTAGCCGGGACTAGTCGGGGAACGAAGTGACGGTCCAGAAGATAGTATTAGTAGTCCTCACTATTCTGTTAGATAGTGTGAAAATAAATGTAATGAGGACTCTTTTGAGTGTGGATATTGTCTAGATGACAATATTCTTATTAAAACTCTCAGTTTACGTTTTGTCGATTTTTACACAATAACTGTATTATTAAGTTATATTTGAATTTTATAGTATATATTTGGCGACTCAAAATAGGTGATGTATACCTATTTTGGGGATGTCACAGAAATTATTTCTTAAGAAAATTTATTATCAATGTAGGTGAGGAGATATAGAATTCGAGCTAGTCGTCAAAATCAATGTAATACTTAAAGCCTAGTGATAATTTTTTATGCAATGAGGGTGGAATTAATCTTTAAAATTATATATGTTCAATCGTACCTTGTACAAAAATTAATATTTATAAAAGAATTAGACCCTTTTCTGAAACGTAAAAATAATTAAGTTATACCCTAAAAACCAAATAAAAAGACATATGTATACTAGGAGAAAAGATCAAGAGCATTCTCTTTATCTAGTACTCTTCCTTAAATAGTACTCTTTTATTAAAATTAAGTCGTTTTGGAGATTCTTAAAAGAGAATGGTCCCACTTGCTTTACTTTTATTTATAAAAATGTCACCCGCGGCCCCATTTGTTTTTTAAAATAATTTTCAAAACGATGTAGTTTTAATAAAGGAGTATTATTTAAGGAGGAGTGTTAGATAAAAGAAATACTCTTGATCCTTTACCTGTATACTAGTTCTTTTTTTAAAAAAAAAAATTACTACAACAAGAAAGTAACGTAATTCCGACATAATAAATTCAGACATAATTTTCATTTGGAAAAATTAATTCCGACAAAATTCTCGTCGGATTTAATTCTAAAATAATTTATTTTGACGGAAAATACTAATTTATTTAGTGCTTTTTACTTAAAAAATAATTTTAAATTTTTTTACACATAAATGACTTAACCATTACTTTTATTGTGTGAAAATTAAAAAGGGTGAAATTGTATATATAGGCAAACAATGAACATGCGGTAGAAATTCCTAACAAAAATCAAATGCAATTTAACAGAAATTTCCAAAAGTTTACCAAACTACAAGAAAGGTCATCATTACATTGAGGGAAGACGTAGACACATCCTCACCTACCTTGCCACCCTTAAAAGCTCCTTCTTTCCATCCCAACTAGATTACATATCTGGTGGTATAGTTAGTTACTTGGTTTGATTCTCCCACGCGCACTAAAAAATATATATTCCTTGCAATTATTTAATGAAATGAATAATAGGATGGCAGACCAAAATTTTTGTACGGAAACGAAATTGATATTTTCATATAAAAAATTAATTTTTTTATATGTTTTTTATTATGTGAATTGTGAGTGGATTTTACTTTAATGCAAGTGAGATTCGTGTATAAATATTATTTTAACATGTAGAAATATCAATTTTCTTTTTTTATTTACTACCTTCGTTCTTAGAAAATGACAAGTAGAGATAACAATTTAAATCAAAATTGCATTCAAAATC
Organism: Panax quinquefolius; assembly: GCA_020205615.1. Classification (NCBI taxonomy): domain Eukaryota; kingdom Viridiplantae; phylum Streptophyta; class Magnoliopsida; order Apiales; family Araliaceae; genus Panax; species Panax quinquefolius. Next base: position 35,117,874 of record CM035161.1, on the reverse strand, counting down.
GTGAAATCACATTTGTTGTGATTGACTCATACTTTTGCAGGTTGGACGAATGACCACTATGACATGGTAGTCGGGGGTCTCGCTCTTCGGTGAACAGTGGCGGAACCAAAACTTTTTTGTAGGGGGGCAAAATTTTTAAACCAAGCGGTGACGAGCCGGCGGCGACGGGCGGCAGCCGACGACAAACTATCGAAATTTGGTCGCCGAGTTCTTCTATATATTGCGAAAAAAACATTACAATTTGTGTTGCGAATAGTCTGGAATTTCAATTCCTTGTCATGTTCATATTCCCCACCATTTCTTACTGATTTTTCCCACTTTGGTTGCACCAATCTTCTGAAATGTTGCATTTGTCTCATGCAACCGATTTTTGTAGTCTTTCTTCCATGCTTCAAACCGGAGCTTCAGCTTTCGAAGCACATCTTCTGGATTTATATCCGAACTTAACTGTCCTGTTTTTACCAACGATCCGTTGGGGGCAGTATGCATTGTATGATCAACATTAATATCATGATGCAATGGAGTATAATCCACTATTCCGATTTGATTTGCAGCATTTTCAGCAGCATGAGTACAGAGTACTCCTCTTAGCCACCTCAGCTAGACTCACCTGCATAATATTAGCATGAGTACTTCAGATTGCTGCCATTTTTTCTCATATTTCTCAAGTTGTAGTCGTAAACCAACATTTTTCTCCTTTTTATATTGTGTTGCTGGCCCCGCCCCCCTCCTAGTTCCGCCCACCGCCTGACCGGCGACCGCCTCCCTACCGGCGTCCGGGGGCAACTGCCCCCACCCGCCCCCTGGTTCCGCCAGTGCCGGTGAGTGAGCGGTTGTCTAGCTCGCCGATGAAATTGACGACGGGTTCTGAAGAGGACAAATACTTTAAAAAATCAAGTCAAGAAAGTGTAATTAAATTTGAGAATTTATTCACTATTAAATTGGTGGCCCACCACACCGAAACATGAGAATTTTAACTTTTATTTACGAATTCTGAATTTCAGTTATTTTTTGTTGAGGTAAAACTCAAATATTATCAAGAAGTAGAAAAAATATTACATGAGAAAAACATGTTCAAAAAACAAACTTTTAGTCCGCGAAACAGTCAATATAGAATGAATCCTGGGAGCCACAGATTCATGTTAATTAGCGTGAGTGTTCCGTATGTTTCATGTTAGGATTTCACATTAATCTCATATCAGAAAAATATAAATAATGTTGATGGGTTAATATATAAGTAGAATGAATCTCAACTTAATAACTCAAATTTTTAGATAAAAAGGTGATTCAACATATTTATTGGCCGAATAACATTGACAACACATGTGTAAGATTCAAGTATCAGTATTGTTAATACTCCATCCGTCCATAAAAAATTGGCTTCTATGAGCTTTTCTGTCAAATTGATCAATTTTAAAATTATAAATTAAAAATATTTATTTATATTTTTAAATTTTTAAAAATTGAAAGTAGTAGTAAATTCGATATAGTTTCTTATGCTTATTGGTGGTTTATATATTTTTGATTTTAACGATGTCAAGTTGCTTTGTAGAGTTATATATTATCATCATCAAAAAGGGGAAGAATGTTGATTTATGAGTTTTATTTTAATGATGACAATATATATTTTGTATGGATGAACTAATTATGAATGTATCAAGATTTTAAGTGGGTCTTCATGATCAGAAATGTTGTTTAGAGCCACCACATTGTTAGGTCCCTAGGACTTCACCTAGAAAATTAAATGTAAGTATTTCTAACTTGATTAATTAATTTCAAGGCAATTTTATTTTGCTGGAAATAATTTTAAAAAAGGTTTCATGAGCTTAAAATTCAAATCCTTTAAGTAGCTTTTTTTTGGAAATCAAATCAATTGAGAAAATATTCAGCCATAAAGATTTTATCCCTTATTTCAAGTGTTGAAAATTCAAATTCAAAAGTTGAAATATATTTAGAAAACCAAATCAATTGAGATATTAATTTGTCATGTTTTAAGATCTTATCCCTTTGATCTAGTTGTTGATTTTCTTTATTCAAAGTGTTGATTATGCTGTGATCTTAATTCCTTATTTATAGCTGTTGAGTTTGTTAAGATATTATCCCTTTATTTAAGTTGCCTTAATTCAAGCTGTTTATTTAAATTCAAAATCCCTTTCTTTAACTGCTTGATTTCATATTCGATTGGGATTGCGGATTCTCTGAAATATGATTTTTTTCTTCCAGCGTGTATTTTTCTTTTGAGTCGTTGCTACTCCAATCTATATATGTGATTATTGGATAAAGCTTCAAGGACAGAGAAAGAACTACAATGAACTGAAAATCACAACAGTGCTCTTATAGAAAAACTTCTAAAAATCTGATTTCGCCTAGTTATTAATTTCCTGTTGCTAGAAATTCATAGAGATTGTAATAATATTCGTTCTTGATTAAAAATTGTATATAAATAAAAGACTACTGTGGTTTGTGATTGATCCAGTGGTGAATAAGATTGTGAAAAACAGACTCTAAAGGTTGCAGTGGTGCAAGAGGTTGCTACTATGCAACAAGGGACAGTTGTGTCCACACAAATTCAGAGTTGTTTTGTACAGGAGTTGTTTTGTAATTGAGTTAATAAAAGAGTCTAATATATACCAGTTGGTATTAGACGTGGATTAAACCATTAAATGAAAAATGTGAGGGTTCTCTTTCACATTTTTCATTTTTCAGACTAACATCGGAGGTATCCCCTGTCAAGTACTTTTTGGTGGTTCTTTTTGTGCAGGTTCACGTCCAAGCTTGTGGTTGAACATGCGGACAAATTTGAGCATTAACGACCACCAAATTACAAAATCATTCTAGAAATTCTCCGCCATGATGATTTGTTTTAAAAAGAGAAAAAACGGACTCCATCGTGAAACCGCCACCACGGATGTAAACTAGGAAGGAGGGTTTTTGGCTGGGATCAACAAATTTGGGGGAGGAAGAGGCGGGCACGACTTTGGTTTCCGTTAAAAGGATGATGTCTTTGGATCTAATGTCACTGGTGTTGGTTACATCATCGTCGGATGGAAGGATAAATGGACCACCGAGAGGTCTCTCAGCGGTGTTTCTTTGTGGATGCATGCGATAAAAGGGCTAAGACCATGGATTATGTCATTTGGCGCTTAATCCGTTTTGGGAAGCAAATCCATAATGCAAGAGGGAGAACTATTTTGCGGATAAAGGGATAATGAAGGGATATCACAATAAAGGGATATCACAATGAAGGGATATCCCTAAAGGGGAATTGTTAAATCCACAATATTTTTTGTTATTTCTACAATAAAAGTGTCGTTGTAGATGTATAACGACGGTGCAAATCGTAACTATAGGATCTATAGCGAAACTTTTGTTGTGGAAATAATATTTTTTGTTGTGAATTTAACAGTTCCCTAAAGAATTTGTATGACAATGAAAGACTTGTATAATTGTATGAGTTGGTTATCGTCCCATTATCATCTAATAATTCATACTTCTCTCGTCCTCAAAAGAAATAAAAGGTTTATGTAAGACCCCAACTTATTATAAATAAAATTGAATTCCTTCTATTTATTATTTTGAAATAGTAATGGTCGATTTGATTAATGTAGATAGTTATGGGTAAAATGCGCAAATATTTTAAATAAGCAAGTGGTTATAAAATATTCATTGTTGTTTAGGAATATTCGTTTGGTCGTGGAATATTTATGCACGATTAGCAAAAATTGTATGTGGGCTTCTATAACGAAAAAGCTTATTGGATGAAGAAACGACAAGTATAAGTTTGTTTATAAATAATCAGGCGTAGTTATTACCAAGTATCTTTGTTGGAATACCCGGTGGTTAAAACACGTAGAACCCAGATTGCACCAATTATCGATTCTTACGTGAAGGCACTACTCTCAATAATTGTTACGATAATTCATCGCTCAATATTTTATTTTATTGATTCAATAATTGCTACGTTGATATTTTATGTTATCGTTGTTTCAATAATTGTCACTACACAATATTTTCCATTATCTGAGACAATAATTCATATTATCTCTAATAATATTATTAGATAACATTATTGGTAATGTCTGAAAGTTCGCTCAAAGAGAGGGTTTGGTCATCTAATTGCCTTGGATTTATTAGATAACAATCTTATTCATTTATTAATAAAAAGTATTAATTTATTAAAGGCTTTTAATTATCTACACGATGTTGTTTTTATAATATGTGATAAACCCATAGTTTTAAGCAATGCTTTTAGAATAATGATGATGATCATTCTAATGAGATCTAAATTCTTTGAAAGCTTAAAACTAAAATAGTTCCCAATCGTTGGATTACTAAATTGGGGATTAGTGAATCCGGATAGATTGAGTACATCGTTGATTGCTTTCATTGGATGAGGATGATTGATCTCACGATCATTTGTGTGGAGACACTAAAGCAAGTATGTAGGTGCTTATTAGAGAATAAGTTCACTTTGACGTGGCTCGTTAAGGAATACCTAATGGAGTTTTACTTGCCTGTCGATAATAGAATTCTCAGTAGTGATAGTAGTCAAGTAATCCTTGGACTTGAGATCATCATAGTATCTTGTGTATGATGAGTTATACTTTGACTCATTTCTTAAGACCCTTAGGGTATATCAAAGGGTATGCTTGGGTATAACAAGTTATACGTGAGATAATATATGATCAATAAAGAATCTACCACTTCTAATAAAAGAAGAGAAATGTCCTATGTGATTCGATAAATGACAACCCAAAGTAGTCCTTGGCGAGTAGAATGAAATTAGAAAGGAGTTTCTAATTTGCATTATTTGAGTTAATGCATTTAAGAGTCGAAATACATATAATTAAATAAAATAAGACTTGACAAGAATTCCATGTCTTATATTTAATTGGGACATCAGATGGTGGAAGGATTGAATTGATTTAAATAACTATTTACTCAAAGGTTCTTTAATGATTAATGTTGAAATCTATATTATCCGGAAAGTCGATTGATCACTAGGGAGGCTTATCCCTATTGTAGAATAAATATTATTTATTTAAATAAATTAATTGTTTAATTTATTTATTTAAATAAAGATTAGAATTGTTCTAATTGATTTATTCACAACCTAGGTTTAATATGGAGAACCTAAAGGGTCACACCATAAAAGGAAGAATAATTATTTAAGAAGTTAATGGCATAATCGTAATAATATATGTTATGTATATTTAATTTAATCTATGGTGATAGAATAAATTAAATAGCTTAATATTTATTATTTAATATTTTAGAAATATTAAATATAAATTAATAAGAGGAGTCTTATTAATATTATTACAATTATTATTATTATTTTAATTTTTAAAAGAGTTTAGGAATTAATTTAATATAAGTACTCTCATTTATTCCTAATTGGATTAGGAAGGAAAATTAGTTAAAGGAGTTTAATTAATTATCCCTAATAAGATTATGGAGCTTAATTAATTAAAAAATTTAATTAATTAAATAAAACCCAATTCCTTAATTGTTAAGGTGGGTTGCCACATCTATAAATAAGAGGAGTCTTATTATGGGTGAGGGGTTGTTGACTTTTTACAACAGTATTTACATAATTCCAATTTGTTAGAGAATGACGCCTTTTTCTATAGAGATAGGAAAAACTAGGGTTTGAGCGAATACCCCTTCTTCTTGAATTCTATTCTTCCTCGTGGATCACCTCTGAGGCCAAACACATGGGTGGCTAACGCCGATCAAAGGAAGGAACCAAACTCTATGGATTCAAGTTGAACGCGAAAAAGATTGGAGGTGAACTTGTACTGAGGAAGCTCGATCTTCAAGGGTATGATTTTATTCTTTATCTTTTCGTTTAATTAATAATTGTGCATAAAGGTGATCCGGGTATATGGTTTGTATAAAATTTTAAACTCTGATTTTACACGTTTTCGCACTTTTTATGCAATTTGATTGCGCACATGAATATTACAAACCTAACAATGAGTACTACTGCCCGAATTGTGTACTTATGTGATGCAACCATCTCTTCTCTGCCCATGTGCCCACCAGCATTCTTCGTAATTTCTCATGAACCCATAAACAAGTAAATGATAGTTTACCATATCTCATCCATATAATTTACATTCTTACACTTCAAACACGGACATCGATTCTGCGACTTACCATTCATACATTCCGGTGACTATAACGATACTCCAAAAACACTTGGCAACCAAATTTCTAAATTCAAATTGTAGATTTATCTGGGCACTTGACTTTCGTCGTGCCATCCAACTATGGTCCGAATAGAGGTTCATGATTCCACTACATCTACTACGACAATAACATTATAAATGTTAACATACGACTTGAGCATACTTGTAACCATATGACTTGAGTATACTTGTAAGCATGCATATGATTAACATTTAAGCATACTTCTAAGCATATGATTTAAGCATACTTGTAACCATATGACTTGAACATACTTGTAAGCATATGATTAACATTTAAGCATACTTGTAAGCATATGACTTGAGAGCATATATACTTGTAATCATATGACTTGAGTATACTTGTAAGCATATGATTAACATTTAAGCATACTTGATGTTAACGAATGAATGCAAATTAAAGCAGTATGAGAAACTTTAGATGTTATTAAATTTAGTATGAGAAACTAAGTAAATACTACTTAGTTTAATAGTTATATTATATCATGTTATTTTATTTTAATTTATTTTTTAAATTTGTTTTTATTGTTTATCGTAAGTGAATACGTAAGGTATTTTATTCATGCTAGCTTTATATCAGAGTTTTCTAACTCATTTATACAACTTTTGAGTATCTTGGAGATTCATTCAGATCAACTAGTGTGTTAAGCAACTTTTGGGATAGTCACAACTTGGTTAAATACCCTTGCTTTTCTGTTATAGCCAAAACAGTGTCTTTATTGACCAAGTGTGTCTAGTTACCTTCTCTGTTGCAGTAACAATTCCCTAGCACTGCCTATTTAGGCTTAACAGCACCCTAATTGCTTACCATGCTAACAACCAAGCTTGGCTTGGCCCCGTGAGGCTTGATTAATCTTGGCGTGGCCTCGTGTGGCCTCGCGGCCCCAAGCCCAGCCCATCAGCTCCAATAGCCCCTTAATAGGCTCTAGTGGATCACCAATAGGCTCGTTAATAGTATAAATATTCGCAAATACTCGACCAATAAAAAAAATTCGCCAGAGTCTCCCCTATAATATGGACTAGCCACATGCATGACAACATGTATATAAGGTCATTTCTAGGCACCCAAAGACACAAACCAAGAGAAATATACAAATTTCCAATATAATAAGACAAAAACAATAACGATTGAATGCAAATTAAAGCAGTAAAAAGTTCAGGAGTATACTACAAAATTAGTGTTCCAAAAACTCGCGCTTTGATTTTTTTATTATCTTAGAAATTAAAGATTTAGAGTCTTAGGGCTCTACCCATTTGGGGGGTTTTGGTAGTTGATCAACCTAGCCAAACACAATACTTTGACATAGGTCACAACTCACAACCACTCCCTAATCCACCCATTTATGAAAACACACAAAATTTAAAGCATAAAAAAAAGGGATTCTATAATTAGATAAGGATGAAAGCAAAAAAAATTATTGTTAAAATTGTTAGTTCAAAAGAGTAAAAGCCCTAGTAGTATTTTAAGTTCTAGTTCAGACTTCAGTGCGTATTTTATGATTTTATCCAGGGGACACGAAGTTTCCTCTATCCAGCCAGGAGACAAGATTGTTAATGAATACAAAGAAACACATTAATTTGCCAGTAATAAACTACAGTCATTAGTAGAAAACTATAAAAATTATTACAATGCTAGGGTTATTATGCTGAAAACTATATAATACCCAATTCAAATATCTACATAACACCCAATTAAAAAATCTATATACCACATTCAACATAAATCTTCAAATTCAGAAAACTATAAAAATTATTACAGTTAGGGATTACCTGTGGGTGGCGGTGATAATGGCAGGGGTGGCGGCGGGCCGGCGGCGGTGACAATGGCAGCTAATTCCTCTCCTTCTTCTCTTCCCCCCTTTTATCCCTCTTCTCTCTATCTGCTCCCTCTTTTTTTTTCTTCCGTCTGTGTCTTTCGCGAATGACTGATACTGGATAGATTAAGTTTGATCAGCGACCGCATGCGGTCGCTAAATTTTAATGACATGGACTTATCAGCGACCGCATGCGGTCGCTGATATCAAGTAGTCGTAAAGAATCCTCGCGCCAATATTTTCTGCTAAATTTTTGGAGGTAAAATTGTGCTAGCGACCGCAGGCGATCGCTGATATTGAATAGCGACTGGATATAATAACTTGTCATGAGAAGGCGTCATTATTACTAGTATCGATACGACCGGACATATGATCATAATAGTCTTGGTTCTTTAGTAGGGCTTTTTCTTGTAGTGACATAAGGTTCGAATTTTTCTGATAAAAGGGCTATTTATTATGAATTATTGAAGTTCCGAAGTTCCAGAATAATTAATTTTTGAAGTTTAAAATATTTTAATTATGAAAAATGTTTTTCTTATTTATTGTGGGTGGGTGGCTGATGTTGTTGTCTAGTGGTGTGCGAAGGAAGTTGAGAAAATTTATATTATTATTATATTAAATTTTCTGCTTTGGTGTTCTAAGCATTTTTTTATAAATAGGGTGCTTAGGTTAGAATTGAAAATCACATCAGAAACTAAAGTTTTCTCTCTCTTTCTCTCTCTATATTATCGAGCGTATTCTTATGAGTATTTTGATACCTTGAGTGTTGCTATACGGTGCAAGTTTCCTTCAGCACTATATTCAGTATTCCAGTCAGAAGTACTGTCTTTTCGAGGTAAGTGATATTATTTTTTTGAAAATGATATTATTTCTTTCAATATCATTATGCTGGAATATTGGGAGTATTTTTCTTGTGAAATTCTTGTCTTTTAGTGTCGAGGTTACTTATTCACGATATCTAAGACTATTCACATATACTGACACTATTCACGAATCACTAAGACTATTCACGTAAAAAAAATAAATTTTTGTTTTTCGTCCAAAATATCTATTATGGATACTAGCTTTGATTGTATCCATATTTTGATCATTCTTGAATTTTACTCCACTTTATGATTATTTATGAGGTATTTTTTTGGACATGGATAAACCGAAATACTTAATCCTTAACATTTATTCTTTTGTTTCACCGGATTCGCTTTTCTTTAAAATATTTTTCATCATCCTCACCCTAAATGATGATATAACCAATATCTTTGGCACAGAAGGCAAAAGATTAAAGATTTAATGATGAATATCTTTGGCCTGTAGTGCAAAGATGAATATTTGATTCAAGATGTGTATTAATTGATGTTACAGGGATAAAATATTAATGATGAAATTTTAAATTCATAGATAATAGTAGATTTCATTCTCTACGTAACTCTTCTATTAATTATTATTTTCATTGCATGAATATTGATCCGAAACTTTGTTTATTACATTCTCTCGTATTTTTCCTCGCTGAGGACTAACGATAATTTGTTCTATATTATCTTAGTCATAATATTCTTTACTGGGCTAGTTGAGCTCACCCTTTTCCTTTCTGTTCCATTTTTCTTCTCAAGAGGCGAGAATGTAGCAAGTACTAGTCGGGGTTTGAAATGATGATTCTAGAAGTTGTTTTAGTAGTCCTCACCATTTTTGTTAAATAATGTACCAATAATTGTAATGAGGACTTATTTGGGTATGGATATTATCTAGAAGACAATATTTGTATTTAAACTCACAGTTTAAGTGTTGTCGTATTATGCACGACAATTGTATTAATAAAGTTGTAGTTATTTCTGTACCATGTATTTGACAACTCAGAATGGGTGATATATACCTATTCTGGAGGCGTCACAGTTTAGTTACGCATAATAATTGTTTAATTATGCGGGTTCACTTAATTACTACATAATTATTAAGTGAATTCCTAATAACAATTATGTGGATTGTTCTATCCTCAGCTTTTGGATCAATCAATGAATTAACGACGAGATAATAAATAGATGGATAAGAGCTCCCATCTAACTTTTGATGTGGATTATTCCTCTATATATACATGTACGTTACATTAGATAGCAGATTGAGAATTTTTAAACCTTGGGATACAAAGTGTAAAATAGTGTATATTTTAGGTTTGATATGTAATTAACTCATATATATATATATATATATATATATATATATATATATATATATATATATATATATGAGAATGATCCATAGCATCTATATACTATGGAATAAAAAGTGGCATATAACATCTTAACCCTATGTTTTGTTAATGGATGGCTGAGATTAAGTTTGGTAGTACGTCGTTCGCTAGTATTTCTAGCGGCTGTATTTAATGAATTATTTAGCCCAATTTACCCCCACTTAACCAAATATTACACAATCCGCTAGACTTACTAGCGGACGGATAAAACACAATCCGCTTCTTCCTGCACTGCAATACCCAGTACATAACACTCCTTCCTGCACTCAACAGCTCTAAGCTCATCAGTATACTCCTATGATTCAAGTGTGTGAAGACTAGCTCATAAGTTTTCACCCATTGAAGAACAGGTTGCGAGGGCGACTTGCTTGCCAACCATTGTAGTCCCTCTCTTAGTAACTCGTCACTGAAAAAGCCATAAAGGTGTTCTGTTAGCTGGTTTTCAAGGAGAAAAACAACCACAAAGGAACTGATTCGTGATTTTTCTATTTCGTTGAGCCCCAATTCATCAACTATGGTCGAAGGATCCGTATAGTTCTGGCATGAATCACTTAAGATTAAGAGAGAAAGGCAAGAACCAAAGGGTAGAGACATCAGAAGGTTGTGCAGGCGCAACTTTTGAAGCTCCAATGGGATGCAATCATATATAAGGAACAAAACTGCACTTGCACCAGCTACAGTCTCTTCCAGATTATCATATTTAGCATCCTTGATGATTGACAAACAACAAATAAGCTCACCACAGGAAAGAGGGGGTTGAACCCATTTGTTCCATATCGAGAGGCCAGTCGATAAAATTATTAAATCATTATCATCACAATTTCTGGCAGGCATAATCTTAGAGTACAACCATGATCCTGAGGCCAAACCAGAGACTTGGCTCCTCTGCTCTAGTTTGTCTGCATCTGGGTCGTCCATTTGTGAATGGGAGGTATGAGGGGGATTGGATTGATGGAAAATATGATGGGTATGGGATTGAGAGCTGGGCTCGGGGTGGCCGGTACTGGGGGCAGTATAGGCAAGGATTAAGGCATGGTTATGGGGTTTATAGGTTTTATACAGGGGATAGTTATGCAGGGGAGTGGTTTAATGGGCAGAGTCATGGTATTGGAGTGCAGACATGTTCAGATGGGAGTTGTTACTTACTTTATCCATCCGCTAGTAGTACTAGCGGAGCCTGTTATTTCCAATTGACAAAAGGGCTAATAGGGGGGCAAAACTGTCTGGAAAAGTCATTAAGTAAGTCCGTTAGAATTTCTAGCGGATGGTGTATCCCAACCATAGATCGCAGCCATTCATGTTTTTAATGGATGGTATAGATGTTATATGCCATTTTTTTTTTATAGCATATAGATGTTATGGATCATTCTCCTATATATATATATATATATATATATATATATATATATATATAAGTGTGTGTGTGTGTGACAAAAAGGTAGGGGAGAGCTAACTCATGCTCTTGCTTTTGATAGTTTTTAAAACGATGTCATTTTGCATAATTGAATACACTCCCATTTTATGTACAAAAAATATTTTTATAATTTTTCAAAGCATTTATTATTATCAAGGGATGCCTCACCTCCCATGCCCTCCTCTAGATAGTTGGATTAAAAAACATAATAAGTTCAAATACTCCCTCCGTTTCAGGATAAAAGTTCTGATGAATTTTTCACGCATATTAAGAAGATGAATAAAATGACAAAATTGTCTATAATAATGTCATTAAATATGGAGAGAGAATTAGAATAAGAAAAGTATGAGATATTTAATGCTACGAGTATAATAGGAAAATATGTGTAAAAGTTTAGTTATTAAAAAAAAATAAATATTTAACATGGGACTACCCAAAATAATAATAAGGACTTTTATCATGAAAAATAGGTCCAAATAACAGTACATGTATATACCGTGAGTGAAAATACCAATACTCGTTAAAGATTTAGTGGAGGTAGCTAATAACTCAGGTCGACATAAATTATGATTTGAATTAAATTAAATATCAAATTTCAAAAAAAATTTGAGACACGTACACATAAAATAAATACAATGAGTGTTTAGTTTAGTAGTTGTGACATGTAAATAAAATTGTATTGTTAAATTTAAAAATTTTATTTGCTTGTTCTTGAAGATTACAAACACACCAAATGTAGTAAAAAAATCTCGTCGTTTATAAACAAACAAAACTCATTTAACTTAAAAATGCTGCGTTTGAGAGTCCAAATATAATGTTCCAAGAATAATATGGCGTGTTTGAAAACGCTAATACCGTAAACGCTCACTATGTTTCTGAGTTTTGAACTGAAAAAAAAAAAGAATAGAAAACTTAAATTAAAACAGAAAAGAAAAGAATAGAAAACTCAAATTTTCTTTTCATATTGCTTTACGAGCTTTTAAATAAAAAGAATAGAGAATTTAAAATTGAGGACATGCGTTGTAATTTAAAATTTATTATATTAAAAGTTGAGAATAATATGCGAATTATAAAAATATTACTTATTCTAATTTCTTTTCCGTCCAAATCAGACTAATTTTGAACGGAAAATTTTGACAAGAAAAATGGCCAAGTTTTCTATCAATTTTTTTATTTTTCGTTTATTAAAAAATTCAGAAATATAAGAATTAAAAAGAAAACTTATATTTTCTGTCAATTTTTTATTTTTTTTTATCCATTTTAAAATTCAGAAACAAAGGTAAATATTGATAACAAATCCCATTATAGAACTATTTTTGTTAGTCGAGGCTCTTTTTGCGGGAGGAAAAGAATATATCTGAGTTGGGGTACACGCGCAAGAAGTGCACGTGCACAAAGTAACCAACTAACTTTAGATGCTACTTTGAAGTACTTTTACTACTCTCTCAGACTTGTTATACCAGCCTTCGTAAACTTCTCTCTCTCTATATGCCTTCAAAATCCTTCTATCAAAAGACAAAGAGGAGAGAAAATTAAGGAAGAATATATATATATATAGATATACATACATATATAGCAACTCAATGAGTCGACTCGCTCCATTATCAGAAGAACCGGAAATAAACGAAGGTGACGAGGTAATCAACAGTAGTAGTAGTGCAGCAGCAAAGTGGGCAACAAAAAAGGGAGAAACATGGAGAAAATGGATCAAGACCCATTTCCCTCATTCACTCCTCTTCAATAAGAAATCTGAGGATGATCTTAAGATATTATTAAGTGTACTGGGCTGTCCTCTTTTGCCTGTCTCAGTTTTTCACCACTCCACGGCTACCAATACCATTACCATTACTCCTCCTCCTCGTCCTCAAGTAAGTCCTTGTACTAGCTAGTCATTATTTCTACACCCAAGTGCCTATGCAACTCTAGTATATAATTTTTTTCTTATTATTATTTTTTTGGGTCAAATTTATCATGTTAAAAAGTACTTTTTCTTGACAAAAAATTAATAGGTTGATAAATTATACGTATAATTTACTATATATTAGCCCTATTTTTATAATTTTAAAATAATATTTACATATGCCTAATTATTAATATAAAAATAGTCAATTTGATTATAAAATAAAGTCAAAATGGACCAAGATTACTTCCTCCCTTTTTATTTGTCTTTTAAAAGAGTAAAATTTGTTCATTTTTATTTGTAATTTGTAGATTTTAAGAAAGTATTAATGATTTAATTTTTCATATTATCTCTCTATTAAATACTCTCTCGTCCCTCCTTAATATAAGACGCTTTTTTTAAATATTTTTATCCATTAATATAAGACGTTTTAGAATTTCAAATAAACATTAATTGCTTAGTTTCTAATATTACCTCAAGTATTAAATATTACTTTGGTTCTCTAACTATTTTTTACCCAATAAATAGCACTCTTTTTTCTAATATAAGGGCAATATAGATAATTGATATTATATTTAATGCTATACAATCATTTTATTAAGATACGCGTAATAACTCTAAAAAAGCGTCTTATATCTAGGGACGTATGGAATAATACCAACTTATTTTTCTTTTATCTTTTTCAATAAATTTTAAAAGGATAATATTGTGATTTTGTAATTATTTTGATTAATCAAACAAAAAATTAATTACATTTCTTAGTTTTTCTGTTTTTTCTTAAAACTTCAACTAAAAAAGAACAAATGGAAAAAGAAACAGATGGATATATATATATATATATATATATATATATATATATATATATATGAAATGGAGTATTTTTCTTTGATGCTTTTCAGTTCTTCTGTCAAAATAATTACTACTAATTATGAACCCCATGACCAAATTTACATAACCATTAGTTACCTCTTACATTTCCAGGATGTCTTTGTTTTTACTTCCCTAGGAAGAAAAGGTGGAGCACTTTGACTCTTCTTTAATAATCAATTAATTTCAATAAAGACCATGTTCCCCCCCCGCCCCTCCCCCTCCCCCTCCCCCCCTTCCCCTGTCTCCTAATTTTGCTCTCTTTGATTATAAATGTACCTTTCGGCCAGAAATTAGCCGTCCATATTTATGACATAATAAAACTTTATTGTTAAGTGAAAGGTGATGGGATTTTAATAGAAAAGAAAATGACATCTCATATTAGACTTCTTTTTCCAGCAATTAATGAATATATACTTGATAAATCTACAAATATGCAAAGTTTCTACCCAAGGAATTTTTTTACTTGTCAAAAAGAAATAAAATGTAGTTTTATTTTATGTTGGGTGTAGTACACTATTCTCTCCGTCCATAATATAAGTCGTTTTAAAATTATGTACGAATATTAAAGAAATAATTATATATCATTAAATATAAGGATAAAGGTACAAAAATTAATGTCCCTAATGTTTACCCCAAAATCCCACTAATGTACCCCTAACGTTACAAAAATCAGCTCACCAAAACCCTTTCCGTTGACAGACATACCAAATAGACAAACGGGTTAGAACATCTATGACGTGGCTGACACGTGGCAAGATTTGCTGAAATTAATTAATACAGAAATTAATTATGGCTTAGATATAAAACATACTTTAAATAAAATAATATATATCATTTAATCAAAACAAAAAAAAATACTAAAATTTTAAATAAAAAAAGCATAACATATTTACATCATTTAATAAAAATACTAAAATTTAAATTATTTTATTAATTAATCAAAATAACTAATAAAATAAAACAAGTTATTTGGTAAACTTATGTACTTTGTAAAGTGGAGAAGACATCGCCATTAAAGAGAAGCCCTAATTAAGCCATGACTATTTGTAATCGAAGAAAAGATCCTTCTACACACAAACCTAGTATCATCTTCACCACAACCAAACATATTCTTCTTCTTCTTCTTCTTCTTCTTTTTGCCCAATTTATCAAGATCTGTAAATTAATATCAAAGCTGCTGAGGGCCAATTTCATATAATTTTAAAAAGGACAGATATGTTATGATAGTCATGAATCCACGAAACAACTTGTTTTATAATTTCTCCAATAAATCATGAAGATCAATCATCAAATTCATTTGAAAGTAATATATATATATATATATATATATATATATATATATACATGGGGTTCTATCCACAACAACTGGTTGCTGTAGAGCAACTCTTTTTTTGATCTGTTGATTATATATTTTTTTTCCAGCCAAAATTTCAACATGTCAAAAAAGGGTTTGCTCCAATACACTCTCTGTCCTGTATGCATAAACCAAAAATTAGCCAACGTAACAATTTCGTCACCGAAGAACACCCATTAAAACCTTCAAGAGGCCTTCGATCGTGAACGTCAGGGGAGAGAGAAAGACTGTGAGTTTTCTAGTCACAGTTCTGACAGAGCATGGAGGAGTGATTAGTGGAGCAGAAATAGAAGAAGGGGAGGAATCACATGATCAGTCGCTGAGTAGGGAACATATTAGACTTGGCTTCGACCATTTCTTCTCTTCGATTTCTTTCTCTTCGATTTATCAGTTGGTTAGCTAGGGGTTTTCCCCTTTTTGAAATCTGGATTGGGCTTCCTAATAATCAATATTTGTTTAGATGTAACCCTCATTTGTCTATTTGGCATGTTTGTCAACGGGAGGGGCTTTGATGAGCTGATTTTTGTAACGTTAGGGGTACTTTTGAAAAAAAAAAGTTCATGGTCGAAGTGGTATTTCGGGGCAAATATCAGGGACATTTTTGCACCTTTGCCCTTAAATATAATATCAATTGTCTATATTGTCCTTAATTGTTAGAAAAAGAGTGTTATTTATTGGACAAAAAATAGTGAGAGAACTAAAATTATATTTAATAATTGAGGTAATATTGAAAACTAAACAATTAATGCTTACTTGAAATTTTAAAACGACTTATATTAAGGTACACAAATATTTATCTAAGATGATTTATATTAAGTTACACAAATATTTATCTAAGATGACTTATATTAAGTTACGAGAGGAGTATGTTATGTCATAATATGTCATAATGGGCATGTCCATGCATGCTTTATATATATATATATATATATATATATATATATATATATATATATATATAAGGGTATTTGTGTTAGATACATAATTTTCGTTTGCAGAACACTTATTATGTATGTTTCAAATAGTCATTGATAAATATGATGAAATGTCAAAAGTATCACTAATAAAATCTCTTAAAATAATATATGTTAATTTATATATTTTTTTAGGTCTCATCATCGGCACAATACATAATACAACACTTTAAGGCGGCCACCGGTTGCCGGAAGCTAGAAGGGAATGTAAAGAACATGTATGCAACCGGAAAAGTGAGCATGGCTATGGTGGATGAGCTCAGCTCAAACGGCTCGGCTAGCGGAGCTACCAACGGGATTCCAACAAGGGGATGCTTTGTAATGTGGCAAATGGTACCTAACAAGTGGCTAATTGAACTTGTTGTGGGTGGCCACAAAGTTGTAGCCGGCAGTGACGGCAATGTGGCTTGGCGCCGCACCCCTTGGCTCCGCTCTCACACGACTAAAGGTGGTGTTCGTCCTCTGAGGCGTTCGCTTCAGGCAAGTAATCACTGTTATTAGGCTTAAATACGATTTAAACTTTAATATCTCTGAATTTTTGTAAATAATTTTTCTGGCCACTAAATTTAGTATTTTTTTTTACTAGAATAAATTAGAAGACTCAAAATGAAAAGACAATTTAGGTGTTTGTTTAAATACGAATATTTGAATTACCGAATCGGTTACAATTTAAAGCGTTTGTTTTTGAAAAAAATAAATCTGAATTTGGTAAAACGATTTGGATAATAAAAATGTCATTTTTTTACCGAATGAAGTTTTTTTTTTACAATATTAACTATATATTAACTATTATTTTAAATACATTTATAAAATTTTAAATTTTTTAGAGCGGTAAAATAGTAAAAATATGTTATTTAGATGTTTCAGACATGTCAATTATCAAACAATTTTTTTCATTCAGATTTAAATTCATTTAATTTTTATCAAACACCCCTTAGTCTTTTAAAAATATAAATCATTTATATTTTTTTTTTCATTTTTCTCAATTTTATTCCCTTCATATCACACTAATTATATCACATTTGGATCATACGAAAATCTTACTTAAGCAGCTAAATAATAATAATTAAGAGAAAATTACCTATAATTTTTTTAATCTAAACTTAATTATTGTTTCAAATGTCTTAAAATTTGTTCAAATCATATACGAGGGGTCACGACTCGTATTCCATTTGTAAGTATAATTACTAGGGTATTATTAGTACTCGACCCGAGTCTGTAATAGAGTCACAAGTTCTGACAAGTTATTAATAATCTTAATAGTAGAATTTAGATTTTATAAATAGTGCACTTTAACTCGCATGTTCTTTATTGTGGGGTTACATATATATGATTCTGACTTTCTGAGTTTGAATCATTAAATATTCTTTATTTAGTCTCTTTTGTGGAATGATTCAGTCATAAGTTCTCTAACTCCAACAAATCTCGAGCCTACAAATAACTTAATTTCTCTGCAATAAACGAAGAGGTGAGGCCGACAAAGAGATGAATTAAAAAACCTTTCCATTTTTATATGAAAATTAGAATCAAATACTAAGAATCGAGTATGTATCGAACCCCTAGTACGAGTCAGATGAAGGTGGCAAACTTGAACACTAAAACGAGCGAACAGTGATTCGTGCTGTCTTATAAACCCAAAAACGACTATGGCCCAGATTTGGCTCGCGTGCTCTTCGAATTCGAGTGCCGCTTTATTTTTTCGGGCTGAATCCGAATTGGGTACTGAGTTACCCGGACCGTTTTCACCCCTGACCTAGCTTTAATTTGTGTCTAGGCAGATGTATACAATTCCTCTCTAATGAATATATTTTTGATGTTTTTTTTATTAAAAAGCTATCAAATTTATTTTGTTTGAAAATAACATCAATTGATCATTTATGCAGGGACTAGATCCACTGGCTGTATCAGATGCATTTTCCCTAGCTCAATACATGGGAGAAAAGCAAATCTCGGACGTGGATTGCTTCGTGTTAAAACTATCCGTCGATCATACGGACCTTGCTGAACGAAGTGATCCCACGGCCGAGATGATCAAACATGTTATGTTTGGCTATTTTAGCCAAAGAAATGGATTGCTGATTTATTTAGAGGACTCTTACTTAACCAGAATTCAGTCCCCTGGTTCCCACCCTACATATTGGGAAACCACAATGGGCACCAAAATTGAGGACTATCAGACCTTCGAGGGCGTGATGGTCGCACATTCCGGTCAATCGAGCGCAATCATCACGCGTTTCGGAGACAATTTGAGGGCGGGCCCCGCAATAACGCGAATGGAAGAGACGTGGATGATCGACGATCTTGCGTTTAATGTCCCTGGGTTGTCCATGGATTGCTTTATTCCTCCTGAGGATATGCAAAAGGATTATCCCGAGGAAAACCTCGGTTGGAGATTAACGTTACATGGATGATTTTAAATCAATTTTATTGCTTAGTAATTAATTTTATCAAAATTGCATTATATTAATCGTTGGACTATATATTGAAATATCTTTGTTATGCAGTTCCTTTCAGAAATTGCCTAGTCTGGTTTTCTCTTCTGTTTTCCTAGTTAGCTTATGAACAAGGGTAATATTGTTCAGTTGAAGTTTGGTTAAATTGAAGCATGCTTCGGAAACATGTATATGTGTGATGAAGGCTTCAGTATTTGTGAACTTGTACCGAGTGTTTCTCTCAGGCTTATGCTTCGGGGATAGCCCAAATCATTTTAAGCCGAAGGCTTCATCGGATATGAATTTCCGATGATTGCTTTAACTTTTCGATTCATTCTTGAAATGTATACCCTATGGGCGCCCATTTTTAATAACTTTATATATTTTATAAAAAAAGTCTCATTTGTCAAAAAATAAATAAATAATTACCTCTCAAAAAGAGATCTCTTTTTATTAATAATCTATATTAAAAGGTTCGGGTTTTATGGAAAGAGGTGACCTTAATTGCACTGCAGTGCCAATAGCCACAACTAATAAGTACTCCTATATTGCAACAAAATAAAGAAACCTTCTTTCTTTCTTTCTTTCTTTCTTTCTTTCTTTTCTTTCTTTCAAATCATTACATGTCTTTTGAGACCCAAAAACTAATTAAAGAATTAACTTTTAAAGTTTGTTATATCTTTGACTTGGTCATTTAGTTATGGTACAACAAAATATAGCAAAATAGAGTCCAATTTTGAGAAGGAAAGATTTACTAAATGTCCCTATGAGCATACCCTATTCACCAAGACTTTACCAGGAGGTAAATTTCTAATTGTATGCTTCTATGTTCATGATTTAATTTTTACTAGGCAATAATGAAGAGATGTTCATGGCTTTCAAACAGTCTATAAAAAGGGAGTTTGATATGATTGATTTGGGAAAACATGAGATATTTTTTGGGTATAGAAGTATTGTAGCAAGACAATGGAATCTTCATTCACCAAAAAAATATCTCCAAGAAATTCTGTACAGGTTTGGAATGATAGAGTCCAACTTAGTGCTCAATTCTATAGTTCCTGGAGCTAAACTTAGGAAAAACAGCAATGGAGAATCCGTAGACAACACTTTTTTTCAAATAGATGATTGGGAGTCTCATGTATCTAACAGACCTGATCTCATGTTTGTTGTCAACTTGCTTAGTAGGTACATGGAATGCCCAACAGATTTGCACCTACAAGCAACTAAGCGAGTGATCAGATATTTTTCATGCACCAATCGACAACGGATCATTGGCAAGCGGCCAAACATCTTCTACGCTATCTATGTGGAACACTTAATCATGGTATTATTCTGTATCGCCAAACAATCCCAGCTCTTCACACGTTCTCAGATGTAGACTGGGCTGGTGATAAAGATGATTATACATCCACAAGTGTTTATCTCATCTACATTGGTCAAAGTCTAAACTTCTTGGAGCTCGAAGAAATAATGCACCGTTGTTGCGCCTCCTCCATTGAAGCTCGTGGGTCATACTTCTACCGCGTGAACTTCGTTGGATATGTTCCCTACTTACAGAATTGAGTGTCACCATTCCACATCCACCGATTGTTTATTGTGATAATGTTGGTGCCACCATCCTCTGCGCAAACCCTGTCTTTCACTATTGTATGAAGCATGTGGCTCTCGATTATCACTTCATTCGCGAACAGGTTCAAAACGGCTTGCTTCGTGTTACTCATGTTCTCTCTACCGACCAACTTCTTGATGTCCTCGTGAAGCCACTCTCTCGTCCAAGGGTTTGACTTCTCGAAACAAAGATTGGACTTACCGTCGGTTAGTCCCATCTTGCGGGGGCATTATAGAAATACCAAAGACATTCAAAGCCGTGAACAACGACCGACTGAATAAATATTTGAGTTCCTTAATTAGTGCAACAGATCTGTTCAAATATTCTATTCATATTTGTTTGTAATCTTTCCAAGTTCAAAGGTTTTTTGAGCATCATTGGTATATATACATGTCACTGTATCAGTATAGTTACAGGAATATAACATAATTCTTACATCTTCTCTTCTCTGCTTTAATAAGTCAACTTATATCATTAACATATCCAAATCGAAACTAGAATTAATAATATAATTTTATGATAAAATAAAATTAATAATTCAATTTATAAGGAAATAATTAAAATAAGATCATTTCACATAATATTATATTTGCTATTTACATTTACTAAAATATATATTCAAGTTTAATTAAAATTATATATTAATCGGATAAAATAGTGTTGATATTTACATTATCTAAAATTATATAATAAATATATTATATGTTATCCATGTAACCAACAATTAATATTAGCTTAGTTGGATAAGAGAGAGGTGTTGATATTAAGGACTTGGGTTCAAGTATATATATATATATATATATATATATATATATATATATATATATATATATTTATTACTGAAAAAAGGCCAACATTAATATTCAATGGCAACTCTCAATTGGGATCTTGAGACATCT
Organism: Panax quinquefolius; assembly: GCA_020205615.1. Classification (NCBI taxonomy): domain Eukaryota; kingdom Viridiplantae; phylum Streptophyta; class Magnoliopsida; order Apiales; family Araliaceae; genus Panax; species Panax quinquefolius. The sequence goes on along the minus strand of CM035161.1, from coordinate 35,096,154 downwards.
AATTGGGATACGACCAAATAATTAAGTACATAACTCTTCAAATGGGTGTTTGGAAACTTATAAATAGGTTGTCAATCTAACCCAAACTGAGATCAACAACTTCAATCCTTCTCAAGTTCTTAAATTTTCAAGTCATTCTAAATTCTTTTCAAGTTCATAGAAAATTATTCTAAATAATTTTCTTGTTATATTTTCTTCTCTCTCAGTTATAGTTTGCACTATTTTTTTTTTCTACACAACAAATTATAGTATAGAGTAAAGTTTGGGCCTATCTTATTGTGGGAGACTAATTCGCAGTAACTCTATGTAGTAAAAAAAAGGGACGAATATAGTCTTAAGGAAAAAGTGGCCAACCATTCAATTCAGGCGGTAATATTGTTGTTCTATATAATACTACAAAGCAGGTTACAACAATCTTAAGACTATATAACCATGGAGGACAACAATGCAAAAAATAGCTTGAACCAAATTAACACTCGAGAAATTTGATGGATTCTTCTTCAGACGTTGGAAAAGCAAAATGTATTTGTGACGCCCCCAAAATAGGTTCATACAACCCATTCTGAGTCATGGTACATAATTCAAATACAAACTTCATTAATACAACTGTCGTACAAAATACGATAACACATAAGCTATGAGTTTTGATACAAATAACAGTACTCACACTCCAAACTAATGATACTTTACATAAAGGTAGGACTTGAGCATTAACCTTGGTTAACCCAATAGACCCCAAAGAAGAACGAGAAGATTACTATCTTGTTCATTCCAATGATGTGTATCTTCTTGCCATATAATTATCTCCATTGTCTCAAACTGAGAATTATATTCTAACCATACTCTAAGATTATATAGATAATACTCATAGATATAGTCAACAAGTGGATGTGCACAACCATATCTTATGATAACATGAGTTTGTATATGTTCAGACATCATGTATGATAGTGGAAACACACCCTTTAAGTTCGTAGTACAATTATGTCCTCCTTATTCTAATGGGGTGCATTTTTGACGCTTTCAAAGTCGGGTTCTCATCACTCTATTGTTGTTCACCAAAATCAATTATTAAGTGACGTATAAAATACGACACACACATCTTAAGTCCTCAATACAATTATATATTATCATACTGTTTTATAATATATTGAGAAACTTCCACAGTCTCAGACCATCACACTATTCCCCTGTTATCCCCGCTCGACCCAGCTACACTTTTACTACCTAAAAGGAATTGTGAAGTAAAAGGGTGAGCACAAATAACCCAGTAAAGGTTATTATGAGTAAAGATAATTAAATTATCCATAGCATTCATCAGTAATAAATTAGATTTTTAGAACATATGGTAGATGATAAAAGTTTTCAACCATAATTACAGCGCAATCAACAATCCATTAGAAGAGTCAAGTAGAACATAATGTCTACTATTTTCTACAAATTAAAAGTCCATCATTAATATTTCATTCCTGTAATACTCATCAATAGTTATTTATTGTACCCAAAACAAAGAGAAATTTCATCACCTGTCTTCACCTGAACCGCCAAAGATTATAGTTAAATTGACAATTCATATTTATAATCATGTAAATCAACAGTTTCTCCTTGCCACAAAGGCTAAAGATACCTAATAATCATATTATCTTTACAACCTACACCAAAGATATTCAAATGTAACAACAATAGTCATGATCATACCAATTAATTGTCTATCTTTGCACTACGGGCCAAAGATGTTCAACTGTAAAACCAATAATCAACAGTCTATCTTAACACTATGGGCCAAAGACATACAACTGTAAAACCAATAATCAACAGTCCATCTTTGCACTACGGCTAAAGATATACAACTATAAAACCAATAATCAATAGTCCATCTTTGCACTACGGGCCAAAGATATATAACTGTAAAATCAATAATGTGAGACCCCAGATTTTATCAATAAAGATTTAAATTTTGTTGAAATAATTTTTTAATATTATGGTGTGAATTTAAGATAATATTATAGTTGTGGGTAGTATTTATAAATTTTGCAAAAGTATGCAAGTGGTTATATTATATTCGATTGGTCTGGGAATATTCTGGTTTAGCGCGGAAATATTCGTATAACTACCAATCATCGGTGGACCCCACAATGTAATTATTGTTTGATCGAGAAAACAACAAAAATATTTTATTGAAATAACTATGAAGTTTTACCGTGGTTACTTTGCTGAATTACTCTTAGTAAAAAAAAGAATACGTGTGTGGTTGCATAGAAGATACCAGTATTGATTATCGATGCTTATGTGAGAAGTCACTCGGCTTTGATTCCATTATCATTTATTAATAATATGAATTATTATAATGATAATGACGCTTTTGTTTTATTCAGATTATTAACGTAATAAAATGTAAACATCTTTATATAAAAAATAGAATACTTTATTAAAGTTATTCTATAAATAGAATATATTATATTTTATTATGCGTAGTATTGCATAGTGTTTTGCGTAGTAAAATGTTTTTATATAAATAGAATATATTATATTTTATTTAAAAGATTTTTTTTAAATACGGACCGTCCGATTAAAGTAAATCAATCTGGACCGCTCATGGATTAGTTACTATGCATTCCATTTTCCTATAAATGAAGCTCATTCCTTCATTATTTTCTTTACGAATTCATCAAACTCTAGAGAGAAATTATAGAGAGAAGCTTATAGAGAGAAAGTTATAGAAAGAAGAAGAGTATTCGCTACTTCACTACTTCTATATTCATTTCTTTTACTAGTAGGGGGTGTTATTCTTTCTTCTTCAAGAGAACTTCATTATTCCATTCATTATTATTCTGTTGAATAACTCGTAAAAGTGGCATACCCTATACATAACTCAGTATACGCAGATACCCTATACTTGGTGAAATCCTATGTTATTCCATCGCTTATTATTCTCATTGAATAACTCAGTATCTGCCATTTCCCTATACTTGGTGACATTCTTCTATTATTCCGCTGAACATCCTCGTCATCATGTGTTTTACACCTTGACTCGGTTCCGCTTTTTTATTATTCTGCTTGGAACATCCTGCTCATGTGTTTTACACCGACCGGTTCCGCTCTTTATCATTCTGCTGGAATATCCTATCTCATGTGTTTTACACCGGATCCGGTTCCATCTTTATTATTCTGTTGGAACATCCTCGCTTGGTGTGAATTTCACCGACCTCGTTCCGTTATTATTATTCTCGCTGAATAACCTGCTTGTGCTTAAGCACCGCATGCACGGTGATTTCTTTTGTTATTCCATTCTTTATTATACCCAAATTGGTTAAAACTTTGACTTATATACTCCATGAAATTAGTAGAATATCCTCGATATTTGCGTTTCATCCAAGATCTTTTCATGAAAATATTTCTTCGATCATTCTTGAATTTTACTCTCACTAAACAAAGATCATGTCGACAATTTGACGCTAATAATTCATGGATTAAATAATTCTTGAACTTGTTTTATCAATTATTGTGTCATTGTCATCATCATCCTCATGTTATATTATGTTATCTTTGCTTACGTGTATAGATGAACTTAGTATGATTATGACCACTGTGATCATTCGGTATAATCACGACTTGATATAAATGATGTGACAAAAGTCCTCGGTGGCTGTAATGCAGTTGATGGATAGTTTTGGTATGATTATGACTGTAAGGATGATTCAGATATCATGACCATTGATAATTTGATGAAAATCCTCGACCGTAGTGCATGTGGATGATTAGATGTGGTGGTTTATTTATTGTCGAGTCTCAAATGATAAAATTGATGAAAATCTTTTAAAACCTAAAAGATAGTAGACTTTATTCTCTACTTGACTCTTTTAATGGATTGCGTATTCCACCGCAGCTTAAACCGGTTGTCTATTGTATTTTATCGCTTTAACATCATTGAAGGCTAATGATAATTTATTCTCGCATTATCTTAGTCATAATATTTCTTCTTGGGCTAGTTGAGCTCACCCTTTCTTTCACCGTTCTCTCGTGAAATGAGAACATAATTTGGGACGAGTCTGGGAACGGAGTAATGGTCCGAGGATAGCATTAGTAGTCCTCACTATTCTCGTGAAATAGTGTGATAATAGTTGTAATGAGGACTCCTTTTGAGTTTGTATAATATCTAGTAGACAATATTTGTATTCAAACTCACGGTTTATGTCGATTGACAGCAGCTTATATTAGTAAGTTGATTTGAATTTATGTACCATGTAAGTGGCGCACCCAAGATGGGTGACGATACCCAATTTTGGGGCGCCACAAGGTATCGTAGCTTAGGATATGATCCCTGCTAAGATGTGAGAATAGTACTAGGAGGGAGAGACGGAAATTCCTTCGCTAGTATGACCTACCTAAGTTTATTTGGTATTTGATTGGTCTGGTTTAGTATAGTGATAATATGTTGCATGTTAATTAACCCTTATTTTGTGACAATGTTTTTATTTAGATGTTGTGAATAGGGCTCGGTTATTGAGCCGCGATAAATGAGTCACCAACCAAAAGGTAACGACCAACAACACGATAATAATCATACCGTGAGAACGACCATCGAACAATGATGACCATCGTGGGAGAAATTATCATGCCAAGAATGGTAACCACTTGGTGGTAATCATGGCCAAGATAATAGAAGTGGAAATTTCAAGAAAAGAAGGTCATTTAGCTCGATTTTGTCGTGCACCAAAGTCAAGTCCAAATTGGACGGTGGCACCAAAGGCGATACTGGATAAAACAAAGCCTGGTGATTTCAGAAAGAGCGTTTTTCGTGACTTCTCAAAAGTGGATAACCCAACGGTTAGCACCAAGTTAGTTAATTATAAATTCTTGCTTAAGTCTATACCTTATTAGATACCGGTTCTACCCATTCTTTTATCTCTCTTGCTTATGCTCAACGCTTAAATTTGACTCCTAGAAATTAGACTTTGATTTATCTATCGAAACTTCGTTGGGAGAAACCTTCGTTACCTCCAATCGCTTATTAATCTTGTTGTTTCAAATAAACACTTTCACGCTACTCGTCGATCTTATCTCTTTGAAAATACTTGCCTTTGAGGTAATTTTTGAAAACGATTGATTAACTACTCATTATTCTTTTTGTAAGGTTGTTAGCTTTCATATTCCTAACCAACCTCGTTATACTAATTCAAAGTAACCAAATCCTAAAGTTAATCAACATTATATCAAGCCACAAGTAAAGAGCCCGATCCTTTCGTTGTTGACTTCCTTGTGTGGAATGCACCGGCCGACTTTCTCAGAGGCGACGTCAGGATCAAGATGGCAAGTTGATAGGTATCATTGTGAGGTGCTATCCAGTGTTAAGGGATAGAAGTCACAGTTGGTATTAATGTGACGACTATCCAAGTCTTGACGAGAGTAATTTTTGAATGATATTTCTATCATTAATAAATTTCTTGGCGATTCTTGAAGACTTCCTAGCCTACCCTAGAGCGTGAAATCGAATTTTGTATTGACCCCAAAGACAAAAAACCCATTTCTTAAACCCTCAAATATTTCTTCAACTAAAATGAATCTGCTTTACGTGGTTTATGATGAAAGTCATAATAAAAGCATTGTACTAATGAAAATCATGGGTATTCTTGGTATTAGTAAGTTTTATGATGAGTTATGTTGGTTAGTATGTAAAACATGAAAGTTTCTTAAAAATCACAAAGAGTTGAAAATCGATTTTGGTGAAAACGTAATATGAAATTCAATTGACCATATCTCTTATTATATTTTGAATTTTTGAATGTGGTCAAGTCCTAGAGTTAGATCTATGAGTTACCTAACTAATCCAAGTGGAATTACTGGAAAAGGTGTTGTAGATTTTGTGTGGACTGATTTTAGCAAAGGAGGCCAAAGCTGTAGTTTCAAAATGCTACTGCCCAGAAACTTTAAGGGGCTGTTTCGCCACTTAAATTATGAAAAAATTCTGACCTTTTGGGACATGAAAGTATATGGTATAAAGTACCTCCTGTCCAAAAATGAGCTCATTCTCGACTTAAAATGAGCAAGTTATGACTATTTCAATATTTAGGTTTTTCCGATGAAAAATGCTATAACCGAGTTCTATAACTCCGATGACCATGAAATTTAAAACCGAAGCTCACGTTAACATGTGTAAGGTCCTGCCAAGATTTGGGAATTTTGGAGTTAAACTTGAGGTAGCTAATTTCTTAAGGAATTAATTAGAAATTGATTTTTAAAAATAGTAAATGAATTTTAAAATTCTTAGAAAAAATATATTTTCATTATGGGACTATATTATGCTAAATCCCAGAAAAGAAATATTTTGGGACTGATTTGGTATTTTCATGAAAATAGTTTAGTTACTTAACATATGAGTTAAATATGTTATGTAGTAACAAAAAGTGAAAATAGGATTTTATGGCTAGAGAATCCTATATATAGAATATATGCATATTTTTTTTGAGGATTTGATAATTGGTGATGATATTTTATGAGTATGGCATTTTGAATGATTAAATGCATTATATGGTAAAAAGCGTAAACAATTGAGATAAATTGTTTATAAATTTAAGAAGTGATTAAAATATTATTATAATATTAATGTTATTAGATTATGAGATTATTAAGTGATTGATAACATGGGGATATTCTTGAATCTCGGATAAATTATATTATAAATGTTTAATATTTATCCTTTATCTCATTCGATCGATTCTTTATATCATTATCCTCACGCTTATATTATGTTGAAAGTCATCTCGCGGCCTCAGAATGTATAGATGGACTTGGTATGATTATGACCAGTGATTGTTCGGTATAATCATAACTGTAATTGAAAACACAATTATCTTTGGTAGTAGTGCATGGATAATTTGTGGTCGGATACTAATGAATACACAATTATCTTTGGTAGTAGTGCATGGATAATTTGTGGTCGCGATATAATGAATACACAATTATCTTCGTCAGTAGTAAATGGATAATTTGTGGTCGTGATACTAATGAATACACGATTATCTTCGATCAAGTAGTGCATGGATAATTTGTGGTCGGATATACTAATGAATACACGATTATCTTTGGCCGTAGTGCATGGATAATTCGTGGTCGTGATACTAATGAATACACAATTATCTTTAGCCGTAGTGCATGGATAATTTGTGGTCGTGATACTTAATGAATACACAATTATCTTTGGTAGTAGTGCATGGATAATTTGTGGTCGTGATACTAATGAATACACGATTATCTTCGGCGAAAGTGCATGGATAATTTGTGGTCGTGATACTAATGAATACACGATTATCTTTAGTCGTAAGTATGGATAATTCGTGGTCGTGATACTAATGAATATCCTCGCCTCAGAAGTGGTGGATGATTCGATGATATGGATTAATTATTGAAATGAGTCTCAAAGAATGAAATATTAATTCATGGATGTGGTAAAAGTCATCTTCTTTAGTAGTGCATTGATCGATAGACTTGGTATGATTATGACCACGGATTATTCTCTAGATAATCATGATCAGAATTGAAAACACGAATATCCTTAGCCAAGAAGTGCATGGATAATTCATGGTCGTGATACTATTAAGCCGCTACTCAAAGATTATTGGTTTTACAAATGTATATCTTTAGCCCAGTAGCAAAGATGAATTGTTAATGAATAGCTTCGCGCATTTCAAAGATGAATTTAATATTTTAAACGATAAAGGTATTCAAGGTATCCTCATCTCTTTATCATACCAGTAATGCATTCTAATTTCGAGGGCTTAAATTCCATAAGGAGGGGGGATCAGCGAGACCCCAGATTTTATCAATAAAGATTTAAATTTTGTTGAAATAATTTTTAATATTATGGTGTGAATTTAAGATAATATTATAGTTGTGGGTAGTATTTATAAATTTTGCAAAGTATGCAAGTGGTTATATTATATTCGATCGGTCTGGGAATATTCGGTTTTAGCAGGAATATTCAGATAACTACCAATCATTGGTGGACCCCACAAATGTAATTTATCATTTATCGAGAAAAACGACAAAAATATTTTATTGAAATAATCGCTTAGGAAGTTTTACCGTGGTTACTTGCTGAATTACTTTCCAGAGTAAAAGTACGAAGAATACGTGTGGTTCGCATAAGAAGACACTACAGTATTGATTATCGATGCTTTATGCTAGAAGTCACTCACTTTGATTCCATTATCATTATTAATAATATGAATTATTATAATGATAATGACGCTTTTGTTTTATTCAGATTATTAACGTAATAAAATGTAAAATATCTTTTTATATAAAATAGAATACTTTATTAAAGTTATTCTATAAATAGAATATATTATATTTTATTACGATATAGTATAAAGCATTTTTTGCATAGTGTTTTAATATAAGATTTATAGTAAAAAAAATGTTTTTATATAAATAGAATATATTATATTTTATTTAAAAGATTTTTCTTTAAATACGGATCACGATTAAAGTAAATCAATCTGACCGCTCATGGATTAATTACTATGCATTCCATTTTCCTATAAATAAGCTCATTCCTTCATTATTTTCTTACGAATTCATTGAAACTCTGAGAGAGAAATTATAGAGAGAAGCTTATAGAGAGAAAGTTATGAAAGAAGAAGAGTATTCGCTACTTCACTACTTCTATATTCAGCTCTTTTTTAGTACTAGATGTAGGGGTGTTATTCTTTTCTTCAAGAGAACTTCATTATTCCATTCATTATTATTCTCGCTGAATAACTCGTAAAAGTGGCATACCCTATACATAACTCAGATACGCCAGATACCCTATACTTGGTGAAATCCTTATGTTATTCCATTCTTTATTATTCTTGGAATAACTCGTGTACGCCTTAATTTACCTATACTTGGTGACATTCTTCTATTATTCTCGTTGGAACATCCTCGTTCAGTGTGTTTTACACCGGACCGGTTCCGCTTTTTTATTATTCGCTTGGAACATCCTGCTCAGGTGTTTTACACCGACCGGTTCCGCCTTTATCATTCTCATTGGAATATCCTATCTGTGTGTTTTACAACGGATCCGTTCCATCTTTATTATTCTCGCTGGAACATCCTCGCTTGGTGAATTTCACCGACCCGTTCCGTTATTATTATTCTTTGGAATAACCTGCCTATGCGGTACCGCATGCACGGTGATTTCTTTGTTATTCCATTCTTTATTATACCCAAATTGGTTAAAACTTTGACTTCTATACTCCATGAAATTAGTAGAATATCCTCGATATTTGCGTTTCATCCAAAGATTCTTTTCATGAAAATATTCTTCCGATCATTCTTGAATTTTACTCTCACGAAAACAAGATTATGTTGACAATTGGACGTTAATAATTCATGGATTAAATAATTCTTGAACTTGTTTTATCAATTATTATGTCATCACATCATCCTCATGTTATATTATGTTATCTTCGCTTACGCAGCATATAGATGAACTTAGTATGATTATGACTGGTGGATCATTCTGCAGATAATCACGACTTGATATAAATGATGTGACAAAAGTCCCTCGCCCGTTCTCGTAATGCAAATGATGGATAGTTTTTGGTATGATTATGACCAGGGTGATTCTTAGATAGTCACGACCATCGATAATTTGATGAAAATCCTCGACCGCAGGTACAGGGATGATTAGATGTGGTGGTTTATTTATTGTCGAGAGTCTCAAATGATAAAATTGATGAAAACTTTTAAAACCTAAAAGATAGTAGACTTTATTCTCTACTCACTCTTTTAATGGATCATATATTCCGTCCGCAGCTAAACCGGTTGCCTATTGTATTTTATCGCTTAACACTCATTGAAGGCTAATGATAATTTATTCTCGCATTATCTTAGTCATAATATTTCTTATCGGGCTAGTTGAGCTCACCCTTTCTTTCACCGTTTTCTTCGTGAAATGAGAACATAGCCGGACGAGTCGAGGGAACGGAGTAATGGTCCGTAGAGATAAGATTAGTAGTCCCTCACTATTCGTGAAATAAAGGTGATAATAGTTATAATGAGGACTCCTTTTCGAGTTTGTATAATATCTAGTAGACAATATTTGTATTCAAACTCACGCTTATGTCAGATTGCATATACAGCATGCTTATATTAAGTAAGTCAGATTTGAATTTATGTACCATGTAAGTGGCGACCCAAGATGGGTGACGTATACCTAATTTTGGGGGCGTCACAAATAATCAACAGTCCATCTTTACACTATGAGCCAAAGACATACAACTGTAAAACTAATAATCAATAGTCCATCTTTGCACTACGGCCAAAGATATACAACTGTAAAACAAATAATCAACAGTACATCTTTGCACTATGGGCCAAAGATATACAACTGTAAAATCAATAATCAACAGTCCATCTTTGTACTACGGGCCAAAGATATATAACTGTAAAACCAATAATCAACAGTCCATATTTGCACTATGGGTTTAAAGATGTTCAACTGTAAAACCAATAATCAACAATCCATCTTTGCACTACGGGGTCAAACATTCACAACTGTAAAATCAATAATCAACAGTCCATCTTTGCACTACGGGCCAAAGATATACAACTGTAAAACCAATAATCAACAGTCCATCTTTGCACTACGGGCCAAAGAGGACTTTCACCATAACATTTGTCTATAACATTACAGGTCATGATTATACCAATACACAGTTCCTGGTCATAATCATACCAATCAGCAGTCCATCTATGCACTACGAGCCAAAGATGACTTTCACCACAATATAAGCATGAGGATGATGACAATGATATAAGGAATCAATCAAGTAAGATCAAGGATAAATATTAGAGATTTATAATTCAATTTATCCAGAGTTCAAGAATGTCCAAATTGTCAACATGATAATTAATTGTGGAGTAAAATTCAAGAATGATATTCATGTATCAAAAATAATTTGGACAGAAAAGAAACCAATTTTATCGTGAATAATATCTCGTGAATAGTACCCCATGAATAGTACCGTATAAATAGTACCATATAAATAGTACCCATGAATAGTACCTAATGAAAATATTAAAATTTAACAAGAATATTTAGACAAATATTTCAGTGAAACTATACTAAATGAAGCGCAAAACTCAAGGATATTCTACTAATTTTAGGGATTATAGAAGCAATACTTATCAAAGTAAGTGTAGATTTAGGAATATGAAACGAAATAATATCACTTACATACTATATAGTATGGAAGAGAATAATATTCCTTACGAATATTGAACGAAAAATAATATCCCTTATGAATATTGAACGAAAATAATATTCCTTATGAATATTGAATGAAGATAATATCCTTTATGAATATTGAACGAAAATAATAGTCCTTACGAATATTGAACGAAAATAATATTCCTTACGAATACGAAAAATAATATCTCTTACGAATATGAAATAAATAATACCTCTTACCTTAGAAGGAGACTAAATCGACTTCAGATATAATGAGATATTCTTGAGAAAAACTTGCACTATTTGCTACACTCAAAGTATCCTTATACTCAAAAGAAATACGCACAATATTATAGAAGAAGAATTCTCTGATTCTGGTGTGATTTTTATTTCTTAACTAAGCATCCTATTTATAGGAGAATGGCAGGGAACTATTTAATCACGGATGAATAGTAAAATTTTAGACGATTTCACGGGTGAAAATATGATTTTTTTTACTATTCATCACTGTGAAATTAAATATTCTAATAAAACAAAAACTTTATATAAAATATAATATATTCTAATTATAATCTAATAAAACAAATTGCTTTATATATAATATAAAAAGTATTCTATTTTATATAAAAAGTTTTCTTTTTTTTACTATTATAATAATAATAAAACAAAACTGAGATCAATTTCTACCGACAGTTTTAAAAAATGAGTAAGTAGGGGTCCATGTAATAGGACAAAATTACAACAAATACTTTATGACAACCCCTTTATTTATATCAAAAATTGAATAAATATTTATCACAAATCACTTATCTTCAATCAACACATTTTTAATCTTTCAACAATTATTCATCATTAATATTATAACTCACAATATTGACAACCAAATTATTCCGTGAAAAAGGGGA